>CM045582.1:1992334-4392334 GCA_024721215.1 Cheumatopsyche charites
GCTTTCGTTAAGTAGGTACTACACACGTATGGCGAAATTGCGCAAGAACACATTGTTAAAGCGACGCGCGATCGAATCAATTAACGGCCAATTCGCGAACGGAACCGTTAAAGTCGTTCCGTCGGGCATTTGACAGTTCGACGTTCGTATTATTTTATGTTATACTGTCAAGTGTTAAGTGCGTCAAATCGTCAAATGGGTAATCGTTAAGATGGTTCGTTGAAGTTAACGATGAATCGGAATTGGAATGAAAATTTAATTTCAGGAATTTTTTAGTTTTCTATGATTTTTTATTGTGTTATATGCTTATGTGTGATTTAATTTAAAATTTGTTGCTTGTAAATCATTCTGTATTGTAAAGTAAGGTGATGTTCACAAAGGACTTAATGGGTTCTTTTGGTGCTGTATAAAAACCTACTTTCTTGTGTTTTATGTCATTTAATCTATTTATCTATTAATTTTGTTCTATTTGACGTCTTATATATATTTATTAATCCTGCTCTAACTTATGAAATTCTGTTTAGAAGATATTATTATGCCATTGATGCACAAATTTCTAATATCATTTTATTTTTTGAAGAGACAATTTTCGATGGAAATTTTAAAGCGAGGATAGAATACAGATGAGGAAATATTTATGAAAAAGAGGTAATTTGCAGTATTTCTGAAAAAGGTTAGTCACTGTAAATTGAAATAGAACTCAATAAGGACAAGTAAGATTAGATAGCTTAAATCAAGGTAAGATAAAATAATGTAAGGTAAATAATCCAGTGAAATGAGGTTAAGTACTGTAAGATACAGTAATAAAAGTTAAAGTAAAGATAAGATGAGGCAATTTTAATTGGGATAAGATATGATAAAAATAAAGTAAGAATAGATATAGTGGAGTAAAATAATATGAAACAGTACTAATTACAATTAAGTAATCTAAGATACATTAAATGAATCAATAAAAAATATTCACAAAATTGATATTCAAATATATTATAAAGAGTTCTATAAATAATTCCGATTTAAATTCGATTCGAACGAATTCAACTCGACGAAAGATTCTTTCATCGAATCGACTTCAGAACCAAACTTTTTTATATTGCAAATTGAAAATTTTCAAGGCCGTCACATTTAACGAGAAGCCTTCTTTATTTTCGCGAAGAATAAGAAAAGTGTTCCTTCGAACCGACCTCGGACAATTAAATAATGGCATAATGTAGATACCAAGTTGCCGAGACTTTATAACCCTATTTTATATCCAAAATTAATCAATTAATTAATAATCGATTAAATTATCAACTCCAAATCATTCAAAATGATGACTCATTTCGTTAAAGTTGCTAAAATTAATCAATTCGATTTTTTTGCATCGCTAGAATTCAAATAGCGTCGCTAATGCAATCTTTCATAAAGAACCGCTAATTTGATAAATTATACGACTTTTTCTCGGCAATTTTCACGATATGCATTCACGTTAATTTGATTTCGACATTTGCATAAAATAAATCGCTTTCGAGATTTAATACGAAGAAGTAAAATAATGAGAAAAAAATAAAAACCATACAAACGTTTCGAATTCTCGGAATTGCAAATACGTAATGAATTCTGCAAAAATATTCGTATGACTCGTTCGAAGAAATTTCATTTCAGTAATTTGCAATTTGCACGCTAAGTATTATATTATTTTACGTATAAAATGCTTAAATGCTTTCGCAATAGGGTTTTAAATACGTATAGAGTTTTTTATTCATTCAACTCTTAAATTATATAGGCATATGAATGCTTTTGTCTAATATAGAAGATTCTTCGATTCTTCAAGAATTTCATTCAATCAATATTAAATACTACAAATTTTTAAAATGTATAAATTTTATGATTCAAATTACATAATTTATATTTCAAATTCAATTGTTTTTTTTTTGTCATGTTAAACTAATGAATTCGAATTATAAAATATTTTATATGGCAAATATTTGATTTGAAACTAAAATTATTCTTCTCTTAAATTATATAGACATATGAATGCTTTTGTCTGCTTAGAAGATTCTTCAAGAATTTCTTTCAATCAATATTAAATACTACAAATTTATAAAATGTATAAATTTAATGCTTCAAGTTACATAATTTATATTCCAAATTCAATTGTTTTTTTTGTCATGTTAAACTAATGAATTCGAATTATAAAATATTTTATATGCAAATATTTGATTTGAAACTAAAATTATTCATCTTTAAATTAAAAAAAAATAACTAGAAATAAAAAGTATTTAAATTGAATTGGAAAATCTATAATACGTATCTACATATAGCATATAAAATTTTTAAATAAACAAATATATTAAAGACAAAACCTATTAAAAAAGTCCTCGCAAAACCTACAACGTACCTAATCTCATTAGTGAAAGAAATCGCACTTCCACCCCAAACAGCCCAACCCCTAAAAACCTTCCATTCCTTAAAAGAAAAACCTCCCCAAAAATCCCAACGTCCTTTTCCTTCCCTTGACGAGGTCTAAAGCGGAAAAAAGACAACCTGCGATGCGAGAGCTCCGTTTGCACCGTTTTCGCTCTCGCATTATAGCCTCCGGGGGTCGAAGATAAGGGTTGAAGAGGTTTTTTGCTCGGCGACTCGCTAAGTGAAATCGAATGTTGTTCGAATCGAACGATCAATCGGGCCTTAAACGATGGAAAATGGAAGATGGATTTTTTTTCGATGGAAAATGTCGGTCGGGTTTGGGAAAATTTTTTTTCGTTGGGAAATTTTGTTTCGTAAGTAAATGTTGTTTAATAGGAAAATTTTGGGTTTTTTATGATTTTTTTATAGTATATTTATTTTTTAGGTATGTAAGTGTTCGATAGAGTAGGTGTGATATAAATTTTCAATGGAAAATGTTGGTCGGGTTCGGGAAAATTTTTTTTCGTTGGGAAATTTCGTTTAGTAAGAAAATTTTGTTTAATTGGAAAATTTTGGGTTTTTTATGATTTTTTTATAGTAATATTTTTTTTTTTGGTATTTAAGTGTTTGGTAAGAGTTGGTGTGATATGAATTTTCGATATTTGTATGTACGTCTATTGTCATATGTGTGTGTATAATTTATTTATTTGTCATTACAGGTATTGCTTCTATTATTTTCGAATTTATTTATCAACTAGTGTTAAATCTGTTGAATATATCAACGCAATTTTGGAGCGTTGAACGGACACACAGACACACAAACAAAATAGCACTATTATATAGTTAAATAATTTACTTTTATGTGAAGAAGCAGCCGAAAGGAGAAAAGTTCTGAAGATTAATATCAACCCATGAAAGTTTGTGCTAATTTTGATTGAATTTAATCAATATAAATAAGAAGAAAGATCCATTTTAAAGAACAGTTTAGAAAATACTAAATTAATACATTTTTCGAATCAATTATTTGAAAGAAATGATCAATCCATTATATCAATTAAGAATCCGACAGGTCTCAAATTCAGCATTACGAGGACACTAAATCCCGATAGGTTATACACAAACGCTTTATATTACAACACTATCGACTAGCTAATAAATATAATGTATAATCTAATATATTCTAGCGAGTTAATCATAACATTTAATGCATACCAATAGCTTAACAAGAGATATGTAAATTCATCAAAATCTTATTAAGACATGCAACAAGAAAATAAATGGTAATTCAGGAAGAATATATTGAATATTGTGTGAAAAGCAGAACATCCAACTTGAATGCAAAAAATATAACATAAGTAGCCAATTTTCTGAAAAAATGTCCGCTGGCCATCTCTACCACAATCACCTTATTAAACGGATCCGTTTAGTTAGCCTTAAAATACCTTTCCACATAAACAATCAAAAACTTAAACTAATCTACAATTCTCACATATATTTCTATCAACTATCAAAAGATAATAATACAAATGAAAAATCATAAAAATACAACTAAAAATTTATCTAAAAAATTTCCCCTAATCCTAAAAGAGCCAACCCTGTTTTTTACACCCCCTAAGGGAGAAGACGAGCTTAACGGTGTGGGGTTGCCATCCCAAGCCCGCTGTGGAAGTTCTCTCCTTAGCTCATCTTATCAAGAAATTAATTCCAGAGTTGCTAACGAAGCTGGGGCCAGCCACATCAGTGTTGCCCGAAGCTCCAGACCAGAAGCTTCCGCTCGATGGCTCCGACGCTTTTCCGACATTTTCCGACGATTTTCCGCAATTTTCTCGCATATATTGCACTGTGATTTAGTGTGTTGTTGGGTAATTTAGTGTCGGTGTAGTTTTGAGTGTTTTCGGATTGTGTTGTGTTGGGAAATTTTGAGGGAAATCGGGTTTGGATCGATTTGGGTTGTCTGTGTGTTTTTTGTATTTGAATGTTTTTAAATGCTTATATTGACTTTAGTTATGTGGTGAGCATTAAATTTTAGTGTATAGTTTGTATTTTTTTTAGATTGTGTTGTGTTGGAAAATTTTGAGAGGAAGTTGGGGGAAAATGGGTATCGATAGATTTGGGTTGTCGTTGTTTTGATGTGTATATTTGAATATTTTTAATACTTATATTGACTTTAGTTATGTGATGAGCATTAAATTTAAGTGTATAATTTGTATTTTTTTGTAAATTTTGTATTCAAGTTGGTTTTCTATCGAGATTTTGATGATATGTATATTTGAAAGTGAATACATTGTTTTTTCATATACTGTTTATTAAATCTAAGGCTGAGTTCACATTTGTCAGTTTGGTTGTATTCGTTCATTATCTAATATACTTTATCAATTACATCCTACTTTTTGTTATGAGCGAGATAGATGTATAATAAAGTGCGTGAGACAGAAAATTATATCCGTTTTGACAAGTGTGATCTCGGCCTTATAATCATTGAATAATTAATTGATAAAATTGAAATTGTTAAAAATCGTTTTTCATATGCCAAAAAAATAATCGATTGTTAATTCATCACACACTATTGTAACATATAATGCTTTCAAACAAATAATTTAGGAAAACCTTAGATAAACTTCGATAAAACGATCAGTCAGATCTTTTAATTATATGTTAATCTACGTATTTATTAACGTATTAACTTTTTTTTTCATATAAACTTGAACATCTACTATAGATAATTAATTATAATCATACGATTGAAAGATCGAACCTGACCTGAAAATCGAAAAAACCTGAAACTCTACCTCTAAGTAAACGTATTATTATAAAAACCTCCATTTGAATACCAAAAAAATCCACAACCACTAAAAAAAAATCCATAAAACAAACACATTCACATTAAACACCCCCTAAGACCGATTTTTCAATTCGAACAATACGCGTATAATAATAATCGAATTTTCCATATTGCACGCAGCATAATCGGCGCGATTTTCATAAGGGGGTTCCACAGCATCCTCCCCGAAAATCCTACGACGCAATCATGTCAATCACTGAATCAAATAATAATGAAGGGATTGCCTTTTGGTGGAGACGAGGGACCGAGGACCAAGTCTCCCCATGGGGGTGGAAAATGGGTGGAAAACGGGCGGAAAACTCGTCATGGTTTGAAGGGCTATGGGGAAAAGTTGCCTTGTGTCAATCTCAATTATTTTCTCCGATGGCCGTATGACAGTTTTGAAGATTTTTTTAAAGATTTGGATATTTGAATTTTGTATTTTGTAATGCGGCGTTTATATAATGCATGTTTCTATACAATTGCATAAGCGATTTACAAATACTAGCAGTAGGCGCATGTGTATCAAAATTGTTCGAAATCAATCAAATTTCGTATTGCCACGGATGTGTTTATTACCATCTATGTGTGAAATAAAAAAAAGATTTTACGCATTATACACATTAAGCGGTGCAGTTTCGTAATTACGATGGTAGCTCGGAGAGTAAGGCGGTGGACTGATAAATTGAACGCCCGGGTTCGAGGCACGGATGTGGCTGAAAATTTCGAGCATCGTTAGCGTATTTATAATATAGATTTGTCATTGGTGTTAACGTTATATATTTGTATCGTGTATATGTTTTAAATTATTGAATTGAATATAAATATTAAATAATAATGTTGGTTGCAATGATAGATGTTTTTGAAATTGGAATATTCATGTACAAATGTAAAAGAGTCTTAAAATAAATTAGAAGTTTGTTGTATCTGATGAAGGTTTTAATACAATTTTTCACTTTGAGAATATTTTTTTCTATTTTAACAAGTTTTCCTTTAAATTTTGTAATAAAAACGATTGAATTTGAAATGTAATATATTTGATCTAAAATTGTAATCACTTAAATTGAAGTAAAGAGCTTGGATATATTTATATGATGTGTGATTTTCAATACATATTTTTCATAATTTAAGTTTTCAGAATAGTTTTTTAATATACCTATCTAATAACTATGAAGTCCATTCTCTAACTTGATACTTAACAAATTAATAATTTATAAATAATTTAATTTAAAATTATATAAAATCTCTACCTAAATCTATTAGAATCAAGAGATTGCTTTGAAGATTAGATGTTTTTGTTTACATACATTGGTATTTTATATTCTTCGAATTTATTATTTTCAAATTATGATATCAGTATACGAATACAATATGATATGCATGAATTTCATAAAATTCAGAAAGATGATTTCTTTTTGATAGATATGAAATTTATCTTGGAAGAAAATACTTCTTATTATGATCGCTTAGTTCAGGCACTTTAGGTGTCTCGACGCCAGGTATTTACATCGAGTGCTCTAAACTCAGAGATTTGAAAACTTTTCCATATAACGATATCATATTTCAAATTCTATCAAAAATACTAATACCTATATTTTCCAAACTTTGTACGAAACTTGAACCTGAAGGTGATTTAAAATTCAAGCAATATGCTTCCAAATCGAATATATTTTAAAATTACTATTTCTTATCTTAAATAAAATACTAGCTGCTGTAAACTGAACAATGTTTATCGACTTCAAATTGTGAACTATTTTATAGTTTTTATAAAAAAAATCGAAACAATCAAACAAAATTAAAATTTGAATTTGTAACGACTATTTTATAACATTATAACTTATGTAAATTCGTACACAATACTACACAGTTTAATGTAACTAAGCAACCGATTCAATAAATTTTTAATTATTAATTTGAATTAATAAAAACAAAAGCACAGAATGATCTCAATTCATCAACTAATTGCATTATTTTATATTGTTAAAATAAAATAGTGCAGGAACATTTTCTACAACTCTGTGAAGTTCGATCACAATTGAATGAAAAATTTAAGAAAAAAGAGTATAGACAGATAAATAAACATACATTTTCATATTAAAATCTAATACACCCAACTCTCGTTTTACACGGTTTCAAAATAACACGGTTTGAAAAAATGAAAAAATATTTTTTTACACGATTTATTTGGTTTAACACGGTTTGTTTGAACTATATAATGAATATCGCGAAATAAAAAATGTCACTTTTTTTACACGGTTTTTGCTGGTCCCTATCCACCGTGTAAAACAAGTGTTGGGTGTACATTATTAATCTTATTTCAAAATATGATTAGAAAAATGATAAATCGACAATTCTAAGAAACGACTTCACATCACCTACACCTTTCATATGTTCGATTAATTCGAACTATTTAGTGACACCTATGCGTGCACTTCTCTACTCTTAGGAGTCTCGTCTTCACTATATATAAAGTGAATGATACTAACTATTCAGGGTTATCTGTGTCACTTGTGACCGATTAAAATACACGGTGTGTATATAAAAAATTGGGTAGAAATTACCTGTTTAAAATAAAAATAAATAAAATAAAATATGACACTTTTTTTATACGGTTTTTTACACGGTTTTTGCTGGTTCCTATCCACATGTAAAACGAGAGTTGGGTGTACATTATTAATCTTATTTCAAAATATGATAAGAAAAATGATAAATCGACAATTCTAAGTAACGACTTCAACTCCATATCTAGACTAAAAATTCGAATATTTTAACCATTCAAAAAAGTATTAATATCTAAATTTTAATAAATTTTCAAAAAATAGTCTAAAAACCCACATTTTGAGCATCGGAAAGCACAAAAGGGCGTCGATCCAGCGACGCCCAGATGCGCAGAGCAATTTGAGCCCCAGACGAGATCCTGGAAGACGTGCATCGAGCGCAATAAAAGCGAAAAGAAAAGCTCCTTCTCTCCTCCATAATATAACACACACGTACACTTAGGACACATACACACCTATGGAAAATAGGGCGAGGGGTGAGGGAGCGGGGGGCGGATTCGAAAAGAGCGGGAAAAAGAGTGGAAATAATAAAAAAAGGATGGAACAATAAAAACAAAAGGAGCGTGAATAATGCTCGCACCGCACCGGGTATCGAGAGGAGAAAGGGGTGTATGGGGATACGTTATCCGCTGTGGCAGTGTTTCTTAAATTTTTTTAGGAAGTTTGGGTTTTGATGTGTTTTTGGCATTGTTTGTTATCAATTTTAGATTAAAAAGTGTTAATTTTCAATTCCAAGGATTGAAATTCAATTCCAATGATCTAAATTTAATTCCAACGATCAGTATTTTTAGGTAGCATTTAAATTTAATGGTTAGTATTTTTCAGTTAAATTTTAAATCTACTGGTCAATATTGTATGGTCAATATTAATTGATCAGGATTTAAATTCAATGGTCAGTTTGCTTATTATCTAATCAAATATGAATTGTCATCATTCATAATCTACTGTAATCATTCTTCAATGTCGTTTGGTCACTATTTAGAACCCAAATCAGTATCTTTTCGTTAATACCTATATATTGATCAATATTTTCATATAAATTATCAGTATTACACTTTCAAAAATATTCTTCAGTTATTCAAAAAGATTCTCATAAAATTTCTTAGATTTTGAAAAATATTCTTTAATTTAACCTAACTGATTTTATATCTGATTCACTGATGTGATTTATTTCAATTAAATAAACCGACTTCAATCTAAAATAAATGATTAAAATCTCTATTTAACGATTAAATTCATCATCGATCACATTAACGTATATTACTAAAAAACTTGATTTTTTTTCGAATATTTTACTTTTTCGTCAAATATAATACAAATCCATAAGCTTAGAGTTAGGCAGAAGGGCCCATTCCATCTGCGAAAAGGTTTCCATCGTCGGCCAGCAGCATCAAGGAAATGGAAATTTTCAATTTGGAACCCGCCCGTAATGGCGCAACTTAACGGCGCGTCGTCAAATGCGAATGCACCCTTAAATACACACATAACCTCGCTTTTATATCCACCGACCAAATCTACACATTCACCGAATATATGCATATTTATATTATATAACACGCAAAGCAGAATTTCCCAAACTATATAAATAAAAATGAACGAATATGTTCAGTGCACAACGCGATTAACTAATAAACTGATTAAATACTTTTGACAGTGCTCAGAAAGTTTTACAGGTAACGGCGTGGCTTTTGCAAACCGATATGTAGCAAAAATATTAAGCACGACCTACTTACACGATGATGTGTCGAAAAATAATTTACTTTACATACAACAGTTTTAAATCAACACAAAGTTCATAAAATCTCGAGCGATTCCGGGTCAAAGAAGTTAAAATACAATGATATAATGCAAGCCAATGTAATTTTAAACGTGTCGCTCATACTTCAAATCGAATTGAATCGCATTTTTATTAATCATAAGTGTTTCGAACTTCGTTACAATGTAGGGGAGAGAAAACAATTATATTTGGGGTAGAAATGAAACTCTTGAATATTCAAATCTTCGGTTACACTGAAGTGTATTTACATCGAAATGAATATTTAATAATTCAACCACTTTCATAAAATACACCAATTAAATTTCAATAATATTTTTGAACTCGATGTTTTCTCAAGCCGTTCGTCAGATTTCGACCAATTTTTTTTCGATTTCATAACAAACACGATTCGAGCGAAGCCGGGTATCATAATATACGTGCATAATACACATTACACTTAATCGTCCCGCATGATTGATGCATCTGGTCGTTTGTAAAAGTGCATCCGAATAACAAATAATGAACTCGAGCTGGTTGGTGGCATGCAAATGCATTCACGGCGACCCCACGGGATAGATTCACCCCATGGCGACCCCAATAAGGACGCACAAAGAAATCTAGTTTTTTTTTTACAACTCTACCATTATTCTTTCATATTTCTTTCGAGCGATTGTTTCGCGCGAAACACGCACACGCATCATAAAATTTCGTCGAGGATGAAAGTTAATTGAAAAATTTTGACTATTGTATTTTGTTATAAACTATATTTTTTTAAATGAAATATATTATACATATACATACATTTCACGTGATATTGCTATCTATTTTTTGTACGAAATTATTAATTTTGGAAAAAAAATTCTTCCAGAACAATCAGCCCCACTCTCCCCTACATAGATTTTGTGACCTAATATTGTACGAGATTTTGTATATTTTAAGCTATTTTGAACTGTTTTAGTATTTTAGTTTTTAGTTTAGTATTTAGTTTTTTTTAATATAGTATTTATAATAAATTAAATGTAAAATTACTTTAAAAATATGTCAAATTACGTCTTATGTGTAGGTCAAGCTTGATATGTTTGCTACATCACAGTGCCACTTAATCAATTATCAAATTGTAAAATATGAAATTTCAAATGAATGAATTGTAAAATGTAAAATTTAATGATGCAGAAATATTTCTAGATATACACAAAATAAATTTAAAAAGTTTTATATTGATAATATATTGTGATAAGACTTTGTGATACAAATGTATTTGATGCAGAATAATCAATTAAGTGTCTACTATTCACAAATATAATACAATAATATTTATTTATATAGATTTATAAACCATCCTATATACGAAAAATCCAATTTAACATTAAAAAGGTTATAAAATATATTATTTATATCACACCTAGACCGTAACTCGATCTCATTCAGGTTCGGTTTTCAGCGGCTCTCTCACCTCTGCCTCTTTTCGCTTCCATCTCCCGCTTCTTACACTTATTATATTTCATCCGAGAGAGAGAGGTGTGGGGGTAAGGGGGTACGGGGGGCACAGGGGCTGAGCCCCCGGCACATGGGGGGCTCAGCCCCCGTCGCAGAAAATATTTCGAAGCCCGAGAATATCCGGGAAACGTTTGAATATTGACGCGAAAGTGTGACGCGTTTCTTGGAAAATCTAAGGGGCTTTCGATATCGATTAGAGATTCTGCTTTGTCTGCCTTTTTGAATGAATTACAAAAAAATATAATAAAATTGTATAATTAAAGACATTTTATAGGTATTTTCAGTTTTTAAGGTAGTTTAGATGGTTTTGTAGTTAAAAAAATTATGCTGATATTGATGCATTCAAGGTTCCCGAAAGATAACAATTCGAATATGTGTACTTTTTTGTGAATATTTGTAAGATGTACCTAAGTATGTCATTATAACTTTGTAAAAACTCTATTCTTAATTAAAATTTGTTCAAATTATAAGAAAAAATATTTAAACTAATCCAAGCCAAATTTAATTGTTATCTCATGTATTAAAAGTTCTTTGTGAGTATGCAATATTTTTGGCATTAGAAAAACGACAGTTTATCTATTTTTAATATAATATCTTTTATATTTTCATATGATGATATAAGATGAGTTAAACTAATATGAAAACAACAAGGCTTGGCTATTTATTTGTTCATCCCAATCTTAATGCACTTAAACCTACATCAAAGCTAAATAACAACCGATATTCTTAAATTAAAACAATTTATATTCAACAAAAAATATACACCAATCCAAAAATACGCAAGATTTTTCAAGAAAACCCCAATAGCCGAGAAGAAAACTCGGCTTTCCATTTACTTTGTTCCACACAACAATAGCCTCAAACACACACACACCTAAACGAATCGACCCACATACGAAAAAACCACACAAACACACACTTTTATACAAACATACAAATATAAGTATATATGTATATATAGATAGGTATGGAGTATTTATGGGAAAAGTGCGGGAAAAACTCGTATGGCTTTTCCGAGTTTTCCATTCGTCACCGCGTCGTGGGGTTGGGTCGGCGCAGAATCCAATCTTCTTCTCGCGTTTTACTCTTTCTTACGTAAAACGGGCACGTGCCACACACTTATGTATATTACAGCATATATACATTATATGAAGACTGAAAAGGCCAAGGGGTACAAGTGAATTCGAAAAAAGAACGCTCAAAATTGAGCATTGCAGAAGGTCAAGTGGTTTGATGATATATTGAGGCACACGTTTAGAATTCGTTTATATCCTTTTGCCACTAAAAATGTGAGCGTACATAGATGTAATTCTTATACATGACTCAATTACGGCATATATATATTATATGACGACTGAAAAGGCCAAGGGGTACAAGTGAATTCGAAAAAAGAACGCTCAAAATTGAGCATGTATGTATTAGAAGAAGGTCGAATGATTTGATGATATGTTTAGGCACACGTTCCAAGTTCGTTTATATCCTTTTGCCACCGAATATATGATGACTGAAAAGGCCAAGGGGTGCAAGTGACTCGAGAAAAGTGCTGTAAAGTTGTGTCAACATGTATTAAGAGGAGGTCGAGTGATTTGATGATATATCTTAGCACACGTTTCGAATTCGTTTATATCATTTTGCTTACAAATATATGAGCGTACATAGATGCGATTCCTGTACATGACTCAATTACGGTGAAAATGTCACTTGTGCCCCTTGGCCTTATATATACATTATATGATGACTGAAAAGGCCAAGGGGTACAAGTGACTTCGAAAAAAGAACGCTCAAAGCTGATCATGCACCTATATGTATTAAGAGGAGATCGAGTGATTTGATGATATATCTCAGCACACGTTCCAAATTCGTTTATATCGTTTTGTCTCTAAATATATGAGCGTATATAGAATGGGTTTCTATACATGATTCAATTTCGGTATAAATGTCACTTGTGCCCCTTGGCCTTTTCGGTCGTCGTATGTACACAGTGAACGTATTGTCTGAACTGTTCGGTCGTTGTACCTACCTATGTGTGTCGTGTGCGCATTTTCTTGCGCGGATATATTTTCGCGTTCGGTATTCGTCGAAAGTGTATGGGTTGGAAATTTAAGGGATGGGGTTTTTCTCTGTAGTGTATGGGGGGGTTCTTTAGTCGATACGTGGAGCTGGGTTGGGATTTTTATGTGTGGATGTATTTTTCGATGCTAAAAGAAAATTTTCTTTTAATATTGTTTGAATTTAATTTTTGTTTTAAACTAGATTTTTTACTAGAAACTAATTGATTTTAAGCTCAAAGCATGTGGACTGTTTTAATTACGTGTGCAGACCTTGCATTATATTTGCTACGGCAGGGCTACAATTGGTCCCTTTGTGAAACGTCAAAATAAGCATTTGCATACCTACTTACATACATACATATGTATATAAAATCATTTTTATTCATATGGATAATGAGCTTAATTTTTTTTACTCAACCTAACCTAACTGAACTTAAAAAAGTAATAAACGAAAAATACCTACCTTAACCTAACCTAATATGAATTAGATCGAAATAGAATCGACTATAAATGCACTATCAAATTCTAGCCAAACTTTTTTTAATTGACTATAGATATAAGAGTAAATATATTTTTTTATAATAAAAAACTCTATGCCAATTAAAATTATTATCATCCCCATATTTATGATACCAAAATATTATTCAAATTATTTTTTTCAACCAACGGTTATATAAATAATCAAAAAATAAACTGACATAACTACAACATACTTTTATAATCATTCTATTAATTTATCTGACAAATTTAAATTCGATAACGTCTTACAAGACTTCTCATTACTAGCCTATTGCATTTGCATAGGAAACGAACCTCATAAATAACATTATAATATCCTATAGCATAAAGCCACATTCACATAGAAACATCGACTGAATAAATATTATTTTATATTTTTAATAAATTCACGTAATTAAATATTTTTTAACAAGCATCGAAAAAAATCTTTCAACTTATGAACGTGCAATTAGAATCGAATATATTTGAATACATTATCGCAAACACGTGTAAACGAACCATTAGATCGAAAAGGCAGCTGGCGCAGTAAATAATTATACAATACTACAAAAAAAGAACACTTCTCAAATAAATTTTCACCTTTTAAAATGAGGTTGTTAAACTCTCGTATAATTTTTTCCACCTACTATTAATTGGGGTGCAGTCAATTAAGGCTTCCTGCGTTGCAATTGCACAAAGAATAGAAATTATAATTATAGAAAATATAATTACGATGTCATATTAATTTAAACTCGAACCGTTTTGTCGGCAGTAAATTCAACGCGTTATTGTTCGCTATAAGCCGGAACGTTTTAATTTGTCATTCGTTATATTTATTGAGCTCGTACTGCACTATCTTTGTTCGAATACAAACGCTCGTAAATTGTTTCGTAAACGATATTTATAAGAGGTTTGGCTAATTGCGATTTAATGGACTTATGTGACGTAAATAGTAACGAATTTGCACTTTTTTAATGTATCGTATTATTCGACATTGCTAATTACGAATCTAATATTAGAATTTTCAAATCAGGCTAAGTTTTTCTTTTTATTTTTATAATTGAAAATTTCAATTTATTTTTATATACTATAGCAATACAAATATTATCATGTACTCCTATATTATTCATCTGATTGGAATCAAACTTTAATGAAACTCTAATTACATAAAAAAAATCAAAGGCGTCAACATGTAATCAGTAAAAAATAATTCAATATCTCTAGAAGAACCTCAATAACAGCAGTTAGTTTTGATTTTTTTTTATAATTATCAATTAACTAATTAGCTTCATAAGTACAATTCCAATTAAACCAATTTATATCCTTTATCAAAAACAAATATGATAAAATTATAAATATGGCCCAATTAAAAAAATAAAAATATTATATCTATAGAAAAATTTCATCTCGATTAGTATGAAATACACAAAACGATATGAGATATGAATCTCTTTTCAATTTGAATTTTTTTTCAGAAAAACCGCCTTACATATTCGAACGGTTTGAATGCATTTTTTCACGTATCAAACTTACACGGTATATGATTCGAAATTGTTCTGTTTGAGAAAAAAATAATTACACACGGGTCATTTAATTCGCCTCGAGCCGCCACTGTCTCTAATTAATAGCCCATTGTACTGAAAGTCCTTTTTAATCTAATGCGTATACGCATTTGAACATTCGATATAAGCTATATTTCAAATAGTTTATATTGATTTTGAGTTCATATGGAAATTAAAAACACCAATAAATTGCATAACACAAACTTCGCACAAATATTGATTTGGATAAAGTTTACGCAGTAATGTAAAAGGTTAAATTCAAGTGTAAAAACAACACTGTATTAATCAAGTTTTGTTAAAATATTTGGATATATTCTATAGGAAAGTTAATCAAGAGAAAATTTCCTGTATTGAATACTCAAATGTGTACGATTCATTCTGAAGAATGTGTCGGCAATACTACTGTTTTTACGTTTATGTTTAATTAATTTAATTTAAGAATATTTTCATATATTGAGCTGTTTATGTCGAAAAAATGATTCTGTAAAATAAATTGGATACATTATTTGAATTTATTTTTTCCATATAATATTACGTATTATAATAGTATTAGTGGTTATATCAATGAGACAGTACTGAACCTAATCTGACCTAAAATCTAACAAACTTTATTTAAAACCCATTCCAACTCAACTCTTTAGGGTTTTTGACATTGTCCTGATCATTCAACATTAAAAATTAAACTGTAACTTCATATACAAATTCAAAATTTGTGATTTCTGTATTCAAAATCACGTGAACTTAACCTAACCCAAACTGATCAAATGCATTTCACTTTTGTTCATTCAATGCCAAAGTTTTACCTGTGACTAGATTAAAAATTTGAGACATCTAAATTCATAATCACGTAAACTTAACCAAACCCTAACTGATTAAACGCATATTGATATCGACCAAGCAATCCAACACCGAAACTTCAACTCAAATATTTAAACTTCGCACAATACAAATTGTACTAATACTTTAAAAAATCTCACATATACACACACAAATAAAATAAAAATCTCTTTTCTTAAAAAAAAGAGAAAAATGGAAACCGTGAAGGCAGTTTAAACCCTAGCATCCTCCATCCTCATCTTCCAGAGAGACATCCTTAACCGTATAATGTTTTTTTCATTTATTAAATACCAAAATAAACTTAACCTGACCCAAACCGATCAAACGCACGAAGCAATCCAACACCATAACTTTAACTCAAATATTTAAGCTTCGTTTAATACAAATTGTACTAATACTTTAAAAAATCTCACATATACACACACACATAAAATAAAAATCTCTTTTCTTTAAAAAAAAGAGAAAAATGGAAACCGTGAAGGCAGTTTAAACCCTAGCATCCTCCATCCTCATCTTCCAGAGAGACATCCTTAACCGTATAATGTTTTTTTCATTTATTAAATACCAAAATAAACTTAACCTGACCCAAACTGATCAAACGCACGAAGCAATCCAACACCATAACTTTAACTCAAATATTTAAGCTTCGTATAATACAAATTGTACCAACACTTATAAAAATCTCAAATACACATACACGTAAAATAAAAATCTCTTTTCTTTTTAAAAAAAAGAGAAAAATGGAAACCGTGAAGGCAGTTTAAACCCTAGCATCCTCCATCCTCATCTTCCAGAGAGACATCCTTAACCGTATTACTGGGCACGAATGGAAAAAGGCGATTTCAATCGGGGCGCCGAATTCAATATACGCTTTTCCATTTTCCCCGAGCAGTCCGCCTCCATTTTATTTCACTTTTCCGACTCTCTATCCTTTTTTTGCCCATTCTCCTCCCCTTACTTTTGCCCGCTCCCGTCTTTTATTTCTCGTATTTTCTCTCGATTTTATATTTCATTTCGTTCGGTGTGTTTTCCCGCGCGCGAAAATTCGTCTCGCTGGAGGATTTTCCGGGACGATTTTCCTCTTTCGTCCCGACTAACCCCACACTCCCCTAAATCAATATATGATTACAAAATCACATAAATTCTGCTCGGTAAGCACCAATCGCTGTTCTGTCGTTTGTGCTTTTAGATTTTATTATATTTTCAGATATAGGTATATGAAGAATCTCTAATAGAATCAATCTATACGTTCTGTAATTATATATTTATACATTAAAAAAAATATTAATTTGTGCTTAAATGTAGATATAAGAATTATCCGAATTTGTAATGCACCTTATTCAGTGATTTTGGGAAAAATATTTTTTTTATGCGATCGAATATAATAGAAAAATCGTTAAAATAATAAGTGATTCATTGAATAGGGTAATTCCGGCTTAGATGGCTATATTTGAAATAAACAGATTTTAGAGTAAATTAGGAAAGAAGTGAGATCTCTCCTTTTTCATTCGAGAGTGTTTAAATATTTGAAAAATCATGAAAAATTATTAATTATTACAAATTGTGAAACAATACAATGAAATAACTTTACGAATGTATTACGATCAAGATTTTCTATTTCAAATAAAATGTTTTCTGTTTAAAATTTAAATATTTTAAGGAAGACAAATGAACTTAAATTGAAATTCATTGAAATTAAAATGAAAAAATATTCAACTCAATATGAAAATCATTAATAAAATATGAAAATTGGTTGTTTTGAAGTAAATAATCTATTCTTTAATTGATTTAAAATTTGAATACAAAATAATGAATAGATAAATGATGAGTATCAGTTTTGAACTAATTTCTTTAATATGATCAATTTTGAATCGAAATTTGAATAAAATCAACTATTCTTATTAAAAAATTTCTACATAACATAGCTATCAACTAATTCAATCAAGTTATTGATCAATTCAATAAAATTAATACACAATTGAAATTTCCGATTCCAACACAGCACACACAAAGAACGTCAATAACTCTACAAAGCATTGCTCAATAAGACTCTAATATAAGAAAAATGTACAAAAACACATACCAAAAGACAAAAATATTAAATTCCCAACATGACTCCATAATAATTCAACGCATACAACTCTTTGACACAGACGACTCCAATTTCATACGACAAAAAATAAATAAGGCACGCTTCGGCGACTCTCATCAAATATATTGCTAGTTTCCAGTAGCTTCGTTCTCCTGACATAAAAACACCAAAGAAAAGCACATAGGTATTTTTCCAGATGCCAAATATAGCTATATACTAGCTGCTTAGAGCTAAACGTGACTAACTCCATCGAGAAAAGCGATTAAATATTTTTGATGCCATTTTGAAATCCTCATCATTATTCCATTTTTCAGAAATTGTATACGTTCGAGTTTTGTTCATAATAAGCTATAGATGAGGTCAGTCTATATAAAAGTACATAATTAATTGAAATAATATTTGTCAACTGGAAAGGACAAGAGATACAAGTGAATCCGGGGTGATTTCGAGAAAAGAGCGTTCGAAGTAGAGCTTGTAGAGATTTGATGATATATCTCGGTATACGTTCAAATTTCGTTTATATCCCTTTGCCACCAAATATATGAGCATACATAGAAGCGAATCCTCATTTCAGCAAAATTGTAACTTGTACCCCTTAGCCTTTTCAGCAGTCATTTATCTTTACTATTCACAAAAAACATTTCACACACAGAATGTTATGACTATACCTACTTCTATGACATTTAAATCTCATTTCTTTTCAATAGAGTTAATCACGTTTAGTTCTAAACACGGCTCATATAGCCCAATGGGTATATGTACGTGCATCTCTCGTTTTATTAAAATTGCATGTCCCGGAGAGATTTTCCCATCAGCCGCCGAGTTCTACAAAGAAACTTGGTCTCCCCTTTGTTCTAGGCGTTCTCTCTCTTTATGTATCTTTTTTTTCAGAGCTTTTTTATGCTTTTTTTTAAGTATATAACGTGTGTTGAAACTTTTGCGTATTTTCCTGTAATGTATGCGAGGTTTCAGTTTAGGAAATATTGAACGTTTTATGTTCGAGTGTTTTGTATGAAAATAGTCTAAATGTATCAATGTAAAGTAAATTAATTGTATGATACTTGAACTAATCTAATTTAAAATTTGATAACGTTTATATAAAAAGGTTCGGTTCGTCAATCCATGACTTTTGTAATTTAATGTAGGTAGTCATATTATTATAGTCTATTTTATCAAATTTATGAGTAATCAGTTATAAAATATAAACGGAAACTGCATTTTATTAGAAAATAAAACATAATTTTTAATGCGTTACTTACTATTTATTCAATGAACATCAAAAGAATCTATAATAAACCACCGTTAAACAATATCTGCATTTTTAAAATTTTCTATACATTTTGAAAGTAAATAATAAAAATAATAACATATTATCTAACACGCATGTTTATTGTACTTTCAAACCATTATTTATTACAAAACGTCAAAACGCATATTTTTTTCTACACTATAACATAAGAACGAGTTCACACTCGATAACTTCGAACTGAAATAATATTTAACAACAAGAATAAAAAAACAGTACAGCCAATCGCAAAAAAATAATATTCATGTACTCGTATTTATTTTTCGTAATATTCTTTTTTTTAGAAGTTATATTTGCTACTATTTGCTGCACAAAATCCACTTCGTTAAACATCATACAAGTGTGTCTTGTCGATTTTAAAATGTAATATTGAAGAAATCTTCCCAGATACGCAATCGAAATATTTACAAAATTTCATTATGATTGTATAAGCATTGAAGGAACACACATAAAATTACACTCATTTTTATTAAGATGTCTATATAATCAATCGACTGCAAATACTAGGCTATATTCAGTCATTGCGATTGCAAATACTGGGCTATATTTAGTCGTTGCTACTGCAAATATTGGGTTATATGAAGCCTATCAACTGCAAATATGAGACTATATGCAGTCTCGTTGAATGAAAATTCTGGGCTATACGTAGTCACAAATAATGGGCTGTATTTAGTCGTTATGACTTCAAACACTGGGTTATATGTAGCTTAATCGACTTCGAATACTGATATTTATATAGTCTCATCGAATGCACATTCTGAGCTATACATAGTCGTCAATATTGGGCTATATGAAGTCGCTTCGACTACAAATTTCGAGCTATACGTAGTCGCAAATACTGGGCTATATTTAGTCGTTGCTACTGCAAATATTGGGTTATATGATGCCTATCAACTGCAAATATGAGACTATATGCAGTCTCGTTGAATGAAAATTCTGGGCTATACGTAGTCGCAAATAATGGGCTGTATTTAGTCGTTATGACTTTAAATACTGGGTTATATGACTATCGACTATATCGAAGCCTATATATGTATAGTCTCATTGAATGCACATTCTGAGCTATACATAGTCGTCAATATTGGGCTAAATTCAGTCGCTGTGACTGCAAATATTAGAATATATGAAGTCTCAACGACTGTAAATACAGGGCTATATGAAGTCGCTTCGACTGTGAATTCCGAGCTATACGCAGCCGAAAATGTTGGGCTATATTCAATCGTCGCGACTGCAAATATTGGACTATACTTAGTCGCTAATATTGGGCCATATTCAATCGTTGCGACTGCGAATATTGGGCTATACGTAGTTGCTAATATTGGGCCATAATCAATCGTTGCGACTGCAAATATTGGGTTATACGTAGTCGCATAAACTGCATATAGCCAAATCTTTTAAATATATGGATTGGAAAAGCTTCATAAACAGAATCAACGACAGAAAACAATCAGATGTGAGCACAGCCTATGTAATAGTCGTGCACCACAGAATCTCTCACTCGTCCGACTTTCATCATTGTTTACACACGTTCCGTGCGTGTCACGAACTTTCACAATCTTAATAAAAATCTCCGAATAAGGCGCTCGCTAACGCAAATAGAAATTCCTCGGCTTCCGATGAACTAGCCCGTGTACAATACCATAATATACGTATATAATATTACATGTACGTAAGTTTCTTCTGTCGAAGCCTCTTCTTCTTCTTAAAAAAGAAGATAACGTCTCATTGTGGCCGACTAACGAGGGTCGACTGCGCACTTCGCTTCTAAATAACCATTATGGATATAAACGATCTGAATGGATTTCTAAGAATTTAGGATTTATTCTACTGACAATCAGAGTTTTCAGAAGCTCGAAAATCTTATTCGATTTGATGTTTTTGTAAGAAAGTTTTGCATAATTCAACAGAATTGATCTAATATTTAGATGTTATTGGATAATTTATATCACTGATGTGACTTTAAGTAAGGTTTTCTATATTTCACAAAGAGTTATAATAGATTGGATTAGGTTGTGTGATACATGCTTTATATTATGCATAAACATTGTAACTGTAGAAGGAATTTGCAGACATTTGTCAATGCAACCAAAATAACATGTCAAATGTTTGCGCATTTAACTATTGAATTGAATTTGAATATTATATAATTTCATTAGCTACATTGTTAAATATTCTTGAAACTGCAATATACATGCATAATGTAAACCCTACATTACATTTTAAGGGAAGTTTACATTATGTATGCTTATTGCAGTCACATAAACATTACATATTGCAGCCATGTATCATATTTGCGGATTGAATTTTCCATTTCTATTCACAATGAAAATTTTCAGATATATTTAGTTTTTTGTCTTAATCACCACACATCACAATCATCTAAATTCTATAGAATTTCTAGCAACTCTAAATTACAGCAGCTAACATTTTATTAACGCATTTTTCCAATACCTAATAAGCATAATAAAAAACACATAAAGCCCATTCGACTGAAAGAGCACTCTGATCGAATATTAAACACAATAAACGAGACATTGACACGCGACAGATGATAATATTATAATAATGTATGATATAAAAGAATATGTCTGCAAGATGGCGATCGTAATAATATGCATATGTCATATCGAATGTCCGATGCGAGTTCGATTCCTAGGAAACGCTGAATAAAACATGCCGCGCGACTAGTTCGTGTCGTCATCGTTTCAGGAAAGACGCTCATTGTTATCAGAATATACGCCTATGAATACAATAGTGATATCAAAATATTTCATGTAGGGTGACACGTTAGGATTGACTAATTTAATAATTGAAATATATTTTTTTATTATTTGTACTAGTAGGGTTTTAAAAAAGTTAGATGTCGAGTGTAGCTTGATATAGCTTGATATGTGAATGGAAATGGTTAAAATTGATGATATACATAAATGCATAAAAATTGGTGAAAGGAACGCTTTTCTTTTTTAGCTTGAATCTAGTTAGAATTTTCAGACTAATTGTTGAAAGACAATGATTTCTAGTTAGACAAGTGGAAAACGTTCTCCCTTTTCTGCTTATATTTGTAATTCGCGATGCAAGCTTAATAATCAAACTTTATATTACAGTATTCATAAACTAAAAAAAATGCATAAAATATTCATCTACATATGTATATTGAAAAAAAATAATGAATGTTTGTTGTTATGTTATTTATACACTCCTTAACAGCTAATCATTTAGCAATAAAATATTACTAATTCGTTTTACGCGTGCCTGGGAAGGTTTTTGACCTATTACATATCACAATTTTCATTTAAAACATTACAAACAATAGAATTATATCGCATGGCAGTTCTTAGGGAGGCCTTTTTACAGCCCAAACGTAGCAAATATTATACACGGCCTATGAAATTTACTACAGGAACGTAAAATACTATAAAAAAATTCACAATCAACTTGAAATCCAAAGAATTCCGAGTAACCCCAGGTATTAGAAACTAGTATATAAACGAAAAAAATATTTGAAAAATAAAAAAAATACGTAGATGTGAAGCTCCTGAAGCGGAATGGAGAATAAGTACGTTCCTACAACAGTTCACAATCAACGTAAAATCCAAAGAATTTCGAGCGATTCCAGGTCACAGAAGCTAATATTAAAAAATATATATCTATAGATATAAAAATATAACAATACGTAAACGTAATGCACGTGAAGCGGGACAGAAAAAAATACGTTCCTACAGTTCACAATTCACTTAAAATCCAAAGAATTGTGAGCGATTCTTGTTACACAAGCAAGTATAAAAATAAAAATATAATAATACGAAAACGTAAAGCACGTGAATCGGGACAGAAAAAAATACGTTCCTACAATAGTTCACAATCCATTCAAAATCCAAAGAATTTCGAGCGATTCCTGTTACAGAAGCAAGTATGATAAAAAAATATATAAAAATACAATAATACGTAGACGTAAAGCACGTGAAGTGGGACAGAAAAAAAAGTTCCTACAATCCATTCAAAATCCAAAGAATTTCGAGCGATTCCAGGTCACATAATCTAGTATAAAAATACAAAAATATATATAAAAATATAATAATACATAGACGTTTTGCACGTGAAGCGGCACATAAAAAAAAGTACGTGCCCCGATAATGGAAAATAACAAACGAAATACGTATTTTTCCGTTCGACTTGGCAGGGAATTCTCCATTAGGGGCCGCGGTCCACGGAGCGACGAGCAATCTATCTAAATCTCATATTTCATATTCCAGATGACATCTCTTCTCTCCATGCCTCCATTATGCTCGCAAGATATATTATATTATACATTATATCATATCTATCTACTACAGTACTTTTTTTATATGTCTATGTACGTTTTTTGCTCTGCTCCTCCATATTATTCTTTTTTCGGTGTGCCTCCGTTCGTACTCTTTAAATGTATATATGTATATATATACTCAATGTATATATGTGTATATATGTATATATGTGTGTGTCTGTGTTGGTGTGTATATATCCTTTCGCCCCCTTAATGTATTCCTCCTCTTTCTGCCCCGAAATGAAACCTTTTTTCGTTACGTAGTAAAAGATGTATGTATGTATGGATATATTCGTATATATGTATGGATATGTTAGTATATATATTTGTGTATATGTTCGTTTATATATGTGTATAAAGAGGTGTTTTCACATAAGGGAGGATTTTTTGTATTGTTTTTTAAATATTTCTATTGATTGTTTAAGCATATTCATCGATGTCATTGTGTGCAATGAAAGAAACTGAAGTATTTATTAAAGAAATTAAGAAATATAAAATTAAGCTTTTAATTCAAGTTAAAATGTGATGAATTATATATTTATTGATGGGTATGGCTATATGAACATAAAGAGAGTACGAATACTGGGTTATTTGTACTTGTATCGTACGTTGTGTGTGTATGCATATAGCTTAAAATTTGCACATGATACGAGTTCACTTATTTACATCCTTTTTTTATATAAATTAATATGTGATTAGATAATAAATAATTCATTTTTATTATTAAAAAAAAAATGAAATGAATGAATTCAAAATTGTCATAGAATATCGCGATAAAGACATATAAATAGAAGCAGAATCGTTGTAGCAAATACAAAGACGAAAAATAATATAAAATTAACAATCGTCGTGTGTGAAAGTGGCCTTTTTTCGAAAGAACCTTCTGCGTCTTTGTAACGCGAGAAAGTCGACCCAAGAACACCCATTGTCGGGACACCTATCGAATAATGCGAGATTTTATTTTCATATATGTATATACATGTTACTGTAAATGTCTATAAACTACTAGATTCATAGATTTTACAAGAATCAAAAAAAAAAAACTCAAAAAACCTCAAATCAGAGTATATTTACAAAATATGGTAAACATTTTAAGAAAACTATCGAGAGTTATATTTTCATTGTATATAATTATTTCATGTCTATTAAAACAAAATTTCTACAAAGTTGCATAAAAATCAATGGGAAGAGATTTCTGCTGTATCTAACTGTCATATTACAGATTTTTTTTCAAATTAAAGATATTTACAGTAACATATATTCGAATAAATATCTATCAGTATGTACGTCAGTGTATGGTGTAAAATAAATTGTGACTTGGTTAAAAAAAAAGAATTCGTTTCGTCCACGTTTTCCATATGGTGTTTGTATGTGAAACGAACGAGAGTTTTTCTACCGAACCATTGTTTCGTTAGGGTTGTATTGTTTCGTGTTGCTTTTATGCATTTTAATTGTTCACTACGTGTAATGGGTTAGATGTTTTCTTAATAAGTGTAAATTATTATTGCACATGGACCTTTTACAACGCGGTTTCATATAATTCCTTTTCAACGAATTTTGAAACACTCGAAGATTTTTCGAATTAATTTCACATATTGAAAGTATCACCATTGATACTAAATAAGCCATAATATAAATTTCATCTTAAATTCGTCTAGATTTACATAAATTCAATTTGTGCTATAGCATTAAAAATCCATCTATCTTAGGAATCGTTAAAATTTCGCATGAGGCTTCGAAAAAAATTTCTCCGCTAGATCCCATTCAGATTATAACAGTCGAGAAAATTGTTAATTATATAATATATATAAAATTAACATATTTTACTATCGTTTTATGGACAGGTCGTAAATTTATAATTTTATATAACGTGCGTGCAATAAAACTTGGGTTCGAACCATAGAATAAACACAAGTCCGAATTAGGCTCGAAAGCACATCCCACTTTGACGAATGTCTAATATTCAAATTTATATTAGGCAAGCATAAATTTTAGACGGTTATTAAAACGGACGTTAGAAATGGGAAGTGAGTATATCGGAAAAAAATCTAATAATATTTTGATACTTATCCATTTTGTTGTACAAAAGAAATTGTTACATGTGCAGTCATAAATTTACTAACCAACTACTGTCTATGTGTAGGTTATATTGGGATAGGTTGGTAATTATTAGGTGAATTTACCATAAATAGGTGTTACGTTTCAAAAAAGATGAAATTTTGTACCAAAATGTTGTTGTGAAATGTTTGTTAATTCATCGGTTAGGAAAATGTTCGAAAGTTTTTTGAAAATATAAAGTAGGTACAATAGTCATTGATGCAAATTGATATCACAAAATTTCTTTAATAATTCAATGAATCTAGTTTGAACGTAAATATCTTTTTGACGTCATCAAGGTGAGTTTTTTTTAAGTATATTTTGAACTTCTGAAATCTTTTCCATCTACTTAAGTAATTGTAGTTTAAGTAAGCAGTTTGAAATGTTTTTTTTATGAAGTTTAATTTAATATTATCATTCAAATTCATAAAGTCTTACCAATGATCAATTGCAACTGACCTATCAAAAATCTTCTGCTAAACAAATTAATATTTTTCAATCTGCGGAACTTTTTCTGAGCTATTAAACATCTTCTGAAATACTGAACATTTTCCAAACTATTTCACATATCCTAAACTACCGAATTTCTTCCAAACTACCGAACTACTCAACATCTTCAACAAAATTAAACACCTTTTAACTACTAAACGTTTTTCAAACTACCAAACATCCTCTGAACTATCGAACATCTTCGAAACAATTAAACGTCTTTTAACTACTATTTTTCAAACTACCTAACATCTTCTGTATAATCAAACATCTTCCGAACTACCTAATATCTTCCAAACTATCAAAAATCTTCCGAAATATCAAACATTTTTCGAGCAATCAAACATCTTCCAAACTATCAAACATCTTCTGAACAATCGAACATCTTCGAAACAATTAAACGTCTTTTAACTACTGTTTTTCAAACTACCTAACATCTTCTGTATAATCAAACATTTTCCGAACTACCAAACATCTTCCAAACTATCAAACATCTTCCTTACTGTCAAACTTCTTCGAAACAATTAAACGTATTTTAACTACCAAACATCTTCCAAACTACCAAACACCTCCCAAACTACCAAAAATCTTCCAACCTACAAAAACACCCACACCAAAAAACCCTCCCCCAAAAACACCCCACCTCAAAAAAAAAAAACTTTCCCCCCCCCGAAAATCCGAAGGCGTCATCCCGCACCCGGGGCACAAAAGGCCATCACCATATGCACGAAAGGATGAGCGAGCCTCCGTTCCGCTCTCTTCGCTTTTTTGCCATTTCCAATCCCGGACGACCCCGACTCACCCTGCATCCCCCACACCGAGCCGAACCACCCCCGAACTCCCCTTCGCCTCCCAGTTCCAAGCCAGCGGCCCTCAGCCTTCGGGGAGGTCGGGGCGGCGCGGACCGCCAAGGGGAGGTCGGGGCGGCTTGGGCCACCGGGGGGAGGTCGGGGCGGCTTGGCCCACTAGGGGGTGGCAAAAAATGTGGGTGGGCGTGTGTGAGCGCGTATTGACGGTGTTATATACGCCTGCGCGCACAGACGTGCCCTCGCAGCGGCCATCTTTACCTGTGTGGGTGTGTGCGTATGTAAAAATGGAAGAGGGGATGGGGTGGGGGTGAGGGGGAGGGGGAGGGGTGTGTGTGCGCGCGTGTCCCGGGACTTCCCGGGATGAGAACGGACGGAGGTCGAATTTTTTTTTTGAGTTTTTTATGAATATTGCGTGGTTATTAGTTTTTTTTTTGGGTTTTATTAAAATTTACTTTTTTTTTTTTTTTCGATTTTATTAAATTGTTCGAAATTATTTTTTGTTCGATTGAAAATTAATGAAATATGTACACCCAACTCTCGTTTTGCACGGTGGATAGGGATCAGCGAAAATCGTGTAAAAAAATGGTCATTTTTTATTTCGCGATATTCATTATATAGTTCAAACAAACCGTGTTAGATCAAATAAATCGTGTAAAAACAATATTTTTTCATTTTTTTAAACCGTGTTATTTTGAAACCGTGTAAAAAATCCGTGTAAAACGAGAGTTGGGTGTGTGTGATGTTTTTAAATTTTCATATATGATAATGAAAAAATCATTGAGAGTGACTTTTTTGAAAAAATAATGTTAAGAATTTTCTAACACTTGAAATCATTTATGAAATAAGGCCTTTTTTTAAAGTGGTTAAACATTGTGCGAAGTCAAGATCAAAATACTGACCTTTTTTTTTCTCGTGATGGTTTTTTTGCTCCAAATTCAACTCATATTTACATTTTTTAGAAATGACTTTAAGATGATTTTTTCATTTTAGTAAGTGATAAATTTATTTTTTATTTATTTGATTTGAAAGTTTTAAATTTGTCTTGAATATGTGTAGATTTGAAATAAAAATTCTGTATAGATTTAAATACTGCACCAAAAATAGAACATAAACTATTAAAAACTAATAAAATAGATTGATAATTAGAAATTAAATATTATTCCTTTATGATATTTTTAATCACCAAGATTTTCTACATTTTTTACTCAACTTTTACATCACGCTGTATATTCAATATATTGCATAAAATCACAATAGAAAATTGAAATTCACGATATCTCATAAAACAATTGTTTTGACACGATTTCCAAATATTCGACTCAATAAAATCTCACCTACATGAAACGAGAACATGCGATCGCAGCGAACGTAAACATTTTATAGTTTCCTTTTCCCATTTTTTTCCATATTCATTAACACATTATTCGACATACGATATAATACAACATAATACATATTTAAGTACGAAATCGTCTCGAGTGTGACCAACGAATAATCGACCGTAAAATAAATAATTCCATGTCGATGTCCGAATTGTGACCACCATCAATCATACGAGAGAGAAATCGATTCTAGTTCGAATTATTTTATTTTAAGTTATAAGTATTGAACAATGCAAAAGTTGATTAAACTAATTGATAGGAAAACGTCCGCGTGCAGAATTTATTGGTTCAGCGCTAATTGATTCTATTAAGTCATAAATAAAGCTTATTTATTGCAAGAATATTCGGTCTCTCTTTCATGTATGAGGCCCACGCTAATTTCGTAAAAAAGTGCAATAAAATTCCTTTATGCCATATTTATTGATACGTATTATACGGTGAACAGATATTGGATTTTCACATAGGAATAAATCGCTCAGTATAAATTGAACGTTCTCTCCTCTCACTCTGCATCGAGATGAAATGCATTTTCAACATACGGTTTTGCAATTCGAATTCGATTGAATTTCTACTAAATCACTTGATCTTATATATTGAGAACGTTTGTCTTATTTCAATATGAAAATAATTAATTAATTAATTCAAATCGATCGATAAATAAAGTCTACGCACTTCACTGCGAGTCTTTATTACTGTACCCGAAAAAAATGTTTTTTCAATATTTTATTTATATTTTTTTTTAACTCACGATAATTTAATTCTAAATGTCTACCGATATCTTTATATCGAATTTTTTTATTTATATAATTTATTTCATGAAAGGAAATCTTTGTCTGTATTAGTCATTGCTGATACTAAATGTTTTATATTGACAATTGAATTTAAACACAGAAATACATACATGTATTAGGTACACATTATAAAAATGTCATTATATTGGTTATATGTAAACTATTTTTTTATGTCTATGGAAAAACAATGCTAAATTGATTGATTCTAGATAAATTATTCAACTGTAACTCACAAATGTGAAATCAGCAAAATCTCCACTGATGTTTATTATAAATTGAAATTTATGTAGGCGTATTTGACGAATAGAAAATGTCTATTCGACACGCGAATATCCCGCTGAGTTATCATTTTATTGCATCGAATATTCCAACTTATCGTTCGAGTGTGAAATGGATGGTTTTTGCTAAAAAGCTCGTTACGTACTCGGAACAGATTAATGCGTTTAATTATAAGCGAACATAACTCCCGATATGGCACTGTAGATAATTGGTAGCGATTTATAATACGAGAAATAAATAGTATAAATTTATACGAGACTGGAAACAAAACTATTGACTGGTCGTGTGAAATTGTGAATTACAAGCGAAATTTTACAAAAAATTCTAAGATTCTAAGATTTTAACTGGTTGAAAGCATAAAATTTGTTTTTAATTGGATGATTAGTTCTAGAAAGAGAAACATGTCGAAAGGTAAGTTTTTACTCTCATACAACTCCCCTAAATGTTTCCGATTGGTTTTTTTTTAGATTAATACGCAAACTATTACAGATATGAGAAAACTGTTAAAGAATTATAAAGCGTATGTGCTTGCCACATTGGGATTCAGTGATTTTGTAATACTGGATTTGAATTCCATTGAATCCTGACAGAAGACACATGTCATTTTTCTCAATCGATACGATGATTTGATTGATTCTTTCGATGGCAATCACTACAACAGATTCAGTAAAATTTTCAAAATATGCAATGCAGATGAATTTTGCGCCATATTGAACATTCAGAATTAATTGAAAATTTATATACGCACGTATAATTTGTAAGTCTTTGCTAATATAATAATTTTTATCACGTTTTCATTTGCGTTTGCAATGAGGCGGATCGGCGGTCGCTTTGATGTCACCTGTTGCTTTGAACTTTAAAAGAAAAGCGACAAGCGACAAACTTTGACTTTGACTTTGACTCGCCTTTTTTATGCTTTATTATATTATAACGTTTCGAATTAGCGTTCGATGAAATTCTAATGAAATAAACGCCGCGGATGACTGAGTTTTCGAAATGTGTTCTAAATCGAAGTGTTGGTTTTTTTTTTTGTAAATATTGATATTGTATATTCAAATTTTGATTGAATAATATTCGTTTGATCTATAGATTGTTTTTTGTACGAAATTGTTGCAATAAATCAAATATTTACTCGAAATTATGGCAAGTGAAATGAGCGTTCCGAATTTGGAGAAAACCAATAGAAGATAGTGTGGCAATGGCTATAATGGTTTTAGAAAATGGCATTGCGTGGGATGTACGATTGAGAAGTGAAAAAACAATATAAGATAAAAAAAAGTAAAGAAAAATTACCATTGCTTAAAAGCGTCAATATCTCTTTCAATAAAAAAAAGGTTCTATTCTGTTTTCCCGTTAGTATTTGACGGGTTAAATGTTAAGTTGTTAGCAGATTGTTGAATTAAATTGAGTTAAATTGTAGGTTAAGTTAAGTTTGGTTAGATTTTTGAAGTTTTGTTTGATTCCGTTAGGACAAACTATATTTTAGGTTTAATTAGTTTCGATAAAATTTTACTGATTGAATTACAGACGAGTGCCTTGTTTTTCTAGAATATGTCAAAACACAAATTCGATTTCAATAAAAATTTTCATAAAATATTATAATAATTAAATTTTAACATTCATTTTTTGGACCACCTAATAATTCTAACCCAATATACACATACAAGTTAAATGCTCCTACTACAAAATCAAACAATCAATGTCGAAACACACTATAATATAATACGATATTGTTAACGGTTTCTCAGTTGTTTCAGTACTAGTTTTAGTTGTTGTTGTTGCGTTGTTGTTGTTGTTGGTTCGTTTCTTGCCGCCATTAACCCTTAACCCTTTGCGGCCCGAGTAGCGGTTTGCGTATATATTATATGTGACGACTGAAAAGACCAAGGGGTACAAGTGACATTTTCACCGAAATCGAGCTATGTACAGGAATCGCTACATATATATTTGGTGGCAAAAGGATATAAACGAATTTGGAACGTGTACCTCAATATATCATCAAATCACTCGATCTCCTCCTAATACATGTAGGAACATGATCGACTTTGAGCGTACTTTTCTCGAAGTCACTTGTGCCCCTTGGCCTTTTCAGTCGTCATTTGTCCGCGCCGTTTAATGGACCCGGTGTTAAGAGGTTAAAAAGTATGAGGAAATGCGGAAAAGATGGCCGACGTGGGCGTCACGTGGTCTCTCTTATTCTTATTATATTGTCAGAGGTGGATTTGCGGGTTTTCAAAATTTTTAATAAAATTTATGTATTGTGTTTGTTGTGGGATTTTATGTATTTGTTTTATTGTTTTTGCAATAAATGTTGTGTGAAGAATTTTTTTATGGTGTTTTATTTAAAAAAAAAGAATGTTTGATCTTTTGTTTTTTTGAGAAAATTCAATTTGACTGCAGACTTAATTACTTGAGAGGAAATTCTTGCATAATTTAAGAAATTTTCCTGTCCGATTATTAAATATCTATCGTTATAATCGGATTAGGACTAAATTTGAAAACTGTATGAATATTAAAAAGGGATAAAATTATGAAACATCACGTCCACAATTCATAGTTTATTATTAAAATCAATTAAGAAGAAGTTTTATAATTGAATCATAACATTTTACAAAATTCTAATAATATTTTTTATGAAAGATTTATGGTAAAAAAACAATGAAGATTCAGAAAGGACTGATTAATTGAAGTCAGTTGCTTGGTTACTCACAAATAATAACTTGCACAAGTTTATAAAAGATCTGTAAAATTTGTCTATAATCCCTTTTTTACACGAGTCAATACATTGAGTCACCAAATCAACACATTGACTCAATGAAAAACTCAATAATGATCGACACAATGAAAAATCAAAATCTAAAAAATTAATTAATTAAAAAGAAACCCTTTTAACCCAGAAGACAGTCGAAAAGCCGCAACGAGAACGTAATTAATTATCATAAGCAATACGATCGATCCCCTTTTTAAGCGAAGGAACGAAAAACGGTCAGGTAATTGTGTCGCGACGACGAAAACGCCTCTTAATGAAAAAACACAAAAAAACCACCCGACCCAAACCCCCCCCAAAAAAAAAAAAAAGAAAAAACCGCCCCAAACCACCCCCAGTTTTATTTTAAAGAGTGTAAAGTTAAATTTAACTGCGCCCCCGCCCAATTAAACCGCCCTCGGAAAAAATACCCCGGATTACCTTTTTTTGGGCGGCGAAAAAAAAAATTATCGACCGGGCCGACCTTCGGCGGATGACCCAATTCTTCGTTCATTACGACCCCCGGTTTCATTACCGACTTAAAAAAAATTTTAACCTAGAACTTTTTAAAATCGAGGGGCGCCGGGGTCAAGGAACCCCGGCCCCCCTCGGCCGCGCCTGGGTTTGAGGGGTAATTAAATTCCTGCGAAGGCCAGGGCCGAGATGGGGGCGTTTTGGGGGTGGTTTTTTAAGGATGGGGCGGAGTGCGTCCCTGCGCAAATAAAACGCACCCTTCTTTGCTCGTTCTGTTTTCCGGTTTAATATGGAGCTTTCTTTCGGCAGTGGCGGTTCGTTAAAATGGACAAATTAAAAAATTTAATTTAATTTGAAATGAAAATTTTATTTTAATTTTATGACGACTGAAAAGGCCGAGGGGTACAAGTGATTTCGAAAAAAATTGAGTATGTATCTACATGTATTAGGAAGAGGTCGAATGATTTGATGATTTACATATCTCAGTGCATGTACCGAGTTCGTTTATATCCTTTTGACACCAAATATATGAACAAACATAGAAGCAATTTTGGTTTTATACATAACTTAATTTCAGTAAAAATGTAACTTGTTCCCTTCGGCCTTTTTAGTCGATATACATATGTTAGTGTGAAGATTTTTTTATCAATATTATTTGGTCAGTAAATATTAGTCTGAGTTTTATTCAAACGATTGATTTTTTTGGTGTGTAGTTGCTGTATTTGAACTAACTATTGATCAGAATATAAAGATTAATAAAAAAATAATTAAAAATTCACAAATACTAAAATATTTGACACATGGTGACATAAAAAGCATAAAGAAATAAAATACGACCAATATTCTGTTCAAATCTAATTTAAGAATTGTATTTCATTTATAAAATCGAATATATTTTTTTAATTTTTTATGTGTCGCTTATCAGTATTTGAATACATCCGGTCAGTTTTCAAATAAATTTTATCAGTAATTAAGTATAAATAAGTGGCTTGTATTTAGATTCTCGCACTGATAAAACATTGTACCGACTTATTCTAATCAAGTTAAATTAAAAATGTTAAAAATTACAAAAATCCAAACCGAACTCACATTTATTACATTTTGACTCGTTTACTTTAATTTTATATCGACTGATTATCTTTTTCATATCGACATTAGTTTTAGTCATAAAATAACGGAAGTGAATTGATTTTTATACCGATATAAAATAAATTCAAATACAGATCGATATGACGACTGAAAAGGCCAAAAGGTACAAGTAAAATTTTTGCCGACATTGAGTTGTGTACAAGAATCGCTTCTATATACACTCATATATTTGGTGGCAAAAGGATATAAACGAACTCGGAACGTGTACCTCGATATATCATCAAATCACTTGACTTCTTCCTAATACATGCTCAAATTTGAGCGCATTTTTCTCGAAATCACTTGTGATCTTCGGCTTTTTTAGTTTTCATATAAAATATTTAATTAATTAATCAAAAATAAATTCACGAGACGCTAATGCATACACAAAAGGCGTACGCGATTATTCGGCCGCGCGCCTTGCAGAGAACTTCTCGTTCTCCGAAAGAAAACATATTGTTGGCGGAAACTCGGAAAAGCGGCAAATTCAAAAAAAAAAACGACGACATATTTTCCGAACGTTATTATAAATTTTCCCGAAAAAAACACACCCATACAACAACATAAAAAAATTCAAAAAAAATCAATAAACGATCCATTTATTCAAAAAAAAATCAGACTCCTCTTCTTGCAAAATTTCCGGCTTCTAATTGATATTCACAAGAACCATTTGGCATTTGGGGGAGTTCGGGGTGCGTTGGTACTTACCCCCCGTGGGGAGACTGGGGAGTCGATTTTTCGACGAAAGTGTGTAATAACTTCACGGTCTACGGCGCCCCGACTTCCCCGACACGTTCGGAGGAAGAAATGTGTGGAGGAAGAAGGAAAAGGGAAAAAAATAATGAAGGAAAAACGCTCTCGATAGATAACAAAACATGGCCATTACCGGAGAAATATGCTCTGCGCGTTCGGCTGCCATTAAATATTTTATGGGCGGTGGAAAATGTTCACATTTGGAGAGAGGTGTGTGTTTTTAATTCAGATTTTTTTAAATGTGTTTAAAAATTGCATTAAAAAAATCAATTTTACAGTCAAAAAATAATAATTGTAGGGGTATAAAGTATTTTTTCATGTTAAGTCGAGCTTCAGTCTTCTCGAGATGCTAGGTTTGAATTTTTTCAAATATTGGCGAGAGTCACATGTTATTTTTATTAATAGATGAAATAGCTTGATCGTTTCGTTCAAATTTTTGATTCAATTGATTCGAAAAAAGTGTTAATTTAACGTTTTACGACACAGTTCTTTAAAATGTATCACTATCTTTGTCTGTGTCAATTGAATTTGATTGTTAAGTTACACTTCAGAGCTAAAATTAATAAGGATCAATCTTTACACTGCTATAGTTAACTAAACAAATATTCACATTCAGTTCTTCTACTATAAACTGTTAAAAATCCATGGAACAGAGACAGATTTTCGACAGTTCACAGTGAAAAAACTGACAGAAAATCTCTGGACAGTTAAATAAATTAGTGAAAAAATCGGCGCTAAATAAGTTACGAAAATTTTCAAACCATAACTTAAAAAATATCAAATTATTAACATATTAAAATTTCAACATCTAATTACAAAAAAATATTGTGCAGTAAAGAACAAATTTCGCGAATTTACAAAAAAATTGCGATAGATTTCAAACCTAAAAATACAAATGATGACTGAAGAAGCCAAGGGGTACAAGTGTCATTTTTCCCGAAATGAGTTATGTACAGGAACCGCTTCTATGTAAACTCATATATTTGGAGACAAAAGGATATAAACGAACTTGAAACACGTACCTCGATATATCATCAAATCATTCAACCTCCTCCTAATACACGTTCAACTTTGAACGCACCTTTCTAGAAATCACTTGTACCCCTTGGCCATTTCAGTCGTCACATACAGATCGAACCGAAATCGATCCTCGTCCAAAACGAAAAAAATAAAGAAAGCCAAACGAGCGCGTAACATTATATTTATCTCAATTTAGCGGGTCGTTGTTGTGTTTCTTTTGCCCCATCCTGTACTCTGAAAATATTCGCCGCCCGTTAAATAAACGTTCGGCGAAAGCAGAAAAAAATTAAAAAGCCTCGGCGAAGTATTCTGACCCACTTCGGTGCTTTAAATGAACCAAATTAAAGAATAAAAAAGCAAACAACGTCTCGAAAGCACATTTCGCGTATAAGGGAGTTCAAAGAGGGGTACAGTCCAATCTGTTATGAATGCTGTTGCTCTTAATTTTAATCATTTTTCATTTCAAATGCAACATTTCACATGTCATATTAGGATTTTTAATTTTCAAATTTCATTTCATACATATCGAATTAAACTTTTTAATTATTCATATAAACGTTCAAGAAATAAAATGACACTACTTAGGGATTTTTTTTATTGCTTTAGTTAACTAACCATAGAGCTATAGTCTTTCCTTTATCTATGAATTACAACGACTAACTGTAACTCTTTAGTTAGTTGATTAAAGCAGTGAAAAAAAGGCTCTTAATCACAAAAATGCCGTTCTTATTTATTTTTTCAAGAATAAGACATCTTAAACATGAAATAAGACTTTGAATAAAGTATTTTGGATATTAAATTAGACGTATTACGTATCAATTTTGAATTTTTACAAGTCTAACTAAACATTTTTCTGCTGAATTATTGAAATAAAACGATTACTTCGCACGAAGACTAGGAAAATATCTAATTAGGTTCGTAAAATATTCAATAAATTTTGCAAAATACTTAATTTAGTGCATGAAATTTCTAATTTGGTGTAAAAAAATGTTAATTTGATGAATAAAATCCATCCCATTTGAATCATTTCTTGTATAACAGTTTATTATCTTCCGCAATCTGTCAAAAACAAACGCTTACATTTTATCATTAACTCGAATCTTTAATTTAAAATCAAAATCTCTACCATTTTTTTTATTTTTTTAACTAATTTGTACTTCATTTTCAAAAAAAATAAAATAATTACATGCGAAATCATAACAAGTAAACTCTCACAATTATCTCGACATCCGTTTATCGTAACGCGTACGTCGATGAAAAAAAAACTTCGAACTCTCAGAACGACTTATTAAACCCCGGAAAAAAATTAAAAACTCCTCATACAAAAACACCAAAAAGACAAGACTCTCAAGATTGACCCAGGTCTTAAACACCCAATACGACCTTCTTCCGTAAAATGAAATATTTTCCAATACGATTTCCACGCGGAGAAAAATAGCGAGCAAACAATTACGAGTCGGCGAAGAAGCCGCGTTTACTTTATTTAATTGAATTCTAAACATTTTCTTTCAGCCGAACGAGTGAAATTGCCGTCGGGGGTTTTCCAGGAAAAACCCCCTAATAAGGGGGTGGTTTTTCTCGAATGCAATTGCTCCGTTTTTATCGAGAAAGTTGCTCTCCTTTCGACGTTTCAGCCAAGTGCACTTAAAGAGTTGTTTCCGCTGCTTCGGAGACTTATGATAATTTGTTGACGGATTTGAACCTCGCACTTGAAACTAAATGTTGGATTTTTTTATCATTTTGAGCGATTGTAGTATTTGGAAAGCTTAAATAGTGGTTTTTAATTTTTTTTGAAAGAATTTTATTTGAATTTTTGAAATGTTTGGGGATCATTGGAATTAATTAATTATGCTTGAAGTAGACTATAATGATGATTTTGATTGAATTTTATAGAAAATATTTTTTAATAGGTTGTTATACAAATATAATGAAGCGTGAGCTATAAAAAAATGCACGAATTAATCCCTGCCGATTTCAAAGAAGTTCGGTAGAAATGTAGTGTAAATATATTTAGTCATAAAATAATGATAAAGAGCGAGAGTTCTCAATAGTTTGTCAGACAATTTAAGTCAGAATTTAATGTTAAATAAACGACAATGAGCCAATTTTGAAGAAGAAGAAAAATTTTGTGTCCATGTGGACACCTGGGTCACTAATGGGTTAATAACGTTTTTAATGAAACTTTTTATAAAATATAATATAATAAACGTACGGCAATATTCTGATTGTCTTCATTATTTTGACGATATGTCAATATGCTTCATATCAAATATCATCTATGTTAGTACATCAAACAAAAATACTAAACATTATCTAAAAAACTATTAGAGTTGCATTTTCGTTCTTTACCATTATTTCACGTCTAAACTTACATTCAATTTTTCTTGTATACATTTAAGATGAATACATTATAAGTGCAAATTTTCAAGTAAAAATTAGAACCAAATTTCATACTAAGACCCTATCCACATGACAGACGTTTTACGCGCATTTCGATAGAGAATCTTTAACATACTATGGTCAACCAATAGCTCTTTCTTTCGACATTTTAACAGCAACCGATCATCCATAACGAAAGTTCTTTATTAAAACTTAAATATACTCTAGATATATCTGATCTAATAATATTAAATTTCAAAATTCAAGTCTCAATCGCACATTTTCCATTATCATCACATCCAAACAACACTCACACATCTTCCACCAACATTTTCCCTGATGATGATGATGATGATGATGACGACGATCACACACCCCATTTTCCCGGTTTTCTCAACCGCCCACCTATCATTTTCCCGACCCCCATCGGGAAAAAAGGCACCCCTTCAGGAAGCCAACGAACATATTAAAGAGCCTCAGACCACACCCACGCATTACGCAGATATTTCGTATCTCTGAAGAATGTACGATATTCAACGACTCGAGGGAGAAATTCTATACTTATGTAGATATGAAGACTCAAAATACCAAGGGATACAAGTAAATTTTTTGTCCAAATTATATAGGAATCGCTTCTATGTACGCTTGGTTAAAGGATATAAACGAACTTGGAATGTGTACCGAGATATATCATCAAATCGTTCGACCTCCTCTTAATACATGTTCAACTTTAAACGCACTTTTTTCGAAATTACTTGAACCCCTTGGCCTTTTCAGTCGTCATATTTTTTTGATTTTTTAGTCAGAGGTAATACTTTTCGATTATTTTTGAATTTGTCAATTAATCATTCACTTTGAAGTGAATAAATAGAGCTACTATGTTAGAAACTCTGAAAATAATATTAGTGCATGAGAGTTGGCTATAAAATTAATTGATTTTTATCAAACATACAAAGTAAAAGATTCGAGTTTATACCAAGTTTTTTTTATTTATTGAAATCGGTGACCTGAGATATATAAGGTGTGCTCAATAGAAAATTTGAAAATGTAAAGGTACATACGCATATACGACCTGTGAGAGGTTTTTTTCGTTTCGAAAAGGTCGACAGAGGCGTATTCGGTTTCAGGCGGGAAAATAAAAATATAAGAAAGAAAGGTTTTTCCTTTGTCGCATTTTATTCGTTTTTCACGAAAGTGGATCTCGCTGCGAGAAAAGCTTTTCGAGTGTTCGTTCGCAAGTTCGCCGTTTTATTATTATTTCGGTATATGTATGTACGATTATACAGGGCTATTCAATATTTGAATAAATGAACATAAAGCCAGTCGTATAAAGCGTTTGTAGATGCCACGTATTTCAGTGTCTTGGTAATGCTGGAAGTTCGAATAAAGTCGGATTCTAGCAAATGTTACAATACGTTCTTTCAAATATATTATTCATTTAATCAAAAATAAAGTATTAATTTAATGTTTTACGAAACAGTTCCTATAAATTATCTTAATAAATCAAAATAAAAATATGTATTTACATAAATAAATGTAAAATATTGACTACATAAATGACTCATTTATTTTTTTTAAACAAATTGATATTTCTTTATTGAGGTATTAATATATTATAAAGAAGTCTTAAAAGTATTTATATTTCGTTGAAAAGCCCTGTGCACACGTAGGAAAAGGCTGTTGACACGTGCCTCGGGAAAAGGGGGATAAACATCCACTTTGTGAGGAGCCGTCTTTACATTTTTTTCCTTATTCGTATGTGTGTAGAAAACGTTCGGAAAACCGGGGAAAAGAGGAAAAAAATAAGCGAATAGTGTGCGTGTATGCGAAAAGGTAGCTTTTCTGAAAATTTCAGCGTATTTTTTGTGCTTCCCTTTGATCTTCGCTTGAAAAATGGTTGTATCGAATCGTAGAAAAGTTTTCAGCCTTATGAAAAAACATTTTTCGATACACTCTCAAGTCGTATGTATAATATTATAATATTGTTTTTTTTTAATATTTGAATATTACAGTGTTAAAAATAATTTTATTATAATAATCATATCAACTTATGTGAATATAAATGTGTTAGTTGAAAATTAGATTGTTTAATTTTGTTTTATTAAACTATCTTTGAAGTGAAATAACAATTGATATAGTAACCAAATCAAGTAGAGATGTGAATTGTTAAATTGTAAAAGAAAATTTAAATACTTCCAATTTAATATATGTACCTGTATGTGAAAGAAAATGGAAGGAAAAAAGTTTAAATTCTAACGCGTGAGTGTCTCATGTGTTATTTTGACCGAATAGAATCTAAATACAATAATAGCGCTATTATATGTGTGTGTGTGTGTGTGTGTGTCCATGTAACGCTCCAAAACTGCGTTCATATATTCAACGGGTTGATTGCTAGTATATAAATATACGGATATTGATAAATTTAAGATAGTGTATGTATTCAATGAACACCAAAAAACCTTACATATGTAGTTCTCGGTAACTAGACTTTTATGACTTAATTTATTGTACTTCTTCAATTGGATCATCTCCACAAATACCTTTCAATCCACAAAACACATTCTATTTTCACAAATTAAATACATTTTCATCAAAAAAATATGATTTTACGAATCAACAACAACGACGCAGAATCGACCGATCCGCCATTTTCCTTCAGCGGAAGCACATTTTCCCGCTTCTTTCGCGAATAAAAGAACACCCCGAGAGAAAAACTCATCTTCCCTTAAACCCCCTTTTTCCCAACCCAACTCAACATAACCCAACCCAACATAACCCAACCCTATATAACCCAACCCCACACACATGCGCCACAAAATATGCCACCCCTAACCGCCGCCCATTCAAGACTATCTCCTTCGATTCCCCGCCTACTTTCGGGAAAACCCCGAAGAAGGCATTTTCCACACGTAAGAAGTTCCTACCCCCCTGTATATATTATATATTATGTATATACACAATGCGCACATATGTGTCCATGTGGGTACACGTGGGTGCGGCTTCGTTTCGAGGGGTTTGTTTGTGTGTATAGTAATATATTTATATATGCGTATGGAGTTTTCACGGAATACGTTTTTCCAGGATACAATCCCGGGAAAATGATTTGCATATCAAAAGGTTTTTCGTATATTGTTCGCTGTGTGTTTTTTTTGTGTTTTCTCCGTTTTTTTTTCATGTTGCTAGGATTCGTTGTGGAAAACATATAAATCAATGTCGCTCGAGTTGAGGAAAATTGTGGAAAACTTTGTCTTTTGTTGTTGGGAAGATGTGTGTTTTACATATTGCATATGAATTAGTTTTGAGTCTTTCCTCATATTTGATTCCTTATATGTATTTTTTATTTTAGAAAAAATCAATTAAGAGTTAGTTCGACAATCTATGATTCACAGATTGAAAAAGTTATACATTTGATGATTTCGACTAATTAACAATTATTATTTTGTTTTTTTTTAGTTTTATCAATTTTATTTTTCAATCACTACATGACTTGGCACTTAATGGATATAATAATGACACGATACAACAGTATCCTTAACAAATTTAAACAAAAGAAATACGACTTAAACCACTATCACAATTAAAGATACTAGATTATGTCGATAGATAAAAACGATACCATAAAATAAGTTCCAAATTAAATTTTATTATTGAAACTTTTATTCGTTAAACCTTTTTTCATTGGACTGTTTTTCACGGACCTTACTTCCTTTGACTATTTTTCGTGGACCTTACCTCCTTGGACCATTTTTCACGAACCTCAAGTCATTAGATCTTATGTTGTTTTCAGATTTTACTATGTGAATGTGAAAACTACGATTAATTAAATAATATTTTATATATATCTATGTGTATAAAAATATCAAATGACTGAAACAATCTTCATAGCACTCACACATTATCAACTCAAACCCTCATCCATAAAAAGCCACCTACACCCAACATTAAAAAAACCAACACCATAAAAATTAATCCCATTCATTATAAAATCGATCCTAGAAATTACACTCTACAAACCCACATATTTCAACCCCACATTCAAAACGAAATGAAATAATTGATCTGTGCGCACGTTCCATAGAAGGGAGTGTCTCCGTCGCTGACCTGCCTCAACAAATTAAGGGCTACCGACCCTAGAGCGGTTCAAGTTCATTAGGATGATGATAAAATCGATTGAGAGAGAGGGACAGATGTACAAAGTGGCGTTTAACGACCCCGAAAACCCCCAAAAACACCCCAAAACACCCTAAAATCCCCCCAAAATGCCCACACTTCCATTAAGAGGGTGGCCGATCCGAATACAACGTGATAATTACACGCCTCTGATATTTCGCGGTTCATATCTGAAATTTCATAACTCGGTTAGGGGTGATTTAATTTTTTTTCAATATTTATATAAATTATCGAAAATTTTAATTAAACTATAATTTATAATAATTGACGATTGAATTTCTCAAAGGCCACAAGTTATTTTTTTTATCGATATGAAGTTAAGTACAAAAAATGGTTCTATATATGATACAGAACTATTTTCTGTACTTAACTCGTTAGTGCCCGACCCAATCGCCCACGTTAGTGCCCTAGATGTCCACTTGGACACATATTCACCGATGTCAGTCTTAACTTAATTTCGATAAAAAGGGTCATTTGTGCCTTTTGTGAAATTCAGTCGTCTATTAATGTATGAATCGTTCAGTACAAGTGGTTAACTCAATAAAAATAGAAGTTGAGATAAATTTTAAATAAATTACCGTTTATTAATCAATATAGATACATATGAACTATTTAGTGCATAAAATGATCAATTCCATAAAATAACTAGTTGATAAAAACGATGAATTGTGTTTGATGTGTTTTTTTTATTTTTTTCCTTAATTCCCTTAATTATTACATTTATTAGAAATCATAATCACACGACTTTAGTTTGCAATGAAGTAATGATGCGGTTAGTTCATATTAGAGTACAAAATTAATTAAAATAGCCTATAAAATAAATTATTTATTAGTCTTTAATAGCTGGTCTTTCAATTTCTTTAGTTGACTAACTATAAAGTTACAGTCAGTTCTCTAACTCAAACTGTCGAAAATCGGCGGAAAAGAGATGTATATTCGGCAGTTCGTAGTTAGGGGATTTACTTTAACACTATAGTTAGTTAATTAAAGCAGTAAAAAGACAATCTCTTAATGATATTCATCTTTATTTTTCAGGAAAGTTATTCCGAACATAAAATATAAAGCTAAATATATAAAAAAATATTAAATAAAAATAATTTCATATACACAGCTTATAAACGAAAAAATGAAAAAATACAAATTTTCATAAAATTACAAGAATTCACAAAATTTAAAAAAAAAATGCTCATCCGAAAAAATTCCATCGTGTAAAAAAATATAAACGGGAACGAATTAATTTATCATATCCGAGTTATTCGGTTCTCGTTTGGAATTTGTGCGTTTAAACCTCTTCCGACTTTTGTTGTGTAAGTTCGCCGGCTTTATTATTCATTCCCTCGCGGCCCTGGAATTGTGTCCCCGTTATCCCCGTTCTCCCCTTTGAGGACGTCCCTTTCGCCCGTGTCCTTAATTAAAATACGCCCCTGGGCGAGGAATTCGTACTGCGGATGTTACCTTTCGAATACGCGACCAGACCCATTTTCGTATATGTGTGTATTTTAGGAAAAATATAGGGTGGGTCAAAAGTTGATGACCTTTTTTGTATTCTGTAATAATTGCTAAGTTTTGTATGAAACGGAATTTTTTGATCAATAGCTCAATTTTGTGATTTTGATATAATTATGACACGAACCGAAATCGATGATTTAGAGGAGGCAGGAATGATAATTTTTTACGCTATATGACGATCAAAAAGTCCAAGGGGTACAAGTGACATTTTTTTCCAAAATTGAGTTATGCACAGGAATCGCTTCTATGTTCGCTCATTTATTTGGTGGTAAAAGGATATAAACGAATTCAAAACGTGTGCTAAGATATATCATCAAATCCCTCGACCTCCTCCTAATACATGGTCTACTTTGAACGCGCATTTCTCGAAATCGCCAGAAAGTCACTTGTACCCCTTGGCCTTTTCAGTCGTCATATAGTTTTAAAATTTTGACTTTATGGCTTTAAGTCCATAGAATTTCGAGCAAAACATAGCCTAGTCGATTATACAAAAGAAACATTCAAGTATCAAAACGAATCATACTCATACATAATTTCAAAACACACAACAATATCGAATTTCGCACTCAAGCGCAATTTTAATAAAACGCTTCCTTTAAGCGGATGTCAAATATTTGGCGGGAAATTCTTCTTTCAAAAATTTTCCAATAAAAATAATAATCAATTAATATTATTGAAGTGATTTGAAATCGAATAAATCTGCCGGATGATTTGCGAAAAATCTCCCAGAACAGCATGGGGTGAACTTATAAGTTTTTTTCTTACTTTTTTCATAGGAAAATACGAGGGTTGAAACTCGGTGCAATGCAACAAATGAACTTGCGTAAATACTGTGCTTAACAAGGGTGAAATGCGATTACGGGGTGAACTCGATATTGCACCCCGTTTACGGATGCACTGTGTGCAAATAAGAGCGAGGCTTCTTAAGTGTGTTTGCACAATTCCAAGATGTTTTCAGCAAAAAATTACACTCGAGTTGCTGAAAAGTTTCGTGTATGCGAGAGAAATGTGCTTGAAAACTCGCGAGATTTAGTTTTTTTTTCAATATGTAAGGTAAACTGTTATGTCTTCGTCATTGTATAGATTTATTAAAATTAAATAAATCAAGGAATCTTGGATATGTATTGAATATATTTCTTTATGAATAAATTTTAACACTTTTGTCTGATATTTTGAATAAAAAATCAATACGGATTGATAAATTTTCCCAATTTAAAGAAAAAATGACGAATATTATCATGCACAATTTTATCCTAACGAATTTATATCTATCCTTTATCTTAAATATAATGGTAATACTATTTTGAAATACATATAAATATTATAATAATACTCAATTAATAATTTAGGAACAAATGTTTTTCAACTAGTAACTAGTTTATACAGTGCACAGTGTTGAAAACATTTTTTCTCGTAAGGCATTATTTCCATGAATATAAAATTAATAATAATTTTACAAAAATAGGAAAAATAGCAATTTAAAAAAATATGTTTAAAGGATTTAAATTAACAATGTATGATCATGATATTTATGACTATCTACAATCAAATAGTTGAGTATACTTTTTATACTAAGTTTTATTTTAGAAATATAATCAAAACGAAAATATTATTTTAAAGTTAATTAATATAATCATATTAACACTTCTTTTCACAACCATATTTTTTTTAACATTCAAACAATCACATAAATTTTAAAAAATGTATCACTGTATCGAAATCATATATCAAAGCAAACTACAATTTGATCGATTTTTGAGTACAATATACTTAGAATATATACCTATTTACATACAAATCCATACATATATACACACACGCATTCTCCATGTACCATTTTTGGATAATTTAACACGACGCCCCGTCGACGAGATATTGATTGTTCGAAACAGGCAAGTCATCTAATTCCTAGAAAGTTTTCCGCTCGCGCTTCACAAAACCGATACTAGAACGCAACAATGCTACTACGACAATATACGTATATGAAATTGAAAAATTCTCTAATCTTTTAGAACCTTAAGGCTGCATTCACACGGCACATTTCAGTCCAATTCTGCAATAAATCGAACACATTCTTAAATGCTTTACAATCAATCCGTCCATCGGCTTTGTACAGTATGGAATATTCAACATACAAAAATTTACCTTCTCATTTTTATTCAGAGAGAATACTTTCGATAATAAGTTTAAATTATACATGGTAAATAGATGCACTGTGTGAACCTAGCCTCAGATATCATTATTCAAATTCTTGAATCTTAAGCGAGTTGATCTAGAATCCAATCCATGTAGTATGAGACTCTTGTGTTAATACTGACGTGTCTTTTAGATACTCCAAAACTAACGATGCCATGTTGTACCATTTTTTGATTTTTGTTTATAAATTCGATAGATTGTAATGGTCCACCAGAATCTCCTTTTGCAGAATCTTTTCCGTTTGAACTGTCAGCGCATATTTGTTTATATGATACTTCATGAGGTAAATAACCCCTAAAATAATAGAAAAAATACTTATGATTCAAATTTTGTATCATCGATCATTAATCACAATTTTAATGAAAAAAATCTTTGCAAGTATTCAAGATTTTTAAATGAATGGAATTTTAAGATTATTGACTTACTGCAAAATTTGATTGCATCTATTATTTGACAAAATCGGTAATGTTGCCTTTAATAGACTAGTACTTTTAGGACCAGATTCTGTTGCTCCCCAACCTGTCACTATCAAACTTTCACTTTCCAATTGCTTATTTGCAATGTCTTTTGTAAATGGCAAACAAATTGGAAGTATATTAACTGCGATCAAAATATTCATCAATTAATTAACTTAAGTACACAGGGAAAAATTATCGATATCAAAATAAATATTTACCAGCATCGTCATCGATTGGTTGTTGCAATCTAATTATAGCTATATCGTCAGTCACAAATGCACTTGACAAATTAAAACCTGGATGTACCATTACTTTCTCTATTGAAATGTCTTGATGAGTTACACATGAATCTTTATCGTATTCGTCACAATCTGTATTTGTGTTTAAATCGTGTTCTCCAACTCTAACTCCAGCTAATGTAGAAGTTCCAAGATTAGTTACACAATGAGCTGCTGTTAAAATGTGTCTATTATTGATTAAAGAGCCCCCACATCTAAAATCTAGCTTATTTTCTGAAAATTTTAAACTATATTATTTTTCTGAATATTTGTCTATGTTACACTGTGCACTGTGCACTGAAGGAACTAACTATGGACACTTTTCGTAAAAATAAATGTTGGATTTTTTCGTTGAATTATTCCAAATATTGGCATAAAATGCATAAAGAAACTGTAATAAATATAATCCTAATAAATAAAAACATTACAAAAAAATAATCGAATTTATGAAAAGTTTCCACAATTGATTCAAGAATGATATAAAAATAATTTACTTGAAGACTTATAAGAAATTAGAGCCATCCATGGAAAATCAATCAACCCTGTAGGTTCACCATCAATTATTCTATCACCTGTATAATCACCACAAGATACAGGTAAAAGATGAAAATTTTTATGTTTTGTTATATCTGGAGTTGGAGGATTTTTTAATACTCTTATTTGTTCCATTTTTTCAACCACACTCGAATGACAACATATCTAAAAACAATATTATTTTAAGCATTTTCATATTAATTCATCATTAAATTATATCATTTTATTATATGTACTTTAGGAATCGTTCCATTAGATCCACAAATTAAAGACTCGTTCGTGAACAAAGTAGGAATTGTTGTCGAATTTAATTCATCAACAAATTTCTCATAACCTTCACATTCATTTACAGGAGTACATATCATTGATTGATTCAGTGCATCGCAATATCTTTTTTCTGTAATACCTAATAAAATTATCATTATATTAATTGAATAATAATAAGCCATTGTATTGATGAGTCTTTAAGTCACGACATAGAAACAAGTTGGTTTTTAATATGCGCATAGATTTTCCCAAGATGATAAGGAATTTCCAGACCGGAATTATATTGAATAAACTTGAATTTTCCTTGAAAATATTCATTCATATTTATATATTTTAAATTTAGAAAGAAATATAGATGATGAAATATGAAAAAAAAACTGGTTAATAAATATATATTAACGAGTATTAGTCAAGGTCTTTTTTTAACTTCAACTGTGGTTACAAGAAAATTCTAAGAAAACATTATAATATGTAATTAATATACTTATCAATATTTAAATTTGTATTCGAATTACATAAATCAAATATTAATCAAAATAATATTTTTATACATATATAACTTTATTTAAATTCCTTATTTTTTTAATTATTGATGATATTTTCACTGATCTAGTTAACTAACCATAGTTACAGTCAGTTCTCCAACTATGAACTGTCAAAAATCTGTGGAATATAGAATGATTTTTGACAATTCGTAGTTGAAGAATTGACTAACTATGGTTAGTTAACTAGATCAGTGAAAATAATGATACTTAGTCAAGATCGATAATAATTAACTTTGAGTATTAATCAAATGAAAACACTTACTTGTTGATGTACAAAAATACACTAACAATCCAATAATTAATAAAACAATGAGACACGATATGGTTATCGACATTTTTTTAATCATTTGGTTATTTTAACGGAAACCGTAGTGTAACCGATTGTGGAATAATACCAACTGCTTAGAAACGCAATATTATGACGATATATAAAGTTAAAACATTTAATTTTTTATCGTGTTGTTTATAAACAGAGACGTATTTAGATTTTTTTCAATGTAAAAAAAGTATTATAATATTTCACAACATACAACATTTACGTGCATAAATTGAAGCATTGGTAGCAAACATATTAAGCACGGTCTACATACACAACGTATTATATGTAATGAATTTTGACATATATTTAAATTGTTTTGAATAAAAAATTCACAATCAGCTTAAAGTCATTAGGATTTCGAACATTGAATCTAGCTATATTAAAAAAATTAGATATTTTATCCATTTTTATGAATCTTAATACGTTTCTGTTTACGGATACAATTTTTAATCGATTCCGCGATGAAGAGTGGAGGTCAGACTTAACCGGTTTACCACATTTGTTATTCAATATCATCAAAATTTCGCACGAATAATCGCTAAATATGCATCTGAATATGTAAAAATGTAAAAATATTCCAGAAAAGCCTTTTGAGACATCAAAGACCGCAGATGAATGAAGTCATCAAGGTCTGAGATTTTCTTCTGCGCTTTTCATCAAACGTATCATTAAGTCATCGTTCACATCCGACAATCATCATGTTATTATACATTTGTGTAAAAAAGTGTAAATACGACGTGTATTTGTCGAGAGCCTTCCAATTATGCGTCACGTAGTCGAGTATGAATTGAGCGAAGTATAAGAACGTGCGTATATGATACAGTGAGATCGTAATTTCGGTGAATTCGTGATTTTATACGTTCCTTATCGGTTAGGAATTCATGTGTAATTTTTTTATTTTTCTATCGTATATCGATGAAATTATAATTTACTTGTGATCAATCCGTTTAATATATCGATGCAGTTTTGGAGCATTACTTGGACATATAGACACACAAATTAGCGCTATTATAGTTAGAATGAAGATTGGATTCTAGATTCGGTGATTGATTGGTAAAGCACAAATTATTGGCTTATTTATTATAGTATACTTTGAATAGTTAATATATACTTGATCTAAAAAAAGGGTGCGTTGCACAATTAATGATTGCTATGTCTAGTTAAAGTAAACATAACACGACTGTAACTTTAGCTTTCTATACACAATTTTTATCTCTGAGTACATTTTTACTAAGATTAACAAAATAGTATCGAATTAGTGAGACATATTCATGCTTTAACCAAATAAAATATACACTGACACATCTAAACTCTTAGATTGTAAATTTGCATGCGAATATGAACCGAAAAAGTAGCATTTATAGTTATTTCTGACAAAAATTTTGCGAAATAAATGGCATGTAGATATGTTAAGGTACATTTTGCGTACCGTTACAAGCAGCAAGTCGCACGCAGCACGCACTATGATCACAATGGGTACAATCTTGAGATTACCAATGTTCCTATTATTGACCACAATACACACCGCATGTAACCTGCTGCTTGTAACGATACTCTGAACGCATATTAGTACATCCACATACCAATAACATCTCAATTTCCGCAAAAGCAATCTATAGACTCTTCAACTTTGACTTATATTAGGACATAGATTCGAATAACCAGGGACACACTGTACATATACTCGTTCGTTTTTCCATCTGGTATATTCTTTACCTCATTACCATGGGTATTCTTCGTGCATGTCCTGAAATAAAGGCGGCATTATGCGAACAAGAGGCCTCGTCACACTGAGACTGCTAAACGAGGGGTCGGATGAGACGCGCCTAATCTCCGAATCTTATACTAGCTGTATTATTATATATTTTACATGCCGTTCTGATACAGGGTGTGTCAAAAATCCGATAAGAAGTCAACCAAACAAAGCCACATTCGCTATATAGCTGTCTCTTTTCCATGTATTCATTCGTCAAATTCGATTCGGTGGCTATAAGAACGATGCTTTAAGTATATTCATATTGCATAGCCCAGTAAAGACATGATAGAAAAATACAGAGATAGATGATTATATAGCTTTCTATAGGTCTGTCTCTGTGTTTTTCAGTAGTGTTTGCTCTGCACCGTGTAATATTTATGCTGTTTATAGCCGTATGAATCATTTGTGCGAGTCGCGTTGAGTTTATGTTCTCGAAATGCTGGGTTCGATTGCTTTCGACTCTTGAAAATAACCGAGTGTTATTTTTTTTAAATAAATAAGACATTTTTTTCATCATTTGATTATAAAAGTGTTAATAAAATGCTTTACGAAACCGTTCTCAAAAAAATAAACATCCAATTTGTCAATTGAATTGATTTTGGTGCCAATTTTCGTGCGCTAATTTTTTTAGTTCTTAAACCTAGCGGTTATTTCTTAACTTAAAAGTGAATAATGAATTGATAATTTATTATAAATACAAGAAGCAGAAATTAAATTATTATATTCGAAATAACGTTGATATTTGATGGCATAAAATTTCATTTATGTGCATATAAACAAACTTATTCAATAATAAATATCACAACGAATAAAACGTGGCTAACTACTGATAAAACATATAATCGTTTCCCGGATGCGATAACAATTTTTTATACACCAATAACTTTGTAGTTAATCTATAAAACAAATCATACCATTATAAAATTACTATAATATTTTACTTGAAATAATACACAAATCAAATCGAAAATAATATCAACATTCAATAACCCATTGCACTCGAATATCGAAAATAATATTTTTTAAAAAATCTAATAAGGAGAAGTTTCATAAATATATTCACCGATTTTGATGAAACTTTGTAGTAATGTATAATATGATAAATGTAGACAAGAAAGTTTCAAGTAAGTAAGTATGATTGAAGAGTTAATATTCAAAATATTTTATGACTATCTAATATTTTTTGAGTCACCTTGTACATCTGTGAAATTGGGGAGGCACAAGAGCGAGGCTCGAAAGACAATGGAAGTATAAAATTTCACATTTTCCAAAAAATTTCGATTGGAACACCCTCATGTACATGCATACAATATAATACATAGGTACGTTTTATAGATACGTGGGCTTTTACGTGGTCTGAAGTCGAGATTGGAGGGTAAAACGAAACGTGAAAAAGTGCGCTGAAGTGTGCTGAAATAAAAAAAGAAGAGAAGTACAAGTAGAAGGAAAAAAGCGAGTAAGTATTATGAAAGAGGTGCTCGAGTTGTGCTCGTAACGACGTATGTAAATATCAAAAAAGCTTTTAGAACGTCTAGCTTTTTGTGTGTGTGTGTATGGATTTTTGTATTTTTGCTTGAGGTATGTTCGTATAATGATGGATTCAAAATTATTTTTGAATTAATTCTGAACGACATAATTAATCAAATATTTTCCTTAGAAGACATACCAAAACTAATGTAAAAAAATTACATTTAAATTTCAATATTATGCTAGTATAAATTTTGCTACTGAAGATTTCCTATGCATACTTTAATTCTTGTTCATTATAGATTTATTTAAATTGAGCTCATAACTGAATTATTACGTATAAATGTTAAATCATAATTATTCATTATTTCACACTTGGGTTTCAATGTCATTGAAATGTTAGATTAAGTCGAATTTTGAAGCCTCAGATCATTTTTCTAAATTGATATAATGGCTCAATTGTTTCTTTCAAATATTTAATAAAAAGTAAATAATTTAACTCTTAAAAAAACGATTCCTAAAAATAAATCCCTCACCACATCTGCGTCAATTGAAATCGATCGATTTTAATGTCATCTTCGTGCGCTAATAACTCTTTCAAATTTCTATCTTTATAGGCTGCTTATTTATTTTAAAAGTGAATGATAAATTAAGAAATTAAAATAAAACTTGTAATATCATATTATAAAATTACATATTCAATCAAATGTAACATTTCTCTCACAACATACGTCTATAAACAAACATCCGAAAATCCAGCTCGCATCCGAGAATCGCGCGAAAGCCTCACCTCGCAAAGCATCCAAAACACAAAGAACACTTAGGATATTGTAGAAAATAAACGAAAATAAAATATAAATAAAAATAAAAATAAAAATAAAAAAGCGTCACGTTCAGAAGAGGAATCGACTGTGCTGCGATACAAGAGTTTTCTCGACCCCCCGCGTGAGCACAAAAGAAAATAATACATTTTCCATTGTGCGACGTCGAGTTTTCCCCGGGAAAAGGGGGATGTCCTTGCGCAGCCTTTGTACGGGGAAAACGCGAAAATATACATATATTTCAATGTATGTGTGTGTGTCTGTGAGGGTGACGCAGACGCGAAACTTTTCCAGGATAAAGGATATATTTTCTCATATTATCCGAAGCGAGTGGAGCTACGTTCGGGAGACATCTCTCCGAACCGAAATAACAAGATGGCTTCTGTCGAGTGTGGAGAGGGTGTGTGTGTGTGTGTCTGTATGTATATTTTTTTTTAGGGGAGGGATGGTTTGTGTTGAATTTTGACATTTTTCATGTGTATTTGCATGAAAGTGTATTTAAAATGGCTTTAATCTATATTCGATTGAGTGTAATGATGTTATTATTTATAAACTAGCGATCAACTTCTTGAATATTTCAACGCAGTTTTGAAGCATTACTTGGACACATAGACAGATTAAAGCTATTATATAGTTAGATAGTTTGTTCATCCGTTGATACTTTACGAGTTTTACGATAGTTTAGCTATAAATATGTTATGATTACTAAATTCAGATTTTCATCAATATAAAATCAAGCAATTTTCATGAATTAAGGTTTTCATCTATATACTTTGAGATTTTTTTAGAAAGAAATTTCTATACTAGGCATTATTTACGTTAAAATATATCGAATTTTTAATAATATCAAACAAATTTCATTGATTTTCTATACACGTTCAATTTCATCCACTTACTATCGATATTTCATTGCTCTCTTTTACCCGCGCACTTTTGAACCACGCGCTTTTGTCGAGACAATTTTAAATCAGTCAAATCTGCTAATATGTACATTCATTTTGGGTTCGCATAAAAATGTACAAATTAATTTCCAGATCTTAAAAATAAATCAAAATCAATAACAGATGGAGTTTCGTAAATGATAAATAAATCTAAAGGATAGCAATGAAATAAAATAATATCATTTTGAGGATTAATATTTCAATTGTACTAAATAATTAGCAATAACAGCTGACAAATTCTATACACATAGAAAAAAAAATTAATACATTACTAACGCAATTAAAATGCTATCGTTAAACAAATCAATAATAATATAGATTTTTCAAAAATTATGCCAAAATCACGAATCTAAACCGGAAAATTTCTATCACAATCTTCGACACGCTCCTCGATGATCTCCAGCATCAGGCGCATCATTAAAAATTCCACACCCCCACATCCTCCAAAGCACAAGGGTGGGTTAGAATTTTTCCGGATACGAGGGTATATGAAGGACCACCAACCACTCATAATATCGATTTCATCGTCAAGTGGGCACCCGAAAAAGTATTATTAGTGGGAGTGGAAATCGGAGGCTGGGGGAGACTTCGTCTCCTGCCGAAGTACCGAAGGAAAGACGGGGTATGAGGTGATGGAGGAGGTTCCTTTTTCGAGGATGTATGTATACCACATGGATGGAAATGTGGAGAAAAATTACAAGTGCCCCGGAGACAAAGGAGACTATGGGATAGGTACTCGTGGAATATCGGAAAAGGGCTTACGGCCTGCTGGGGCGGTTTTCAAGAATTAATTTTATTAAATATTCATAAATCTGTTCAGTGGGTTTGGTTCTTTTTTTTTTTATTTGAGAATTTTTGGATTTTTTTTTAAGTTGATTTTCATTTCAGTAGACTAAATATATTGAGGATGTGGTGCATGGTTGATTGTCTTTGTAAAGGAAATGCATGATACGTTCAATTTCAATTGTATTGATTTAAATTTGAATGTGTTATTTTAGACAATATTATAGTGGATCGTGTATGTTTCAAATGTTAGATTATTTTAATGAAAAAGTCTTTCTTAAATTTTTGACATATTCTGATTCCAAACTTGAGCCAAGTACGAAAGAGTGATGAGAAGCTTACGTGTGCCATAGAAAAGAACAAGCAACAAAAAGCAGGGATGTAAAACCTTTATCTTTGTTTTTTATTGTTTCTTTTTGAACTTTCATTGCATATAATTTGAAAAAATATAAAACAATCTAATATTAACTTAAAAAAATCTTAACCTATCCTTAATCCTAATTCAACTTAATTTAATGTCATGTCGATGGTCTTATTTAAAAATACCAGAAAAATGTTAATTTTAATGAAATACATGACTTGCAGATGCATAAATAATTTATACATTAAAGTAATGCAATATCTTTATATCTAGGTTCATATCTTCTGATTCAATTCAATCTTTCACATTATATGTTGCCCTTGCAGCTATTAATTTACTGAAATGATCAATTAATGAGAAGAGTAATAGAAGTAGTGAATCAAAAATTAAATATAGATAGATGAAATCACTAGTGTTATAACGAACCACACATTAACGCGTTACGATTTTGTAGCATCTGTGAATAAACATGTAACATCACGTCACACTACGAAATCATCGTGATACGTTCGTCAGCCTCTTTCACGCACATTATCTTATGAATACGAAGGAAACTAATTTTTTGTAGCATCTGTGAATAAACATGTAACATTACGTCACACTACGAAAGCATCGTGAGAGTTCGTCAGCCTCTTTCACGCACAGTATATCTTATGAATACAAAGGAGACTAATTTTTTGTTGCCACTTCTTTTCATTAACTACACTTTCGTGCAAGATAGATAGTTCATTACAATTTTGTTGATACAAAAGCAATTCAAATTACAAAAAAATGTATTCCGATTCAAAATCCAAAATTCTTTCATCCCTGAGTATAGAGTGTGGGGTTGTAGCATTGGAACGGGAACTCGGCTTGGAACCCGGTAATTTCTCAGAGGATTTTCCGCGTGTGGAAAAGCGGAAATGTCGTCGGGCTCGCAGGATGAAAAATGGAAATGAGCACCGGGATTAATCGCGGATTGAACCGCGGGACACGCCCGGCAATCAATTCTCCTCCGCCACGGCTCGTTAGTTGGATATTATTATGGAGAGCGGCTGACTTTCTTGCGAAAAATCAAGAATCTTATATTATATTATGTGTGTGTGCTGAAAGAAAATCCGATTCTTTGATCTCGTTTGGGTGGAAGCAGATATGAGAGTGTGAGAGATTTTGGTAGAATTTCGTGAGTGAGAATTTTCAGTGGAGTGTGATTTTTTGTGGAGTATGTGTGTGGAGAGCCAAGTATATGATTTTTTAAAAATAGGAACGAAGTAAGGTCTTGGTCAATTTTAAGAATGTTTTCAATTGTATACCGAAAATAATCCCTAATTTAGACATGTATTATATTGATGTATTTATTAATCTATGTATTGACGCAAGTTATATTAAACGAGTCCTTTGATTTATTGTTTTCAAATTGTCTGATTTCGAAATTATAACTTGATGCTATATGTTATATACATTTGATTATGGTTTATTGTACCTGATTAGATTAAAACGTGTTTAAATTTTTGTTAGATCAGGTCAATGTTAAGCATCTACTACTTTAAAGTCAAGTGCGAGTGAAAAAGTTCAAAATATACATGATACGATTAATACCAACGAATTATCTCAAGATTAAAAATCATCCACATCTTCATTCTCAAATCCGCCAAAACAAAACACCATTATTGTCACCCCCACCAAATAACTGCAAACAATTAACACACACGCACACTGTGCGATTAACATCTGCCTCTCGAAAGATATATGACGACTGAAAAGGCCAAGGGGTACAAGTGATATTTTTTCCGAAATTGAGTTATGTACAGGAATCGCTTCTGTGTATGTACGCTCATATATTTGGTGGCAAAAGGATATAAACGAACATGAAACGTGTACTGAGATATATCATCAAATCTCTCGACCTCCTCTTAGGAGGTCGAGAGATTAATACATGTAGGTACATTTTTAACAACTTTGAGCGCACCTTTCTCGAAATCATATGAAGTCACTTATACCCCTCGGTCTTTTCAGTAGTCATATGGAAACACATAAAAGGAGGAGATGTCATCGGCGTCCGTTTGAATGTTAACGGTCGGCCATATCGGATCGAGAAAATATGATAATCCGCTGATATGAACGCAACGAAATATGGCCGCTTAACGAGCATAATTCAGTCGGTTTACGGTCGTTGTAACACGGCCGATTTTATTATATTTTCATCGAGGAATATTCTATATTGCATAATTCGAAAGGTGTCTCTACATTTATTTATATAACCTCTTGGTGGTGGTTTTAATTGATCGTGGAGTTAATTTATTGCGCGTGGATGGGATGCGCCTGTGAGTGCCGGTCTTTAGTTGTTGGTGTTAGAAATGCACAGTGTTGGTGCGTAATTTTTAATAGCGTTGTTTTTTTTAATAAAGAGTTTGATAGTTCGACATGGTATGTTCGCGATCTCAATAAAATAACCCAAGTTAAGTAACATGAGGGTTAGTAACGATTGAAAACATAATTCGAGCTGTTAATGATTTTAAACATGACTCGTTGTGTATTATATTGATAATTTACGTTTGATATAAATATGAATATATTTTTTTACATCAATGTAATATGATATTTATTTAACGTCATTATTATAAACATATACATATGTAAATTATTACTATTTAAATTATGTATATAAAGTTATGTTTTGTTATGATCAATATTTTTGAAAATGTTCACATTATTGTTTGTGTTTATTGAATTTGTCATTACATTTCTGAATGGAATAAATGTTTACTGAAATATTTTAGAAAATGCATATTTGCAGTTGTAATGATTGCAAATAATTGATTGCTTACAGTGCTACTGCGAATAATTGATTATTTTCCCCTTACACTTAACACATTTTATGTATTCATACACACATATAATTTATTTCAATTGATATGTCACATTCTATTTTCACTTCCCATTTCTCTAAATGGAAAAACGTATAAAATCGTCACATCACATCTAAAAATCTCATAACCGAACATACATACCGATGAGCACGCGAAATTTTTCGCAATCTCGCATTTAGTCAAGCACGCTCTCTTATATGCTCTTTGATGCATTTTTATGCGATGGGGACGCGTTTCCCCATTGTTATGAAATGTTTACAACGAGGATTACACACATACACGAGGGGTGTGCTCTTTCTGTATAATATAAGAGAAACGGCGACAGAGGGATTCGCGATTCTTTGTGGCGAGGCGCAAACCCAACAGCAAATAATTGCGCATATCGCATAAAAAATAATACGAGCGGGGATGTATTTACAGATTTTATTGCTTATTCGAGAGAAGAATTCGAGTAGAGTCGTAAATATTGTGAAAGAAATGTATTCATACATATAGGTGATTTTGGCATAGTATGTGGTTTATATGCTATATTAATGTATAATTGGTATTCACGATTAACGTATAATACATTACGGCATAATCGTTTGACAAAAATTGTCTGTGTAATTGGATCTTTGGGTATAAAACTATTAATGAGAGGGGAGTTATTTTCTATTGCAACCAAATTATTTGTGAATTTCTAATTTGTCATGTGATTCTCTTCAGGATTTGAATTCAAATTATCATCATGAGAATACTAAAGACTGATGTGATATGCACAATTGCTTTTTACTTCATCATTGTCATTTAGTTATAATATTAAATACGAAAATAAATATATGTTATAATATTAAATCAAAATAAAAAAAAAAAACTCTTTTCGACCCACTCTAATATTGAACATCATTCTACAAATATTGGAGTTGGTAAATAAGGTCTTAGCTGTGGCTGTACAATGTAAATTATTTTCGAGTGTCTTATACGAAAGACAAACGGAAATATTTTCCGTATTTATATAAAAATTGACGATTTATAATATGTAGCATATTTGCAGCCTCATAAAGAATGACAATCATCTTGTCGGCATCTCTTTAATAACGTCGAAATTAAATTGAAGGAATTTGAAAAATTTTCGAAAGCGAAAGTCGCCGTTTTCCGCATGTGTGTCGATATACATACATACATATTTTTTTCATTTTGATTCTGAAGAAATATTCTATATATTTACACGTATTTTTCTACAATTTTATTCGCTTTTTGCGAGGAAAAAACCAATTTCTTCAGTAATGCGAGAAGATCGTAGCCTCGAGGGCCGGCGTTCCATGTATCGTAATACGATTACATTTCGGACGACCCACACATTATTATTTTATTACATATTCGCGATTGTATATTATTTTTTTGTAGATTTGTAATATGTGTAGAATGCGTATGTGTTAACACTGTGCGCTGAAAGTGTCTAAAATTGTATGGTATTGATTGTATTGTGTTAAAAAAGCTTTTTGGTTCGGTAGATTTGTGTTATTAGTCTAATATGTTTTTTAATGTAAGTTTATTGCATAAATGTAATAATAGTATTTTTAAAAGGATTGTATTTTTATATAAAATATTTGAATGTATATGATTAACTACACAAATGCTAAAAATTAAGATTTTATATCTGTCAAATAAATGGAAAATTTTGATTTCAATTATATTTCTAAACATATTAAGCTCGATCTTTCAATAGTTTATTAAACTACTTGACAATCGATTATTTTTTTTTTTTGTAAGAATTGGACAGTTCTCACTACAAACATTTGAATGAAGTATCGATCATAATGCAACGTCCACACATAAGCCGGCGGCTTCCCGCGGCTTCTAACGACAAATCACAAAATGCGGCACATTTTTTTATCTTCATCTTATGAACTTTTTAACTTGTTTACTTTTAAATCGATCAAATTCAAAATTCAAAATATTTAATTTGAATAAAAAAAAACATTAAATTTGAATTGAAAAATCAGTTTTTAATGTGGGATATTTTATCAAAAATATAAATATTATACTCGAATGAAAAAAAAAATGACAATGAGAGCCCGTGAAGAGAAATGCACTCCGCCGCCCCTCGAGACTACAATACAATGTATGACAAGTGACGTGCAGTCTCTTACGCTTTACACTTTACACGAGCACCACACCGGGACGATGATGAAGATGAAACCGGGGGACGAACGATACCCTGCTATAGGGGATGATGCATGAGATGAAATGGATATTCGCCGCGTGAGGCTTCGATTTAATTCTAAACTCATACATGTACTTGTGGTACAATTGTGGAAGTTAAAAAGATTTTTTTTCGTGTGTAGTTGAAGGATTTTAGGAAATACTGCAGCCCTGCAGCCTTTTAAGATAAGCCGCTATTGATTTAAGACAAGAAAAATAGGTAATTTATTGGATTTTACAATTGATATGCAAAAGAATACTAAGCTTTTCAAGATAGAAGATGACTTTAGTTAGTGTTTTATGGAATATCGATATCCTATTTAATATACTTCCTTGACTCTTGGAAAGAGATTTGAATTTAGTTGCATGAACGGAAAATAAAAAAAAATATATTCGGAGTCGTGTGGAATACTAATCATATGTCTGAAAAATTTTCTACTCATTTTGAAAACTGAAAAAGCCACAATTTCACAATCTTCCATACGTCGGGAATGTCGCCGGTGATAAAAAAATAGTTTATATCCCGCAGCGTGGTTTACGACCAACAACAGCCTCTGCGTACTTACTTACGTATTTTCCTTTTATTATGAAAATGGAGTAAGTCCGAATATTTGAAGAAGAAAGAGCAAATCGTATTTATAGATCCACACTATTATCTATAAACTATCAAAATATTCAGACATATTTAAAGTCGTTAAGTTTATTTTGATTTCAACTGTGCATTTAAAGCTGGTCACAGACTATAAGATTTATCGTGCGATTTATCCTGCAATTTATCCTACAATTTATCATTAGATAGCAATAATGATACGTGTGCGTGCGTCTCTTTCTGTGTGAAAAAATTGATGACTTCTACTCATAGATTTTTTAAATTGGCCACCAATATGTGTGAAAGAGAAAAAGAGACACATACGCACCAAACTTGCACTTTCTCTCCAACTGACGATAAATCTCGACACCCACGTATCACTCTTGCACTTTCTTCCCAACTGACGATAAATCTAACAATAAATCTAATCGTCTATATCCTACTAATTACATAGAATTAAGCATCTTTGACCGAAAATTGGTAGACTTAAACCATTCTTACAATAAATAGTTGTACTTAGGTTGCGCACAATGGCGGCGCACACAACCAGTTCCCCGAGAGAGGATTCCTCGAAATCCTTTTTTCGAATGGAAAATAATAATGTCGACCGGTATCATTACACAGGCTTTACTCGTGTTTTTGTGCCACCGGTCGTGGACAAATACGTAAAACACGATTCGGCACCCGATACACGCGGTTACCTTTCGAATCGTGTTGCATGTTTGATTTTTTTAATTCGATCTCAATCGAGGCCTTCCGATCGATATTTGGAAGAAAATAAGATTTTTAAAACTATATAATTAGGATCAAATTTATCTAGAAGCATTAATTTAGTGCGAGGAGAAACGTTTTTCTTTTCTAGAAGGAAATTATTGCCTAGAGATAGAGAGCACTAGAGAAAAGAAGGCAATGATGAGTACACTACATTTTTATTTGGACGGTATTGAAATCGAGCATATTTCAGAAAACTGTCGTTTATAGAGATTTTAATGTCATAGAAAATTTGGTTTAATAAATTAATATAAAAAAGATCACCAATGTGTAAAAAGATGAGAGATAGAAGAACTTTGTGTGCGGAATGAGATTAGAACCTATTTTCATCCAAATCTGGTCCTGTATAAAAGTGTATTATAGAAAATATTCCTAAAATTGTAAATTTTGAAAATTTTCAATTTAGAAATATTTTCAAATTAATAATGTACCTATAGTTGACAAGAGCATAGAAGAACTTGAAGAAATAAAAATGGCCTATTGACACATTATGAAAATTCTTTGATATACCTATTCAAAAAATACTGACAGGAATAAAATACAGATCAGTACATTAACCAAAATATACTGACTTAAATTCAAACATTAATTAACAAAAAACAAACCACTCCACCTAAACTACTAACATTTCCATCAACCCCAAAACTACCGCAACTTTTCCACCAACCCCAAAACGCCCAAACAAAAAAAAAATCAATCCACCTAAAAACTTTAAACCCCGAAAAATCCCCGACTAGAAAATGAAAATGGCCTCATCGATACTCATCAATAACTCAATAACTAATACCCGTCCGAGTGGGCAGGCTTATGTTGCCATTGTGCCCTCGAAATACCATCGCATAGACTATTATACACCATTGTGCCATTGTGCACGATAAAAAAGTCCATAATTGTATGAATGGGGATCGATTTTGTGCATTGTCGGCTCACAAAGCTCAAAGCTGCTTTGATCGATCCCCAGGGGTTAATAAATCCGTAAGTCGGTTTTGATTCGGTGTTCGATTTTTTGATTTTGGGGCGATCGACTTGTTGATCGTTTTGATCTATTGTAGATCGTTTATCCGATCTATGTTTGTATATAAAAAAAAATTGAATGTTTGTTGATTTTTGTATTGAGTTGTGGTTTGGATTTTGTTGTGGTTCAAATGAGGGATGGATGGAGTTAGAATAGTTTTTTTTACGTCGAATTTTTTATTTTTACTTTTAGTTAAATCCCTCTCTTGAAATATTTCAATCAAAATAAATTAACATGAAATTGATATTATATTGATTTAAGCGAAAACTTGATCTAAATTCAACTCGATTGATCTACTATTAAGTGTCCTATATCTCGAGATTTATTTTCCTATTATAGATAACATTTCATTCATCACTTCATTCATTCAATTTATATAAATAACTTCAATAACTTGATTTTAACAAATCTATTAACACCTAACCTTTAATTTTATAACAATTCCCTTATTTTTGTAGCGCATTTTTATAGAAAATAACGTCATAATAGAGCTTACTTAATTAAAAAGCTACTAGTGTATTTCCCATTAAATATTAATTTTGTAATGTGTGCTTTAATGTGGTTTTTATGCAATTATATTTTCATTAATGTTGACATATTCGTAAAATAAAAGCAGAAAATTAAAATTCACTCACCCATTGATGAACACATGCTGGTGATTCTGTAAAAAAAAAACAGTTTTATATTAATTATAAATATGCATGTACATATGTATTGCATTAGGTCTTATTATCATCAAAAATCATAAAATATCATATTTTTATAAATGCAGTGTTCATAAATTCAAATATTTACAATTAGTTAACCAGAAAAAGCTGCATATACTTTTGAACATTCTCTGTCATCAATTCAGAAGCTTCATAAATGCAAAAACACTTGACCGATTCGATCAAATTTGAATATTTATCTATTTCAAAAGCCAATATTTGGATTGAATCCGGTAAAAGTATTGATTCTTCACAGATTTCTCGAAAATGTGAAGTGAAGTTTGAACAACGCTGAAGTATGAGCCAAGTAGGTACTTTTTTGTGCTCCATACTGGAGTAGTTTGGATTCCGAGTGCACTACATCAAGTCACATGTCTAGCCATGTTTTAGAAGAAAACAAGCCATCTTCGAAGGCGATGACCATTTTTAGTAAGAGCAAAGTTTTCTTTTTCAAAACGAAAAGAAAGAATGAAAAAAAATGTCTTAAGGTAATGTAAAAACTATCGCGTGTACTACACACAGCCTCTTTCGGAAGATTGATACTGAATCTTAACGGTGTTGACTTTTTTATAGATGTATTTAGAAACTTTGATAAATTGAAAGTTACTTATATAAATGATGTGTTGTATTGAAAAAAATAAAAGAATAACAGAAATAAATAATCAAATCCATGTGATCTGATATTACATTAATATGATTTGGTTTTTAATATCATTTAAAAAATATATAAATTCAAAAATTGTACATCAATGATATAAAAGTTCATATTTGTCTTCATAGATGAGATCTTCAAAAAATTATTCACTACATTTTTGACAACTACGTAAATCTTCAAATCTGCATTTATTGAAAGAATCTGTAGCACATTTAGGGATAATAACCTAGTTTAAAATTAGTTTTTTTTTAACAATATTTTTTTACATTGTATCATTTTTTTTTAATTAAATTGATAGTATTCGAATTAATTTGATTTATATTCATTATTTTCTTTGATAAATAAAACTGAACAATTTAATACTTATTCACGTTAACTCTTACAATCTATTCATACACAAACGAAATATACACTTGAACGACACAACATCGATAAAACAAACCCAAATAAAAACATCTAAAACGAAACTAACACTAAATAGTTGATATCAAAGGCTAACGCGAACTAATCGAAACCTTTCCGAGCTCATTTCTTCGCACAAAGATTCTTCTGAAATCCAAAATATAACATCAGAGGGTTACATTATATTAGCGTGGACGCAAAAGCGCGTCGTTTCGAATATTCAAAACGATGGAAAAACAAGCGATTTTGCACTAGATTAGTTCTTTAGCCGCGAAACGATCACACGCTTCGTTTGCCCCTTCAGAGTGTTAACGCGCATTAATTTGAGCACATGTAAAAAGCGCAGGCCCTTCGACCCAACACCACATTAATTATCGACATTCGATACACACTAAAATGTTGCAAAGCACCTACCTATAAAATATTCGAACCTTACAAGAGGAATATGAACCAATTCCAAAAATTTTCAATAAGTTTTTAAATCATATTTTAATTTCATACTAAAAATTATATATGACATATTGAAGAATTGTCGATTAAAATCACATATAGAATCTACCAATCAACAAATTTATTTAATTTATTAAAAATTAATTATATAAATTATATATACGCCTATGCTACGCGACTCTCCCCTTTGGTATTAAAGTCGAATTGAATATCGCCCCCGCCTGCTAAGGAATCTTACATTCTTCGAAGCGTTTTATTAATGCGACTAATTTATTTGGTCGGTCAGTTAATATTAAAAAGCGATAAAAAATAAATTGGGGGCGATTTGTTCCGACTGGGATACACCCATGGACTCTCTTTCGGACGAAGAGCCTTTTTCGTATTGAAAGTACAGAGTGAAGTATAAAAATATCGACATTTTTTATAACAAATGTAAATAATAATGATAATAATAAATTATTAGTAATGATAAGTCTGATTCGCAGTGTTTGACTTAGAATGAAAATAATTTGAGTTTGACTTATATTGGATTTTTTATTCGGTTTGAACTATTCATTTCATATTTGACGAATATTTGCTTTAAAATGTTACCTATCTGTTAGAAAAATGATAATATATTAACTTTGTCTAACATTTATTCAAATTTGACAAATGTAAGAACTAAATAATAAAAGAATATTTTCAATTAAAAAAATCAAATCACTTGTAGAGTAAATCATATCCGAGACACTAAACTTAACCTAACCTATCACACAATTCAATCTGACATGATCTTAAAAAAATTCAGCTTAACTTTACCTAAAACGAAATTTAATCTGAAAAAGGGAAAAATGCGGCCTATCTAATGCGGCAAACTAATCTAACATAAAAAAAGGTAATCTAACTTAACCTAGCTGAAAATTTAACTTAAAATTAAACCTAACTTGAAAAAAATCTAGCTTGGTTTAATTGAGTCAAGCTCATGGTTTGCTCCACAAGAGCATACCAAATCTATATCTTATTGTTAACTTAACTAAACTATTTTTCAACCTATGAACTAACAACATCTGACTATTTCATAATATCAGACTAACAAACGAATACCTATGAAAAATACTCTAAATTTTTCAATAGATCATATAAAGACTAAATAGCACAAAGGGTACAATTGACCTTTTTTATCGAAATTGAGTTAGGTACAGAAAAAAAATGATAAAAAAAGTCGCTTGAACACTTTGTGTTATTCAGTCATCAAATATATCCCTTCTACAATTCAAAATTTAAAAATTCCTTCATCGACCATAATTCAATCAATACAATCCATCATCAAACCAAACACAAATTCATCAGAGAATCTATTCTTAATTCATAATAACAACACTATGCACTATTCTAAATTCATAACAATATGACATTATAGACTCATTGCGCATATAAATCGAGCAGTAGTTATGCGGGCACCCTGTACACATAAAAAGCGTAATGAAATATCGCAAAAGAGCCGGGTCCTTTCTCTCGTGTGGAAATCGAATAATCGATTAGCCGATGGGTAATACGATATTTTAATAAGGGCCACGTTGCAGCCCTCGGGATCATTCCTTAAATTATATACACACACCGTATAATAAGTCGAAGCGTTCCGCGTTATGTGGGTGACGGACTTTTTACTCCTATAGCGCGCACCTGAATTTCGTTCGCGGGTCGATAGCGAATTTTTTGAAAATTGCTATCAGTTAAAAGTTAAACAATTTCAAATTCATGTTGAATAATATCCATTTCATAGCGTTCTGAGTTATATGGTTGAGGAACTTGGTTGATTTGGCTTGGTTGGGTCGGTAACGATAATAATAATATACATGTAGGAATATGCTCAATTTTCGATGCGCTTTTCTCGCAATCACCGCGAAGTCACTTGTATCCCTTGGCCTTTTCAGTCGTCATATTGTATGCCTTATATTCTTTGAATAATCTATTATTTCGATACTCTTAAATATTTTTTAATGAACCTTAAAATATTTAAATAATTCTGTCATCAGTATGAGTTTGGCTCATATGAATTTGAATATGAGAGCAGGAATTTATATAAGTATCTATTTACCTAAGTATAAAAATATGAATAGTTTATAAATATGAATTTTATAATAAATTCGATATTATTTTATATGAATGACGTGATTATGAAAAAATATATGTTTTATCTTCAGGAATGTATAAATTATGTCTATATGGATGTGTATAAACGCGTGATGAATGTATGATTTTCGAAGCTATGATCACACTTGATATTTTTAAGCGATACTAAAAAATAACAATTTAATAAAATCTAAAATATTATGATCCAAAATATTTTAATATAAATATTCATCAATTAATGAAATAAAATTTGACTTCATACGAAAATCTATGATCAGCTGACAAGTCATTGGTTTATCATTTGATCGTTGGTTTATAGTCATTTAATGATTTTTTTTCATTTGATATTCTTAAATTGCAAATTATTTAATAAATACATGAAAATTTCAATAATTTCGTGTCACATTATCAAAATCAGAGCACATAAGTCATCGATTACAAAATTGCCAAAGAGTATCGATAATATTGTAATTTTGTACTAATTTCTTAATTTGACTATTTGACTGAAATATTTTCATGATTTTCCACGTTTTGACTTTTAAGATATCGATTAAGTAAAAAAGTACAAATTATATAAAATCATAAGATGTAAACTCACATTCATATCGTACGATTTTATCATGAATAATACAGAATGGCACAAGATGATTAATAAGCGACGAGTCATCAAATAAGGTGACCTACAAGCGAATGCGTAATGCACAATATAAGATAAACATTTATCGAATACAAATTCAACTCATCCACGTGCAGACCTTTGAATTATCACGTCGATAATATAATTGACACTAAACTTATGACTCACACTGTACACTTTCAATGCGAGATGATGCTAATTATTGGAAATTTATTTCCATACATCGTAAATCATGAATATGCAATAATGAAAATTATTATGTTGATGATAATGATGAAAATAATTATATTGATGATTTTAATGAAAATAATTGTATTGATAGTTTAAGCATTTGTGTATGACGTGTCTGATTACATTATCCTCGTGATGCTGGGTTCAAATTCTGGCAAGATTTATATGACGTTTGTGAATGCCGTGTCGGGCTTCAGAACCTTTGTTATGCTAGGTTTGAGTCATAGCAAAAGTCACATGTCGTTTTACTTAAAGTAAATTACTATACTCTGATTGGTTTATGTAAATTCGTCAGGTTTTTTTAGAAATCTCGCATATTTTGGCTATATTTTGAAATGATTTAATCTGACATTTGATTCAAAAGACAATGTTAGATTGCTTAGTTTTATTAATTTTAAGAAAACTTGATGAAATTACATCCAAAAAATTAACCTGACGAAATAATAACCATTTACTTTAAAGATGAAATCTTTTTTTTAGAATATTTAATATACTTGATTTTAAAAAAGTGTAAAAACAAATCTTGCACTTTGTCTATTTCGATCGATTGTAGTACCAAATTTCGTACACTGATTACTCTTTAAAATACCTAACCCTATTAACTATTTATTCACATTAAAAACGAATGATTAATTGAGAAATTGAAAAAAAAAGGTTACCCAATACCTGTAACAATAAATAAATACAAAAAAATATATTTTATTGTTCGAATGCGTCCCTTTAAATTTCGCAACATTAACCCTTCGAATGCCGCACTTTTTTAATACCACAATAATATGATTAATAGCAGGTAATTTTTATATGTTCGACTTTATCGATGGGCGGTTCGTTTTTATGCACTTTTATCATATCACGCCCTTCAAAAACCGCCCATCGATTTCAAAATTGATTTTCGAAAAAAAAATACGATTGATTCAAGAAAATCTTTCGAAATCGCTTCAGATCTAATCTAATTTAATTTCTTTCTTCAAAAAAAAAATATACGATCTTCGCTAGGCTCTGTTTCCGATTCGATTTCTTCTAGAAATCGTAAAATCGAATCGTTAAATCGCCATATACAAAGTGTGCGTTTCGCTAAAACAGCTTATAATGTCGTTAAATTCGTTATGTTATTTCGTTCGATGGATGGATGTAAAACTTGGGTTAGATTCGAGATGTAATTGCGGTCTAGGTATTTAAATGTCTGAATAATAAAACGGGCGTTTACTTTTTACTGCGTGAAATTAAATTTGAAATAGTTTTCGTTCGGCGGTCGTAAAACAGGATTAATCTATCGTGTCGATTTGTTTTCTATTGATTTAATTTAATTTAATGTAAAATAAATCTTACATGCTCAGTAATCTTTATAAATATGTTATTTATAGACTCTTTAATAGCTGATCCTTTGGGAGTGAAACTTTCCAGATTTATTGTATCCATATTTGGGAAGGTTTCTGCATTGTTGCATTTTACAATTAACATTTAAAATATAAAATTTCTATCATTTGACTGATCTCAGGGAGGCCTTTTCTATACCCAGTTGTAGCAATTATTATGCACAACCTACACACAAGAGAATTTTCTACGAAAGAGGAAAGTTCACAATCGGCTTAAATTCAATAGAGTTTCGAGAAAAAATGAGTCACAGAACAAGTCGATAATATAATATTATTTATCTTTTCAATAGATCTTTAATCAAATTTTTCATATGCTAAATATGACAATTGATAAATATTTCTATTTAAAAAAATAATTTGATTCCCATATAAAACATCAATTCATATAATACGATGAATCATACTCATTGTGATGTATAAATACTTTCGAATGAAAAAAATCAGAAATATTCGCATAATAATTGCAACATGTAAATAGCGCACAATAGAATTCAAACATCGCCAATAACAATAATGATACTATAATAACGATACATCGATACCTGAAAAAAAATCAAAATAAACACAATAATAATACAGATACAAAAAATATGCATATATGAATTTTTACATAATGGGGAACGAGCGGGCGTAGCTAAAATTGCAGATCAGATGCTCTCAATCTTTTTCAAAATTACTTCTAAATTGTAATTACACATTTAAAAATAATAAAGATATTTTAAAAACTGCAGTTCAATTGTTCATCTGTGAATTCAGCCTATTTTTTCATTTTTATTTTTAATAAATTATGACAATATTAAAAATGATTGGCAGGAAATTCAAATATTTTATAAATTCTATAAGCACAGTGAAAATTTAATGTTAATTTTAAGTTAATTCAATTTTTAATCAAGATACTTCTATTGAAAATCAATAATATATCCTTTAAGTATCCTTTACAATGCTATCTGACATTTTACAAAAGAAAGTTTTTTACAGAGGGATGCATTATTAGGGAGTACGTTTTTTTCTTGCCAGACTGATAGAAAATATACCATCTTGCTTTCTCTAAAACTCGAATCTAGCTTTCTTTCATATTCCTATTTCTAACTAGAACGAAAATTCTACCCCTAAAAATCACATAAACTTGAAAAAACGCCTGTATATTATTTATAGACTCCTTCACAACTGATCTTTCGGCAATAAAACTTTTTAAAGTCATTTTATACACATCTAAAAAGATTTCTGCATCAACTCAACTAAAGTACACTAAATAATCACAGCATACACACGCAACATAGAAACTGAACCAACTCCGAATCACAAAATTTTTTATACAATATATTCATCAAAATAGACATTGAACACATCTGAATTATAGCAAAAAGATGGTGCAAAACAAAACGAAATAAAAGGAAAATAATAACATAACGCGCATGATAATAGTTAAAAAATAAACGAATTCGATTCCCCTTAGTGGGGTCCGCATAATTCATTTGGGTGAAAGAGCGGGTGCCCCATTGTTTATGGAGTTTTTAGGGTTAAATCATAAATCATAGATCGATATCGGCATATTTACGACGTGTTGGCGGTGTACCCCAATAACCCTTTCGGCATCGACAAAAGATCCTTTATTTTCATTTTATTTTATTTTATCTTTTTGAATATTTAATGTGTGTGCATGTGCAGTGAATAGGTTTTGGATTTTTTAGCATCGCGAATATATTTAGCAAGGATTTTAATTTTTGTAAATAATATTGTATGACAACTGAAAACAAATGACATTTTTGCCGAATTCGAGCTATGCACATGAATCACTTCTATGTATTCTCATATATTTGGTGGCAAAAAGATACAAACGAATATGAAACGTATGCCGAAATCACTCGACCTCTTCCTAGTACATTTAGGTACATGCTCAACTTTGAGCTCCCCTTTCTCGAAATTACCTGTACCCCGTGGCCTATTCATTCGTCATATAGACGTACATATGACGACCAAAAAGGCCAAGGGGTACAAGTGACTTCAAGGTGATTTCGACAGAAGCATATTCAATGTGTCTAGTATTTCTATAAAAAAAATATAACTATCGAACAGATTAACTGTTAGTAATTAATAATTTTAGTTAATATATGTATATCTATGTCAATTTAATTGTTCGAAATGGTATTTAATTTTTTTATCAATTGTGGTATAAATCGCTCTTTGACGTAAAATTACAAAGCGGTTTTTCCATTTCCTTTCTTTTGAAATACGCATTATATTCTATAATAGAAATAGAATAAATGTTTTTTTTTCTGATGTCATTCGATTTGAATTTTAAATTAATATATTTTTAGAATATCGTTTCTGAGAATTGGTTATAAATGTGCAATCGGATGGTTTTTCCGAAATGTGCATAGAAAATAAATGAATATTCATTGAACAATATGATCATAATTTGAATATTATAACAGGTTTCAATTTATTTTAAAAATGAATATTATTCAAATATTTGATTAATATTAATCAAGTCGATTTTTATGAATTTTGTTAGTGAAATTATAATTTTATCGACTTGCGAATGCAGCTCTAGACAATTTTAAAATTAACTTGATATAAACTCTTTATTTTTAAAATAACCAAAAATTTCATTCAATCCAAATTTTCAATCTTTACACTAAAATATATCAAATATTATATAATATAATAAATGAATTCACAACTAAAAATGAACTCACACTTCACTAAAATCATCAATACATTACTTTCGCAATTTCACAGTAACAAATGCACACATACGATAAATAAATGTAATTTAATTTAACGACTTAATTAAGACCGGCACATATTATTAAATTGTAGACACCCAATTAAATCGATGTATCCAATAATTTTCAATAGAAACGCTTATAACAATTTATCGCGTTCGTTACAATTAACGATAACGCGTTAACGGCACGCCAGTTTCTTTTTGCTCTCCGTTAACTTTCTACAAGAGACCGATTTACACTTACATACACATAAAGACTGAAAGACCAAGGGGTACAAGTGACATTTTTACCGAAATTGAGTCATGTACAAGAATCGCTTCTATGTACGCTCATATATTTGGCGGCAAAAGGATATAAACGAACTTGAAACGTGTGCCTTAATATATCATCAAATCACTCGGCCTCCTCCTAATACATGTAGGTACATGCTCGACTTTGAGCACGCTTTTCTCAAAGTCAATTGGATCCCTTGGCCTTTTCAGTTGTCGTATAGAATAACCGTCGGACGAGTCAATTAATGTAATTATATCGAGAGTATACTGTAATTTGCAATTATTAATGTTCGATTGCGGCGAATGGCTTCATCGCCATAGTTCGGTCTTATTTTAGCGTTTTATGGATGTACGGTTAATTGGAAATTATCTGGAACTCGATTAAGTTTATTGACGAATTCTGCAAATGTGCTGTTTGTTGAGAGTTTATTGTAAATTTAATCTTGTAATCTTTAGCATTTGTAATGATTATAGTGGGAGGAATGAATATAGGGAAACTCAAAGCACAACGGGATATTTGATGTGTAAAATATTTAAGACTAAAAAACTAACTTAGAATTTTTTTTATTTTTTTAGAAGTAAAAGATAACATGAATCCGTGATGTAAAAAAAAATCATGTTATGTGAGAGTCAATTGTTTAAAATTGATTTTTTTTCAATTCAAATTCACAAGATATGTACTAAATGAATAATTAAACACTATAAAATTTTATGTTATCCGTTCGCGTGCCGAGTTAAAAATGCACAATTGCATCGTCATGCAAATATGAAAAATACTATAATAAAAATTCTATACTCCAAAAAAAATCCAAACACAATGGAAACGAATCGTGTATTGGAGAAAAACAAAGTGCAATTTTCCCACAAATAAACACTGTACGTTATATTGTATGTATGTACGTTAGAGATAAGCTCCGTTCAAATGTAAAATGTAAAACGTGCCCTTATTTACGACAATGGTATAAGTCCAAAATTTGATGAAATAAAAACGAGATAATTATATTTTTCGTTAATATATTCTAAATCAAGGACAAGGAGTACAAGTGACTTCGAGAAAAGTGCATTCAAAGTTGTACGATAATGTATTAGGAAGAGGTCGAGTAATTTGATGATACATCTCGGAACACGTTTCAAATTCGTTTATATCCTTTTGCCACCAAATATATGAGCGGACATAGAAGTGAATCCTGAACATAATTCATATTTGGCGGAAATATCACTTGTACCTCTTGGCCTTTTCAGTCGTCAACTGAAAGAATTATTTCAGTTCAATGTAAACCCTTTTCACTCGTGTGTCGAATTCTCAAATATATTATGCTTTTAAAAAGTTTCGAGCGAAAATATATAATTTTTCAACTACATGCTTAACAAATTCATATGAGATACATTAAATAAATATTATAGAACTAATGAAAATGGACTTGAGCCATTTTCACAATTGAGGGTACGAATGATGGAAGTACTTATATCGAAGGCAAAACGGGAATAAATAAAACGACTTCGGAGCATGGAAGGACGATTAATTTGCCGAGCAGATAAGAGTTTAGCGATTTTTATTGCGGTTAGTGTTGCGATTGCGGTTTCCTTTTCAATTTTGCATGTTTTATCTAATTACGGTTCGAAAATAGCAGCTCGTTTGCACGTTACGATAAAATTGTGTTATAGGTTCTTGTGAATGTTTTTTAATATTTCTTTTATATTGATTTTGTATTTATCCCAATATAAATATATTTTTTGAATCTCAATAATACAGTTTGGGAAATAAATTATCTATGAAAAGTAACCTCAATGTATTCATTCAGATATGATGATTACAAATATCAAATTAATTTTTCTCTATTGAGCTTAATTTTTGAAAAAACTTCAATTATATTTTAATTAAATCATTTATTTTAAAGTGAATAAGTGAGTCATAAAGCAAACCTCCGGTGAATAAATTAGAGCGCACAAAATAGATGTCTCTAAATAGATCGAATTTAATCGATACACATAAGATCATTTGCGGAATCGTTTCGTAAATGATTAAATTTTCATTTTTTCGAATCAAATGAATACAAATATTCGAAAGAAACAACCTAATATCCATATCAATTAATCAAATAAGAAAAACGACATATGATTTTTATCAAGCTTGGTCTCAAATCATGCATCTCAAGTATGCTGAATCGACACGGCATGCACAAACGATTTATACCCTACTATATAAGACAAGTAAATTATATAATAGATCAGAGCTATCCAACATCAGAACCACTTTTATTAAGAAAATAACTCAGCACTAGTTTCAAGCACACTTATACATTTATATTGTAGCAGAAGCGCGAAGCTTATCTCGATCGATTAGTCAATAAATCGTGTAGTACGAAGTCGGCTCGTTCTTATTATAAAAGCGAGCCGCTTTTGCGGTTTCCAATTAAAGTCGGCCATAATCTGTCGTCAATTAACCGACACTTTTCTTTTTCAATTAGCTCTAATTGCGAACGGCGAGAAACGCTCGCTGCCAACAATGACACTATACACTACCTAACAATTGGCCTTTGGCTATCTCTAAACTGTACAAAGACTCGATTTTAATTGTAGTTAGTTGAGTTAAGCTAGGTTTCCGAACGAGCGGCAAGTAGCAGCAGCGATAGGGTGCGACACAATGTGAACAATTGGGCCTGTTTTTGGGATCTCTACTGTTCACAATGTGATTTGAAACCCAAATTGGTCATAGTTTTTGTCGGTTTGGTATTATTTCTATACATTCGTTTATTTATTAACAATTGCCTAATTTAACGAATTGTTTTGAGAGAAAATATTATTAGAATCAAATTTTACATGCGAAAGCTTTCGTAGTTTTCATATTAAAATTTATGTAGATTTTGTTTGATAGTTTTAACAAAATTTGAATAGATTCTATAAGCAAGTTTGATTTAATATCCGTTCATATTTTATTGCAAAATCTGTTCGATTCTATATAAAAATTTACATTATTAATCATCGAATAATACACACGTTCAGTAAAACATGTATAATGAATAACTTATATCAGAAATGTACATAATTTAGGCATTGCCTAATGATATGTTTCACGTACAGATTTATCGATACGTATGTCTAATATTAATTTGAATTTCGAATAAATTTCGTATGATTTATAAGGAATTCTCACATAGACATGTAACTACGAAAAAACATCTTCATTATATACAAAATATAATCTTGAAATATTCTCGTAATTTAATTAATCAAATTTTACAACTTCATAAAATTACATTAACGGAATAAGACATCGGGCGTTTATCATCTGTTTTATTAATCGAATCACAGGAATTCGGGCCTATAAATTTCGTGGTGCTTACATTTTGTGACATATGCATACGAAACACATTAAATAAACAGCATTAATGAATTCGGTCAAAAGTGCATTTAATATGCATTAGTATATTCGAGAAGGAAAAGCTAATAGTTCCGTAACACGCGACAAATGTGCGTGTTCAGGTAGGAACACACTACACTTTCTAACTATCGATTATTTATTTTTTTAGTGAAATAAAGTTATTTTTCATTTTATACTAGGTGGAAATAATTTTAGAACATTTTTAATTTGATTAATGTGAAAAAAAATAGATTAATACTTCGTTAGTCTATGAATATAAAGGCTAGTTTATACTAGTTGATTTGATAATTTAGTGAAGTCGAGTATTTTAGAAAATAAAATTTCAGTCTAATTTAATGATTTGTGTTCCACATTTTAATGTGTTAATAATTTTATTTCCTATAGAATTCGACATTTGTTACTGCTAATTAATTTAAAAACATGCGTTTGAAAAATTAGGGCACATAGTCTAATCATTTAATAGATTTTTGTAACTAAAATGCTTATTAATAATCTGAATTACTAAAGTAGTGAGAATTTACAATAATGATCTGTCTAATATGCTCTATTTATATATCTATTCTATTCTATTCTATCTCAAAAAGCCCTACCCATAAATTTTCATGCAATTTACATGCAAAGATCGACTTTCATCTTGTTCCAAGAGCTTATTTTCTATGTCAAGTCAAATAAATTGAAAAACAAAAAGAGGAAGGCCGATATAGATTTATGTATTAAATTAATATCAAGATTAGCAGTTGGTCTAAATTTGCTTGTATAAAATTCTCAGTGGTCCATATTCGTTACTTTTCTTCTATTTTAAATCTGATTGTGAGAAAATCTTAAGTCTTGGTAACCTATGACCCTTTTGTCTTTTCATGACCCCAAGTAAATAATTTCATAATTTCAAATGACCTAAAGTGTCGATTTCAAAAATGATAACCCTCTTAAAATAAAAATTCTACTCAAGAAAAAATTTGCTAAAAGCAAAAAAGAACTTTGTGGCGTTGAGCACCTGTATAATACTCAACACTTGTCTACATCCATTTAATAAAGTGTTTAGCATAATTATAAGCCTTCGGACAAGATGTAATCGCCCACCGCAATATCGAGATGTTCGATTCGATCAATTCGATAAAAAAAATGTGCATGGCTTAACGCTATTACATATGATGACTAAAAAGGGTACAAGTGACATTTTCGCCAAAATTGAATCATAAACAAGAATCACTTCCATACATTCTCATATATTTGTAAGCAAAAGGATATAAACGAATTCGGAACGTGTACCGAGATATATCATCAAATCACTCGACCTCCTCCTAATACAAGCGCGCTTTACTCGAAGTCACTTGTACCCCTTGGCCTCTTAAGTCGTTATATGTGGAAAAAATACGAATAATATAATGGCGACGAAGATAATCGGTCGTTTTGTGAAATTTCATAATCGCATTCGAAACGTGGGCGTATTCGGTCGTTAGTCGAATGTTTTAATATTGCTGAAATTGTTCGAGAGGATTGTCGAGTTTCGAAATCGAAAGTTAGAATGAATAAGGAATGATTGAGGATTTGACTTTTTCATCTGTGATGATTTATTATGGTTATGTTTATAAAAAACAATGTTAGTAAAGAATAGTGTTGTTTGGATAGCAAAAATAGGACAGTTGGGTCAAAGGTTGTCGAGGTTCAATCTATTGTTGAGTTTATATAAATTTATCAATTAATATATGGCTTTAAAGATCATATTTAGAATAAAATATCTACTAGATGATGTCATGGAATGAAATGTACTAATTTATTTAACTGATGCCATTTAAACAGCAAAAAAATAGACAACTCTCATTTCGACTCAACCTAATAAAATACATAGTTCTTGTTAATAAAAAAATCTTAATTTTGCCTAATATAAACGAAAGTTTGGTCTATGTGCTAGTAAAAATTATGAAACGTTTACAGGAAACTATTTACTCTGTCTTACATGCTCTATTTATCTATTTATCTTGATTTGTCTCACAAAAAGTCACCCAATTAACATAAACTATTTCCAATGAAAAATCTAGAGTACGAAAAAAAATGGACAGCAATATGTGAACATAATCAGAATTTATTATTTATGCAACAATGGCATTAGATAAATGTGAAACTTCCTAATAAAACTCGATATGTGATCAAATAAAATATTGATTAAAAAAATACATTATCAAATAATTTAATCAATTAAAACCCAATGAAAACCCAGATACAATCTAGTCACATAGATTCAAACGACTTTTCACATTCTCAAAATCAAAATATTTCCACACAAACCAAATCTGACTTAATTACGTCTCGCACAGATCGAAGATCTATCGATCAATCCTCATAGATCCGAGTGCGAGAATTTCACGAGATAAAAATCCAAGCGAGATTTTCACATGTCAGAAGTCGGACCAGATTCCTGAGCAACACATTTTACACAACATAGTATGTGACGACCGAAAAGGCCAAGGGGTACAAGTGACTTCGAGAAAAGCGCACTCATGTACCTACATGTATTAGGAGGAGGTCGAGTGATTTGATGATATATTAAGGCACACGTTTCAAGTTCGTTTACATCCTTTTGCCACAAAATATATATAGAAGCGATTCCTGTGCATAGCTCAATTTTGGCAAAAAGTCACTTGTGCCCCTTGGCTTTTTCGAATGTCGTGTATAATATCGTGTGTGTAGGTACTGCATTATAGTGAGATTTTTATCGGCTTTCGTTTTATCCGGAGACTGATCTGTAGAAATGTCCGCTACCGGTTTTCGCTAGAGACAAGTCGAAAACATCCGCCTGTTTAGGCTTTATCGTTACGTATAAATCAACCGGTGGAAAATGTGTTGAAAATATATTATAGGTTTAAATATAAATTAATTTTATTTTTTTTTTATTAAAAAATTAAAGTGGTGTTCGGCTAAGTTTAGTAATTTGAAGTTTTGTCAAAAACTCTGCCATTGATCGCTACCCCTGAGTTGAAATTATTCTAAAATTCTCACACCATACTATAATAACTCACTTAACATCAAACCATCTGAAACAAACCATCTTAACATCAAACCATCTTCTGAAAAACAAACCTTTTGAACATCGACCTTCTGAACATCAACCTTCTGAATATCAATCTTTTGAACATAACTTTCTAAATATCAACATTCTGAACATCATATTTCTGAACATTAACCTTCTAAATATAAATCTTATGAACGATGTAACCGATTTGGTGTTGAACTTGAGACATTCATCTCTAAATATAAACTTCCTAAACATAACTCTTGGACAACAAACTTAAACCTCTGGATATTCATTCCCTAAAAGATAACTCCTGGACATCGAACATTCGATATTGCCCTCTTTTTAATATTAACCTTCTGATTTTTGGCTCATAGAAAATTAACCCATTGAACACCAACTTCTAGTGATAAAGAAATTAGACATACAACCGCGTTAAACTTAAACAGTAATATATAAAGCAATGTTACAAGAGACTCAAAACGATAAAAAAAATATCAAATTATAAAAATTATTAAGACCATTAAACTGAAATGTCACTGACACTCAAATATTTACCAGAAACAAAAAACTTACATATCCTACAAGTCAATTTATAAAATTTCAAGACATAATTTTCATCCACATCGGAATCTTAATTAAACAAAGCGCACATAATTTCCGAATTAACACACACGCGAAACTCATTCATTATCCTCCTTACATACAATAATTCGACAATAATAAAATTCGATACATGTCCAAGAAAATAATATAATTGACACGTTCTGAAAACATCTGCTTCCTTCGTATGTCTGATCGGCTACCGAAAAACCACTCGCTCTACACCTGCGTCTCGAATCTTTCATTTCGTTAATTTTTTGATACGACGACTTAACAAATTAATACGAAATTCTCGGGGATTGTATATCGCGTTTACCTGTCGCAAGAAATAAGCGAAAAAACCGAAACGCAACAGGTGAGCGATGCACGTCAACGCCTTATAATATATCAATTGCCTTGGATGATTTTCAATTTAATTATAGCAGGTTTTCCTTTGATATAATTACGTATTTATAAGTTACATTTCAATTTGAATTTAAAAAATCTTAAAAAAAATATGATTTCTATACTAAAAATGTAATTGAATTAAAAAAAAATTAACTTTACTAGTTCAGTCAGAATGTACGAATGTATCTAGTGAATATATTGCAAATTATTATATGCATAATAGCAATTCTAAATTGACAAAAATCTAAATATCATCAATCTGCATTTGAAACTTTTTAATAATATTTTCAAAATATCGACATGCGAGTGCAAAGGGTTAATATTCTACTACTAATATCAAACTATTACACTATTGTAGAAAATTTTGTGAATTGGTAATCTTGCGAATTCATAGTTAGTTATAAATAAGTGAAATTATGTTTTCATTGAAACACAAAAATAATAATAGTAAATATATTTTTTTCTTATAAAATTTAAAGAAAATATAATGTTTTTAAATCATATTCTATTGGATTTGAAATTCAATAAATTTTCATTTGTATAATGTAGTTATTTTTTTGAAAATGGTATAGGTTATTCAAAATTTAATCAATATTATTATTTTCATACAAAAACAACTGAATCTATTTATTTAACTTTGTAGATAAATAAATTCATTATCATTGAGATTGTCTTAATTCACTTTCGAAACAAAAATTTTTCCAAATATAATTTTTTCTTCACATACTTTAAATTTCAATTCTAAATTTACTGTACATATATCTAATACATTTTTTACAAGTAACTATTTTTTGTCTATTCATTCTCAATTTCATTCCAAAATGAAAAAAAAATAGGAATTGACTCAACATGATTTCGGTTGATTGACCGCGTTTACAAGGATATTTTTTTCACTTAACGAGTTCAATAGCATTTCGAATCAAATTGATTAAATTATGCACATTTCGGACGTTAAATAAATCCCAATCGAATACGGTAGTCAATTCGACTCCAGAAAACCTTTCAAATTCGAAAAATTTCAAATCGACGATACAAACTGATTAGCATGACTATTTTTTTATGGCGTTCACTCGTCGGTTAAATTTTTATGTATTCATTAACATCGGAATTTTCGAAAAGCACATTTCTAAAATCGCAGAACATAGAAATAAAGTACCAATTTAAAAGCAGTATTAAAAACATGACAATTTACAACGTTAACTACTCGCTAATGCACATTCGAATAAATTGAAACGTTCATATTGATTTCTCTAGAATACTAAAAAAAATTCAAGAACTATAAAATTTCTTGGATTTTATCTTAAAATTATAAATTATAATTCATGCCCTTATATTCTTTGATCACGTTTACTTTGGGTCATCAATTTGACGAATCTTATTAAAAATGTACATAGATTGAATATGAAGATTAGAGAAAAATCAAATTCAAATTTTCTAATGAAAAGAAGAGCAGATTATATTAAATAATGTTCTGTAGGATAAATTTGCAACAGCTCTAATTTTATAATCCAAATAAATCTATTAAAAAGGAATTTTTGTCAGAAATTGTATGAGGTTTGATATTTCGTGTATTGATATATCGTATTTCCAAACAAACAAACTGACAAAATACAATTTACGATATAAGAAAAGAGTACTTAACTACGAGATGTTATTTTTTGAGTAGTCGAAAAATGCACATACTCAGCATACAATCAATAACCCTTTACACTCTGAACAACAGACTAACCATCCCTAACCTAAAAATAATATATAATATTATTGCGAAACCGCTGAAAGTACATACATTCTCCTAGACAGTATAATCGAAAAAATAATATCAAAAAACCCGTCAAAAATATGTAATCCGATCGAGCGAAAAAAAATTAGTGTCGTATTACATTAAATATTCCCCGAAAACTCCTTAAGCTCAAAAAAACTATTGGATTTTCATGTTTTCGTAACACGACCTCTCATATAATATAATTCCGTGGGATTAAGCGATAGCTCACTTTTGGCCCACCCTGTGTAAGAAGAAATAGAACAAAGAAGTCTTAACCCGTATAAAGCGTGCAGACGTAAACTTCCTGTGCCCCGAAAATTGTTCTGTATGCTATAATTTGATAATTTCGTGTGTAATTTTTCATTTCGGTTAATTGTTTGGGATCATTAATCATCTGTTGAATGTAACTGTTTTATTATTGTATTTCTTTGTTATACTTTTGCGATGTTTCTTTCGTTGGTAATTGAATCGAATGATAGTTTCTGCCAATTTTCAAACTTGTGAATTTCATTGAATATACATATTGTTTAATTTGAAGCAATCGAATTTTTGTTGTCTATAAGTAAGAATTATAAAATTTTATAGACAATGCCCAAATTAAACAATAATATCCTTACTTTTACTACAAGCATTTCACAATTGAATAATATTCTTATTACGATACACCTGCATCAACAATATCTTCCCTAAACGAGTCGATTTCAAATTTAAACCTTTCACTTCTAAGTGTCAAACCATCCGATTGTTAAAAGACGTCAAAATGGAATAGATGTCAAAATGAAAGACATCTTCATCGGTGACCCTTGAGGTCATCTCTAACCCATTGTCAGTCACTTTCTCGTCTTGTGCAAAGTTTCTACTTAGGTTTTCTACTTGGAAAGTTCTAAAACAACGAATGTACGTATTTATGCATAAAACTAGAAGAATTCACATTAGAGAGAACAATGCTGACCGCATCCGTTGACCGCACTTTCTTCGAATAGCATTTTTGCCATTTTATATTAGTCATTGTTAGATGTTTTAGTCTGTGATGTGATATTAGTTCTAATATTGTCATAGAGTCAATGATCTATATTCTATGAAATGACATTCTAACAAGAAAACTATGATTAACTTATTTTGAAGAAACTTGATAGAAATATACACGATATGTTTCATAAATAATGCATCTTGCTGCTTTCTGATGCATTGATACATTTTAGTACATTTTGCCGACATATGTGTAACAGTTTCATTCAGCAAAACATCTTCATTTGAGATTCAAATCTAATTATTTCAAGGAAAAATCTAAACGAATATATTGATTCAATATTATGTGCATATAAAAAAATGTAGATCGGTATGCTAAGCGGCTTCCTCGTAATGTAACGTTGTTATTATTTTTTTAGTAAACGTTTTCCCTAAACATTATAGAATTCTCGGAACACACTACGTTAGCTAAGCACACATTGTATAAAAGGAATAATCGTTTATTTACATTCGCCACGACTGGATTAGTTAGTAGACATAGTTAACCTATGACACGCAACAATGACGGCGTCATCTTGTCGTGTACACGTCTAAATAACCGACGTCTAATAGAGCTTTATTATTATTAATAAAAAAAACTTTAAAAAAATACATAGCAACTTCATAATATAGTAAAAATATGTTTTAATTGGAAAAATATTTAACTTTTTGTATTTGGCGCTTTTTGAAAAAAAAAAATTTTTAGTATGTCGAGTTTTATTTGACATACGAATGCAAAGGGTTTAATATTATATTAAGGCTCACTTTTTAATGTTATGATAGTTTTTAAAGAATAATAAATATGAAAAGCTGAATGATCAGATTTTTTTTTATGATGCTGCAGTCATTGAAAAATTTACTGATTTTCATCAGTTTCATAACCATGGGTTCGCAGTTAGGGATAGTTGACATTTAGACCAAAAAATGATCAGTATGTGAGAAATAAAGTAGTAAATAAAGTAGTCCAAAGGTTAGATCAGATTAGGTTAAGTTAATAAATACAATTTCATTATTTATGATTTAAATATTGGCCATTTGTATAATATTATTGACAAATAGATTCTAAAACTGACTCAACCGTGTAAATTAATAAACTGATCTATGCATTCTGACCAAAATTTGACTGAAATTTCAGTTATTTGGGTTCAAATATTAACCGATTTACATTTGCCAAAGATAGATTTAAATAATTTCCAATGTATACAGGATAAAAGACATTTAAGCACTGTCCAAGTAATCCGAATTAAACCAAAATCACATTAATTTCAAATACCGATAAGATGGATTTGAATACTGACCAAAAAAAAAATTAAAATGATTATTATAATACAACAATTTTATTTAACTAATTAACTTTAACAATTAACCAATTTGATACTCAAACCATTAAAATTCATTCAATTTTTATAAAATTTTGACCCAATCACAAATAATCACACGACTTTCAGAGCACACTGTACAATGAGGGTGAGCACACACTACACAACGAGTCGCACTGTCCGCCCGTTGACCGATCATTACACCATTTAAAACAATTTGTAAGCCCGTATAATAAAATTCATTCATTTACTTAATGGGTTATTCGCCGATGGGTAATGGCCGATGCGTTCTCTCTCCACGGTCTGCATTTAATATACAGAGTGTTTCGTTTTTTGTTTTGCTCTTTTCATCAATTTCGTTTTAAATTGTTTCGTTTGCTCCGAAAGGCGCCGGCGCCGGTTTTAATTGAAACTAAGATTTGTTCGAATTGCAGTTGTTTTATTTTTTTTTTGTTTTGAGTTTAGATTTTAAGAAGATCGACCTTGGGTGTTGTTAACCTTTTGCACTCTGATCGATTTTCGAAAGAGTTTCCTTCAATTATAGTTTTTTAACTCATTTTTCAATTATGAATTAAAGATAAATGAAAATCAGATAAAAATTTATAGAATTGATTAAAAATTAGACAAATTGATTAAAGAGCTGAAGATTGATCTTTTTTTATTTTGAACATTCAAATTTTTGTAGTCAAATTATGATTATAAAGCTAACTTAATCGATATTTTATAAAGAAGTTTCGAGAAATGGAACAAATTTAACTTAAAAATGGAAAAAAATAAAATGTATATGTATCCAATTGTATGTTTATACGTATGTGCTTAATAGATTATTTAACCGTTTATTCTACCACAATGAAACTTTCTAGAATTATTGATTGAACATCTGCAAAGGTTTCTGCATAATAATATTTCGAAAACTACATTCAAAATTTTAAAATCTACAGGATTTCAACATTTAAAATTCAACGGAGTAACTTTTGCCACAATAAACTTCTTAAGCAAGACCTACACACATGAAAAAAATGAATATTTTTCGAAAGATATCACTTCTAAAATATATAATGTAATTCAAAGATTCAAAAATTCTATTATATTAAACAAAATGAAAAAAAATCTAGTTATCAATCGATATTGGAGTTAAAAGAGTTCAAAAAACACAATAGAAAGCAAAGAATTCGAAAATTATTATTCAATCATACAAATCCTATTCATCTCCCAAATAATACAAAATTAATTAGAGGCACGTGTAATTAAAATTTTTCCACAATCAAAAGAGCCACATTTCACTCGCATGATAAATGATCATCACATACGATATGTGTCAATAGTTTCAGCGGCGTTTTGTGAGGTTTCATTATGTTACAGTGAATGTACATACGAACGAAAAAAAAAACACATTAAGATTCATCTGTGTTTCTTTCGGTGTTTCCTAGAAACGCTATCTCTGATCATCTCCGGTTCCTGGAAAACAATTAATTCCCGATGCTGAATAGAGACTTGTGATGAAATGAAAAAAATATGATCCAACAGAAGGATAACGAACTCGGTGTGCTTTTTATTCTATTTGTAGAGGAGACTTTTCTGATTGTATGAAGAGATAAATGGCATTACACACTGTGAGAATGCGATATGAATTATTCAATGTACATATTATATAAGAGAAGACACGTTGAGTATCAACGCCGAATTGCTTCTGGAATAAATCGATATGGATAAATTTATTGCTTCATCTAATAAAAATTCATATTTTTTTAAATATTAATTGATTGTATCGTAAGTGAATGTAGCTTTAATTTTTCTCACATTCATATTCAGCCAATTTCGATATTTTTTTGAAAAAAGAACTTCGAGTTTAAAGGGTTAATGACATTTGAGTACTTTTTATTAACATTGATTTGAATTTGATCAGTGCTTGTTTGTTATATCACTCAATGGTTAATTGGATAAATTTCAATTCAAGTTAGGTTAGGTTTTGTCTCTTTTTTGTGTCAGCTTAGGTTAATGTATTTTTAAGATATGATTAAGTTAAGTTGAATTAATTTTTAAGTCTAGTTTTGTTCGATTTTTTGTGTTAGATTATGTTAGAATAGTTTTAGGTACAGTTAAGATAGGTTTGGTTGAATTTTGAGTCGAGTTATGTTAAGTTTTATTTCTTTGTTAGCTTGGGTTAGCATATTTAGGTAATTTTTAGGTACGGATAAGATAAGTTGGGTTAGATTTTAAGACAAATTAGGTTAATTTTTTGAATTAGCGTCGGTTAGCAAAGGTCAGGATATTTTTAGAGTACAATTAGATTAGATTGAATCTCGTTTTAATTGAACATTAATAATATATTTCAATCATACATCGACAATGAATTGGCGATAGTAAATAAATAAAATAAAAAGCGTTGAAAACGTTTCTAATTGTAAGTCACTTAGCATACGATTGAAAGATCGAGCCTCAAATAATTAAAATTTTCTATTAATCAAAATATTACATGCATAGTTTTGCTAATAATCAGCTGCAAATTCGGCTAACAAATCACATTAAAAAAAGACAAATAGTTTGATATAATTAATAATTAATAACGATTAAGACGGAATTCACAGATTTTCCTCTAGATATAATATTTTTTCATATCGTCATAACGGATATTACATTTGTACGATAATAATTAAGGCTGTTGTAAAGCTGTCACGAACGACGACCGATTTCTCAGTAACCACCATATCCGATTTAATAAGTGCGTTGTTCGCAATCAATCGACTGTCTCTGGGGTTAATGATTACTCCGTGAAGATTGATAATCGTAATCGACCGTGTTGCGGTGAATGTCTTCAACGTGATTCATGTGGAAAAATAATTTTAGAAATTGAATTAAATCGACTTCGCATAAATATTCGAAACGGAACATTTCAAATCACATTCAGTTAAAATAACATTCGATCAATTTAAAGTCGTTTTTCTTGCTGCTTAAGTAAACTAACCAATGAGTCACTGTCAATATTTCAACTATGAACTGAGAAGAGAGACTGATTTAGACAGTTCGTAGTCGAATGACTGATTGTAACTTTATAGTAAGTTGACTCAAAGCAGTGAAAAGTTAGAAAAATGGTTTCTCTAAAGTCGAGTCTGAAAAGTTTGGGGATCTCTGAATATTTTTTCCTTTTTAGTTTTGAAATGTTATGGAAGGTGTTAATACCATATTTGTCAGTTGGGAAAAAGTACGTGTTGATTAAACGTGAGATATTTCGAAATTGTCTCACTCGGTCTTAAAAATCTTGATCCAGTTAAAATTCTTTAGTGCTTGACTGTTAAGCACATACCGTTATTATTCTCATCTAAATTTGACATATTTAATAAAAAATATTTTATAAAACACATAAAGAAATTCTCACCTGATTCAATTTAAGTCAATGTATAAGTGAGAAGTTTATTAGAATGTGATTACACTGATGAAAAGCAACGGCATTAGATTAACAAATAAGAACCAAATCTTTCGCAAATGTATATTTTAAATAATTTCAATGCAATATTTTATAACTTCAATAATTTTTGAATTATTTCAATACCTAAAACCGAATACACAACCTATTTTATTAATATTTTCCTAGTTCCCTAAATACACATACTACTAATTAACAATCATCTACTGACACGTGTACTTAAAAAAATACTTATATCAAACATACTTAATACTTAACTTAAATTAAATTAATTCTAAACATATATTTTTAATAAGCACGTGTATCAATAATACATATAGGCGATAAAATCGATAATCAACTTAAGATTTACGATCGATCATAACTGGAAATGCACACCAACGCATAGATATATAATATTCTAAGCAACAAAGTGTGCAATAATAAAATAATCGTTCGGAAACATTCACTTTCGACAAAAGTGCATCGACTATTGCACTATTATTGCTATGGCATTGTAGCGCAACGTGAGCGTTTCGAGCGCATGACTCATTTTCGAGTTTTGACATTTAAATGTCATTAAATTTAAAAATGTGCAATGCGATGTCGCTTTTTTCATTATTGTTATTAAAGCACTCTGACTGTTTTTTTTCTTCATTTTAGCAGCAGCAGTTTGTGCAACGAAATTGTGAGTGATGTAATTAAGCGCTCGTATGCAAGTTAATTAAAGTTTTAATGTCGAATGTGCTTAGTGGGTTTCGTTTTATTACTTTTGTGAAATGTGTCGATTTTAAATTGATAAATAATATAAATATTTAACGGATCTAATCAATGAATCATTTGAGCTGCAATTTGAATTAAGATAAAATTTGACACAAGTTTTATGTAAAATTTATAATTGCATCTCTTTTTGTTGATACTTAATGAGTAATGAATACATTTTTATACAAAAATCAACGCAAATATGACCCAATTTTCGTGCTTGAAATAATTTCTCAAATGATTCACATTTAACAAATGTATCATTGACTCCTTCGGGAAATCATCGAAAATTATTCTTTGTCAACGTTAATAATATTTATATGAATGCGTGCATATTCTTTTATGTTTTTAGTTTTTCAACCTCATTATAACAAAAATGATTTAAGCCATATAGGTATTGTAAATATTAAAATTGAATAGCCAACTATACCAAAATAGAACAGTTACTAGTGTTTGTGATTTCTTGAGAATACTCAAGAATTTTCGAGACGCACCGGATGTTTTCTTGAAAATTCTCGAGACAACGGATATTTTCTTGAAAATTCTCGAGAAGCCAGATCCACTAACTATTTAAATCAAAACTTTTTGAGTCAATTAAATTCAAATATTTTTATAACACACTAACCTATTGTTGTTTATCGATATCAAAATGTACAAGATTTAAGCGCATCTATCAAGAATTTTTTTGATATAATTATGTTTGAAGGAGCACATTTTCATAATTAACATGTTCAGCTTATACCACTGTAGTAATGAACGGCTTATAATTTTTTTGTGGGCAAATTAATGTTGGCCATTTGTCAGCTGTCTGCGTATCGCATGACGCCCTCGGAACCCTCGCCACTTGATCCTCGACGTCATTTTTATTGGACGAAGCCTTTCACGTTTCAGCTAATTAACAACGCCCGATTATAATATTATGACACGAAAATATAGCTAGCTTTGTACTTTTCAAAATCGCAATTGAAATTATTTCAAACATCCTAAAATACATATGAAAATGCTTAAAGAATCATAGAAAACTCTGCACAAAGCTGAGGAATGGTTAAAATTTGAATGGGTAAAAATTCAGCGTCATGTCAATTTTCAGTATCACATAACTATGACGACTGAAAAGGTCAAGAGGTACAAGTGATAATTTTGCCGAAATTGAGTTATGCACTAATTTATTTGGTGGCAAAAGGATATAAACGAATTCGGAATGTGTTCCTAGATATATCATCAAATTACTCGACCTCCTTCTAATACATGGTCAACTTTGAACGCGCTTTTCTCGAAATCACTTGTGCCTTTTCAGTCGTTATATATCGCACACAAAATTATTCAATATAATGTATCCACAATTCTATTATCGAAGCCCGCCATAACTTTCAGAAAGTTTGATGTTTGCACTTCAGAAGTTGGACTTTCAGCACAAACATGTGCGCTAAGAGCGTTTCGCAGTCCGTCCACTTTGCACAGTGCTGTATAAACCGTGGGTGTGTATGCCTTTATATTGTGTGTGCATATTCATAAGTATTGACGTGTCTGAAAGTTAAAACGTCACCTGGAAAGTTGTCTCGCATAAAGGACGCTGTCGCTAAGCGCTTCGGGCTGCACACGTACAATATCGGTCTTATTTTGGGATGAAGGACTTCAGCTTTTTGTTGGTGTTTGACAAGGAAGTCCGGCCCTGGTCCATTGTGGGAAGCTGGACGATGTCTACGAAGGGGTTCTCAATCTTTTTCTATCACAAATTTAAATTTGTCGAAATTGTGTACATTGTGTCACTGACATAGCATATAACGAGTTAGGGTAAATTTTACGCTAGGTTAGGTTGGGTTATGTTTCATTTTAATATTAAATAGGGTTTAAATTTTAAGTTGAATTAAGTTAGGTCAAGAATTACGTCAGATTATTTTATATTAAATTGTCAAATTCTAAAAAAGCTGCACTCCCTGCGATAAACAAGTTCATTGCTCCTAGCCGCAAATAATTTTTGTTGTTCCTTGACAAAAACAAGCTCATTACTTCTCGCCACAAACAAAATTAGTTGTTCCCGATCACAAACAATCTTCTTTCATTCATACTACAAACAATCCTCATTACTCCTTCTTACAATTGAACCTTGTAACTTCACTGCTTTAAGCTCATATTCAAAATTTCACCCCAAACTAATAAAGATCTTTTTGCGATTTCATATCACATTTTTTTCAATTCACATTTCCACACTTACTATTTCTTTCAGACTTTTATTCAAGATCATTTAATTTCACTTTCAAAACCATTTAAACATTTTTAATCAACTTCACATTTAAAGTCAGCAAGAATTGACCTTTCCCCATCAATTTTTTCACCAATTCTCTCATCCATTAACATATTTTAAACATAATTCTTCAACAAATTGAGAATCGTCGCTGTTTACCTGGTTTTCAGCATCTACCTCTCTACCAGCAGAGAGAGAGTGCTCAGGCTTTGTGTCGTCTCTCACAAAGGTCGGAAACCCTGAAAGCTCTCGTGTTTCAATATTATCTCTTCAGAAAAATCTGTTTGTGAAACCTCCGACGTGCAGCAGACGAGAAAAGAGCTTAATCTCCGACTGCAGCTTCCCGCATACACATTACGTCTACTTGCACGTAGCGTGTGTGCACAATGCCGTATTTCACCTTAGCTCCGACGAAGGCGAGTCTCCCCTTTTAAGGGTCAAAGGGAACGATTGTTCTTGTCTTCGAATAGGGAGCTCAATTAAAGTCTGTGTTTATCTCTGTGTTGGGAGTCGATGCTGACTTTGTCTTGAAATTACGACTTGGGCTTTGCTGATCGTATTTTCGTATCGACTATTAATAAAGAAATATATGATGAGTTGAGCAACTCGATGAGTTGCAAATAAATTCATGAAAAAAATATAAATTATTTTATATTATTCCAGTAAAAATTTAAACTACATACATATATCCAAAAATAAGCACTAAAATAATTTGTGAATAGAAAATTAATAAAATTTCAAGCGTAATTTTTGCAAAATAATTGTACAAGAAATTGGGACGGTCGATGCACCAATTGTCATTGGTACAATTGTCGCTGGACGAAATGTCGCAGAATCGCTTCGAATTAAGATTGATCTTCATTAACAATATCATTTGACCTTTCGAAAGCGTACACATGTAAGACGACAACGATTAACACTCGCGATCCATAGATCATCAATCACAATGCGAAAAAGCGACACGACCCAATCAAAACGAAATTCGCTAATTATCAACGATGTCCGATTTTTTTGTTCCTCCTTTTCGCTTTCGAGACATCGAGTTAATGTGCATAATGATAAATGGATGCATGTAGCGATTTTTTTTCCTCGTCTTGAATTTTCTATTTGTCGCTTTTTTTTTCCTTAGCGAGAGTTCAGAGGAAGAAAGGCGAACTCGACTTGATTGATGTGTGCGAAAATTGATGTCGAACTCTGCACGGTGTGCGATATGTTTGAAAGATTCGTGATTGTTCATGAAGATGTTTTTATTATATTTGCGAAGTAGCTTCGGTTGGAGTCAAGTAATTTTTCATTTGGATTTGAATTTGGCAATATATGAACTACAGGTCATTGAATGACCCATTTCTGTTTTGAATGCAATGCTTTTTTATGAATTCTACATTCCACAATTCTGAAATTGAGTTAGATTTAGATTTTTTTCATGGATTCAAATTTTGATCTTAGGTCAAAATTTCAAATAAGATTAAAATCAACATATAGATGTCGCTAATACACAACAATTTATGTTTCTCAATTTTCATTAATTCTTTCAACACATCAAAAAAAAATCTTAACCAGCCAATCGCATTCACAATCGAATTTTCTATGAGCAATTATCATAAATTACTCGATAATCCACTTCGTAACGATCATTTATCAATAAATTTTAACAACTTCATACAAACTTGACTAGCATCGTCTAATATTCAAAGCCTTCTCGAGGCTGAGGAAGGCGCATAATTAACTCTTTATATGCGAGACGTTTTGAAACGTTTAACACGTTCGACCAACCTAAGAATCTAGGCCTGTTCTAATGTAAAGCTGCGTCCACACCACTTAAACTACCTTAATGACATCTACCTAATACATATTACTTTCATTTGTAAAAAAAATATACGTGTTTTTATCTATCAGTATACACATGTGGAATCAATGAACTATAAAACAGCTCATCCGATCGCGATGAAACTTTCCAGAATTGTCGTGTAAGCAATTGGAAATGTTTTCATATCGTTAGGGCTACACCATTAAGTCTAAGGGGCATTCCTGGTGTGAATCGAGCTTAACAAATACGAAATGATCCCGTAGCATTCGAAACGGGTCCGTGTCGCAACTCGGAGGTGTTGTGTTTTGACTCGACAAGAATAATGGCCGCCGGGAGGTGTTGAATTATTTCTTATAAACACATTAACCGCTAGAAACCGACGGTGTAAATTATAAATTAAGGTACACTCTCTTACACGAGTCGGTACATACACGCATATTGTAGGTACGTTGAAGGCAATTCCGAATATTTCCGCTCGATGATTGGGTTTTGTGACTTTTTAAGTGCTTGTTACTTGGAAGTGCTTCAGGTGTTCTTGTATGTATGTACGTACATGAGGAAAATTGTTTTTAGGAATTGCGCCGATTCGAATTGAGCTGGTTATTTTCATGTAATTCTTCATATAACGAGAAATTATAAAGCGCAATTTTCTACAACGAAAATCTAAGAAGATAAGAAAATATTTTTTATCTTTTATTAATGTGAGCACTACACACTGTGCAGTTATTTTCTCATAGAGTTTCTATAGTTCTATTGAATATAATGACTTTTCATATTAATCTAAAAAAATGAAAAAATATTATGCAAATATCAAATACATTTTGTTTAATTTGATAATATAATTGATATGAACTTAACTTAAAATTTTGATGATGTTAGGTTAATTGCAAGTTTTACGTTATTGAATGATTTATTGATTAATTGTATGGTATTATAATTTTCTCAATTAAATTGAAAGATAAGAGTAATGATTTATTGTGTGATTTATGAAAATTATTACAAAATTCTCGATCACAAATTGAAACTATCAAGAAATTACAAAATTGAATAATTTATATCATCCGAAGTTTATCTTAAAACCATTGCAAAATTATCGTTTAGGATTCGCTAGAAACTGGTATAGAAAGCGCAATTAAAATATGTCAAATGAATGCATATAAAGATGATTACAAATAAAGTTATTCCGACATTTATTCAGAATATAATTCATGAGAAATGATAACTTTATGTTTGTGCAATCGTAAAGCTGAATTCTCAACAACAAATATTTTACAATCACACTAGCGTATGACACTGTGAATAAGCTATATTCATTCATTATTTAAAATATTTTATATTAGAATATAAAAAAATACATTTGTAATGAATCGAACCGAAATAATCGAACAATGAGTTGATCTATTCCTACGAAATTCTTTCGTAAACCTGTTTCTTATTAAGTTCAATGCGTGAGTTTTCGTCGCTTTGCTTCGTAGGTTTTCATTATAATTTACAGATTACTGAACGTTATTTTTTTTTAGAAAGTGCTACGTGTTAAATTGTCATGATACAATGAATAAGTGAAATAACATGTGTTTATGTGGTTTTTTGTAATCGTGTTAGATGCGGTTCAGTGAAGGCTTTTGTAAAACTTGACGTTTCCTAAAAATACACAATTTTGTATTCATTTTATTATACAACAGAAGTACAGAGCTTAGGAGAGTATTTTGAAATCTTTCGTCCAACAATATTTTGGGAAATATTCAGAATATTCTAATTTAACTTTCAATTAAGATTATTGGATTCGCGAACCTCAAAACTTGTTCAACAGTTCTATCTTTAATTTTTTATCAGGAATATAGTAGATATACATAATCTGCATCATGACCAAATTGAAGCTATCATAATATTGAAAATTAGCTCCATTGACCAACCTGTATCAATCTAGATTCAGACTTTGATATTAATTCAGATAAAATCCTACATACCCACATGACAGAATCAAATCATCTCCCCAACTAACAAGGAGAACGTAACCTATCCCTAACATAACTGAAATATGATCAAAAGTTGCGTTTGCGTTCTTCAACAATATAATATATCCACATTTTCGACATCGACTATCTATCAAAGACGATTTGAGAGGCAACATCTGAGCAAGTTGACACATTGAGACTATTCACATCTACCAAGAGCTCATATCTATCTCGAAGAAAGTCCATGTGGAGTATGTGAAGTGTAGGGTAGATTTCGTTCATTCTTAAGGAATATCGTAAACTTTGAACTATAATAACGAGAAAACTATTAAGAATTACATTTTAGTTATTCACCATGATTTTACATCTCGACTCACACAACAAATCCACCGAGTTACACCAAAATCTGAGATGACAAGTGCGTGCACTTTCACAGAGAGGCGACATCTGAGCAAGTTGTCACATTGAGACCATTCACGTCCACCGAGGGCTCAGCTCTTTCTCTCAGAAAACAATACAGACTAGTCGCAGACCAGAACCTAGGAATCTTCAATCTTTCCAAACTAAAGGAGGCAGACTTCCTCGTCCCTGCAGATATTCTTCTCGGAATAACCTCTGGCAACCTCAAGTGTTTCGAAACGTTGTTGTAGAGATCGGGTTCTCTCCTCGGTTGGGCAATCGGGCAGGTGGGTTTTTGTCTCAATCGTTGAGCGCGTGGCCCGGGACCAGCGCCGTTGAGGTTCGACGACCCGAAGCTCGTGGGAAACGCACTCGTTAACAGTTTCGCCGACGCTGACACGCCTATAACGCACACTTCACATACTCCACATGGACCTTCTCAGAGAAAGACCTGAGCCCTCGGTGGACGTGAATGGTCTCAATGTGTCAGCTTGCTCATATGTCGTTTCTCTAATCGACTCTGATATAGTTGAGGTGATCCTCCCAAAGAGAGCGTAATTACATATCATCTTAGATTTTGGTGATTTTTGGTAGATTGGTTCAGTATATTTCTTAGGAACAAACGAAATCTATAACGCACACTTCACATACTCCACATGGACCTTCTTTGAGACCAATGTGAGCAGTGTTGTAGTCGAGGGGGAGCGCGCTCCCTTACCTCTTTCGGGCGTAGGAGCGTGCTCCCACATGAAAATTTCAAATATCAAAATAGCATCAAAGTTTCAAACATATTGAATTCAAAAAATCTAGACAAAGGCAATGAAAGCACATAAAACTCTAAACATTTGCTGCACATAACGAATTTTGTAACAACGTCCTTTGAATAGTCATCTTTTCATTCTCTCATTTCCGGTTGACAAAATTTATTGTATGTTATTGTTTGGTGAGTTCGAGAGCCATGTGCGTTTTCGCAAAAATCGAGCCCAATTCGATATGGTAGCAGGTAGAATTTCTAGGACTGGCTACAAAAAAAATGACTTTGTTCGCTGAATTTGCGTAAAATAAGCAATTTGTGCCGACTATTTTTTTTCATAAGTATTGTAAATATGGTTTCCATAAGGATGTGCAAGGAAAAGATGTATGGTGGGGGGGGTGTTGAAAATCAAGAGCTCCCCCACCTCAAAATTTACCACTACACCACTGAATGTGAGCCTTCGGTGGACGTGAATGATCTCAATGTGTCAGCTAGCTCATATGTCGTTTCTCTAATCGACTCTGATATAGTCTACCTCCTCCTCAAAAGGATAGTAAATATAGTTGTCATCTCAGATTTTGACGAAACTTGCTAGATTAGTTCAGTATTATTCTTATGAACAATTGAAATCTATAACGCACACTTCACATACTCCACATGGACTTTCTGAGAGAAAGACTTGAGCCCTCGGTGGACTTGAATGATCTCAATGTGTCAGCTTGCTCATATGTCGTCTGTCTAATCGACTCTGACGTGCTCCTCACAAGGAGATTGCATATTAGATTTTGGCGACTTTTGGTAGATTGGTTCAGTATATTTCATAGAAACAAACGAAATCTTCTACATACAAACTTCACATACTCCACATGGACCTTCCGAGAGAAAGATCTGAGCCCTCGGTGGACTTGAATGGTCTCAATGTGTCAGCTTGCTTATATGTCGATTCTCTAATCGTCTCTGATAGATAGTTAATGTTCTTCTCAAGAGACTGCATATATTTGTTAGTCGTAAGTTGAGTCCTGCTCGTAATCTTATGTTAAGTAAGTAGATCTTTGATTAGTTATAGATCTTGATTTTAGTCTGTTTATCGACTTTGGTTTATTTGATGCGGTTTTCCTCTTTTTGTCTGATTTTCCGAAGTTAATTTCGAAATCGTTGCTGATGAAACTCTTGGTCAAAAGGAATTTGAATCAGAATTTTGCTGATGAAATAAGGATAAAAGCAAGTAAAACGAAAGTGAAACTCATTTTATTTTTTAATAGCCGATTGTATCTCTTTATACTCATTCGTTATGACATTTAAAAAAATACCAAATTATCGAATCCAAATGGCGAAATTTAAATTCTATGGAAAATTGGAAAATGTTTCATGGGATTTTTATTAGCGGTAATTATATATAAGCCGTAATAAAAGATATGTATCGGATCGAAAATATGTTAGTAATTACATCAAATCAATGCCTAAAATGTATATAATAATATTTTAATTAAAAGTCAGTTGAGTTCGACGTAGTGGGAGGCCCTTAGAACAATCTTAGATGTGAGTACAAGATAATTATTCGTTGCGGCAGTTTTTATGATAAAAATCGCTATGATAATCACCCAGCATACCTTCAAATATGTACGCAATAAAACAACTAGAAGAAAGCCTACTATTTATTATAGGAAGATAAGAATTTAGAATTTGGAACGGTCAAATATTTCTACTAAACAAACCGAATTCAAATAGTTTCGTCCAGTTAAAAACTTTTGGGCAAATGATTAGTAGATTATTTTAATCGAATTTATTACAATAATGTAAATTTTTCTGTCAGTGAGTGTATCTATGACGATTATGCTTCTTTTTGACAGTGATAAAATTATAAGGGCACGTTTAAATTCTAGTTCAATAAGTAAAGATTCAAATTCAAAATATTTAACGGACAAAGCATTAACGGAATGAACGATAAAAGGTCCCGAACTAAAAAGTCCAACAAAATAGATACATGACAAAAGGTCCAACGGAAAAATATCCATATCCGTAGTCCATCGAGCCATTCCTTACGTGTTCTATTTAATCATCCAAAGATGAAACATCTAAATACGTATTCTAGAGTCATTTCTCATGAAATATGACAAAGTTGAACTTGCAAACCTTTTATTGCTTAAAAATACCTCAGAAATAACTACAGGTTGATACTTAATAGGCTATCAATGAAACTAAATTACGATTCACTCAACTGAAACATTCTATAATTCAATCTTCCATTCGAAAACATACAAATCATATATTTTTTTCGCGAATAAAAAAGTGAATATAAAGCACGTATCACACTCGTAACACACACACCACACTCAGTCACATCTAAAGCGTGTACGGTATTAAATTTCACGCATTGTCACCGTGCAAGGTGGCCGCAAACAAAACACGGGTGTCCGGAGTAAATCATCCTCGCCGACGAGTGGAGAGCTCGCTTTATCGTGTCAGTGATAAATCGACGCGATTTTTCAACATGCACGGCAACAAGTGTGAATGTTATGACATTCGAACATTGTCCGAAGCGAAACGGATAAATCCCGAAGCGTATTGTGCGCCTATGAACAGGTTTATTAGGCTAGAGTTCGTGATCGTTGCATCATTTTTGTTGGTCAATTTTTTTTATCATTCTTAAGCTTATCCTCTCTTATATTCAAATATTTGCTAAAGATTATAACTTAATATGTTATATGACGACAGAAAATGCTAAGGGGTACAAGTGACATTTTTGCCGAAATTGAGTTATGTACAGGAACCGCTTCTATGTACGCTCATATATTTGGTAACAAAAGGATATAACGAACTTGGAATGTGCACCGAGATATATCATCAAATCACTCGACCTCCTCCTAAAACTTGTAGGAACAAGATCAACTTTGAGTGCACTTTTCTCGAAATAACCGAGAAGTCGCTTGTACCCCCTGGCCTTTTCGGTCATCATATGTATAATGCTACGTATAGCTTAAGCTATATCTTATTAAGCCGTGTGATACGATTCATGTAGCTATAGCTTATTTAGATAGTCTACTTAACTACAGTTTTGTCAACTGAAGCTATTAATTATAGTTTACTTCATCATGAACAAGAAGTTATAGCCTCTAGTAATAGTAATATATGAAGAAGCTATAGCTTTTTGGATATAGGTATTAAGTTATAACTTTTTCAGTTGAAGCTTTTATAATTATAGCTCACTTGAATATACGTAGATATGTAACTTTTTGACAATTACATTACTTTTTGTAATTATATAGTTTATACAGATAGCTATAGTTTTTTCGGATATAGTCTCTTTAGCTATTAACTAACTTGTCACCCACATACATGTATGAATCTTTTTTAGTTAAATTAGCTACACATAGCTACTTAAGATACTCTTTCTCGACTTCTATTTCTAACGCACATTTTCATTAAAATGAAAACTTGATTAACTATAACTTTATTAATCACATTCAGCTTCTTAAATCGTATCAATTCAAAACATTGCATCTTCAACTACCCATAGTTTTCTAAGATATCTACATTTTTAAGATCAAACCAATACGAAAATTTCGACATTACGACACCAAATCTCTTATTATCGAGACTTATTAAGTCGGACTCGCACACCGGAGCCAAAAAAAATGGGGGCAGGTCCGTCGAAGCCGATTTCCGCTATCGATAGATCGGATATTAAGCTTAATCATTGCGTATAATCGAAGCACAATTTACGATTTGCTCCGCTCCGTGTGGGCCAAGCGAGATAAGTATCTCGTGTGTCTCGTGAAAAGGTCCTCTCTTAATAAATCTTAGATTTTTTTTTCATTTCGTTTTGTAAATGCGCTTTTGATTATCCGACGTGTGATTGTTGCTCGAAAAAGGTATTCGTTTGGTATGTGCGGATTTTTTAAAATTTTACTGCTATTTACTCAAATCACTCAAAACTATAGACTTAACCTGATTGTAAATTAATAAATAGCATCTATTCTTCTAATTTGATGATAAAAGCGATAATTTTTCTATCTGTTAGTGACACTTGAAATGCAATCTGCACTACTGTTATAAATATTGCATAAAATAGGTGCTGATAAAATAGTGTATAAATCTGTTAATCGGATTCTAACCAAACGATCAATGATATTTTCAGTAGCTGATTACTCGTTAATAATAAATACAAAATATCTATCGAAACTTGTTGAATTTAGTACTGTGCGTAGGTCATGCTTAATATTTTGTTACTAAATGTCGAATTTTATCGATTTAAAAACATAAATTGTACAATGTGATAATGTAGAAACCTATCAAGATATACAAATAATAATTCTAGAAAGTTTCATCGTGATCAGATAAGCGTAAAAAAAACTTATAAAGAACTTGTGAATATGCATTAATTTTTATATAATTTAATATAAATGCGTACGTTCGTATGTGATGTGCGAGTGCCTTTATAATTCTAACGGTCTTTTCTATGACATCATCGAAGCTCGAACTGTTTGAATATTTTTTGCTCAAATTGTTTCTTTTTTGTCATCGACGTGTCGATGTGATTGTTTCGTCGATTTTTTAAACGGATTCCAATTGATTTGTATATTGGAATAATTTTATTAATTAATTAGTCATATTTTAATCTCATTACGAATCAAATTTATGCTAATCCATTTGCGATTGGATTAATTCAACTACTGATTCAATTCAGTCATTGTTTTCAATAAATATTTTAATTATTTATTTTGCAGTTTTTTTGCTTATTTCATAACAAATAATGTGCGTGTTAAATGATAAAATCAAAGTGCTAAGAACAGATAATAATCAAGGTGCTATAAATGGATAAATGAAAGGCTTTTTAAGAAACCTTAATAAACTTTAAAAAAACAAATTTCTCAATGATTAAAAAATTTGACCCTCAATAAACACCGTTCTTTATAAGCAACGTGATAAAACAATTTTATGCAATAAAATTAATTTAAATAAAGCTTCAACAATAAATAAATAAAAATTCTTATTACATATCGAATTTCAAACATTTAAAATCATTTGAAAAATTCTGAATTGAATTTTAATTCTCTGATTTATGAACTAATCGCAAGTCACTAGTAATTCATGCAAATACGTGGGATTCCAATAACCATTGCATTATCGAAAACATTACAGTAAATCGTATTTACGATTGCTTCGAAAAATATAATCATTTTAAAGCGACTTTGTTGCATATCCGCGTATTTCATACCCCACTATCGTATCATAAAGGTTTATAAAGAAACATTCACACGAACTAAATAAATTTAGCATTTTTTCGATATTTTTTATCGATTCTTCTTAACCCTTTTCACTCGGGTTTATTTGTAAACATATAAAAGATGGGAAGCAAATATGAACAAGTTCTTTAATATGGACAATTTTGGACTAAGTTATATCACATGGAGGGTTGATATGAGAGTGGAAAGGATTAATATAGCATTTATAGAAAAAAATGTGAAATATGGCATCAATTCAAAAAATTACATAGTAAATTAAATCGTCAGATTTTGGTAGCTGAATAATTTTATAGAAACTAGAAAATGTATAGTCATTATTACTATAATTCTTGTTTGCCTTTGGTTAATTTAAATACAAATTATTGCAATAACTATATGATGTTTATGTATTTGAACCAAAGTAAAACATAAAAGTATTTTCATTGCAGGTGTAAATGTGTCTTTGCACAAATTTGGCTCAAATCAATAAAAGTCCTAACCACATTAAAAATGTAAAGTTTTAAAATGAAAAATCTCTGATTTAAACTAACCTAACCCAATTTTTACAATACGAAATTGATTTCATACATTAACAATTAAAATGATACTAGACTATTTAAGTTAGATTAGGTTAAGATTTGAGCTAGTTTAGGTAAGAATTTCTATTATTAGATCAGATTGGGTCACATTTTAGATTAGTTTAGGTCAAATCGAATGCCATGCAATGATTAACTCTCAAGTACTTGAAACATTTTCGATAGATTCTCTACTTTATAACACTTCTTATGTGAACGCGTCTTAACCCTTTGCACACCGGTCACCGGTTATTAATAACGATTATCTACGTAATACGTGTAATAATTTTCACACGAAATGTACGCATTTCGAGATTATCGGATGTCTGACGATTTATAGATTCGGCCGGTTTTGCGACTCGTATCGATTAATGCCGGTTTATATATTTTTTTTTTCCCATATCGAGAACACCGATTTTTTATATGTTTTTCAAAATAGCATTGTGGATATGGACAATGTGGGAATTGAATCGGATAGTTTTGCTCGCGAGTTATAATAAATCGTACGAAATTATTTACAGACAAGTCGTATATTTTGTTATATGCATGAACGGGGAATGAAATCGGTTTTTTTCAGGCGGTTTTCGAAAAAGAGCGCCGTTTTTGGGCGCGATTGATTTATTCGTATTTAAACGATCGTTTGTTGCAGGTCATGGGATTGAACTTTCGGATTAATTATGCATTTTTCGCGGTGTAATTTATTAAACGTATCGACTGCGCGGTGAATGGATTCGTGTTGAAACGAGGTATTCGTTAACCTTTTCTCGACGTTTATAAAAGCCGAATTGATTCTATCGATTTTGCTTACAGATTGCATATTTCAAATTAGTTTTTGATTAATTCGCAAACATCTGTGGTTTCGCAGATTATATTTTTTGTTGAAGAATGTACATTTGAATGAATAATCGTAAATCTTTAATGTTTTTGATGAAAAATTTCAATTCGACTCGAAATAAGAAAAAAAAAATCAATTGTGAACATTTATACTAAAGATCGAATAAAAATATATGCATACTTCTGATACCAATGTTTCATAAAAAATCGTTTATTTACATTGTTCTGCAAAAAAAAATAACAAAAATTGATAATCTGTTAAGTTTTCAGATTTTTTTTACATATTTGCTTGTTAAGATTTCAAGATAGCTTGTGTTTTTTTTCAAGATTAGGTTCTTTCCTCTTTCAACTAAATTAATTTGGATTGAATCACATTTTGATCGAATATTCAGCCAATATTCAACAATATTAAACAACAAATCATTAATTTTAATAAAAAAAAAAATACCGCATACAAAGGGTTAACACCTAATGCATTCGAAAGTCGACTCTGCATTAAAATATATCTCCTATTACAAAATCGACATCGCATATTTATTCAAAAACGACTCTTTCCAATCTTACGATAGACAAAAACTAAGAATCGAAAAAAAATCACATACACAAAAGAACAATATGCAATTTGTTAACGTAAGCCAAAGTTTCACATGAGATTTTTTCGTGTCTTTTGATAACACTCCAACAATAAATCTTTTTCAAAAAAACTCAAACATGATCTACTCAAGCGTTGAACGAACACGATTTATAATATTTTTAAAAATATAATATTTATTTCATAATATTCCTTAAGATATTTATTGCCCAATTGAAGCGCTTTTCGAAGCGTTAAAATTAAGACGTATTACAATATAAATGTACACAATAAAAATTAACGTAGCGCGTCGATACGTTCGAAAAGTATCTTATCTTTGACTAAAATCACCTAAAAAGTACCTTTCGAGATACGTTTTTAGAAATAATGGAACGTTTTTGGAAATAATGGAACGTTTTTAGAAAATAATGGAACGTTTTTTGTGAGATTTTGTGTGGTATTAGATGGAGTAATTGATGGATTGACGCTAAATAAATTATAATAGTTTTATCTGTGAGAAGTTCTATATTGGAATTGTTGGCAATTAAATTTATGCTAACGGAAAATTCGTCGTTAACTCGTTCGGTTAAATTAATGAGCGAGTTCAAAAGATCGCACTGATTGATTGGAGCCGAGTTGCCAATTATGTTGTTTATAAGTCCAAGGAAGTGCTTATATTTTCATGTGATTCTAGTACAGTTATTCCTCTTATAACGTGAATTTCTATAAGGAAATAGTAGAAATATATAGTAGGATGTTTGCTGAAAATTTCATTATTTTCGTTGCAAATTTAGATCATTTATTGTGTCATAATGAATTCGTGTTGTACAAGCAATTTAATATTTTTTTTATAATTTATTAATATCGTCAAATAATGTGTTAAAATTTTAATTTAAACGTCATATTGTGAGCTTATTTTCTTAATTTAAACAAATAACCAAAAAATACCTTTCTTGGAAATTAAATTGGATACTTTAAATTATATAACGCGAGATCTAACTTTGCTGTATAAAATTGTTAATTATATTCATATTTAAAACTCATATATTTTTAAATTATTACCATGTAAATTGTTTATTTATTAAATTAAATTGAATAGGAAAAAAATATTTAGCAGATGTTACAACTGCTCCTTATTGCTGTGAAAATTCTTTTAGTATTTTTTCATACAATTTAAATATTCGCTCTAAATTATCTCAGTCATTGAAAAATTGCATGAAATGAGTACTTCAAGCCTCAATTGAAAAATCGCCTTTTTCGTTCTACTATAATTACGAAAAACGATCTTTCGCATGTGATATTTATTTCTTAATACTTTCTCCACATCTGACGATTTAAATCTTTATGAAAAAAAATCTCTATACAAACCCACTTCTCGTAATTGATACCTTGTTATACGAAACCTATAATAACCTGCGATTAATTAATGAAAAACTATTTAGATCTCGATGAATAATCATGAGATAATAATTAATTAGCCGTATCCGAAAATTAATCAGAATTTTCTACGAAAGTATGTAACCAATTTTTCTTAAGAAACTAGCTTGAGTTACTATCATTGCTCGAGATTCTATGGACTTTTAACTGATTGTGGACTTTTATATGAAATTTTCAATAGATAAATAAAAAATAAAGGATATACGAAATATGATAAATTACATTATGTGTGCTTATTATTATAGTTATTGCTATTGCTATTGGTATTGCTGTTGCCATTGCAAGGAAACCATTCATTAATTTTCATTTATATGTAGATATATATTTATGTAATCAATATTGGAATCGTTTTTTAATTGAAAATTAAAACGCATAAGCAATTTTAAATAATGATCGCACATTTGCAATCGATCGTCTCGTTAGCAGCCTAATAATTGCAAAAGAGCCCAAGGCATTTCAATAAGTGACAACGTGCGATTCTCGCTCATCACTCAACATCACTCTCTGAAAGCCTACAATTAGTTCCGGAGTGAAAAATTCAGTTCCCAATTTCAAAAAAATATTATAGAGTGAATATTTTTTTGCAATATTCAAATTTGCTCGAAATTAATTATTTCACATTCTGAAATCCCATTATGCCGAACATATTGAGTCAATTAGTTTCAAATTTATTACATTGAATAATTTGAAATATCAATTTTGTATATTTTCAATCGCTATGTTTAATCAACAATAATTTACATATTGATTTCATAGATTCTTCACTTACTTGAATGCATGAACTTGTTTCTTCTAATTTTGACTACACTTGCGTAAACATTGATATGATTTTTTGAAAAAACTATTGAAGTTGCGTTTTTTTCATCCATCACTATTTAATTTCTATACAGATTACGTTTCATCAAGTTCGTGCATTATTTGTCAAATGATTTTCCGATGCATCATCAGTCTAGTCTATGACTAATCCATGTCACTGATGACCAAAATTGACGTGCATAAAAATAATCAGGGTGTAAAATCTGTATAAATAATTAAGTGAAAAAAATAATAGATTCAAGCTTTTCCTAAAATATTCACCGATGTTTGAAAAAAAATGTAATAAAAGTCAAAAAAGCACAAGAGGCATCAAGTTGTCGCATTTGGCGCCTCAGTCTTGTGTTGCACAAGAAGTCCGTGCGGTCAGAGATGGTCATCGTCGTCTTTCTAATTTATTAGCCACTTACCCACACACGACACCACTTCATATGTACAGGGTGTCACAAGGAAATCACTAAACTAATATAATCTTTGAAAAAAACCTAATATGAACCCAACTTAAGTAAAGGAGAGTTCGATTCAATCAGCGAAAGTTAATCAAATATGATAGTGAAAAACATATTTTTTCTTAACTCTCATTAAGGTTCAAAGGATCAAACTTATTTAAAGAAAATCTTAGTATTATTAAAGAATATCTTCAATATAATCTAATCCTACCTGATGGAAGAAAAAATCTATCCTAATCAAATCAAATTGAAGAACGACCTCCTTCTATCCTTACCAAACTCTTCTGCCCCTACCTAACTTTTTTTCAGAAGATTCTTCATAACTTTTAAACTATCCATACGAATTCAACCAAATTTTCTCTACACCCTGTACACTAGTCACATAATGCCTACCTACCAACAATATCTACCTATCCACTATATTCCAAGAGCTGGCAACACACAAGCTAGGCGCATCCGCAAAGGCCGTGGGCGAGCGGCACTTTCCGCTTTTGCAATTGACTAATGGCCAACCGATACATCCACCTGCATTGTCGTCTTTCTCTATTTTTATTTTCGTTTTGTTTCTCTTTAAACTTTTGTCATAGTGACGAGCTTTCCAAATTGTCCAAAGAAAGTAGTGTGTAACGACTGAAAAGGCCGAGGGGTTCAAGCGACTTTGAGAACAGTGCGCTCATTTATTAGGAGGAGGTCGAGTGATTTGATGATATATTAAGGCACACGTTTCGAATTTATTTATATCCTTTTGGCACCAAATATATAGAAGAGATTCATGAACATAATTCAATTTTGGCTAAAATGTCACTTGAACCTATTGGCCTTTTCAATCGTCTTATGTGAGTGAGAGCTTTGTCTTTGTCTTAAGTCGTGTCACTTTCTAGTCGAGTGTCGAGTTTCCGTCGAATCTGTAAAATTTTTCGAGTGTACGTTAGAAATTTTCGTTATTTGATGTCTCATGTTACATATTGGATTGTAACTCGGAAATTCTCGATATATGTAATTTATATGCTTTTTCTAAAATTGAATTTTCTCAAGTGTCATTCGTGCCAAAAAAAAAATACAGCTTTCACAATCTTTGAATGGTTTAAATCTAGACAGTTACCTACAAATTACCTAAAAACCTAACCTAATTCTACATAGTATAACCTAATATTCGCACACAATTCGTGTACACACAACCCAGTATTTACACACGGAGTGAGTTCATTTAGCCACATTCAAATTCTATTCAATCACTGAAACATGAAGTAAGAGTCGATTAATAAGACACTAACCAAATAAACCATTCTCAAACCACTTCACTTTCCCATGCATACTTCTCAAGAGCGGATGCACTTCAGATATTGAGTCTCGAATACTCTTTATAAGCACCTGTTCAAGAATTTTCAAGAAAATTTTCTCGACAACAATAATAAGCCCTGCGGCGTTCGCTCGCAGATTTATCGCAATGTAGTTATCTTCGATTAATTAACGGTTTCTCGTCGTTTTTCAAAATTGTGTACCTACCATCGAAACCTACGCAAGTCGGTCCAATTATCCCGACGGGAACTAGTTGCGTGAAAAATTGAATAATTCACATTCTCGAGTCGAGATATCGATGTGCTTCGATTGTGATTTATCGTTGGACGATTAATCATGTCCGAGATCTGAGCGGCTAATTAATACGAACGAGAAAAGTATCGATTGATTATAATCGATGAGATATTTGCGATTTGGAAAAAAAATGGGTTTTTTTAATGTATTTTGACTTTTTGGGATGTTGATATTTCGTATTCAAAACATATGATCAAATCGATCTAAAGAAAAAAATATTGATTGAATGTAATAAGAACTTGTTGAAGAGTTCATTAATACATTACATAAGTCAATTTAAATCAAAAAGTATCAAATCTCATAATTATAAGTGTCCCCTTAATATTTACGCAGAAAAAATAAGTTTCGATTATTATTGAACACACCTTGTTTGATATTTCTCTTACACTAATAAAATGCACTTAATTACAATTCTGACTAAAAAATAGACTGACTGAATAATTAAAAAAAAAGATATTTAAATGTCAAAGCATTTGGTATTATTAACTATTGATGTGAAAAATGTATTTCCTAAATGATAAAGAAAAATGACATTAAATGACAAAAATTGTTTGGCCATCGAATAATTATCATTTATTTCAGACAAAGAGTCAATTTTAAATCATTCTGTACTCTAATATAAACTGATCATATATAGAGCTTATTATGAACGAAATTCGTTCGTTCACGAAATGATAAAGGTAATTAAACGAATTTTGAAATCATAATAAAAGTTACATCGTTTTCTTGACATTTTATTTTATGGAGTTAATCAATTTATGCAATGAATTGTGTTATTAATTTAAAGTCAATTTCATACATAACTACACAAATTAGCAACATAATATACCTATAAGCTAATTTTAAAACAAATATAAGCAGAAAAGTCATAAAGGCACGTGCACACGAATACGTGCGCGAACCTTAAACATTTATTTTTTCACAATCCTCTTTACGATCGTGCAGATTTATAGTCATGCACAAATAGAATGCATAATATTATATCATATACGAACAGAATATAATAGAATACACGGCTAGGGTTTATTTTAGACGCTGACGCAAGTTGCATATAATATTATTATTATACGAATAGGTGCACGTATTCATCCATGTGTCGATCGCATGCAGGTCTCGGATCGATTTTTAACGATTTTCAAATATATAAAGTATAATGTATAAAGTATAAAGACCACAAGTGGTCAATATAAATGAGAAATGACCGGTCGTAAGTTTTTTAATATGCGACGCAAATTGTCGGACATGACTAGATGGACACGAGGCGAATGCATCGAGTGCATACAATATTTTATTTTATCATAGACTAGTTGATTGATAAGTTTTTAGACTAATTTCTAAATTATAAGATTAGACTAAATCAAAGAAACTTTCATTTAAGTACATATAGTAGTATGTCTCAAAAAAACCTGTCGTGAATGCTTAAAAGTGAGTCAAAATAAAGAGCATAGAAAATAAGACAGATTGGATGCAGATTTTTACCTTATGTAGAAAAATTCACTACTTATGCATGTTCTAATATAACATTATAAATGCATTTAAGGCTGGGTCTCACTTTTTGGAGTCACTACATGCATTTGATAAACTACAGAATACTTGTAAATTGCATAGAATATAAGGATTATCTATAAAAATGTGATCGATAGTTTTGATTCTGATTTCACGTAAATTACAAAAAAACGTATAATTTTTCAATGTATCATATTATGGAATAAGTTATTGATATTGGCATGAAAAAAATCACAATAATAAAAAATCTTCCTTAATAAAAATTTCGCATCAAAAATTTATGCATAAAACATGATAGCCCACGCGAAAAAAAAACAGTTATAAGCATATTCTCAAATTCAAATCGTGTGAATATAAAATATTCATAATTCTAACAATCTATTGCCTCGATGAAGACTTCATTAAAAAATCCGCCTGAAAATCATTATTAAATTCAAATCTTCAATGATTTATCTTTCACACTACAGCGCACGATAACAGCCTAGTGATAAATGATAAATTGCACCAAAACATGAGTCCGGAAACTTTTGCACCGAACCGAATAGATTTCAGTCGCGTATTAGAAACTCCAGGGGACATTTAAATACAATAAATGATACTGACCGTTTATAAAATATAAATCTAATATATGGGAGTCATCGGTATTCTAGAGTCGACGCGAAAAGAGCCACGACTCCCATATTAAGCTTAGACTCCCATAACGATGCGATAATCCCGGGAAATCCCGAGATCGCAATTCGGCTAGGGATTATGTGGAATTTTTTAGAGTCTGTCACGTTCGGCGATAATCGCGATTCCCGGTTTTTTTCTCGGACGTCAAAGTGTTGAGAAGTCGTTTAGGTTTTTAAGAGGTCTTTGAGGGTTGTGGGTGAAATTGTGTCATTTATGGGTTAAATTTAACAAAAAAATATTTTTTTTAAATTAAGAATTTTAGAATATGATTTATTCATTATTTTTTTCGATTAAAATTAAAAAAATAGGATCATGCTATGTGAACACGTGTCGCGTTGTGTGCAAACACTTAGCTATATGAACACGTACCGTGTGCGAATACTGGGTTAAATGAACGCGATATAGAAAATATTGTATACGAAATTAAATTACCTCGTACCTTAACTCAATATAGACGATTTTTTTAATCAACTCATAACAATCCTTATAAAAGGTTTTAATCATTTTCAACCTGAAAATCCATGTAGTTTGTATGAAAATGACGAATTAAAATAGTCCATATGACTGTTTTAGCATTCTATTAAGTGACTCCAATGATTATCATTTTTCGTTAAGATCATAATGAGTCAATTATCAACAAATTCATCTGTTTCTAAATTAGTACAGTTCCACATTTTATTTTACACTAAATTTCTTTCCGAAAACTCAAACCAAATTCGCTAATACAAACGAACGAATCTAAACAAAATCTAGCCAAAAAAAAGCAAGCAATACACCAGTATATATGTCGACGGAAAAGACCAAGGGGTACAAGTAACTTTGAGAAAAGTGCACTCAAAGTTGAGCATATACCTACATGTATTAGGAGGAAGTTGAGTGATTTGATAATATATCTCGATACATATTCCATGTTCGTTTATATCCTTATGCCACCAAATATTTATTTATTTATAACAGGTAATTTCTACCCAATTTTTTATATACACACCGTGTATTTTAAATAGGTCACAAGTGACACAGATAACCCTGAATAGTTAGTATCATTCACTTTATATATAGTGAAGACGAGACTCCTAAGAGTAGAGAAGTGCACACATAGGTGTCACTAAATAGTTCGAATTAATCGAACATATGAAAGGTGTAGGTGATGTGATCATTTGCGGAGCCGTTTCGTAAAGCGCTAAATTAACTTTTTTTTTTCGAATCAAATGAATCCAAACATTCGAAAGAAACGACCGTGTCTCCATATCAATTTTCATCAATTAAGAAAAACGACATTTTGACACTCGCCAAGACAGGACTCGAACTCACGCATCCCAAGTATGCTGAATCGACACGGCGTGCACAAAAGCTTTCTGAAACTCAATTTCTGAAAAAATGTCACTTGTACCCCTCGGCCTATTCAGTCGTCATATGTTTGTCTGATAAAATAAAAGTGCATAGACAACATTCCTGTGCATACTGCGGCTTTCGAGTACGCAACGGCATTCGCGAATAATTTATGCGCGCGCGCCTCAACCGCCTTTTTGCCACAGCCGACTATGGTCTTAAGGCAGATGGACACTCTTATCTCTCAACACTGCGGTGACTGAGGCTTCTTATGGTCATCGCTGGTGTAGTACCTGCATGTCCCGGTGCGATAAAACTGCAACAATGTCGCCCAATTAAAATGCATTCGAGCTATAGACGATATTCGCACTCGTGTTGGTGGATAGTTGTCGTTGTTACTTTTTTTTTTGGGAAGCTGTGTTTATGTGTTGCTGGTTTATTTTATATTGCAGTTTGTTCTGTAGAGGAGAATGGGGCTGGATGTTACAGAGGTAAGTTGTTTTGTTACTCAAATGTCGTTTATAGAGTAACTTAAATGATCGCCAAATTTGTGCAATAAGTTAAATGGTTATAACTTCGTCTGTTTCGTGGATATACATAATTTCAGACATACATACATAATTGCTTACATACATAATTTAACGTAATACTGGATAAATTGAAAAATCTTGCAATTTGTTTGGTTCAAAATATCACAAAAAAGTGTTTAAATTGTTTTTTTATATTGACAAAAATCATCAACATATGTGAAAATGCTTGATTTATTTAATTTCAGCAAGGCTTGAAAAAGTTTCATTCAGTGACGAAGTTATAGACATTTATATAACTTATGATTTAATAATGCTCTTTCTTTGGTATTACTATCTCTTTTTCTTACAACACATTTCCTTTAGGAACAACTTACCCCTGGACCTTCCTAACCTACTATCCTTTACTTCGTTTAACACGTTATTTCGATACAAATATACTAAACAATGATTAAATTTTGAAGAAAACTATTTTTTTAATTCTATACATAAACTAAATTTCTACAAAATTTCATCAAAATTGAAAAGAACAAGTCCATACATTCCCCTAGTTAGTCTCGAAGGATCAGTATTTAGATTGAAGATTGATGATTGTGCATTTGAAACCGACTTTATCTCGTAACGAATGGATGTCACATCTCATGCTGAACCGTTAAGGATATGCGTTTTCTTTACATTGTCGTTGCATCGTTGAATTGTCATAATAAATGCAGCACTCGAACGGACAAGGATAATCTTGTGGACGATACCTTCTTTGGACTCCGGGTCCATTTCGATTCGGATGCATTTACGATTCGTGATGGTTTAACTTTTGCATACCCAGAAATGGAATGGATATCAAAGGTGACTTGGTCTTTTTTTCAATATTTTTATTTTGAACGCTTCAATCAGGATTAATGCATTTAAATTCGTATCTCGAATCAGAAATATGAAATTTTGATTTGACATTTTGATGTAAATAATAAAACGAAAACTTTTTGATCTATCAAAAAGTCTGCTATATTTTGGATTAATTTTGAAATTTTATGTTATTTGAAATATATTTTATAAAAGGTGCACTATGCGCTAGGTCTCCTCTATTCTAATTCATGTTATATTATGATTTTCGCTTATCAGATATGACTTAGCATTTCTTCCTGTTATAAAATAATCCTCTCCAAAAGCAATAATAAGATTTTACGATGCATAATTGATTTTTTTTTCATTTAGTTTAATATCCTTGTGACATTTAGAATACGCCTCCGTGTGTTACTGTCAGCGGAACAATATAACGAAATTTTACGCATCCAATCAAAATCCATTAACGACTTTTACGAATGCATTCGACGATCGGATAATTTACGACCGTTTGATTTATCCGTCATATAAAATAAAACTCACAGAATGCCCCTCGGTGGCCGCAATAAAATTCAAATTTTCCCGCGATTTTCGAATCGAACGAATCGACGCGTGTGCATACGTTACGTTAAAACGATAGGTTTTTCACAAATTATGCACGATAAAAGTCACGGTTCGGTGTACTTAAATTAATATTATTTATGCCGCTGTAGAATCAATTTTTATATTACGTGATTTTATAGTGATCATAATTATTCGATTTTCAATTGAAAATGAATAGTGCGTTATTAATATTCACTTTGAATGGTTTAAAAATTACGTATTCATATGAAAATTGAATTTTGGTGGTATATAAATTGTTAGCATTACATTTCAAATTAAATATTTCTTTGTTTATGAAAAAAATTGAAACAAAATTGTACTCTATTCTTACATACATAACATCTCTAGCATTTTTGGAAGTTTTGATCGAGAATTTCGAAGTTTCAAATCACGAGTCTCAAAATATTGAATCAAAAATCTTACGATCTCGCAATTTGTTATAAAGCTAAATCAATTACAAGAATCTTTAAATTACGATTCAAGTACTAGGATTTATTGATTCAAAAATAGCGGTTTCTCGATTCAAGAAAAGAGATTTTCTATTCAAGAATCTCTAAATTTCAATTCAAGAAATGAAATTTCTTGATTTGTCAATTCAAGAATAGTGATGTCTCGGTTTCTCGATTCAAGAATAGCAATATCTCGATTACTAGATTCAAGAATTTTCTTGATTTCTCAGTTTAAGAATAGCGATGTCTCGGATTCTCGAATTAAGAATATCAATCTATCGATTCTAAAATCTCGGGAATTTGATTCAAGAATCTCGATATCTCGATTCAAGAAAAGCAATGTCTCGGTTTCTCGATTCAAGAATATTATTGACTAGTTGACTTGTTGAATTATTGACTAGAGAATTCGAAATTTTGATTTAAGAATCTCAAAATCTTGATTCAAGAACAGTGAAATCTCGTTTCTCAATTCAAGAATATCGATATCTCGGATTTTCGATTCAAGAATAGCGACATCTCAGTTTCAGGATTCAAGAATATCAATCTATCAATTCTAAAATCTCGAGATTTCAATTCTAGAATCTTGAGATTTCGATTCAGGAATTGCAGTTTCTCAATTCCTCAATTCAAGAACATCGACATTTCGGTTTCTCGATTCAAGAATATCAATTTCTTGGTTTCTCGATTCAAGAATATCTAATTTATCGATTCGAAAATCTCGAAATCTCGATTCAAGAATTGCAGTTTCTCAATTCCTCAATTCAAGAATATCAATTTCTCGGTTTCTCGATTCAAGAATATCTAATTTATCGATTCGAAAATCTCGAAATCTCGATTCAAGAATTGCAGTTTCTCAATTCCTCAATTCAAGAATATCAATTTCTCGGTTTCTCGATTCAAGAATATCTAATTTATCGATTCGAAAATCTCGAGATATCTCGATTTCGAGATCGATCTTGGAAACAAAGCCACCTGCTCACTTCCCTAGAACGCGTCCGCCAATAAATCTCGAGCACGTTCCGCGACAAAGTGATGGCCCGTCTTTGGCAGCCACGCGGTCGCTTAAAGCTCTCCATAAACTGACAACAACAATCAATTTCGCCGTTCGACAATATAAATCAGTTTTTTGCTTTCGATAAATCTTCTTGCGCTTCCTCGCTTGACCTCCCCGCCTGTGCATACATTGTATAATCTGCGCTTACAAAGTGATTTTTTCTCTTCCACTTCAAGTTGATGTATGGGCGTTTCAAAAGCGCGGTATTGTGTGTCGATTGTGATGAGGTGATTGTTTCGAATGGTACTAGGAGTTGTTGAGGTGATTGCGAATGGCGTATCTTAGTCTGTGATCGTTTGTTTAGAGCTTAACACTTTGGTGGTCGGGTTGAGTTAGTGAAAATATTTGACTAGGACCGATTTTTCAGATAAATTGTATTCGATTTAAGCCGTCTTTTTTTAGTCAATATTCTAGTGCTAATCATGAAAAATGCAAGCACAAAAGGCTAATAAAGTTTGGTGGAAGATTTTTTACAAAGATTGGTTGAAAGAAGTAGTTCTACAGATTTTTTTTAGGTACAATTTTCATTTTGTGACTGTTGTGAAAGATTTTCTTATATTTTAACGATTTCATTTCATGAATTTCAACAATTTTAAATCGGACTGTATCCTTTTTGCTTGCTACTATTATTCCAATCTTCACAAATTCGATTTAAACTTCAAATCTTTGCAGCAAATAGGCTAAAAAATGCATTTTTATAAAACTCAAACAAATTATATCATAAGAGGCTGACAGGAACTTTATTTTGATCGAAAAAGTAGTAGTAAAAGTATAACACATGATAATTTAAGTTAGGTTAGGTTAGGCAAATATTTTCCTTTCCAATATGACACAAATAATCTATTTTCTAAGCATCCTGTATAACATTTACTATCTAAAAATATAATAATTGTGACAGTATTCAATTCTACATATTTTGATATTTCTCGTTCAATTCAAAATTTTTCAACACATTAAATTCGCAAAATTCTCAATGTGCACAAATTCGATTTCACGCTCGACTCCAAAAGCCAATCCATCATCGAAAAAACGCAACGGACTCGAAGTCGAGCTGCAGCATTAAAGGGGCTGCCCATTATTATTAAATCCGCGTTATGCACGAATCGTAAATATTGTGACAATGGTCCATAAATACATCGCTCGGACTTTTAATCATATCGATGTGCACCCAGAAGAGGCCGATGCGATGCCTCAAAACCGGTAGTAATTGATTTGACAGCCGAACGAAGGCGAAAAAACGAAACGAGAGAATAAAAAACGGCGAACGGCTCTCGTCCGACGATAATAACGCCGGATGATTTATGCGAGACCGTAAAAAACGAAAATCATGGGAAGGGAGTTGCATTCGTAAATTCCGAGCGCCCCCGGCGTTAATGTGTTAGAACGCATCGCTTTTCGGAGTGGCACGATTTTTTACTCATTACACGTGCAGATCGTGCTCTTTTATGGACTTTGGATGTTTTGGAGTCTTTTTAAGGTTCTGATTTAAAATTTGATAAATTTTGGACAAAAAAATTGGCGAAAATTCCATAGAAATCGATTGACGTTTAGTACATTTGATCGAAAAATCGTATGATTCTGCATAGTTCCTAATTGTCCAAATGAAATTATGCATTATTTTGGAGTCTTTTGAGGTTCTGATTTAAATTTTGATAAATTTTGGACAGAAAAATTGGCGAAAATTCCATAGAAATCGATTGACGTTATGACCATTTGATCGAAAAATCATGTGATTCTGCATAGTTCCTAATTGTCGAAATGAAATTATGTATTATTTTGATATCTTTTGATCGACGTTTAAATATAATGAGTCAGTATTTAAATTTCAATAGTCAGTATCTATGAATTTTGTATTTGAAGTCAAAAGATGAGTATTTAAATCCATTTTTTCAACACACTAAATTCAGTTGGTCAGAATTATACTATCAATTTTCAATAACAAGATTTTATTCTATATTAATTTTCGTTTCAAAATCAATTTATGTAGATAATTCCTCTAAGTATCTTTATGTAGATACATAATTTAAAATTTTATAAACTAAGTAACCAGTGAGGAATAACTGATGATAATCGATTAAAACGTTGACCATTTGAATTCATATACTGACCGAAAATTATTTAAATACATGTTATCTTCAACTTTATAATTACATTTTAACCTCTCAGTCATTAGCCAAGATAATTGAGAGTACACTGCATGAAAACTTTTTGAAAATTAACACATCAAGGACCGGTACTTCAGTCGTCAGATAATTCATCAGTCAAATATGCATTTTTTACAAAATTTTATACAATTTTTCGAAGTTTTCGAGAACAGTTTTTCATTGATTAGTTTTTTTTGCAACAACAAAACAAACTTTGTGATCACAAAAAAAAACAAATTTTTAGGATTGGGCTTCAAAAATAAAGTCTACTATAATTCTGACAAACAAATTCATATCTGACGATCAAAATATCAAACATTTTCAATGAATTTTCCTCAATTAAAAAAATATCAATTAAGTAGAAATTTCGCTTCGAAAACCGCAAATTTGATCACCAATTCGAAAAAAAATCAACAAAAATTTAATTTCAAAAAGCCTATATTACGAATTTTATCCTTTGGGTCGGTGTTTACGCCGTAACGATTTAATTCATATGTGCAACGTACAATTAGGCAAGTGCGGCTCGGGATAACGAAAATTAGCCCTTTCGTATGTACTGCGGATATGCGATTTCGTATGACGTTCGGTAGCATGGAACACGGTCTTTTGTCAGACAAATTAGTCTAAAAAGTGAAAATAAATTTTGAAAAAATACTGATCGTATGAAAAATACGGCGGTCGGTAATTAAGCTATCCGACGTTGGCGTAATTGTTCGGTAATAGTCGCGTAATTATCGAGAGTGATTTGAAAATGGTATGTTTATATCGTTGGTATTTTGGTCTGAGTTATTAATATGTCAGTATTTATATGTTGTGTTAAGTAGGTTGATCATTTGTACTTGATTTTCTAAGAAAAGATCAGTTTTCAATTATATATATTGCACAAAAAATAATGGTTAACTTACCATTGAACAATATTTTCATAATTTAATTCAAATTTGAATTTTAAATTCTAATGAAAATAAATGAATATTCAAGTTTTGATATGATTGAAAAATAATATCAATGTAGGTCAGGGCTCATAACCTGACATAATCTTTAGAATGTGGTCATTCAATACAAAATGATCAAAATTCAAAACATATTAAATATTAATTAATATTAAAATATGAATCTTGTACAAAGGAAAATGGCATTTATATTGCATTACATACGTAATAATCTTGTCATTCAATATTTGAATAATTAGTCTATAATAATTGCATAATTATCGAGTGAGTTGAGACGTTAAAACATTCTCTGCAAATTGTTCTGGATAAATATTGAGTGCTTGATTACTTATCGATTGGTTCCAGTAATAAAACTAATTGTTTCTTCACGTGTTCGTTCTTTGATGATAGTTTACATAGCTTAAGTAAATTGTATGTAATCTTCTTGGTTTCAGGATGCAATAATAAATTTTTAATCAAAATGCATTTACTATAAAAAAGTATGTAAATAAAATTATTCTTTAAAGATTATATTAAATAAATAATTGTATTAATTGACATATTTAAAATTACATATTTTTAACAATATATTTATTCTGAACATGTTGCGTATTAATAATTGAGCACTTGTAAAATAAATTATTACGTTCGTACATGCACATATGAAATAAAAAATAAGTAAAAGATAACTCAATCTTCTCTGTACCGTCATTAAAATAATATAACATAATCAACATCGAATCAACTCAAATAAGACTACTTTCACGTAAGTAGCTACCAAACTTGAAATAAATCGCTTTAATTAGTTTCTCATCAATATTTTTAATTTTTCCATGGTCAAACAATATAAGATCACAATCAGATTTTTCAGTAATTTTAGCAATTTTATGTCTTTTGTGAAATTCGCGAATTTCGAATAATTCAAAAGTACCATGATTAAATATTGAAAAATTAACAATTAATGAAACTTTCTAAGGATTTAAAGTAAGAATTTCATCCACTTTTTCATGGCCATTACTGTATATTTGTTTAAAAAAGATCATATATGAAACTTTACAGTTTAGTTAGTTAGAAATAAAATTTTATTATTACTTTTATTACTAGTTATTTTTTCCAAATTAAATCAATTTTTCGTTATATTATGACGAATCCTTTCTCCGAACAAAATACAAACAGTCACACCTTATGAAAGAAGAATAGGCAAATTAGTACCTGGATTCAATAAATATAAAAGTAGTGTCGTTTAAAAAGTCTCATCAAGCAGAACAATATCTAGAGATAAAAAACTAGAAACTATCATTTTCTAGGTAGAAAAATCACTTTTTATTGTATGAGTCATACGATTAATATGAAAGAATGAATACGTAAATTGGGACTAGCGCTATGACAGACGTTTTTCATCATTTCTAATGATACAAAAATTATGAATATCGAAGCAAATACATACGAATTTGGTTATAATTCTTATAAAATATTCACAAAAATCAGCTCAAATTTTCAAACCACCCACGCAAACTCGCCTCAATCAATAAAAAAACCTCATAAACCAACAACTCCTACCTTCTTCAGCATGACCTGAAGAAATCGAAGCCAATCACCGTCGAATTAATTCGATTATTTATTACAGACACGCGCCTGCACTGCCCTCTAACCGATCATTACACGAAATTATCGAAGCGACTTTATCGCGATCGCCAAAGCGAAACGTCACAATCGCTCTTTTTTTTCACTTTTCCGATGCTTTTATGTTGGTTTTTTTGTACTTTGTTTAATTTTTTTTTTGTATCGTGTTCGGCACCGGAGCATCATGGACGGAAATTGCTGTAAATTTGATAATGATGATTTCGCTTATTGTTCTCGACGATTTCCTCTGTTCGGAATTAAAATCACGCGCGTGTCGTGGAAACGTGCCTTTTGATGATTTTTGGGGAACTGTGATCTATTCAAATTTTAGGAAAATTGGAGGGATACGCTATTTAAGCGCTGTTTAGATTGAATGATTTTGTTTTTAAAATCAGAAACCATAAAAAAAATACTATTTTTTTTATAGTTATATGAACACACCCTTAGAAAGATATTTCATAATAAATATGTTTTATGAAAATTGTTAAATTTGTTTTGAATTAAATGAAAAGTTTTTACTTATTTTGATCGTTGTATACAATTTTGCCCATACGTATGTACATATGTATATTTGACAATTTTAATAACATTTTATGTTCATCTGTGATGATCTTATGATTATCATAATGATGTCTTTTTCAAAATTAGGTAAGCTAAAATTTGATAAAATTGTAAAAATTACATTGCATTAATTGCATACAAATCTTTCTACGAAAATATTTTTTTATCGTTTATGTACATCAAATTCATAATTACGTTTCATTGATATTCAATGAGTTATATTTATACAAAATATAAAGCATCAATTTTTAGAACAATACAAATGATTATATAATCATTAGATCATTAGAGCGTTTCCAATTTCGAATGTTTCAATCTAAATAGATTTTAATGTGAAACCTAAGTGATATTTATGGAAAAATACAATTTTAGCCACACCCTAAGATTTAATGGATTCGATGATTCCAAATCCCTATGTTCGATAATATTTATACGCCTTTTAGAGTGAATGACGATTTATCGAAGTAATATGTCAGCGGTTGTCAACCGCTTAGAGACATTGATTGATAAGACCTGATCGGTGAGTCTTCTTCGGATTTCAATTGAAACTTTCATTTATTACTAAAAGATACATAGTTTTTAGATAACATATTTAATGAATATTACAATTATTGAATAGTTAAATCTAGTATGTCAATCATTTAAACTACTCAGGGTCAATTAATTTCAATCGTTACTTAAGCTATTTAAACTGAACTGAATGTTTTTGATAAAAAAAATTCGTAGTTATTAATGATCTAATAACTAACTGTTAACTTTCGATTAAAAGATCTGATCTTACCGAACGATTAATCAATGTATTACTCGCTGAATGATTTCTTATTGTTAGTATCGACATTTCATTAGTTAACTGTAACTATTTTTCTTTTCATATAACTTAACAACTATTACTGATTGTTACAGCTAACTAACTACACTAACTTACTGAGTCTCACTCAACTTATTGAAACTCACTTTTACTCGCTGAAACTGGTAAATTGAACTCGCAATTCTCAGGCAAACTTAAATAATTATGTAATTCAAGTTAATAGACATAAGTCCGAGTTAAATAGGCAATTCGATAACAAAGTATGCAAAGAGACAGGTGCACAACATGCACTTTACAATTGCTCGATCCCGAACCACCTTAAGGATTTGCATTCCCCTTATTTTTTTGTATTACATGTGCAGAGGAAACGTCGCTCTGCTCTCGTCTTGAAATTGATCACGACTCTCTCTTTACATACAATGTAAGAATGGGTTATGTTTTACGTTTGGAATCCAAGGCAGCCTCCACAAAGTCATACTGAGTTGAAATTTTCAAAAAAGAAAGAGTTACTTTTGTATTTTTTCTGTGTCAAAGCCATTATATGCAAATATTTGACAATGTATATATTAAAATTAGGTTGGTTTGGATTTAATTTTGTTTGAATAAATAAAGTGGTTAGGATTAAACATTAGTGATTACAGCTGAACCTAATGGTCAGGATTGATATCGAATTGGAATAGATGTTGTGAATGTAATTAAATTCACTGTATGAAGAAGAAAAAATAGATTTAAGCGTCAAAGTACGTGGTTAAGTCATAACTTTTTATGTGTGAAATATATTTCCTGAATAATAAAGATAAATATCATTAAATGACAAAACTTGAATGGTCACGGAATAATATATAATTTATTTTAAAGGCCATTTTAATTAATTCTATACCTGCTCTAATGTGAATTGGCCACATCCTTGGCTCTTTATAAATGAAATTTATATGTGCATAGTTTCAGATGAATGGAAATAAAGGAATTCCGAAAAATGCATCAAACATGTTTCATTGTTTTCCTCGACTTTTTGTTTTATAAAGTTAATCAGATTGTGCACTAAATTCTTATTGAATATTAATTATTTTCAAAATATATAAATTTAATTAATATTTTCACATCATGCGCCTAACATATGCAATTCTTCGTACATCAACGTAATGCACAGTGAATCGATCATCAATATTTAGACAGACACACTTACAAATTTATGCTCCAATATTTCATCAAAATGATAATATTCTTTATCTATCATCTCAATTTATCAACTCAAAATAAAATTTTTTATTAAATTTTAATCAATGTGAATGCACCTCATCGTAGTGTCATTTGTGTCCGTTTCGCGTGAGCGCCACTAGCGTTCGCGAACCACTTTTCAAAATTCGAATTTTCGCATGCACATTGCTCAATAATGCGAGATCGGAATGTCGATCGTGGTGTAGGTTCACATTAACAGTTGTTCTTCGGCGCCTTTTCGAGTGGAGAATTCTGCGATTCGAACAAACGAAGATTCTCGGAAAACAGTTCGGTTTAATTAGTTCGTTCAATTTGACGATTTCGATGAATTTCATATCGCACAGTGCATAATGAAGATATATTATCTTTTCGTATTAAAACAATTGAATATTCTCTATTGTGTTATGGAAAATGTTTCGAACTATGCCTACAACGTGTAATTAATTAGAATGATAATGGATCTGTGGTAACAATGAGATAAAACAATAAGTGACACAAAAGGATTCGTTGTATAATAGATGTGTTAACAATGACATATTTGTTCGTAATAAATAGGGAAAGTGATCATATAATTCGTTGTGATTAACTAAAAACAGTACGAATTTATTTCGCACACACGATCTTCAATCTGACAAAATACAGTTGTTGCATTCGAATCGATGCACATTACGATACAGACTTAATATATGGAGTTGGTATAGTTCGCCTTAAGCGTGCTTATATAATTTAGATCCATTTGCACATCGGCGATCCCTGTTTTAGATTTACGACTGCAAATTGTGGCAAAATAGAGCCGTGTGCATCTAGATACCGATCTCGGTTAGTGCATCGTAGATGCGTTCAAACCTTTTTGTCCTTTTAGCACTACAGTGTAATACCGATTTATAGAAATTTAAAAATATCATATTGTGATAATTTTGAATTGAAACGATCTTAGGTTAGGTTAGGTAAACTAACTATTGATATTATTCACAGTGACTTTAGGTCATTGATTTTTTTCTAACTCCAACTTAAATTTACCACAACTATATAACGTAACTCAAAACTATATCAAACTGTGTCTATCATGAATTACATCTATAACTTATTTTGACTAAAACTCATTAATCCTATAAATTATTATGACTATGACCCACTTTAGCTGCAGTTACTTTATTGTTATCATTAGACTATTACTGCAATTTTTACTACAACTTATAATGTCTATAGCCCATCAAGAATATGATTCACTATAACTATGCCTCGCGATAACTTTATTTTACTACAATATTAACTTCAACTCAGTTTAATTATAACTAACTCATTATGACTATAAATCATTACATCCAAAGTTTTCTACAGCTATGACTCCATATATCTTACTAAATTTTTCATTCATTGACATTTTGACTCAATATAACTATAACACATTATGACTAACTTATTACTACTGCAATCCATATTGACTAAACTGCCGTTTGTGTCTAAAGGTTCAATAATTTCTTCAGTTAATTCACCATAGAGTCACAGTCAGTCATCCAACTACGAACTATCGAAAATCCGAGCAACAGAGACGGATATTTTGAAGCAGTTCCGTTTTATGAAAACTAGGAAAATCGATTTAAGCTTAACTGCACTCAGCACAGTCCTATCCGATATTTGAACAGTACGACCGAGTCAGACTCGACTGTACCTCATTCGAGGAACAGAGACGGATATTTTAAAGCAATTCTGCCTTATTCAAATGTGAAAAAGTCGAATTAAGCTTAACTGCACATATCACTGTCCTACCCGATATTTGAACAGTCCGACCGAGTCAGACTCGACTGTACCTCATTCGCTGAAACATTTGCATCATCGGGTGTTGAGCGGTCGGTCGTTTTAGCACCAAATTGAGCCATAAATCGTCGTCTCGAGGAAAACCATAGGGCGGGAAAAAGGTGGGCCCTCGAGCCGACCGTTGGCCACCGAGATTATAATTTAAGAGCCGTTGCTTATGCCGCTCCTACCTTCACAAAGGTGGGTAGGTGTCCACGATAAATCCTCGCCGATTTATAGCCTCACCATTGTAAAGGAGAGGTCATTAAATGCCTTCGACGCTGAGCGATACGTGGATCAATGGGATCAGGTGGTCTCAAGATCCCTTCCTATTCCAGTGAGAGAATCATCTATGTATTTACACGAATATGTACAGACGTTTTGTTGGATCAACAGAAAGTTAGACCTAACAGAAAATTTGGTTTTCGTTTATCATAGCTATTTCAAGTCTACATAAAATTCTATAAAATTTCATCGAAATCAATGGTGATCATTTGGATCCTCTCCTTGAAAGAGGAAGATCTATGTATGTACTGACGCAAATACAGATATTTTGTTGTGATGAGAGAGTGTCAAATCTAACCTAACCTAAGAGAGAGTTGCTTTTTCGTCCTTCACAACTATTTACTGTCTACACGAAATTTCATCGAAAGCAATGGTGATTTTTATGAAAACTCTCCTTATTAGTACATAGATCTTTCATTTACAAGCAGAGGCTCCAAATTAATACTATTGATCAATAGATCAGGTGGTCTTCAGATCCCTTCCTGTTCGTATTCATACACGAGAAGGATCTTTGATATTTCGTATTTATTGCGTTCTAATGGTGTAAATTTATCGATATGCATCGATCATAATCGAAAACAACATGTTACATCAGCTGAATCGAGTTGCATTTTCTGCCGACGTGTTATGAAGAATAACTGCTGCCTCGAGGCAGATACGCTAGTGTTAAAATATGTGCATAACGTAAACTAGCAATCTCCACATGAATGTAACAGCTTTTGATCTTTTCCTGATTGAGAAATCTACATTTTTTTATTTTAATAATAATCGACACAATCTGAATGCGAAGGCGTTGATCGATCGATCGAATGCGATTCAGCAATGCAACGAATATTATCTATGAGATTTCACGAAAAAACGTCCGAGATGAAAACGATCAAATGATAAAATTTTATAAAAATATCGCACATTCTTATAATTTATTGTAGTAAAAACTTTAAAAAATTTACAAATGTGAATTGTGTTAAATATCCAAAATTAAGACTTTTGGGAAATGAAAAGTCATTTCTGGGAAACTTAACTAGAATCTGATGCATGCGTTAGTAATTAATTCAATTTTGACGTATTTTATTCTAGGTTAGATTTTTTTTAATTTCGTGTATACTTTATTTATGATAAGTGAGATTAAATTAAGTTGTGAATTTCGTAAGAGTAGATATCAAAAAATAAATAATTTTAAATATGAGCATCAGATCCTGACAGAGTCTCTGCAAATTTTCAGCCAATTTCCAAATAGTTTTTATATTCTATCTTCCACATTTGGTCTATTGTACTATTTATAATTCCCATATTGTACCTCACACATTATATTTTTGAACAATATGAAATTTTAAATTTGTCTCTTGCACATTTTATCGCATACACTTCCTCCTTGCGCAAAATATCTTGGACCAATTCTGATTTGGACAAAACTACATAATAGACCACACTTAAGATCTCGACACCGTTTGACCCAACATTACACATCTTCATCCCAAGATCGATATCTCTACAAAAACCTATCTAGAATCTAAAAAATCACCTTTCCATCCACAAGCGAAGCCCACTCGATATTTCTAGGCGATTTGCACAAATCGTAAATCCGCCATCTCGTGAGCCGACGGTATATTTCAAGAAAAGCGCTTGTAGTACAAGGATGCCCATTGCCATCTCAGATAAGAAACTAGGAATATTATCTCCGTTGCACAAACGATCATCGCATGGCGTCACGCGATGCACACTTTTGCATACTAAGATTGCATAGTGCCAATTAACCGATTATAACCAATTAACTGGCGTTTGTGTGTATATCTAGTTTTGGATATGGAGATTGTTTAGTGTTTGATTGGATCGATTAAGAATTTGATGAAATTTTTAGGGATTTGAAGTTTTTCTGACAGTGAAATTTTGTAAAAATGCATGTATTTTGCATGAGACTAGGTAAATTATACAATACTCACAGTGAGTCATTGGAATTTGGTTGATATTTTTAGGGTTTTTATTTCATTCGTGAGTTAAGTATTTAACAATAGCTATTATTTTTGTTTAGAGTTTAGTTGAAATATAAAAAAAGTTGAGAATAATTGAAATCTATGGTTATTAATGACGAATTATTAACTGACGATTAAAAAATTCGAACTAATTGTAAGTATTTGTAGCTCAATTGGTATTGATTCTAGAACTTCATATATGTAGCTCAATTTTGGAACTCGATTTGATTCTTTGATTTTAATTTGGATTAATTTTTGAATCTCAATTGATTCTATTTTCGAAATTTTAATGATAAAATCTTCAATCTTAAAACAAAAATATTCTTTGAATCTTAAATGGATTAACCTTTCAACTTTTATTCTTGAATTTCTAATGGAAATGATTCTTGAAGCTTTCCTAGATTGATTTTCAAACTTTCAACGATAACCCCAAACAAATCGCTTCAAATTCTCCAAACAGATTGATTTTCAAACGATTCCTAGAAACCTAATCCATGTAATCTTCAACTAAATCAACCATTATCTTAATTTAACATATGCAAATTGAAAATATAACTAAAAAAAACCTATGTTGAAGCATCAAACCTTGCATGTGAAATCAAATGAAACTTAAGTCTAGCATTAAGCGTGAAATATTTGACTTGAAACGCCTATACGAATCTCGAATTCCCACCGCCAAGAGAGCCTCAAAATCCTAAATCTCTCAGAACAACCTCGATTTGCATACGAATATCCCATAAGAAGAACTATCAGAGCGACCCACAAGCGATGACTCTACGGTTGTGCAACGGATGCAATCCGCGGATAAGAACCCATCCGAACACAACAGCCTCGTTTGAAAACTTATATATTATGTGTGTCCTTAATTATGAAAATGGTGTAAGTCCACGTTCTTAAAAAAATAATTTTCCATTTATGCAACTTGCGATGAAATCTGCGATGCAACTTTTGAAGAGACGCAACTGATGCAACTAGACAATAAAAGTGTTAGAGAATGATATATTGGTCGGTCTAATGATTAATATATCCTTTTTCTTTTACTTTTATCGCCTAGTTGCATCAATTTGAAAACTTATATATGTGTCCTTAATTATGAAAATGGTGTAAGTCCACCATCTTTAAAAGGAATTTTCCATTTATGCAACTTGCGATGAAATCTGTGATGCAACTGGTTGTGCAACTGATGCAACTAGAGAATAAAAGTGTTAGATAAGTGATATATTAGTCGGTCTATCAATCAATACATAATTTTTCTTTTACTTTTATCGTCTAGTTGCATCAGTATACATAAATGCACCATAATCTATATGTATAATTCTCCATTCAAATAATCTAACTATATAATAGTGCTTTTCTGTGTGTGTGTCCATGTAACGCTCCAAACTGCGTAGATATATTCAACGAGCTGATCGCTAGTAACTCATAATGGTTTGAATTTGGACATACAAATAGAAGGACAGACAGATAGATTTAGTTAAATAAAGATGCAGTTATATGAACATATATCGTGTACATTTACTGGACTATTTGAACATGCATTGTGTACAAATACTAGGTTATATGTACACGAATAATCCATATTCTAGTATTCGCACATAGTGCATGTTCATATAGCTTTATCCTCAAATCAAAATATTTTGAAAAATTAACGTTTAATCTCACCCTCTATCGTTTTACATTTAAATTTGTCATCTAGTTGAAATTAAATTGAAATAATTCATTCAATATCACTAAATTTTCAAATGTAATATGACAGTTTACTTAGATTTGAACTGGAAAAAATGGATTATTTATTTATTTTTTAATTTTTTGACTTACACCATTTTCAAAATAAAGGGCATATGGATGCAATGCCGTTATGTTGATGTTGATTTCGACGATGATGGTGTTGATGTTCGCAAGATGACGACATCGAATCGTGTGGAAGTCGCGATTGTGATTGTTGCGGTCGTAAAGCGGGTCATGATACGTCTAGTGAGATTAGAATTGTAAAATTTGATTATCATATGAAAATAATCAAAGTATCTGTGAAAAAGTTTAATTGTTATCATTATTTTTAGTGTAAATTGATTTAACAATATAGAAACCTTCAACTCTGAAAAGATTGATTTCGATCTGACGAATGGTTTATGATAACATATCGACACACAATAATTAAAAATACTTAGATTTTCTGAATAAACAGTTATTATTGTTAGATTACAGATTGAATTTAAATATCTTAAACTAATCTGATATTATTTAAAATTAAACATCGTTGCATCACTATAATTTTGATCGTATAAACCGTTCATAATTACGACTTAACCAATATGTATGTTAATTTTTAGCAAATGCAATTCTGACCGATAAAAACAGCGACCAGCTTACAAAAGATTCTCAAACTTTTTAGCGATTTGATCTCACTATCTATACAAATACAAAAAATATTATTTTTATCAAATAGATATTCAAAAGAATTGATTGAGCTAACAGATCAACTTGACAAAAACAACATTAGACTCTCATCGGAATCTGACAACTAGAACTCAACATCACGAAGAACTAAATGCCCAATGAACACATCATCAACTAAAACCCGACAAGGCATGCACTAACGTTTTATATCACTACTCTATGTATATTTAATATCAAGCTAAAATATTTGAATTTCTTGTTTTGAGAAACGCAATTCAGGCGACTTTTCTAATTAAACCGAACGATAGTCGCGACTAAACACATCCATAGAGACACCGAAACGACTGCACATCTTAAACCAAAACGAAAAAAATGAAAAACAAAACTAGTATTAAAATTAAAAACGTCAATTTGGTCTAAAAAAAAAACCAAAATAGCGTCCGCAGGAAAACCTGTTAAATGCGACTGGTATTATTGACGTTGGCCGCGTGATTGACGATCGTGTATCACAATTTAGGTAACTGTTATAAAACCGCCGGCGGTATTTATTGGCGAACGGGTCTTGGAGACCAACAGAAAAAATTGTTTTTATAGAACGAAGCGGTCATCAATCACTGCACAGCTCCGATGCGTAGAATGGATGAAGACATGTGTGAAAATTTCGCCTAGTTTCTATTTTCTGAGCGGTTATTGTGTGCACTTGAAAGTTCACTGAATAGTGCTAGTTGTTATAGTCCAGTATTTTTTCGACTAGAAATTATTGCATGTGTTGCTTTTGGATTAGAATTTAGAGTGAGAAAGGAAATAACTTCTAACTAGAGTCTGTATAAACGTTCCCCTTTGCATTACATCTCTGATATTTGATAGTTAATGGATTTGAATGTTTTTCATTTAAGCTTGAATCTGTATAAACGTTCCTCCTTGCATTGCATCTCCGATATTTGATTGTAAATGGGTTTGAATGCTTTTCATTTTAGCTTGAAATTAGCTAGAAACTTTATTGCATACTTACGAAAAATAAATTGTATTAAATAACGACTGAAAATACCAAGATATACAAGTGATTTCGAGAAAAAGTTGAGCTACGTGTATTAGGAGGAGGTCGAGTGTTTTGATGATATATTAAGGCACACGTTCCGAATTCGTTTATATCATTTTGCCACTAAATAAATGAGTATTGAAGCGATTCCTGTGCATAAATCAATTTCGGCAAAAATCTCACTTGTACTGCTTGGCCTTTTCAGTCGTCAAATGTTGTTGCATCGAATTTCGCGTTACTTTAGGGGCCTTAATTTAGGAAAAAACGTGTAATTAGACAAACGAATAGCGTTCTTCACTTTTATTTAATTTCTAATTATTACTGTGCTATAGTTAAACGAAATTAAAACATAGTTATTTGAATTTCACTACATCAGCATGCAAGTTTTTTTTTAATTTTCAAACTTTGAAGTCTAACATCAAAACTATTCTAACTCAAATCTCATAACTATCTTCTTTTACCGAAGATCACTTGTATCAAATTTCTTTATAAAAACTTAAAAAACATTTACATTACACGAATTTGACTTTTTTAATATCAGGAATGTTAGAATTATCAATACATCAGTGACCAGACAGAACAGCAATATTATTGACAATATCTGATGTCAGATTCGAACAGAGCACCGAATTCCACAATGTCAATTATTTTATTCGCGAACATTATTTATTATATCGGCACAATACAGTTTTGAGCTTTCACACGCGATTGGCCATAATCGTAATTTTGCCAACCACAACGTTTTTGCAATCCGCATTCTTGCCGAGATTTAGAACGATCGTGGAAATTCTCGAATCCACTCCTCGAAATGATAAATTTCGACGTTTCGTCATAACTATATAACTTCCAATCATAAAAACGGTAGCCATTTTTTTTCTAAGTAGACCCCCTATATATGACGATCGAAAAAACCAAGGGGTACAAGTGACATTTTTGCCGAAATTGAGTTATGCACAGGAATCGCTCATTTATTTAGTGACAAAAGGATATAAACGAATTCGAAACGTGTGCCTCAATATATCATCAAATCAGTCGACATCCTCCTAATACATGTAGCTCAACTTTTTCTCGAAATCACCGCAAAATCACTTGTATATCTTGGCCTTTTCAGTCGTCATATATGGTAGACCACACTTTCAATAATTCATTCAAAATATACGACGACTGAAAAGGCCAAGGGGTACAAGAGATTTTGAAAAAAGCGCGCTCAAAGTTAAACATGTATTAGAAGGAATTCGAGTGATTTGATGATATATGTATCTCAACACACGATTCAAATTCGCTTATATCCTTTTGCCACCAAATATATGAACATACATAGAAGTGAATCCTGTACATAACTCAATTTCGGCAAAAATGTAACTTATATTCCTTGATCTTTTCAGAAAATAGATCAAATACAGAAAAAATGCAAGCTATAGATAAGAACCTAAAAATTTCACTTCTAACTCGCGAGTCTCACTTTAAGTTATTTCAAAATGCTATTTATTTCAAATTCCGTTTCATGTAAGCATTTATTTTTTTTACAAATATCCAAAAAATAAATCGGATTCGTTCCATAACTGTAATTTTCGAACTCATCGCAAGCATTACATCTTAATTTCACGTCCAAAACGGAGATTACGGAAAATCGTATAAATTAATACGAAATTACGAGTTTTAAAGCCGAAAGCGGTTTACCGACTATTAATAATCATCTTCGATAGACTCATCTAAGCAAGTGGGTAAATTCAAAAACCGAAATTTCGAGTCTTAAAAAAATCAAACAACGCATTACTGTAATTGCGTCGAATTATCGAATCTGTTGAAAATTGATTTTTCGTGTGTGACGAGTTCCCTATTAGACAAAATTACACATATTAACTTTCTCGTTCGTTTTTTTGATATTTTTTTAAGAAATTTTCGTATTAACGAAATTTAAGTTCGAGATCTATCTGATTCAATGTGTGCTTATTTGAAGACCGAAAAGGCCAAGGGGTATAAGTGACATTTTTGCTGAAATTGAGTTATGTACAGAAATCGCTTCTATATATTTTGTGGCAAAAGGATTTAAACGAATTCAAAACGTGTGCTTCAATATATCATCAAATCACTCGACCTCCTCCTAATACATGTAGCTTAACTTTGAGCGCATTTTTCTCGAAATCACCATGAAGTCACTTGTACCCCTTGGCCTTTTCAGTCGTCATATTTATTAAGCGTTCAATACAAGTTTTTTTTTTCGGAGTATTCTGACCTTTTGTCTTCTTCTTAAATATCATTTTCATTAATATACGTATTTTCCTTATTGAATGTTCTTATTTAATGAATCAAATTATATTATTCGATATCAAAAATTAATAAACAAACTCAACTAAAATGACATATGCACGTTCAAAACTCAGTAGTTATGAAATAAAATCTAAAATTTAAAAAAATCACAAGTTACATTCGATATCACAGTTGAAATGAACAAACCAATATCGAACTATTCTCAACATCACAGTGCAAAAGAATACTAAAAAAATCAAAATATATTATTCAAACTATCAACAGAACATAAAATAGACACAAATCAAACACGTACGATACAATATATTAACTTTTGCAAAAAAAAAAAATAGAGCTAGTTCCACATTCTCGCCTACCGTTTCTGTAGGTCGACCGTAGAAAAGCGACCATAGTTTCACCGCGGGGTACATTTTGCCATTTATTATATATTTATAAAATATAAAATACGTTTCGTGTTGACTCTAATGTTTAAACAATTGCAACGAATCAATCTGGAGCAATATTATTAATGGGTTATAATAATGGATATTGTTGGGGCGCGAAAGCGTTCTGAATCTATTAGGCGGTTTCCTATTTGCTAAAGCAAGGCCGATTGCTTTTGATTTATGTGACACTCTGTGTTTAGTTATAATGTTGTAGCCACTGTTTATTGACAGATCAGTTTTGGATTTGATATTATAATTGCAAATTTTGTAAGATTATGATTTTAGAGGCGGCGATGAAAATTTTGCTCTAGATTTTCTGTTTGTGTCTAGTGAGATTTGAGTTTGTGAGATGAATCTAACTAATTCTATTAGTTTCATTATTTGATTTATAATATAAGAAATTTAATACATATGTATCAGATGTTAATAAAATAGTTTACCAAATAGATATAGCTTCCAATTCTAAAGAAATAAAATGTTTATCTGACAAATTGTTATCTGAAATTTATTTCTTGAAGTTGATCATATTAGGTTTTTTATATTATATTTACATTACAAAACTTCATACAATCTTACATGAAAAAAAAAATGCATTTCTTTATGGATCACTCTAATATCCAATTAAACTAGTTTTGCAATCTATCAGATTCAAATGCGTTCAATTTATTAAGATATCTTGACAATCTATCTTACAATTAGGAATTACAATTACAATATATCTAGATAATCAATTGAACTTAAATTAACGACTGATAAGTCCAAGGGATACAAGCGACATTTTCACCAAAATTGAGTTATGTACACAAATCGCTTCTATATATTTTGTGGCCAAAGGATATAAACGAACTTGAAACGTGTACCGAGATATATCATCAAATCACTCGACCTCTTCCTAATACATGCTCAACTTTGAGCGCCCATTTCTCGATATCACCGCCAATTCACTTGTACCCCTCGGTCTTTTCAGTCGATATATACAGTCAAAAATTCCTACATAATATAGAAATAAGCTTGTCGGCCTCAAACGGCAAAAGCGACATAATAAAAGTGACATGGCACAAAAGACATGTCCATATTGCCTCGTCCTTGCCTTTCGTTATTCATATCGCGAATGCGAACCAGGCTTTATAGTTTTATCAACGAAAGCGTTCAAAGTGTTCAAATGTGGCGCCATTTTGACGCCCACACTTTGCTTTTGGATTATCGTAAATCGAATATAGTAAATTTGCAATAAACTGTAGAGCTTTTGAGTCTTTATTTGAATCTATCGAATTTCTGATTGATAGAAATTTTGTGGTTTTGAGAGTAAGAGAGACCGAGAACGGTTAGACCATTGATTGAATGTTAAGGTTTTTCTAGTAAATTTTATTGAAAAGTATACAAATGTTGAAAAAGATATTGAAAATTGAAACATTTTGAATGCCATCATTCAAGTTCGAATGTTGCTGTGAAGTTATTCGAGCATAATTTTCAAGCTCATATCAGAAATTGGAATATTTTATTCGATTCTTTTATAAAAAGATTTTTTGAAAAGATTTATTTAATAATGTATGACAGAGAATTCAATAATCGAAATTTCATGATAGATTTTAATGATAGAGGTTCCACAATAGAAGTCTTATGCCATAATTTCCACAATAGTAAAATTTCTAAGATAAATTTTCTTCTACAAACGTTTCGTAAATTGATTTTTATGACAGATTATCAAGAATAGTAAGTCTACAGATTCTGATTGTTTGAAAATTCTCGAGAATTCTATGAATTTTTATGAAAATTTTCGAGATCACTAGAGTAGATTTTCTACGTCACTTTTCAAAATAAACATTCCAATACATTCAAAACACAATCGACTCCAATGCATTTACACAAAAGGCATGCAAATTGCCAATTCAATCAATAGCGCATTCAAAATAAACTCAAACGACCGATTCAAACCGTCAAAACCCATTATCAAAACGATACGAAATTTCAATGGACAACGATATCAAATCCCACATCGAAAACGCCACAAGCCGAATCTTTTGATACGGAGCACCTAAAGTGTATCAAGTCTCAAAATTTACAATTCACCATAAGAAAAGTCAATACGAAGGTCCGTAGAATGCGATTTGTAGGCGAATAAGAGCGATACAATGGAAAATTGTGATATTCGAAACACCAACGCTTTTCGATGTCCGACAATGTCTTTTTGAATCGAACGAGTAGCGCGGGGGCAACTTTCGATTGTCATTCTGACAGATGTGGGCAGAGGTTTTTGGCCCTAAAACGTAGGGTGATTCAGTTTTTAGTTTAAGGAAAAACTATCAACTATGTATGGAATCGAAAATTTATTTATTTATTTTGAACAGGTAATTTCTACCCAATTTTTTATATACACACCGTGTATTTTTAATCGGTCACAAGTGACACAGATAACCCTGAATAGTTAGTATCATTCACTTTATATATAGTGAAGACGAGACTCCTAAGAGTAGAGAAGTGCACACATAGGTGTCACTAAATAGTTCGAATTAATCGAACATATGAAAGGTGTAGGTGATGTGATCATTTGCGGAGCCGTTTCGTAAAGCGTTAAATTAACACTTTTTTCGAATCAAATGAATCCAAACATTCGAAAGAAACGACCGTGTCTCCATATCAATTTTTATCAATTAAGAAAAACGACATTTTGACACTCGCCAAGATAGGACTCGAACTCACGCATCCCAAGTATGCTGAATCGACACGGCATGCACAAACGCATTATACCGCTGCGCTATCGACTGGCTATGAATATACTTAGAAGTGATTCTTGTGCATAACTCGATTTCGGCAAAAAATTCAGTTGTACCCCTTGACCTTTTCACTCGTAATATGCACATTAAATGAATCCTTAATAAAATCAATTCAAGATAAAACATAAAATTTGTCTTTTTTTTTTCAAATAAATAATTTGGTCACCCTATTCCACATACATATTCGTGTAACGTACAGTACTGATGTCGATAGAGCAAACTGTGACAGATGACGGTTTCATTGGCGAAAAAAGCTGCATCATGCTGATTTTGCGTTTTTCTCTGACGAAATAAAAAAATATACGAGGATGTGTCGTCAACTTTGGTTCGTTATGCGAGTTTGTTCGGTAAATAGAGGATTTCCTGATGCCTCTTTTTTACTGCACCATCTTAAGACGTGTGTGAAATGATTGAGCAATTAAAGGGTTAAGTGTGTACATACTTGTATTCATTTTCAACAATTGTCTAATGAAAATATAAAAATTATATTTTTGCAAAATTAATATTTGTTCGAAAGTAAGGAACACATTGTATGATGAGTCCGAATTGAATATTTATCGATTTTATATTTCAAATCTGTGAAATAGATATCGATTTCGACAGTTCGTAGTTGAAGGAATAACTGAATGTAAATCTCTAATTAGTTGACTAAAAGACTGGCCCTAAATATTTAACTATTTTTATTATTATGAAATTAACTAAATATCAGTCAGTATCGTTTATTTTATTTCAATATAAAAACGAGAATTCAAATCGAGATATTTTTTAAAAATTCAAATAGAAACTTGAATCTCTTCTTTTGTTCTGCGTTATTTTTTTCGTTATGAAACGTCATTCTGTGCAATAATTTGTGACATTATGTGTATTTCCGAATAATTACTCTTTGATTATTGAATTGTGATACATTTCAAAGTGCATCGATCTAATTTTAAAGTGATTTTCAAGTAATTCAACATAATTTGACTTAATCGCCGATTTTCAAGTGAGTTTTTACAATCATTACCTATCAATTTTATGTTTTCATAAATCAAAACGTCAATTTATCGAAAAATATCTACATATAACACCTATTGATTTCTGATCGAACTAAATCTACATTGAAAATTGCATATAAAAAACTGCATAAATAACTCAAACAACTTAATTACACAAAATCTTATACGATTAAAATAATCGACGAACCAAACGCTGCTGTATCAATCATCTACACATTCTAAAGAAGCATTCACACAGTTTTATAAATTCAATATTAAGATATTTCTTGAAAAGATACTCATATAGAAGATATGACAAGTGGTCATTTATTTTAAAAATTGGCAACAATGATTATTTTTGTACTCAATTTGAATGCCTTGCAATTACAGGACATTCTATAAGAGTTTATGTAATATAATTTAACATTTTTTCTAACCAATTATAAGTAGAAATTAGTATCGATTGAAATATCGGACAGAAGTTTCTAGGGTCTTCACATATGACGACCGAAAATGTCAAGAGGTACAAGTGACACTTTTACTGATATTGAGTTATGCACAGGAATCGCTTCTATTTATTTGGTGGCAAAAGGATATAAACGAACTCGGAACGGGTATCAAGATATATCATCAAATCACTCAACCATTTCCTAATACATTTAGGTACATGGTCAACTTCGAACGCACTTTTCTCGAAATTACCGCAGTCACTTATTCCCCTAGGCCTTTTCAGTCGTCATATAGATTCAATATGTTGTGTGAACGCGGCTTTACACGGCTCTAAATCGACATGGACGATTTAAAAAGACATTAAAACGGCATTAAGTCCGTTTCGAGTCCTTGACAATCACTTTGTGTAACCACTTTGCGTAGTACGCGTGCAATTTGCATAGCTGACAAAGGAATCTCAGTTGTTGCTATCTTAATTGCTAATGTTAGTGCCGACCCACACCCACTCTCATAAATACCATTATTTAATGCCTCTGGATTCATACGATGTCTAGATGATCGGTGTCTTATTGTTTTTTAGTGCCGTTCCGTTAAACAAATGCCACAGTCGAGTTCAAAATCATGCACTAACAAGTCTCATAAATGTGCACAATATCGATTAAATACGATTTATTTTCTTTGGATTGATACAATGTCTATATTATCGGTGTTTTACTGTTTTCTAGTACAATTTCGTTAAACAAATGCCACAGTCGAGTTCAAAATCATGCACTAATAAACCTCATTTTGCACACTATCTTTATTCGATTAATTATAATTTAATTTTGATTTGATTTCTCTGAATTAATGCGATATCTAGATGATCGATGTAAAATAGTTTTTTAGTACTCTTCCGTTAAACAAATGCCATAGTTGAGTTCAAAATTATGCACTAATAAACCTTGTAAATACAATAAAATTAATTAGCATAATTCAATTTTAAATCAATTTCTGTCTTTAGATTAATACGATGTCTAGATGGTTGAGGTTTTTTGATTTTTTATTACTATAACATTAGTTTAATGCCATTTTTGAGTTCAAGATCACAATGTTTGATTAGATTATAGATTTGTCATTATTATGGTTTTTAATTAAGCTTGGATTTGTGTATGATTTAGAAAATCAAAAAATGGCATGAGTCTAATTTTCATACTAATGTAAATATATAATTTAGGATTATATTATAGTTGCCCTCGTAATTATTCATGATCTGTAGTTCAGATTTTCATGACAGTATTGTACAAAAAAATCGTGAAAGTACCAGTATTGATTTGTTTAATTGAATATTCATGTTAATTGACAAGGTTATATTGATTGAGGTAGGTCACTTTCGTGTCGTATTTTTTAAGTAAAATTTCACTAATTTCAAGGTGTCCTTTTTTGAATTTTGAATATTAAGTTTTGATTAATCAAAACGGAAATTGAATTAAGCATTTTTTTATATTTTTTTGATTGCGACAATATTTAAATCAATTTAAGTCAACATTCTATACATTGAGATAGGTCGCTTATTTTTATATTTCGATCTCTTTCAAGGTAAGATTTTGAGGTCGAAGTTTTTACGATTTCTTTTAGCAATGTTCAAAAAATGAATTGCAATAATACAAATAATAATTCAGTGTTATAACATTGTAAATAGTTTTTGTACAAGCTTAAACAAAGTTTTTTACTAATAGTGACTTGTTGATTTGTTGAAAATTTCGTGCTATCGTTTTTTTTTTTCAAGTTCAACTTGAAATTTGAACTTTGAATTTTTACGAATGAACGTTAAATTTTCCTCAAATGAATAAGAATATTTATATAACTTCTCAATTAAATTTTTAATATAAAGTTTTCTTATTTTCATTGAATACCTTCAACGATTCATTCGATCAAAAACTAGATATAACCATACAATAATATAATTGTTCAGACGTCTAAAAAAGCATCACAATATACAGGTATCGAAGAATTTTATGAAAAACATAAAATTTGTAAATTTATACAATTATGTTTGATATTCCTGTGACATTTCGCACCTATGTTTTTATTGAGATTTTCAAATCAGGTTTATGACTAACGAACGTTTACCGTTGCCCCTGGACATATCAAAGGCCACTAAGTTCGATATTTCCTAGAATTAAACGACCAGTATAATACTTGTATTATAATATAAAGCCTTTTTTTCATACAACAAATCCATGTCCTTGATATGAACGAATCGAATTTGACCGGTAACATTTCTTTTAGTGCACGGTTCACTAGATACGACTTGAGATAGGTCTCGATTGTTCCGTAAACAGTTTTTTATATTAAATATTGAAACAAAATTGTTATTATTTGATTTTTTTAATATAATAAATAATATTACATGCGTTTTTGCTTATTTTTATGGTATCAATGTTGTTGTGTTGATGCTTAGTTCGAATAAAAATCACGTTTTCCTTAAAATTATACTCTAGTGGTTATGGACTTCGGACATTTTTCATAAATTTTATTAATTTTCAATTTTTTCCAAAAAATTTCAATAATTTGGGATTGAAATTATGATTTATATTTAAAATAATGAATAAATAAGAGTTTCTGTATTGATCGAATTTTATATCAACATTTATCGTTAGAATCAATTTGATAAAAAAATGCAACAACGTTCAAATTTATGAATATAGAAAAGTGTTCAAAATTAATTACATCCGTTTAATTTAACATTCATTTATATTTTTCATATTTTATTTAATAATTTATGAGACAATTTCTTAAATAATAGAATCTTTAGCTTTAGTTAGAGTAACTTGAAATCAGTCAATTTACAACAACATCTGTGATTCTTTAAATTTCCTTCCAAAATATCTAACCCTAATATTTTTTTTCTTAATTCTATTAAAATTTAAGTAATTCTAAAATTATTTATATACAAAAATCTTCATTTAAGCCTCGATAAAGATCATCATAATAACAATCAAAGATCCCACACCTTTCATTGTCGTGCTTAGCTTAAACACTTCGTGTCCTTTAACTTATATCATATAATATTATTTTATGATATTACATTTGATGACCTAGTTAAGACGAGCCCACTAAGTTCCTCTCGTTATCTGCTATTTTGCAATTTAGCGATCGTGAGATCTTTTAGGTGTAACACCTATAATTTCCTATGAAAAGTCATAAGATTGTAAGATGAAGTGCTATGATTTTGAAATTATTCGATTTTAAACTATTACAATATGAACATTTCAGTGCATAAAATGAATTAACTTCGCTGTATATTCATAACTTTTTATGTGTGAAATACATTTCCTGTATAAAAAAGATAGATAACAATAAATGACTTTGTTTGGCCACCGAATAGTAAATAATTTATTTCAAAGACAATTTCAATCAATTTTGTACTCTAATGTGAACTTATTATAAACGAAATTTGTATGTTTATAAATTTGAATGAATGTTATAATGAAAGAAATTAAGCGAATTTTTGAAAAACATCGAGCATGTTTCATCATATTTCTTGACATTTCTTTTTATGAAGTTATATCGAATGATGAATGAAATAGCCAAGGGATACAAGTGACATATTTATCGAAATTGAGTTGTGTACTAGAATCTCATATATTTAGTGCCAAAAAGATATAAACGAACTTGAAACGTATGCCTTTACATATCATCAAATCACTCGACCTCTTCCTATACATGCTCATCGATTTCTCGAAATCACTTGTACCTCTTGGCCTTCTCGTATGTCATATGACACAAGCTTTCTAATCCAGTGTCTATATTCGACTCTTGTTCTCAAATCGACACAAAAGTTCTCTAGGAACGTTTTAAGTCTATTCTTATCTCGAACGCAACGTTATCTAAATAAGCCATCGCATAAATCGCAGTGCGAATGCAATGTGTGCAAATAAAATTAGAATTCTGCAAACGAATTGCAATTTTCTCAAATAAAAATTTTTCACATGTGCAATATCGCAAAAATAGAACAAGTGCGTTAAGTCAGTACGTGTTTGCGGTGCAAAAATCTAGATTATTTTACACTGCGGTATAAGTTGAATTTCTTGTTTTTAAATGCGTTATTTAACATAGATTTTATAATTAAATGTCTTTATTTTATCAAAATCAAATGATATTAATTTTAAATAATCTAGTTTCCCTTCAAAATCTATTGATTAAAAATGTCATGACTTCATACATATAATGATTGAAATATCAATTTCATTTGCAATGGTTTCAGATGAATATTCATTCTTTTCAGTACAAACATTTGCATTAATTAATTATTTAAATTGCAACAAATTAAATGATCAGTATATGTAATTGCTTGATTGCTTGAATTTAAAAGAATCATCGACATGATACTCAGCAAATTAGGTTAAGTTTAGTTGCGTTAAAGGTTAGGTTATGTCAAGTTTCCTTATTTATTTTTTTCATATTTGGTCAAATTAAGTCAGATCTAGTTAAATTTTAGCTAATTGTAAGTTAATCGTGCTGATGGTTAAGTCTACATGTACTGTTTTAAATTTTCAACAAATTACACTGACTTAATATATTCCAACACTATTCATATTCGATTTAAATCCTAACCGTTAGATTTGAATAACCAATGAAACTATTAAAATAACACATAACATCGATTCAATCATCACCAGAATCAAAATCCCTGAAACAACTATTATACAATTTTCTTCAAATCGATAAAACAACGTCTTACACAAAGAGACAGAAGGCGATCCGTTATCTGGACATTGGACAAATTGCACACGTACAAAATATATGCATATCGAATGCATCGAAATTAGCGTTCGATTTAATTTATACGGTTGTAATTGTTGCGAATCGCTAATCGCATCGGCCGTGGGCAGTAGTCGTCGCTTCGAGCGAACAACACAAACGCAGCTGAATAAAATGCAAGGCGAATGCAACTTTTCCGATTGTGCAACACTCGGGACAAGGCCGACGTTATTATTTCATACAAATTACTCGGTTACAATGTCGTTCCAATGAGCGAACTGATCGGGTGATGCATAATATTGTGATTTATTGGGTTTTAATTGATGATTTTTTGTAATTTGATCTAGATTATTCATATGTGGATTGATATTAGTTTGATTAAAAAGTGGTAGTGGAGTTAAGTATGTATCGAATATTGTTTAAAACAATCTGACTTGTAAAAAAAACGTAATCTGATCCAATCTAAAAATTCTCCGAAAATATAATAACAAAAAGGGCCAAAAGTGGAAAAGAAATGTATTATCTAAATCAAAGATAATATTGATTTAATGAATTCTTTGTAATTATTGTAATTTATTAATATATTCGAAGCATTTTTCTGAAAACTTCTTCGATATTCGATTTTAATAATTTTAACTCTTCGATAATCTTAATCATTTTTTTGTAATAGCAATACTAGTGAAGTAGATATTTGCTATTAAATATGTCCTAACATAACCTAACTCTATGAAATCAGAAGAAAAACCAATCCTAACAATAAAAAAGTATTTCTAAGTGATATAAATTATGCAAAAATCTGCAACATGAGTCACCGAGCAGATCTTACTCTAACAGCAAGAAAATAATATTTTTACCTAACCTAATAAGATCTAAACATTGGCCTATCTTGATAATATTTTCATAGATCATACAAATACCATGTTCCAACAAAAACCTAACCTAACCTAATCTAAATTCTAACGCAACCTAACCAAAACTATCCTGACAAACAATTAACTCAACCTATTGCTAATTTAACCATTTAACAACACATCAGTACAATATTTTGCACATACTATGTCAAACCCAATGTTATCACGATACTAAATTCAATTCCCATCATATCTCATCAAAAATTAACTAACCTTAAAATTAAATCTAACCTAACCCACACATTCCATCAAACATCTCTCATACAATTCACTCATCAAAAATCAACTAACCTTAAAATGAAATCTAACCTAACCCACACAATCCATCAAACATCTCTCATACAATTCACTCAACAAGAATCAACCAACATAAAAATATAATCTGACCCAACCTTTACAACCCATCAAACATCTCACATACAATTCACTCAACAACTAGACCAAAAACAACTATTATACAAAACCATGCATCAAACACTCATCAATCAATCAATCTTCGAGAGGAGAATCGCCACATAGTTCTGCCTATCCCTGTACCTACCACTGCAGTAAAATACATACATACAGTCCGAGTTTACAGTATTTAGAACGTTCGAGGAATTCAAGAGTCGTTTTTGTCGTGTCGGATCTCGCTCTCACCAATTAGTGTGACATTCGGGGCGTTTGTCGGTGACGCAATCTGTCAAACGGTTAACTTTTAATTGGATCCAGTTTAGTTCCCTCTCGATCTAAGTATTATAAAACACTCGATTCGTTGTGGTAATCGACGCGAATGAGACCATTTTTTATGACGCGAGTGCAATAAGGTAAATGGATGTGACATAGTCATTGTATAAAACGTCTTCAGACTTGACTAAAACTAAGTAAATCAAAGTATGTCGGTTATATTTCTCGATATCGTACAATCTATACAATTTTGTCTGAAACGACAATGCTTAATTTATTCAATTTGAAGAAAATGTGGCGAAATTATATCCAAAAAATTGATTTGAAGATGTAATAATCGTTTACCTTAATGAGAGGCATTCACTGCCGAGTGAAACGGAACGGATTAGGGACATGGTTATACGAAAGAGAAGGACACCAATATGGTTATCCTCCTTTTTCCTATAACTGTGTCCTTAATCAGTTCCGTTCCTTTCGGCAGTGGATGCCTCTCATATAAGTTCGTGACATTTGAATCATCTGACTGTCGATTTGAGATCTGTATTTATTTGATCAATATCTGATTTATTGATTGATTGATCAATGGAATAGGATTTGAAAGAGTATATTCATATTAGAGGTGATTCAATTAAGAATACAGAATTCAATATTTAGTTTCTATGTAATCAAATGTATAATTGTAGAGAAAACTATGATTGAGATAATCGACCTAAACTAAATAAACCTAAAACACAACATTTAAGCTGAAATTTAAGTCAACCAAATTATAGTATTTTATTTAGTCTAAAATCTTAAAAAGACGAGTTTAAGATAATAAACAGTGAGACAATCAACCTAAACCAAACAAGCTTAAAACGTAACATTTAATTTGAAATATCAACCAAATTAAAGTATTTTATCTAGAATCTAAAATCTTAAAAAGACGAGCATAAGAAATCAATAAGAGATTTTTTTTGTACCTAAATGTTATTTCAAATAATTATTACGATGCATAAATGTGGCACCCCTGATTCGATTGTAAATAGACAGCCCTAGTTTTTGAATATTTCAATCGATATAAATAAATTTAAACAATAATAATTATAAAATGTTATTATTATCACAAATCAAGTTCGATTCACCGGATACCGGAAAGAACGCAGACGCATAAAAAACTTATCGATAAGCAGAGTAATTAAGTATTTCACCATTTTAATTAATATTGTGAAATTATCGAAAGTATCAAATCAGTATCGGTCATCGTTCTCTAGTATAAAGACGTAATCGTATCATAATTTCGCGCTTATTTCGATTTACGTAAAAATTAATATCGCAATCTGTATCATTACAACATAATATTGTTCTCGGTTAATAAGCTGTATCATTACAACATAATATCGTTCTCAGTTAACAAGTGAGTGTTTTAAAAATAATATAAAATCCTACCTTAAACGCCTTGAAGATGAAGCCTTTGTTCTCGATCCACTATAACACTCGCGTAATTAACACAAATATAATCAAAAATCGTAATATTCACTCGAAATTTTCGTAAAAATTATGAAGACTAATTAAACGACCGATCGCGACAATAAATTCTTATCTACTGATTGAAAATCGAACACAATAATAATAAAAACATAACAGACACGTGCAACAATATTCGTGAAATTACAATGGTGTTAATTTTAAGTTGTTTACAATATATGTATGTGTGTATTTGTTGCTGAATTTCATGTGAGTATTTTATATTTTGCTTATGCATGATATTACAATTGCTTATTGCTCAATACTAGTGTTTCTAAATATGTGCTAACTTTTTTTCTCAATTTGAACATTTATTTTTATTTTATATAGTATTTTTTACCTATTTATAAATTTATCGATTAAAATCATTCACTTTCAAGTAAAGAAATAAACCACAACAAAACAAAAAAATATGTTAGAGCATAATAAGATGATTATTTTCGAATATGCGTTATTAAAAAATTTTTTTTTTCAAATCAAATGAATCCAAATATTCGAAAAAATCATCGCAGTCTCCATATCAATTAATTAATTATCAATATGACACATGACTCTCGTCAAGATAAAACTCGATTGCACGCATTTCGAGTATACTGAATCACCACTTCATGCACAAACGTTTTATACTACATTACCTAGCATAAAACACTCAATAACCCGAAGAAAACATTATAAATTTCGTCTATAATAAATATACGAAATATTTAAAACCTCTAAAAAAACCCTTTGACCCTAAGCCGATACATCATCGAATCGATTTCGAAACGAAACTATTAAGCGATAATTCTATAACGTTAATTGGCCGTAATGGATGATTAAGTGTCCAGTGCCTTTCGTCGGTGCCTTTCACACACACTGTACATATGTATATAATATAACATAATATAACCCAAGTACATAATAAGTACACGGTGAGGCAATAAAGACTGCCTTATGGTGATTAACCGAACGTGAAGGATTGATGATGATCGCGCTCCCTTTTGCGTACACCGATCCTCATTATCACATATGCACTTATTTTCGACAAAGGTTTAAGTCTAAAAATTGAAAAAAAAAATACATGGTGCATTCGGAAAGTAGTGAAATTCATTCTATTGTTGAGCTCTTACGAGTTATATGTTCATATTGGTTGACTTAAAGCATGTCTTTTCACTGTTTTAGTAAACTAAGTATAGTTACAGTATGTCCTTTTGCTATTAATTGTCTAAAATCCACGAATCAGATATGGATTTTTGTCAGTTCATATTGGATGGACTAACTAAATTAGTTAAAAGACCGGTCATTAGATGACTTATACACCCAACTCTCATTTTACACGGATTTTTTTACGCGGTTTCAAAATAACACGGTTTGAAAAAAATGAAAAAATATTTTTTTTACACGATTTATTTGGTCTAACACGGATTGTTTGAATTACATAATGAATATCGCGAAATGAAAAATGTCATTTTTTTACACGGTTTTTGCTAGTCCCTATCCACCGTGTAAAACGAGAGTTGGGTGTATATGTTCATATTGGTTGACTTAAGGCCTGTCTTTTCACTGTTTTAGTAAACTAAGTATAGTTACAGTCAGTCCTTTTGCTATCAATTGTCAAAAATTCACGAATTAGATACGGATTTTTGTTAGTTCATATAGGATGGACTAACTGTGATTGATTAGTTAACTAAATTAGTTAAAAAAAACTGTTATTAGATGGCTTAAATATTCAGTTTTACAATAAATTAAAAATCAGCTCAATTCAAGCATATAATATGGAATCAGTATAATCGTTTTATTTCACCTTTTTTTGAGACATCTATAGCTCCAACTGACTCTCAAACCCTAAATTGTTAAATGTCAAAAATTTGTCAACTTTCATTCATTCTTAAAGCTAAAAAAATGGTATCGAAAGATGTCAATTTTGCATAATTAAAGCTATCTAAGTAGCTGTGATAAAGGTCTAAAAAAGGAATCCTTCAAATCTTCCAAGAAGATATAACACGAATGAGAAAGTTGACAAAAAATAATTGAACACGAATAAAGAGCACTTTATAGAATCTTAATTATTTTGGCACATATTTTAAACAATTCTTAAAAAAAAATCATGACTTTCAAATGCATTCTTGCTTTGGTCACTGCAGTGTAAATTATCCCTAAATATCTGTAAACGAAAAAATACAGACTTACACCATTTTCATAATAAACAGCACACATCACGTTTGAGTTGAGTAGAGTTGGATTGAGCTGGGAGCACACTGAGCCGACAAAGACCTCGAAAACCGAGAATTCGTATCGCCGACTGTTTCTGGGAAACGATCGTGATCGACATTATGTGTAGTTTGTGTGTTTGTCTGTTGCTCGTTGTTGCGATGACAATTGGTTCTGGTTGTTGATTTGATTTGGTGCGTAATAGAGTTGGAATTTTTTTTTTTTTTTTGATAAATTGTACTGTAATCATAGTAAAAGGTATAAAAGTCGTTGTATAGTATTATTTTATGGAAGAAATTGATGTGTGTAGTTGAATTTTTATAGTACTGGATGGTTGTATCAATGATAGAAATGCTATCTAACCTATCAAGTAAATTAATTTATCCTAATTGATCCAATTTATTCTAACCTAACACATGGAATGATATTCTGTCAATATAACGATTCAGTAGAACTTTTGGATATAAACAGATTCTTCTGTGAATTAACATATTCCTCATAATTATAAGACACAGTAATACTCTTAATTACTGCATCATAATGGTCTATTCTTCTGATGACTGAAAAATAAAAATAGTCATTTTTCCAGCTGCTTAATAAATCTATCATCTTGATATGCATATTTATTTTCCTGATATACATAGTTTCACTTTTTAAAATACCAACACCTTATATCTATATTTTTGACAAAAGTATGATGAACTATCATCTTAATAACAATTCAGTAACTATTCTTCTAACAACTGTGTAATACTATACAATCTTCTTCCTGATAATTAATGATATAATTTTCTTCTCTACTACACATTCACTTGCATCTCATGACACATTTACTTAAATTTCACCCACTTAAAAAATTCATTCAATACATATTCTAATAAGACACTCATACAAAATTTCTTATAAGACACACCCCAATAAACCACTCTCCAAACGATACAAATATAGATCATCACACAAACACTCAACTCGAACCAAATCAAAAAAAAAAAACACACCTCACTTGGAACACTCGGAAAAAAATCAAGAAGCACGTGGTCTCTCGATACGTTGTCAACTTTTTACAGAATTTTTTCTACAACACGGCTTTGTACGAAAAATTTTTTTCCACCTCTCTCAGTCGTCATCAATCAAGAGCAACGGTGCTCTCTGGCAGAGGATGTGTAATCATATCACCTGACAGCCATCAATTCCGAGGCAGATTCTTTAACCGGTTTTAACCGGTTAACCGGTCGTCTTTGTCGACTTTCGAATTCTCCGTGGATTATAAAGGAGTATGATAATTAGACGATGGAAGAACCGTGTTCGTTGTCTTTTCTGGCGGTTTTTAGTCGCGAGATGAAGTTCGAGGCGAAGGTTTTTTAATGGAGTGTTATCGAATTTCGTTGAGAGTGATTGGCGTTTTTTTCATCGTGAGTGAATTTAAACAGTGTGATTAGTCACATTTTAGTGCGATTTGTTCATGTTGATGTGTGCTAGTTAGTGATGAATCATAAGATGGTTCGATATTTTGGAATGGACTATCAGCAAATTCAATGGGTTATGTTGGATTTTGGATTGAGTTATGTTAAATATGGTTAGATTTTGGATTTCATATTGGTATATTATGCTATATTTGAAATTTTATTAGGTTAGTTTGTATTAGTTTACGTTTTGGTTGGATTAGGTTAGGTCAAGTATTGTGATGAATCGTAAAATGGTTCGATCTTTTGGAATGGACTATCAGCAAATTCAATGGGTTATGTTGGATTTTGGATTGAGTTATGTTAAATATGGTTAGATTATGGGTTAAATTATGATATATTATGCTAGATTTTGGGTTTTATTAAGATAAATTAGGTTGGTTTACGTTTTGGTTGGATTAGGTCAGGTCAAGTATCGTGCTGAGACTCTATTCTACAAGTATCCATAAAATATTTGTGACTTAAATTTATTTTTAGAAAAAAGTAGATAAAACAATTTAAACGTTGAAATATAAAGCACAGATAAAGCAGTATATTCACTCATAAACAGAAAAATATATTATAATTCTATTATAAGAAAAAGCGTTAGAAGTAAAACTCTGTCATGGTAGGTATTTTAATTATTAGTTTAACAATGTTTTAATGTTTGTTTTTAATATAATTTCACAACTGTCATTGATGACTAATTGCTTACATTCAATTGAAAGATCGATCTTAAATTAAATCAAATATTTCATCTAATTCTCTTCATTTTTTTCATATCAAATGAAGTAATTTTTTCTCTACTTCAGTCGAATCCTCTCTATTACAGAATTTCCCAAGTCTATTGAAGTTTTACTTTATATTACATCAAAATTGGAATATATTAACAACGATTTCTAAAACCACCGATTCATGACAAACCATCCCCTATGACTAATTAAAATATCCGAAAACGGAAAAACTCACCCTCGCCTCGAAGCCCGCCTCGTATAGAAACGTTCACGTAACAGTTTAAACAACGTCATTTAAATGTCGTAAAATCGTGAAAATTCCTCGGCTTTATGGTTTTTTAATGAACGCCCCTTTCGATATTTTACTACCCATAAAGAGCATAAAACATTTTATTTTATCATTTAATACCCGGTCGGTCGCTTTATGGCCCAATAAAATATTTTTCGGTTACTTTAACCGACCGAAGCGCGATTGTTTTGTGCATCCACCATTCGTTATTATTACGAAAATTTTATGTCGTTATATGTTTAGTATTATGGTGTCGATCGCGTGCCGTTTATTATCATTTTTTTTAATTTAATTATATATATATATAACGACTGAAAAGGCCAAGAGTATAAGTGGATTCAAGAAAAGCGCGCTCAAAATACCTACATGTTTCAGGAAGAGGTCGAGTGATTTGATGATATATCTCAGTACATGATCCAAATTCGTTTATATCCTTTGGCCACCAATTATATAGAAGCGATTTCTATACATAAATCAATTTCGGCAAAAATGTCACTTATTCCTCTTGGTTTTTTCAGTCGTCATATATAATTTTTTTGGTCGGGAATTCCGGTAGCTTTTCGGATATTTTCGCTTCGTTTTATTTATCGGTCGTTAAAATCGTTTAATTACTCGACGAAATCGCGTTTTAGAAACGCATCCTTGTAATGGAGATGCATTTGAAAGTTTTCCGTTGAAGAAAGATGTCGTTAATCATTCGTTTTAACGAGCGCGTTAAATCTGTTCATGATTGAAAATTAAATCGAGGCGTTTTGTTCGGATTCGATTCGATGTTTTTATGGGATTGTTAAATATTGAGTGATTTTTTCTATTAAAATATACATAAAGTATATGCAATTTGAAAAAAATGATATCTAAGTGAATAAGTATCGTTCAAAAAAGATGAATAGCATTTTAAACGTCCACTGTATGATTATTTTATGGTCACTGTTGAACCGGTACAAATAAGCCAGTTAACATAGTTAATGTATGATTACTGATTACTGTTTATTTTACTTTAATTACTGTTCAAAAAACACACACCGTGTTCAAAAAGTTATGTATTCGGACAAAAATCGTACATGATACGTGTGCAAGTACTCAGTAGTTTCATGTGGTTCTTATAGCCCACTATTTGCACACGATACATGTTCATAAAGCCGACTATTTGCACACGATACATGTTCATATAGCCCACTATTTACACACGATGCATGTTCATATAACCGACTATTTGCACTCGATTCGTGTTCATATAACCGACTATTTGCACACGATTCATGTTTATGTAGCCAATTCCTATTTTATCACTTACCGATCAAGATTTTTTTTAAAACCAACCAATTCTCTCACTCAAATCGAATCAATTTCAACCCCCACCAACATAAATCATTTAAAATTCACCTTTTTTCATCAAAAAAAAAAAATCTTAAGAGCCTACGGGACGATTTACAATCGTCTCGGTCAAATTAGCATTCCATTTATGGCAATGATCGTAAATCGATACGCACAAGTGAGCGACCCCGTTCGATTTATTTATCGTACCGGTATATAAATGTAAATAAATAAATAAATAAATACACACACATAAGTGCAGGTTTATATAATAACATAATATCGAATTCAATACGAGGCACACTAGGTAAGCGAACACTAAAACCGTATGACAGTTTTACTGCTCGTCCACGTTCACTTTACTGCGCGTCACCCCATATAAATTCGCAATTATATGTACGCACGTAAGTGAAAGACGCTGATTGCATGTGTTATACCTGAGCTAGAGATACACTGATCATCAAACTTTTGATTAATTAATTTTCAGATTCGCTTCCGATCTTTAATGGCCGATATTTTCAACTCTGGTTAGAAAATAAAACGAATTTAAACTACGCGCGGTTCTTTAGTTGCTAACTGTCGAAATCTGGAAGAAGAGATGGATGTGTGTATTGTTGTATGAACTGTAGTATGTCTGTCTCTTTCAGCAGCTGTTTTGACAGATCATAATTGGAGTGATAGCAAGTAGTTTAAATTCGTTTTATTTTCAAACCAGAGGTGAAAATACTGGACCTTAATATTATATTTCATTTCAATATACGATTCCTTCCTGGAGTGGTTTTTTTACTTATACATTCTATTTCCTGTTGTGGAATTTGTTACATTTTTAAATGCAGTAAAATTAACTACATTATTTCTTTTTATAATAAGATTTACTGCTCTGTTCTCTTGCAGACTCATGTCATATCACGTTCTAATACACTAGAAAATTATTTTATGCAGTAAAATTCACGACTCTATTCTTTCATGATTCACTACATTACTCCATAGATTCGATACATTTTCCTTCATAAAGTAAAATTTGCTAACTTACCCATTTCAATAGTATAATTCACTACAAAAATTAAAATTAATATACTAAAAATAAATAAATTTTAAAGATTCTTTATTTTACCTATTTTTATTGATAAATAAATTACTTCTTTTTACAGATTTGCTCTCAAGAATCTGATCACCTTTTATAACTTCAACTTTACCTGGATCCAAATATTTAGTTTCAAGAAGAATCGAAGCAGAATAGCTGGAAAAGGTAATTGATCCACAATTTCATCATTTTTACATTTTTTTTTTCAAAAACATTGAAAACCTCCAAATATCGTACACGACTGAAATTTCCGTGGGAAAATACTCAAATATCCCATTTTTCGCGTTTGTATCGTACACTTTTAGTTTAGTGTGTACGTTTTACGATACGGTAATAAAACTGACCGACAAGGACTGGATCTATAAAATAGTATCCTTTCTGGAGACTTGGTACATTTCGAGTTCTAAAACGGTACGAAATGCGGTTTGTGACCAATCGATTTGTACGCTTACCGTTTTCCGATGCACTTTTTATGTTCTTTTAAGATACTTTTATTGTTTTTTGCCATTCTTCTATTCGTTGTTTTTTGCGTTACCTTTATGGCTTTTCTCGGATTAATTAGTTGGTTGGCTTTGTAATTAGCCGATTTGCAGTCTAGTTCGTACTAGTAATTGTATCATTGTATAAGTAAATATTGAGTTGTTTTTCGAAGTGAAAAAATCGGAATGTAATGGTTTGTTGGATTAAATTTGTTTTTATCCGTCGTGTTTAGTTCGGTGCTATCGAGACTGATGACTTATTTAAATGAACAAACATCGAAATGGTATTATAATAGTGACAGATAGTATTATCGAAATGTCCATTAGGAAAATTAGTTATGTATCGTGTGGAATTTTCCACGAATAATTTCCATGCTATACGATAATAATTATGAATGATATTCGATATGGGTAGACGTTTCATTTCGTAAATGTGCAACGTATTTTCGTAATATATATTTAAAAATATATATCTAATGTTTATCAAAATAACAATTAATTTGATTAAATAATATTTTATTATAAAAATCAATTATTCTTCATACATTATCTAGAGTTTCTATTGAAAATAGTCTCTTTTGGTATGAAGAAAGTCAAATCTTATCAGTAGAACTTCGTGAGATGGAATAGGATAAATAGAGCATGTGAGATAGGGCATAGTAGAATATTGATTACGCAGTACAGATTGGACAGTAACTACAAATCGGACAATAACTACAGATCTGACAGTAACTACAAATCTAACAGTGACTACAGATCTGACAGTTACTACAGATCAGATAGCAATTACAGATCAGACAGTAACTGCAGATCGAACGACACAATCATATCTAAACTTAACTTTAGTAAAGCAACCAAAATCGTATCTTCAACATCGCAAATACATAATTGTAGCAAAGCAATAAAATTCAAAATAAGATCTGCAAAGCATTAAAATTGAAACATAAAACTCAAATTACTACTAAAAAGGCCAAGAGGTGCAAGTGATTTCGATAAAAGTGCGATCAAAGTTGAGCATGTATGTATTAGGAGGAAATTGAATGATTTGATGATATATCTTGGCACACGTTCCAAATTCGTTTATATCCTTTTACCACCAAACATATAAAAGCGATTCCTGCACATAACTAAATTTCAGCAAAAACGTCACTCGTACCCCTAGCCATTTTCAGTCGACAATAAAGCATCATCAATCGACTTTGAATTAATTGTGCAGTCAAACAAAAGAGTCTTAAAAAGTATAGCACACACGCGTTTCAGACAAGTGTTAAAACACGTGCAGAACCAGTAGCCGTCGACCTTTCAACACCCTCACGACCGCAAACCGAACCCGAAAGCCTGAATAACGACCAATAAAATCCGAAGTGTTTCGCCCCGAGGTCGAAAGGACGCCGAAGCGTTTCGACTTTAACGATCTGTTTCGCGCGCCACCTTGCACACAACGAATGCAACTAAAGTTGTTGAAAAATTCGGTTGTGTTGTGTTTTGGGCGTGGGTGGGTTGTTTTTGGGTTAGACATGTCTTTTTTGGTAAATTGGTGAAGTTTCAATTTTGATGTATATCATAGAAATGATTTAGAAGCGTGATATGTGGTTGAAGAGGGAGCACTTTTCTTTTCTGGTTAGATTCCAGTAAGAATTTTAAAATTTACTAATAAGACTGATAATGAACGTTCCTCTTTATACTATATTTTTGAATTTGAAAGTAAGATTTCTTATTTAGACATTTAAAACAATATTTTATGTGAAAGAAAATAAGATTACGAAAGACTTGTATTCAGTGTTTCAATTCAACTGCAAATAGTCGATTATTCGCAGTCATGTCAAGTAGGAATAGTCAATTAATTACAGCCGCGTTGACTGTGAATAGCCAATTATTTGTTATAGCATTAACCATAAAGAACTTTACTTATTCGAAAAATATTTGTATCTCTATTTTCTCTTAAGTCATTCATTTTCGATCGAAATTTTCTAAGTTATGAGATGGTTTATGTCTCACCTAAATAATGAACTGAATCAATATCAAATTGAACTTCAACTAACATCAGCAATCTAATGAAAAAAAAAATCTTATACAACCATACAAATCTCAAACACCATCTTGGTTAATTGATCCCACCCACGCTCACTTCGATTAGATCCAACACAGCTCTTCCATAGGTTCCAAACATCATAAAACACATTTACATCGAATCCAATCATCATCACCATCGGCTCTAAATGTATAATACAACCTTCTAAATCGCAATCTCAAACGCTATCTCCGACAATTAAACGAGTCCGAACTACAAACCCACGCGTTTGACTCTCGTTGACTCCCGTACATCGAAGCTCTTACCTTAAATATCCTTGAACGAACACCTAAAACCCATATCTATTCGATTCAGTTATCTTCGAGAGAGTGCAAACAACCTCGCAGCTCGCAATCTCAAACGCCATCTCCGACAATTAAACAAGATCGAATCCCACCCACGTGCGATTTCGAATAGAATCTCGCTTTGGTGTACCTTAAATGTCCTTGTGGCAATCTTCATCCGTTCTCTTTTGATTGTGGCATGCCAAGATTCTTCGATTTGTTTATTCTGTCAAAATGGTTTTATTTTAGTTGTCCTTTCGTCAAACAGTCTCATGGTTTCTTATTTTATGTTTTTGATTTGATTACATCTTATAAACATAAACTTAGAGATGAATTCATTCCAATTTAATAATTTAAATTGATGCAGCATCAATAAGCAACTTTCCAGCTACGAATCTGAACTTTTCTAAGCCCACATTCTTCAAATCGACTCCTACTGCCTTTCTGATCTAATTCCAACGATTTCATTAAAATCCAACTACTTCAATCAAATTAAGCATCTCAAATCCAAGTCTTGATTTCCAGAAATCAAGCTGTATTTAATTTCACATTCCTCAAATCAACTCCCACTATTTTCCAAATCTAATCCCAACGATTCCACGAAATCCAATCACCTTAATCAACCTAAATCACTTAACTCAATCTATAGATATCGAAAAGAATCAAATTTCACATCTCTCATATCAACTCCTACCATCATCCTGATCTAATCTGAACGATTCCATGAAATACAACCACCTCGACCTCCCAAATCTTCCAAATCTGAATCCTAACTTCCAGCAATTGAGCAATATCCAATCCCACATCACTCAAATCATCTCCTACTGTCTTTCTGACCTAATTCCAACGGTTCCACGAAATCCAATTACCTTAATAGAACTAAACTTCCCAACCAGAACCCCGATATCTAGAAATCGAATCCTACATCCCTCAAATCAACTCCCACTAATAATTCCAATGATTCCGCGAAATCTGACCACCTCAACCAAAACAAATCTCCCAAATTCTAATCCTCAGCAACCGAACAGCATCCAATCCCATATCCCTTAAATCAACTCCCACTATAATTCCTATGATTCCACGAAATCTGACCACCTCAAAATCTCCCAAATTCTAATCCTCAGTAACTGAGCAGCATCATCCCTCAAATCAACTCCTACCGTCATCCTGATCTAATCTCAACGATTCCTCGAATTCCAACCTCCCAAATCCTTCTCCCAATCTCAAGCAGCAGGATCAAATCCCACCCACGTTCTCCCAAGGATCCGATCGGATCTTTTGGCGAAATCTCATCCTTATTTCGTCCCAAGAGAAGAGGAAAGATTTATCGTCTCGGTCCAGCGGTGATGTTGCGGAACACCAGCCGCACTCGTGACCCGTCCCAATAAATCACTCGACGCTAAAAGGCTGGCTTATCGTTTAATAGAGACACAAATAACCGAGGCTCATTTGAATACGGCGCTGATTGTCTATCGCTGCGGGGCTGCAGCAGCAGCAACGCCTCGGATGCATTCGAGTTGCATTGTAACGATGGAGGTATTTTCAGTTCGATATAGAAGAGTAAATGCGACGACTAAAAAGGACAACTGACATTTTTGCCAAAATTGAGGTTTATACAGAAATTATTTGGTGGTAAAAGGATATAAACGAACTTGGAACATGTGCCAAGATATGTCATCTAATCACTCGATAGCTTCCTGATACATATAGGTACAATCTCAATTTTGAGCGCACTTCTCTAGAAATCACCATGAAGTCACTTGTACTCTTTGGCCTTTTCAGTCGTCTTGAGACTGAATATTCTAAGGCTGGTATGATTGGCTAGTGGATAAAGATATTTTAAGTTGACTAGTGTAAATAGTATATACTAACATATGTACTGTGATGAGTCAGTTTAGGTTAAGTTGGGTCAGGATTTTAGTTGAATTAGGTTAAGTTGAGCATTTTTCGTGATAGGTTGGGTTACGTTTTACACTTTGAAAACTATGTATTCACTATTCTAAGGCTGGTATGATTGGCTAGTGGATAGAGATATTTTCAGTTGACAGTATACAGTATACAGTGTAAATAGCATATATTTACATATATACTGTTTGGTTTGTGATGAGTCAGTTTAGGTTAGGTTGGGTCAGAATTTTAGTTGAGTTAGGTTAAGTTAAGCATTTTTCATGGTAGGTTAGGTTAAGTTTTACACTTAGAAAACTATGTATTCAAGGCTGGCATGATTGGCTAGTGGATAAAGATATTTTCAATTGACTAATGTAAATAGTAGTGTATTTATGTACTGTTTTGTTTGTGATGGGTCAGTTTAGGTTAAGTTGGGTCAGGATTTTAGTTAAGTTAGGTTAAGTAAAGCTTTTTAAATATGTTGAGTTACGTTTTAGGTTCGATTTTAAGTTGTGCAGATCAGATTTCACACATTTTTGAAAGAAATAATACCTACTTATTTAGTGATTTAGGAATAAATAAATGAATGTGTTCTTATAACTACAGTACCCTCTTCTTCTCCCATTTTGAATATTATTTAGTTCATATCTTTTGCACAATGTAATTTACTTCAGATCTGTTGGCTTAGGCTAAAATCCTGTTACTTTTGTCGAAAAAAAAGTTTCAAAAGTAGGCTTTCACGAGAAATCAACGATTAACTTCCATCCAAATCGACATTATTTCTGAAATGAGATTAATTAAATTATCCTATGAGACCACATCCATCAATTTACTCCCTCCGCAGTTTGAATATTCACTATTCTAATCAGTCCAACTCACTCAGTTACAACTGTATATGAAACATAAACATAATTTCGAACATTTATCCGATTTCCTTGCATTTTCGATTGCATAAAAGACAAACGCAAGCGGAAAAGAACGTCCTGTGCGAAAAGCAATAAAACTGCCACGTTTCAAAACTCGCACATTTCCTCGTGTAAATCATCGAGTTTGACTTTTACTCTGTGCGAAAGGTACACGTGTGAAAAGCTCCACTCGCATATAATAAAACGATTAAGCAATTTTATTGCGGCTTAATGATCAATTTGTATATCTGCGTGGAAACGACGAGCAATTAAGCCAAATTAAAAGCGAACTTTCGCGAAAGGAACGAATTTAATATCTCTCATATGCGAAATCGCCTTTTCGAATGTGATACCGAGCCCTTTAAGTCCTTTCTGTTAATTGCTGTTCTTTTTTAACTTATGTGAATTTTTATGTAATTTTTTTAATTGTTTCGTTTAATTGTGGTCGTACTAATTTGGATGTAATGCAGGTTTTTCACTGCATGTTCAATGTGGACCCCAAAGCTTAGGTTAAGTGTACATATTGAATTTTGAAATCAAATCAAAGAAATGTTGTTTTGTTAAGTTTTATAATGATATTATCGATTAATCCGTTGAATATAACAACGCAGTTTTAATCCATTGAATATATATCAATGCAGTTTTGGAACGTCACATGGAAAGATAACACAGACAGACACAGAATAGTGCTATTATACGATTAGATTTTTCAATACCAATCTTGATATCATTTTAATTTATTTGAAATCAAATAAATTGTCATTTTCAGAGACTTTTCTGCGCTCAAATTTAGTGACTAACTCTCGACACTTTTATTCCTTAGCTTTAAAGTCCTCAAATAATTTTTATTTCTAACTTGAACATGAGTTAGTAAATATTAACTATTTAACTAAATATTAAATATAAAAGTTAATAAGTTAGTTAAATATGAACACCTGTTTAATGTTTTTTGCCAAAAAATCTTAAATCTGACCAAATCTTAATCTTAAAGCAGAACGAACTGTTGTTTTTTACAATTTGAAGATGGAAAAAAATAGTAAAACACGTGTATATTTGACCTGGCGAATTTACGAGCGAAATTTTCATTAGATTAGATATCTTGAAAAAAAAATTACACATATAAAATACGTGTCGTGTTCCGTTAGAACCTATCGCCGAACATTTTTATGCTAAATTCGCGTCTTGTTTATTTAATTGCAAATTTCCAAAAGAGAACCGTAGAAAAAGTCATAAATCGGTCATTTTTTCTCGTAAAGCGTCGGCGTATAATTAATCAATATTGAATTTTTTCCTTAACGTTTTTGATGTGTAGTGTGTTTGAAAAGTTAATGTATTTCGTATATTCAATTAAAATTATTTATATAGACTGTAGAATGTTCGATTATTCCTAAAAAAGTCAAGGAAATACATTTTGAATTGTATAAGGATAATGCCATTGATATGATTTATCAATAGTTTGAGTGGAAACACACTTTTATGAAAATTTCTATTTTTTGTCGACTCTTTCAAAATTCACATACTTCGATTGATATAAAAAAAAATCATGTGTTTCTATTTGGTTTTCAAATTTCTATAATCGAATTAATCTAAATCAAAATATTACATCGGAAAATTTAATTGAATTTTTTTTCCATTGAGCCCCGAATTCCCGAACTCCACCGCAACTTTACGACCGCACTGTACATTTTTTTAACATATTATTGGAACGAATATAATAAAATTTTATTGACCGGTCCACGCGGCTATTTTGTATAATAATAAATTGATTACAAACCAAACACGCGCACGCAAGAAAGAAAGAAAGATTAACGAAAGAAAGAAAGAAAGAAAGGAAGAAGAGGCGCCTTCCTTCCGATACAAATATTGTATGTGAAAATTAATTGAGTTTTATACGTTTGCTTCGAATTTCAATTAAAAGCAGGAAATTGGAAATATTCCCTTCGATCCTCTCTATAAACGAACCCTCGCAATTTGTATAGATGCATCTTCGATTTTACATACATATGTGCATTGGATGCACTAACGAATTTCCTGATTGGGATTCGATTCAAGTTGCATACATTTGAATTTGTCTGAATTTATAATTTAAATATTAAAAAAAATTCAATAGATCATTTGAGTCACCGGCCATTAATGTGTTAAAAATTTCAGTTTTATGATTCATTTTTCTTGTGAATCGATTTGAATTTAATTTTTGTTTTTGGATAAATTGATTATTTAATAAAATGAATTCACCTATGACTAATCAATAATACAAAATTTCACACTCAAAATGCGAAGCAACCATCGACATTTCACTGAGGATGATCACCCCTGCTAATACATTCTCATACTTTAAAGGCATACATTTCGACAAATACATCGAAACTTATATACACGTATACACCAGGGTCGGATTTAGTACGAAATTAATTAATTTATTGAAATTAGACACTAGGTTGATTAAAATTCTAAATAAACAGTCTACCACTTGCATGTCTTTTGTAATGATTTATGATTTTTTTTTATGAATTGGTTAAATATGGGTTTTAATTTGATAGTACAGTGATTTACGCATTTGTGCATACTGTATTAGATTCAGTGTAGTCGTTATGATATTGAGTTCGAATCATATCAAAATTAGGTAAAGATACATATTCAAATATAAATCATTTGTAAAATGATTGCTTCTTTCTAATGTTTGATCTATTTAATAAAAAAAGACTAATTTAAAGCCTCACAATACAATCCATCGAATAAAATCATCAATTAGGTATGTTTTATTTTGGCAATCGTGTAATTAACTATAACTTTTTTTTACACTTGTCATATAATAGCTAATGCGACAACTATTAGACGAAGTCATTATATTAAAAAAGAATTACTAGAATTATGAATCAGGCATTTATAAAATCTATGAAAATAGCAATCTTGTAATTTTGTCTATTCATATAAGTATCATAAAGTAATGTGAAGACTGTGATATGGATTTCCTGACTATTAAATCATTTTAATTTGATAAAATATCCAAGCACACGTTCTTAATTCGTTTACATATATCCTTTTGCCACCATATATATGAGCGTACATAAAAGCGATTAATGTACAAAACTATATTACGGCAAAAATATAACTTGTACCGTTCGACCTTTTCATTTGTCAATTATATGTGAGTACAAATGATAACTGAAAAAGCTAAGAAGTACAAGCAACATTTTTACCGAAATTGAGTTATGTACTGGAATCGCTTCTATCATATATTTGGTGGCAAAAGGATATAAACGAACTTAAAACGTGTGCCTAAACATATCATCAAATCACTCAACATCCTCCTAATACATGTAGGTTCACTCTTAACTTTAAACTCTCATTTCTCGAAATCACTTGAACCCCTTGCCCTTTCCAGTGATCATATATACAAGAAATATCCCAAATCCGTCCCTGGCACGCACACTGTCCACATACGGCCAGGGCTATCGAACTTTTTATCGATCCAGCTCGTATATTTTATCGATTCGAAACGCGTGGCTCGCGTCGGGCTGCATATTCATAAGCAAGGGACGATTTATAAATTTTAATTAGCCGCGAAGCCTTATACGATACAACAACCGTATTGAGATGTCCGACGAATTATCCATAGCTGCTTACAGATGCAGATTGCATAGTTTCGATAGCCACTTTCGGTAAAAGATCTCTTCATATTATCGCATTATAACCTCAACGCTTTTGTAACCCGAGAACGTTTCGGCTAACTCTCAAGTTAACGATGAATTTTTTAAATATTCAAATTTTTGTTTTTTCATAGTGATTTGAATATGTTTCTATCAAATTTTATAGAAATATAATTGAATTTTGAATTTTTTAAACTACACCCAACTCTCGTATTACACGGTGGATAGGGACCAGCAAAAACCGTGTAAGAAAAAATACATTTTTTAATGCGCGATATTTATTATATAGTTCGAACAAACCGTGTTAAACCAAATAAATCGTGTAAAAAAAATATTTTTTTCATTTTTTCAAACCGTGTTATTTTGAAACCGCGTAAAAAATCCGTGTAAAACGAGAGTTGGGTGTATTTAAAAAAACTATAATGAGCATTTTGGTCATTGGTTAAGCTATAAGTAATTGATACTAAACCATAAGTTCAACATTTCTTTCTCTATAGAATTTAATAGTTGTCTATGCAAACTAGTTGCAAATTTACTATCAAAATAATTCAAAAAAATTGTCATAATAATTCCTTATTTTAGATTGAATTTGAATTAAACTTATTCAGAAATATAAAATATTATATTAGAATGTAATAGTTGTGGTTTGGATATCTTTTAGATTGTGTTGAATTTCAATATTTCCATATGGAACATATTTTAGATTAAACTTCTAAATAAAATTATTAGTGTGCATATTTTATGATAAGTACAGTAGTTTCTTTATGATATCAACTCAAGTGTCAATATGAAAGATAAAATGTCTATCTTTATACATCTCACAGAGGTTTTCTCTGTGTTTTATAAACAGTGAAAACATTTATGTATTGAAACTGTGCTTTATCAACGTAATAAATCATACGATTAATCAAATATTACACATTTGATAGATAAAACCGAATTGCACAACTCCTTAAATACGTCCAACCGAAAAATCTTATACAAAAAAATTAATAAATCAAAAATATAATAAAACGAAATGAGGCGTATAAACTCTTAAGATGTATTCATTTTGCGTGAACTATCATGCCATAAAAAAATAATGATAAAAGGATCAAGTGTAGGAACACATCGTAAAAAAATGCCACCTGCTTTACGAAAATTAACCACCGTTTCGAAATCGTACAAATATGAGAAAATCGACCGGATTAAAACGTCAAATTAATTTACAGCATGCTATGTAACAGTTTTTAGGGAATTATAACTTATCGGAGAGATAAGCGAAATTAATTAAAAATATAATTTGGCCGAAAAAAAATTTTTTTTAATGTGTGTGTGAAAAAGGTTTGATAAGAAAAAAATTCCAGAATCAAAACGGGGTTGTGTTTTATTGAGGGTCTAAAAATCTACCCCAAACGATTCACGAAACAAAGAGCCGCATACACGAATTATGCGTCCGCCCTTTGTGCCATTACATCTTCTATCTATTTCTACTGGACACAAAACAGGTTGAGAACCATTGAAAAATAATCCAAAATTAATACTAATTAAATCTTATATAAATAATAATTCATTTATGTATGAATAATATACATTTTTCCTTGAAACAAACTGAAAACCTGGTTGACAGTATGACTATAATATTAAGGTTGAACTTAAATATTACCCTAAATATTGTATCTGTCTTATGTTGCAAGTTTTGAATAGAAAATCGTCAAGTATATGAATTTAAAGCATTCAATTAAAAAAAATTAAATTCTTTTGGTTGAAAAAAAGTTTGCTTATTACCGGATATTCTTTTTAGTTTAATAACTGAGTGTGTCTATGATTGATAACACTAAATTATTTATAATTTCCCTTATCAAAATTAAAATATGAATACAAAACTCAATAAGCTATACAATTTCAATTTTTTCTGTTGATATTCAACAGGCCTATATTTGAATAGAAATATTTCTCAAGCATCGAAAGTGTCATTATATCAACAATAACTATCATATCAAAGCCAAAAATCGATACGAAATCGTCTTATACAAACACATCTAACATCACAAACGACTAATAATCTGATAGAACAATAGCCATTCGATCCCGACTATAAGATAATCTTAATTAAACTATTGTCAAACGAATTATTTATATTACTTTCATACAATGCCGATTTCGTCACGAAGCTCATTTCCAAACGCCGAATTCAATGGAACAATCGAACGAAACTATCCAAATAGAAAATTAAGAACCCACATAGTCACAAACCATAACAATTCGATTTACTTTTTTTTTCTCGTCAAATTTATTTATAAGAAGGTTGACGACGCCTGTCTTTTTATAGGGCAGGTACTTCAGTCGCGCTGAGCAGCTCAGTCAGAGGTTGGCCATTACGGTTTAATTTAAAAGATAGGGGAAGAGGAAGAGAAACTTGGAGGTTTTTTTTTTATGTAAAAAAAGGCATTTATAAATATACTGATGAACTCACCCTTGCTTTATAGTGGATACCTGTAGAATCGAAATGATACCAAAACTTTCCCTTTTTGTATATTTTTCAATAAAATTTTATTTTTGAATCATTTAAAATAATTTATCAACTGTCAAACAAGCTGTTGAATATGAATTCAATTTTTTTCTCAGTTATTTTGGAAAAATCAATAAATCAAATTTATTTTAATTAAAGCTCTTATTATAATTATATTTGACGACTGAATTCCACAAAGGGCACAAGTGACCTTTTTATCGATATTGTGTTAGGTAAATAAAATGATTCTATTTATGATATTGAACCAATATTATTACTAACTCAATATCGATAAAAAAGATCACTTGTGTCCTTTGTGAAATTCAGTCGTCATTTATAAAGGACAGTTTCATTAATATTAGATGCGACTATAGCATTTATAATTTTTTAACGACTTATTAATTATTACTTTTGGTATAAATTCAAATATTTAAATATTCAGAAATTGTACAAAATAACACATGACTTGATTGCGCCAATTATGAGGTACGCCAGTAGGTAGTAACATATTTTATTAATTATATACAATATTTTTCTCTCTAAATGATTATTCTAACTCGAATCTAATATTCATTTTCTTAATCAATAGATTTTTTTAACTATTCCTCTTTTTTTATCAAAATCTTTTCACATCTCAAGATACTCAAGCAATGTCAATAGTGATTAACAAAAATTATGTTCATTACTATATTTTTCATTTTAAAAATATATATTTTTGCTCAAAATAAATATGTTACGATTCTGTAGACTATTCAAAATTTTAACGAATTCATTTAAAAACATCAAAAATGGATCTAGAAAAATTATATTTTTATTCACAAATTTCAATTTTTTGAGAATGTTCGAAAAATAGATTCTGTCATCGGATCCGACGTTTATTATGAAATTCCCTTTTAATATTATTCGACTCTCACTCTCTCGAAAAAATACCGAAAACATTTTAGAATGTCGGGTCTTTGAATTTTTTAAGACCCATCTCGCAGGTAAACCGTTTTTTATTCATCCCCTAAACGAAAAGGGTTGTTATTTCGAACGGACAAACTCGAATCTTCTTTCTGCGTCTGTGGATTTTATAAAAATTCTCCGAAATTTAATAAATTCACCAAGAGATTTTATAAGTGAAGTGTTATTTTATCATTGAACATTTTTTTGTGTTTTATAGCTTTTGATTATATAAGTTCAATAATATATGATTCATGGTTGAATCAATAGAGATTCTTTACGATGTATTAAAATGAGACGAAGTGAAATGAATCATTCGTTATTGAATGTGCATTATCGTAATAAAATATGTAATCTTTATTAATTGTGTTTATTAACTATAAATCATATAAATAATAAAGTCTACTATAATAAGAAAATTATATAACTTTTATAATAGTTCCATAAAATCAATTAAATAATATTCACTTATATAATTTTGCTTACAATAGCCATATTCTGTATATTTTTGTGTGATATACTAATAGATCTACATCAACTATTGAGCAATTTGCATAAAAATCTTATTAAGGTGTAAATAATTAATATAATTTTCAAAATATATACTCATCTAAATCGTATAGGTACAGATATCACGAAAAAGTCTAAATTTCATACAAACTTCATTGAAATATACCCGCAATATTAACCCTTTGAATACGACATGCTCAATAAAAAGGGACAAAAAATATAATTAATTATTTTTAAAAAAATCTGAGTTTACGAGAACTTTATAATTTCATCGAAGCTTTTCAAAAGAAATTTCTTATAAGATTCTTATTAAAATCACATAAAAGTCTTTTTGAGAACAATCTATATAAAATTCAAAGTCAAAACCAAACAAATTGGTAATTTAAATCAAACCCACATTATTACGGTCCACTTACACGTCTGATAAAATATACACAAATGCGAACAGCAACAACCCAATATTGCTTTGAGGTATCAATTTCAAAAAAAAAAAGTCCATAACTCTCTCAAATTTCATCGCTGGACGAAAATTCAAAAAGTGTTGTCACAAGTTGGAACGATCGAAGAACAGTTTTGTGTCATAGCTGACATAACTGTTTGCAGTCGTCGAGTTCGTCAACAGACGGTCCATTATTTGACGAGCGCAAAGGAAACCACGCACAGATAAGAAAAGCAAACAACACATCCGACAGTGTTTGAACTTGGTACGACGACCTTTTCAAAAAACGCTCATCTGCTTATTTGACATTCATTAAAAATATATTTGTGAGCCTATTTCGGAAAAAAATAGAGACTCTCGTCGTATGGAGTGTGTGAGGCATGGTTTTGGTGGGACGTGAGGCGATTTCTGTTGAGGCAAGTTCACCTGATCGATGGAAGTGTGTGGGTTTTTTGTTTTATTTTTTGGAAATATTTTCGGACGAATTGTGTGTTGGAATAGTTAATGATTGTGTTTGTGTCGAATTTTAATATTTTACTTAGGCCAATTTGATTGTAATGACTCGTAGAGAATAGTGCCATTGATTTGTCAGTTTCTAACTTGATCCAATTTCGGTCTGTCATCATATCGTCAGAAAACTATTCTTTTAATTCCACAAAAGTTCACTGATAACAAATTTCAGTGGATATCCTGATATTCTATTGATATTCCTAAGCTGCCCCAAAATTCTCATAAATTTCACTGAATTTCTTAAAATTCCTAAGCTACCACAAAATTCAATTCTATTTAAAATCCAAAAAATCTCATAAATTCCTCAAAACCTCACTAAAACTCCACAAAATTCCCGAAAAACCAATCAGAATTTCAATTAAATTCATTTATTCTATCAAAAATCAGATTCAATGTCTTGTGTGGTTTATCGTCAACAATTCTTTAAAAATGAATTATTTTTGAATATGTTCTTTCGTTTAGTATGTGAATCTATTTTTTTGGTAATAGCTAATATGTGATTTTGGATTGAAACGTGATTTTCTCGATGTTTTAGTAATTTGTAGGAATTTGAATAGAGTACAAATATTTTTTCAAGAATTCGGTTAGTATTATAAATTCATAGCAAAGTTTTGTTAAAATTGGAATTTATCAGTTTTTTTTTTATTTTAAGACTTTTATTGAGAAAATAAATTATTTAAATACACTTTAAGATAACACCTACACTATTTACTATCGTTAATATAAGATTTACCATTCACTTTGCTCATCAACATTTGTACATAAAATATCTTGTCGACATTTTCATAAAAACAATATAGTTGACATTTAAACTGTTTTCCATCATAATAATAAAAACCATAGTCGTTTATAAAAATGAAGTCATTCTAATAATACAATTGAAAAACAATAAATACGAACAAGATTTCCTTATGTAAAATGAAAAACACATTAAACTTTAAAATCGTCTAATACAAAATCGCTAAACCGCACTTAAAACTCAATAATACACATGTATGTATTCGAAATTCGATTTTTATTACGCACTTAATACAGTTTTATACAATTCTTTAAGAAACGCTCTAAGGCGATAAACGCATTTCGAATCACATGAAATATTGTAATCTGTTCGCTTTATCATTATAATATTCAGAATATTTTAGAGATGTTGCCGTGTATCTCTTTTTATATGTGTGTCATGTAAGAAAAGTGTGTGGGCGAATATTGAGTTTGTCAAATGTTAAGAATCATTCATACGAATCAATACAAAAAAAAAATAACGAGCCTTAAAACTCTGTTAGAAAATAACTTTTGCACGTCAAGTTTCGTTTAATATTTTTAAAATGTTGATATGCGAGTACAAAGGGTTAAAATGGGACCTGAAGAGTAATAAATAAATTTCGTGACTTTATGAATTTGGATTGACTACAAACATTGGGCTATTTGAATTCACATTGAGGGCAAATATTGAGATATATGACCTCATATCGACTGCAAATATTGGGTTACATAAAGTCGGTGCAACTACTTGACTATTACTATGGCTTATTAACTATAATTTAATATGACTTTATACAGAAAATTTGGAATAAATATCCTGCTTACTACCCATTTATTGTAACATTTATATGAACGACTATTTTTATATAAAAATCATGAATGTATCGAAGTTAAATAAATCAATTTTTGATCATATTTCAATCGATTCATATGAATGCATCTTAATGATAAAAAACGTGATATTTGTCAAAAGAAATATTTAAATTACACTTAAACATCTTCGAAAATCATCGCGTTCATAAATTTCAAATTCGAAATTAACATACACACAGTAGGAACGTCTACGATCGTGACCCTTACCAACTTTTAATTATGCATAATACAATTCGATTATAAAAATGTGACTATCCATATATAAACTCAAAAAAAAAATAAAAAATCACGTGACTAGATCTTCCAAAATAACGCTAAAAACCCATCGCGAATAAATCAAACGCCTATGAACTTCGAAAAAACGTGTTTTTTCGCTCGTAAGGCTATATTTCCTTCCAAAAACACGAAGCTTATTAAATTTAACAAGATTATGCATTTTTTTTTAAACTTGAGATTATTGATTTTTTTTTTATTAATTATTCAATTAATTTTATTAAATAATCCGAGCGTGTCGTGAATTTGTAAGTCATTTGTACGAGGTATTAAATATTCATCGGATTTTTTTTTCGGGTTTTATTGGCGAAAGAATCATTTATCCTAATCAATCTTCTTGGACAAATTATACACGGTGAGATAGAAAGATACGGTCAGAATATGCCCATATTAATTGATTAATAAATCGTTATCTGAAAGTAATAAATTTCAAAGCGAAAGATTTTCGAATTTGCGGACCTTTGACTCCTTTATGTTTCTCCTGAGCTAAATGTTTCTTTTTTAATTATCAATATATTTTAAGTTTTTTTTTATGTTTTGTAAAATTCTCTGTTTTTGTAAATAACGAGTTTTCCGAACCGCTATTTATGTTAAAAAAATGTTTCAGTGTAATAAAATCTGATTTCTATAAATCAATGATTATAATTGAGAAAATATTCTATTTTTTATCATTTTTGTATTTAATCTGTGTGTGTTATAAATTTTATAAAAATATGTAACAACTTATACATATTAAATTATATTTTTATTTTATTCTTTAGGTACAAATACACGTAGAAGAGAAAGGGACTAGAAGTTACGGGGGTAAGTTGTTCCGAAAGGAATTTTTTTTTTATAAAAAAGTTATTTTTGTCCACTGATTTTTATATAATCAACTCTGTTTTATTATCGCATAAAAATGCTCCATATATTATATTTTTAATAATTTTTAAAGAAAAAATTCATTCTAACATCCCATCAATCTATTTTTCATACAAATAAGTTGTACAACAGAATGTCCACATAAATCTCGATAGATCATTATCAATCACGAAAAAAGACTTTCTTGAAATTTTATCGAATAGCCATTGTTTCTAGAATCCTAAATAAATCCTATCGATTTAATCTTCACACAAATAAATTCTAGTACAGAACGTCCTTGCATTGTACACATTTCGTCACATAGATCTCGATAGATCATTGTCGATCACGTATAAGAGCGGCTTCCCACCACAGAAAAGATCCAGAGAGGATCACTCGTGCGAAACGCATACGTGATCTTTCTTGAAACGTTATTCTCTAACAAAACACATACACGCACCTAAATAAAATAATCAAAACCGAAAAAAATCACAAAATGAAAAAAATAAGTCACGTGGGCGTCAACCGGTTAACCGCCAGTGACGCAACGCGATCATCAATTACCTTTGTATAAATATATATGACGACAGAAAAGACCAAAGGGTACAAATGATTTAGAGAAAAGTGAGCTCAAAGTTGAGCTACATGTATTAGGAAGAGGTCGAGTGATTTGATGATATATCTCAAGTTCGTTTATATCCTTTTACCATCAAATATATGAGTGTACATAGATGCGATTCCTGTACATAATTAAATTTCTGTAAAAATGTCACTTCTATCCCTTGGCCTTTTCATATGAAAATGAATATATTTTTGAGAGGTTTTTAAATTAAATAAAATAACACGTGACTCATCTCGGTATCGAAAATTTATCACTTTGGCTTTAGAGTGCTGTTGATTTATTGAGTTACACGCTTGTAACGCATATGGAACCTTTCACTTTCTCATCCGGATTAAGTCAAAGTTTGGGCTTTTCTAAAATTCTACGACGGATGTTGTTAAATTTTGAAGTGGAATTAGTTTTTGAAAGTTGTAATGTGTGTACCCTTCCTTATTTGTGGGAATTTTGCGTTTTTGATAAAAAATATTGATCTGAATCATTGTTGAAATTTTTTAGTAATTTGAATGTTTTCCGAACTATTGTATTGCTGAACATCTAAACTATTGAACATTTTCTGAACTATTAAACATCTTCCATACTATCGAAAGTGCTCTTATTTACTATAATATTGAACATCTGAATCATTGTACATACATACTCTTAATCATTGATAATCTTCTAACTAAACTATTGAATACTTTATGAGCTATTGAGTGTTTTTTCATTACTGAACTTCTTCTGAACTATTGATAGTCTTCTAAATCATTAAATATTTCCTGAACTATTGATCATACTCGTATTCCAATGATAATTCAACCTGATATCATTTAAATAATCATAATCTGAATGTCTTAATGCAACATAAAAAAATATTTGGTTGAATTAAAAACTTAATTTCAAATTGTCACTATTCAGAAAATAATTGAATCCATATTTGACGATCCTAAAAAAATCTTTCATTTTACTAAAATTTACATATTTCTACTGCATTTTCTTAAAAACTCACCCAGTTATAACTCACCAAACTAACCGGTTACCTTGTTTTTAAAATTAAACGATAAAACCAAAAATCGATAATACCAACAATAATAAAAAAGCATCGAAAATATTTCTAGAAAACAATTACGATCGAATCAAGCGCAATAAAATAAAGCAATTCCAACGAAAACTTTTCGATTCTAAATTGCGCAAAATTGTAAGGGGGCCCCTTACTTACTAACGAAACATTTTATTGGCCAAATATTATTATTTTGACGAGTTTGTCGAGTCGAGTTTGCTGTGAAAATATGACGAAATCGGACAAACATCACACTTTCGTAGCGGTTTTACGATAAACCTTTAACAACGGTCCGATCTCGGTTGCAACAGAGCGCAAATATTAGCCTTTTTTATTATAGCCCAATGTAAGTGCTATAATATGAGAGATGCAAGGGAACCGAAACCGAGTATTAAAAATGTAAATAAATATATTAATAATATCATTCCGAGTCCGGGAACTTTATGGTCATTGCGGCGTTTACGATTTTCGAAAATCGTAAACGGATTTATAAGTGCGTATGAATATGTATCCGTTGCGATCGTTGCACTTGTAATAAAATGTTTTATTTTTTGATCGTATGATTATTGCAAATATAAAAGTTAATCATAATTTTGATCAGTTGATCAAAAAAAAAATTTCGCCTGCGGCGTTAATTGGTTGTCTTTTTGTTTTAAATACTTATTTTTTTAATTGTTCTATACGGAAAAATTAAATTATTTAAAATTATGTAGATTTAAGGATATTCACTAATGATTTGTTCAAATTTAATTATATATAAAAATTGTTAAAATTGACTGACATATAAAAACTATTTTAAAATATTTTCTATTTGATCAGATTTTTTATTGAATGTGATTATGTGTACTCGCATCGTGTGCAAATACTAGGTTATGAACACTCGCATAGTGTAAGAAAAACAAAAATCTTTTTTTTCATCAAATTAGTTTTTATATAGAGTTGACATGGATATTGGGTTAATTTAGGGAAATGGCAACATATATCCCTCAAATTGTTCATACAAGATGAGACTTTTCAAAAGTCATGAAATCATACGATGATTGAAAAGTCCAAAGGGTACAAGTGGAATTGTTGCTGAAATTGAGTTATATACAGGAATTGCTTCTAAATACGTTCATATATTTGGTGGCAAAAGGATATAAACGAACTTGGAACGTGTACCGAAATATATCATCAAATCACTCGATCCCTTCCTATTACATGAAGTTACATACTCAAATTTAAGCTCGCTTTTCTCGAAATCACCATAAAGTCACTTGTACCCTTTTCAACTTTTGACCTTGACCTTTAGTCTGAAGGCTACTTAGCCTTTTCAGTCATCGTATTTAATTAGCTATTTTCGCTAGATTTTTATGCTTAAGTAGAAAATTTTGTCTCTTTTCACTAATTTTTCATCAATTTTCTTAAATAAAGATTTTTTTAACGATTTCCTCGTTTCGCAAGGCGTGCACACACTTTAAATTGAATAAATCGCTGAGTCAACCGGCAATAAAATATCGTTTTATTGTTGATCGAGCGTGTGTGCGACACCTACGAAACAATCGAAGCGTTTTGTACGGAACAAATTCCGCTAAAATGATTTATCCCAAGCCATTCAAATTTTTTTCGCGATCGGCAATAAAAATATTGGATTTTTATTATAACAATGGATTTTTTCGAGAGTTTCGAAAAAAATTTTTGTCGAACGAGAGTCGCCAAGATGATTTATAACTGTAATCGTTGAGATATGCGCGTGAGTCACTGTTGGATGTTTTTCGATTGTTGAATTGTGAATGATTGATTAAATATTGTTTATAATATTATTGTATGCGTGTTCTGTCTGTTGAGTGTTTAATGGATTTTTTTTTTTTGATGAAGAAATTTTGAGGATATGGTTTTTTTTTAGGAAAATATTCAGGAAAGAAACGATTGGTTAAAGACAAATAAATGACAATTGAATTTTTTTTTTGATCAATAAATTCCTGATATGTATATTGATTAAAATATTTGCTACTATGGTTATATCAATGGCATAATATTTGATCAGACCTAATCTGACTCAAAATGCAACCCAATTTAATTTAAACTGAAGAAAAAGAAACTAACTTAACCATAAATCTGTCCATGTCTTTATAATTTTTGAAAAATATCCATCTACTTGCTTTTTTAAACTTATATGTTTGGGTATATAAGGTTTTTCATTGGGAGTTGCTCGATATTTTAAATTAAATGAAACAAATTATATGATTAATATTGTCACAATTGATTTTTTTTTAATTCACTATTGTGATTTAGCTGTAGATTCATCTATATCGTTTGTACTTATAGAAAAACCCTATTTAATCTAAAAATATCCTTAGATTTAATATTCAATCGAATTTGAATGCATAAAAAGCGCCGCAGGCCAATTTTTTTATAACTTTTTATATTAGGAAATAACGAATCAGACCAAAACATTATGCAAGCACATTTTATCATACGCCTATTGTCATCATATTAAAAATAATTTTTATAATAATAGGCAAATGATTGACAAAAAAAAATCATAGATTAACATTGAAATTTCAAACGATAAATCACACAGAAAAAAATATCTCGTTCGACATAATGACACCGCAATTTCGTCATATTTTCAATATCATAACGGTAGTCATGTACAGAAAAAAACACATACAAGAAGAAGGTGGATCGTAAATTAATTCACATACGAAATTAATACATAAATCATATGACGACCAAAACACGAAACGTGAATTACGACACGTCAGTGGAATCTTGTCAGTTTCAAAAAAGTTATTAAAAAAAATTTTTTTTTTTTGATAAAAATTCATAAATATTCTCTTTCTGGATATTTTTCGAAAAAGGGCAAACACAAAGACAATTTCGAAAGACGCCTAAATTAATCGTTCTGTTATTATACGAGAGGCGAGTCCAGTTCGAACCGGTTGTTGTTATTCAATATCAGGTGAAATTCTTCGCCTTAACCCTGCAGATACGAAACGTTATTTATTAATGCGTAATATTCGGTGTATTCTATTAAAAATTTAACGGTTGTTCGCTCGATACGGTAGTCGGAATGTACGAGCAGGAAAAAGTGGCATCAGTGCGTATTTCATGTAAAAAATATCTTTGAATTATTTTTTTGAATCGATGAAAAATGTTTGAGAACATTCCGATCTTTATTTTATATTGAGGTCATTAATTTTAATCGTATTTTAATGAAATCAATCAATGTATTTGATTAGTGAAAAACTTATTTGAGATTTTTTGAATTTTATGCCTGAGATGATTCTTTGTTTTTTGAATTGATATATTTAAAATTTTATTCAATTATAATTAAAAATCTGTTACTAAAACATATTTTTTATAGAAAATATATTTTTTTTATGAAAATGAATCATTTCAATGGGAATGATCAAGCTTTGACAGTTATTATATTTATGATCATATTGGTGAACCTACAGCTAAATCATATAAATGAATTAAATATATAATCAATTATGACTATGATAAAGAAAGATAAAGAGTTCTTAATCTTTTTGGTAGACTTGATCCTTCTTTTGTTTTTTTTTTTTTGCTTCTAACTCCCTTTTGAAAAATGAAAAATAACATACAAATAAAAAATTTCAAATGTATTGACACTTTTCATTAAATACGATTTTTCAAAAGAGACTTAGAGTAAAAAACAAAAGAATGGATCAATTTTCTTAAAAAGATCAAATTCATCGACTTATACAATTTTATTTCAAAGATCGAACGCTCTTAATGAAAACCCCTATATAAGACAAACACGCCTCAAGCAAAAATTAAACGAAAAAAAAAACCCGATCACCCAAATATACAGTTTTGAACGAAAATTTAAACGAGAGTCCTTCCATATTTGTATGATACAAAAATACAAAAAGAAATACATACCTCGTCTTAAAAAAATAAGTACGCGCTCTTAAATTATAATTGTGTCCATTTTTCTCGTTTCGTTATTCCAGCTGTCCTCAAACGTCGAATCGAAACGGAATATCGAGATGATGGCGAAAAATAAAAAACTTGAAAATTCGAATTTAACGAAAACGTTTCGAAATTCGTCGCGGCAGATGTAACGTATCAATTTGAAAGTTTATTGCGAATTTAATGCAAATATTATACGAGCCATTTAATGTATTTATGCGTTCGGCATGCATCAGGCCACTCTGTATCGAATTTTTAAATCGACCGAAATTAATCGGATAAATTGAAATTTTTTAAATATTTTATTTTTCGTTTTTAAATATTGGATGGTACGGTACTCTATTGGTTGAGGAAAATCAAGTTGAGATCCATTTTAGGTTAGGTCAAGTTTGATTTAAGATCCATTTTAGGTTAAGTTAAGTTCGATTCAAGATTTTCTTTTCAGTTTTCAGTTTGATCCATTTAAGTTTTAGGTTAGGTTAAGTTAGAGAAGTGAAGCTTCATAAACGTCTACAACGGTTTTGATAAAAAAATTGTAGAAATATAGTATGAGTAAATTCATTAATTAATTTTTAGAAATGTATAAGTATAGACACGAAATAGTTGTGAAGTATGTAAATTGAACTATCAATAGTTTTTCAGTTTTCGCAGATCAAAGTTTGGTGTATTTGTTAGGTGCACTAACAAAATAATGTTTTATATGAAGTGTTTTGACATATTTCAATATGACAAAAGCAATAATAAATATCGCTATTTGTTGACAAACCATGAAATAAAATTTACTTAAAACATTAATTTTAATGCTCCTAAAAAATGCACCAAATTTTGACCTGCAAAGTCTAAAAAAATATTGAGAATTGCGTTTTCTGTAATCACTACTATTTCATGTCTATATTTACACTACATTTCTAAAAATTTTCATCGAATTCAGTAAAGACCTTTATAAAGTCTCCTTGTAAGTTATTTTACTGTTGATGTAACTATCCAATATCTATTTTTATTTTTTATAAGATTTAATTGTGATTTTTTGAATAATTGATCAAAAACCGATTGAATATGTATGACTTTGAAAGCTTGTTTTTTCAAGATTAGGCTTAGTTTCTCATTTGAGAGTTGATAGGAATAAATTGAGTTGTTACAGCTCGAATATAACAAACCGGTAATAATAAATTATTTTGTGATGTTTATGACATGTAGTGCATGTGCATAAATTAATGCACTTTTATGACATTTTGTAAAATCTTGATTGGACTTGTGGAAGTGATTTTATGCATTTGCTGAACTTCAGAACTTGTTTCGACACTTTGACAGAATTAAATTCCATGCATTCAGTATTTAAATAAATATTAATCAGTGATAAATATGATCAGTATTTCAATCATTATAATCAGCTATTTTCAATCCGAAAATTAAAATATTGCTCATATCTATATTAAAATTAATCTGCTAATATCATTTGTCAGAATTTAGATCCTAACTCAGCATAACCTTAATACTATAATGGTATAAGTCCTTTTATCATAAAAATTATATGATTTGTGTAATATTGAAATGTATGAATTAACAGAGTAAAGAATTTACTCAATAGTTTCTCAAATTAGCAAAATTTTAATTTCACCGATGAAATTATGCATTCACTGCAAAATACACAACACTTAACTCATATTTTCTGAAAAACAAAAACACTAATCACTTATTCAGCACACATTTTCCTCTCGAACATTAAATTTTCCACAATTATATCGTGTAATAAAATTTAATACCATCATTATCGACGATCGAGTATGCAGCATGCACCGACTGCATACGAGATCAGCTCGTGCAATAAATAAAATCGCATACGAGACAAACTATCATATATTATATATGTCCTTAATTATGACAACGGCGTAAGTCCAGCATCTTTCGTTCCAATATATAATTAACGCTTTTAGTTCGACTTTTTATAGCAAGCAGCTAAAAACATACATCACAATTTCAGTTTCAATCAAAATTTTTAAAATTTATGATACCATACACATTTGATTTTAATTCTGTAAATTTTTCTTGAAGAATTTGAGAAATGATTTTCGCAAAATTTATACTAAATAGATTTATAGTTTATTTATAATTTGAAGAGTGATTAATTAAGGTTTTTTAATATTGTATTTGGCATCAAAATCTAGAATGAATTTTGTTGAAAAAATAAACTAAACGAAACAATTACTTGGAAGAGATTATAATACAACAGTTGTTAGAGTATCTATTTAAAAACAATATTCTAATGTAAACTCTGTCTCGAAGAACCTTTATAGTAGATAAAAACAATATTAATTCAATAAAATATTAATTTTATACATCCTGTAAATTGTCTCTTCCGAGTAATGTTTTCGTTTTAACTTATTTTTTCAACGAAATTCATTCTAGATTTTGATGCCAAATACAATAATAAGAACCTTTACTTAATTACTCTTAAAATTATAAATTAATTATAAACCTTGAAATCATGTCAAATGTCAGAGGCAAATAAAATATCAAAAACCTTACTTGATCAGTGATCAAATTATAAAATAAAATACAATACAAACCCATTTACTGAAAATTTTGCAGAAAAATGACACATTTATCAAATTCATCAATAACTTCTAGAATTCCTCACGTGAGTGTATTAGATAAAATATTCTTTTTGGTTTTTGGACTTACACCATAGTGATAATAAAGAGCGCATAAGTATGAAGAAAGTATAAAGTGCACACACTGATTATTTTAAAACGCGCCAAATTGATTCAGCGGCGCCTAATGGTTTTTCTATAAGGCCTTAGGGTGCGTTCACATCTGAACCGGACTCCAGTTTTCCCGGAGATCGAATGCGGGTCGGATATGCACGAGATGATTTATTATCGCAATTTAGAGCTTCTGATCGGTTGGTAGCCCCTGGCGCCAAGTCTACCACTCCATCGTTATATAGATGGATTGATCGGGAAGTTGGTTATTTTTGTGAAAATCTTGAAATATTTTGCTTTCGAATGGTGTTTTTAATTCTATAATATAATAAGCGATCAGCCCGTTGAATATATCGACGCAGTTTTAGCCCGTCGAATTTATCAATGCGCAGTTTTGGAGCGTTACATGGACACACACAGATGCACTGACACACAGAATAGCGCTATTATATAGTTAGAAGATGATGCATAAATTGCAAATATGGATTAGCCAGATTATCATTGTACCAAAATGTTTTGGTCTTATTGTCAATGTACTAAAATTCTTCAGATCAAATGTAATGGAATCAGAATTTGATTAATTGAGTGATTCATTTAAAAATTTAAGTTTTTATGTTCAATTGTTATGTTCACAGTTTAAAAAAGTACGTTTTTAAAAAAAAATACCTCTCAATATGTACATAAAATTTAAATGATTTACAGTAATTATGAAAAATTTTCAGCCTGTGGCACTATTTTTCTCCTGAACTATAAATTCCTTGAAATTGTCCAAATTCACAAAATATTCTGAAAGATTGTGAAACCCTGTTTTCGATTTTTCAAAATAATATTAAAAACATTTCTTTTAATTTGTCATTTAACAGTTTAATTAATAATCTTGACTGTTAATTTTTAAACCTCTAGTTAAAACTGTCAATTCTACAAAATTGATGACTTGAAATTTATTGAATATTTTTTGACAATTTCATAAAATATATTTCTAAATCGTATAAATTTAAAAAATGTACATTCTTAAAATTCATTTTCAATATTTCAATCTGTGATAACACAATAAAACCGTAGAAACACATCAAATTATAAATCAACTCCGAACCCAACCGAAACCTTTCAACCGAACAAATTGATTTACGCAATTTTCCCGAACATTCACACAAAAATCACTTAAGAATCGTAAACTTGTCGACTTTTGAAATTCAAAACTCGAAGAAAAAAAAAACTTAACGAATCCCGAACGAGCGTTATTTATGAAGACTCTTTCGCTCGTCTATCGAAAGACTTTTATAACGAAAGACTTTTTCAACGAAAGATTCGTTGTTCAGTACATACATATAATAGTATGGAACAACGGGCACGTCCATAAATTGACACCCACGATTCGAAAAACGAGAATTATGGCATCCATCATCTGCGAAAGGAACGACAGATAGCGCGTGAATGTATTAACAAGTCTAATCAACGCATTGTGCGTGTTTCGAGATGAAGGGGAGACTTGGGTCACTTGGGTTTGAGGGTAAAATTTTATTTTAGTGAAATTTTGCTTAAAGTATTTGACTTTGCGTCAGTTTTTCAATCCTTAGTAGAGCTAAATTAAGTTAATTTAAGATTTCAATTTCAATCCTAAGTTAACCTAAGGTAATTCGTCAGTTTTTCGATCCTTAGTGGAGCTAAATTAAGTTAATTTAAGATTTCAATTTCAATCCTAAGTTAACCTAAGGTAATTCGTCATTTTTTTTACTTTTTTTGTGTGGAATTTGATAGCTGTTATCGTTCGCCAAAGTAGAACATAGTTGATACGATATATTGTAAGATTTATCGTTAGTTGGAGAGTTTGCGCAATAATGATATGTGTCTCTTTTTCTTTGCCTAGTGCAGATTAGTGGCAGATTTTGAAATTCAGTGTAAAAAAATTAATATGACTTACGTCCATTGGTTTTGCAAATCTGTGAGAGAGAAAGAAACAGATATACATATCATTCTTGCATGCTTCCTCTTTCTAACGATAAATCTTATTGTCTATGTCCCGCTTAACTACTAATCAACTTTTAAAATTATTGTTAAATAAATGAATTCAATGCAATTTAAGAAAAGACTATCGCCACGACATTTGACCTTATTTAAACTCACACAAATCATAGCTCAATCTAACTTATCTAATCTGAAAAGAAACCTTACTTTTGAAGATAATGTTTTCAATCGGCTCCAAAAGTATCAAATTCGGTACTTTTTGACCAATACCAGAATTATTGCATATTTCAGGAGAATATTAGAATCGGCCACACTGTATAAATAGAAAATACTCCTATGCAATAACTAGTAAAGTAAATGTGATTTTTCTGAATCTGAATTAAGAATGATTTAAATGTCTGAAAAATGTAAAATAACCACTTTTTCTTAAAAAAAAAATAGATAAATTGATAAAAATATGTAGAATAATACAAAATCAGCCGAATTTCCTCTATGAAAACCGAAAAACTAATACCAGTTTCACAAACGGCACCTATAAAAAAAAGCGACGCCGAATTTAGAATTGCTCGTTCTCGATTCGCAGAATCGGCGAAAATTGTTATCTATCTCGGTGCTGATGTTCTTGATAATGATGATGATGATGATGATGATGGTGAATGAATTCTAGCAAAGTGGCGATAATTAAACGTTACACTGTTCCAAAATGATGCAATGATTAATGCATCTCACGTGTGGTCGCAATTGATCCAAATGCAATTAGGGACAAACTGTACTTTTGACACAATTTCTCTATTTTTCATCTATGGTATCTTTTTTCTTGATTTATAGACCAGATAGGTTTAAGATACTGATCACTTGTATCCAAAAACTGATTGTAAATTTTTAAATATTTAAATTTATACATATTCGAATTCTAAACTCTTCAATTTAAAGTTATATTCGAATTCTGACTTATTTATTCATTGTATTGACCACTTAGATTTAAATATTGACACCTCATTTAAATACTGTTAATTTAACTTGAAATACTCACCAGTTTATACGGATTTATCATATGTAAATACTTCTAGATATGATATTTAAATACTAACGAAATTAAATAAAAACACTGATAAGCAAAATACAACACACGTTAAATGTATCTAAAGGCACGTATACACGTTCAATCTCAACTAATAGCGCAATCATGCATTCAAACGTCAGATAAATCCTTCGATCCATAGATCCAAACGGGTATTGATCTACGAGGGATTTATAATAACGCAAAGTGACTCCGGCTATTATTAATCCGTAGTGCATAAGTGCATTTAGTTGTGACAATGGTGCAAGTCCATTATCCTTTGTTCCAAGAAATTTAATGTTTTGTATATTTGAATTTTTCTTATTGTTAGTTAGTCTTGGAGTTGAAAATAATATATGTCATAGTTAAATAATGCATAAAATTCTACAAAAATAAGTTTTTTGAAGTGTATTATGAAAGTTTGCAAAATGATTAGGGGAGCTCGGGAAGAATTGATACATTTGGGAGACTTTATTCATATTTTGTTTTTTTTACCTCTAACTCTCTTTTGAAAAATTGTATCTAAAAAAAAGTAATGTCAATGTATTCGGAATGAAATTAGATGTACTTTGACTCATTTTTTTTTTAAATATGATATTCAAAAAATAAGTTAGAAGCAAAAGACAAAAAGAGAGACAAGTCACCTGCATGTATCAAGTCTCCTCAATCTTCTATAACTCATTTAATTCCACTTTTTCAGACTTATGCCATTGTCGTAATTAAAGGCACGTATTACACTAGCACCGGTGTGTGCGTCTGACTTAAGATAACGAACGATTCGCCCATTCAACATATAAAGTGGACCATCAATCTCGGCGGCATGTAATAATGGTGTGCACACACTACATGCGTAGTTTTGCTCCTTTTACGGAGCAATACGAATCTAACGAGTGGGTGCGTTCGTTCCTTAAGTCATATTGTCGTTTATTGCTTGAAAAGGGTTTCTAATGTGAACGTTTTAAGTTTTTGGTGGTTGATCGATTTTTTATTATTGAAATTGGGTGAATTTTTAGGACAATCTAATTGCAATAGATATGCTGGTTTATATCAGTTTTTTGTGGATGAATGAAATAATACAAATGAGAAGGTTTTGGGTATGTTTAGTTGTCCAGTTAAGCCGAAATTTCACATATTTGAGATTTCAAAATTGACAAGATTATAGTCAATTAGATTTAGATTAATAGCTAGATTTACCTAGTAATATTCAGCTTTGTTGAGTTCAGAATTAGAAAAGTTCGATGGAATTAGAATGTAAAATTGAAACTCAGAGTTAGAATTGAAAATAGACAAAATTTTAGATTATTCATGATGGATTTTTAATTCTTTGTAAAAAATGCAAGTTTTTGATAATTAATTATTCACACTTTATTGATACATCTTCTTCGACCTTTGTGGCATACTATATTTCTGCTAATTCTTAGTTGTTATCAAATCACTTAACCTATGATAAGACTATCGATTCTCAAATTTTCAATCCAAAGTTGTTCAACTCTTAATTTTCTGCTATGTATCTTGATTTATTCACAATCTACTCATAACTATTAACTACTCAAATCATAAGATTCCCAAATTTTCTTATTTCGCTGCCATCTTCCTCCTCAACTATCTCAAAATTCCAAAAAAATCAAAACACCATTCAACCGAACTAAACGATCGAATTCACGCCATAGAGAGAGACATCGACGCGTCGCCCGATTCAATAACAATTTCGATTCGCAACCCGAGGTTCTTCACAAACACACAGAGCCTCTCTAGAGAGAATATTTATCAGAAGCCGAGAATATAATTAGAGTCGCGCCAAACCCGTTGGACCAGTTGCGCTGTCGTAAAATGTGATTTGTACCCGAGGCCTACACCTGTCCCCGATGCTGTGGGAAAATTCGGACCCAGCCTCCTCTTTGCTGTTTGTTCCAGGTTTCAAATCCCAAAATTGAGGAAACATACTGATCGGTATGTTTAAATGTGTATTTCAGATTGGAAATTTAGTTTGATTTGATAAAAAATTGTGTTTATAGCTCTATGTGAAATTTTGATCATCTGTTAGGGGAGATCGGGGTTCGTTTGTACCTGTATGATATCCATATTAGTAAGACAATCGAGGAGTCATGTTATGTTTGATTTTATAGTATTAGGTTAGATTAAGTTCGATTAGTATATGTTTGTCCGTCTTCCAGTTTATCTGACAAATTTTAGGAATTTTTAAGTTTTTTTTTTTGTGAGATTTGATTCAGTTATGCTACATTTCACTTAGGGAGAGTATTTTCACTACTTTAGTTAACTAATCATAGATTTACAGTCAGTCCTCCAACTACAAATTATCAAAAATCTGTATAGCAGGCAGATTTTTAACAATTCGTAGTTAGTTGAGTTCGTATTACTTTATAGTCAATTAACTAAATCAATCAAGAAACTGACTATGTTCGAATTATTTTAGAAATTAGGTTTTTTAAAGCTTTTTACTTGCTTTGTCTGTCTGTCTGAATGTGATTTTGTCTATCTGCAAGTCTGTCTATTTATAAATCAGTCTATATATAAGTCTGTTTATAGTATATCAGATTGCAGAATTTTTAATGCGTTTTTCATCATAAATTACATCCCGTTGGTTTGGGTTACACTTTTGAATTTATGACACATATGCACTCACTATTCAATTTATTTTAATTTCCAACATGCATTTTTATATATTTTCGTTAAAATTCGACAAAATGTTAAATAATTTATACTCTCCCCAACAAACGACATTGCAAATTCGGCCCGCATTTAAAAACGAGACCGCAATTAGCGAGATCGTTACATTTATCATTACGAATGCACTATTATCGTGCGGAGGGTCGAATTTTTTAAAGAATCACCATCAATTCCGGTGAATCATAAACATTTTTTCGAATTGCATTTTATGCCATTTTTTTTTTTATCTTCGTCTTCATTTTATTTCGCAGACTCGTCCGTGTGCATTCTTAGACGGTTCATTATTTTGCAATCACAGATTCTGCGAAATCGTTACCGTGCAGCTCCGGCTCGTTGTCGAAATGCACTTTTTAACGAGATAATTGAATTTAATTTTATTTCCGAAACGAAAAAGACAAGAATTCGTTTATTGCGATCGTTTATGCGTTGCTGCTTGCGAGTTTACGAGAGATTTGTTTCGAGAATGCAATTTTTCATCGACCGAATCGTATACGTGTTTTGTCTGAAAACAAGACCTGGTTTTATATTAATTTTACACTCAAATCGTGTTATGTCTTAATTTTGTCAATATTTGATAAAAAAAAAAAAATAACAAAACCAAAATTTTGCTTAATTCATGAAAAGCCCTAGTCATGAACTAATTACGAGATTACAAGATTTGAACACCTTATTACCTACATCTATTTTATTCAATTTTCATAAAAGCAGCATAAAGTGTCATTATTGATACAGACAAACAGATGCACATATGTTTAGTAAAATTAGCACAATTATTATATTAGATCATATGTGTGCTCGGTATGATGCTCTGATTAGAGTTCAAAAACAGTTTCACATCACTGTCTAGCTAATTGCATAAAATTCTAATTACAGTTCTCATTGATAAATTAATTTAACTTCCATCGACACTCATTTTGCATATATTATTCAACAAAATCATACTCATGCAAAATTTAAAATTTAGATCAGGCTCAGGATTAATGTGCAATCTGCATCTCGCAATAACGATTCGTTGTTTGTCTCCTAATGTGCATCGACTCGATATGGTATGTCGCTCGTTAAGTTAAGTTAAGTGTGTGTCAAAAGGACATTCTTGTTTGTGTTGGCAGTAAAAGTGTAACGCTTTGTGTTCGTTGGCTGCTGATGCTGACTCATGAGCTTGTTTTGCTGCTCGCTGATCAAAGAGTCGTTTTGTCTTTCTTTGTTCTTCTGTTTGTCTTCGATCGGAGATATCGAGAGTAATTACTGCGAGTGTCAGCTCGTGATAATATTTAAGAAATTTGTCGATGTGATTTGGTGTTTTATCGAAGAAACTGTATCAATGTAGTTATCATTGAAGCTAGTGATAAATAGTAATAGTAAATAAATATCTGATAAAACATGTTAAATTATGTCATGTGAATAGGGAAGGGACGCAAAAAATCGCCTGACGAGAGGGAAGTACTAAAGTATGCAAAGTTCCCGGGCCCAAACTCCAAGAGAGTCCGGATCGTCTTTAATGAAATTTATTATTTTTTATGAGTAACATTAATACATACAAACAAATGCAGAAAACTTCCCATATGTGCACACAACAACTATTAATTTTAATTTTAATCATCAAAATACATACTTTTCATATCAAATTAAAGTCAAAACGAAGCAACGTATCAATCGGCGCACAGTGGGGCCGTTGAACCCCGAGTTCGGACGAAAGTGGGCTTCCTTTGTTTCGCTAAATGGTTGTTCCCGCGTTTGATGGCTCCAGGGCGACAAACTGGGCGACCATTGTTTGGCGGTAATTGGCTCTCGGAGCAAGTCATGGTCGCTGCTATTGTGCGTGCGTATATGCGTCTCGGGTCATGTAATCATAATCGTCAACCCTTTGTGTCAAGCCTGTAAAATTTGGGCTGTATTTATGCTAAATGGTTTCGAGAATATGATGTGTTGAAAAAGTTTGCCGCGATCTATCTTGAATTCTGTGTGTTTTGGGGTTAACTCGTTAGTGCCCCAGGTGTCCACTTGGACACATATTCATCGATGTCAGTCTTGATGCTCTTTGATTATGCTCAACGTGTCCTATGTTTTGTGCAGGATGAACTTTCATATTTTCTAGATAGAAATTATTTTTCTTGCTCTAAATGCGAGCACTAGAGCAAAGAAGGTAACAATTTTTAGTTAGACAAGCAATGAGCGTTATTCCTTGCACTACATCTCTGATTTCGTGTATTATAAAAAAATACACTGATATAATAACTGGGCAAATAATATTAGAAAATCTGACAGACAAACTAATACACAAATGTATCCGAAATTGTAATATAGAATGTGTTAAAGAATATCGTACTACAGAAGTAACTACAGCAGAATAATCATTAGGTAAAACTATCGAGAAACCAATTTTATGATAAGACAAGTAATCAGACCATTAATAATATTAACGCATGCTTGATTATACTAAATTTATATAAATTGTTCCTATTTTATGCAATTTTCAAAACAGCAGCGTGAAGTAGATTGCAGCTCGAGCATCATTGAGACAGATACACAATAAAAAATTGCCCTATTATTAAATCAGATTTTTTTCATATGACTTCAAAATCAAATTATACCAATTTTAAACAAACAAAACATTTCGAAAACAAGAAGTTCTATCTGTGCATTTGTCGCGTTGAGGGCTCTCGCGTGACTTTGTCGCAGTATCCCTTTCCACGTGTAGGTACGACACGTCATGCTGTGCACACACTCACGTGTCCATCCACGAAATAAAATATGAGCGGAGCGTTTTCGTGTCGCGGTTGGCGATCTGCGCTAATTAATACCGCCGCGTAGTGCTACCTGGTAAGCACACCCATCCACCCACTGACGACTGTAATTAATCGACGTCGACGACGATGATGATGATGCTTGTATTACATGCTTAATTTGTATTAAACTCAATTTTGATATTAATCCGATTTGAAAGTTGATATTTATCTATTTACACTAAATTTTGTATTAATATTTGTCTAAATGAACTTTCGCAGTACTATAGCGTCACATTGAACAGATGAAAAAAAGTAAATAGGCCAATTATATGGCTTTTTAAAAAATTCTGATGTAAGATTTGAAAATATTTTTTTAGTTTTTATACATGAACGATAATCTAGAGATGATAAAATTACAGTAAAACCTCGTTTAGTACACGGATTAGTTAAAGTGTCGCATTCGCGTGACCTGCAGTGCCACTCCCGAGCTTTTATATTGATCACGTTGACGGACGTGTCAACCGACCCCGACTTCCCCTATTTTACATAGTACTGTACACTGACCGATCGCACTTTAACTTGGGCGTGTATGACACGCGACATACACTATCCTAATACGGTTCAACTATGATTTTCTTATTAGAGATATTCGCTACTCATCATTGATTAATTCAATCCATGATCATACATACAAAACTAAAGATGTGTCGATAAGAATGCAAACATTAGACTAATTGCACTCGATCCAACTTCAAATACCTGGCTACATGCAGTCGTTCAAATCACGATTAAACTGAGCCTTACAGTTTGTACAAACTCTTGTACAACTGAACTATACTACCAATTACCTTAACATTTTAATCATTAATAAAATTTTCAGTTTTCTACTGAATCAAAAAACATATCAACAATTATTGGAAACAAAATTGAATGTGATCTGCACGAATTCAAACTTTATCAAGCATAAGTGACTCTATATATCCATTGAATAAATAGATACGAAAATCTTATACTGTAAACACTTAATCTTGCTCTCAAGTTTCTATATTCTATCAATGCTTTTGTCCACAATATTCCTTTTTTATCCACACTACATTCCATTGTTAAAATTATGTACACACAGTATTCTGTTGACTGAATTCCGTATAATCCATTCAATAACGTTAGTCATCATCGTAATCGTGAAGCACCCACGCAACCCCCTCGCAGATATCTCTTGCGTGCCGTTGTTGATTTTTTTCAAATTTTTTGTACACATTTTTTTATTCACATATCATTTTTTATCGGGCGCAACATTGGCGTGTACACGATACGGCACTCGATATCGCGGTTTATTATTTTTTCGTGAAATACTTTGATAATACCGATAGTAAAATCGAAAAATAAAAATGTACCGAATAACCCAAGTCTCCTCTTTTTACACAAAGTTCACGACTGCTGAAAGTGACTGTCGAATTCACGACGACAATATAATATTATATGAGCGTAGCGAAGATTTATTAATTCCACCGGTGTGTGCAATTGTTACAATCTGACATCATCGTGACTCGAGCGAAATAGATAACTTGTACTTATTAAATGTAAGGACGCGCCTTTGGCGTCGTATTAAATAATCTGACAATGTCAAACGGTCAAAGATATACTCTGATGCAAAAAAAATCTGAATGTTGCCGTGTATTTCCTTGTATTTTATTATTTTTTACTATGTGACAAAAATTTGGATTTTATTGATCAGTGTTCAAATTTGATATTTTGGTCAGTTTACATTGATCACTGATTAAATCCATCATCACCACTTATCTTTTGGTCAGAATTAAAATTAAATCACTAATAGCCATTATTCATCATTTGAGTACAATAATTGAAAAAAAAATCAGCAATTAAATCAGTATTCTTTGGTTAGTTAATTTGGTCGGTAAATTTTGTATAAAGGGTCAGATACACGTTCTAAAAACTCGCATGCGAGTAGCCATACTTATGTGCCTTTTAAAATTTAAATTAAGCTACTCACATGCTAGGTTCGAAAACGTGTATTTGGCCCTTTAATCAGTATTTGAATTCAATAATCAGTGCCCTTTATTAAGTATTTAATATTTGATCCTAACTTCTATACTAACTGAATATTTGATATATAAATTCTAAGCAAATAAAGAGGTTTCCAAAATGCTTAAACCTAACCTAAACTACTTATTATTTTTATTACTAACCTAACCTAATGATATTTTTGAAAAATCGAATCTGACGTAACCTCTTGGTACTTTTTAATTTACACATTGATAAAGTTGGATTATTAAAGCAAAAATGGATTTAAATACAGACCATTTAACATGTTAACTTTAATAAATTAGAACGTACAAAATGCGGTTTCACATAATTAGTCGCCAAAGCGATAAAATTGAATTCCAGCTAATTGATTTTTTTTTTTTTTAAATTTCCTTGCCTTAACCTACATTTTAACCATAACTACCGATAACATTTTCCCACATATAATAACACAAAATTCAAATTCAACAAAATAAAATATCACTACTGCAACCTTTCAACACGAATGCAATAATATTCCAGATTCGACCGACAATGAAAAAAAAACATTGAACAAACATTGCATTTCGAAATGTGCACAAAAAGCAGTCTGCGTTTACTTAGATGCAATCACTTTGACAAACAACGTGGATATACCTAATAAAACGATCGTTCAATCTTATTTCGACGAATTAATTCGAATGTCTTAAATAATAATATCTTTCCGAATGCAACGGCATCGATTCGGCGATTTGTCATATCTGTCAGACCGGATTAATGATGTGAAATTTGCGTGTTCTTATCTCGAGGAGAAAAAAGTGTCCCAATTAAGCCCACCATTGTTTCTTTATAGTAATTGTGTCATTGCATATTCGTGATTCATTAAAGCGGCTGTTGTGAATTTGATTTTAAAATCATTCTTGTTCGTTTGACTATGATTTATTTGTAGATTAGATAAAACTTTGGATTATTAACACTTTAATGGCCGTTGACTCATTTGTGTGTTTAGTATGCGTGGTGCGAAAATATTGAGAAAAAAAATGTATGTGAATGTTTTGAATGATTTTAGATCTGATTTAATATGACGACTGAAAAGGCCAAGGGGTACAAATCGAGAAAATCACGCTCAAAGCATGAACCCACATGTATTAGGAGGATTTGATGATATAACTTGGTACACGTTCAAATTTCGTTTATATCCTTTTGCCACCAAATGTATGAGCGTACATAGAAGCGATTCCTGTACTTAACTCAATTTCGGCAAAAATGTCACTTGTACCCCTTGACCTTTTCAGGCGTCATATAAGATACACTTTTATTCAAAACTATTTAACTGTATAATATCACTATAGTGTGTGTCTCTCTGTGTGTGTGTTCATGTAACGCTCCAAAACTGTGCATAAATATATTCAACGTGTTGATCACTATTATTACATATCTGTATTTAAAGTACATTTTCACCAAATTTTCAACTCAAAGTTCAGATGGACTTAAAAGCACCATATATGTAGATACATTACAATCAGGATTCAAAAGAGGTTCAATCGACAAGTCAACAGTCGTTCAATTCACCAACTATTGTCTAGAAACTAAATATATAAATAAATAAACAAATAAGGCAACAAAAGAGCATAATAGACGCAGAGATAGAGCAGGGCCTGATCATCAGTGCGTGCATCCGATTCCGTTGCCACAATGGGATACTCGCGACCAGCGACCCGTGCACCTCAATAAACGAGCATCCTGCAACCCGGAATTGATATTATGACTCAAAAGGCCAAAGGGTACAAGTGACTTTGAAAAAAGAACGCTCAAAGTTGAGCATGCACCTACATGTATTAGGAGGAGGTCGAGTGATTTGATGATATATTGAGGCACACGTTCCAATTCCGTTTATATCCTTTTGCCACCAAATACATAGAAGCGATTCCTGTATATAGCTCAGTTTCGGCAAAATAGTCACTTGTACCCTTTGGTCTTTTCAGTCGACATATTACGTCTGTGTGTATTGTGTGTCTGTTTTGGGTCATTCTAGAGTTTTTCTAGCGTGACACAATGGCACAGTTTGATAAAAGGGTTAAAGGTCAAGTTTTTTTTTTTGGGAATCGGTTGCATTTTTTTGTTTTAATCTTGAATGGATTGTTTTTATTATTTTTGTCGGTTACTGAGTGCTTATGGTCAGTATCTCCATATATTTATATGGGTCAGTATACGAATCTATTAAGTCGATACTTGAATCTATGTACTGACAAAATTTATTTCTTAAATACGAATTGACTCGAATCTTGAAAATTGATCCATCGAATATTTTATACCAACTGAATATTTTGGTTGAAAAAAGTTAATCTACACCAAACTTTCAAATTAATTTATGTATATTTTCTTAGATTTATACGGTGAATTCTCAGATTTATAAACTGACATCTTGAATTCGTATAGATTTAAGTATTGACCTCTCAAATTCACTGTCCAAAAATGATTCAAATCCATTATCGATTTAAGCATCGACAAAACTAAAATTTCATAAAACAAATCTTATTCTAGGATAGAATCTATACAACATCTACAAATTAGCATCTCAAAAGCCTAAACGTATGAACACACCCTTACAATTCTACGGACAAGTCAAACCGGAAAAACTTGTGGGCGACTTTTTTCGAAGCTGAAAATAATTAGCCTTCGACGTGTTTGCGTACGTTTTGTCGAACATCAAACTTTTCTACGTGTGTCTTATTAAACCCAACAGGAAAAAAAATCGGCGTAATTTTTTCGTCGTTATAACGAAGCCGGTGTCGTTAAAAGTTAAATTGTCCAACGTGGAAAGCTCGTTCGATACAAAGTCAATTACTTCTAAACACCGCCATTACGACGTCGTAAAAATTCTATATTATTTTCGGTCGTCGTTTCAGCATTCTTATACAGTCATTATAAACCTTAATGTTCTGCGTAAATGTTCAGAAAAAAAATGTATCAAATGTGAGACATCCTAATTTATGCTCGATTCGTAATAGACTTGATTTAACTTGCTGTGTGTGTTAGTTTAATATTTTTTTCGATTCGAATGTATAAAATCGTTAATTTTACATTAGTTATAGAAATTATAGATAATCTTCATTTTAATGAATTTTCATTAAATTGAATTCATATTTTAAAGAATGATTAAATACAGTTCTTATGCAATATACATGTTAAATAATTTTATGAAAATATTAAATCATAAAAAATGACCACAATTAATACCACTGTTTGAATGTTTAAATTCGTTATTTTTTTACTAAATTATTTTTTCATGTAGATTCTGAAACTGACTATTCTGTTAAAATGCAGAAAGTCTTCGTTAGTTAATTATGAATCGTTTAAATTCAAATGGGATTTGACCGGTTCTAAGTCGTTTTTTTTTTAGAAGTTGGTCTATCGTTCAACGACAGATTTTGTAAAAAATATATTTCTGATTCGATCAATCAATATATTCAAGATTCTTTTAATGAATACATAGATATTATACTTAAAATTTCAAGTAAAATATGAATTCAGATTATATTATAATTGACTGCGTCTAATTAAAATCACCCTGAATTATCTTTGGAAGGATTCTTCCTTTTTTGTCTTCCAATAATCATTATTTCCGACAAAATTTACACTTGAATTTTTGGAGTGTCATAAATTCACAATAGACAATTAAGAATCCGAAAAAATATGATATATCAAAGATATTTTAAATCTTTTGACCATTTAGAAACTATCGCATAAACAAACTTTCTCGAAAGACCAACAATGACCATATTCCCATATATGAAACGATGTGAAAATGCAACGTTGATGTAATGACTATACATTTTTGTATTTCTATCGAACGTCTTCTAAACACCGAACATCTTCTAACTACGATAGGATTTTCTCTTAAATAAATTACATACATAATTTCATAAAATTTAAGAATATTAACCTAAATATATTTTTTTAGTGGCACTTTTATCCGAATCGGACTTGAACCTACATTTTTCAGTCTTTTAGAAATTTCACATTCATTTTGATTAGACTCTAATGACATTAATTCTCGAAAATTAACAATTTTTTCACAATTTGAAAATAAATAAAAAACTACCGATTAACAAAACGAGCAATTAACAATTGAAGCTAGAGTACATACTTAACAATGTGTACGTTGGTGGCCACCGGTCCGTATTCGGCGCGTCATTTTCGTTACGTACTCGCGTGTGTATTATTTGTTTTAAGTATTTAACGACCTCGTAAAGTTTTATTGCTGAAATTATAATCCTTTGTACGCCCACGTTTTCGAGTTACGGTCCCATTGTGCACGAATGTCTTCCCCTGGTCTATCCGAACAAACAATGGACCGCTAATAAATCTGCGTGTGCATCGACTTGCATTTTTAACTCGTATATGGGAATATTGTCGGTGTCGGTCTTTTAACAGTTCGCTAGTAAATTTCTAAAAATATTCAAGGTGGAAACACACCTTTCTGAGACGTCAAAAGAAAGAGATGAACAACCATTAAATTCTTTATGTGTGAATGCGCCCCCTCCTTCCCTCTCTATCTCTTTTTTATGACGTCTCAGAACGATGTGTTTCTGCCTTTAGTCTTTTGTGTTGAATTCTCATTTAATTTTTTTTTAAATTAAACTTATTCTGAAATCCAAAATGTTTTGAATTTATGTGCAAAATTACTAAGAATTATTGTGTCATAATCTCCATAAGCTGATTCAAATTATTCTCCATAAGGAATAAGCATAAAATTTTATTTTTTTCAACGATCTATGCGGAAAAAACGTTACTAATTATTCTGTTGCTAATTGTCCTAATTGCCTTTTGCTATATGAGATAAACTCACGTTCATTACAGACGTTCGAAAAAAAGAGCTTAAAATATATCACGGTTTTTTATAAAGTGGCAAAAACGTTTCTACAAACAAACAACCGAACCTTAATAGCTCCGCACAATGGCAAATTTAAATCGAATTTTCCATAAATTAGACATCAAAACTATAAAATATTTCGATCAGATCATCACTCAAAAGATCTAACGATCCTGACTTCCATTAGCACGTATTTGAAATAAAATATGCTTCAATGTAGATTATAGATCAGTGCCGTAATAGGAAATTTACGCCATTATGATAAAAATGTACTATTTTTCAAATTTATTTTTCCTTTCAGAGTTACATATCGAAACACCATAAACCTGATTGAGTTATTGGCAGCATTTAACAATCCGTATGAGAACTTCCTATTCTAAGGTATGTTACCGAAAATTGTGTATGCTTCATATCGAAACTCTTTAATTCAAACCCTGATGAAAATATTCAAAGATCTGTTTGGGCATTTCCTATTCTTATTTTTGTAAAAAACAATTTTTTTGAGAGGTTTTATTGAAAAATAGTTTTAATTTAAGCTATAATCGTGTCATTGGGTAATATTTAACAATTCATAAGAGATTCTTCTACACAATTTTTTATTCAAAAAAGTTTTTTTGAAGACTTCAAGTCAAACTACCTTCAATTCATACCCTTATTAAGCCACTGACAATATTTAACGATCCATACGAGCATTTCTTACCATCATTTGTATTATAAAAAATATTATTTTGAAACCTCATATCAAAGCACCTTTAATGCATAACCTAATTGAGTCACTAGCAACATTTAACGAGCATTTCCTAGCATTATTTTTATCCCAAAAAATATTTTTTGAAACCACATATCGAACCACCTTCAATGCATACCCTGATTGAGTCACTGGCAACATTTAACGAGCATTTCCTAGCATTATTTTTATTCCAAAAAATATTTTTTGAAACCCCATATCGAAGCACCTTCAATGCATACCCTGATTGAGCCACTGGCAACATTAACGATCCATATGAGCGCTTCCTACCCTAAGTGGATCGGCTACCACTTCGTAGATCATATTATCGATCCGAGATGATCGAGTGTAAAAATAATGGGCGAACCAGATAAAAAAAAATATGGACCAGTCCGAGATATGGATCGGATGATTATAGGTTTTGGTCCAAGAGATTTTTTCTCATTCGGTGTTATTACGTGCCGTAGATGTCCACCGGTCGAACGAGTGAACGACGGCATGTCGAATTCGTTCGATCGACATTTGTCAAAAAAATACTGTAAAAAAATCGAATTGTAAATGGAAATGATCGATCGGAAGTCAATGATCCATTGGTCGATATTTGAGATGCGTAAAAAATACGGTAGTGATAGTAAAATTTTTGGGTTTTTAATTCGGACGGATTGTGTGAGTGATTCTTTGTATTAATTATTGAATTATGTGTGTATATTATGATGAAGATGATCAGTATTTGGTTTTGTGTGTCGTGGGTGACGCTGTCTTTCTGATTTTTATGAAGATTGAAGGATTTTTGAAATTAAATGAAACAAGTTGTAAGAATTAATATAGACACATTTGTTTTTTTCTTTTTTTATTTGATTAGTTAAAGTGTGAACGAATTTATTGAAAATTCCTTTATACATTATTGTCTGGAATGTCATTTTCAGTTCTTTTTATGAAGAAGAAGTGCAAAATACATTATTTTTTCAATGTACATTACATAAATGACATTACAATGATTTTCAATAATTCTATAAAATACTCAAAATATCATGCGAAAACGTATTTTTTTATTAAATCGTCTCTTATTGATTATTTTAAATAGAAAATTAATAATTTTACTTGAAAAACTTGCACTGCATGTCATAGATAGAAGCAACACACTTTCTCTATCTCTCTCCAACTTATGAACTTTCAGTATGATTATCTCTTCAAATACAAATTTTGAATATTGTTTAAGTAATTTGATAGTCAACATGTTGTATTAATATGTTATGGAAGTGTAAGTGTACTTTGTTAAAAAAAATATAACTGTCCATCTTAATACAACATTATCAAAAGATCATTGCAAATACGATGCGTATAGAAAGGAACAATGAACCTTAGTTCATTTGTAAGAAAAATTATATTGGTTGAAAAAAAATGACGCAAGTTGAACCTGAGCGTGAATGGCATTCGAAAATGCGACATTGATGCTAATAGAATTAGAAAGCTTGGATCGAGGCGGGTCAGAAGAAAAAACACAGGTGGGACATCTTCATCGAGAGGCCATCGAACCTCACAGATTCCAACGGACCTATCTACGTATTATATTTGACGTATAAAAAGGCCAATGGACACAAGTGACATTGCGGTGATTTCGAGAAAAGCGTTGAACGTGTACCTACATGTATTAGGAGGAGGTCGAGTGATTTGATGATATATGTAGGTACGCGTTCCAAGTTCGTTTATATCCTTTTGCCATCGAATATATAGCGATTCCTGTACATAACTCAATTCGGCTAAAATGTCGCTTGTACCTCTTGGCCTTTTCAGTCTTCATTTGGTCTTAGGTAGAAAAAATGTGTGTATTTCACGAAAAAGGCGCCGCCAACAGAAATAAATCAAATCAAACTCTTTACGTACGAATGATCGGTTTTCGACCGCATCGAATCGATATGGATTCAAATTCGATGTAGATTTGGAAATTGATGGTCTTTTGTGATTTACATGTAGTTTAGTAAAATTGAGAAATGTTTAAAAAAAGTAGATGTCGAAGAATTAGAAAAAAAAAATTCGCTTGCGGCGCTATTTGGATTCGTTTTTATGTTGAATATGATTTATATTTAAGGAAATGCATTTGAAATAATGTCTACGTACATTCATTCATATTTAGACATATGAATATGTGATCGAAAGTCTGAATCATTTGGGTTAGAAAAGATTTCTTTTGTTTTTTGAAATTCTTTTATTAAAATATTAGAATTCAAATATCAATTATATTGATTTGAATGCTGCACATATGGTTTTAAATTTTGACCAATAAAAAATAATGGTATTTTTTAATACACAGAAAAATTTCTATTGATTCACATACGGTATTTTCATCCAATGTTAGCCGAATCAATCTGGTTACACCTGTGGAAATTTTATAGAATTTCGTCTAAAAAAAGAGTATGATTTCATCTTTCAATTAGCACATACGTAATAATTGCACGGACGTAATAGGCGACCCGAAAAAATGTGTGAATTTCGATGTGCATATAAGCAAAACTAACACACGTACAATATAATATAATATTTTTTTCAAGCCTCGGCCATGAAAAGGATTGATTGTTCTCACAGCGATGCTAATCAATATATTCATACGATTCATAAGAAGCGCAAACAAATTAACACGCCAATGATATTAATTGACTTTAGAAAGGTGCCGCTTGTTTTATGCGCGAGAGTTTGCTTTTTTTCCATCTATGAATGTTTTCTGTTGGATTTTCGCGTTGTAACGAATTGAATAAATATTTGAGAGTTTCTATGTGCGTTGAGTGAAAAAATGTGTTGTTTTTTTTGGTTGAAAAAAATATGGTTGAGGTCTATTTGAAATGTTCGTTAATTGAAATGCTTGAATCATTTGTTCGATTTTATTTTTAGGGATGTTTTTAATGCAATGTTTGATTTTAAGGGTACGGAATCAAATAAGCGCGGTCTAAAGCAGTGCCGACAAAGTAGCGCTAACTTGTATCAGATCTTTCAATTGTTTGTTAAATTAATCAGTGACATGTTAACTTTTTTTCTATAGAATGTATTAGCTCTTATAGTTAATTAATTGTTAGCATACGACTGAAAGATCAAGTCTTTTAATTATCTACTTCAATTTCATATTCAATCAGTAATTTGGTTATTTTTTCGTATAAATTACATACTGGTCTCTTGTGTATGCAAGAATAGAAAATATTATAATATACCAATTCGTGAAAAGCATCCAAATCATAGTGTTGATTTTTCACAATATTACATCTCGCTCCTACTTCGGCACTTCTTAATGCTAGTTCACACTAGAAACACCAAACCAAAACCAAAACCATGACGCCAGTAAAATATATGGAGATATTCATTAGCTTCCGATACCAACATTGACAACATAGTGACAACGGCACCAAAAAGGATTTCTCTTTATATTTTGATATCATCATGGTTATGGTTTTGGTGTTGCGTATCTGATGTAAACTTCTAATATAAGATCACGTACCAACTCATTTCTGATCTGAATTTCATCACATGAACGGCGTTTCTAATGTGAACTTGAGATTTAAGATCCCGTACCATATTGATGCAACTCATTTCTTATCTATATAACATTACACAAACTCAAAACGTCTTCAAAGCACAAAATCACCAACCGTCATTCCGAAAACGTAGCACCTTCTAGCGACGAACATAACGCAACAAAACACACCCAAATCTCCCAAACCTCGATTGTTCACACCGAGCCGGCAGAGCTAGAGAGAGATACACACGAAAAGATATAAACGAGAGATAGTATTCGGTAGCAATGCGGCATAAATTAAACATCTATAATTCAATAGTCGGTCGGCGGCCCCGCTCTTGCATTATTCATGGGGCGAGAGACGCGTCGTCATGTGATTTTCACCGTTCTCCACACGACTTCCACTTGGTTCGTTTTGGCTTTTTTTAAGTGTTTTTGGTCTATTCTATCGATCTGTCGAAGAAAAATTTCGAATTTTTAAAGTCGGAGAAATTTTGGCTACTTTTTTGCTGCTTTTTTGGTGCAATTTTGTGAAAAATTCAGTCAAAGGATTCAAATTCAATGTGGTTTGTGATTCACTAATCAATACTTAAATATGAATGGTCAGTATATAATCTTGGGATGGGAATTTCGATGTGAATGGCAAATTATGTACTTCAGTTAGAGCCGATCTTTTCACCTCTGGTTTGAAAATAAAATGAATTTAAACTACGCACGTTTCTCCGACTGATAATTGTAAAAATATGGAGGAAAAAATTGATGTATCTAATGTTGTTCGAACTATGTCTGTCTTTTTTAGCAGTTGTTTTGACAACTCATAGTTAGAAGGATTGTGTGTAGTAGTAAAGACTAATCTTTTCTTCTCTGGTTTGAGAATAATACGAATTTGAACTATGTACATGCGTTCTTTTCAACTATGAGCTGTTAAAACAGCCGCTGAAAGAGATGGATATATTATAGTTCGTACAACAATACATACATCCATATTTTTTCCCAAGATTTTGAATTAGTAGTTGGAGGAACGCGTGTAGTTTAAATTCTCTAACCAGAGACGAAAAATCTGTACCGACTTGACAAAATTTCTAATCAGAAAATTCAAAAAGTCTCTATTCTTACCTAACAAAATAATCACCTTACGAATAAACAGAATTCATTTCCAATTGATGAACCAATTCGAATTTAAAAAAATGGATTAACTCCGTTTAATATTTTGATCAGATTTTTTCAGTTTAAAAAAAAAGTTATACTGACCATACGATCTGTAGCCCGATTTCGATCGACTATATCATATTATAAATTAAAAATATGTATATAATATATATCATATGTTATATTAAAGTCGACTTCCCGTCGAAAAGTCCGGTTTCGCGTGACGCGGCACCGTTTAATTACGACCGCAAGTTGTCCGGTCGGTTAAATGAGGCGAAGTTTCGCTTACAAATCGGTGCTATTTGGAAAACGTGCACTTTTTATGGCCATACGAGGTGATGACACCATCCTGTCGATGCCCACAACGTGAAAAAAACATTAAATTCAAATTATACAGAAATAGGGTTGCCAGATTTACTCCAATGTGAACCATAACATGCTCTCCTAAAGTCAGAAAAATCTCTGTTCAAAACTTTTTTTCGGTCTTTTCACCTCTGGTTTGAAAATAAAACGAATTTAAACTACACGCGTTCCTCCAATTACTAAATTAAAATCTTGTGGAAAAAATATGGATGTATGTAATGTTGTACGAACTATAATATATCCATTTATTTCAGCGGCTGTTTTGACAGGTCAAAGTTGAAGAAAGCGCATGTAGTTCAAATTCGTATTATTTTTAAACCAGAGGTGAAAATACCGGCCTTTATCTTTTATAATATTGTCTTACAAGCAAAACAAATATTCAGTATTTAACAAAAATACTCAGAAATATACAAAACTATTATTTTTATTAACTCACTAAAATTTGGTACATGAAATCAGTAAAATGTCGTTTAATCAGAACATCTGACAACCCTACATAGAGACGAAACAAAATTTCATATTATCGCACAAACTATGTACACGATATTCATAACTAACGAACGGACATCGTTTTGCGGTATTTAATCAAATGATTATGAAAAAAAAAATACTGTTCATAAACCGCGATAAGTTCACACTATGACTAGTGGCAATTACGCCGCGTGTAAATATAGCAATTGTTGGAATATTTCATTCGTTCGAAGCACAAAAGGCCAATTTCGAGTGTAATACAATATGGCATATCGTGTGAGAAAATATGTAATATGTAATATGTAAATTCGTGGTTATTCTATTGAATAAACTCGGCTCAGAATTGGTGGGATTCGATCTTAATTCGAATAAGTATCGTCGCATTGAGCGACTGTCGTTAGAGTTCATGAAATTCGAATAAAAATACCAGAAGGAATTGAGGACGATTTGGGAACTGTATAAAGTTGAATTAAGTTCTGATTTTCGGTGAGAATCATATTTCAGTTTAGATTCATGTATGAAAAAAAATAAGAAAAGTCATATTTGCACATATTATCTTGAATATTGATATGTTTACAAATATTCTATATTTAATTTAATGTATTTGAGTCATAGTATAACTATTGTTGATTATTTAATGCTGTTATCAATATGTGTTCTCATATTTTTATACAGTCACCACTATGTCTATTTGTCTACCATTATCATTAACAATGCATTTTTATAATAGAATAATGATAATAATTGTTATGGAACGCTGAAAATCAGAAATATGATATTTAGAGCCCTCTTTATTCATTTTAAATTATTATCACCAACATTTCTTATAACTCTTATCACATTATATTATTCATATTCACATTATATTAGTCATATCTATATTTTAACAAATGTTTATTTATTTACTCAATCATTACCACTGTGTTACTATTTATCTCCTATTCTATCATAATTATTTCTCATATCATTCCAATTGTTCGTCTCGACTCTATCATTTGAAATATTTTTGTCTATTCTATGACTATTACTACTTATCTCCTGCTGTATCAGTATCACTTCAACTACTCGTACTTACCTCCTGCTCTGTCATTGAATTATAATTCATCTCCAACTCTATCACTATCACATCCAACCTCATCACCATTGTTACTCATGTCAAAATCATTACTCAATTCTTCTCTTCCATCTAATTCATTGACCTTTACTCCAAATCTATCACTACTTTTATCTTATTCCATCAATATCACTACAACTACTCTTCCACCTGAATCATTGACCTTTATTCCAAATCTATTACCACTTATATCTTATTCCATCAATATCACTACAACTACTCATCGCTACTCTGTCAAAATCACTACTCAATTCTACTCTTCCGCCTAAATCATCAACTTTTACTCTAAATCTATCACTACTTACATCTTATTCCATCACTATCACTACAACTACTCATCCCTACTCAATGAAATCGACCAATTCCAAAAGTCGATCCATCGAAACTGAACCACTCCGAACAGAGAGTCACCCAGGAAGTCACGTACCACTAAAAAGGACACCGCCTTTCGAAAAGGACACACGTTGTATGGGTATCGTTATGTGGGCGAAGTGCAACCGTTCCTCGTTCTCCACAAAGACGACAGTCATTCATTTATTTACACGGCACACACAACCATGTAAGGGACTCTAGCTACCGATCATGGAATATAGCTACCTATCAAGGAGTCCACACACGTACGAGTCTATCCAGTTGATCCGAGTGCACATAATGCGCAAGTCCTTATGGGAGACTCGGAGCGAAAAAAGCCCCCTTGGACAAATTTGGTATTGACGGATTTATTGTGAGGTGCGTTGGGGACAATGCGTGGATGTTTCCAGCGGAATTCAATTTTCGAGTCGGAATAAGGAGGCTTTGAATTTTACGAAATTTATGCAGTATTCTTCTGTAGAGGCTCGGGAATCGTTTGTGCAAAATTTTGTGCTAATTTCTACAACGGTATAGAAGCCTATTCAAAATATACATATTGATAAGTGAGATATTGCGCTCCATGAATAGGTAAACAATAACCGATTCTGTGTACCTATACAAAATATCTTTCATTTCTACTTGAGTATCAATGTTTTTTTTTGATACTTGGTAAAGTCCTTCACATCTTGAAGATAAAACGAAACAATTTGGAAGCGCTCACGTACAAACTTTAACCGTATAAATGTCACACATCCAATAAATAACCGGACAATAAAACGGGTTCATGTTTAATTTATAAATTAACGCTATCGAATCTTAAGAAGCGCCATTTTATCTTTTCCAAAAATTGATAAGAATATCTCTAACGAACAAACAAACTTGGAATCTGTAATGAAGCAAGTTTACACATTCTTGACCTACACCGTCTTAATGCTAAATATTTTTGCAAATTTTGGCTAATTATGAAAACACATTAAATACAGATTTTTTTAAATGCGTAGATAATATGAAATTTCAATTTAAAATATTTTCACTTTCGGGAGCTAACAAACTTTATACATGGATAGATGGTTTCATTTATAATGACAATTTGGCATTTCAAACATAAAAAGGCAAAATATTTTAAATTGAGAAAGTCTTGAAATCTCAAGAATTTTTTCTCGATCGAGAAAACAATACATTCTCGAGTGCGTATCGATTTTCACATTTCTCGTGAGAATAAAAACGTTATGGGACGATTCCGATAATGATATCATCACGTTTCGGCCCGAGTCCGAAAATTGACCATTCGCATTCCGTATGGGGTGTAGAGCCGATCCTATATTCGGATGTGTGCCGTCATTTAAAATCGCATCTAAATAAATTAAATATTGAACGATCGTCGCGTTTGCTGGCCGTCATTTTTTTCCACCGACGTGATTATGCCGATCACGGACGTGACGATTCGACTACTACTTGAAACAATGTGCCTTTACTTTTGTACCTTTTTGTCGACAATGGTCTTTTTGTATGATGAAATTTAGTCTATTAGGAGATTCTTTTCTGAATTTGGTCCTTCGAGATGGATTTATCATCTAATTTTCGATAGTAAAGGAGATTTTGTGTATGTTGAGTCATAAATTTGTTGAAACGTAGAATTACTGTGGGAAATTAACTCGAAAAAAGGGAGTCTATGGTTTCAGCTGGCAGAGAGCATAAGATTTTTGGTATGGGTAGTTCTTAGCCGTGCATTTAGATCTAGAAAGGGGAACATGTCGAAGGGGATGTTTTTATCCTAAATTCCATAGACTCGAGTAATTTCCTGTACTAAATAAGAATAGTGAAATAATATGTACAATTGAGATAATGTAATTCTGAAAAATATATGAGGACTGAAAAGGCTAAGGAGTACATGTGACATTTTCGTCTAAATTGAGTTATGTACAGAAATCGCTTCTATGTACGCTCAAATATTTGGTGGCAAAAGGATATATACGAATTCGGAACGTGTACCTCGATATATCATCAAAATAAAATCTAACTATATAATAGCCCTATTCTATGTGTGTATGTGTGTGTCTATCCGGTGTAACGCTCCAATACTGTGTTTATATCTAACTGTATAATAGCGCTATTCTGTTTATGCGTATTTGTGTCTGTACGGTGTAACGCTCCAAAACTGTGTTGATATCTAACTATATAATAGCACTATTCTGTATATGAACGTGTGTGTCTGTCCGGTGTAATGCTCCAAAGCTGCATTGATATCTAACTATATAATAGCGCTATTCTGTGTGTGCTTGTGTGTGTCTATTCGATGTAACGTTCCAAAACTGTGTTGATATCTAACTATATAATAGCGCTATTCTGTACATGTATGTGCCTGTTTGTCTGTCCGGTGTAACACTCCAAAACTGTATTGATATCTAACTATATAATAGCACTATTCTGTTTATGTGTGTTTGTGTGTGTCTGTCCAGTGTGACTCTCCAAAACTGCCTTGACATATTCAACGGGTTAATCGCTAGTATAAAATAAATAAAAAAGCAAAGAATGCACACGCATCTCGGGGTGCCCACATGACGTATGCAAAACGGCAGTAGGAGAGCAGGGAACACAATGGGCCCTTTCCGTTCCCCGGGGTCCCAAACAAAGGAGCCTCTCTTCCGCGTTCGAGCCCTGCACTAATTGTTTTTGCGCGGAGACAATGCCCCGCACAACACAAAGGGACAAACTCGTCTGCCAACGGGTTAAAAACAAAAACGCTTATTATTACCACATATATGCCTCATATGTATGTATGTATGTATGTATGTAGATTGTGCAATATGTAAAGGACCCATACGGACGAGAACAATCGATTGCGATTTTTTTGTTTTTTTAGATTTTTGTTTTCATTTTGAATATTGGATGAATTGAGATTTATTTGTGTTTTTTTTATGTTTTTTTTAATTGATCAAATTGTTTTGGAAATATTAATTTGTAACAATGCTATTGAAGATGTTTTGTTAAAACTCAAAATTATTAAGTTAGTGCAATATCAGAGATATATTCATCATTTATTTTATTAGAAACAATTGCCTTTCTTGTTCTAGTGCGAGAATGTAGAGCGGGAAAAAAAATTCTAACTAGAGTCTAACTAAAAAAATATGAGTGTTCCCTCTAGAATTTGACTTTTGGTAATAATTCTTTTTTATTTTAATTATTGCTATATTTTTTTCTAAAGGTAGAGAGAAATTGGTGCAATCAGTTTTTAATAAATAGATTGGTTAGACAAATCCATCTTATTTTGCAAGAATTAATACATTTTTTAATCAAACAAAATATTGTCGTTGAATCGAAAGTCTTTCTGAATATTTTTCATTTTTCGATCGCAGATAAACAATTTGTCAGCAATAATCAGTTTTAGCTATAAAATTCTATAAATAAAAATGATAAGCAATGTTATTCGTTAAAATTCAACCCGCAATTAAATAAATATTCGTAGAAAACTTTTTTATTTTCAATTACCAAACTATCAAAAATCTTTTTTTCATGTAATTTTCAAAATCTTCAAACAACGAAAAAATTTCAGAAGACATAATTCAATCAATATTTTAACTCAATTTAAACAACATTAAATTCTTTTTTTTTCATTTTGTAAAATTCACATTGACAAAAAATAAAAAAAAAAACATAAATTATTTCAAATAATGCTATAATAATTTTTCAATGCAATATGAACTGAGCGAATATCGCTTCATATAATATTTCAACCCTCTAACGTTCGACGGGGGTCCGCTCGCGCCATTGAAAATAATTAATTTGCATACGGACCCCCGCTCGGTTGCCGAAGCGATTTTTTCACCATTTACTCGCACTAATTAATAAAAAATGATGCGACCGTTGCTAAATCGCGACAATGACGCTTAACTCGAAAAAAAATCGAAACAAAAAACCAGATGGAATAAAAAAAATGGACGCACGCGGCACACGGCAGATGTGCCCCGAGAAAAAATTCATTAAAAAGAGCTTCGTTACCCTTTATCTGCAGAAAAAAAGTGCACAAAAAATCCCGAAAATTATTGAATTAATTAAACTTGCATGTGCGTTTCGTTTTTTTCTTGTATTGTGTGTGTGCGATTCGAATTGGTTCCCCCCTTTTTCGATAGTTCCCACCGGTTCACCCTTTTTTTGAATTGTTGTGCCACTTTTGGATTTCTTCAGAGTTCGATTTGCATACGCAATTTTCATCTTGACCTCTATTCTGGATCTTTGTGTAGCATATTTAGGAGTGAATGTGCATAAAAGATGCAATGGGGTGTACCCAAAATGCAGATGGAGTTGAAATTTTTTGGGAACCCTTTCTCAGCTTCTGTATGAAATTTAAATCAGATTTGAAATCGACATCCAGGTGTTTTTTGAGAAACTGAAATTGATGCTTATAGATAATATTATCATTATTACGATAGATGTGAAGATGAAAAGAGAAGAAGAAAATGTTCAATAGTTTGAAAGATGTTTGAAAGTTTAAAGATAATAGAAAATGTTGGGAAGTTTAGAAGATGTTTGATAGATAAAATATGATTAAAGTTATTCAAAAGACGTTCAATAGAAAAAAGTTAAAATCTCGTAAATCATATGAACTTTTTTATACAAAAATTAAAAACCCCTGAAATATTCGAATCAATCCAATACGAACAGTTTATGAGAAAAGTGTGCGTATGCAAATTCAATTGGTTTAAAAAAGTTTGATTTGAGTTTTTTTAATATTATAAGTGTGGTGACCGTGAGAAAGTCGCGTTGTATGAGGGTTAAAGCGAGCACTCGTATAATTTTGATACGATTTATCTCAACCGATGTTTTACATATTTAATACGAGCACTTCAGATGAGAAGATAGACTCAATAGTCAAGAGATTTATTTACATCTTTCACATGTAAATAGAAATAAATTTAAATTCAAAAAAATATAAAATATGTAACTAGAGTGCAGCATAAAGTTCAATCATAAATAATTGAATTTGAAAAAAATATTTACATACATAAAAATGTGTACTAAAAAGATGAAAGATAGACAGAAGAAGTATAATACTTTTGGTGAAATAAATAGAATATTGCTTTCTAAAAAAAAAATAAGATGACACATTCAAGATGATAGAATGTCACCCATTTGATGACACATTCAAGATGATAGAATGTCACCAATTTGATGACACATTCAAGATGATAGAATGTCACCCATTTTTATCTATATATTTGTGGTAGATTTGCACATGCGCATTGAAGAAAGGGGTTTTACGCACATATGAGATTTTTATATATGGGGTAGGTGGATTCCCTTGTGTGAATGGGGGTGGCATTTTTTCGGATTCGTTCCATTATGGATTCTCGGGGGCGGATTCACCCCATCGATACGACCCCATTGGTCGACTTTATTCATGTGTAAGAATCTTCGATCATGTGTGTAATCCGCTAGGGAGAGAAATTTTCTTCCATCTTTCTGCCATCTTCTCCATTCGACCCTTTCTTGCGATTTTTTTTTTCATAAAAATAGATTCAAATTGGATTCGCTTGCACCTGAGAATTTTCGAATATGAGTATGATCTGATAAAAAGAAAATTTTTCTTTAATCTTTCTGTGAACTTTTCATTTATGCCTTTATCAATTTTCATACAATAATTCAAATTCAGTACATTTACACCAAAAGATCTTTGAATATAAATATTTAACTAGAAATTAATAAAAACTTTTCACATTTCTGTCACATCTTTCATCTTTTCAAATCAATTTTCATTCAATAAAATTTCTTTGGTATGAAAAGATTTAAGTTGAGTACATTCATACACGAGAATTTTCAAACATATGTGCAATTCGCTAAAGAAAAAAAAATCTTTCATCTGTCCATCATCTTTTTAACTCAATCTTACAAAATTTATGAATATACATAAATTGATTTAATTTTATTACATTCACATTGAAAAAAAACAATCATTAATGATTTGCCTGAGAAAAAAAATCTCTTCCTTCTTTCTCTCATCTTCATATCGATATTCTTTAATAATACTCGATTCAAATTGACTGCATTTTACACCCGAAAATCTTATGTTAAGAAGGTAATCTGTTTATAATAGAAAAAATCTTTCATCTGCCCATCATCTTTTTGACTCGATCTTACAAAATTTATGAATATACATAAATTGATTTAATTTTATTACATTCACATTGAAAAAATCAATCATTAATGATCTGCCTGAGAAAAAAAAATCTCTTCCATCCTTCTCTCATCTTCACATCGATATTCCTTAATAATACTTGATTCAAATCGACTATATTTTACACCCAAAAATCTTGTATGAAGAACGTAATCTGTTTAAAATAAAAAAAAAAAACTTAAATAATCCTTTCATCTTTTCAATTCTACATACAATATATTAAATTTTCGCATAATGAAAATTCTTCAAAATAAATTAACACAAGTCGGCTACATTCACACGTGGTCGAGTACATAATATATTCGCGTGTTTGCGATTGAATTTATTCAGCCTCGGGTGGGTCTCAGGTGTTGTCCAAGTAATTTATGAAGAGCTGATCCTCGATTCAGGGCTTCTTATCTTTTGAGCAAGTACCCAAGATTTATGGTCACACACCGTAAATATTGATATCTGATAATAGTTTATGCGGACACCCGGCGGGCACCATAATGAGACCCTGGAATACAGGGCCGGACTCGCAACATTGTATTTATTTATATTTAAATTATATTCATTGTTAAAATTGATGGAATTTATCTTGAAACACATTTATATTCGAATTATTATTTTTATAATATTAAATTCAACATTTTTAATAAAATATTTCAACATAAAAATTTTGGAATTTTTTATAGAAAATTGGTTTGAGTCTTCATTATGTGAAAAATATTGTATTTTTTGTGTATAATTTTTACTCAATGTGTCAAAATGACTTATTTTTTTAATTCTACATTTCCCGATTCCAATTGATATTCACCTGACAAATTAAACATTGAGTTATTACAGTCGATTTGACGACATATTAACTTTTATCTATATAATATGACAGTTGTAATGGCTTACTAATCGGTAACATATGATCGAAAGATCAGAACTATTTTTTTTATCACTGACAAATCATTCGATGATACCATTTAAAGATTGATTTGAATATTAGGAGTGAATAAACTCTTTTAAGACTGTTAAAGATTAAGTTTTTTTTTATCTTATTTGCATATAATTTTGTCCTAATTGCCATTTTTCCTGAAACTGCTATTATTTTACCAGGTCGATACTTTGCACTCTATTTTTTTTTAATCAAAACGAGGGAATTTTTTTATCAAACTGCACTATTTGAAAATCGTTCCAGCTGAATAATCCGATACATAAAATTATTGCATGCATTGAAAAAAAAACAAGTAAATCCCGATCACGCACATGCACTCAAACATTTCCCACGTACTCGCAATTTTTGCACATTTACAACAATTATATGAAAAAAAAAGTCATCGCGTGCTCACACAAAACGTGAACAGTTCCGCGAAAGCTGTCAACTCGCAAACACAAAGGATATAAGTACAATTATCCACTCAAGAAACAGTACTTGTCGAAAATTCGCCAAAACACGGAAGACCTAACGACACCTGCTTCAGATTGTGTCAAAAAACCGTTTAAGACCTGGAAAATGTTCAAATTTACTGTGATAATACCTTTTTAACTGTTTTTTTTTTTTTTGGTCAAAGTCTATCTTTTTATAATTGAGATATCTTTGAAAATGGTTTAAAAATGGTTAAATAGAAAAAAAATGGTAAAAGTAGAACAGAATCGAATTCTAGATAGGTTCAATCACTGTGAAGAGTGAGTGCTTGGAAAAAGGGTATCGCACGGTCACAAAGGAATAAATTATCAATGCTTTGTCAAACTTTTTTTTAACTTTTATTTATTTATTTTTTGTATGGACTCTTTGACGCACATCCGGCACCGCTGTTCCGTAGACCGAGACGGACGCACTTCGAAGGGCGCATTCACACCTGATACTTTACCAATAATGAAAAAAAAGAATGGAATATGCTAAAAAGATCTTATATCTATTTTACGAGTATTAAAATCTTTGATCATTTCCATCTTTCGATTTCATTTAATTCCAAATGACACTTTGATTCCATGTGATTCCACACAATTCTAAGATTATATTTGATTCCTATTTCATTCAATATCTAAAGATTCTTCGATTCTGGTTGACGTCAAACAATTTTGCCAAAACCTAGCAGTCAGTCTATAGAATACTCACTTAAATTATCACTTACAGCAGATAATATGTTCACTTATTCATTAATCTGTTCGATTCCATTCAATTCCACCCGATTCCAAATGACACTTTTATTCCATGTGATGCCACACAGTTCTTCGATTATATTTCATTCAATATCTAAAGATTCTTTGATTCTAGTTGATGCCAAACAATTTTGCCAAAACCTAGTAGCCAGTCTATAGAATACTTAAATTATCACTTACAGCAGATAATGCGTTCACATAAAGTTACATTAATCTATTCGATTCCATTCGATTCCAACAAAATTCGATGTCACAACCGAAAAAAACGCAATTCTACCGAGTAGAATTTAACGAATTCCACGCTTTTCGTGTCTCAATCGAAAAATTTCCATATTATCCAACCGATTTCCGCAATTCCCCGAACGCATACGAAAACAAGACACATCCGCTAAAGTCAGAAGCGATCAAATCTTGTGTAAACCTTCGCGGCATAAAAAGCAAACAATGTCAAAAGTATTGGAGTGTTTTGTTTTGTACAGACCAAAAGTACATACCTATAATACACATGAGTCGTTCAGTGCATGACTCGATCAATTCCATAAAATAAAAAAGCAGAAAAAAATGATTAAATATTTTTGATGCATTTTTCAAAATTCTCTCAATTCAAAGAATTGATTACTTCATACATGTTTCTGTCCGAAAGTAACGTTACAACTTGGTCTTTCTTCTTCGATATTTTCATTATTGTCGCACACATGCCTGTAAATTTACATTTATACATCGGTTAAGATATGTGTGGATAGATGAATGTTTTTGTAGGTGTTTGCTCAGGCGTTCTACGCCCATCTTGCGCAACTCTACTAACAGATAATTAACACTTGTCGTGTATGAGCGACAACTGCTTGAAAACGTGCTCGGAGACGGATTCTAATTTTTGATGAATTTATCTTGAATTTTTTTAAGAATTTTACTTTTGGTACTATTTTTTGTACGTCCAAATTTGTGTAATCGTGATTTATTTGACTAATAGATGTGCAAATGGCATTAGAATATATTGATATTTCTAGATTTTATACGAAGTTTACATATAGCTCTTGGAATTCGTATTGCAGTTGCTTTTCTAAATCAAACTTTTTATTGGATATGTGAAAGAAAGTTAGAGCGAGAAAGACAATGGAATCGCGAAGAGTTCAGGTCCGTTTTGTGTACCGTGTAAAGCAGAAAGAGGCATGCAGCATGCGGCATGCAGCGTGGTCAACAATGAGAATAATGTAGTCTGTTTATTAAGATTAGATTTTAGAATGGGTTAAGTTAGATTATATTTTGGTTTATTTTTTCATATTCGGTTAGATTCAGAAATGTTGGGCTGCGTTTAAGAAGTCAAATGTCTTGCTGACAAGATAACTGACGATTATCGAATTTTCGTATTAAGTACAGTCTTCATTTTTTTTCTCATGTCATTGTTTTCCATTCATTTTACTAAACTTATTTTATGGCATTCAAGTCAATCAGAAATATTTAAATCTACGGGTACATCTTTAATAATCTGCATGCAGTAACTAAACAAAATAAACGCACCGTCAAACTGAACTAGTAAAGAACACTCAGTCTACAAAATTTGACATTCAGTCCACACATTTTGGGGACATATTTTTTACACACATTCACCGAAAAGATATCGCGAAATTCCGTCGACATACAAGGAAATCGAGCTTGTGTTCCGCGTGTGTTTATTCCGAATATCATTGAGAGAAGAAAGTTTTCGGATTTCGAATCCGCGTACGTGAAGTTATTCCCGCGTTATATAAATGTGTGCGCAAACTTTTCGAACTCATGGTTAGAATACTAATCAAAAAACTCGATTTGGATTTGCATAATCGGACGATTGGACGCGATGGCGAATCGTAGATGGATTTTTGTCAGAGGTTCTTTTGGTTAGGAAGAGGAATTTTTAGTTAAAATGTGTTTAATAAGGTCGTTAAGATAGTATAGTTAAAGGTTTTGTAATGTCGTGTTAAATTCGGTTGAAATATTTTAGTCAGAGGCTCTTTTTGGTTCAGTGTGAATATGGTTTGGAGAAGGAATTTTCGGTTAGAATGTGTTTTATATGGTCATTTAGATGGTATAGTTAAAAGTTTTGTAATGTGGTATTAAATTCGGTTAAAATATTTTAGTCGATAGTCGATTTTCTTTGTCAGGAATATATTGAAGTAGTACTTATCGTTTAGATATAAAAACTGATCATTTATACATGCTAAGTGACGTATTAATTGGTGTGGTTTAAAATGTAAATTGGAAAGATGTTCGAAAAATGTGTGCGCGGTCAAATTTAAAATTCTGTACGGGTTCAAAGTTCAAACGGTTATGGTCACCGGTTTTTCGATTTTAGAGATTCTTTAGACTTTTGATGCAATGCCGATGATATACCTAATTCAAATGTATCCTCAATTAAGAGAATGATACAAGTTCAAAAATAGGAAAAAATATCGTTTTATTTGTACAAATCATTCCAAATATCAGTGTTAAATGCAATATCAAGAACCATTCCTGATCAATCTTTAAATTACAAAAGAAACTACAAACCTATCAAGATTTTTTTTCCAAAAATCACAACATTTATCAAATTCACCAAAAGTGTCATAAATTCCTGACAACATTGTATTGATTTCAACAGCGTTCCTAATTAAACTCAAACGCGAAACATTTAAGACCAATATTTTCACTGCATTAATTAACCAATCAAAGAGTCACAGTCAATCTTTTAACTACGAACTATCAAATATCCATCTCCGCTCCGCAAATTTTTAACTGACTGACTGCAAATCTCTGATCAATTGGCAAAAGCAGTGAAAATATCGACCCTAAATAAGCACCTTAGAACGAAATAAGGTGGACTTACACCATTTTGAAAATTGAGGGTACGTATGTGCGTTTTGTACGGTGTGTCTCGATAAATCGTATGAATTATTCAGCATCGGAGGCGATTATTCATTTCTGAGGCGTTCTATTCAAAATTTTTGTTCGCCGGATTCGTAATTTATCATCGGTTAATATACCGAATAATCTCTTACAAATTATTGTTATAAATCACGGTTTGGTTATCTTGATAATGGCGAGTATTAAGAAATCTTTATTTTTTTTTAAGAATTATTGTATGATTGTACCATGTCGTATATCAAAAAGAAAATAGTGATGATATCTTACTATTTTTTTTATTGTACCAATATATTGCTGGATAAATATATTGTATAAAAAAATGAGTGATACACAGTAATTATGAATTTGATGTAATAATTACACATATTATAAAATAAATTTATTTATAGTTAATTATATTCCATACACATTAGATTTGTGTTTGGAGAACAATTGTTGAAGATGAAAATGTTTGCCTAATCTAACCTACAATTCTGTCAGGATAATTGCATTCAAATATTATTAAGGTGCAAATTATAAAAGCAATTTAATAATATAATCGAATTTAGAGTTGATTTTCTTTCTTTTGATACACATATGATTTCCTAGAATAGGGCATTTCAATAGATACGCTCCAACTTTGACGTTAAATTATAAACATATTAGTAAATCTACAGCTGAACCATATTTAAATCATAAATTTCATCTAAATGATAAAAAATGTATTTATATTATTTATTTGAAATTTTTCATTTCATTTCAAAGATATTTTTGTTAGTGAAAATATACTTTCACTACCTTTATTTAAAAATCATAATATCTAAATGATAATTTCAATCAAAAATGTTCATATACAACACTCAACTAACCAGTTAACCAATAAATCATTAAAAAAAATTAATCGCAACACTCAACTTTTACTCTCTCCATTCATTCAAAACCGATACCGATTCTCATAAGAAGCAAAAAAACGGCCATTGAAAGAATCTCATTCCGAACAACACCATTACGATAATAATTAAAGGGTTTCGAAATTAATTGCGGACAATTAATCAAATCAAATTTAATAGAACCAGTCATCGAGCGAGCTTTCTATTTTAGCGTGTCAATTTCTATTTCATCGAGGCCTATTGATCGTTGAACACTTGTTGCCCACTATATATAAGACGACTTAAAAGGCCAAGGGGTATAAGTGATTTCGAGAAAAATGCACTCAAATTTGAGCATGTATTAGGAGGAGATCGAGTGATTTAATGACAAATCTCGGTACACGTTTCAAGTTCGTTCATATCCTTTTGCAACCAAATATATGAGCGTATTTAGAAGCGATTCATGTACTTAACTCGATTTCAGCAAAAATGTAACTTGTACTCCTTAGCCTTTTCAGTCGTCATATAATATATTTCTATAACGCTAATAATAATGGGTACGGAATTGAAAATCGTTACGCTTTCGAAAGAGTCCGAAAAGGGCATTGAGTGTGTTGCCAGCTTAACCAATTTGCAGCTTGATCGTAAAATAATGGAGGTCAAACTTGGCGAAAAATTAAATTCGTATTAAGGCTTTTCAGAGGTTCAGATTTGAATTTCTGACGTTTAATTTTTGGATAATGTACACTTGTAATGTGTATCAGTCTAAAGATATTACAATGTAAATAAAAAATTCTATATAATTACTATTACTATTCTTCTCTCCAATTCTTTCATGAAGCATTTTCTTCAAATAAGTATTATGCGGTGTTCACGCGATTGTTGCCATTTATTAAATCTATACAAAAACACTTCTAGTTTTACATAATATCCTCATCGATAATTAATTTAAGCTATATATTTCTTTTAGGAATTTCACAAATTCGGCGACGTTACACTATACAAGAATGTGCTTATACGTGAAAAGCAATTTTCATAGATCAAAAGTCTGTTTGAATCGGATATCTCACAATCGTCTCCGATTATCTATTCAACTTGTGTCCACACAGAAGAGACGTTTCTGCTTTTTCGTATAAACACATCAATAAGCATTCTTATTACAATATTATTCAAATCGTAGAAAACGCGGCGGGAAAACGAGATTCATTATTGGATACTTTATCTGAGACAAATAAGTTTTAACTAACCGAAATTAATTTGTTTGTGCCTTGTGTTAACTCGCCTGTGGAATTAGAGAGCGTGGGGCAAGAATTGGAAGAAGTAGAAAAAAACCTGTCTTATCTTTCGAATCTTTAATTTTTTTTAGTAGAATTCTTTCTATTAAGTTTGCTCATTGGTAAGAAAAAAATCACGTGCGAAAGAATCGTAAGATTTCATCGCATAAATCATCGAGGCACTAAAGTTGATTTTCGATACCTTTCTTAGCATTTTCATTGTTTAATAATTTATTGGTTAGATATGAACGGGTCAAATACCATAATTCGTTTGATGATTGAAAAATCTGCGTTTCCTTGAACCTTTGGTATTAAAAATAATACTTTTGTTAAGTTGATGTATAGGGCCAGTTAAGTGCTCTTTGATTTATCTAAAAGTTGCTTGATAAAGGTGGTATTTATTTATAGTATAGTATAATATATATTGATATACATATAATTCAATAAGTAGGTTGTCTAAATTACCATTTTCAGACAAAATCCGTCTTTGTTTCTCAACGTGAGTTATTACTTAAAGTAATTCATTCAAACTTATCTCTAATATTTCAATGCCCTTTATGGAACTATTTATCTCAAGTCTCAAAATAGTATTAAATTTCGATAAAAACTATTTAGCAGAATCAAATATCATTTGGAAATATTTCTGGAAGATTTTTTATAGTCTAAAAACAATTTCTGAAGAATACAGCGGATTTACAATTTTAAATACAATTCTTTTATTTTTACAATTGAATTATGAAACGTTATATTATCTCAATGAGTTATTCAAATTATCAAAATAAAAAATAAAATACGGAAAAAATCAGAGAAACATAAAAAAAATAGTAAATGGATGTATAACACGCGAAAAACAAGAATGTGCATCACAATGTCCATATCTACATATATGTATAACGACTGAATAGGCCAAAGGGTACAAGTGCCATTTTAACCAAAATCGAATTATGTACAGGAATCGCTTCTATATACACTAATACATTTGGTGGCAAAAGGATATAAACGAACTTGAAACGCGTACCTTAATACATCATCAAATCACTCGACCTCCTCCTAATACATGCTCAACTTTGAGCGCACTTTTCTGGAAATCATCGAAAACTCACTTACACCTCTCGGCCTTTCAAGTCGTCATAACATAATACATAATAACAACAAACCGCATATAATATAATATAATATAATGTAAAGGTTATTTGCAACCCGTGCGGTAACCCAGGGGTTAAGTCGGCCATTACTCACGCGGCCGTTACATTAGTTAGGAAACTGGCCGTGGCTAGTTGAAACTTTCCAACGATAGATAGCGTCATCGTTCGCCTCCGATCTATCTATAAAATTTATATTTTATGTGTTTGTATATCTGTATGTATGTATGTATGTATATTGGATATGTTTAATGTGTTTGTGTGTGTGTGATTTTTTTGTGTTTATGAAACGTGCGGTAATATATTGTGAGTTTGAAGTATAATGATGTGACTCGAGGCGCACCTGTGCGTCGCGAGATTTCATCTTTGTGGTGTGGCTATGATTTTTTTATAATCAGGAACTGATTTGGAAGCAAGTTCTTAAAAATATCTCTAGTTTTAGTTTTTAGTTTTTGTGAAATTAATTGTGATATTTCTTAAAGAAGAAATATGAGGAGTAAATTTCGTTTGATTTCTAAAGAAAATCTATGTAAGTCATCTGTATGCAGAAAGTGATTTAATGAGTCTCTGACTACATTATTAATCAATAAATCTCAGCTATACTCTCAGTAATTGATTACTTTAGTTAGTGACTCTATACAAAGGATCAATAAACGATTACAGTCATGATACAGCGACACTGACTACAAGGAGTAACTGTCTACTTCACTGATCAATCATTGGCTACACTACGAATCAGAGACTGACTGTATTTTTACTCAGAATTTAAAGTAATAAGTCTCTGCTTAGATGGAATAATCGTTTACATTACTAGTGAATTATTCTGTAACTATCTTACTTTTAGGAGTAACTGACTGCACTAGCAGTAATTAGTTAGATACACTTCAACTCAATGATTTAGTAATTCTGACTATGCTGAATAACTGCTAATCAGTAACTGACTATTCGACTAGCCAACAAATTATTATACTTACAGTCAATGAATGACTACATTTTTAGTCTATGACTGACTGCATTTCTAGTCTACGACTGACTGCATTTCTAATCAATGAATGACTACATTTCTCGTCTATAACTGACTGCATTTCTAGTCTATGACTGATTGCATTTCTAGTCTATAACCGAATGCATTTCTAGTCAATGACTTCATGCATTTACTGAGTTACTGAGTCAATAACTACCTGAATAACCTATGATCTGTAACCTAACCACTAACATTCAACCTATAACCAAATAATCTATTCGATTACTCAAATGACTCATTCGAATCCTTCAAATCTGACTCAAATTAGACTCATTTAGACTCTGACCTAAATTAGACTCATTCGAATCCTTCAAATCTGACTCAAATTGGACTCTGACTTGAATCAGACTCATTCTGCATCAAACATTCGCACAAGCTATCCACTCCAACCAAACACGGATGGTCACACGACCATTAGACAGTGGTTGTAAATCTGCGTACTTTGTTACGCGCTCTATCCTGAATCTCGAAGCATTACGTATTACATACACACGACAGCACATACTAGTTTAGTGGGCGTCGGCCAGGTGCTCGTAACTCACGTGGACCTCCATAATCGGAGGTTAAGTCTAAAAGGCGAATTTTTAGAAGGGCGTGGTTGACATTCCGGCGATTTATATGCCCCGCTATAAAATATTAAATTTTCGAACGCACGAGGAAAAAAATATGAATAAAGAACAGCGCGAACAAAGCCTATGAAAAATTTCACGCGCCGAGGATTCTCGAGAAAAAATTTGTACTCGCTGTTATAAGAGAGACGATTTGCATTTTTTTCGAATCGAGTTTTTTTTTTTTTGTAATGAGTCAGTTTTCGGTGATCGTTTGTAGTTTATTTCTTGACAATTAATATGGTTTAAATTAGTAATTCTGATTTTTTCAGAAATTATGTTCGTTTTCTTGAAAATTCTCGAGGCATTACTCCCATTTTCTTGAAATTTCTTGAGACACACCTATTTTCATGAAAATTCTCGAGGCATTACTCCCATTTTCTTGAGATTTCTGGAGAAACAGCTATTCTCTTGAGATTTCTTGAGAAACACCTATTTTCATGAAAATTCTCGAGGCATTACTCCCATTTTCTTGAGATTTCTGGAGAAACAGCTATTCTCTTGAGATTTCTTGAGAAACACCTATTTTCATGAAAATTCTCGAGGCATTACTCCCATTTTCTTAAGATTTCTGGAGAAACAGCTATTTTCATGATAATTCTCGAGATACTGTTTTCTTTCTTGGACATTCTCGAGAAATTGCTTTATCTTGAAAATTCTTGAGAAATCATAAAAAATAGTTTTTTTTTCATGTCAGAACTTAAATTAATAAAGTCATAATATATATTTGACGATTAGTAACGTTTGATCATTATTAGGATTTATATTCAGTCAGTAGATGTTAATTGATTAGTACTCAAATCTATATGATCTGCAATATACATATCTAATTTGTTTATTTTTTATTAATATTACTCACATTAGGTAAGTCCCAGTATCAGAAAAAGAAAATAGAAATACTTCTCGACTTTTCTCGAAAATTCAGATTGTTTAGTTAGAAAACTAAAACATTCATATTCAAATTGATATAGCTACATGTAAAAAAAATCAATCATCAACGATCATCGACAAAACCAAACAATAAATCCACAACACTTAACCCACGAAAATTAAATATTAATAACCCAAAACTAAAAACTAAAAAAAAAACAACGGAAAACACCAATAAAACGAAACGAAACAAAAACGAGGGACCTTTACCGGACTTTTACGACATTCATATATCATTCGAGAGCGGAGTATTTTATTGCGACCGAATCTCGAAGGTGTTTTACAAACACCGAGAATAACTGAAAAGATAACCCCGCGGAGAAATAGTGGGCCCGCGTAAACCCGGTTGTCCGCCCCTGGCGAATGCAAAGTGAGGACATAGTGTATAAGTGAGGACCCCATAGTGAGCTTTGCCCACTTTGTCGCATAAATACGGACAATATTTATATCCGTGCTCGAAACGAGAACTGAAAATAAAACTCGGATGATGTACGTTTCTTTAGCTCATTCTGTACATCATACGTTCGAGAGGAGATTCACCCACGTGGGTGATTTTTGTTTTTTGGAATTTTATGGATTTAATTTATTTTTGTTTTGAGTTGTTTTTCCGATTCGGCTCTGTGTTGACAGTTTGGAGATATTTGCGAATTTATTGTGTAATTTTATTATTTTAAAAATTGTACGTATTTAAAGGTCGCGGTAGTTTCTATTGTTTAGCAGGGACTTTATTGCGTTATTGTTTTTTTATATTAATTTATTTTTTTATTTCATTGATTTCAAAAAACATTATTTTTATGTTAATCAGAGGTACTTTCCTATCACTGCACTAACTTGACTCAACTTCCATTCAGACTTCATCAAGTTCCTACGAAAAAAATATTTTTAATCAAAAATCTCTAACCTAACACATTTTTTTGTCTAAATATTGACAGAAATTCATTGATACATAACAGCGACAGTATTTTAATAAAAATAACCTCAATTTCTTTATATTAATTTATTTTTACGAAATTTTCTAAAACGATGAAAATATCATAAAATTTTATCACATTTATCGACATTCGATTCGAATTAACCCATTAAATCAATATCGCTTTCGATCGCGTGATATTGGATACTTCTAAAGATATAGATCACCAAGTCGATTCGTATCGGTGTAATTACTGGTTTTATAGTGATTTGGTACTTTTTAATTAGAAAATACTAGATTGGCGATTCGTGCTAGCTTCGCTATTGCTATATTCGTTTTTTTTTTTCCAATATTTTTAGTGAAAATATGCTTCTAAACGTTCGAAAGCGAATAAAAACGACAGAAAGAGCATAAACACTTTCCTGAGTCGTAAATTTTCAGCAACTTTTGGGCATCAAAAGCCGTCTCGTCTCGGCCACGTTTTTCCATAAATTTTCATTAAGATACACTAAACTTTCTACATTTTTTTCCTTTTGTGCAAGCGTGAATCAAAATGTACATAAAATCTTCGAAAAAAATATTTGTTCGATTTTTTTTTACGATGCGTTTTCGATATTGTGAAAAACGCGCGTTTTACGATTATGGCGTTTTCGAAATTCATAAAAAAAAGTTTAATTTCATTAAAATTTTATTGTAGGAAGAGTTTTATTATTAAATCATTAAAACGATATTTGAATTGATCAAAAAACAGAATGTGGTCAAAGCGAATTTTATAGCTTTATAATGAGTCAGTGTCTATCTCTATACAATGGTGCAAACGTTACGACACTCTTCGAATGGTCAATAACTTTTTTTCTGTAAGAATTTTTTAAATCTGTTTTATGACGCTTTAAATATATTGAATTAAATTTTATTATTAAATAAAATATTGCTTAATAGCTCTGTTAATTTATAATAAAAATAAAATAAAAACGGATTCTTGCGAAACAATTAATTTGTCATCTTAATTGTTCGAAAACAACAATGCAAATGCTTGCGGTTTTTCCTTTCATTTTTCAACATGATATTGTTCATTAATATTTTAAATATGCTAACAAATGATTCATTAATTCACAATCTGAATGCGTTTTCCTAAAAAAATAGTTTTTAACTAATGATGAGCAACTCTAACTAAATATCCCAACAAAATTTTAACTTCACTATTGACAAATAGCAACTCCGACCAACTTAATCGCACAAAACTCCGATTTCTCATCGACTGTTTAATTGTTTCCGTATTCTTCGAATCCTGAAATACAAGTATGCATATCACATGAGATAATTGATCTCATGAATTTATTTATAAATGAGCATGGACCGTTTTAAAAGCAGCATCTAAATTAAGAGTGCGCTCCACCACCCGCTGAGCCAACTTATGCCCAACGACTCGAGTTCAACTTAGAAAGTGATATGTTTATTTATTCCATAATTCTCTTCCAGTTTTTTTCCGATTTGAATTTACTTATGGTGCGTTAACGCAACGGTGAGAAATCTGAGGCGTTTTTTTATTTAATTTTATTTTAGAGAGAGCGCATTTTTGTGATTTCTATAAAAATATAGCATGTTGAGTATCAATGGAATAAATAGCTTATGAATTTGGGTTGTCAAATTAGATTTTTGTGCAATTAGATTGATAAGTTAAAAGATGTCATATCAACGTAATTAGATTCACATTTTATTATACATAACTTTCCGCAGATACAATTATTTTCTTGGTCAGAAAATGTGTAATAACGTCAAATACACTTAATTATATCAAATACTAGCTAACGTGACCTGGTGTTGCTCGAAACTCTTTGGATCTGAGGCAGATTGTGAATTTTTGTATAGTTTTTTTTTGGTTCTCGTAGTAAATCCTGTCATGTTTGTAGGTCATGCATAATATTTGCTATCACTGAGCTACAAAAAATCCTTCCATGATGCAGATGATGATGCAGAAACTTTGTCATAGAATATCTCTGGAAAATTTCACTGCCAAAGAATCGTCCGTTAAGGAATCTATAAAATACGAGGCACGGACGTCTGAAAATTTCGAGCACCGTTAGCGTATTTATAATATAGATTATACAAAATATTCAATTTTAATTATATAGAAGATTATCTAAATGAGTTGTCACAGAAATATAGCATTACACCGGACATACAGACATTTAATATGACTTTATTTTATTAAAAACATAGAATCAAAGTGGTATAAATGTCAAATACAATTTCAGTGACTTTTTACCAATTATAACTTTCATCTAGGAACTTCACACAAAGCAAGTGTAACAAATATGGAATAGTAAACTAGAAAAACAAAAAGTATGTACCATATTTGAATCCCATCCTATATTACGAGGTGTTTAGATCCAAAATTAAATACATCTTACAATATTTATAATAGACGTTCACTTTCAATGTTGCAACAATCCATTACAGAACATAATACGAAACCGTGGATGTACAAGGTGGGTAATAAGAGACGAATCCCACTCACTAGAAAGGGCTACGGAATAAATATAATACTAATATAATATATGTAGAGTCGGTGTAAAATGCGCCCACGTCCTTTCGCGAGTTGCGCGAACGAATCCGACTCGAATCGGGACAACTTATGAAACGATACGCTAAATATTCACAATAAATAAAATCGAATCGATGACGATCGTAAAAGTCGCATAAATATGGCGATCTGGCCGCACGTTTCCAATTTATACGGATTTTAGTGTTTAGCGATTCTAGTGACTATTTTATTGCCTATGTGGAATATGTACTTCGGAGCAGTTGAATATGAGAAATTATTGAAAATTTTCAAAGATTTTCAAAATCACTCGAGCTAACGAAATTTGATCTAAAATTTAGCGTGATCTGAAAAAATAAAATTTTCAGAGCCTAAAAGTTAATCTATTAAGTACCAAAAGTACTTGAAAATGGTCTACTACAAAAAAAATCAGTTCCACAAGTACCAAAATTTATGATAATTATTTAAAATTTAAAAATCTATCAATGTTACACAAGAAATAATTTAAAATAGCTTAATCCATATTGCATTTTAATTTCACTACATTGTTTTTTTTTTCAGTTCTATGCATCGTTTTTTTCGTGGATGTGACGTCATAAAGAAGCTGAACCTACATAATCAAGTAAGTGCCAAATTTTTATACAAATCATCGCTAAAAATAAGCTTTACACTTCAGAATTTAAAATTGCATCACACTAAAAAAAATGTATTTAAATACATTTTAAACGGAAGCCATGGCATATTTAGACCAATTAAAATATCCTTACATCGTTCTCATCGCAATTATTTATTTTGGTAATGTACAGCATGTGTTGCTTTTAAGACCTAAATCGAAAAAAAAATATCTACCAAGAGATTAACCGTTTGCTCTGAAACGAAAACGCAAAAAATTACGTTATATATTAACAGTTTTAACACGTGTTTTTTTTTTAATTGAGCAAACGCTAAACACTGACATCACCGTTTTCCAAATATATTTTTTTCGTTTTGCACAAGTGCGCTTAAATCGAATTAATTGCAAAATAAACGGTTTTCGTTAAAAACGACTCGCTCTTATGCGAACTGCATTAGTCATCTATCGAAGCGCGTTTTTTTAAAAGTGTACAAATGAGTCTTTGTGAATTCGTTTAAAAACTGGTTAAAAAATTTGTCGATGCACTTTACAGGTTTCTTAAGATCGGTTTCATGAAGATATAATGTGTGTTTACGACGTTGATGCGTTTTAAATAATGGTGCATTCACATTATGACATATTTTGAATGAATATAATGAGATATTGTACAATTTTGGCTTAAATTAAGTTGACCCAATTCTATTGACGTATTAATTGATACTTCTAATAGATTTTTAGTTAGGAATTTAGTACTAAAGATTTTCAAAAGTCAGAATATTTGCAATAAGAGATACTTATTGATGCGTCCATGAATTTGAGTCTATTCAATTTCACATATTTTACAATCTAATTAAAATTTTAATTAGCATTTTTTGGGCCAAAAGTTTAAATTTATTTTTAGAATATTTTCACATGAATGAACCTTAACATATTCGGTGTATCCGCTGAATTAGAAGTGACCCTTTTTATGAGTACGGCTTCCCACACTTTTTTCGTGCTACAAAGTCATCGGAATTTCGAAATTTATAATACCTTAATCTCTCAATAGCTTCGATACACTTTCTATCCGATAGTTAAATTACAAATAATCACTTAAACTTGTATATTTGAGTCAAATTCGCGAAATATTCTTAATCAAAGTCGACGTTTAGTTTCACTGATTACAAATTCAACACGAAAACAAGATCACACTACTTTCCCCTTGCGATCTAAATTCCGAACTCTGAACGGTTACAGAATTTTAAATTTTGTACGCTAAATAAAAATCGGATACAAATGGCACAAGGAATCGCCAATGAATCTCAAATTGAAAAAACAAAAAAATATATAACCCAAAAGAAGTTCCAAAGAAGAATTCTAAATTTGTCACCGTCCAATACAATCTTTTTAGAACCAAAGAAATTCTCATATTCAGAGATAATTTTGAACTCAATTTAAATTCGCTATTTATATATCTTGTCTTTTAAGGTCCAGATATTCAAATCTTATGAATGTGTATAAGATTTAAGTGCGAGATCAAATCTGCATTTATATGATAGTTTATCTCCGAATGCAATATATTATGCTATTGTCAAATGGCGATTCTCTAAAAAAAGTAATCAAAATATATACGCAAGTGTGTCCAATATAGCCTGTAGCGAATAATCTATGCGCGTTTATTAATTAGAAATTTATAAGCCAGCATATATGGCGAACGTTGAACAAAATCTGTAATAAATCAACGTCGCAGTTTCGCTCACCGGTATTGAATATTCGATATTTTTTTCCTATAGCACGATTATAAAAAAAATATCTAACAAACGAACCGATACTAGATAATGAACGCAAAGATACACCCTCGGGGTTAAAGCGAAATTTCATAAATAACACACAAACAATTGCACAACTCGTGTTCAAAGATATAAAATTATCTGGTATGAATATAAGCAGATTGTGGTCATACAAATTTTATCTATATTCTTTATGCATAATAGTTCTAATCTGTGCTTTTGATAAAACGTACCACTTGATATTTATAAATAGCTTTAAATTACAATAGAACTAATTTCAAAGAAATCTTGTAAAATTGTTATTTTGTTGATACTCAACGTTTATACACTAGACTAGGTCGAAAGATATTATTAATTTATTTTTAAAGTTTTTTTTGACTCAGCTTAATATACTACAGATCATCAAACTTATTTTTCTCTATTATGTTTAATTTTTTTTAACATTTATATAAAGTTTTCTATTAAAAGATTTTCTAATGGTTCCAAATCGAAAGTTGTCATTTTTTTCTTATTACCACAAGTAAAATTTAATTTAAAATATGTAATCACATAGACCTTTCAGATTCCATTTCGATATATCACATTCGATTTTAGACCTTAAGTTCTAAATGTTTGTATAGATATTTGAGGTTATTTTGGTTTCTCGTATCAATCGGAAAATTTACTGAGAAGTTTTCCGAAGTGGCTTTTCCAACTATTAGAAACGGTTGAGATAATTCGATGCTCTTATAAAGTCGAATCAATAGGATGATTTAGAAAATGGATGTAGTTATTTGGAATAGTAAATGTACGTTTATAATATATTAATTTATTTAAAAATTGAGAATGATGAATAAAGATATTTGTACGGATGAAAAATATTTTTATTTGTCATATAACAGGATAAAAACAATAAGGAAAAAATGATTCAATTACAAGAACAATTAATGATACTTACTCATCTAAACTAGATTTTTTATGATTGTATAACCACAAGGAAAATCGTAAAATTACTCACAGTTAGAAAAAAAAATGATTTCATAAAATAAAACAGCATCTAACTAAAATCAATGACAAACCTAAATTCAAAGATTTTTTCAATTTTAATTAATATATTTTTTCTATATATATCCAATTTAAACTATTATATTAATAAAACAATATCAAATATCAAATCTCATATTAAATCAATCATACTCATGAGGATAAACTCAAATTCCTTCCAAATTTTTGTCAGACACATCTTTTAAGGACAAATCCGAAAATATTCCAACTCAAGATAGAAAATTTGACATGAGGCAAATAAGACACACACATTCAGATATAATATTATAAATATATATAATATTTGGTTTGTTTGGTCTCCATCTTGTGGAGAACTCGTCGTCCTTGGTACTGACTCTGTTACCACGCTGGAGTTTGCCTCATTTTCGTACCAACGATTTCGAGGCATTTTTTTTATCTAACCATTATACACGTTATATTATTATCTAATTCCGACATATAAAGCCTCATATATAAAGCCTTCCGATACGAGAGGGATGCAGGTTCAAAAATACCAATAAAAAAACTTACGATTAGTTCTAATAATAATTCAAATCTTATGCCATTTTAGATTTATGTAATCAATTTGAATCATAGATAATAACTTGTGATTAGTTGTTATAGAAAGTTTTATTCTGATTGAAAATATCTTTTGAATGATATTGCTATTGGAAAGGGTACCAATTTGCCCTTTACCTTTTTCAAAATATAAGAATTTTATTTTAGGATGCTACGTAACAAAGAAAAATGGGCAGGATGGTACCCGGTTTTAATGGATATGATTGTATTTTCATTTAAAATGTCTTATCAAGAGGAAAAATATTTGCTATGGCTTTAAGTCTCATTGTCAGATCTGAATGCATTTGGAGATAAAAAAAAAATCTATGTATATTGTCATTTTCTATGTAAGATAATGAGTTCTAATTGTGTAAGTAGTGTGGTTAGTATGAAAATTTGAACAAGGCTGATGCCATGACAGACATTTTTCTACATCAAATCTATATTTTAATTATGTCTATTGGAGCGGGAATTAGTCTATACATTTTCATACATAATCGAAATTTTAATTAAATAATTTGAAACTTATTTCAAATATGGTGACATTTGATTCTGGTCGCTTTTCGAGATAGAACCTTCAAAATTAACCAGAATAGACTTTGGAGAAAGGGCAAACTGGTCCCTGAACCTGTTTTCGATTCGATAATATTGTATGACGTAATTGAAAATCATCTATTGAGTTACACACATCTTAGATGACATTTGAATTCGAAAAGTGCCACGATTGTTCACACTCCAGTCACATTGAGATGTGAAGAAATATATTGATTATATTCATAATAATAATAATGACATGTCTGAGCAAAAAATAATTCCAATTGCACAATTAAGCGTTCGATTCATCAAAACGGCACCATTCTATCAAAAGTCGATATTGATCTAAATGTGCATTATTTCATCTGAATGCACCTGCACTTTATCATGTATTTGTATAGAAACGAGATTTTTTTTCCTATGACTAATCTATTCAGTCGACTCCTTTTTAATGCAGTGTTCCTTTCATAAAAATGCCCAAGGCTTTCATTCGCTACAATGTTATCAGTCGGTTCATATTTTATCTGTTTGCTAATGACAACGAGATCAAATTGTGTATTTATAAATATGTCTGCACAATATGTAACTAAGGAAAATTGCAAAAATTTAGGTCGATCTAAAAAGGAATTCTTATGAACATAAATTAGTTCATTGACCACTAAATGCACAATGTTGCAAATTTGCATGGTGACGAATTTCACTTAAACAAATAATGTTCATTTGGTTAAAAGTTAGATATAAATGCACGTTTTAACAAATTTAAAGAAAGAATCATCTAAATTTTGATGAATGTACATCTATGTAATAATTTCGCAAAATCATTTGATTAAGAGTTAAATAATTATCAAATATCAAGCTAATTATTTTAAAATTTGTTATTGCTGAATTTTAATAGAACTAAATATTTAATTCATTAGGTCCAAAATATGTCATAAATTCACAATTAAATATCCAATAAGTATAGATAATTTAATATTATTTCATGTCGAATATTCAAAAATTTGGTCTCACTAAATCTCAAGAGAACTAAATATCCTAAAGACCTAACTTATGTAATTTTAGATCAATATCTAATCAAGAGTCAAATAAGTATAATCGTTTATTATTTCATGTCAATTACTCTCTAATTAAGACATCATCGAGTTCCAGGGTCGGATCTAGGTATTTTTGTCGCATCAATTGGCAGCCCAGTTCCTCGCCCTGGTCCTTTATTGGACCAATTAAACCGGATCGGCGAAAAAGATGGACGAATGAAAAATACCAAAAAAAAAAAACTAAAACAAAAAAAAAAGACTTTTCGAAACGAGCGACGGTGGGTGAGTTTTTAATGGTCGCGTTAAGTGGACAATTGGACTTTATTAGCTTAATTCCGAACGAGTACACGGTATACATTGTATGGTATCATTGTACAAAAGCAGCACTTTGTATGCGCATGACGTTGATGATGGATGCTGAGATGATGATAATGACTATTGCCGTATGACTGATGTAAAATGGCAATGGTCTTTTTTTTCGGATTTGATGATATATTTAGAATTTTCATGTTTGTATATCAGATAGAGTTGTAATATAAATTATGTACAATTGGATCTAGTATAAAATATGGTATTGCAAAAAATTATCGACCATGTTATATCAAAACGATTCTCTATAAAATGGTATTATATCAAAGCAGTTTGGCAATAAAACTGTTCTGGATCAAAATTCCTATTGTTCACATTGTAACCAAAGTCCTTCACCCTGTTGCTGCCGCTATCTTGTCGCTGAAAAGGAAACCTAGCTTAATATTCATCGATGTTTAAATTCAAATCGACCAATTTTCAAAATTATTGAATTCAATTAACAAATCGTTGTTTTATATTTAGAAGATAACACTTACAGTGTGCCAAAAAGGTTTTACTGTGCTATATGAGAAAATGATATAGGAAAACGTTGCCGCGTTATTAAGATAATGATTCAATGTAGTGGATTCAATACGTTTTTGTGAAGCCATTTGGTTAATTACTTTCTATTAATAATGCGTAATCGTTATAATGGCGATGACGCAAGTCTAATTTAACGCGTAGATAAGGCGCAATGTAGAAATGTGATATTTTATTTTCATACATCGAACGAATAAATAAAATGCACGATACGACTGTACAAATAAGTTCTGTGACTAACTGTGACTGTAAATTTTATGACGTATCAATTTAAACCATTCGTCAGAAAGCAATCATTAGCACAATGCTTCGAATAAACTTATTGAAAGTTGATTCGATTGAATCATTTTTGATTATTTTTTTTTTCGGATCGAAACTCGGCACACAATGGGTTAAACGCCAGGGGCGTACCATCATCGATTATTTTCGTTTTATTATTTTTTTACGTTCAATCAACATAATTTAATAAATATTTTTTTGTGCGAATTTAATTTCGCTGTATCCCCCGGGGAATCGTTGTTTCTGTCTGTTTTAATTGCAAATAAACGATGCGTTACTGTAAAAGTCCATAAATTACCAAATTTTTTTTTAGAATTCAACTGTAAGTATATATTTTTAATTATTTTTTGACACTTTACATCGATTAGAAAGGTTTTACAGATTATTTAAACTATTTTATTTAGCATGTCTTGTAAATTTATTTAACTGGATAAAATAACAGATTATCATGTATCACACAACTACTTTTACAAAACATTTTTTGAACTTATCTAAACTTTTCTTTCAAACCATATTTATTTTATGAAATTCGATGAATTTTTATTAATCGACCATGGATACAATCATAGATTAGCAGATATTTGTCAATACCAAATTGAGTTAAGTTAGAAAGTTTGTCTAAAGGATATATTAGAACAATAAATGTATGTAAAATATCAATTCATGTCATATTTTTTGCTTGGCAGTCTTTCAGCAATTTACAGCAACGAGCACACTGTCAAAACTGACAACCGGCAGATCAATGTCAGATTTCTCAGAACAGAATAAAAGCATATCACTACTAGTGACTATGCGAATATCTCTCGTTGTTGCCGTTTCGACAACACCTCACCACCGTCATCATCATCACCATCATCATCATGATCATGATCATCATCAACATCGTACCATCAACGCTCGTTCAAGTGGTCAACATTAATATTCTTAATTCCGTATGACACTCGTCGTTTATTTGCCGGAGTATTTTTTTCAAATGGGGAACACGTCATCCTTTTAACTGACCGAGCATGACGTAGCTCGATTTTTTTTTTGGCGTTTTTTGACTTTTTTCGGTTTCAATTTGTTTGTTTAGTACGTTATTTTACGCGTTGAGTGGACATGGTGAATGTGTTCTGTGAGTTCAGAAAAAAATTTCGACAGTCCAAACGTGCTTCTATCCAAAAAATTCAGATGTGGTATTATATGTCGGATTTTATTCTATGTATGGTGATGGCTTGTTGAAAAATTAAAAATGGTAGTAGTTAAGAATCATATTCTTGATGAGACAAAAGAAAATATTAAGAAATTCTTGATTGTTTTCTTAATAGATACTTAAATTAAACATGTGCTAACTCACCATAGCAATATATCTTAAAAAAATGCTTAAATTTTACTGGTCAGTATTCTAATAAATATCATCAATATTTAAATATCCAATATCATCATTACCATTTGTCAGAATTTAGACCCAAATTCTATTCAAATTTTCCACAATTCAGACATGAATTCTAATCTTATTACAGAATCTTAAAAAATATATAATCTTAACTTCACCAAATTGTATATATACATTTTTTTACTTTAAAAATTGATGACCAATTAATTTGCTATTGAAAAAATTGCAGCCCTAAAATGACAGAATAATAAATAAGACATCTATACGAGTCAAGTCACAAATCAACGCGTGATTTGTCGTGACTATAAGGGCTTCGTGACACTGTGCAAATTTCGAAATATAATATTGACGTTACATTCGGGCACTAAAACAAAATGAGGTTTCTCTAATGAGCTTCATTTCTAAAATAACGTGCATGCGAAAGTTTGATCCTTGCGTGACTGCAAACGGTGCAAAGTAGCACCTGATCGTGTGAAGGAGATCCAGGGAAAAATCATTTTCACATTAAATCGCTAAAATTACACCACTGGGCTCCCATTAGCAAATATTGTTTCATATCACTAAAAAAATTTAGTGATACAATCCTGATATTTTACCTAGTTTTAAATTAAGCTACCATTTATTATATAACAGCTTCCATTTCGTCGTCAATTTTAATCAGTGTATAAATCTAGTAGTCAATATAATTTGAAAAGTATTCCAATTTTTTTTGGTAATATTTGAATCTATATTTTCAGTAGATATTTATACTTTAATTCTGTCTAACTCATTTTGATGTACTTTTTCGTTCACATATTGACAGTTAAAGTATATACTGATCTTTTAATTGTAAAAAAAAAATATTAATATATTTTTTAAAATTGTAGAGCCTCTGCTTTATTTTCGCATACGTATCAGAAGTGGTTCAGTGGCGTCGAATGTCAAACATTGAAATATTATAAAACAAATATTTTTCGATAAGTGTCAATAGTCGATTTCGAAACGAGCCGATATTCGAGTTATTTTTTACATTCCCAATTTTTTTTCATTTTCGAAACTGGTAAAGTAATCTCATTACAGTACTTATTCTCACTGTTTGAAGAGCATTTTTACAAATCAATTGAAGTGTTGGACGTATTTAAATAGTCCTATTTGCGCAGCAATTAAAATTGTATTAAGATCAAACAAGTTTCGGAAAATTCATGTTAATTCCTTTGATGAATTTCACCTCGATAATTATTTTTTAATATCATCTTATAATAGGCTTAATATAAGGATTAAAGCAAAATTTTAACATTTGAATTTTTTATCAAAAAATGTTTTATTGATAAGTCGAATATGTCACTGACTTCATATGCGTATGACTCACTTATTGTTAAAATTAATTCATGTGTATTCATTTGATTTTCATATGTTCACTAAAAATGCATAAATTTTGACCAAAAAAAATCATCGAATATGCAATTGATTACAAAATACATTAAAACTTATTTTGCATTGATACTCAATTTGACAAACATTTAATTAATTTTCAACTTGTGCAAATCGTGTATCATATTACTGCTGAGATTTTCGACACGAGCATCGATTTTTGATTATTTTTTCTTACCAAATTCCAAATATGCACAATGAAACGTATATGAAGTTTAAATTTGATACTTTCAGCGCAATATGCATAAACAAAAACGACACAAAACAGGCTTAATGACGGTTGGTTACTTATAAAGCGAGTTTGGTTGTTAGGCATCGTATGATTCACGCCGTGCCAAAAAAATATTTTTGCACACAATGAGCTCGCGCATAAGGTCAACGGTTTCAATTATTAATTCTAACTTAAAATACGAAGCGGACAAATATTATAGAATAATAGAATACCACGGAATAATATTTAGCGACGCCCACGTTTATATACGGTGTGCATTCACACTTGGACCAAACTTGTGGTTTCTCGAGAATTCAATGAATTTTCATGCAAATTCTCGAGAAGCGAATCGTTGTTGTGGTAGAAAATTTAAGTGAATTCAAATGTTTTGAGTGATAATGAAATAATCAAATGATATATCAGTATTCATAGAACATAATGTAACTGTAACTCTGTGAAAATTGTAAATCAAAATATATCTTTGAATTGGAATATAAAAAAATCTGACTGCCGCTTTTCAAATTCTGATCGCTTTTTTATTTTGATCAATTTGATTGTCTATTTTGATCATTCCACGTATATTTTATTCTAGGTATCTTGTATATTCTTACTAGATTGCTATTTTCTGACTGTATTGCTATATTGTGACCATATTGCTGTATTTCGATCATATTGCAAATATATTCTGACATATTACTGTATTTTGATCATTGTGTAATTCAAATTAATGTGCTATATTTTGACTATAATGTTTTATTCTAATCAATTTATTATATTTCGACTATATTGCTGCAATCTGATTACATCTCTCTATTCTGAACATATTACTTTACTCCGACCATGTTATACATATTTTGCATTAGTTGCTGTACTCTAACAATTTTACTTAATTTTGACCAAATTCCCACATTATAACAATATGTAATAACAAATATGAAATATGTGAAAACATATTTCGACCATGATGCTATACTATTACTATTTTACTATATTTTAACCAAATTTCCATATTATAACATGATACTATACTCTGACCAAGTTATACTTTGCCCATTTTCACAATATTTCTTTACAATTTCACTATTTTTCGACCAAAATTCAAATTTTATCCTGACCAAAAAATTCAACAAATCTTTCTAAATAACCAATTGTTTCAACATTTAACTCAAATGTGAACAATCCAAATGGTTAAGTGAGCAAAGTAAGTTTTGTGAGTGCACGCCAAGATGATAATTCGCGCCGGTAAACAGTCCGTGCTAGGAATAAATAAATAACGGCCATTTTGTCGGAATTTATTAATTCATTTACGCCTCTGTCGGGTGAAAATCTCGTAGATCGTCTTACGGCTATGTAATTTAAAGCAATAAAAAAATACGTATTGTTGTTTGAATTATGAAATACTGCTCCGCAGGGGGGTCGTATAATCAAACGCGCCAAAAAATTATTAATACTAAAAAAAAATCGGACATCAATAATATGGGTAATTGCTCCTAATGCTATAAATTCGGTGCAGGTTTTCATTATGTTGAAGCGATTTTCACAGTGTGAATGCGCCTCGCTTTTAATGCATGTGCGCTTTTTATTTATTGCATTTTTTTATAACATTATTTTTAACGCGTGTTTATGCTTAATATTTTCTTTTCTTTTTGAAGTGTGATTAATTTTGATGGAATTGTGTTTAGAATTATTTAACAGTAATAATAAAAAAGGATTGAATAATAAATTCGATTAATATGCATTTATGTATTATAAGTTAGAAATTATTTTGTTAATTTTATAATAGGTAGGTAAATTTTCATTGCATTTTAAAATATCAATATTTTTAGACCACTGAACTAATTTATATAAAAAAAATCATTCATTTCAAACTAATTTATCTAATAAATTGATTTATTATAAAAACGGAAAAATGAAATATCACAAAAATCGGTTAGTTATCAATTTTCAAATAATTCCTAAAAATTTTCAAATCACTGACTTTCAATTGATTCATTAAAATTATTGATTCAAATTAATCAAATTCAAAATTGTTAAAAATATCAATTCTCAAAACCGGTTGCTTTTCTTGATGAATTCCTCCAAAGGACTGTTTTGTTCTTTCCATATACATATTTTTTATTCATTTATTATATTAGATAGTAGGTACACAAATGCATACTTTCATTTAAAATATTTTCAAAACTAAAAAAATCCGGCAACGGTAATGACTTTTTCAAGAATTTTCACAAAAAAAATCATGATTCAATCCCACAAAAACGGAAATATCTGAAACAATCATCATCTCACAAAAAAAAACCGCAAGTTTCCCAGAACCGGACGCTTCTCGGAAACCGGGCAAAAGAGGACTAAAGGGCCCACAGCAGCGATCTGGCAGAATTTACAAAAAAATGTCGACAATAAACCGGACAAATCGCGACTATTACCCAAAAGAGAATAAAAACGAAGGCAAAAAGCTGAGCAAAACAACTCTCCGGTGAGTTACGGACTATTAGCGGTCTGGTGAATCAACGGTCCGGAATCCGCCCGAAAACCGGACGTCGTAAAAATCGCTCGCGACTTCTGTTAAGGGCCCTCAGGTCATTCTTCGGATGTCGAGATAATGCCTAGGCCTCTGGGGAATGCCTGGGCCCTTTGTTTTTTTTTGGTTGAGGGAAATTTTTGCCCTCTGAGGGGTCGGCGACCGGTTTTTAAGAAAAACGGTAGCGAATATCTTGGCCGTCGTGGCGATTTATGGGTTCGAATGAATATGAATCGATTGAATGGTTCGGTTCAAATGGATAGATTTGAATCGTTTAGGAATATTATTGTCCTTTGGAAGTGTTATCGACCGGTTTTATTGAACTGAAACCAAGATTTTGTTTTATTAAGCTGATTTATGCTTTGGATGAATAAGAATTGATTGATAATATTAAGGATAAATGGTGTTTTTTGAAGGAATTATCGACCGGTTTTTAATGTAGTGAATATTTTGCTTTTGTGAGTCGATTTATAGAAAGAATCAATCGGATAGATGTGAATCAATTGATATTATTTAGGGAAATTGTTGACTTTTGAAAGATTAAACAATTTGAAAACCGGTAGCGAATGTTCGAATTTGTCGAACCGATTTATGGAATCGAATTGATTAAATAGGATACGTTTTAATCAAATTATTGTCTTTTGAAGGAATCATTGACTGGTATTGATCAAATAGAAGATTTATTTTTCAACTACAAAATTAAATTTAATTAAATATCTATCAATAATATTTCATAAATCTACGCCAATGTAGATTTTATCAATCGCACATTCTTAACATTTCAAACAAATTAACAAACCAATCAATTGTCATTGGCGTAGTGATATATGAAATAAATAAAAAATAAAGATTAACTTATTCAAATTAAAAATGCACTTACATTGCATTGACTAAATGAAAATATTCAAATTCAAATTTTAAACAAGACTAAAATTATAAAAAAAATGAAGCCATAAAAGTGCGCTTAAAACACTCTCAATGAGGCTAATTTCTCCAAACAATATTAATTATTTAATCAAAATAATAGTAAAATATAATAGGCGGGGCTGGAGCGAGTAAAAAAGAGGTTCGTGTCGAACGAACGCTTTTCCGGCTCACGGTTCGTGTCGCCGGAAAATTCCCCGCCGTTGGGGAAAAACTGAATCGCGATATTTTCCGACAAATTATTTATACTTTGGCCCGAACAAATGCGGTGAGACGTTTTCCCAACAAAGACGATAAGCTCGCTGAAAACTTTCCTGAAAACCAAGATAACCGCCCTTCGACACTGACTATAAATCGCATGCAACTGGTACCCGGTATTTTTGGTCTGCTCTAAGGGTTGATAAATTTCACTATATTTTCTCAAATTATTAATATTTTAAATAAATATAGACTTTTGAATATCAATGGAAGCACATATTATTAAAAATTCAATGAAAATTCGTATGTGTAGCTAAAAACCGGTTTATCGAGAAGCGCATTATCGAAAACCGCATTAGAACTGTGAAATTTGACAAATGTCCTGTGATCTTTAACCTTTATTCTGAGAACCTTGACCTTTTAAATAACTCTTGAAAGTTTAATTGCATAAAGATAAACATTAAAAAGTTTATAGAGTATATACAAACAGCTGATAGACATGCATTCATATTAACATTGTACATACATTTATTTTTATTTTTATAGATTTTGTGAACTCAGCTATTATTGACAAAATGTAAAATATTTCAGACTGAAACCATAAAAATAATAATTTATTAAAACATTCATTACATTCACACAAAATTTGAACCAAATATAAATGAAAGATTAAAAATATGAACTAGAGACACTTTTTTAATTATATTTTAATTTCATGATTATTTTTTAATGATTACTAGTACACCTAATAGTATGATGCTTTGGCAACCCTAAAGTTGAAACTTGTTTTTCGTGAAAAATGCTACGTAGCATAATAATCGGTTCTGATATATCCTCAATGTATATAAAGAGCTCTCGTTATGTTCGAATTAATAAGCACATGTTAATTGGTGGGTTGTGAAACATGTGGCTTCCAGAGTAACCAATTTGATCTAATGTAAAAAGCTTATTTTTTTTTTACATTACTTATGTAAGGAAACGTTTCAATAACGAAGAATCGCTATTTTTAATATTTCGACGATGATGCATACAGGGAATGATGCAATTTTAGTTTTTATATTATCTGCGGTTTGAAAAAAAAATACTTTGTCATTCGTACGACTCGCTATTCGTACTGTTTTCTGTATAAGAATAGCTGAATTCCAGTTTATTAATGCAAAAAAAGTATCGACGTCTCACAAGAGCGTTTTGAAAATTTGAATAAGCGCGCGAAAAAAACACCTGCTAGAAAGAAATAAAAACCGGTCGTACATATAAATTACGAGAATAACGCGGAAAAATTCAATTCATAAATACGCCAGGAATTAGAATGGAAAATATTTATGGGGGCTTTTTATCTGACAAAGCTCCGCGGGTGAGGAAATCGTCGCGTGACCGGTTAACCTAAGCGCTGAATGAAAAATTAGAGAAAACTCACGCCGCAGACCAAAAAAATATACGAACTGTTAAATAAAGGGAAAAAAGGAAAATTCGAACCCATTGGGGAGTGGGAAAAAAGACGGTCACGAGGGAAATTGTACCTACTTGCGAGATAAGGGTCAGAATTGAACGCGGTTCAGTCGGAGAAATATTAATAAATAAATAAGAACTAAATTAGAAATGAAATCGTATGAAATATTAACTCTGGGGGTCGGCCGAGACTAATTCTTACGTTACACTGTTGTTATTAATTGCGCGGATAAAGTTGACATTTTCCGGTTGATTGTTGTTTGAAGATATAATTTTTCAACGTGTAAGAAAATAATGCATCGAAAATTTTATTGTTTTTTATAAAAGACGCCCGGCGTCAATGTGTTAATTTTTTGCAAGCTAATACAATTGAATCATTCGAAGTATTTGAAACAAATGATTTTCGTTTTGTAGATCTAGGTATATTTAAATTTAATAAATAATCTTTTGATAAGTAATTATTGATCAGTATTTTTAACAAATTGTTATTATTTAAGTAAATTTGGATTTTAAAATCTGATATAATGTAACGTATTTTATATTTTCTCAACTATGGTATTGAAATGCTGATGTAAGTAGATTTATATACTGCTTAAAATTTGATTGGAATACTGATGAAATGAAATAAAATATCGATAAAATACTGATCACATAAATGTAATAACTGACTAATGTATCGCCTTAATAATAGAAAAAATATCAAAGGATATGACGTAAGTGCTGCACAGTGTTAACACTTTGACGCCCTACGTCCCAAAATTAAAAATCAACAAAATTGAAAATAAATCTCGACAAAACAATAAAGATTTTTTAACAACGAATAAAAAACAAATAAAATCGTGAAAAAAATAAAAATAATTTAAGAAGTGTACTTTCGTCCATCGGCGTGTCGTGTCGTCAAAACGTGTCAATTATGGTAATGGCCGTGGCCGTCGGTCGTAAAGAGTAATGGAGCGTTTTCAGGTTGCGACGACTAATTAGGGTATTCTGGACCCCGTTTCTGAATACATGCATGTCACTGTTTCTTTAAAAAAAGGTCTAAGTCTAAAACTATTCAAAACTTCAAAAAAATCAAGGAACTTTCATTCAAAAATGAAATTTTAAAATTCAAAAAAAATTTTTTTTGAAGTCTGATTTGGGCCACTTTCGAAAATAAGGTCTTTGATGCTAGTGAGTGTGTGAAACGCACACTTTGAGGTAAAATAAAATAATGTACGAGGCGGGTTCGATCTCCGGACCCGGGCCAGTCCGGTAATGGCCGTCATTACTGAATTAAAAGCTATCTGGATCATAAATCTTTACGATTATTGTGCGCGCGCAGTGTCAATTACTGTTGAGAGCTGCTCGACTGAGCAAGCTCCCGGCCGAGAAAGATATTCCAAATATTAATTCTTTGGAAATCTGGATGCTTTGAATTTTCACGTCTAATAGTCCTAAGATTCCTGATAGTGATGATGCTTATTAGTTCTACTCCAAAAGTCAGTGATGGTGCTTTAAAGTAATGATCCGAAAGTAAATAGTAGTATTGAGTAATAAGGATTAAAGATTTTTGATGGTGCTGATACATTATGCTCCAAATGTTAGTGAGAAATAAGTTTATCAATCAAATTTAAACCCTGTAACATTTTTGAGTAAATTTTTAGTAAAATTTAAAGATGAGTAATTGATTTGATAACTTATGATCAAAAAATCAGTGATATTACTGATTTTTTTTATTGTTATCTTCCAATGGATAGTGATATATAATATAACTAATCAGTTTGGTATTGATAAATTATGAAAATATTGATAACAAAGTTTCAAAATTATTGATCATATATTAATTAAACTATTAAAAGATCTTATTAAATTAATTTGATTCCAGAGTGAATGTTATTATTGATCTACAAGTTTTTAGAGTTAGTGATACTATAATATTTTGATACCTTTGAAAATATTTATGGTCGGTGTAAAAACATGATTGATTCTACATGTAAATTCATTTTTTGTACAAAAAAGGATTAGGTACATATATTAATATCCAAGTGATTAACTTTATATGAATATTTATTTAAATTCAAATTCAATTTATGTATTGTATAAATACATTTATGATGAGTGCTTTAAATTTAATTTCAAATACGCGTTCACATGCCATCAATAATCGATCTAATTAAAATTTAAATATTATCATCCGTAAACATGTTTGTTTAAAGATTATATTATAAACTAGCTTTTATAATTAAATAAATAACATTATGTGCATCGAAATAACGACGTATACGCAGAACGAAAACAAGTAATAAATAATGGAATGCATTTATAATATCAGAGGCATATAATAGAGATAAAGTTCAATTTTAATAACATAATAGTTACCGAGTCATGAATAATATAAAATGTTGATTTACATTTAATTACTTTACGAGAATATTATGTAATGTTATATGTGAAAATAGTACGAAAGTAACGTTGCGATTTTGAAAGATAACAGTTTCATTCAAGAACTTATATCCGACGTAATCAAGATGTTAATCACTTCATATAATTCAAACATAACGTGTTAATAAAACGTTGATACGTTCAATTTCTTTCATTCAAAGTGACATAGAGATGATAAAAATCATATTGTGTATTAAGTCTTGAAAAATCTGAGACTCAAAAACCACATTTCACGTTCATAACTCGCATTTAAAAATAATATCCAAATTTAATTTTCTCTTAAAGATTCTCAAGTCTTGAAACTTCAATGTCTTGATTCTCGAGACTCCAAAAAAGCTGTGTATCTAGAATCTCTATTGCTACCATTATTCGAGTTGAAAGTTGCAATGATGTTGCATTTGAAAAGCATTAACCAAATCTAATTTTTTCAACAGACAAAGAACTCGAGATGCATTTCGAGCGCAATCTGCACAACAATCATCTCGATCGTTCTCCGCAGAGTCATCATCATCATCATCACCATGATCGCCATCAGCATCAGCATCAGCATCAGCATCAGCATCAGCATCATGACCGTCATCAGCGTCTGCGTTCCCGTTGGGCAAATAGAGCTGTGAATGCAATAAAGCCATTAACGAACGCTCGTTGCATAGAAACATCTGCAAGATGATTCAAACACACCATTGTGCTCGATGTACTTTATGTATAAGGTATGTGTACTTGCCACAAGCATACTGTTTGTCCATTGTCTTGTGGATGATGAGGCAATAGGGTTTTCGATTGAATATATCAATATTTTTTGAATATTATGTACATATTTGAGATTGAATTTTCAAATAAATATAAATTTTGTGTAAAAAAGTAAGCTGCATTAACACTTAAGGCTTAGTATCTTTGTTTGTCTTTATAAGGTATATCTGTCTTTCAATCGTATGCTAGTAAAATGTTGATGACAATCTTCAAATTAAAAAAATGATAATACTTTGAAATGCAACTAAACAAACATATAAAAGACCAATTAAAAAGTCATATTAAACAGAATTATTCTAAATGTTTGGTCATTTGTTTATTGAATATTCGAATATTTAGATGAATTTGATGAATATTTGGTAGCCCTAATGAAGATATAAGTATACATGGCCATGTTTCGATATGTAAATATTTATATTCACTGTTAGATATTCTATTGATAAAATATGATAAATGTACAATATTATAAAGTGAGAATAATAATGTTCTATTGTTTCATACGAATTATTGCAGTAGATGCAGTTTCTGAATTTAAATTGATTTATTTGTAAATTTTCAATACATACACCAGTGACAAAAATGAATGCGATACAAATGTGATTAATCAATTGTAATAATTTTAACAAATATAGAATTCTACATATATTTCTAAAACACATTTATTTACAGACAACACATTTTTTTTCATAATGAGACTCCGATAACGAAATTAATTTCACAAAAATAATCAAAATGGTGAAATATTTAATTACTCCGTTTATCGATAAGATTATTTTGATTTCCGGTAGCTTCAACTCGATTTGTGATAACAATTACTTTTTACATTTTATTCGTATCAATAATATTCCAACTCGAATTGTCATGAATAACCACAAAAGAATCTCTTATAAAAAAATAAAAATTCATCCCCGCTATTAAAAACAAGATAATTTACACATTGTTAAACATCGACAATGTACTAATCGAGCCGTAAAAATTAGTGTATCGCAATAACTGCACGCGAATAATACAATAAATAAAAAAATATATAATAGCGATATAAAAAGTGACCGGACACGAACGTGTTAAACGCTCGTAATTTGCACAAAGCGAAACACAATTCATAATTGGAAAAGATTAACGCGAAAAACGGTCATTAAAAGGTTATTCGACAAACGACCGGACGCGATTGGGTTAAGTCAAAATAACCGGTTTGCTTATCGATTTTTGATAATTTCCGATTTTTTCCGGTTTTTCAAGAGGTTAAGATTGATTTTTTTGTTAAATAAATTTTGGGTATAGTGTGCTCTCGATTGTTTGATTTAATTAGTTGATAGATAATGGGTTAATATTTGAAAAATATTAAGAATGTATTTTCTTCATTACTCATATTCATTGTTATAATATGGCTTGGTTTAACTCTTATTTAAACTCAATACAAATATAACGAGACAAATAGTTTTTTTTTTTTTATATTAAAGACATTCAATTTATTATAATTGAAGCTAAAACTTAGCTGAACTTAACCTAAAATGAAAAAGAGAAAAAAAATCTGATCTGACTTATGGTTAATATGAAATCTATCCCAACTGAATTCAACTGTCAACTGTTTAATTGTTTAAATTGATCTAAATCTCTCATTTAAACTAATCTAAATTCTAACCTAACTCAACTGTCTAATTGCTGGTAAAATAACAGAAATTAATGTAAATCTTTAATTTAACCAGATCTAAATTCTAACCCAATTCAACTGTGAAATTTCAGGCAAGATAACAGAAATGAATCTTAAAAGATCTGAAATGAAAAAGTCTCAAACCTAACCTTATTTTTGATTATAAATTGACCAAGTTGGTATTCAATTGTGGAAGTGATTAATAATATTGATCAAGAATAATTAAGAACACACCATACACATTCTTGAATCATAATTAGGTGCACCGAAAAAAAATTAACAATAATGAAATCAATACTTTTAATCAATTAATATTCTTAATTAGCTTCCTTTCATTAATCGAATCCTTCGACACAACTCTCAATTTTAACCCTTTCCACTCCTAATAAAACCCTAAATTTTTCAATCAATTAACTTAAAATTTCACTGACATTCACAAGAACAATGAACAAACGACCATAGTGTAGTACAACACAATAAATGTAGCCAGTGAGTGGAGTTGAATAGTTTATCTCGAGGTCCCGTAGGTCAGTTGGCGATCAAATGTTATCCACGAATTTGACGTCACAACAGTTGGCCATTTTATCGGCCAGGGTTCAAATACGTCAAACTGTTAGACCGAATAATGGACGTACACCATTATTGTGGATGTGGCTTTAGAATGATCATGATGGTGATCACGTTCGGCTTATCTCAAGTTGCAATGTATGCGTTTTTACCTAATTGTTACTAGGGATTCTAATATGGCCAAGGTGTACAAGTGACTGCGATGATTTCGAGAAAAGCGCGTTCAAAGTAGACCATGTATTAGGAGGAGGTCGAGTGATTTGATGATATATTAATTGTAAGACAAACGTTCCGAATTCGTTTATATCCTTTTGCCACCGAATAAATGAGCGTGCATAGAAGCGATTCCTGTGCATAACTCAATTTCGATAAAAATGTCACTTGTACCTCTTGGCCTTTTCGATCGTCTTATGATATACAGGTTATTTTCATGTAGAGTGAAGGAGAAAAATGTGAACCATTGTGAAGTTGTTGTATTGAATTTGAATTATTAATTAATTTTGTATGAAATTTATGATATTAAATGCATAAATTAATTACTAATATATGAGCTTTACAGAACTTATCATTATCAGTTTTTGACCAACATGAGAATTGAATTTTAAAATTTTAAAGCCATTTTAATTGAATATGTACTCTAATGTGAATTTACCACATCCATTGTTTATTATCAACAAAATTTATGTAATTATAATTTTTGGAAAATGGTATAATAAAGGGAATTAAATGAATTATAAAAAAAATGTATCAAGCACTCAAAGCAAGCAAAAATGTATCAATGTATTTAGCTCTGAATAACGGTCAAATAAGAGGTATTTTATATAATATGATTAGTCATAAATAAATTCAGAATGATCAGCATTTAATAAATTACACACAGTTCAAAGATCATATATTGAATAAAACTATCATTTCAGCACATTGTTGTTTCATTTCTTATCTGAAAATATCGATTAATAAAATATGACATTTAATACCACAGACAATATTTCCTTATTCCTACATAAGCATTACATTATAACATGATAACATTGCAAAATCACAAAGTCACGAATGTAAAACATTAATTATATGATTTTCTTGATTTTTCTCGATATTTCTTGATTAAAATTCTCGAACTGATGAACTACGGTATACCCAAGAGCACGGTATGAAGTTCCTACAATATATAAAAAATACGTAGGAACTCTATACCTCGCTAGTGGCTAACACCAAAAAATATCTTCCAAAATTCAAAACAGCAAAAAAATCTTCTGTACTGAAAAAAAATTACATTTAAAAAATCAAAAAAATATAAAAAAAAAAAACAAAATAACCTTTTGTACTGAAAAAAAATTACAAAAGTACTTGGCAATATGTAAAAAGGGGAGATTTTTTATAACGCGAAAATTGTATGGGGTAAGAAATTGCGATATGAGAAAAGCTTCTGTTTCGAGATCTCGTATTACGCAGTAGCGGGTGAGTCGCAAAAAAATGACGCATTTGTATAAAATTTGATATTTTTTTACAGTAAATTTAGAACAATGCGAGTGAGGTTATCGCTGTGTTTATTTATAAGCGAAATATTAAATGTTCGAATCGCAAATCACGTGTATTTTTTTTAATTGCGCATTAGGATGATTATATTCAAGTTTATTTACGTTGTGTTGATAAATATTTTGCGTGCGAAATTACTCTTTGTTTCGAAAAAGTCTTAATGAACTTTGTACTTTTTTTCTCAAATTAACGAGTAGTTTTTTTTTTATAATGATAACTATATCAACAAAGATGGGCACAGCATGAAGGTTAACATTTTCAATAAATATAGTACAGTATAAATCTTAAAAATACATGCACAAATCAAATTAATTCATACATTATAAATATTTATACAAAATATAACACAATTACAATAAAATATATATTTTTTTTAATTAATGAGATTTTTCAAAGTATAAAGGAACTCTTTTCTAACAAACGATTTATAACTTTTGACATTTATTTTATCAAAACTACGAAAAAAAATCCAGTATACTCAATAAAATGTAAAACAATTTTACTAAACCTATTATTCTGTTATCTGGTCAGTAAAATACTTGATGATTCCAGTTAGTTTAGAATATATTTTAGGTTAACATAGGTCGAGTATTTTGTTAACTAGATAATAGACAAAAATCATAAACAAAGACTTAACCTATAACCATTTGAGTATCGTACCATTGATATATTAATCAATTTTAAATAATTACATATGATTCTAAAGAAATTAATAATTTCATTGCAACTAATACAAAAATATACAACAAAAAATTTAAATAAAAAATGAAACAACAAACTTCTGCCACACCCAATACATCTTATACACAAAAAATTCCTCCTCGAAGATAAAAAGGCTATATTGCAAATTTCGTTCTTGTGGAAAATATGAGCGACAAGACGCATAACTATCAAGGATTCACCTTAACAAGGATTACGAGGACTTTTCCAATCCCTAACATATTAAAGGATTTTTTTCCTAAAATAAAAAAGGGGGGTTCGTAATAGTGACTCAAAAAAACAAATGTAAGGAATGCACACGAAGTAATGGAACCCGAATGGGGAAGTGAAAGTATGTATTTTTTTTACCTACCCCTGTATATGTATATAGGGGGGTTGAAAGACGTTTGATTGATTAAAAATAAATTGTTCGACAATGTAAATACACTTTTAATAATTGATTTGAGTCGTTTCGTAAATGTAAAATAGTTTTTATGGAAAAAATATGGTATAATATTCAAATTTGTGTGTTGAGGAATTTTGGTAATTAGTGTTTAATTTCATGCAAATCGTTGTAATTGCGAATGTTTGGTTAATTTGATGGAAAAAAATGTCGGATTTGTTCTATGTATTATTGAAATTTGTAGAAAAAGATTTAATTATTGATTTGCATGAAGTTTGAAAATCAGCGAACGGAACAATTTCTGAAGAACGTTCGAAATAATCTGCTTATCATATTTGAATCATTGATTCTAAATCTAGGCTTATTTTTTTTTTCTCATTATTATAATATTACATTTTATAAACATTATTCAAAGCCTACAATTTAAAATAGCATTATAATGTAGAAATTTAAAATATTCGAAATCACATTATTTAAATTACGATTTTTTTAAGTAGATTAAATACAAAAAAAAATACTTGAGTCATAAATAAGTTATTATAGGTTTACATATTCTAATGATTCAAACATGAATTTATAAAATCAAGATGAACAGAACCGAAAAAAAAATAGTTAAATTGTAAAGGCAGTGAAATCATTTCGTATCGAATTACAAATTCGACATTTTTGACAGTTTTTGTCTCATAATCAATGCAAGTATTAGGTTATGTTAGAATTTTATATTAGGTTTCAGAAATTAAGTCAAGATGAGATGAAAGTTATATAGAATTAAAATTTTATTATCATCGATACCTACATTTGTATTAACTCTATGAATTAGTGAATTTATTCACTGAAAAAAATATGATTCGATCAACAATAACGATTTCACTGTTAATGATGACTTTATTTACAGTGACGATATTACTGACAATAACTTTATCATTGATAATAATGATATTGACAACGATTTCACTCATAATAATGATTTCATTGACAATAAGTTTCACTGATAATAATGATTTCATTTACAGTGACGATATTACTGACAATAACTATATCACTCATAATAATGATTTCATTTACAGTGACGATATTACTGACAATAACTATATCATTCATAATAATGATTTCATCGACAATAACGATTTTACTGGAAATAAAATTTTTACAGACAACAACGATTTCACTAACATTGAAAATTTCACTGATAACAAAAATTCAACTAAGAAGTTTAAATATTGAAATTATGATTCAATCAGCGATCATAACTTCATCAACAATAACAATTTCACTACAAACGACAACTGAATTGCACAAAGGGTACAAGTGACATTTTTTTATCTAAGTACAGAAAATGGTTTTTCATCATAAAATCGTACCATTTTCTGTACTCAACTAAATTTCGATATAAAAAAGATCACTAGTACTCTTAGTGGTATTCAGTCGTCAAATTAAATTCAAAAACATATCATAAGCGCCATTTTGTGCACTCAATTCCCACGTCAATCGAAAGACCAACCTCATACATTGAAAAAAAAAATCAAACCCATCACCTCAACAATCGAACTATCGACAACCATAGGGCGATTTAGCCCTCGAAAAATCGCCAAAATCTAAGGGTGAACCGCCCTCGAAAACCGAAGGGTGGCAACCCCACCTCAACGGCAATCTAAAGGGTGGTTCTCACTCGACTGTTCGATTTCGGCGAAAGTGTCGTCGAAAAGTTTATCGGCCAATTTCGTCGACAAATCGACGTAGATGTGTTTTTTTTTTTTTGGAGATTTCGAATTACAACCCCCAAGTGTGTGGAAAAAATGCGTCGAGGGATGTAAAGTTGGATTGCTATCTCTGAGATTGTTGGTTTTATAAATGGTGTAGTTGGTATGTTTTGGTTTGGATGCTCTTTTATTATTGTGTTTTTTTTAAGGAAATAGGTTTGGTTGAACATTTTTTTGGTTTAGAGACGAATTGGATAATAATAAGAAAGTTATAAGAATCTAATAAGAAGTTTTTCTTTAGGAAAAATCTAGTTATTAGGCAATAGTTTCTAGTTAGACAAAAAAACGTTCCTCAGAATAATCTATTTGTAAATATAAGAAACTATATTAAGGTTAATTCTTTTCACATTAATTTCTTTATAACTTGAGAAACGCATGAATAAAAAAATATGCACAGTGTACGAATTATTGTGAACAACTGTTGAACGCTTATCATTTGTGACAAAGGAAATAATTTCTATATCGAAAATATGAACATTCTCCCTAGTATTACATCTCTGTAATAAAAAAATAATTTATTATAAAAACGCGATTATTCATGATTAGTCCGCGGATAATTAAGAAAACAGTATACATAATATGACAATAAAAGCTACAGCGAAAATAATAATAAAAACTAACGAACATTTCGGAGTCGAATAAAAATGAAAAGTCTTCTATAAATAGTAATCTAATGGCTGTAAAAAAAAAAAGAAAATGGAAAGCTAAAAATAAAGAAAAATAATAATCGGTCGGTTCGCATCCTTTTGACATTTAAAATAGGAGACGCGATCCTTTCACGTATGCAAATTTTATGGGGCGATATCCTGGGATAATGCGAAACCATCTGGTCGAAATCTGCGAACGGTTGCGTAATCGACAAACATTCCCAAACTTTCAACAAATAATAATAATAATAATAATGAAAAACTAAACTTTTGCATTTTACATGCAACATTGCCTTAAGTCAGCCCGATCTTCTGATCCCAATAAAAATAGAGAAAATACGCAAAAAGTGAAAAATAAAAGTTGTGCATGTGGTGATTCAAGCCACAGTGAGTATGAAGAATTTAGAATTAAAAAAAAAGTATAAGTGATATAATTAAATTATTAAATTTAAGTTTTAAAATGAACTTATTTCTAGTGATTTTTAAATTTATCATTTACACTCTTTTATTTCTAGAATTTTCATATGCACAGTGGTCTAAATCTAAAAGGATTTTAAATGAATTACATATATTCAATCACAACATTATTAATGAATTCATTAGTTTCAACTAACGACTCTATTGCTAGACTACAATTTCACAATTAAATTATTGAACTTCACTTGAGTAAAATCATATTTTACATATTTCCACGATTTCTCTACAACATACGAGTAAACGTTCGGTTTTTTTTCCATAATTTTTTTAGCATATGCGTACATAAAACTTTATTATCGAACATTTTAGCGAAGAAAGAATCCGCTTACGTGACCAGCGCCCGGTAGAAGCGTAGGAATTAACATAAAAACGTTAAAAAGCATACCTCGGTGTTTATTGAACGAAAAAAAATTTTTCTCCGATAATCACATACATAAAGCTGAAACCTGTCTCGTTACCGAAAACTGAATCGTAAAAACGCTTCTACCAAAAAATACCAAAAAAAAAAAAAATCCATCCAAGAATAGAACGACCGGTCGATACTTTTTCGCGCTATCGTAATTTATTCCCGACTTGTCTATCGTAAAAGTGGGTGTATGGATATTGCTTTTTTTTTTCTTATAAGTCTATAGAGATTTTGGAACCTGTGGTTTTTTTTTTTTGAGTATCGATTTTATTAGACGTTGAAAATTTGCACAGGTGATTCGCGACACTGAACTAAACTTGACTCAGGTGAGAGATAGCATTTCATTAGTGCGGCTTTTGAATTGTTGTCTCGTGATGATAAATGGAAATGTGTGTTTGCATAAAGAAATATTTATGCAAAATTTTCTTTGGCAGTGAAATTCGATAAATATTTTTTTATCGAAGTTTAATTCAAAGCATTTTTTTATGTGTTCGAGTTTAGATATTGTAAAAAACATCAATAGTTTAGTCTAACTATCAGTAAAAAACTATTCATTTTCGTGTCGATTGTTACAATTTTGCACAATTCTAATCTCATTTTGATAATATATAGTAAATAATCAAATTTTTTTAAGATAGGAATTCAAGTACATATGCACATCGAAACCTAAAAGTGATCTAACTTAACTTAAAAAATATGAAACCTAACCTTAAAATTGACCCATATTTACATCGTACAATTAATTTCACAACACATTAAATATCAAAAAATAAAAACAAACAATAAATTTAACACTTCGGTCAAGCTTATCACTATCTAAGCACCGAACAATTTTCGCTACATCTCTATCTCTCTCTTCTATCACAAAGAGATAGACGAGAGCGAAAGAGATAAGAGAGCATTCGCAACGTTTCGGCGATAATTTGTTTTGACATTCACAAACGCTCCCCCCCACCCCTCGTATCTTCCCCAAAATGCATCTATCTCTTTCTATCTCTAGTGTAGATATGCGATATTCTATCTCTTTCGCTCTAGTTCACGATTCGCTCCCTTTTCTACCCTCACCCTAAACTTTTCGGACAAATATGCGAATATGCACATCGCACACTATACGCATATGAATATATAGTATTATATCTAAAATTAAATAATATTTCACATATGGATGGGGTGAATCTTGTTTAGTGATGATTCATAGATTTCATATCGAATTTTTGCTCAAATGTGAACAGAAATGCATATCTATTATTTGATGCATTTTAAATTAAATTAATTTAAACTCGTCTCAAGTCGATAAAAATCTTTAACTTTTGGTTTAAATATGTTATACGAATAATCAAATTAGAATATTTAATTTAAATCATCGATCGTTAATCATGAAAATTGATAAGATTCGACACAATTTAATAATAATAAAAATTTACGTCAAAAGAATCAGATAATTCTCGAAAGTGATAAATCAATCCTAATAAAACTATCCATTTTCATAATACTTAACAAGTTTTTTTTTCATTATTCATATAACAATAGTAAAAAAAATGTTATAGCGAAATACTGAGCATAAATCATCTCGTTGAAAAAATTGCGATAATCAAGTTTTTCTAGTTTTATATGTATTAGGTACACACAGATTGTATGTCGCATTTTTTTTAATCGATAGATTGAGGCAACGACATAGAAAAATTTCATCATGTCGCTGAAAAAAATTAACGATAGGCTTATCTTTTAGAATACGCAGTATTTTATTTAACATGCCTAAAAATACTATGATAGATACGAAGCGAAATAATAAAAAAACTACATTAAAATTATCTTTTGCACTGGGCAGTAAAAAAAAAGTTATCTCGCATGTATAAAATGGCACAAATGAACAATTTTATATTTTGGAAAATTAACACAATCGAAGCTGGCACAATTAAAACAGATTTATCGTACGATTTTCTGGTAGATTTGTTGCAAAGCGATAAAATTGGGGAACGTTGCCAAGTGAAAGAATATTTTTGTACAAAAATGAAAAAAAAAACGACGATACGAAAAAATGCACTTTTTCCATTCGAAGAACGTTTGAATGAAAACGTAATGATAATTCATGCAAAATGATAATGATTATCAACTGTGACCTTTTGAGTCGATACACCATTCATTAATTAAATCAAAAACGTCAAAATGAAAATGAAAATTCAAAGTATAACGGGGTTCGGTGATTCTCATGCATTTTTCGATTCCAATTGGAATTTTGAATAAAAAGGTCATTTAAGTATAGTGTATTCTTGATTATTTTATTTATGAAATAATATTGAGTGGATTTCATTAATTCAATATTTAAAAAGATTTATATGCGTACATAAAGTGATTATTTCTATAAAGCATTTTAGAAATATTAGGTGGTCTCAACTAATATGTCGCCTTTTTTTCCTCAAATTTAATTTTTGATTATCAATCGCATTTTGGCATCTATTAATAACATCGATTTATACAAAATAACATATTTTACAAACATTTTCAAAAAATTTAAAGAATAATCTATACCTAAAATTTGTATGAATTACCTAAATTTTTCAACGCGGAATCTCATCACAAGTCTTGATAGAATTAGTATTATAAAATTCAAAATATCCAACACGAATCTTACAAGATTTATTTTTTACACCGACATATTTCTATCGAGATATCAATCGCTCTTCATACCGAAGTCAATGTCGTCGATTTCGACATTCATATGCATTATAATAAAATTACAGGTTGCGAACGACTACAAAAAAAAAACGGAACACAAAAGCGAAACTGTTATTACGACAGATAATACAATGACTACGACAGATAATACAATGACGACATCGAAAACGAAAACCCGAACAATGAACGAAGACACTTTTTCGAAAAACTTCAACATGTGCTCGAACCCGCACAGTGTACACACAACACATAAATAGGGGATATTTTTTTTTTATTTAGTAATTATTTGTGTTTTTCGAAAGCGGTTCAGTTTCCTTTTATGACAACCCTTTTTATTTACGCGTCTTGTTCAAACATCAACCCCCCACTCGCGTATTCTTTTGGATATTTGAAAAATTTTATTTTCGGAGCAAGTGTCGGGGAAAAAAATTATGCTTTTTATAGCCCAATTGTTGAGTGGGTCTTCTAGCTTCGTGTGGGACATTTCGGGGGTCCAGATGCCGTTAAAGTGCTTCGTATTGAACACGTGTTTTATATCTTATAAGATTAAATGCTCAACGTTAGAAAATTTCAAGTTCAATTATTGTGTATATTTTTCATTAATAATACTGATACAAGTTGATTTTACAAAATGTATTTTGAGATCTATACAAAAATTTTTGATTCCTAAAAAAGTTACTGCTCAATTTTATGTACCTACATAAATTTGAAGATTTTTTTTCCGTTTTTGATTATGAATCCAGCCCTGCATGTGAACGGAAAAGACATGTGATGTAAGTCAAGTAGTTTTTATGAGGGCAATGTTACTAAATAATGAGACATATGGTGAGTGGAAAATAAATCTTCATTATTCAACGTTGTACGTAAACGAGAATCATCTCTGAGCATAAATAATAATTTTTCAACAACTATCCACACACGTATAACAATTGCAGTCAATCTAATACAATTTACTCCAAGTGAAAAAAAAAATGATAGTTACGTCCGTACACTTTTTTATCTTTAATGGGTTAATAAAGATTGCGCTTAGTCGAATCGAAATAACAATAATGGATATAAAAAAAGCTCATATTGAAATAATTAAGATGGAGCGTAAAAAAGTGGCTTAAGTAATTCGGTCGGTAGCACAAAACCTCGTCCGTGCATTAAACCGAAGGTAAAAAAAAAATAAAGGTAAAAGTAAAATAACGCCCGTTTTAATTTAGAAAATTACCCCGGCGATTAGGCTAATTTTCGGGTTTATTCTCATATTATTTACCTGTTGTAGGAACGAAACACAACACGGCATTATTATTATACACCCGAAGTAAAGTATTATATGAAATCGGGGAGGAGACCGTGTGAAGTTAACGTTCCCACACATTCTACTTATGCGCTATGAATAAATATTATTTCGGTTGCATTCCGATAAAATTCAACCCCTCGATAAAATTTCGTATGCGAGTTGAGAAAAAGAAATCAGAGTTTACTGTTATTTAAATGGCGTAATAATACGATCTTGCAACGTTAAACGAATTTGAATGACGCAGGATTTGAAAAATATTAGGTGAATATGTCACAATTGATTTTCGGTGCATATGCTAATTCGAATCTTTGGAAATTTGTGAAGGATGTATAATCTTATCGAGATACATTATATCGATTCTACATAGTACTTGAAAGTATGAGATTAAATACACGATTCTAATTGAAACTACTGGAAGTGAATTATAAATCTGAAGCAAAGCAAATCAAAATTGTAATTGATTTAGAACTTTTTTAGAGATGCTGTATTACAAATATGCGAAAACTTTTCGATACACCTAATATTTAAACAGTTTCTTCTAAAAATTCAATTTAAAGTTTGAAAAGTGCTACGTCGAGCATCTGCTTTTAAATCTCACAATGGGTCTCACAAATAAAGCGCCTCGCACACTCATCAAACCGCACACACGAAAGAAATAAATTTTCATATCGAAATGCAAATTTCCGCTTACAAAGTATCACACACAATGCGAAAAGAAATGCAAATATCCGAAAAGAGAAAAAAAAAACATCTTACCTTAAAAAGGAGCCAACAATCCGAACAAAATGATATTCAAAAAAATAAAAACACAAATCCGAACTGCACTTGATTTTTTTTTTCGTTTCATTCTCGATACATTTTCAACTGATAACACTCGGAATCGATTCCGTTGCGCAACGTTTCGTTGCATTTTTTTGTATTCTTTCTGGTCTCGAACGCATAATGGCCGGCATTTTGAATCCTCTAAAATGCCTAGCCTATTTCCGTTCTGTCCAAATTGAAAACGAGGCGTGTCAATCCGCTTAACGTTCGCCAGATGGGGTTAAGTGGACTCGGCTTTCGGAAAACACCTGTTAACAAAGAAAACAGATATAAATAAATAAATATATGAAAAAAAAATGTTCGAGTTAACAACTGACCATGAGACTATTAATCAAATTTTCTTAATGTATACTCGTTTAAAAACTAATTAGTTCGCGTAACGGATCGATTTTGAGCGGATCGAATTTTACGTTGTCGATTTTTTTGTTGAAAGGAGTAAACATTCTTTAGTGGTTCTTGATGAATGCACTTTTTATGATTAGGCGGTTCCAAATGTTCATGAACATCGGTAAAATTTTTGAATGATGGAATATTTATTCATTTTGATAAAGCCAAACTTTTGAATCAAAGTATCTTCCAACATTTTCTAGCAAACATACGAATTCAAGAGTCGAATCAGATAAATTTAGGGGATTCGGGGGCACGTGCCCATAAAAAAAAATGCACTGGCCCTTCAAAACTCGAACTTGCAACACAATGGGAAAAAACGTCGAGGATTCATCCGTCGAAAAGGGCAAACCTAATGATAGGGCACAACGGTCGCATTGTAGTGTATAATTTGAAAACGCACACACAAGATATGCGCATTTCGAAAGCACTAATTTCTATTTATTCGATTTTTCATGTGAGCGAAAAACGTCAATTACGAATTACACCCACTACTTTGTACGTGCGTCTGATGTAAAAATGCAACTTTGTATCATGTGGAAATTTGCACTCACTGTTAAGACATCTGTAATATGTTCGAGATGAGTCACTGTGCAATTACTGCATTGAAAGTGCACTCAAGACTGAGCAATACTTGCACACTTAAAAATACGAAATTGTATAAAATATACCTCATTAGAAACGATAGATTAGTGCCATTTTATAATTTGATTACTTTAACAGCAGCAAAAGTAGTCTAAAACCAAATATGAAAGACTAGTATTATTAAAACTAGTAGTGCCACGGATGTGTTTTATTCGATAATATTTTTTATTGCCATATATGTGTGAAATAATAAAATAACGAAAAAAATATCCCACATTTGGATTTCACGCCTTATATACGTTAAAAGTTGCAGTTTTGTAATTAGGACGGTAGCCGAGCGGTCAACACTCGTGTGCCACCATCCGAGTTCAAGGCACGGCTGAAAATTTCGAGCATCGTTAGCGTATTTATAATATAGATAGATTTCGAATCAATACGCTCGACGTTCACGCTTGACGATTTCCCATACAAAATTTGCAACACACTTAAAAGGACAAAATTTTATCTACGATTCGAATATATTCATCCAAGAATATAACAATTGCAAGATATCGTTGCAACATTTGCATTCATCCGTCATCATTTATCATGGTCATCTCAAAGGGCCACAACGATTAGTACACGTCCGACTCGAATGCGCTTTTTTCGTCCGTTTATTTGTGCATTCGGACATATTTTATTTTTGTATATGCGCAACGCATATCGGTAGGGATGGGCTTCGTTTCGAATGACTGACAAGTGACTGCAACGAATGCATTTCGAAAATAAAATCTGCAAGTTCGATAGCTTCGAGTGAAGGTTGATTTACATCTGTCAGTTGGGCTTTTTGTAAATGTATACAGTGTAATTTTAATGCTAGCGAAATCATAATAAGTTTAAAATGTCATATAAGCCATATGCGATAACTGATGGTAAATTAAATATCAAGTTTTTTTTAGATGTGGTAATACGAACATGCTCTATGTGCAAATTCTGGTTATAAAAACATAGATCATGTATGAATATTAGGTTATACGTACTTTTTTTGTACATGTACGTTTTTAGGCAGATATGGAATCTTCAGGTGCCTTTACTGCTAATGAAATTATGCTTTCACTAAAAAGTTTTTTTTTAACATAGCAATAAATTTCGAATAAAATAATAACTGATATTTTATAAAGAGAGTTCCTGATCATTTTTTTGTTATTCAAACGCAATGTTAACTCACATACTTTTCCGGTTCCATAATAAATAACAATCACGCTATTAGTAATATAGCCCAAGCACTACGAAAGGAAGAAAGCAAGCGGAAAAGATTATAAACATCACAACAATGGACTCGCGACATTAAAACACTTTCAAGTTTAACGAGTCGAACTTTGTACCAGAGATAAGATAAAATCGTCCGATCGAGATAAGAATTGAAAAATTCCCCAATATACGAATTTATATGTATGAGAACGATATTTTATACGAGTCGTTAAATCCGAGATGGCCGATAACTTTTTCCCCGATGTTATAACGGCGTTAAAACGTTAGCGACGTTAAATTTGTTTAATTATTTTATGCGTGAAACACGATATCGAATGTATAAAAAAAATAACAGACGCGTATATAAATTATACGAAACGTGCCACAGTCGACTTTTACGAAGGTATAAGTTCTTATCGTGCCTTCTGGAGACGATAAGAATATTCATGGGGTTTTCCTCTATGAAATTGTTAGGGGTTGAATGTATGGTGAAAGGATTAATAGCGAAAGTGTGAAACGACATTGGAAAACGTTAGAGATTGACTCAATCAAATAACACGTATGTATAAGAGTCACGTGAAATTAGTTCGATTAATATCGTTGCGTTGAAAACTCAATCGTATAATATGAATCAGATAAAATAAAGGAAAATAAGAATGTGTTAAGAGGATCAAATGTTCCCATCTTCCCCTAAGATTTTTACCAAACATTAAATACGTACATTAGAACAAATGAAAGTTATGGATGACATATAGAGAAATCTTTTGTATTAGAAAAAGAATAGATAAGAGGGTAATTCAGGTATAGATGGCCATGGTTAGCAATCATTTTTTTCCGAAAATTGCCAACAATTATTATTTTATGTAATTATTGGATGTCCTATGATCAATTGACATCCAACTTGAGTACAAAAAATAATTATTTAAAAATGACTGTTGATCATCGACTTCCATATGGCCATCTTTACCGGAATCACTTTATAAACAGTGACACACTTATTCTAATTAAAAAATATCAATTTTTTTCGAATATGAGTAGATATTCAAATGATGCAAGAATGCAGCCCGTTAAGCATCAACGAGCACCCGAAAAAAACGACTTAACACGGTGATTATGCATGCGTTAGAACAGAGGACCCCCGCGTATAAAGGCCTCTATTGTTTTCCAATTTAATTTTGATTAAAAAAATGATTGATTCCTTTCCGTTTAAAAAGGCACCGACATTACACACGCAGGTGAGTTTTATAACGAGCTGAAAGATACGCCGGGCAATAAATTGTGAAACTCCACATCACCAAAAAGGAAAATATCACGATAAATTATCGCATTCAATTTACATTCAAATAGAAATAATTTGTGATGAGTCTACACGTGAAAAAAAATACACTCACCAACCAAAAGAACCGGTCAGATAAAATGGAAAACGTACGCTTTTATGGGGCGATAAATAACCGGAGAAAAAGAATTTTTGGTCCTCGACTTTATATTATACGAGTTTCATGTGCATACGAGTAGATATACGTGGGCATACGTTATCGAGTTTAGGAATACGTTTACGTGGTGAATGTATAATATAACGTATGTATAGAGTAGGGTTGATGTTTGTCCGAAGGTCGATGACCTCACGTGTTTTTCGTCTCTGTCCGTTTTACGTGTTGTTCTATTCTTGATGACCACGTGAAATTTGAATACGTGAAGGTATTTACGTGAGTATACATAATTTCCATACAAATATTGCAACAGATACATGCTAGATTGTTTATTTATTGATAATACTAATATTCATTTGATGCAAATTATTATACTAGAAATAAATAAAGTGATTCCGGTAAAGATGGCCATATGGGTGACGATTGTCAGTGGTCATTTTATTTCCATAAGCTATTATTTTTTGCACTCAAGTTATATGTTTAGTGATCACAGGACATACAATAATAATTTTTGGAAAAAAATAGTCATTAACCATTGGCCATCTATACCGGAATTACCCTATAGATATAATATTAAAGGCATACTGTTAAATTGCAATTATTTGATCATCTATAATATAATATTTTTAACGAATATCGGTAAACACAAATATACAAAATATCATTTTGAGTCAATTTTTAAACCAATATTTAAATATTGGTCTTGTTCGACGTAATAAACTTTGATTTGATTATAGATTCGTTCCATACATGATTGGAATAATCTGAAAAAAATAAAATAGCGTAGCACAAATGTGGATTTACGTTTCGGTCTCATTATATATTTATGCGGTAATAAATCTATGTATTTTTCGTTAGAAAATCAGTAGGAAAAAAGGGGTTGCATATTTCGGTAGAAACGCAACATTAGGGGTATGTTTTATGGTCGGCAATAAAACGACGCACATTTTTCGTGAAAAAACTATTATTAATAATTATTACAATGAGGTCGACCCGATAAGGGCGAATCGTTCAAATACACGATCGTAAAAAATATGTTAATTTTATTGAAACATTATTTCTTATAATTGGAAAGCCGGAGGGAAAACGACGCACAACTCGTACCACGTAAGAAATTTCGGAAAACTTCATTATTTTCATTCAATCTATGAATCTAAAAGGGGCTTTTCCACTTATGCAACTTATGATGAAACCAGATATGTATGTAGTTCTAGTTGGAATTTTCATCATTTTTTCTAATTAGAAATTATTCTTTCTAGCTCAAGTGCATTTAGAATGAGAGAGACAATTTTTAGAGTCAAGATAAAAAAAAAGAAAGATATTCTCTCTTGCACTACATTTCATTTCAAGAATGGCCATCTATGCCGGATTACTCTATCATTGCCATCAGCATATATATTGTATGATACTAAACTAAATTAGTTATACTTTGAATTATCAATATGAAACTTAGGTAGCACAAGTGGAAAGGCATCCCAACGAATCTATTTAGGTTCAATCTATCCTATCTCAATTTGTATGTAAATAATGAGAAGAACGACAGGCTTCGACAAATTCTCACTCCAATAGGACGCCCAAAAAGGCCAAGGGATACAAATGACATATGTACAAGAATCGCTTCTATAAGGATATAAACGAATTTGGAACGTATACCGAGACATATCATCAAATCACTCGACTTCCTCCTAATACAAGTAGGTACGATCAACTTTGAGCGCGTTTTTCTCGAAGTCACTTGAACCCCTTGGCCTTTCCAGTCGTCATATACGAAATTAACAAAATCCGAAGCAATCGTGAGGTGCGTGACCTCAGCGTCCAGGTAGCCGAGGATATTTTGTACCAAAGGGACACGAGACCTCGGAGAACTCGTTCCGTAATAATAATCCAGAAAATATGAAGGGCCTCTCCAAAGTCGTACCCATACACACAAAGTGTTTTTTGGGAAGAAATTCCTCGGGACGGGTTCGGTAAGTTCTTTTTCGAAACGGGCAGAAATGTGAATGTACCCTCTGGGCACAAAACAAGGAGGGTGTACGTACAGATAGAAGGATTTTTGTTGCTCGATTTCGTTTTTGAAAAGTTTTCGTTTTCGTCGATGATGACCGTTTCGTGATGGCGCATAATAATAGTCGAGAAAACGTGATGATACATTTAACGTGTTTGACGCTTATTATACGAATTTGGAGCGATAACGATTGTACAAGGCATAAATGGTCCAAACTGAATAGAGGTTGAAGGCAATGCTAGGTGAACTACTCATCAAATGAGCCGATCGAGAAAAACTTTCAGAATTGTCTTAATTTATAATTTTGTTATTATTTGCTTAAAATGACAAAATACAAAGATGCACCATTCATCAAAGTCTATTAAAGTGAAGTTAATCACTTATATTCTGAACGAATCAAAAACAGATAAATCCTACAAAACTAATATAAAAATCTGCTCTAAATCAATGTTTGAATTGACAGAAAATACGAAGAATGCACCTTTCACCAAAGTCGTACGCGCATCATTAAAATATTAAGTTAAACGTCCGTGAGGAGCGTTTACGGGGTCGTTAACATTTTAAGGCGTTTTTTTCTTTCGTTTCGTTTCGTTCTTCGGGTTTGTACTACACGGACCGTCTCACCACTTAAAAATTATTATAACGCACTTATGAAGTGTAGTACCGTTCACGCACGCCCGCATCCACGATTCAAAACGACGCACTTATTCAATTTTGGATACTGTAAAAATTTTGAAAAAAAATCAAGTTCGTATGACATTTTTGATAATTTAATTCCAATAAAATATATGTTGATTTGACCACAAGAAACAGACTATTGTTCTCATTGTTGTTGACTATGCTGCGTGCCGCTGTACTGCTTGCTGCGGTACGCGAAACCTACCCTTTTTCGCTCTAAAGAAATGTAAATTTAAGTTCGATAAATCATAAGGATTCTTGTTTGTACTAAGTGAAGATATGGGACACTTGTGAACTGTTTACTTGAGATTAATTGATCGATTCAAATGTAGCTATTCTATCATCACTTTCAGTCTCTGGTCGATTTGCACCAATTGCGGCATATGTTTTGAAAATTTTGTTTTGCGAAACCTGTCTAAATAAAAATTGAATTATGAACGTATTTCAAGTTCGAGCGATTTTATCAAGGTGAAATCGTTGAAGTATTTTTTGTGTGAAAAATGCGAAGAGATCTTATCGCGGTTGGCGTGCGAACGCACCTTTGCGCGAATTGATTCGTCAATTCCGAAATGTGACACCAGCCTAATTGTAACGAAATTTTACTTCAGCACAAAAAATTAAACAGACCAATTAATACAATCTTTCATTAAAAATGTTCGATCAAAAAATATTTTTTTTATTTGTTTCACTAATGTGTCAAATCTCGAGCGCATCTATTGAAAAGCCCTATATATTGTCAGATATGACCAACTTAAATTTTTTGTGACTCAATATAATTTAACTCATGTGTGTCTGTCTGTCTTGTGTGCCTCGCCTTTCACGTCCGTTTCGTGACTCTTCCAATTATCCAAACGTACAATAATTTAATTTGGCCACAAACGTTTATGTGTCGACGTGTGGACGCATTGTCCCTTTTTTTAGATTTTTTCATATTAGATTATTCTCCACCGCAATAGGGAACAACTGGATAATTGGGTAAACATGCGGGTTTGGAAATTACAATTCAAAAATTTAAAATTTGACTTGCTCTTCTTCAAAAGAGAATGATACTAATTGATAAAATTGTGTAAAAAAAATTCAATTCATCTTGAAAGAAAAAAGCAGTAGGTATGTATTGTGAAAAAAATGCAACATCCACATACATGAGTTGCAATTTCTAAACATTACCATATAAAAAATGTAGATATTGAACGATAATGATGTTGCTATTGTAACCGTTTATTACGTACACGTGAGCGCATTCAAATAGCGAAACAAAAATGAATGGACACATCAAAATTATTAAATAAATTATCCTATACGAAAAACGTCAGTCAGATTTGATTATCAATTTAAAATGAAAAAAAGAATAAAGTCGGCTATCGTCAGAAGTCGATTGAATAACTTGAAACGTTGCAAAGGTATTTTTACGGTGCAATTCTAGTTCAATCGTTAATTTTGACGTGATTATTTTAATAGCATTAATTGGTTTCCTTTATTGAAGTATGTGAAAGTACCTTTGATTAGATTTTTTTCATCGTCGCTATAATAATTCTTCAAGTGAAATCAGTTTGTATGGAAAAGCGTCAAGCATAAACGTCGAGCATAAGTTTCGATATCTCAAAATGAATTTAGCAATCCGTAAATACAATTACACACATTGTATCTTAAAAAAAACATCGTCTTAACACAATGTGCTCTCTAGTGTATCACATACAAAATGTCAACGGCGCATATAATTTACTTGTTGATAGCGAAGAAACTCAACAAATTGTGCCTCGCGACAGTTATCTGTGATCTTTTTATTCGTCGCTTATCTAATTTCTGAGTTTTCTGCTGCAAACGAAATATAAACCGACGATGTAAAAAAGTATAAAAACGGGGACGTAAAAAAAAAGGCGCGGTGAATAATAAATATGCGAGGAGATAAAGCGAAGTAAAAATTTTATTGCGTACAAAAAGTGACGATTGTCTTTATCGCGCAATAATGTAGTGTATTTTTTTTATTCCGTTCCGTGTTACGGAACAATCGTCACAGAACTTTTCGAAAGGTCGTGTTGGATATCGGATTGATCAAATTATGCTTTAAGACAAATTCCATACTACACATAAGACTGGATTTACACGGATTTGTATGATTTCTATCCATATTTTAGGCTATTTTTCAAAAAAAAGTTACGATAAAAGTCGATCGAATTATAATTAATATGCAGGGTTTCGTGAGATATGATATGTGTATAGTACGGAAACTTAATACAAATTGAAAAAATCCTTATTTTAAACTAAAATTTAAGGTTATCGAACCCTTTTATATTTTCAACACACCTATCAATTCATGTTTGTTCATTGTCTCGAATATGACACGTAATTCAATATTTCATTCATGAAACAATAACGCAGCAATATAATGCAACGACAGCGCATTCCGAACTTATTAAATAAAACACAAAAATAACTCAACCTCAAAAAAGGCGACAATTCAAAATTTATACAATTACGTACAAAACGGTCTTAAAGCATGTCGACAATTCGATATTTTTTGCGTTAAAACCTCACTTAACGAGACACTTAAATCCACACATTCGAGTTAAATAAAAACTCGATGCGTGTACATATAACCTAGCATCCGCACGTACGCATATCCCAGTATTCGCACACGAGATACGTTCATAGAGCCACATTTATAAAAAAAAAAAGAACATACATAAGCCAAGGGATACAAGTGACATTTTTCCGAAATTGAGTTATGCACAGGAATCGCTTCTCATTTATTTGGTGGCAAAAGGATATAAACGAATTCGGAACGCGTACCGAGATATATCATCAAATCATTCGACCTCCTAATACATGATCAACTTTGAGCGCGTTTTTCTCGAAATCACTTGTACCCCTCGGCCTTTTCAGCCGTCACATATCTATTTTTAAATTGGTGCATTCTGTATATATATGTGGAAGAGTCGTCGTTATTATTATTGAGTAAACGAAGCAAAGTGAAGGAATGCCGCATGAATTGTCGGTTTCCTGTACGAGGAATTTTCAAAATGACGTCTGTTCCACGAGGCGATATGTGTAATTTGTTTCCGTGGAAACGTGCGATAAATAATTCATTTAAATTAAATTTATGTGCGTGTATGAGTGCCTCGGACTCGTTTCGAACGTGTGTATGCGCCTTTACGTAAATAACTCGTTATGAGAGAAATCGGCGTTGCGTTTAAAAAAATTGTATCATTATCGATAAATCATACGAATGTTCGAGTTAAATGAAATTGTATTAAAATGTAACAGTTTGGTTGAAAAAAAAAACATGTACTTTTTGAATTAAGTAATGAGAATTTTAATAAAATCGATCTGATCATAAATTCACTCGATGAAAATTTTGATGAGTAAACATTTACTATTCGACTAATATGAATTGATCTTAACTTTTTCTGTAATCTAACACAATCTATAAAAAAATTACAGAATTTAATGGTATTTTACACAAGATCAAAAAAATCTAAAATCAATAATATGCCAATTTGTACATGCAAATAAAAAAATGAATTAATACCGATAAATCTTGATTAAAAATGTTGCTTGTCACACAAATTGTGTGGTATTTAGTAAACGTTTGAAATATTTTAACAATCGCTAGATTTACGCGCGAATTTGTCACATTTGCATTAAATAAGAGAATGCAATATTTCACGTTATAAGACGACACACCGTATTATAAAAATACACGAAATGGCTTGATTTATGCGCTTACATTAAGCTACCGAATCGTTTATTATAATACAAGAAACATTTTCCCACAACCGTAAATAACTTAGATATCATAGACGTGTAAAGGGTTTAAAGAAAAAAAAAACTTTTAAGCATATGCTCGGATAAAAGGATCCTCTTTTCGATTTAGGAAAGTTTTGCATTCGGATGCAGCTACCGTAATGTATGCGTACACTGTGCGCCTATTGTTGTTAAGTGAGAAAACACAAAAATATTCCAGTGTACCGACAATGCTTTTAACCCTTTGCACTCTGCATAAAAAATGGGATATTAAAAAAAATATTTCCGCTCGTCCTTTTATTACGTGTCTTGGCGGTCGCACGACATGCTTCTTTACAACACACAAGGGGAGTTTTTTATTTATATATTTATACATAGGATTGAATAGAAAAGACCCCCTTGAAGATGAAAATAATCTAGTAAATCGATAAGCGTACGTAAATTACGATTTTATTACTAGTTTCGATCGTAAAGACGAAGCAGTGAGTTTCAATTAACTTTAATTTTTTTGGAAAATCTATGCATAAGAACCTTTATAAAATTTATAACCCGTTCGAACTTTACGAGCGTATCAATTAAAAGCGATTCCGTGGGATTATTCAGATTCGAAATTATGATATCCGATACGGAATAGTAAAAAAAAAGCAGATCCCACTAAACTAGTATGACTAGATTTGAGATTTGGGACTCTAAAAAAAAAATTAGAAATTAACTCAGGATGCAACCGAACGCATATTTGAATAGAATATCGTGTGAAATAGAAAATGATTTTATTTGTTTAAGGTTTTAGAAAGTTCATACGCAGGTATTCTAATAAAAGTCTACCTGTTATCGATTTTTTTCTCGTTCGAAATAATCAATCCTTGTTTGCTCGCCCTATATATTATTTAAGTGTGTGTGTAGTGCATTTTTTATGTGAATCGACCTTTATGTTCAGAATGCAGCTGACGCTCATTCATTGTGCATATCGAATGATACATTAGAATATAAAAATGGGATTCGGTTTCTGGGGTGAGATTTTTTTTTTCTAAAGACGATTTGCAACACAATGAGGCTAATGTCGTTATATTTTGCTTAAAAGTTAAACACGCTACTTATTCGCGATATTTATTAGAAGGCAAATCTGTCGCAGTGAAATCCATTCAAATTTATGTGAGAAAGTAAACCAGGTATGATTTTGGTAGCATATAAAAAAATGCGTTTTATATTTCGGTGAAAATCGTAAAAAAATTGAATTATTATAGCGTGACATAATATAGGGGTTGTTGAGTCGTAAAAAAGACAAAGGATCAAATTAATTGACGCTCCTAGTAAAAATGTACAAAAAAACAATCTAGAGCGGGTTTAAGTTTAGGTTACCCGTCTGTCTTTCGAAAGATATAGGGTTACTTTTTGAATACTTTTTTTTGAAAACCATTTTTTATGGATGGTAAAAGATCTCTAGATAGCACACGTGTTTGATATAAACATAATACCGGGGTTTAGAAAGTGAATAAGACAAAAATTGTGTTCACTCAAATGTTGTCGGGAAAGATTTCTTTTCTAACAATTTTATATTTGACGTGAAATTCTTTTTAGGCTAAATTTTGAATGTGAATGGAGGTTTTCCAAACACATCTTCGATAATAGCCAAATTATATTGAAGAAAATTTCATATGGGTATAAGTGAGATTTGAACCCGGTATCTACAGAATGGTAAGCAAGTGAAGTAACCACTGAGCTACAGCACCACTTTGTGAACAAGATACATTTTCATCAGAAGTTGGAAAAACATATCTGAGAAATTTGTTCGAAATATAAAAAGAAAAGTTTATTGAAAACAATAATGATTACGTAATACATAACACGTGGAAAGGGTTGATGAGTAATAAAATTTTCAAAATTCATTAAAAATCGATAATAAATAAATAAATGATTTTAATAACGGATTTTGTGTTTAATATCGAATATGAAAAAATATAATCGGAAAAAATATATATAGAAAAAATATTTTTATTCTTACCGATAGAGGCGCTGTATATCGAATCATCCAATTTTATCAGAATCTGTTATCGAAAAAAAACATTTATTAATACAAAATAATTTGAATAAAACATAAATCAATAAAAAAAATGCATAAATGTAATAAAGTGGAACATTTCGAACGATAAACCGAACAGTGTGCACTTAACGAAATTGACGCTTTTACATTCGAAGCAAACAAACAACTTGATCGTCAACCTTTCAGAATTCATAAATATTTATAAATCACTCAAAAAATGTATTAAAAATCGATATTAATACATAAACACAAACGAATCGAAGTGCATCTTATTTCGACACACGGTAAAGTCGTAAAATATCGCAAAATAAAATAAAATTCACGGGCAATTACTTAAATTTTACACCGACGAACAGAAGCACGTAATGGAATAATAAGTGCAGCAAAAAAATAAGAGTACGTACAACCGATTTTTGTCGTTGAAAAAGTGCTAATGCAACGCAAACGATGTTTGCGCAATCGTTTATGGGCAACGAGCACGTAATAATGCATTTCGAATTTATTTACGTGCAACGAAATAATAATATGAAAGAAATGCTTTCGGAATTATTTATGAGAATGCCGATATGCATTAAATACGTGAAATCAAAAATGTATGTACTTTTTTTGAGTACAGAAAACGGCAGCTGCAGATTGAGACTGCAGAGTGTTAATTGAAGTTTCAAAAATAACTGCATTCTTAAGTGCGTTCAAATTGTTTCGTTATTTATTGAACAGACCATACATAATTCGAAACTAATTTATTATAATCGAACCAAACTCAATTTAATTCAAAAACTACTCTAGGTCTTATTTTAAATAGATCATACAGGAAAAAAAATGAAATCAAGTCTGAATTTTTGAGTAAAAGTAAATGCAATAGAAGATGCGATTTTTTTTATTAGGTCTTATAATAAAATAATCTAATTCACGATATATCAGTTTAAGACAAGATAATATTTTAGAAAAATAAGTTTCATTTAGAAGCTAAATTTCATTATTGGGGAAGCAGAGCACAATTGTTACATTGCTTTACTCGGCATGCATTAAAATAATTCAATAGAAAAAAATCATAATTATTATAAATAAATCATTAATACAGATTAAACAAGATATTATTAAATTTACAAAATCAAATTCAAAACATCCAAACACTAATGCTAGGTGCAAAGTTGATCTCTGCATGCAAATGCACAAAGCGCACAAGAGGGTTAAACAGCTGCTCTAAATATGCATATAATAATGCGTACCTATACGCGAATTCAAACTTTCGGTTCCCACAATTTCGAATGCAAATTTAATCTATCGCAGATTGAAAAGCGCTGCGAACCGATTTCAAACCGTTCTAGGAAATTAATACTTTTTTTTTGCATTCGAGTAGTAAAATGCATTTAAGTCGCTTTTTCGCAACGGTGATTCTATGCGGTCACGTATGCAGCAAATGTGCACAATTGCATCATGCACTTGGTGAGTTATGGTTGAAAAAAAATGCATTTTTTGAATAAATCTTACGTCAATCGTCTGCATTTTCTGTTAATGTGAAATTTAATTGAAGTGTGATTTTTTAAATAATTGTAATCCGTCTTGTTTTTATTAATGCTTTTCGATTCACGTGATGTTAAATGAAATCGTAACGATGCAATCAATATGAGAATTTGCTTTTATTGCATGTCGACATAAAAATGCACCGATTGGTACAAAAGTAATGCGTTTTTTTATAAAAATTGCTAAATTTCATATTTGAGTGCCTTTCGTTGTATGATCACATTTTCAGACATGCAAAACAACATTCTACTATTTCAGACTTAAAATTTTGAATACAAACATTAATTTCTATCAAGAACAATTATGACTCAAAGACAATGCGACAAGATGAAGATGCAGCTGCCGAAGAATGCAACCAGGAGGAGTAAAAGAGTCTACTTTTCGAAACCGGTTCGAAAGGAACAAAACCAGAAAGAAAAGGACCAGCAGCCGGACCACAAAGAACAACAACAACAACAACACAACGAGGACGCAACGATCGGTCGTGATTTTGATAACCCAACTAAGATATCGGACCTGCTTGTTTATGTGTCTTTTGTTGTACACCCGAAGCCGGTCTCGACGTAGTATAAAATACCACACAACAACAACAATGTGCCACGATTTCACCGTTACATCATGCACGTTAAAAAACTGCTAATTATTTAAAATTTCAAAAAAATCTATCTCATGAAGCATTACCTTCTTATTTAGAGATACTATTTTCAATGAATATTGATGCTAGCTGTAAATATTGAAGAATTATCGATCGGGTTTGGGGGTATATACGAGTGCAGATAACAATAAGCGTTTGGGTTATTGAAAAAAAATATGTAGAGATGGTAAAATTGCTAAATAAATAATTCATACGATTACCTAAAATATAATGGAGCGATAAAATCGTAACGGCAACAAAAGCGTGTACTGGAAATTCGATTGAACGAATTACAACTGCGGCAATTAGCGCAATCTTATCTGACCGCATCGAAACATGTTGGTCACACGGTAGTTTTTAACCGAATATAACAAAAATTCAACGATTTTTATTTCATATACGAAAACATTTCAAAATATTACATTTAAAAATAAAATTATTTAACAGTCACATTCAACCTCGATCTCCCCAATCGCGCAATAAACAGACGACTTTTAATCACCAAATGAAAAGATACGAATAAATTTTCTTGATACGCCGCGACATGATTGATTGTAAAAGCGAATAAGTTCATCAACTTTTTTTTTCCACAAAACATTAAGTTAACAAACAAATCGTATAGGCAAAGATGAAGGAAAACATTAGAAAGGGAAGCTAGAATATAACTTATTACATATATTGGAGAGGTGGGTATCAGGAAACGCGAACAAAAGAAACGGCCGCGGGAAATGAGTTGACAAGACCGTGATTGATATGGCGATCATTTATCATCAGGAAAAAATATAAAATCGAAAAAAAAAATTCGGTATAATGTTAACGGAGACTGTTTCGAAATGTGTTACATACTAGCGGTCAGATGTAGTGAAAAAAAAAGTTGTCGAAAATTATCAAGGTTGATTCGAAATGAATTACGTTGTTATTGATCATTAATTTTTTTTTGTATCGTGTGCACGTAATTGTGATATTGGTAGTTTTTTGAGAATCTTTAATAAAGTTATGTTTTTAGAAAATAAACCTTTGATTTTATAGGTTTTGACCGAAAGTGAGAACTAGAGAAAAAATCATTACAATAGATAAACTTGTGATTAGTTGAATGCACAGTGGGATAGTTTATTTTCTTCGAACGTTTTTTTATCAATTAATTTTATTGAATTCTAACTTTTGTCTCACATTTTATATTTTCATGAAATTATTAGCCCAACCATAAATTAAGTCTTAACTCGCATTTGAGATATAAAAATGAATTTCAAAATTTCAGAAAAATAAGACCATTATAAAATGACAATCTAATCTAATCCGAATTTGATATAAAGTAATAATAATAATATTACAAATGCACCGAATCGTACAAGTCAAAAAAAATCAAAGTCAAAAAAGGGCCACGACTCGCGAGCACAGTCATTCCGAGCGGAAAAGCGCGTCTTTCTTTCTTTTTTTCCTTAACTTTTTTCTTTTTTTTTCCCTTATTTCGCTCTTCCTTTTTTCTTTCACACAAAGTGCCTCCTCGAAGGCGAAGGTCCGAGTCACGCTCTCTCGTCAAGACACGTGACAAATTCGATAAAGGGTCCGATTTTCGTTTTCACCTGACGATGACGGCGCGCCTCCGGCCATTCAAGCGCGGGTTTTTATCTTTTTTCGTTGTATTTTTACCATTTTTGTTTTTTTTTTTTTTACTTCACATTCGATTTTCTTTATTCGTCGTTTCTCACAAGTGTAATTTCGGTGCGCGTCGGCAACAATGGCCATTGTCGACTTTCGCGGATCAAAGCGGAAAGTTGTGTTTGTGGTGTGTCGTCGACTTTGCTGTGATAATAAGCGCGTACGACACTCGAATAATGCGCTAGTAGTGTACAATGCGTTGAATGAGAGCGTATGAGCGAAAAGGTGTCAAAAGAACGTTTGATGCGTTAATAAAGTCAGTTTGAATCGAATGACATAGTTTCAATTTTTCGTTTGAAGAACTTTATTTTGAAACATTGAAGTAAAAGTGAAGATTAATTGCGTTCGTTTAAAAAAAAGGTGATCTTCATTGTTCGTGTGCATAATTATTTGTTGACTACATTGTGCCATAATTAAAATATGTCTAAGTACTATAAAATTACATGAGGCATGGAGTAGAACTTGAGTAAAATTGTTCAAAAAAAGTAATCGTTCTGTATTTTAAAGCATCAAATAAAAAACGTACAACATCAAACAATGTCTCAAAAATAATCAAGAAAAAACTGAACATACATCAATTTTTATTTTGAAAAACGAACGCTTTGAAGCCATATAAAATGTGCATTATTAAATTTACACGGTTCGTAAAAACATTCCAAATATCCATTTTTTGCCCGATTCGTCTAAAAACTTGTTAACAGGACAGGTGATTTTTACACGCGGCATCAGACCGAATTTCGACAAAGTGCACACTTTCAGACAAAAAAACTAACTCCAAAAAAAGGGAAAAAAAATACAAAAAAAAAAAAAACGGTATCATCGCATCGTCGACAGACAACCTGTCTGCCCAAATCGGATTGCACACGACATAATAATAGTGACGAGAAAAATGCCGCAGCCGAAAATATTGGCAAAGGGGAACTGCGACACAAAAAAAATATACCCAAATGGTATTTTGTTTTTTTTTGGTATGAAAACACCTCGTGGCATCGACAAAAGGTGTCTACATTTTTTGCGGTAATTGACTCTCTGGTCCCGTTTTTCTGTTGAATTTTTTTTGCGATTGTGTCCCGTTCGTCTTTCGATTTCGTTCCATTGTGCGGAATGTTTTGTTAGAAAAAATTGATGCACTTCAAAGTAGTAAAAAGTTAATGTTTTGCTGAAATCATTGAGTTTTTATATAAAAAATGAATGCGTTTTAGATTGATGCAATTTTGATACAAATAATAGTTGATGATGTAGTCCTTGACAACATATGACCCCTTTATGTTTCAGCAATTCATGACCCGTAGGTCATCTGAGTGATTTATTAGACGATTTCAAAATATGTATTTAAAAGTATAAATAAATACTGATTCATTTTGTGAATATTCCACAAATAACGCATTAAAAGTTCCCTACACTATCAATATTTTTCAAGAGATATTTATTGATGTCAAAGAGCATATATCGATACATTTTGAAGCTATCGATGTGCTTTTTCAATATTGATACAACAAATCGAAAATATTGTAGGAATCAGTGTCAAAACTCGGATATAAAAACATTTATGCATTGACTCAAAATAGTCGGACGAATTTGACTCTCGAACAAGTTACCAAAACAAGCAATACACGCGTCATTAAAACTGCAATTTTGAACCAAAATCAAACGGCCACAATAAAAAAAAATCTCAAAATTACATAACCCTATTAAAACAAAACCCAACTCGGTTTTTTTTAATTTATCAGTGAAACTTCCACCAGAGTACTATGACCCAAAACTCTACAATATATACCTGAGGATCCCATTCCCCTCCGAACTGTAGATAAATCAAGATTTAAGGGCCGTTGTACTACCTGGATCTTGATAACCTCACGTAGCCCCACTATAAGCACAAGTGGATATATATTATACAATAATATATATAGCCCAAGGAGATAGCGTTGAGCATTAATGGTAATAAATTCCTAGACATTTGAACTTCGACGAATACACGTTTTCACTTAACGTTCTCTTATCTTTCTCTCTACGTGAAGAACTGACCGTTCTTATCTGTGACACAAACGGTAAAAGTGGATTTGGTGCTTTATTTTTTTTTTCGGGTTATGTACGTTGGAGGGTTAATCGAGTCGATAAGGGTGTTTGAGTATATGACTAATTATTCTGTGATAAAAAAAAGCGGTCGTTTATTTTCTTATCTAATATTGGTGTATGAATTTATGATAAGGGAATTTGTTATGAATTTGATATATTTACATGAATGTGTTGACAAAACTGAAAATATGTGTGCATTGAATATTGAAGACTGTTCGATAAAAATTAATGACAATATTTTATTAATATGAAGTTTGCGAGCCGCTGATCGAAATCGCGCACCGATGAATCATAAAGATAGACGCACACTCGACAAAACGACATTAAATATTCCGATTAAATTTCGACACAAAATAAAATCTTAAAAATTCCTACACAACAAAGTAAGCTTGCACTACACATAACCGACTTTAAACGCCTTTTATTAAACACGACTTTTCCTCGAAAAAGAAAAAACTTTCGAAGCAAACAGTGCGGTTTTAATAAATTGCCGAAAATTACTCGAAAGATGGAGGAAAAAAAAACAATTCACTCACACAAAATTATCTCGTGGAAAAACGCGTCGAATTTCTGCGGTTTCCCAACAACGACAACAACAAAACAACAACAACAACGACTCAACAGAAAGAACAACGAGTGCACAACAGAGCAACAACATCCACAATGATGTGTGCGTGCGGCTCTCGAATCTCTCGAAATAATAATAAACGACGACGCATTCGAAGCATTTTAACTAGAGGGCACCACTTTCTTCCTCTCTCTCGAGTATTTTTCGTCTCTCTCTATACCGTAGAGTTGGGTTATATACGAATTATAGCTTTCTCGGTCTGTCGTCCCGAATTAGCCACAGGTGTCTTTGGCCCCGGCGATTGCTTCAGTCGTGAAAACGCCCAGAATGCGCTCTAATGACGCCAATTATTGTCGTCTGCGACACAACTGCATTTGTTGCACTTATTTTTTGTAAAATGTAAGTGCATTTTATTATTAAGATGGTGTGGGTTTGTTTCGTTTCGATTCGATTCGAGATGTGTTTGAATATGAGGAAAATGTAGAATGTGGTCGATGCGTTTTTCAAATTGCCATTGACATTACATTTATCTGGAATTATAAACGCATTATCTATATCAAGTGCTTTGACATTTAATTATATTTTTTTTTTATCAAAAGTGGAATTAATCATCGTATACACCGAGTGTTTTAAAAATGCCTTAGTATGTCCATTTACTTTCGTTCCGATATCCTTATTATAATTTTGCTAGCACGTATCTGTCTGTTGTACAATTTGTGTGTAATGTGAATTGTGCGAGTCCAGTGTAACGCTCGAATACCGTGACAGCTCGATTTTCGACTTTTCTCGAATTTTCGGAATTACATTATTATCAAAATAAAAAGCACATTTATAAATTTTACGTTTTGGAATTATCGCGTGTGGCTGTGGAATGAATTCGAAATTATCGTCCCGTTTCGAGTTGACCGATAGATAACCCTGAAAATGTACAATACACATTGGAGTTTCTTATCTGCGTACATTTGTGTGTAGCAGAGAAAGTGTAGATTATTTTTTTTTATATTAATATTATTATATACACGTTGACCTTTTAAACTCTGCAAGTTTTAATAAGTCTAACAATATAGAAATGACGCAATATTTTAGTAGATTTCTATTCTTTTTTTTTTGAATAATGACTTATTAAAGCTACAAATAAGACGTTGACGCAATTGGTATATGTGAACACACCAACGGTTATCTTATCTGACCGGTGAATGCCCCGCTATACAAAGAGGGGGACAAAAAAAGAACAATTGTTTAAAAAGATAAATAAAAAACAATCAATTTCTCAATGAAATTAATGCAATTTTGCAATCGCCGATTCGGTTTAGTGACCGGAAAATATGTCACGTATGAATTGGAAAAAATGCACAAACAAGTCGATAGTGAATTTCATAACAATGACCAATAAAGAGAACACTTCAATGTCAATGAAAATAAATTAATCGCAATATGAATTAAAATTAACGAGCAATTGAATCGGATAATGAAATCGGAAAATGTGAGACTCGTGTAAGTTTTCATTGTGAAGATTGTCGATAATTTTGAATAAATGTATTTGAAATGATTAAAAATTGTACAATTAAAATGAGTGAAATACCGACCTAATATCTCGAACACGTGCGTTTCAGCAATAAGATTATTTTTTTAACTATCGTAGAGCAATTATCCATCAGTGTTAAAAATTGCACAAAACAAATCAGTAAAACACCAACTTTAGAATTCAAACGAAAAAACACGTGCGTTTCTGCAACTGTACAAAAAAAAAATAATAAAAAACCGCAATTTTTTTCCGAATCGAATTCGAATAATAAAACTAAAAAAAAATGGCGAACGCGTTAAATGTCATTGTCAATGTCGTTTAAAAGTGCATTTCGACGTAGGTCGAATTGTTTCGCGTTTTTCGGCCAAACGAGAAAGCGCGCGACCTTGTCATTTGAAAACGCGTGCGAAAAGCGCGATTACGCAACGCGCGCGAAAACGAGACGCGGCAAAAAAAAAACGACCGAAGCAAAATGGCGGCGACGCGTCACCGTTCGAAAAAAAACCGTTACGTCACACAAACATAACCTCGAAGCGATCACGTGAGCGCGAGGAGAAAATTTTAACCTGTTGAGCGCCCGACGAAAAAAAAAATTATACACGTATACATACATACAAAAAAAAAATACGAACTCCAATTAGAATCGAGCGAGCGTCGTACGGAGATCTATTTTCGTATACGCGGCGCATTACTACAGCGCGAACACGTGGTCTTCACATACATACATAAATTTATATATAAAATTAAATTTTATTTAATACGAATTTAAATCATTTTTAATAAAAAAATATAATTAATTTCGATTAAAATGCGAATTCATGTGGTTATTAAAGTGTTAAAATATATAAAAGAAAAAAATGGCGCGACTCACCGCATCGTGTTTGGTATGAAAATGTATGGAAAGAGCGAGAGATAGTGAAAGAGAGAGAGAGAGCGATATAGACGTGCTTATGCGACCGCGTCCCGGAGCGCACTGGAGCCCGCGCCTCGAGAGCCGCACGCACCGCGCACAGGCGGAGGGGGTGCGCACGGGGGGGAAGGGGGGAGCCACGCGAGCAACGTCGCATTGCGCAGAAGCGACGTCACGTGCTGTCGTCTCTTTCGCACTCGTGCGTTTTGTATGCAGAGGGAAAGAGAGGTTCGGAGAGTTGTCGGATGTTGATGTGGCGCGCGGCGTCGGTGGCGGCGGACGCGCGCACCATTTTATCGCGGCGTGTACGCCCGTTAACACGTTCGCGCCCGTTTGCCTATCTATAGAAATGTGGCTATGTGTTTTTATATTTATTTATTTTTTTAATTTTAATTATTGAATTCTATTTTTGAATATCGATAGAATTGTATTTATATTAGAATATAAAAATTGTACAAATTAGTTGTGCAAACTATTTTATGTCACATTTTCACAATTCTAAAATAATTTAACTGTATTGCTTCCACAATTTATAATATTCCACTATAAAAATAAACAATCTCATAAAATGTATCTTTTGATAAGTTCAAATTATAAAAACTTTCAGTCAAAAATACATCGCATTACACCTTCAATACTCTTACGTCAAATATGTTTCAAGTATTTCAGCAACAAATTGACTAAATTATTTATAAAAATTATAAGTCGTCTTATCAATTAGACTATGTTTATATTCACTTTGATTCGATTATGAAAAAAACACATTACAAAGAAAGTCCACAATCAGTGCTAAACAATAATGAATTTATTTGAAAATATAGGGAGAGATGATCCACGAATATTATTTACGGAATTCTATTAAAAATTATGCACGAATTATAGAACTGTTTCAATTTTAAACAGTCACATAAAAAAAAATGCACAAATCTAAAAATTTTATACATTCATCAAGTCTAATTTACACTAATTAAGTTATGCGATATTTGTTTTTTCATTATATTTTTCGATTTCGTTCGTATCGAAGGTCGATCGCAAAGTTCACAATGTCGCGGACGACGTCTTTTTTAATGAATATAATTTTTTTTCAGCCGAGTTTGTTTTCTGAACAGCATTTGCTTTTGAATGTCGGCACGGTTTCGCAATATCCTATTTTTTATAGCGCATTCGTTTTGAATTGATAAGCAAAATGTCAAGCTTATTGAATTTGTGCATTAAAATGAACATTGGAACGAAACGAGTCAAAATTATTTTATAGCAACCAACGTGATCGCATTTGCCTATTAAATAATTAAAACGAATGCCCATCATCAGCAAAATTCATCTGAAAACTAGATTTGAAATTTGATTATCTGACATAACAAATCTAAATCAAAATTCATAAAATACATTTAAATAAACCTATTTTTCATTTACTTAAAAAGTATTAGCACAATTTATATTTTCATATGCAAAATTATTGAAATTTAAACAAATCTGCAGTTGCATTGTATTTTATTCGACGAAAAACTTTGAAATCGATTCAATCCGAAATTTATTTTGATTTTTGATTTCGTTTCGATCATTTGACATTTGATCGAAACGGCATTAGGCTATTATTTAATCTACCGTATTAGACGAGAAAGAAGGTTATTCACGTCGTTCTTTTTTTCCATTATTCGATAACACACACGTGTAAAAAAAGGAACACAAATTGATTTTTTATTGCATTATCGCATGCGATTCTCGTTTCGAAAAGAATAAAATTCAACTCATTTCGAGACATAGAAAAAAGAAAAAAAAAATGGTAAGAAAAAAGAACAACAAAGACCAAAAATTGAAACATTCTACGTTATGATTGATGACCCGTCGACAAACTTTCTTTTGTTTTAAATATAGACAAACCTTTGTCACGTTTACGCGAACCGAGTTAAAAAAAAGATTTTTCTTCAGTCAAAACTTTGATTTTTTTTGCATTTGTATTCAATTTCAATAATTCCAATATGGATCAGAATAAATGTGACAATTCGAAAATCTTAACAGGCAAATGGATAGTCACACTTCAACCCGTAAAAAATCTTATTTTCACTCGAATCGTTAATTTTTTTTTATACTTTTTTTTAATTTTCGCATTGATATTCAATTTGATCGAACTCGAGTTATTAAAAAATAGCCAAAAATGGATAAAAAGAATATTAAAACATACAACATAGACCATCTGTTACAATGATACTACCGCGCATCCATTTACAATATCAATAGACCACGACACAAAGATCTCCATCAACGTACAACTGTTTTTTTTTTATTATTCTTCACCGTTTTCTTTTTTTTTATTATTTATTATTCACTTCGTCTTTTTTATTTTTTATTCATCTCCATCCGTTTCTCAATAAGCCACACTTTAGAGTGGATCTTTTATATCGAAAGTTTCGGTCACGATTCGGATTTTTTTTAATCATTTTGAGTTTAAATGGAATGTAAATAAATTAGAGAACACATACACACGTGATTATGCATTCTATAAAGCGAAAAATAAATATTGTTGTAGGAAAAAAATAGTGTGTTATACGAGGTTGTCTCAAATGTCATTGTTTTTTTCATTTTTGTGTTAAAAAAAACTATTTATTTATATTTAAGTTTTCGTTTTATTGTGCGGCATATCGATTGATTGTCGATTATATAATCGAATAAATATTTGTTGATCAATATAATTATAATTAATTAATATTTAATTATTTAATTATTATGCGCGGCATCTAATGTGTATATTGTATTGTACAACGTGTAGAATATTTGCATATGTCCGTTCGGTGCATTATTCAAGTGCACTTGTATATTTTTTTATTTAATTAATATTACTCGATAAATTGTTAATATTTTTTTTCATTTGAACGATCAAATATTATAGTCGCTATGACATTTTGAAGTTTAATACTTCAAATTTGACATTTTGGAGAGTTTATAAAAACTTTTTTTTTCAAATGTAACTCTGATATCTGCAGCACATTTGAATTGTAAAAAAGAATCTAATTGGAAATTTTAAATAACCGATTTGATTTTTCTCTTTATTCAAGGATTATCATGAAAACTTCTAAAGAATTCTCTAGAAACGAGAATGTTAAATTAAAACCGCAAAATTTGTATCAAACGTTAAATCATTTATAATGAATTTGATTCTAATGCTATTGAATGCATTTTTAACTACTCAAATTTTATTTATGAATTCTGATTTCTGAGAACTAAACTTTAAACCAATCTTATTTAGTCAAGACTAACTAACTATTCAACATTTTCAAAAGCCTAATATTTTAATACACATCACAAGTACCTATGTTCAGAGTAATTACGCGTTTTATTTATCCATTAAGATCTATTAATTACGTCGTGATGCAACTCTTTCCAACGTCGTGTATACGTTTTAATACATTCGACGTGGAAACGAAGACGTTCATTAATCAAAGTTGAAGTGACTGACCACACACACGCTCTACGAAATAATAATAATCGACGTTCGATACTTAATTAATAATAATAATGATAATAAGTGGCAAAAAGTGAAGTTTTAATGCTCGTTTAAGCGTGCAAATCCGTATCTTTGTCGTGCAAATTACGTCTTTGTGGTGCAAATCGAAATCTTTGTCGTGCGAAGGGTGCGTTTAGCACAATGCGTAAAATAAAAGGGTTAGAAATCGAGCTGCTGGTTTTTTTTTCTGTATATATTTTTCGGCTATGATATTTTGTGTACCTGCTTTATGTAAATTTGTAAAAAAATACACGGCTATGCGCGATTTTTTCACGGTTAAACTGAACGATTATTCAAATTTGCGGATTCGTTCCGCGTTTCAGGTGAAAATTCGTCAGATTTAAATTTTTATGTTTCCTATAAACGTTACATAAAAATCTTAAAAAGATTCAATAACAAATTACAAGATTTTTGCGGTTTTATTTTAGAGCGACGGCGGCTTTTGGTTTTTCGAAAAAAATCCATTCAAATGTCGATTTATTTTTTATTCTGTTTGACCTACACTAGCACGTATGTAATTATACGATCGGATTTACAGTTATGTATGTATATTATAAAAAGGGTAGTTAGAATGTGAAATGTAAAAAGGGGTCGGTTTTATTTCGATATGTGCACACATCGATCGAACTGTTTTGTTTATTTTATCGTATCACTTTGAATCGTTATTTATTCATTTATTTATGATTATTTTTTTGGTTTTTTAGTATGAATTTGCACTCACCACTGCTTTAGTTTTTTTTTTCAACACTTGTCACTCACTCGGATGGCTAACGGAATTAGTCTTTTTGCGCGTTCATTGTTCTGAGGCGTACGAAATTCGTTAAAATAATTAATTATTTATTATTTATATATCGATCTTTCAAATGTTGCAATGTCGATTAGCAATAGATTCATATTTATATGAAACTATTGTTTTTGAATGAATATATGATGCATTGAAATTATGCTAATTGATTAATTGAAATTTTCATTGTATGAATATTTCATGCATTTTTTTTGGATTATATGAATACGCCTTTATGCGTATTTTCGAAAACACAAAATCGAAAATTTCATACGCGCACAATGAACGAACGCATCCAACACACGTGTATACGAAAATCGCAAATTTACCGCACAGAATATTAAAAAAAAAATTAAATACAAAAAAAAAAATGAATGAATAAAATAAAACGATTGAGAACCTTCGACATGTTCGCGATAAGAACAATATTTAAAAAAAAAAAAAAAAGAAAATATATACGAACACACGTCGTATCTCATCGCGTGTCCGCGAGCCACTGTCGTCGGTGTGCGGAGCGCGTTGCATTTCCCCGCTTTTCCCCCACCGCTCCCCTCCCCCGCCGTTTTCCACCCCCGCTCTCGTCTACGCGTTTCTTTTCGTCGTATGGCGCCGTCTCTTTCCGTCGGCCGGACGCCGCCCCCTCCACTGGCCGGTGCGCCCCCACTTTTTTAAAAAGTCGCGCGTTTCCAAACCACGCCCGTCGCTTTTTTCCGCTCCGCACCCCTCCCTCGTCTACCCCATTCGGAGAATATGGCGCACGGTGCGCCGCATACCAGGTTGTATTCGATGGGAAGGGATGGTGGCGCTCTGGCGGCGGATAGATGAACTATTCCATTATAGGTTTGCGTATTTGGTGCGCGTTAATAATCTTTTCAAATATAGGTGGCGGTAATAAAATTAATTGAAATTTTCAATATGAAATAAAATGAATGATTACAAAAAAATATACATATATTTATAAAAATATAAATGAATGTATATTGGATTCGTTTCTTTGTAATAAATGTCAATTAATGAGATTGTATGGTAAATGCTTTGGGTAAACACAATCAGGACAGTCATAGTGAGTCGTTTATTCAATTTGCATCGAGACGTGTCCAAGTTTATCCCGGATTAAGCACCCCCTGGATGTTGGATCAAAATGTCGTGAGATTGCATAGTGCGTTACGATTAAACTACGAATACTAAACGATTCGTTTATCTCCTGTGTGCGAGGGTCGTTTTAATAATCATAAGAATATAATTCATTATATTTATATTAATTCAACTGAAATTTTGATTGCTGTTAAATAAAATATTATATTTCATGTTGAAGATTTGGATATTATGTTGATTTAGTGTTCGTTTTTCAAATTTGATTATCACTAGTCGAATTCGATTTAATACATTCGGTTATCTTTTACAAAAAAAAAACCGGAAATTATTTATCGATAATTATTGTGAAACATACTGATTACTAGTCAATGTCGGTCTTTGCACTTTAAAATGAAATAGTGGAATCAATATGACATTAATTATTCCATGTATTAATACAATAATTGATATTATATTTGACATATTTTATATCATTCGAATGTTTTAATCATCACATTAAAACTCATTTGATACAAAAATAAAACTTATCAAACAACCCTCCATACACGAAAATCCAATGCTTAACTCAAACACAAATTGATCATGTTTTATGCATTCGACTTTTTAATCATCCTATATTTAAAACGACTTTGATTCCCAAATCGCATCAAAGTCAATGCTTCAAAATCACACCACGAACGACTTTCAAACAAATATTATACATTTTTTTCAATTTCAACCATAATTAACACATCATCCATTAAACTATCACACATCAACAAAAAAAACTATAATACAATAGAAAATCGATCAAAACTCAACTAAGGACTTTTAATCTCCCTAAATAAGACATGCATCGATAAACTCGACATTTTCTCAACAATTTCATACAATTTCACATAACAATCGACTTCTGAGAACACGAAATTGTGCCTTTTCCATCGATCTACGAGAATCGAAAGCATAACGATCTCACTTTTCAAAAACGGACCAAAAAAAAACATTAAACCCAACAACACCTTCTCTCCACAAAACACCTGTCGTCGACTTCACTCTGCTCTTTTTTCGTTCTCATATGGGTTTTTTTGAAAAATAAAAAAGCTCGTAGATCTTCAAGGAGTGTGTGTGTGTTTTTTTATGGATGTTCGATCGTCTTACAATGGCTTTTGAGGTGTTTATTAAGCGGATTGTTAGAAAAATAGTGTCCAGGTGAACCGAGTTGACTGTTCCGGTTGACAGATGCGTTCGAAACTAGTAATAGTTTGCTTTTAGTTCTGTTTGTTTGTTTTTTGTTTGCTCTTTTGGCGTTTTTTTTAGTGTTTGGTCGACGGACGTTCGAGAAATTGACGATTAATCGCTAATTTTTTGAGTGGAGTTTAAGCTTCAGATTATCTGTTACAAGTGCGTTTTTTTAATCGAAAGAAATTTTCTATGTGTGGGCGTTTTAAAAAATAAATAAATAAAATAAAAACATGCTTATATTATTATGTAAATAATGAAATTGAAGAGTAGATCTTTGGCTTGAAACTTAACCTAACCAAACTTACATAAAAGTTTCCATCGACTTTGACAAAACTTTATGTTAAAATCATAATTTAAATCATTAATATGTTAATGCACTTTATAAATATATCAAAATTTGAATTAAAAAACTATTGAGAGTTACGTTTACGTTCTTCACAACTATTTCATAACTATACTTGCACTACATTTATACAAAATTTCATAAAAAATGGTGCAAACTTTTATAAATCATTCCTTTTTAATATAATAGACTTTTTATTCAACATTAATATGTAATCAAAGCGTCAGACTTTTATTTTATAAAAATTCATTGAACTTAAATCCCAATTAACACCAATATTACCTATTTCTACTATTTTTTATTATTATTATTTGATAGAATGTATCGATTAAATAATAATTGCATTTAAATGTAGCATCTTTATGGCGACAGAAAAGGCCAAGGGGTACAAATGACATTTTTAACGAAATTGATTTATTTACAGGAATCGCTCCTATATATTTGGTGGCAAAAGGATATAAACGAACTTGGAACATGTACCTCGATATATCATCAAATCACTCGACCTCCTCCTAATACACTTTTCTCGAAATCCCTTGGCCTCTTCAGTCGTCATATAATAATTTTTCTAACATGTTTCAATAAGTTTGTTCGTCCGTCTCATATATCGAATTGCACATTTCCATACAAACTTTAACAATCGATCAAACATCAAAAAACAACCGTTAACTACAAAATTACCGAGAAACACATCGTTAACTTCAAAAACGAAAAAAAGTACATATTCTTAAATTTGATTGAGTGTGAATAAAATGAAAAAGGTGTCGATTACGAGCGTATCTTCGTTACTTACACATTTTGAACGCATTGTTCCGCCCAAAGCCTTAGGGACAAAGGGGGTCAATTTTTTGGACGTTTTCGAAAATCATCGTTTTATTATTCGCCCATTCAGGACCACCATGTCGTATAATATATTATATTAAAGGAAATAAAATTGTATGACGGAGGATGCAAGTTGCTGATTCACCTCATATACGCGAGTGCGATTCGAATCGCCTGTCAGGTTGTTATCGGGTTTTTAATTTATTTAACGGGTTTTTTTATGAATGTGTTGTTTTTGTATAATATTATATGACGATCGAAAAAGGGTACAAGTGATTTCGAGAAAAGTTGAGCGTGTACTTACATGTATTAGAAGGAGGTCGAGTGATTTGATGATGTATCGAGGTGCAAGTTTCAAGTTCGTTTATATCTTTTTGTCACAAAATATATAGAAGCGATTCCTGTACTTGAATCAATTTCGGTAAAAATGTCATTTGTACTCTTTGGTATTTTCAGTCGTCGTATGTATGTTCATTTTGTTGAATTGTAAAATGGTATTGTTGAGAAATCGATATGTGTGTTGAAAAGGTGAATTTGTCTGATTTCGTATTGATATGTTTCTGATTCTGTCATTTATTATACATTTTATTATTTGAAAATATTCAACACTTTACGATCTATATTTGATAATTTATCATGTTCTTATATTTAATTTAATATAATAATAGTGCTAATTTGCCTGTTTATCTAATATTCATCCATGACCTAAGTTGTTCGATAGATTTTTTTTAACATTTCAATAAAATCCGAATGAATCCAAAACTTTTATAGAGAGTTTTTGATCATATTCTTATTATTGTTCTAATTTCCTTTATATTGAAATTCGAAATAATCAATATCAAACTTTTATACTACAAAGTTAGACTAGTCTCCCCGATAAGAATAATTTTTTTCGATCTACGTAAATAAACAATATTTGAAATCAAATATTGTATATTGAATTCATACACTTCAATAAATTAAAATCCAAACATTATTTTATTATAAATCAAAGCTTAAACCTATACAACACAACAATACAAACGAATCAACCAAAATCCATATAAACTACATAAAAACGACCTAACAAAACCAAAAAAAATCTACCACAAAATCAAAAAATTCCAAGAACCATAACCTCAATTCTAACCAAACATTTAATTAATACAAAAAAACATCCAATAAACACACACAAAGTCAGAAATAATGATAAGTTTACAATCTCGAATCTCACTACTGGATTTACGCCCACGTTTGATCTCGATTCGATACGAATTCAAAATTACATACAATCATCATAATTCGTTAATCGTTGTTGATTCTAATGACGATTCGCATTCTGCACGAGCTTGGGTTATAAAAGCTATAATTTGGACTCATCGAGTGCGTTTTTCGTATCAATTACTATCAATGATTCTCGCTCGGTTGAATTCTTTACGTGTTGTATAATAAAATGATAGATGTTAAATATCGTAATTGAAATATTTGAATTCGAGTTTTGAATTTTGAATAGTGTGTGTGCTTTATATTATGATGATGGTGTAAGTCTATCTTTTTTAATTTTAGAATTCAGAAATAGTGTAATTAACCTAAAAAAGATTTGAATGTCAATGCACTAGGTATAGTCATTATAAGTATGAAATGTTTCTTGAAAAATAAAGATAATTACAATTAAACTAGCAATCAATCGTTGAATATATCAACATAGTTTAAACCTGTTGAATATATCAACGCAGTTTTGGAGCGTTACATGGACACACAGCAAACAGAATAGCGCTATTACATAATTAGATGACACAGTTTGTTTTACCATTTTACGTTTACTATTATTATTTTAATTTATTCTGTATTCTTATGAGAACTGATCACATTCATAATTTATTTAATTACTATTGATCAACTCGTTGAATATATCAATGCAGTTTTGGAGCGTTATATGGACACAGTAATATAAATAGAATGACGCCATCATTTAGTTAGATTTTTTCGGATAAATGGAATAATAAGGGAATTTTGAGAAATGCATTAAACAAATTTCATCGTTTTTCTCGACTTTTTGATATTTGGAGTTATCATTTTTATCATAAAATAAATATCATACTAAAACAATTCATTAAATTCCAAAATTCGAAATATATTATGCTATTACACAACAAAGCAAATCGAAATGAAAGATTAACCCATTGCATTCGCATGTCGATTGACGCTCGACATTTAAATAATATTTCTAAAAAGTTCCAAGTTGAAAGTATTTTTTTTTTTAATTTTTGGACTTATACCATTGTCATAATTAATAATGTGTGGTATCGAATGTTGGATCAGCGAAAAGTCGGTGTCGTAAAAGTTAATGGTTCGTGTATAATATGCGGTGATATCATATTCGGTTTGATTTGTATCAATTTTTTTTACAATTCGAATGATTCGCCGAAAGGGGTAAGTTTATAATATCACGATTGTTTTGTATGTGTGATTCGTATTGTTTTTATTTGACGTTAATTAAAGAGATGAATGATAAAGATGGCATATTTGGTGGTCGAGTTCAATTAAAGTGCTCTCTGATCGATCAATAACATTGTCAATATTGAAATTATAAATTGAAATTGTACAATATGATTCGAAACGTATCTATATTCTCAATATAATATGATTTAGATTGTTTAGATGATGTTTTGATCGAAATTGAAGATAGATAGTATTGAGATATTGTCAATAAATCTCTCATTCAAACTCTTTTTTCAAATTAGACAGAAAAATAATAATTAGTACTCTGTCAATATTGAAACAACAACAAAATTATTGTAAGGAACTTTAAAAAGCAAATTCATGTTTAAACTATTAAAATTTTCAAAGATAAGAAATTAAAGGCTAATGATTCAATTGTTTTATATACTATTGAACTACAAATAAATATTATTTTTAACTATACAATTTAACAACTTTAATCAACGATTACTTCTAACAATTGAATGATTAGGCTTTAATACATAATGCAAATCGACTAAAAAGATAAAAAATAACTTTTTACAACATCTAAAACAAACAATAGCTTAGTCAGACCGTATAAGCGTACAAAAATCGAGCAAAACTATCAATTTTCTGAAACGTGATCGATTATATTCGCATTGTGTAACTAATATGTTCGCGAAATAAAAAATCGAACACAAAGAACGTCGAAAGGTCACTTTGAAACGTTTCCTTTTTACAAAAGTGAGAAAGGACCAAAAAGTCAGCTCTCGGCTAATTGTCCGTTTTCAATTAGGAGCGAGAATTTGATTTTTTATCGAAAGTTAATAGATTGCGATCATTAAGTGAATGTTTTTTGAGTTTTGAACATCTATCATAGATGATTGCATAAAAAATATTTTAATATGACAATTTTTTATACACTATTTGAAATTGGGTATATGATTTTGTTGAATTTACATAGTTTTTGATTGATTGATTCATTTTAGAAAGAAAAACATGTTGAAGGGTGAGTTTTTGCTCCCATCCCGCCCTCTTAAATGTATCTAATATAATTTTTTAAGAGCATGAAAACTGTTAAAGAAAAGATTAAATTGTGAAAAATGACAATATTCTCTTCAAAGTTTCTCTATCGAATCTTTCACTTCGAAAATAAACTATAAAACCGTAGAATTTCCTTCTGCAGCAGGTACATATAATAAAAAGAGTACAACATAATCGAATGGATATCGAACAATAATGACACCTCGCTTAGTTTATGCATAAAATATAATAGTGTCCTCGGGCAGTTTCGCATAACTTGGCGCCTGTCTGTTCGTTCGCATTCAAAATACGTCTTTATTTAAAAAGCGCTTCGACAAGTCGATAAATCGTGTGATCGAACATTCGAACACGACTCTAGAATAAAATGGCACAATATAGTGAAATAAAACGATCGGAATATCTAAGAAGTGTTGTACAAATGACGCTAAGGTTTGCGTGGAAAGTGATTTCAAATGTACCTACGCGCGGAATGGGTTTTGTATTTGTACGGTATTGTTTTATTTAACGTTTATTTGTTGATTTGTAATGTATTTTTATAATTTAATATGTAGTCGTTATAAAAATTATGCATTTTTTAGATGTCAGTACTTAGAAAACAGGAATGTTTTAAAGTGTTTCACATTTTATCGTTTAAGTTTTCTCATTTTAATGATTGATTAGATTTATAAATGATTTTCGTTAATCTACAATACAATGAAGTTATCAAAACATTCAATAAGTTAATATTAGAAATAAATAATCTTATATTGTTAAATATATAACTTAATTGTTGACTAGAGATGGCCATCTTACCCAAAAATACCCTACATATTGTTGAGGCACAGATAATGTATGGGAATATATTAAAAATACTCAATCTTACATAGATTATTTTAGTTTTTTCAAAATATTTATAATTTTTAAAATCAATATGTATCTATTACTTTATAGATACTATCTGCATAAAATTATTGAATTAAAGTGAAAAGACATAAATAAGACAAAGACCAAAAAGTCTATTCTGACAACTACTGAATCTAGTACGACATGTAAAATATAATTTTGATAAAATATGAAATGAAATTATATTTTAAGTATGTTTATTATAGTTTAAGTATATACTACGTAAGTTATAAATAAGATTAACATGTAAGTATTATAGTGCATATAAGAATATAGCAATTTCAATAACATAATGTACGATACAATATATTGCAAAACTCCACATCTCTCATACACCATATCGTGCACCATTCACATTCACTTAAACTCAAAAAAATGAATAAAAAAACCCCATAAAAATCACAACAGACATCAAAAAAACATATAATAACCTAAAGACAGGATAATCTCGAAAAATCCAAAATCTGCCACACCACAGAAAATAGTCACAATCGAGCATATGGCATACGCTCGAACTTCTCTCCCACGATTGCTCGAAAAACCGCACTTTTTCTCACAGAATACAAAATCGAAAAGTGCAGAAAAGAGTGTTGGCATTTTGAAAATTCGAGAATTTAAAAAATTTCGAAAAACGGCCGTTTCGAAAATAGCCAATGTCCTAAAGAATAACGTATTCGAGGCGCATTCGAATGGCCGAGCACGTCCCACATTTCCTTTCTGGCATGGATATATCGGAGTATGTGCATATGCCTTATATGAACGAGTTCGTATAAAAGAGTTGAGGTTTTAAAGTGGAAAAAAAATGGCTTGTGTGTTGTTTTTGATATGGAAAATATGGTTTGAGAGGTTCGTTAGTGTTGTTCGATTGAATTGTTGAGATTTAAGTTGGATATGAATTTTAGTTCTTTTTTGATTTTTCATAAATTAATTTTATGATGATGATGTATTTTAGATGTTTTTGTATTAATTATTTGAAAATATATCGTTCAATTGCATCAAACTTGTTAGCGATGTGTGATCAACTATTGAGATTCAAGCTCAATTTGAATTTTTGTTATTAATATTGATGAATTTTTAATATTTTTTTTAAATTTTGAATGCAAACATATATTTTTGTTTTAATATAAATGAATTATAATGCTAGTAAACGATTATTCATTTGTTCAAATGCGTCAATGAAAAAAATATCCTAAACCAAAATGGTACGATTAAAATGTAGATCAAAACAATTTTTGTACAACCAATTAAATTGATTTTAATGATTAAATACTCAGTTACTATATGCTATAAGTTTTTTAATTCTATGTATAAACTTAAATTATATTAATTAAACTAGATTTTTCAATTTCAATTTCACTGAACAGTCTTATCATTAAAACTTTCTCAATGACAAGTGAATATTTTGGTAGATTTTTAAAATTTTAAAATTATTTATTGTTTATTCAAAGCTTATATAGACTACAAATACTTTTAATAATATTTTATTCATTTTGATTAATATTATTCGACCCAATACTAAAACAAAATCGACACATTCATACATTAAATCAAACTCGCATTCATCGCTGTTTTCGGTATGAAAATTTCGCTTAAATTTCTTACAATTTGAAAAATCCGATCTTAAAACGTACCCAGCACATTTCCAACATTTTAAACCAATTTAATATATTGTAGAATGTGTCGAATGCAAAAAATAAGCAATTCCATAATGGAACGAACGTACGTGCAACGAAGGATTACGCGATCAAAAAGTGGCATTCGCCTCAAACGGTCAAAGATAATATTATAATTGAACAGTTCAGAGCTAAACGTGATTAACTCCAATTACATAAATAAAAAGATTTTAATGTCAAAGCAATTGGTATAGTCATAACTTTCTATGTTAGAAATATCTTTCATGAACAATGAAGATACATAACTAAATACAAAATTCGTTTGGCTATCAAATAATATATTTGACGACTGAAAATGTTAAGGGGTACAAGTGACATGTTTACCGAAATTGATTGATGTACAGGAATCGTTTTTATATATTTGGTGGTAAAAGGATATAAACGAATTTTGAACGTGTACCGAGATAAATCATCAAATCACTCGACCTCCTCCTAATACATGTAGCTCAACTTTGAATGCCCTTTTATCGAAATCACTTGTACCCATTGGCCTTTTCAGTTATAATTTGACCGATTTTTGAACTGACCACATTTGAAGCTTATTAAAAACAAAATTTGTATGTTTATGATTTTTAAAATATTGAATAATTAATAGAATTTTGATGAATGCATTAAGCATGTTTGATCGTTTTTCTTGACTTCTTACTTTGAGGAGTTAATCACGTTTATCTCTGGACAATTCAATTGCCGTTTTAATGGCTAAATTGTCGACGATGTATGGGCGAATGTGTTTTCAAAATCAAAAAAAATATATCAAAATTAAATATAAATCTGGATAAAAACAATTGCGAGTACGCGTTGACATTTATGTCTTTTTCCGACTCTCGTGTCGTTATCCCATTATATTTTATTACAGAAAATGACGGTGAAATATTTGAGGATCGCCGTTTTTTGCAAAACCCATAGAATCCTTTTGCAAACCTGCCTTTTAAAAATAAGAAAATCGAATCTTAAACTAAATAAAATCGAACCGGAACGAATCGAACAGCTCGATTTTTTTCTTTCTTAAGTGCATTTTAAAAATGCACTTTTGAATTTTTTATTTTTTTAAATTGAATTATTGATAGTTTGTGATTTGAAATTCGAGTGCGATTAGAATGTGTTTGCATTGTGAGATTTTTTTTTTGAAAATAAATAGATTGTTTAAGTGTGGGTGGTTCAATGTATGTATTTTTTTATTGTATATGGGAAACGTAATTCGAAGTATTAAGGCTAACTGGTGTGGTTCGTTCCTTTTTTGTCTATGGCTAAAAATATATGGGAATGGCTTTTTATGTTAGTTAAATGGTTTAAGTAGAATGTTTAATGAATTACGCAAAAATAAATGTTTGTGATAAGATGTGCTTGGATTTGCTAGAAATTTTTTCGATTTCAAGCAGATTTTGAATTGTTATAAAATGAATCTTTAATGTCAGTAACTATTGAAGTGCTTATAAAATTAATTGTAGAATGAATAAATCCATTTTCAATTTGAATTTTTGCATAAAATCATTGCATATTGTATGAATGTAGAGTAATGGAATTAATTATGGATGCAAGTCATAAAAATATATGGAAAATGTTCACAATAGATTTTAACACAATAACTGTATACATATTTACTGATAATTTTCCTTCACAGCTTGACATAGCTAAACAAACGAGTACGAAAACCATTATTTTTAAATTAAATTCATTATTTAATTCCAATTCATAAAAATACGAACAGAAAGCATTGCGACAAATTATTAACTGTTTATATTTTTTATGCGAAATATAAATTGTAGAATGATTGCAATTTTATAGAAAATTTCCCAGATGTGTACAAAACAATTTCAAAAATGTCGACAGCAATCAGATAAACGTTTATAGAGAACATAGAAGTACAAACGAGTCGAATTAACATTGACTACAGACAGACAGATAACACGAACACTTATATTTAAAAACATCGACATTAAAAAATCGCATTAAACAAAATCATTAAATATAACAAATCCACACCGAAACGATTTATCAAACCACAAACGCCTCCGCATACAAGTGCAACATGACATCACAATTTGAACTTGCATTCGGACGTCAAAACTAAAATAAGACCCGATTTTAAGACTCGATCTCGAGCCCACATGCGTCTTATGTATATATCGAAATGGCATTAAAAAAACAAATGAATAAAAATGGGCAAAAAAAGGCAAAACACGAATCGATTCGGTTGCACCGAAGCGTGTCACGAGATCGTGATCCGCGTCTAAAGTGCAGCGGCATTTCGTTCACTCAGAAGGACACACCCACATTATGCAGTTATTATGCAAGTTGTCCTTTCGGCTTCTTTTTCGTTCAATATTGCCTTTACACATGCATGCATTTACAGGGATGCTTAGTTAGAAAATGACTGAATAATTTCAGAAAAAAAATCTGTGAAGAATTTCGTTTTTTAATGCCTTAAAGGCGGTAGATACTCTCGAGAGATGTGTGCTTAGGATGTGTGGTTTTTTAAGAAGGTTATAAAAATTTCAGAAATGTAGTTCAAGTGCAGGAATTTAATCTGATCTATACGAATGAAACTAATTTAATTTCAATAAATATGTTGATTTTTTCGTTAAGATATAGCATTAAGGACAAATCGCGAAAATAGCAATGACAACAGTTTTAATGTAAATGCGACATTGACTTTAAGATTCGTTTTGTGAAAATTTCTAATATTGAGCATTTCGAAAAAGGTTTTTCATAAGAATATTTATTATGAAAATATTTAAATAGAAAAAAAATCTAAGGACCCCACAGATTGAATAATTTCTAGTGACTGATAGTTTTGTCAAATTCTTTAATCAGTATGAAAATATATGTATAGATATGTGCACATCACAATGATAACAACTTCATAATAAAAAAGCGCCTGACCAAACTATCGGCCGATAGAAAGTCTGTAGTTTAAATGTGAAAGATTAGAATAAGAAAAAGTCATTATAATAAAAAAACATAGGAGAAGATGGGGAGACTTGATCCATCTAGGAGACTTGATACTCTCTTTTGTTTTTTGCCTATAACTCCCATATGGAAAATTGTATTTAAAAAAAATACTGTCAAAGTAAACTCACCTTAATTTCAAATCTACAGACACTATTACTTCAAAAACACGATTCATCGAAAAATAGTTAAATACAAAAAATAAAAGAGAGGATCAAGTCTCCCAAATGGACTAAGCATCCATACATTCCCTTAATACTTAAATTTTATATTGGCACTTCTGTCGAAGTAAACTCACCTTAATTTCGAATCTACAGACATTATTACTACAAAATCACAATTCATCAAAAAGTAATTACAGGCAAAAAACAAAAGAGAGGATCAAGTCTCCCAAACGGACTAAGCATCCCTACATTCCCTTAATACTTAAAATTTCTATTGGCACTACAATTCAAATCGAACTTCCGAACGTCCTCCGCCTCTCAGCGGTTTCGCAACCTTCGACCTTTTTTTCAGTTAGGGGTGGTTAGATCAAAACTAAATTTAATAATAACAAAATTTCGAGCACAAAAGTACAAGACCACCTGTATTTATGTGCAAGTGTTACTGTTGTATCGGCGCCAATTAACCGGCGCTTTAGGCGCCGGCGAAAGGCACGTCGCGATTGTGACCTTTGACATCGCTTCATGGTTTTCATTCAACCATTATATAGTTGGGTTATGGTGTACATGTGTGCATTGTTGTTTTTCCTATAACGCTTTGTTTGTTCGAGATGCACGTTAAGACCTTAGAGTATAGTTAAGACGGTATAATTGCTGGAATGCAAGAACAACCGCAGCATACGGACGTATCTGTGAGTTGTTTGGATTTTATTTTTGATTATGATCGAATATGTATAGCGTTTGTTTGCTGTGTGAAATTTATTGTTGAAGGTGCTGAGTTGTCAATTTTAAAATTTTATTTACTGGACATTCAGTTTGAAGTGAAAAAGTAGGCGTTAAAGCTAGGAATTTTAAGAGTAATCAGCGCACGAAAATTGGTGCTTTGAATGATTTCAATCGTCACAGATAAAGTAAGGCAAAGAGTAAAAGTGAAGAGATAATTTATCACTTTTTTTATCAAGTATTCGAAAGAAACGATTATGTCTATTAATAAAAATTACATATGATTATTTTAAGGGTATAAAAGAAATCAATTTCAGCATCGCAAGGATACTAAATACTTTTATACCGCTACAATATCAGTTAACTGCATATGTGAATGAGATTTTATGAAGTTTTAAAATGTAGAGTTTTTCATTAAAAAGCATTTGATCTATAAAATTAAATAAAACAAGTATTTATATGATATAGCCCCAATTGTTTTATAATTGATTATTTCGTGATTTAAGTAAAATTTAAAGTTTTAATATGATTTAAAGATATATGGTTTATCTGTAAATTCACTAATATGAATATTATTAACAAGTCAAAATTCGAGCCCACTTGTTGAAAAGTCCTTTATTTTAAAAGTAATAACTTCATACTTAGGAAAATAAAATTATTGAAAAAAAAACTTACATTCGATCAGCAACAAAGCCGAAGAAACAATCGAACACAAATCACCAACCAATCACAATATTTCTGAAACAAAAAAAAAATCGAACATTATAGAAAGTACGACACGCGAATAACGCTAGTTCTCTTGACTTATTATACATCCAATCAAAATTTTAATCGATTCTAAATTAAAAAGGCGTCGAAAATTCCTATCGCGTCGCTCTTAAATCAAAAACGAAACAATTTAACAATTTATAGAGCCGTATTTCAGTTTTGTGAGCGAAAAGGCCTCGAAGGGTCAAATCAATTTTAACGACTCCACCGCGGAAGACAAAATGATGGGTGTTCGCGAAGCATTAAAATTAATGAGCCTTACATTACGGATAATTACAACGATCGTGTAAGGCTTTTCGCATGGCACGACATAAAACCTTAAGCGACTTGAAATCTAGAAAAAACAATTTTCGTGTAGTGTCATAAATCCGAAGATGAAAGTTGCATGTTTCGAATCGTCGAATTCGTTTGGGGAATTTTCGATTTTTTATTGTTGTACGAGGTGTGTTATAAAAGTCGTGGAATATTCTTATTTTCTGTATCATAAAAATATCAAATTAAAGATAGCTTAGACGTTCAGCATTATAATTAATCAAAAATTAACATGATCTGAATATGAGTTGAATCAAAATCGCAGATTCAGTGCAACTCTCTTTTAAGTCCGCGTTGTGCACTTTTCTAAACTTTGAATTATAACTCCAACTGACTCTGGAAGTTGAAACTGTCAGATTTTAAGCATTAGCCTTCTCCTTTTTGTTTTTTGATCTAAGCACTGAATCAAAAAATGTCTTTTTTTATTATGGGGAAATTTCGAGAAAGATAGCTGTGCGGGAAAGATGGCCAGCGACCATATTTTTCCAAAAATTGACAACAATTATTATTTTTTCATTCAAGTTGGACTTTTCTAATCACAAGACATCAAACATGACTGCATAAGATTTTAATTACTGTCAACTTACAGAATAAAAATACTACTGGTCATTTCACCTATAATATGGTCAACTCTCCCGGAATTACACTAATTGAAGCTATCCAAGTGTTTTTAACAATAGCTTAAAAGCAGGCTCTCTTCAAAACCTCCTAAAAGGCAGACTAGGCATAAAAAAGACGAAAAAAATATTATGTAAATGCTCCAAAAGGGTACTTTGAAGAATATTGGCTCTTTTTATAGATGAAGAAAAATATTTCACGATTTATGGGACACACTATGTATGTTCGTTGTCAGGATATTAATCGTTTATGGGTACGTTTAATAAAAGTACAGTGATAATTTTTGCGTCGAGTTTCATGTTCGTAATCAAGAGCTTTTGTCCTTTTAGCGGTTAAGTGTCAATCAATGTGGCGAAAGGTTAAATTCTTGAACATTTCAATATAACACAATAAGATGGAAATAATATGAACGTATAGTTGAGATGTTTAGTAATTATAATGGCTATTATAATTTTATATTATTATAATGCAGCCTTATTAAATTTAACCTTTTGCATACATATCTGTTTTGGATTTTTTCAGTGACTGCATTGTATTCTTTCAATTATGAAGATTTCAGTTAAAACTGTTCAATGAAAACTTAATTAACTTATACAATCTTTCAAAATCGAGTCCCAATTAAAACCTCCATGTTTTCTTAGTATAAAAACGGTATTTTGTGATTTCGCGATTTGTATGCATTCTGATACGATTTCATAATGGATAACTCCAATTTCGTACGAATTCGAATTCTGTTGTGTTTTACGAAGTTTTTGCTACAATGTCGCTCGAAAGATATAAATCTGCTAAAAACGAGTTCGTAAAATGTTCGTTTCGAAGCTCGTTCGCATTTTTGAAATTCGATTTTCATCAGTAAGCTTAATATCGAAAAATGCATGTTTCGTTTCTTGCACGTATCGGAATTTTAATATCGCTGAAAGGCGACGAAAAACGTACTGCGAATTTGTCAGACTAATTCAATTTTAGTTTTGTTTCATACTTTATTTGTATCGTGAGAATGCAATCGATTTGAAAGCCTAGAAACGTTGCCAAACGTCGAAAATTTCAATTGTCAGGAAAAGCATATAAAACACGTCAGATGATATCATCGTAAGGTTTGTTGCAGATGTGCGTTTTGCAATCTCATTTGCAATACGTCGACTTATCTTCGTATCTATCTGCATTTGTCTCGATATGACTGTGATTGATTTCGATTCTAGGAATAATACCGTTGTGTGTAATTTAATGGTATTATTAGGTATTTGAAATGAAAATTTGAAATGGGAATGAAATTATCTGCGATTTGATCTGCAATGAATAAGCAGTAGTTAAGAGTTGGCGGTTGTTTGAATTAAATTGAGGTTCTAGTGGTTCTCAGAAAGTAATTTCTCGAAAATTTGTTATTTTATTATTAGCTTGGGTTAGATGAAGTTTAATTATGTTTAGTAAGAAAGAAAAGGTTCTAGGACACATATGTATGTACTTTTTGAACCATCTTAAAATGACAACTGATTGAAAGCCTTTCGTTCAAATGTAATAAAGAAAAAAGTAAAATGAAACCATTTCTGAAAAAAAAAAACATGTACATTCATTTTCCATACTTAAAACTTTATATTTAAAAATATCATAAATACCTTAAGAATTATTAAGTTTTAATATAAAAAAATATGTTATATCAAATAAAAATCTTATAAATTAAAAATTAAATGTCCACATAATAATAAAACAAAACCCACTGTGCCCATAGTAATGGATAAAAATGTTCTATTGAATGCACATTGGGCCCGAAATGGGTCAATCTTCGGCCGAAACACGAAAACTCAACACCCACACACGAACATCAAATTAGACGGCAATCGACCGAATTTATATCACATTCAACGAAACGAACCTAAATCGGCCAGGATTACTATCGAACAACGGTTGCATTATGTTGGGTAGTGCATTTCGCAATTGAGCAAAGATTGCAATTGTCATTCGCAAACGAGCAACAATGACTCGACGAGGAGGCGTCAATAAACAAAGATAAATGATCTCTCTGTGTTAGAATTGGCTTCGCTTTGCTAAAACGACAAAGTGATATTGAATTAATTCCATTTAATGATATGTGCGTCTTGATACGACCTTGTCTCGTGCTGAAATGAATGCTTGAGGTGAATTGATCGAATGCTTTGTTATATATGCTTTTATTGTATACTGACAATGAGTAAATTTTTCAGATTTGATTTAATTGTATATCTTTATAATATGGGTCGATCAGACTCATGAAACGACATAGATCGGAAAACGCATAAAAAAAGTGAACTCAAAAGATTTTAAGAATCCCAATAGTTTACCAAAAAGTATATCAAGTACTGTTAATAATGCATTATAAACATAAAAGTACATCGAATTGAATTTTGATACTTGGAAACGTCTTTGGAAAAAAAGTTAATTTATGTCAAAAAGTCATTCATTACTAATAATATGGTTTCGATTAATCATGTTATTAGAGTTGTGAATTTACATATTTTTCTCAAATTTTGATTTATATTCAAAAATCTGTGTCAAAATTGATACTCTTGCCGAATATAATTTGATGATGATTGTAACAGGACGTTAAAAACGAATCATATTTCAATTTAGTTTAAATTATTGATTCGTTTCGCTGTTTCGATATAGAGTTAATTTTTTATACCCTATATAATCACAAAAATTACAGAATGCTATTTCGAATTCGGATTAATAAAAAAAAAATGAGATTCGTATGTAACACAAATGTGATTAGGTAGTCATTTTGATGCTTACCATAAAAAAATTAATAATTTTATTAAACGATAGAAATTCAATTAATTTCATATAAATAATTTTTCATTTATATAAAATGCATAACTAAATTAAAGAAGTGTACACACGAGCATAATGACAGAAGTCAATTACGTGTGAAAGAAATCTTTCAAGCACATAATCGTCATAAAATTGCACCGATCATTAACCGAACATTACAAGCACTTTATCCGAGTTTATGCACATTTTCACTGTGTTGCACATATTGTAATATGAAATAGCATAACGATAGTGTGCAGTAATGTTGCGTTAGAATGCAATCGAAGAATCTAAGTCACTAATGATCTTCTTGTGAATTGTGCGAAATTGCACAAGACGACTAAATGCATTGGAGTTAATTGACTGCAATTGCCACCGGTCATTGTGCGAAATTAATGCTTTATATTATAAATGAGTAATCAATCCATGGAATATATCAATGTATGCACGGTTATAATAAAAAAATTGTGTATCCAAGAAAAAGTATTACATACAATAATTCTGAAAAGTTTCACAGCGAAAGGATACGCAGTTGAGGAGTCAAAATAATCAGATTCAAACACAATAAAAACCGCATTCAAAATGACGCAACTAACATAACGATCTTCTTCGTCGATCGTGCAAATCTCAAAAAATAAATTGAGTAAAAAAAAAAGACACAGCATCTCAAGAGAACGTAATGCGAATCGTCAGTCACGACAGTGACAAATTGCACTCGAATGCATTTTTGCACGATTTGTACGTGTGTGATGTAATTTGGTCGTTTTGTGCGACTCGAGATTAGAGCGATCGTTGAAAATCGAATACAGCCAGTCCACCGACTGCGAACTGTCAAAAATCTACGAAATGGAGAATGATGTGCCTGTAAATGTACTGCAGATTATGTTAAAAGTTCGTGGTTGGAGGACTGACTGTACGTTCGAAATATCGTCCTTTGAATGTGATTCGATTCGTTGCATTCGTTTCGATTTCGAAATTCGTATTATATTGGAGCGAAATTGATGCAATGTAAAGACGGTACTCTATAATGTATGAATCGTTCACAATCAGTGCAGTGATTAATTTTACTTTTTGAAAAAAATAGATTTAAATGTCAAAGCAATTGGTATAGCTATAAATTTTAAAGTGTGAAATATTATACCTTTCCTGAATATTAAAGATAAATAGCGTTTAATGAAGAAAAAATTATACTACTGAATAATAAATCATTTATTACAGAAACCAATTTGATTAATTCTGTACTCTAATGTGAATTGATCACATTCTTAGTATAATTTTACAAAATATGTTTACAATTTAGGATAAATCGAACATTGAAGAGAATTAAGGAACTTCTGAAAAACGCATCAAACTTTTTCTCGATAATTTTTTATAAAGTGAATCATATTATGCACTAAACAGCTCATGTATGATATTTTAATTTTATTCGAAATTAGAGAACTTCTGCAATACATTCAACGATTGATATAGGATTTGCAGCAATTGTGAGGTATTTCAGTTTCGAATGCAGTGGAAATTAATTTGAAAACCGCTAATTTTCGTCGCCATGTCACATGACACGATTTGAACTCTAGTTATCGGAGAATGAATAATTTCCCGTTTCAAATCGCATTAATCACGACCGCAAAAACAATACGTCGTATAATTAGTTTGAAACCAACTAGATAGACAGTGGGTGCGTTCGTTCGTTCGTTGCACATTTAATTCGTAATAGAGGAGACTTGGATGATTTTGATCTGATTGTAAGCCTTCAACATAATACATGTTTAAAAAATAAACTGGACTTATAGTCCAAATTTAAAGTTTTCTAGCCGAATTTGTACATTTTCAAATCAAACTAGTACTTTTTGAGTCAAATTAATTCTAAAAAAAAATGAAGTTAAGGTTGTCTTCTAATTTGGAGATTATAAAAATCGTTTTTTTTTTTCATAAATTACATCTTTGTGATGAAAAAGTTTGAATTTGATTTGAAAAAGAGTGAATTTTCTCTAAAATGTCGGTTAAGTATAGTGGGATAAGATGGACTTGTGTGACCAGGCAATTGGGCAAAAATATGATTATAGTATTAGGTGATCATATGTCACGTTTTTGCTGAAATTTTCCCGTTTTCATTATGTCTTGTGCTTCTCTTTATGTCCCTTGACTTTCTCCTTTTCCAGTTTTAACATCTAAATTCCGCAAAAACTCGATTTAGATATTTTTATCTTAATTAACTGAATTTTTATGAATTTTGAATATGTGTATTCAATATTAAAATATTTTCGAATTATCCGAATTGTCCGAATATTCCTATTTATTATTATGAATAATCAAAAAATCAGATATGAATTATGTAATGAACGAACATCTGAACATCAAAGTACAAATCGAATTTCCCACCGATTCTTTTCAAACAAAAAACGTATGAATATCACAAACTGATATGAATCTCACTAAAAACTTTCTCAATATAAAAATCGATAGATATCAAAGGAATAAGCCAAGTTTCCCCATATATAAACATAATAGTTTAGCTTAGTGAGTACGAAGGCGAGTTCGTGGGACGGTCGCGCACTTTTCAAATGCAAAAAGCGTGCCGCTTCGACGACACCTGTCAGATACGTCAACACCGACGAAGGCTATAAAGGATATTATATATGTATATAAATGAATAAAATTGTAAAGAACGTTTATAATAGAGAAAAAAGACGATGGATTCTTCGTCGGTTAGCTAACGAGGGATTCGAGAAGAGTGTGGGATGTTTTAGAGTTGCAACAGATTGCATTGTTGCAGTTTAATGTGTGTTTTAGATTTTCTGATTTAAATTATTGTTTGTATTGTATTTTAATATTTATAATGATATTTTATACAAATTATGATTATTGGAGCGATTCATTTATTTTTGCCCATAGTCATTTATGGGTTGAAACAAATATTGAAGCTTTCAAGTTTCGAGTTTTGCTCTTGGATTGTTTGTTTACTGAGCCGAAATTGTCAGTTTTTTTATTATTAAATATTTTTCTAATTAATAAAAATATAATAAGAGATTCGTATTTATACTTAAAATTTAATTTATGTTACACTAGTTTTTGTTACCCACTGTTGCTTAAGACTTACGCAAAGAATTAGAGCTTAAACTTAATGTTTTATTCTAGAATTGAAATTTATTAGCAGAATCAAAAATATGATTACTTTTTTAATCAAATGTATTCTTAAATAGATATTCATAAATTAAAATATAATTAAAAATTCATATTCATAATTAATAATTGATTTGTGTCGAATAGAAACGGAATCGAACGCGCACACTCCCCATCAATAAATTATCCATTTATCTAAATAAAACGTTGAATAAATTAATTAAAAACAACTTCTATTTAATCAATAAACATTCTAAAATATCAACTGACTAATAAACATTTATATCTTAACTCGAAACCCGCATCAAAACCATATAAAACAATGCAAAAAACGAATCGACTCGATAAAAATTCGACGAACTTTGACTTCGGAACAATCGAATAATAAACGCTGCGCATAGCACAATGGCTCTATGGAGATAATATTATCATATTTCAGAATTGAGATTTTGAACATTGGCTATGATGATCATGATGATCATGATGATGATGATGATGGCAAGTAGGTAGTCTTTAGAAGTGGCTGGCCTTCGTTCGAAGAATGACGAAAGGTGTTCTTCTCGCTATTGTTGAATAAGAGAGCGTGGGTTTTTGATTTTTGACACATTTCGATTGGAGATGAAGATGTATTAATTTTGATGAAATTTGATTTAGTTTCAAACGAGTTTAATGTCTGGTTAAGTTGATTATTCATTACATCGTATATTTTGAATGATTGATGAATTGGATCATTTGAAGAAGGCATGACTTTTGTGGACAATGAAAGGAAAGTGTGATCTTTTTGATAGTCCTAATTAAATTAGGATTAATGTTAGTGAATTCAGTTAATTTTAATCGATAGTAGTGTCGATAAACATATTTTTCATTCTAAATTAATTTGCTTTAAAAATAATAATACAATGACAATAATAGCCAATATTATCGGAAATGTGTACACTAGTGGAATTAATTGTGGACATTTTTAATTTTGTACTCGAACGTGGTTTGTTCATTAAGATTATACGTTTTATTATTTCATGATCTGATTTGTAATTTTGCAAAATCATAATTATTTTCGACAAGATCCATAGATATATGAATATGAATGCCTTTCACTTTTTCTAATTGAGAAGAAGGAACGAAGTTTTCATAAGAATACATTCAGAATTACAAAACTGAAGCAAAGCGATCAATTAAATTCGACAAAGATTATAAGTTTCTATATCAAAACATAAAATTCCACTAAAAATTAAAAATAAATTATAAAGATTCGCTCATTCGAAACATAGACATTTTCTAAAGGTGATAATTTGCAATAGAAACGATTGCGTTTGCAATTTAGCTTTTACAAAATGTATACAAAGATCTTGCTTTCAGCGGAACATTATTGCTGTATGAACATTAATAATAATTGAGCATAATGGGAAGTTAGCAACTGTTTTCTTAGTGTTAATGGATGGCAAATGGATTTTCGTCACCACATTCGCAATGCATTGCAAATATAGACATTTCTATATTTCGTCTTGAAAAAATACCATGAAAATAAATCTCATAAAATATTATTGAAGCAAACAAATCATATAAATTCTTAGAATTCCATAAAATTAATCGAACACCCAAAAGCGCGAAGATCGTTTAAAAAATCAGCACCCATAACCAATTTTCAATATCGATAAATAACGAACGCAATTTCGAAACTGATACAACAATTTTCTCACAACCCATTATTCGAAATTTCAATCTAGCGCCACATATATTGTAGAAAGTATGAATTAACCGGCCAGAGGCCAATCTAGGGTCAATTGTGTACAATCTGGAAGATTCTAAAATACATTTATATTTATATATATTATGTGCAGTAGAATCTAGATTATTTGGAACAATCAGGGATGAAATAAATTCAGATTATAAAAAAAATTAAATGAATCGCAACTGAATTAATTAGAACGTCCATTTAATGAAAATTTTGCGAATAAATGCAACACTCTTTAAATTTATCAAAAGTGTTCAGAATTTTACACATTAGTGCACATATAGTCGTTCAGAGCTAAATGTGATTAAATCGATCAAGTAATAAATCGATAAAAACGATCGAACCTATTTGATGTCTTTTTCGAAATTCCCTTAATTCCTCCATTTGATTAACATACAAATTTTGTTTATAATAAACTAATGATGTTTTCAATTCACATTAGAGTACAGAATTAATTAAAATCGCTATTGAAATAAACGATTCATCATCCAAACAAAATGTGTCATTTGATAGTATTTATCATTATTATTTAAAAAATATATTTGACGATTGAATTTCACAAAAGGCACAAGTGACCTCTTGTATCGACATTAAATTAAGCACAGAAAATGGTTCTATACATGATACACTACCATTTCTCAATATCGATAAAAGAGATCACTTGTGCCCTTTGTAAAATTCAGTCGTCAATATGATACAGAACCATTTTCTGTACTTAACTCAAAATCGATAAAAAAGGTCACTTGTACTCTTTATGAAATTCAGTTATTGTTTCTTATATAGAAATTTATGACTGTACCAAGTAAAATACTTTGACATTCAAATCTCATTTTCATCAAAATGTGCAATGAATCGCGATCAGATCTAAACGGCTTGTATGTAAGTTAAATTGATTAATTATTCAAGAACAATTTTAATCACCTTCATCCCCAATTAATTCAGATAATCGAGGTTTTACTGTACTTATGATATTTTGAGGTGTGGTCTTTGGAGAGAATCACGTAGGCGAGGCACTTGTGGTCAAACGCGGAAGACTCGCTCTTTTGAATTGTGAACAAACTCGAATGTTTGCCAATTAATGATAATGGAAGTCTGAAAAGTCGAAAGCGGCTAGTTTCATGTGAAAATATTATTATCATCGATGGGTTTGTTAGTTAGTTTGTTTGTATGTTTGTTTGTTTGAACGATACTCTTAGGTTTGAACGAAAGAACGTGTGCGTTGTTGTATTGTACTAATTGATGGTTTGAAGATTTTGCATGGAGAAAATGCGTTTTCCTTGTGTTTGATTTCGATTAAATTATTCATTTTAAAATAAGGATATATTATATGACAACTGAATAGCATGAAAAGTGTCAAAAAAGTGAAAAGTTAGATTCATAAATTCTTGAATGATTTTTTATTGAATGTTTCGATTTAAATAGTAAGTTTATATGAATAATAGAAGAAGATCTCACAGTACATATTCTATATTCATGAACAATTTATTTCAAAATCTATAGAAACATCTCGTAGCGCATAAATGAAATATCACAGCACATTTCTATACGAATACATGTCGAACAATCCGATTGTGAGTTGAAAGGTGGTAGTTTAGAAACGATAGCCATTCACAAATCGTGAGAGAAAATTATACAGATAGTCGTATGAATTCCAAGACATTCTTCCTAAATACTATAAATTTTCTATACCTACGGATATTTCAATAATTTATAGAATCGTTGAAATAGTTTGAGGCAATAGAACACGTTAATTTATTGGCGAACGAAATCAATTTGATGCTAATTCCAATTTCGATTAAATTCGTCATCGAAACGTCGAATTCAAATAATATTTTTAATAAATAATTGCTCATTGTATTAGGAGATTAGAATGTTGAAAGAGTAGTACATATTGTCGATGAAATTTAATAACATCAAAAATCAAACCCAAGTTGTATGAAACATCCCGAATTACATCGCTCCGAGTGAATTCTTCGTCGAAATGTCGAATTCAATGATATTTTCAACAAATCGTTCCTCATTTCATTAGGAGACTAGAATATTGTAAGAGTAGCAATCAAACCTAAGTTGTATGAAACATCGCGAATCACATCGTTTCGAGTGAATTCTTAGTCGAAACGTCGAATTCGAATGATATTTTCGAAAATATTTCGCAAATGTATTAGGAGCATATGTTGTTGCAAGAGTAGTACATATTGTCGATTAACTTGAATAACATTGAAATTCAAACCTAGAACATCGCGAGTTACACCGCATCGAGTGAATTCTTCATAGAAACATCGAATTCAAATAATATTTTCAACCCCTTGGCCTAGTCGGTTGTCATTTATGTATACTATATCGCATGGGATAAAGTTCGAGAGTCGGGGTCGTAAGGACATGGAGTATTATAGAATCGTCACGTACAATATCAATAATGGATGATGGATACTGCTCACGTCGTGAGGAGGAAGTGACACGTTTCGAGATGACGATGACGATGACGACGATGATGATGATGCTGTGGCATGAACAAAAGTGATTGACACCACAATGCCTCGTGGCTAAAGTGCGTAGACGCAGAACATGAACGATTCATCATATCACTGTCCTGGGTCAAGGATCTGGGATATGTGCTGCTGTTGTGCTTAGTAATTTGTTGCTTGTTTGATTGAGATTACTGATCAAAATTGTGGTTTTGATAATGTTGATCTGTTCGTTACTTGTGATTGGTTACTATTGCAAGGGAAATGCTTTTGTTTTCTAATTGGACTCTAGTTAGAAATGGTTGCTTTTCTTGCTTTAGATGCAAGCACTACAGCAATATTTTTTAAATCTCTAAATGTGAGTACCAAAGCAAAAATTGCAATCATTTCTAGTCAGACAAATGATGGGCTTTTTCTCTAGCACTATGTTTTTACCTATGACTATTTCTATGTTACAATCATAACTCACTATCATTTCCAAAATTATAATTGACTCTAGACAGTATTAAGCAATCACTCTTTTAAGTTACTCTCTCGAAGTTGAAGCAGAGTAATTCGAAAAAGCAATTGCATTAGTCTCTCTATAAGTATAATTAAAAATTGAAATATCGACCCTAAAAGTGAAACTATTATTAGTGATTGATAATCTAAGTAAGTTTGATACTATTTTATTTAAATTCAATATGCTTTTAGAAGTTGGGTGAAAAATGATGGGCTTTTTCTCTAGCACTATGTTTTTACCTATGACTATTTCTATGTTACAATCATAACTCACTATCATTTCCAAAATTATAATTGACTCTAGACAGTATTAAGCAATCACTCTTTTAAGTTACTCTCTCGAAGTTGAAGCAGAGTAATTCGAAAAAGCAATTGCATTAGTCTCACTATAAGTATAATTAAAAATTGAAATATCGACCCTAAAAGTGAAACTATTATTAGTGATTGATAATCTAAGTAAGTTTGATACTATTTTATTTAAATTCAATATGCTTTTAGAAGTTGGGTGAAAAATAATGCAAAATTCGTCTTTGAATTCTATTCCAATGAAAAAAGTAATTTTTTTCAAACAAAAACTATATTTTTCAAAGAATCGACAATTTTTTTAAAGAATCACATTACATTTTTTTCAAAAAAACACACACACATAGTAAAACGACACCATCTCAAAAGTGAACGTACATATTCGTTAGTGGCACAAGTGCCCTCCGCTACACAAACAAGACACGACCGTTTAATTTAAAGCGCACACATTTATACCCCGACACAACCGTAACCTACACAATAAATACACAAACGACCGAAAAGACCAAAGGGCACAAGTAACATTTTCGCCGAAATTGAGTTATATACAGAAATCGCTTTGCAAAAGGATATAAACGAACTAGGAACGTGTGCCTCAATATATCATCTAATCACTCGACCTCCTCTTAATACATGTAGGTACTTTGAGCGCGCTTTTCTAGAAATTACCATGGAGTCACTTGTATCCCTTGGCCTTTTTAGTCGTATAACCTTAAGGCGAAAGCTAGAAAAGCCTTAGGAATTCCGGGGTTAATGAGATTATTCGCGGTCTAACGCCGCGTCTATCAAAATCAATTGATTTACAGCTTCCAATTTCGCTCTCGGAGGTATTATGGGCGTATTATAGACAGCCTTAAACGGTCCCCCATAGTGAGTTATGGGTTATGGTGATTTATAGCTTTTTGGTAGTTTCGACGAGTTTGCGGTTAGAACGATACCGTTGTGCAATAACTTGCATTGATTCGACGAGAGGAAGTTATGTTTAGATTTTCATGTTTGGAGGATTTTATAATTTTTGTGTTGAATTACAATTGATGAAAATTAGGTGTTAGAGGGCGTCAATAATAACTAGCTAGAATCTAACTAGAAAATATTTTTTTATGTGGCTTTAAATGTGAGTATTTTCTTGAGCAAGAATGCTCGAATTTTCTAGTTATAAAGACTGTGAAAGTTTTTCTTAGTACTACGTCTTTGTTTTTAAGCTAATTTTTTAGATTTATATCGTGCTGTAAGTATGAGTATAGATTTGATAAGATTTGCAAATGTATATAATCAATTATTAGTAGATACAATAACTGCATATAACCGATCATTTGAATATACAGTATCTGCAAATATTGTGATTCCAAATATAAAAGCAAATAGATATTAAAAGATATCTTCAACTAAATACAAAATTATGCCTAATTTACAAATGGTTGTTTAGAACAGTTTCTAAGCAATATTTAGGAGTCATTTGGGAAATCAGCAATAAATTAAGGACAATTTTCGAATTGTGCAATTATCATCGGTTAGCCATGGGAAAGTTGCAATTAGTCGATGACCAGGGGAATGATCAAAGATTATTATCCTCACTTTGTGATAAATCGATGCATTCGTGTGCAATTATCATGGAATTTCTCGTGATCGAGGGATCAATGTAATCGTTTGATAAAATAGCAATATTAAATTATATGAGTGATGATTTAACATTAATTTTCATATCATATTCAGTATGAATTGATTGATTTCATGAATAAGATGAAATATCTGAAACTTTTATATTTGGATAGATTTTTTTTAAGTTTTAGATATTCGATTACACATTTTTCGATATTTAAAATCGCATTAACATTAGAATCGAGAAAATCACGCGAAATTCAATCGCTCGATAAATATATTACTGTTTAAAAAATCGTTAATTGGATATCGATGACAGTCGTTTATTCGTTCCGTTATAAGAAATTTTCGATTTTTTTTACATCGAGAAGAATATGCAAATTTAAAAAATTCTATTACATTTGAATATTCTAAGAATATTTCATATTTTACGATGACGAGTTTGAAGCTGTTCAAATTTTAAAGCCACATATGACTTTATATTATTTTCTTATAATAAAATAGAACTTAATCCGTTGAGAATTTAAGCAGAAATACAATTTTATTGTAATTCAAAATTATGAAAAAACCCATTAAAATGAAAATAAATGTATATATGTATGTGCTTAATTAGTTCCTTGGACACTTATCCGATCATAGCGAAACTTTTCAGAGTTATCCAAAAATTTCTACATATTTACAATTTACATTTAACAATAGACAAGGCACAAATATTTGATATTTGACATAGTAGCTCCTTAGAGCAAGAAAAGCAATATTTTCTAGCTAGAATCTAATTAGAAAAGATAATCATTTCCACTAATACTTCAGTTAACAATCGCTTAAAGTCCATAGACTCTCGAGCAAAGCTAAATCAAAAGAAATCAGCTTATAATTATTAATTAAGATAAAAGTTATCAAACAAGTAAAAATAAAACATCAGGTGCATATTTCAGACTTTCGAATGCAATTCATCCAAAATGACTCAACTCAAAATATCAAACGCATTTTATTTTAGATTTATTTGATTGATATTGTGCAGTTCTTATAGTTCGGTTATATTTTCGACCATTTTTTATTAACCAGTTGATTAATTGGGTTAGAGTTTCTTGGAAAACGTGCACCAACAGAATTGGCCATCGATCATTTTATCTTAATCGGGCGTCGAAAGACAGTGTAATGTTCACGAAGAGAATCATTTTCGATTTATATTGATGTTTTTTTTAGTTTTGAAGTTTCAGTGTTCGATGATTTGTCAAAATTTTGTACGGTCGATTAATCGTATGATAATAATCGATAACTGTTAAAATTTTGCACGCCCATGCTTTTTTTTGAGAGTGCATTCGATTTTTATGTTGTGTAATAGAGATATAAAATTATATTTCTGTGCAATAAAGATTTTATCGAATTTCATTATATGATATGATGTATTATTATTAGAATTTTTATGATTCGAATACGTTCTATAAACGTTTAAAGTTGATATGTTTATAATATGATTCGATTAATCAATGAAAATTATTAATATTATATTAGCTCAATTTTAAATTATTATACTAGTAAAGAATGCAATTTAAAAAAACTTCGGCTGAAAAAATATATTGAAGTCTTATAAAAAAATAGATAGATGTCTTTATAAACATCGTTGCGAATATTGCGAATTTCGATTGAGACATCTATGCAAAATGCTAAAAATTTGCCATTTTTTTCGCAATAAAAAATGTGGTTTGCGACTTCGCTATTTAAAAAACTCAAACAATTCCATAGGCGTACATAAAAATACAAAAAAAATTGTGAACGAAAAATATTCAAACACGATTATTGTGCATTTGAATTATGAAATTATTATACACGTGTAATACAATACAAGAGGAAACGTTTATCATTTGTTTAACAAGAAATTATTGCCATTCTTGTTCAAATGTTCGCATTTAGAGTGAGATAGACAATATTTTCTAATTGGAGTCTAGCTAGAAAAGAAAAGCGTTTCACCTCGAAATACATCTAAGATTTTGTGAATTATCCATTCGACAAGACACTCATCGAATCCTTGGATCATGTTTTAGGCTAGTTTAGATTACATTTTTTGGTTAATTTTTCATTTTAGGTTAGATTTGAAGAGTTTATTTAACATTTTAAGTTATGCAAACAATAAGCTAGATTTCCAACAACGCGACAGATAAGGTAAAGCATCTTGTTACAATGGAAACCTAAGAAATAGACCATATTATTCGCATTGTGATTGAGGAAATCACAGAAATCCAGCTTAAGGTAAGGTTATATATTCCTTTCTTTCTTCATATACAATCAGATTCTTTATATTAGATTAGTTTAGTTTTCATTTCTTATCAATTGGATAACAGCAAATCACGACTACCGAAACATTCGAAAAGCAAATCGATGGAAGATTTTTCCACATTCGAAATGTTGGCGGAAAATTGAACCAGTCTGATTCTCATGGTTGTTTTATGGCGGATATTGGTATATAGGTATGGGGCTTCGATCCGGGATTATCCAGGGATGGTGTGTGTCAGGTTCAGCCCTACCTGGGCGAGATAACCTAATAGCTACGCCTCGTAGAACCGTAGAGTAGAGGAAGCTATGCGCTCCAGGGCTTTTTATAGGCAAATTTGCTTAGGCGCCCGTGATGTACGTTCGATAGGATGAGAGCCTAAACCAGTGACGTTCGCGTTTATTGAACCTCAACTTTCAATAATGGATAAAAATGGAAAATTGGGTATTTTTGACAATTTTGTGCAAGATTATATGAAGTCTGTGTAGGGAAATATTTACAGTTAAAATCCATTGTTTTTCTCGTTTAGAGATCTGTGATTTACGTTCGATGGGATGAGAGAGTAAACCAGTGACGTTCGCGTTTATTGAACCTCAACTTTCAATAATGGGTAAAAATGGATAAGAAAATAAGAATTTGTGTATTTTTGATACATTTATACAATTTGTATACGTTTATCACTGGTTTAACTAGAAATCGTTGTCTTTCTCGTTTAGGAGTTCGAAGATGTACGTCCGATAGGAAGAGAGCGTAAACCAGTGACGTTCGCGTTTATTGAATCTCAACATTCAATAATGGGTAAAAATGGAAAAAAAAGAGAATTTGTGTATTTTTGATATATTTATACAATTTGTGTACGTTTATCATTGGTTTAACTAGAAATAGTTGTCTTTCTTGCTTGGGCGTTCGAGATAAGAGAGTAAATCAGTGACGTACGCGTTTATGGAAATTTTATATAATAGTTAAAAATGTGTGTATTTTTGACATATTTATACTAGATCATACAAATATGTAGTGCTAGAGAAAAAGTTTATATTTTCTAATCAGAATCTAACAAGATGTTTTCTTTTTCTCCTTTAGAACAATGAGCGATTCTCTTAACACTACATCTCTTTTCTACAAGGCAGCATTTATCGTTATTCTAACTAGAACCATTACCTTTCTCGCTCAGCCTTTACCTTTTATTTGTGGGAAAAAAGAGATGTCAATATTCACCAAATTAAATTTAAAGGATTCCAAAAGGGAATTAGAGACAATAAACAAAAAAGAGGAATCAACTCTCCTAGACAGGCAAAGTTTCCTCATCTTCTCTTATGGCTTTCTTAAAATTCGGTCATTTGCATTCGTACATTGCACAAATAATGCGATTCAATCAATTTTAATCCACTTATTCATAGTATAAACTCCTTTCCTCTAGATATAAAAACAGCTACTATCACTAACCAAACAATTGAAAGATCTGGCCATAAAACACACACAAATTCCTCGCTTAAAAACTGACTAAATTCGATACTCTCCAGATAGGAGTATTTAATTGGAATATTTCCGTTATTATGCCTAGACGTTTTATTTTTTAAGTACATACATATAATATTTTATCGTTCCGCAGACCGCCTGCCGTTCGTCTCTTCTGCCTGTGTCTAATATAAACAATCGGTCGGCATATAAAAAATGTCACGTTCGTTAAATAAACGTTAAACTTGGCGAACGCACGACAAGAGAATCGTCGACGGCAAGAAAAATACGCGGCAAGTGAGCGTAACGATTTGAATTATTCCCCGATGAAAATTTATTTGTCATTAATATTTATGTATACGAGAATACGTACGATTTTTTTTTATATATTGTGTAGAAATTTTCGAGCGTTGAATAATTTTATTTTCTCATAATTTAAACGCGGCGATTTACATTTATATGAAGTTCGAAGACGTGACGAATTCGATGCAGATTTTATTGCTAATGTGTTGATGATCGTATGGAAAACTTGTCTGATCGTAAAACAATCTAAAAATAATAATATTTAATATGAAATTTAATTTTGATAAAGTAATTCTGGGAGAGATGGCCATGCGGAGGAGATGGCCATACGAGAATGATGGCCAGCAGACTTTTTTCTGAAATTATTAACTTTTTGGCCATCTCTCCTGCAATCACTCTAAAATCATACAAAACCTCATTTATTATATTGCGAAAGAAAATCTTTATTCACACCTTGAATTAAAGTGAAATTGCTAGACAATCAAATGATAATTTCACTAGTGAATGTAATCGTGACGAATAAAACCCTAATTCAAAAAAGTAGTGTTTACATATGTTTATTGCTATACCTGTTGCTATTATCTTTCTCGCTTTAACATCTGCATCTAGCTTTTTCTTGTAAATGAGACAGAAATAGATATGAATATTAAAGTTAAAAAGGTAACAGCAACAGGTATGGCAATAGTAATATATAAACGCTGTATCTAACTATATAACAGTGCTATTCTGTGTGTGTTTGTATGAGTGTGTGTGTGTCCGTGTAACGCTCCAAAACTGCGTTGATGTATTCAACGGGTTGATCCCTAGTAACTTAATAAATAGAAGATTTTTAATGAAAAATTCTCCACCTAATCTTATCATATCTCCAGCCTCTGAACTGATAGAATAACTGTTCAAAATCATAATTTCACTAGTGAAATCATAATAGATCTAACGAAATTATTATTCCATAACAACACACTCAAAACGAAAACGTGATCAATAAAAATCTCAAAGTGTTTACGAGATGAAAAATTGAATTTACCCAAGAAACTAAAGTCATGCGCCTTCACTGACAAGACATAATGCACTACATACAAACACACAGCGTCACAGGAGACAGCTACACCTACACACGGTCGTCTTATACAAGAAGGGAGTAAGTACACCACGGGAAGAATTATTGGAAATAGAAATAAGGTCTCCCACAAGCAAGGATATCGAGATGTCCTCGGATCGAATAAAAAGCCGCACAGAAGAATTTTTTCGTTCGGAGCAAAGCGAAACTCTAATCTATTTTACGTTCGCTCGAGCAAAATTCTTACATACATATTGTACAATGCTATGAAAAAAATATTCTATTTAGTTACATGCGAAAGGGCTTTTTTATGCCACGCATGATAAATATGAAATAATATGCTCTTTTGTGTCGTTCTCAGGGCATTCTCGGAAAAGGGAACACATATTAAAGTGAAATCTGCCAAGAGCGATGCGATATTATTATTGAAAATTTGTATTACGCAGACGTAAATAACATCAGTTATTTTTGTGATCGGTGAAAGAATACATTTTTTTAATATAAAGAGAGCTCGAATTGGAAAAAAAATTTAAGACGTTCGGTAGTTTGGAAGTCCTTGAGAATCTTGAATGCATATTTGGTGCTATGATTTTCATAATTAGGAATTATCACTCAAAAATATATGCAAAATTAATACGAGCTGATAAAAAATAATTAAAATTGGGTAGAATACATTATTCAGTTTTAAAAATTTTAGGTACATGCTCAATTTTGAGGGTTACTATATTTATTAAAAGTATTCCAAACTATGTATAGAATTTCTATTGAAGTATGAATAAAATGTTTTTCTAATAACCAAACATCTATTAACTGCTCAATATCATTCAAACTTCTAAATGTCTTCCCAATTATTGATTTTATTCTAACTATTAATCTACTAAACACATTTCAACAATAATTATAATCTAATCAAAGGAAAAACTCAAAGGAAATATCTGCCAAACTTACATCCCTAAGCATGTATGTAAAACTCACGCTGAACCAACATTAAATAATCCATATTAAAACAAACATTATATGACAACTGAAAAGACCAAGGGGTACAAGTGACTTTGCTGTGATTTTGAGAAAATCGCACTCAAATGTACCTACATGTATTAAGAGGAGGTCGAGTGATTTGATGATATATCTCGGCATACGTTCCGAATTCATTTATATCCTTTTGCCACCAAATATATAATCATACATAGAAGCGATTCCTATACACAACTCGATTATAACTAAGTATATTATTATAAATTCGTATTATTCGATCCGATACATTATTTCGAACAATATGCTTCAAACCGCACACAAGACGTCCACTTAAACCTTTCTTTCGATCGTCACAGACGTTCGCATAATGCACATATATTTTATTTCAATATATGTCCTCATAGAGAACACAGGGGCAGGAAAATCCTGGATAAGCATTGGCTGTACACGGGATAAGAGGAAGAAAGATAAGTCGAATCAAATTGGCTCCTAAATCCACAATCGAAGCCACCCCAACGTCTATTTGCGACGTCTTCTTCTATGGCTGCAATTTAAGTTGCGCATTTACGAAAATTTCACCTGTTATCCTCATGAGAGTACATCATAAGTTTTCTTGAAATGTGTGGAAATTTGGCTATTTTCGATTTTTTTAATATTTATTTTTACTAGCGATCAACCTGTTGAATATATCAATTCAGTTTTGAAGCGTTTCATGGACACACACACACAGATTAGCGCTATTAGTATATGGTCAGATTGTTGTGGCGTGTCCATATGCCTAGGCCGGCGGCTTTCAGCGGCAAAATATAATATAGGGGAGACTGGGAAAGTTTTTAAATTTTAGATTTTATTTTCATTTTTTAATTTAATATCAATAGGATATCATTGTATTACGAATACTTTCATCTTCAAACCGGTGTAACATTTTTTTGAAAATGTAAATAATTATTAAGGTTAGAATTCTGAAGAGTATTATAAGTGCAAAAAATAAAGGGTTAAAATGGGTTGATTTAATCGATATAGATTAGGTTATAGATTCAATTTAAACTGCTGATGTACAATAATCAATTAAATTGACAAAATATTCGAAAAGAACGATCAAGCTATCATATTAATTGAAAAAAGTTATGCAACTCGTCATGATTTGACAAGTCTTAAGCTAAGTATTACGATGAAATTGAAACCCTATACGATATGCACAAAAGTTGAATAAAACTCAATTCAAGCATTTAATGTCAAAATTAGCGCCATTTCTAAAAATAAGCTTTAGCACATTTCCAAGACAAGTTTAACTTCTCGCTTCGATATTTTCAAAGCCTCCAACGAACACTCACCTCAAAAAACTAATCGTATATTAAAAAACACGGCAATCCTCACATATTACACCCAATAAAGCGAATTAAAACGTATTCACATAATGAAAAAAAATCAAATCGCAGAGTTCAACGTTCGAAGCCGGTTCGGATCGAAACAACATAAACGCGGCATTATTGTTTCTGCATCGAAATTTATGTCTAGTATGCAAATGTCCAATAAAGAAATAAATTCTTGGCGTTTGTGCGATCGTAAAATAAATTTCAGCTATATATCGAATCTCCCCATGTCGGGCTACACAAGTATTCCGGTTCGATTGATATGCACAAAAACGCATACTTGCATATTTCTCCACTATTATTCGAACCTTTCAATGATAACTCTATATTTTGAAAAACATATTGATATTAATGTCAAAACACTGAGTATAGTCATAAATTTTCATGTGTGAAATATCTTTACTAAACAATAAAGATAAATATCACTAAATGACAAAATTTGTTTTGCCGCCGAATCATTTATATCAGATGCTGTTTTAATTGATTCTGTACTCTAATGTGAACTGTACACATTCGTAGCTTATTATACACGAAATTTGTATGTTTATAATCTATATATGAGACTGAAAAGGCCAAGGGGTACAAGTGACTTCGCGACGAGCTCAAAGTTGTTGAACATGTGCTTACATGTATTAGGAAGAGTTAGAGTGATTTGATGATATATTTTGGTATACGTTCTAAGTTCGTTTATATCCTTTCGCCACTAAATATATGAGCGTACATAGAAGTGATTTTTACAAATAACTCAATTTTGTCAAAAATGTCATTTGTATCCCTTGACCTTTTCAGTCATCTTATATAAACGCAAATGTTGTATTTATGTACACAAAAATATTTGAACCGATGAACGAATCTCTACCAAATTAGGTACGATTATACTTTAAAAATCGAGGAACGTCAAAAAGTAATCTATTTTCCGATGCATTGATAATTTTAATCTTAAAAATAAGTTATTTTTATACAAAAAATTGGTATATATTCGAACAAAAAACATTCAAATTTCATCATTACTAAACATACTGAAAGTCATTTTAAACAAATGGAATAATGAAGGGAGTTGACTTTTGTTTCATGGAGTTAATCATGTTGTGCACTGAATCGCTTATTTCTTGTATGCGATTTGAGTCGAGGCATATGAATTTAGATCAATCATTCGAATTGGTGCAATTTAAACGGTTTATATTCGATCGATTATACGGATTTTGTCGTTTACTTATTAGCATATTGTCGAATGAACTGAGTTTAGTTTTGCATAATGTGTTCGATTCGTGTATTAATAGTTTTGATTGTCTAAAAATAATATATTCATTGATTTTCGTATGGTTTCAATATCGTGAATGTTGATACGATATTAAAATCGGATTTGCATATAAATATTATATTTATATTTGTATTAATTGATAATAAATTGTTGAAATGTAAATTGATTAATTTTTTGTTTGATATCAAATGAGTTCGTTCAACTCAGCGATTTTAGTCATCCGAAGAACTTCTAAATTTTTTATTAAAAAAATTCAAATTTGATTTCGATTAAATCAACAATCGATTAAAAATTCAAAGGATCTAGAGCCACATTAAGTCACAGAAGAAAATCATTCATACAACGCAACATCATAAAGCCACGTTCACACACATCGATAATACAATAAAAAAATAAACTCATATTTAATAAAAAATATATTCAAATATGTACTTTTAATGAAAAAAATTCAATCCAATACGAAAAAAATCCAATTCTAAGCACTTATTTTGAGCGTTCAGCCTGTTTTTAAGCGATAACGTTCCTTACCTAAACCGATTTGAACTATGCAGTTTTTCGCATCGGAATGCGCATAAATCTATCCTGAACATTTCTCCATTTTAATAATAATGTATATATACATATATTCGGACTATGATAATATTCGAATTACGGCCGACGCTAATGCTTGATTTATGTGCGGCTCGTAGTGATTTAGTGGCCCTTATGCCCGTTTAACTTTATGCATTCATTCCGTTTTATTATTTATCCAATTTTATATCATCTCGGGCAGACATATATACATTTATATGTGAGGATATATATGGAGATAGAGAGAGGCAGGTGATTATGTGAAAGAATACTTCGGGTGAGTCAAACGCGCTGCTGCTATTTGAGTTATTGCCGCGAGTAATACGTAGTCTAAAGCGAGTTCGATGAAAGGTATTTGTGTTATAAGTTTTATACAATGTATTAATACATGTATTGGGTTGAAAAAATGTAATTTAAATTTGATTTGTTATGAAGATTTTGAGTTTAAAGAAGTATTTATATGATGGGTTTAAAGTTATGAGGGATTTTGTGGTATTGATTTTGGTAGAAATGTAGTGAAAGTGTGGTTTAAAATGGTTTAGAAAATGTAATTTTGAATGGTTTTAGAAAAATTAGGAGGTTATGTTTAGTGCATATAGAAGATATAAAGTAATAGTGAATATAAAGTTAATAGTGGTCCATATTTAGTGCATATTTGTCACCCTTCATCAATATCATACTAACGTAATTTAGTTGTTTCATTGTATGATATTATAGAAGATGATTCTTAATCTGTTATAATTATATGTTATATGAAAGTAATTAGTTGATAGTTATGAAAATTCATATATTTGGAATACTGACTGCACTTTCGTTAAAAAAAATAGGGCGTTTCCGTGAGCGCACGTGTGTGTACACACATCAATATGTGAGGAAGTCGCCAAAAAAAATTACAACAAAATATTAGGGGAGAGGCGGAGCCAAATGTTAATTTTTTCACTACTGCAGGGGTTTGAAAATTCACGACAATCGGAACTAATAAAACCACGATTTGACCTCAATCATTCACGAAAATTGCAAAAAATTCATACATGACTTTTAGTGCTAAATCTTCAATGTTTTTACGAAAGGGTCAGTCGAAATATGATTGAACTATTATTTGAACTCCATTTTTTTGAAATGGCACCCCTTGAAACAATGCGAGGGTGCTATTCGCGAGCCCCACTTTGGCGACAGCTGCACCCCCGCCCTATGTTGAGTTAAAACGCCATTTTAGTTGCAGACATGTCTTTCTGATATCTAAAACCTCTCGATTTGCCACAAAATGGCACGTTCTGAATCCGTGATTGAAATTTTATTCGATTTCGTTCCTAGAAGAGCTTTTAGTTTTGTGTCATATCATATTGTACCGGGTTTTACATTATTTAAATTAAATGTAAAGTATCTTTAAATATTGTTGTTAAATTTGACAGCTGATGATTTACTAATACGAATGACTAATTAATTATCGAGATTTACGCATGGTAATTGAAAAACCTTATAAGTAGTAATTCACTATATCTAGTGGTGGCAAATTCTTAATTTATAGATTTTTATTTTTATTAATATTTCGATCTTTTTTTGCAAATATTCAAGTATTTTTTAACTGTAAACCAAATTCGATGTGGATAATTTAAGTAGCATGGAAGGTTTCGAGGAATTTACATTTAAACATTGCATTACAAATCAAACTCGATTTTATTGCGCAATGGGTTAGTATGTTTTAATTTTGCTTACTAAATAAATAGCAAAATTATTGATAATATAGTATTAAATAATCATAATTATTGTATAAAAATGTATTGATTCTTGAATATAGAATCATAAATATTATAAATTATCAATGTTTTTTTTATAGTTAGGTATAATTTGTGATGCGAAGCAAAAGCATTTTTTTATATTTTTGAAATTATGACTACTAACTTATTTCAAGGCCCGATATTTCTGTTATACAATAAGCCACTTAGCAACGTGTCAGCGTTTTTTTCCTTCATTTCTAATTTGAAAATTGTTATTACTAAGAAATAGATAAACATACGATTGATAGACCAGTTCAATTCTTGAGTAAATGAAACTTTCATACAACTGTGATATTTTAGAGAAATAGTTTAGTTTAAAGTAACTACAAATTGATTAAGCAATTTTTATAAAATTTTAAAATAGTGGAGACACATTAAATATCATTATTTGCAGTTAATCATTAATTTTGATTAATCTTTCAATTGAATTATAAAATTTTATCTACAGTCAATTTTTTTTTTATCACAACCGTTCCTCTAACAAGCATCAATTTTACAAAAAATCCTATACATAGGTACATAAAAATTCAATTGAACCAAATCAGGTAACCGTCGATCGCATTCAATATGCACATATGCAAAAATTAGGTTTGTCAAAAAACGCATTCTATTTTTGAATGCGCCTAGTTTTGCATATGGGGTGCATACCGTTGCATGCGAAAGTTTCATATAATCCGTGCATAAATTTGCAGCATAATGGAATACATTATTTATCATCAGAGGACGCATTCAGATCGGCACAATTCGATACTAGAAGAAAAATGGATCCATAAAAGTCTTCAGTTGGGTGAAAGGATTCTAATGGGACAAAAAAGTACCCGCCGAATTTTGCATATTATTATATTGCGGAGAGGAAGGGTTCTCTATGGGAATAAATCAAGGTGCTATAGGGTGATCGAAAATCGATTGAATTTCTATATGTCACATACTAGCTTGTTATGTGTTGTTGCAAAAATATTTTTAATAATTATTTTTAGTGAAATGTTTTAAATTGTGCAAATGAATGAAAAACAAAAGACTGCATTTGAATCAATCGGGATAATAAATTAGCTACATGTGTAGATAGTGAAGTTTATCAATTAATATTTTATGATTATTAAAAAAATGAATTCTAACATTGTGCGAAAAGAAGGATGACTTCATGCACATTGAAATAATATATTGATACTGTAAGTTATATGTAATATTTTTTAAGTTAGTTTGATTTTCTATCAGCAAGACATTCAACAGAACTTAAAAGTGCCTAAAATGTAACCTAACCTAACTGAATTTAACCTAAAATCAAAAAATAAGCAATACTCAATCTAATTTGACCAAAAATCTAGCTTAACCTAACCTAACTAGAGCCGTCAAGTTTCTATACGGATAAGATAACAGAAAATCATTATTAATTATTAAAAATTATTGAATTTAGATATGTTTTTTTATAAAATTCAATAAAAAAATAATATTTGAGATAATTTAAATTTGAATATTAGAAGATTCTACGAAAGTTCAGTTTGAGCACACGGTGTGCCCCTTCGGTGAATCCTTTCATAAAGAGTTACACGATTACATGTTCCATTAAAGGATGAATAGCAGCATCAATTGGTTTTTTTTTTCATACCTGAGTTCAGGTTCATGTGCTGTTTTTTTTTTGTTATTTATTTCCTTTGACCTCTATCTGCGGCACCGGGGGGGCTTGGGTCGATTGTGACAATGCGAATGGGAATCTTTCTGCAAAAAAAAAATATAATTCATGTACACTTTCCTTCATAATCATAACAATGATAAGCCTGTGGGGTTGGAATTTGTGTATGCATTATTTTTTTTGGGTTAGGTGAGTTTCGTGTCAGTCTGTGTTTGCGTCTAAAAGAGTTAACATCTCAGAAGTGCAAAATTTTTTAATGTGTTTTAATTGTTTAGGGTCTGTATTTTCGCTGCTTTAGTTAACTAATCAGAGAGTTAGTTAGTCCATCATCTAAGAACTATCAAAATTTTTGACAATTCCTAGTTGATGGACTGGCTGTGACTCTCATAAGTTAACTAGAGCAGTGAAAAAACCAGCCCGAAGTATTTTTTAATAGTTTGTGGTGTGTTCAAAAGAAATTGGTTTTAAGACACAGGTGATTTGAAATATATATCTTTTGATTTCTAGTTCACTCAAAATATTTAGTAAAATGTTGTTCATTTCTGAAAATTTTCTATTCGAAGCGCTTTTTTACCAATATTCGATGCATCGGAAAGTCAATTAGTCAAATATTTGACGTTTCGGTAAAAGCGCATATACGAAGCTCGTCGTAAATTATTTTTGTCGCTCGAAGAGAAAAACTTACTAATGAAATTAGTCACTTCTCGCTAATTGAATTACCGACGTCGCTCAAATGTCGCATTTTTTCTGTTTGCTTAGCTTTGAAATTTCGAGTTTGCTCCGAGAGCAGTGTACATAGACAAACATTGCATTCATGAAAAAAAAAATTTTTTTTGTACACACAGCCCATAGAATAAATAAGTGAAAAAAAGCTCGTAAAACGGAAGCCAAAGTACTGTTAAGTAAATTTTTAAGACCATTGTCTTATGGCGGAAATACCTTCACGGTACAGCAAAGGGTTAACAGCACTTATTGTTAGTACAATGGTAAATATTCATTTTGAGTGCAATTGAAATATTTTTAGAATGAATAAGAAAGTAATTTAAAATTAAAATTTGATGATTTTTTTTTGTTAATATACTATTTTTGGTTAAATTTCGGTTTTATTCGCAATAAATTTCTGTAATGGTTAGTGACCGAGAAATTATTTTCGTCGTAAATCTTTGTTTATAGTGTGTATTGCTATTTATCGATCGTTATTTCGTGAAATTACTGCCATAAAGCAATATTTTATTTTAAATTATACAAAGTTAAAACGTTTCGAATATGATCAGATAATACTATCAATTAAAATGGCGTGCTTTTTTTATTGTCGTACTTTTAGACTGGAAAGTATTATTGATGATATTTTCGGGATATAAACAAATTTAAAATGTTTATAATTTTTAAAGCGATTTCAAAAGATATAAAATTTGAATAATTCGAGATTGATTTTGTGTAAAAGAAAATATTTCTTTAAAAATGTTTATTATCGGGAAAAAAGTAAATATTAAAATTATAGTCATATTTTAATTTTATTATGAGCAGTATAATAAAACACAAAAGTGATCATAAATTAAGAAAATATTTTTGAATAAAATTTCATATTTTATTATTCAATGTGTTCAGTTTACTTGATTCTTAAATAATATGAAATTAATGAAAGTACTAACGAATCCCTTTCATGCTATAAATTATTAGAAGCATTAATCTATCACCATTCAATAAGAAACTAGTATGAACCAGACTTTAACATCGTGTTATCGAACCTTTGATACAGCGCAATTAAGAATCATCCACACAAAGCAATTAAATTAAATTATTGATTATTTTATCAAATATGTCGAGAAACATCAAAATACTTGAAATCATTCAAAATTAATCCAGCGAAAATATTTTTATTTATTTTTTAATTCGCACAAATCTGAAAAAGCTTTAATTTTAGACATTTGGAAGAAAAGGATGGTGCAAAAACTCACCCCCTAGTGAGTTCCTCTTTCTAGAACGAATCACATGATTTGAAATCTTAATTAATTTTATGATTTTTGCGAACTGAAACTATACGTCTTAACTCGTTTTTTTAAGCTAAGGAGCTATACTATAATAATGGTTAGCTTCTTAGCCTTAAATTATTAATATAAGTCAAGATTTAAGGCATCACTACTTTCACCAAGTTCCAAAATATTAAAAATAATCCAATATGAATACATCCTTAGTTTATAACAACATCTAAAGTCACCAGGAAGAAAACAATCGTCTTACGATCAAAGGGCCAGGGGTCAAGCAATTAACTTCTCGCTTTCATCGGTGGTCCGCGCTCTCGTATCGGCAGGTTGCGCACCTCTGGCCGGCACATAATAATATAACAGTGCTTTGTGCGGTTTGCGACCCCTGACCCCGCATAATGGAGCCACCGCTCTTGGGGAACGAAAGGTCCGCCTGGCAGGGGTCAGCACCTTTTACAGATCGAAGGTGTGCGTGACAAATAGATTTAATCGATTTAAGTGTTTTATTATTGTTATAATGTTGAGAACCTCTGATGATTTATCGATCGATGAAATCTAGTTATTGTTGGTATTTACTTTGGTTTGAAAGTTCGATTCTTTAAACTTTAGCTAATATAAGAATATATGACGATTGAATAGCGCAAAGGGAAAAAGTGATATTTTTTATCGAATTTGAGTTAAGTACGAAAAAGGTTCTATGCCTATATGATACAGAATAATTTTCTGTACTTAACTCACTTTCGATAAAAAAAGGTCACTTGTACCATTTGTGCTATTCAGTTGTCAAATGTAGAGGATGGTCGACAAATTTGGATTACTTTGAGTTTTATATCATTAAATTTAGATCAAATATTAGTTATGCATTAAAACTATGATTTTATAAAAAACTAACATGTGGTCTTATTTTGACGTTATAAAGTTCACAATGGTCCATAATAAAGGACCGGTCCATATTTTTCACCCTTTCTCTATATTAAAAAATAAGCTCCTATTCAAATGTATTAAAAAAGATAAATTGATAAAAAAAAGCAGAGTTTCTGATTTAGAAATTATTGTCTCACATAAATAACTGTAACGTCCGATATTTCAATCATTGCTAATCAACTCAAGTGTTACATAAATTTTTAAGTAAAGTAAAATTTTATTACAAAAATATAGTATTTCACGGTAATTATACTAACAAATAAGTACTTAATTAATTATTGCAAGTTCATCATTATCGAATGAATTTATGATAGTTAAAATCATTACAAAGGGATAAATATATTCAGGAATAGAAAGCACTATAATAGATCCTATAATTTTTTAATTACCTGATAATTTCTCTGTAAAATACACTATTATCATCATCCGTGAAAGTATTTTATTATCGATAGCGATTCCGTTCTCTTAAAATCCCGCTTTCTCGAAATCGTTTAATCGGCATGCGAAAGGAAAATATCAAAAACCGAAATCGTGTATAAGGTCATAACCGGCATCGTCGACTTTCAAAAAGTAATTAAAATCTTAAAAGTATCGACAGGCGAACGTTCATTATTCGAATTCACACGAATGTATGTTACGTATGTTGAGAGAGCAAAAAAAACGGCATCTTTGAGGTCGCACGTGACCCATCTTAAGGTTCTTGAAAAAGTTGAGATAAACAGAATCTCACTTTTCAAAAAAAAAATGTAATGGATGTATGTATTATAAGTACATGTAGCTAATTGAGAATTAATGCAAATTCATTTTAGGATTTAAAAAAATAATTTAAATTCTAGGATTTGGTTTTGTGAAGTTGTATCGAATACAAATACTGGGCTATGTGAAGTCAATTCGATTGCAAATACTGGGTTATATGAAGTCAATTCGGCTGCAAATTTTGGGTTATGTAAAGTCGTATTAACTTCAAATACTGGGTTATATGTAGTTACATTTTATATAATTTTGGTACTTGGTTTAGCTTGGTATATGTATTCAGTATAAATGAAAAAAGAAACAATTTTCATTTTTTTGGAAATTAATGATAAAAATTATATTCATATACAACTCATCGATCTCTCACAAACAGTCGTGAAGTTTAAATCTATTATTATATAATATTGAATTTAAATAGTAAAAAAGTGATGGAAGGTAAGAGCAATGAAGAGTTTGGGTCATTGGGCCATTTTACACGTGTCATGAACGAATGTCCCAAACACTACATCATAATTTCACGATAATAACGGACCCTTCGTTTTATGTAAATGCTTTATTTATTTTCTAGTAAAAACCCAGGAATGTTTAGATAAAGGGCAGAACAGGAAATGGGCTAAATTAGTTTTCCCTTTAGTTCACGTAGCCATTTAGAGCATAAAGTGATTAACTCAATTTTTTTAAAAAAAAAGAGATTTAAATGTCAAAGCATTTGGTATAATATAACTTTTTATCTATGAAATTGTATCTTTAATGAATAATAAAGTTGAATCACAACTGAAAAGACCAAGGAGTACGAGTGACATTTTTGCCGAAATTGAGTTATGTACAGGAATCGCTTCAATATACGCTCATATATTTGGAGGCAAAAGGATATTAATGAACTTGAAACGAGTGCCTTAATATATGATCAAATCACTCGACCTCTTCCTAATAGATTTAGATACATGCTCAACTTTGAGTGCATTTTTCTCCAAATCGCTTGTACTCCTTGGCCTTTTTAGTCTTTAAATATAATCAAATGACAAAATTTATTTGGACACTGAATATTTTTTTTTCAGATGCCATTTTAATTGATTCTGTATTCTAACGTAAACTTAACAAATTCATAACTTATTATAAACGAAATTCGTTCGATTAAAATTTCCAATAAATGAAATTCGATAGAATTTTTCGACTTTTCACTTTATGGAGTTAATCATTTCGTGCCCTAAACAGCTCATATTGTTAGTACTACACATAGGACTCTTTTATTTCGCCTTTTTTTTCCGACTCCTATCCTTGTTTGCTTTTTCGAATCTACATAATAAGTTCATTGTGGTACGCAACGTTTTTTTTCCACATTGTCGAGTATGTGTTTTTTTTTCAGGTGAAAATATTTCACGTGTTTATACGCGACGTTTACATGCGTGACGTTTAAAAGGTTATTCAATGGACGTGTGCTAAATGTTGATGGGACTTTTTTGTTAAAAAATGCATTGAAAGAAATTCTATTTGATTTGAATTTAAATTTTGGAAGTATCAATAAAATTTTATAAATTTGAACAATTGATCAATATTTGTTCATTTAAAGAATTTCTACATAAAAATACGTATATTTTTTCATAATTTATAGTGATTATAAGTCGCCTAAATTGTCTATAGATACTCTAGTGACATTTTATGATAATAAAAATGTATTTAACTTAAGTAAAGAAAGACTTTTTTGATATTATACGAAATCGCACGTTACACACTCTTATCTCAATGTCCATTATGTACAATTCGTAATTAACGACCGGTTTAAGTCGGAATCGAATATTTTATAAGGACGCGTGCTTCTCATACGTGTCACAACGACATTTAATCCTCGGTAATAAACGGTCGACTATAATAAATATTTATAAGTTTTGTGTGAGTATAAGGAAATAAATTGACCCGTTCCATCGGCACGCTCCACGTGAAACGACAAGAATTACAAAATTAAGGATGCAACCAGATGCTATCTGGGTATAAATTAAAAGCTTATAAGGGACACTGTTTCAACGGCTCCACAATGCGCATAAAACGTATTTTTGAATGTGTTAAATACAAGAGGACTCTAGAAGTCAAGAAGTATAAGTACATTTTTGTGAAATTCATATTATATCTATTAAATTTATATAAACATTGAAAACTGTTCAGAATTCTTTTCATTTGTAAGTAACACTTGTTTTAGATAACTTGCTTTTTTTATTCTATAAAGTTTGATGCAGTTAGTTCGTGAACACGCTATGTAAATTGACTTTATACAAAAAAAATAAAACAACATAAACTCCAGTTAAATTTCAAAGTTTCTAACTTGACGCCTGATTCTTCACTTTAAAATGATTAAACAAATTAAGTACCGTACTTACAGCACAGCACCTGTAATAATAAATTACAATAAAATCATTTATATCAAATTTAAAACCAAATATTTGTATATTCAGATAAATTTTGCACTCAATTCAAATGATTTAAATTTGTCACTTATACTCCTTGTCTTTTAGGGTCTTTATATACAACGATAATACGTTCATAAGGCGGAAGATCTTATCGAGTGATCTTAAAGCTTTCGATTCATTCGACATGTAAAAATGTTCGCGATCGCTTATTATGTGATATAAAGGTGCGATAAAATCGTCGAATCCTCAATAAGACAAATTGATCGATTAATATCATAAAAAGTTTTCCCCATATAATGAAAGTTGTTCAGTAATTGCGCAGTCATTGTTGACGGTACGATTGGAACGTATTTAATATTTTTCATTATTTTGGAATTAAATATTAATTTATATGTGTAAAAATGAATATTTGTATCTATTAACTCTTAAATCATTCATCCGAATGCGATCAAACTATGAAGTTGTGTGCATAGTTTAGTTTACGTATCACAACCTAGTTTATAATCAATTTGAAATCAATAAAGACTTAAAAGAGGTACGAGTGACATTCTTGTCGAAATTGAGTTATGCACAAGAATTGCTTCTTTTATTTGGTGGCAAAAGGATATAAACGAATTCGGAACGTGTGCCTCAATATATCATCAAATCACTCGACTTCCTCTTAATACATGGTCAACTTTGAACGCGCTTTTCTCGAAATCATATCACTTGAACCCCTTGGCCTTTTCAGTTATCATATATAAAAACTTATATATAATTTAGATAGAACAAATCCACCATATGACTATAAACGGGGTAAGACGATAGTGAAAGCGTTTTTCGGGTGCATTGCACCTTTTCGTGTTTGAACACCGACCAACTGTTTGCGCTTTTTTCCTACACAGACACCGAATCTGTCGAACGAATATCATATTGTGTTTTGTGAAATAATAATAAATACGTATGGTAAAAAAAAGATCGAATACATAATAAAAATGAACGGTGTTAGGCATCGCATTATGCAGATGGCCCACAAATCATTCGGTCTCCCATATATTTTACTCTTGTCGGCCCTTTGTTCATATAACCCTCTCGTCTTTATGCTTCGGATGCTTCGGATCAATGGTAGATCTATAGTTTATCTAACAGGGTTGTGAAGTTTTTTAAGAAAGGAAGAATCTGATTTTTCAAATCACACATTAAAAAAAGATATAGCAGAAAAAAAATGCTTTTTGAAACCTGATTTTAAAGAAATCTGATTCAAAGTGGCTATAATCGATTTTTTTCGTAGGAATTCGTTTTTTTTTCTAATTTTGCTTAAAATTTCATAACCCTATTTTCGTTAGATAGATAGATAGTGTGAACGTGCGTGCTACAATGCAGTTCGTAGAAATCGTCGTGAAATTTCAAAAACGACTGTGTAATTAGTATAAATCAACGTGCGTGCATTTGAGTTAAAGCCCAGGTCATATAAGGTTAATCGATGTAATCGATTTTGCTTTAGATATGCAATTTAGTTCTAACCGTTAAAACTCAATTTTATAATTTAATCCAAACGTAATATAATCTGCATAAAACTTTATTTGTGTAGCGGGGTTAACGAAAAAATATCAAACATAAAAAATGGCTGTAATAAATAAAAAAAGGTTGATAATAGTCTAAAGAAGGGATGCTGCAGGCAAAAGGGCATCCACTTTTCAGTTTGTTTTGTTATTATTATAAATATTATTATTTCCTTTGTGGCTTATTGGTGCATGCATTATTCGCGAATAATGCATTCGATGTAACGCGGTTTTGTCCGTTTGTCTATATTGTTCGGTTACATTGAAAATCTGAAAAGTTTGTCTATCTACAAAGGGCTGAATGTATTAGGATTTGATTATTTCGAAAGTCGATAAATCATATTGAATCAATTTTTTTGGAATTTTATTCGATATTGATAAAATAATGCGAATGGGTAAATTGTGTTTTGAGATCCTTATGCGTTGCGACAAACAGACCGCGGAAATGTGAAATCGTATATCCTTGTCGCTGAAGGAAAATAAGATTAATGATACAGTCACTGGCTGAAAAAGAAGATGAAATTTGCACATGAAAAACGTTTTTTTTTTCAGACATAATATAGGTTCGTGTTACCAAAAGAGTACAGTTTATTTGATGCTTTTATTGAAACAATTTCGCTGCAATAATTGTGCAAGTTGAAAGAGTAAGCTTGCATAAAGTGCCTTAGACATGATTTGTAATTTCGACAATAAATCGGTAATCAAAATTGACAACTCTCATCAATATAATAGTTATTCTGAGAGAAAGAAAACGTCTTGTAAATCACAAGACATTAAATAATTATCGCCAATTTTCGGAAGAAATGGTCACTGGCCATCTTCCCCTTATGGCCATCTTTCCCAATTCTTTGAATTTCACAAAATTTTACATCATTTCCAAACAATTTAAACTGATTTTTTCGGATTTACATCACTTTAACAATAAAGCACACATGTCACATAAAAAAACTACAACTGAAAACTAAGGTACGCGAATGTAAAGCACTTGGCTCACGGCATCCGGAACAAAAGGCCGTGTACACATAACATAAATTTCCGATCGATAATGCCATAACGATTTTGCATAAAATAAGATTATTCCACCGTAAGTTATGACACGGTTCAAATTTATGCCCATAAAGGGAGCGAACACCATACATTTTATACATATATTATATTACTTATACATATGTATAATAATATAAAGCCGAACGCACACAATATGCCTACTACTTTATTACGTAATGTATTCCATGCATTCGCATCATCACGCTTTTTGGTGCCAAAGGGGTTATCTGTCTACGAACGTTAACCCGTTGTGTGTGACAACCTTTTTTCTAAGTATTTCATAGGTATATTTAATTTTTAATATTAAATTATTCTGATACAGAACCGTTTTCTGTACTTAATTTCGATAAAAAAGTTCACTTGAGCCATTTGAAAAATTCAGTAATCATTTATATTAGTGGTTGATCTTTACATTAAATCAATATCATATACCTATAGTTTATGCAAAATTAATATTACGTTCCTTACTACATTTTTCAAAATTTTATTATACGAATCGAGCATTCAACCGACATTTTACAATCCCTATTACGTTACTTCAGAACTTCAGCACTAATAAATCGAACAAACTCCAAAACTCGAATATTTCCTTTAATACCGATCGTATTAATATGCGAATTCCCTATAGAATTGAAGAAGGGTTGTTACAGCCGTACTTTGCGCACAAATAAATCATTATGCATTACGGAACTCGGTTCCAACTATAAACGATCGTTGAAATGCGCTTATTTTAATAACGTACTGCGAAAACTGCACACAATAGTGCATTTAAAAATTGAAAAATTTCATTCGAGTGCCCATTTGAGAGACCAATTCGAGATTTGATCGACTGTAAGATTTTTCGTGATATAATGAGGAAAATTTATTGTAAGGAATGTGGGAAAGCAATCTTTTGTTAAACATAGGAGGTTTATCTGGAAAATTCGTACTTTACAGAAAATTTTTAAAATTATTAAAAAAAATGGAAAACCTGTTGTATAGAACCTATTCTGTTCTATAGAAAACCTGTATATAGAAACATTTTCTGTACTTAACTTAATTTCGATAAAAAAGGTCACTTGAGCCCTTCGCGAAATTCAGTGATCAAATATATTAACGTGTGTTTTTATCCAAAATCAACAGGTGATTTAAATTTAGTGGTATAGTTCATGGTGGTTCATAATAAGGCACTGGTTCATATTTGTCACCATTCCTCAATACATAACAAATTATAAGATTCTCAAAATGACTGTTAAATTGATAACTGATTAATAAATATTTTTCTATCAATATACTAACCGATTATATCAAAATTTTGACAGTTAATATCAAAATACTGACCAATTTCCATTCAAGTACTGACCATTCAAACAACATTTTTCCAAAAAAACATCCAAAACAAACTTTCCACAATCTCACACGCGACTTTCAAACAACACCATTAAACACAAAACCACCAAAAACTTTTCCTTCCCAAACCACACCAAAACAACCCGACAATAACGCAACAACAACCAGACATATCGACATACAAACACACGCAAAAGCAAAGCGGCAGCCATTTGACGATCGAAAAGGTCAAGGGGTACAAGTGAAATTGAGTTATGCACAGGAATCTCTTCTATGTATTCGGTGGCAAAAGGATACAAACGAATTCGGAACGCGTGCCTCGATATATCATCAAATCGGTCGACCTCCTCCTAATACGGTCGTGCGAAATAACGTCCAAACGAAATAATGTCCACGAAAAAATATCCAGAGAAAAAATGTCCAGGCGAAAAAATATCCTCCTAATACATGTAGGTACATTAAACGTGCCTTTCGCAAAGTCACTTGTACCTCTTGGTCTTTTCGGCAGCCATTTAAAAGTTTCAAAGTTCGCAAAAACGGTGACCCACCCCCTTATTCTTGGAATAGGGGACTTCGGGGCGGATCGGGTCGGGTTTTCGATAAACCCATGAATAACGCAAATAATATATTCATGGGTTTCATGTATTGCCTGTTACGACGGGATTGGTTTACATACTAGGCGGCGAAGCCTCCGATATTGGCTCGGCGTGTACTCACTTGCTCGTTTCACTTTTCTTATATGCTTATTTTGGTGTAAGACGGTGTAAGTGGAGGTTTATTCGTCTTTAAAGTAGTTTCGGTTTATTTTCGATGGTTTGGGTATTGTTGGGTTTTATGTTTTTGAGGTAGTTTGGAAGTTATTGGGTTTTTCAAATGTGGGAAATGTGGTTATGAAATAAAAAAGGAGTTGTGAAGTTTGATTAGTTTATATTTGGTTGAAATTGATTCGATTGTATGAGCACCAATTTCTTTGAATGCAATATTTAACGTTTATCCTTTGGCATCAGATGAATTTTAAACTTATTACAAAAAAAGTGGGAGGAAGGGGCAAAATTTCACTTTAACTATTTTGTTTATATTTATCTAAAGTAGGCTCTAGATAAATATAAAGAATAATAATAAATTCTTATCAATTCTAAAGATAAATCGTCTCAAAAGCGATGACTTCGATGCTAAAGGATTAATATTGTTAAATTAGGCTAGATTTGGTTTAAGAGAAGTCGGCACTTAATTATTATTCATTAATTTAATGCAACAGGAAATGACACCTAATTATTTCAAAATTTTAAAATAATCATATACTTCAAAGTGAAATAGCAGATCAACTAATAGAAAGCTAGAAATTCTGAAGATCAATATGAGTGCACAAATAATAGAGCTAAAATCGTTCAAATATAATTGACACAAACAAGTGGGTGATCCATTTTTAAGAACCGTTTTGTAAATAGTTAAATTATACATTTTTCCAAACCAATTAATTAGAAAGAGACTTTATATAAATTAAGAAAAAAGATAAGAGACTCTTGCTGTAATCTGACAAAACTCAAACCAGCATTAAAGACACTAAAACCCCACGCAGCATTTAAAACCCTTTACACCTCTAAACTACCAACTTATGCAACTCACACTAAACCTAAAACATATCAACTACTTAAAACCGACTTAAGTCTCACATTAGCAACACTCAAACCTCGTTCTTTGGACTGCCAAAAAAGCGCTCCGACCTCTCTCGTCCCATTTGACCTGAGAAAAATAATTCTTTGGCCATTGGACTCGGTGCGTTTGGCAGGCTGCAACATCGGTTAGGTACAGGGTGGGCCTCGGTTGTATATCACACGTCAAATTGGGCAAGAAAATAGCATTTGCGAGGCGAGGGCGTGATTTACACGAGCACTCCCCGGTCTGACGCTAGCACGCGCAGACATTTTTCGCGCGACTAATGGCCCATGCGCGTATCGGACTAAACAACAAAGCTGCTAATGCAAACCGAAAACAAACACTCTGCTCTACTTGTAGGGTGGCCTTTTGTTTCTAGATAGAATATGAAATAGTTTAGAAAATTTCTAAAATTTTGATATGACTCATGTGGGGTGAATCGGTTAGAAGCAGAATCCGACAGTTGCAAAACTACACACAAATTGTGTAGAAAATAAAGATTATGCTAGAGTATGAAAAGTATGAGACAAAATAGGCTGGTGGGGCAAGACTGTCATTCGAGCAAAATACACGTGACGACTGAAAAGGTCAAAGGGTACAAGTGATTTCGAGAAAAGTGCGCTCAAAGTCTAGCATGTATCTATGTATATGTATTAGTAGGAGGTCAGGTGATTTGATGATATATATCGACTCACGTTCAGAATTCGTTTATATCCTTTTGCCAACAAATATATGAGCGTACATAGAAGCGGTTCCTGTACATAATTCTATTTTGGCAAAAATGTCACTTGTACATCTTGGTCTTTTCAGGTGTTATGTATACGAGAACAATTTTATTACATAATTATGTATATTATTGATCATGTGTATTTATATGCAATCATAAGGTTCATCGGGATATGTATAAATAGATGTAATTAATTTATTAAAAATCATATGTTTCACCTGATTGCCAGTCTTGCCCCACACTCCTTTTCTTGATTAAAACGGCTTAGTTTAGAACAAATTAAAAATTTTCGAAATAACACACATGAGGCGTATTAGTCAATGGCTGAAGCTAGTTGTAAAAGTATTTTCATTTTATGACTGTATTTTGTGTCTCTGATTTTGATAAAATTTGGTAGAAATGTAGTATAAGTAGATATATGAAGATATCAATATTAGTAAAATATGAAAATGCTGTTTTCAACGATTGATGGAAAATAGGATATAGAGTTAAAGTAATAATAATAGGTAAATAATTGAGAGATCGGATATAATGCAGTGTTTACATACATATAACTGTTGCCATATCTATTACTGATGACTTTTTCAGTCTAATATTTCATCAATTAAATCACAATTAGAGACATTAATATGATTATAATCTACTTAGATCAATCATAAATGACTTCGAATGTAAAAAAAATTGAAAATACTAAAAATTTTTCGAAAGTCCCGTTTTAGTTTCGTGAAACATGGGCACCCTGACGTCAGTCGCCATCGTTGAAAATGAATCCGAGACGTCGAAAAAAGCTGAAAAAGAACGTCGCGCACTAGAGAACTCAAAGAGGTTTTTCGTTCGCATTTGGAAAATGGAAAACATAAGACCATTACGTCACACATCGCGAACGAATCCGTTTTTCTCTAGCACTCGCACACCCATTTTTCGAATCCGAATGATTGCATTACGTTCGAGTATTTTTCTAGAAACTAATACGACAGTGATTTTTCGAAAATGGAAAGTTTCATTTTTTGAAGCCATTTAGTTCATATTTGCGAAAAATTGCAATTTGAACGCAAGTAGATTTATTTTATTTCGATTGTGACAATGAAAATGAATCTTCGATTCGTTAAAATCGAATGAAATTATTTAAATAAATTTTAGCTATTCGTGTTATGATTTCCTGATATTATTAAATGAGTGTATCTGTCTTTATATCATCTATGTTTACTCAAATTATATATCTGATTTCGATTAAGTTTTTTGGAAGTATTGCGTGAACATCTGAAATAGTATCTGCGTCATTCAAACGTTCTAAAATTTTTAATCAAAAAATATATAGGATAATAAATAACTAATCTGACACAATTTTTATACTTTTGTTTTTATAAATTCGAGTTAATACATATTTTTATTTAAATTTAAAAGTTAATTGTATCTGATCACTTAGTTACGTCAAGCAGTGATAAAATATTATAAACGATCACATTGTGATTCAATAATTCAAAATATTATTCTCAAATTCTAATTCAAAGATTCATTTTATGATATTTTCATAAATACTATACATTCAGCGTAAAGTCGAAAAGAGTGAACTCGGGTAACTCTGGGTAACCGCAACTAGTAGATATATATTTTTTACCGTTTCTTCATTTGACAATTTCTTTACAAACAATACGTATACAATTATTCACAATTAGTTTTGATTCGATAGAGTAACTCAAGTAAACTTGGATCACGGCATTTAAAAAAAATACTTAAAATTATATTTTTTTGAGAAATGACATATACCTTATATGGAAGTTAGACGGTCCTACGCATTATAAACAATACGTATACAACTATTCATAATAAGTTTTGATTCGATAGAGTAACTCAAGTAAACTTGGATCACAGCATCTAATAAAAATATTTAAAATTTTATTTTTTTGAGAAATGGCATATACCTTATATGGAAGTTAGTCGCTCCTACGTAATGTATTCCCGCATAGTTAAGGGCACACGCTATCCGAGATTCAGACCATAATAAATCACACACGGGTATCAAGTGTAGACGGCTCTGCCATCCAAAGTCATCCATCTTCCCTCATCCAAAAACATTAGACGACTCATCCGCCCGCGAAAACCACCCCCAAGAACCACCCCCTTTCCGACGATTTCGCTTTTCCGAAAGACGTTTTCGAAAACACTCGAAATCGGCCATAACCAACATACTCATACTCGATATGTTGAGGAAATTATTTATTTATTTATTTAAACAGGTAATTTCTACCCAATTTTTTATATACACACCGTGTATTTTAATCGGTCACGAGTGACACAGATAACCCTGAATAGTTAGTATCATTCACTTTATATATAGTGAAGACGAGACTCCTAAGAGTAGAGAAGTGCACACATAGGTGTCACTAAATAGTTCGAATTAATCGAACGTATGAAAGGTGCAGGTGATGTGATCATTTGCGGAGCCGTTTCGTAAAGCGTTAAATTAACACTTTTTTCGAATCAAATGAATCCAAACATTCGAAAGAAACTACCGAGTCTCCATATCGATTTTTATCAATTAAGAAAAACGACATTTTGACACTCGCCAAGATAGGACTCGAACTCACGCATCCCAAGTATGCTGAATATTCTATGGACTTGTCTTTTTACGTTGCGTGTGTATGCTGTACATAATATTTGTCACAACTCAGCTACGGTGAAAGGTTTTAGTAAGAAATCTTGTAGATTGAACAATTTTAAACCTAAATTGTAAAATGTGATGATGCAAAAGTCTTCCCAGATTAGTATATGATAACATTAAAAAGTTTCACTGCGATTGGATAAGCAGTAAAGAAACATATATAGCACAAATATACATAAATAAAATTTTATTTACATAGATATATAATACAATAACACTGTTGAATAGTGATGGTACATTAGAGCCAATGTATGAGTTAATGTGTTTCTTGTATACCTACGAGCGTCCCCCGATACAAGCGCGAAGTACACATACATTTTCGACAAAAATTCGGAATAGGAGAAAAACCTTTTAACTTGACACTCACTACATATCATGTGAAAACCCAAAGAGTGTGCGGAACAAGATAAAACCTTTGAAAAACGAGTTTTCGTAGCAAATATACTCCTTTGCCTATCCCATATAATATATTGAAATACTTGCGAGTGCGCCGGTGCCACACAAACGCCCCGATATGTATTATATATATTATACACGTATATATTGTATATACAGGCACCCTGTATACACATTGTATAAGAAATGTAAGCGTATACAATAATATATTTTCCGTTATGTACGTACGTACATCATCGTATTTTTTCCTTCTTCAGCCCACTCTCCTTTGCAGGCTGATGTAGATTTGTGCCAAACATACGCACAAACCCATCGGGATTTTTGCCATAATGTAAAATTTGTTTATCTCCACTTCTTTTTCCATTTTCCCGCAAATAAACTTCGAGAAAAATACGAGAACGCTCCTCTTCGTCGTCGTCTTCTTATTCCGCCGAAGCGAACATATTCAAATGTGAAAATTCGTTTATAATATCGACGAGATAAAAAAACAATGAAAATTATAAAATAATATCGCATATGAATGATTGTGGGTTGAATTCAGTGAAATTTATGCAATTTTTCGGAAATGTTAATAAATAAGATATTAAAAGTTCTAATGTATTAATGTACAGCTGTTTCTTTTAAAATATAAGATAATATTCTTGTTATTCATAAGCATTCAAATTGTGTTCGAAAATTATAATTGTTATTATGGCCATCTCTCCCAGAATTACCCTAGTGTAATTTTTCGTTGTTATTCTAGGAATATATTAGGTTATCCAGTAGATCGTTTCATTATTTATTCATAGTGACTGATTTTCGAACACCAATTGTCTCAATTATGGTTTTCTCAATTATTTTGAACAAATAGCAACGAATAACCTTATTTTGAAGTTGTATAAGTAACTTTTAGCTTATAATGCATTTTTATGCAAGATAATTGTCCTACATTATTAGAGTATTTTATTCTCAATATTCATTTATTTCTTTATTCTAAAATAAAATATTACACCAAATCAAATGAATGGACTGAAATTTTACACCTGTTGCATACAATGAACTTGACAGTAATGTGTAAAAAATTGCTTACGAATCTTATTAAGTTGCATTTTATGAATATAAGCTTAATCTTAATTAATTCGAATTTATGATTACTTATCTTTCCATCGATTCTTAAAATGATAAAATATAATAAAATCAAAAAAAGATTGTAAATGAAACTATAATAAAATCGTTGCACAATTTTGAGTAAAAATTGGAAAATTTCCTACGCGTTCAATCTTCGATACGTCCGAAGAAAGTCACAAAATCGTAAAAAAACCGTCGTAAAAAACGCGGAAACGCACATATATAAAAAGGGGTGGTGCAAAAGAAACTCATCAAATGAAAACGTCTTCATTTTTAGTGCTATATGAAAAAAATAAAACACAAGCGCGACAGTATCTCGAAGATAGATATTCAAATTTGTGACTCGGCGCCGCTGATTTTATCGTTCGAAAAATGATTCATTCATGGCCGGGTCAACGAAAGAGAGAAGGCTTCTAATTTGCCGGTGGAAAAAGGGGAAAAAAAGTAACAAAATAGGTATAGAAAAAGGTACAACAACAACAAAAATGGTGAAAAAAGGTACGCAACCACGATTGAGTATGAAAAAGCGTGGAGTGAAAGCACAATGGTGGAATAAAGTTGACGAACTAATCCGGGGGAGCGATTCGTCAACATGTCGCCGAGTAATTTTTCATAGGAATTAGCCTGGTGAGGTCGAGAATTCGAGGGGTTACTGTACCAAAAGTAGCCTATTTTAATATTATGTAGGTATCGTTTTTTATTTTTACTCAAATCCAAAAAAAAAAACCAGAAAATTTGAATTTTTTTACAGTAGATTCATCACATGGTTTTCACTTACAATTAGTTAGAATGATTTCAACTATATTGTTGATTCACAAATGCTGTGTTGTAAATTTTATTTGTAAATATCGAAAATGAAAATAGATGAACAATAGCACATGACATCTTAGGAGCGTTTTAAAGAATCTGCTCTGGTTAATTAAAGTTCAAACATGTTAATAAATATTCTATCATGGTTAAAGTTGAGTAATATGGTTAAGTGTAATTATGTGATAATTCTGTCAATATGCAATTTCAATATGCTTCTAGTACATCAATATTTTCATTGATGTGATTTTTTTATTGATATTTTTATAGGGTTTTGAAAGTAAAATGTTGAATTATTTTATGTCGTGCCGCCACTTTTTTTTTCGGTTCAGCAGTTATTATAGAGCAATCGATCATAAGATACAAACTAACGATACAAATATGATAAAATATCCAGAATTGATTATCGCTTAAAAAAATAAAATTAATCGAGACCAAAATATTCGATTCATACTTTTATAGCAATAAAATTTTGTAAAAATATCATCGAATTATTTCACATTTTACGTCAAATATTTTCAGATTCTAGTCAAATATTCCCTTTTCATACTAATAATTTAAAACAATTAGAGTTTTAGGAATATTTAAATAGGACAAATTCAAAATGGATTGATTCAATTATCGAAATATCAAACTTGAATCGAAATTAATTCAACATGCACTAGAGATCATTCAACTCAAAATGTATTCATCACAAAATAAATCCTATTCTCACCTTACGTATGAAGATTGAACAGCACAAAGGGTACAAGTTACCTTTTTTTTATCGAAATTCAATTATGTACATGAATCACTTCTATGTACGCTCATATGATTAGTGACAAAAGGATATAAACGAATTTGGAACGAAATATATTAAATCACTCGACCTTCTCCTAATACATGTAGCTCGACTTCGAACGATCTTTTCTCAAATCACTCGTACCCCTTGGCCTTTTCACTTATCATTATATTTGGTGACAAAAGGACATAAACGAACTCGAAACTTGTTCCTCGATACATCATCAAATCACTCGACCTCCTCCTAATACATGTAGCTCGACTTCGAACATTCTTTTCTCGAGTCACTCATACCCCTTGACCTTTTCACTCATCATACATATATTTGGCGGCAAAAGGATATAAACAAACTCGGAAATTGTATCTCGACAAATCATCAAATCACTCGACCTCCTCCTAATACAGTACTTCAACTTTGAGCAAATAACTCGACCTCCTCCTAACACAAGTACCTCGACTTCGAGCTTACTTTCCTCGAGTCACTCGTACCCCTTGGCCTTTCCACTCACCATAAACACACATACACATAGAAAAACCAATTTTTCGATTATTCCACCGACCCACACGCCCTCGCACCACCTTGTACGCCAACCAGAAAGCAGAGAGAGAGACACACGTGTATATAAACCGTCGAATATCCAGGGGCGGTTGCGTGCTTTCGGGGGTAGGGCGAAACTATTGACGTGTGCACACCATACCCACCCTCCCCTTCAGAATGCACACCCCGAAAATATTGACTATATTGAACTTGAGTTATTTATTTATACCGAGGGGGCTCGCGTGATCCGGTGGGTGGTGGGCGGACGAATCGACCCCCCATTTGGACACGTTGGCTTCGAAGAGCGGGGTTAGGGTGCATTCTCTGTATCGAGACTTATATACAGAATGTGATAGATATGTGCCCAAGGGGGGGAAGTGGGAGGTTTTATGGGGTTGGATGTGGGCGAGGGGAGGAGCCCGGGGGGCACTATTGCGCGGGATCGAAACGTATAAGCAATTTCGTATTATTGAAAATATCCGCGGGTGAATCGAAAGGGTGTCGTGTCTCTTTTTTTTTCGTGTATGTACATACAGTGTGTTTTGGATTCGTTTGGAGTTTTTGGTGGGTGTAGTTTTGAAGATTTTAAAGTGTAGGAAAGTATAAAAAATGTAAAAATATTTCAAATTGTTCAAATAATTCTATTTTAAATACACCCAACTCTCGTTTTACACGGTTTGAAAAAATTAAAAAATATTTTTTTTACACGATTTATTCGGTTTAACACGGTTTGTTTGAACTATATAATGAATATAGCGAAATAAATAATGTAACTTTTTTTACACGGTTTTTGCTGATCCCTATCCACCGTGTTTAAAACGAGAGTTGGGTGTATAAGCAAAAATAATAAATACAGGTATGTCTACCTAATTTTAATATGAAGCATATATTTAGATTCGAATTACATAGATATGTTTATGAGAGAAAAGTCTGCGACATTCGTAAAGTTCCTTAAATATTCTTTATGATACGACTGATACAAAGTTTTATCATTGAGGCAATACTTTACATTAAATTTTACATTTTCAATGAATATACATATAATCTAAAATTAATCCTTTTTATACAAATAATATTTCATAAAATCCATTTCACTATTCTAATAAAAAACATGTAAATAACACAACACCATCTGCATATCATTGATTTGCTTACAATCAGATAATTTGTAATTTTTTTAAATCAATCTTTAATTTCTTTAAATAACATTACTAACAACTAACAACTAACTACACATTAAAATGATTTCCATTATTCAAATTATTTTTACATTTTCAATAAATATATAATCTAAAACTAATCCCTTTCATACAACTAATATTTCATAAAATCCATTTCACTATTCTAATAAGAAACATGCAAACAATTCAACACCATCAGTTAATCGTAGATTTGCTTACAACCAGATAATTTGTACATTTTTTCAATCAATCTTTAATTTCTCTAAATTACTAACAAAATACTAACTACACATCAAAATCATTTCCATTATTCAAATTATTTTCATATTTATTCGAAACTAAATATACTTTCAAACGTATTCATTCAAAATATAAGCTACAAACCATAAAAACAAAACCTTATTTTCGTCGATAAGAAAACTGAACTATATCAAAACACACCCAATACACACTATAAATCACCATACGACCGGCATAGTGCGTGCGTATGATATCTCCGAAGCTAGAAGGAAAAGTTTCAGACGTCACTATTAGGGGAGGCAAAAGTTTCGCATGGAAGCCATCTCGCCTTGCGCTCCCCCCATCGCTCGTAGACACGCACACCCCACAGTCCCCACCGAGCGGGGGGAGACCGCGGCGGAATGGAACGAATTTGTAACAGAAAACTCGATTGTAGTCAATTTTTCGATTTGAATAAAAGGCCGCCATCAAATTGTCGTTGGCAGGGCCGGGAAAGCTCCGCTCGCGGAAAACGCGAATAGTTTTCCGCGAAAGCGATTCGATTCCAATAAAAAAATATACGACTTTTGCGCTAGAGACTTGCTGGTGTTATTTTTTTTTTTCGTCGAAGAGTTTTTACTTTCATGTGAGTGGTTTTGATGAAGGAAAGGGTGGGTTTTTTTTTAGGTTCGTTCGTTTTTTTTTTTTTTGGTTGATTCGGATGGGTGTTTTGGTTATTGGTTTTTGATTCGGTCGTTTCGTTTTTGTTATAATAACGATGCTGAGATGGGAATTTCAGTCTTAATCTGAATACAGAGATGGGAGTTCTTGTGTGGATGAGTCTAAATCTGAATTGTCCAAGTTAAGCATTTTTCTTTTAACAAACTCTATAAGTGAGAGTTAGTTGAGTTATGTGTTCAGATATTTTTTTAGATGTTGAATTTTGAAATATTAATTTTTTAAAATTATCGTAATGAAATAATCTCATATGAAATATTTATCAATTTTCGAATAATTGCATAATTATTATTTTTCAAATGAATTTGGTAGCACGATTTTTCGTAAATATATTAGTTATTTAGTTATAGTTAGTTTGCTTAAAATTTTCAAATGACGACTGAAAAGCACTAATTGTAAGCGTACAAGTGATTTTTATTAGAAATTGAGTTAAGTTAAAGAAATCGTTCTATACCTATATTATACAGAACCATTTTCTGTACTTAACTCAATTTCGATAAAAAAAAGTTCACCTATGCTTTTCAGTTGTCAAATATTATTTGCATAAATAAGACGAATTTAAGATACAATAGAACAATCTATTATATATTACAGAAGATTTGCCTATATTTTTAAAATAATGATTAATTAGAGATTCTACATAAATGTTCAAAAATTATTTAGAAATTAGAATCACAATGGAACAACAACACATGCTTAAATTTCAAAACATTTTTTTTTAACAATTCAATCTGAATTTTTCTATTAAATAAATATAAAATTCAGCACGTACACAATATTCTTGGATGCAATTCAAAATCTCGAGTTTGCACAAATCCATTTTGAATAAATAAGGAAATGTTGAATTGACAGGTCTTACTTCGCTCGACTTCCTCTCGCGAAACGCGTCAACTCTTCGAGGCTCTTTCGCGTCCAACAACCGCGATATTCAAACTTCAATAATAATTTAATCAGGGCCGGATCGGGAATTAGGATGACCCTTCTTCACTCGAGAAGGCGATTCGTTTCCACCTCGAAAATTCGGAAATTCGAAACGACCCTTTTTTCGTCATTAAAAAGGCTACCTTTCCGATTGGGGTTGGAGTTTCAAACCCTCGAAGAGTGGACATTGGGTAATCTCAAGTATTAAATAAGGAAAGGTCCTCTCGAGGGAACTTTTTTTTTATTGCTTGTTAGAGTTGAAGGTTTCTTGTTGAATTAATATGATGTTAATTTTTAATTTTGAATTTTTTTTTAACAATGTGTGTCTTTAGGAAGACTTCGGTTTTGCTGTCTTTCGCGGAAAAGGATCTCGCTAAGCATTTATATTTCGTAAATCCTTCTTTTGTGGGAACGAAAGCAAGGATTTGGAGGGATGCTGACAAGAATTTAATATTGCATCGATGTGACCGTGTGTGGATAACAACTTTCGTATAATACACATATTTAATACGTACTCTTCATGCGAAAGATACATATTACATTATGTCGACGACGAATATTAAATACTACTCCTTTATGCTATTCGCGATTCGAAAAACGAACGCTGAAACGTATTTGCGTACAAAACATATTAAATGTTATAAGGAGTTGGAGATAATTTGAGCGTTTCGCTAGAAAAATGTTTAAATATAACATCATGAATTTCATTTTGTACGGATGATTTAATTTTAAATTTGAATAAAGATCTAGGTTTTGAACTTGATAAAATTACAAAAAATATTTTTATTTTGAAACCAAACACATTTCAATAATTTATTTAAATAGATAAAGTAAGAAAAAAGTCTTAAATATAGAAATACAAAATTCAAAATGGTCTAAATATTGAAGAATTTTTCAGATTAATTAGATTATTTATTTATTGTTCTCTCTACGGGCATAGCCCAATTTAGTCCAATAGCCCAAAATAGGCATTTAACATCAAAAAAAAAATATAATAAATTACAAATACAATAATTAACCAAAATAAAATCATTATACTATTACAAATTATATTATTAGATGAAATAATTAATTGTAAGAAGAAAAATATTGGATTAATAAATGAATATTCTCGAATTATTTTGATGATCCTAGAATTTAAGTTTAAAATAAAATATTGGATTCGAAAATAATTTTATTGAACTTTATTTCATTTAAATTCGGCTCTGGATTTTGTACTCTATTTACACAAAGTCAAAGCAAGATTACTATCAAAATATTTTATCAATAATAATACTAAGTCCTTCTCAAACTATTTTCTTAGAATGTCAAAATGTAAAATCTAAATCGATATTAAAAAATTGTAGAAAATTCAAATTCACAATTCTCAATATTTCACTTTACAATCCAAAATAAATTTCATTCAATCTAAATCAATCACATAAAATCAAAATCCCTAATCCTTCAATTTCGAAAAATTGAAACAAATTCAAATTCAAAACTCTTGATACCTCACTGTAAAATCCAACATAAATTTCATTCAATCTAAATCAATCACATAAAATCAAAACCCCTAATCGAAAATCGAATTTTTCAACTGGAACAAAATTCAATCCTTAAAAAACCAGCCTCATATAAAACTCTCCATATAAATAATAAAATTTTCAAACATGGACTTTTCATGCACCATCACCATAACAATCTTCGTATGATTTACGACCGCTCGAATAAATCGTCTCGATGAAGTGAGGAAATAGTTTGCGACCCCTGCGATGTAAGGGCGCGCGCACACTCTCCCCATATACATAGAGCTAAGGGTCGATTTGCACACACCCTCTTAGATTGGACCACAGCCGAAAAGCCGAGGGTTCGCCGACCTTTGACTGTGTGTAACGGTCGGGGGAGGGCGGGGCGGGTAAGTCCGCAATAATGGAAAAATACGTCAAGCGAATGCCTCGCATATTTTTTTGTCGTGAAAACGAAAAATGCGCGCGTTTTTTTTTTTGGTTCATTTTTTGGGGTATGTAGTCTGCGTTTGAAAGAGCGCGAAAAACGCGTGTAAACTCGGCACTGAGTAAGTTGTAATGCTCGTGCGAAAAATATCCGAGTCCATTTTGTTGGGGGTGATTTTTTTTTTTTTGGTGATGGATGTTGGATGGAATCTGTTGCGATTGCATTTTCTGCGACGTTTGAGATGATTGTTCTTATTTTTTTAGAGTGTTTTAGATTGTATCAATTTTTTTCAATACCATCGTGATGCACTATTTTATACTTATGTGTTTATATTTGGAGTAAAACTTTATATAACACTATTTTTATAGTTTAAAATATATTAAAAGATCTAAAGCTAGAACATTTTCAACCAGCCTTGAAACCGATTAAATTTTCTTTAAATCATTTCACTGTAAAAAGTAAATCTTAAATCCCGACACGATCTTAAATTTGAGCGGTCTTAAAAATCGATTTGTGTCGAAATTAAATTGCTTAAAAATTATGTTAGCTGTATTTAAAATCAAAATTATATTTTATTCCGTATATTTAATATATTAAATACGGTTAAAAATGTTTATGTAATTTTTTAGAAATTTAATTTCAACGTAAATCGATTTTTAAGACCGTTAAAATTTAAGATCGTGTCGGGATTTAAGAGTAAATTTTTACAGTGTTGTTTCTTTTTTTAATTTAATAATTTAAAATAATCTAAAAGTCATGTTTAAAAAGTAATATTTATTTATTTATTTAAACAGGTAATTTCTACCCAATTTTTTATATACACACCGTGTATTTTAATCGGTCGTAAGTGGCACAGATAACCCTGAATAGTTAGTATCATTCACTTTATAGTATAGTGAAGATGAGACTCATAAGAGTAGAGAAGTGCACACATAGGTGTCACTAAATAGTTCGAATTAATCGAACGTATGAAAGGTGTAGGTGATGTGATCATTTGCGGAGACGTTTTGTAAAGTGTTAAATTAACACTTTTTTCGAATCAAATGAATCCAAACATTCGAAAGAAACGACCGTGTCTCCATATCAATTTTTATCAATTAAGAAAAAAAAGACATTTTGACACTCGCCAAGATAGGACTCGAACTCACGCATCCCAAGTACGCTGAATCGACACGGCATGCACAAACGCTTTATACCGCTGGCTATTATAAAATATTAACTATTATAAAATATTTTTTTATCATCATACCTTTACGACAATTGAAAATTTACCGAGAAAAACACCAAATTGAAACATTTTCGCGAGTGTCGAAAAAAATTGACCTAATAGTAGAGCGCAAACGAGTTCCTAGTACTAAACCCTCAGGCGTTCAAAGGGAGGCTTCGCACACGCGTATTCATATTTGTTCCCATTTTTTTATTATTTTTTATTATCATTTCGTATTTTTATTCGAACACAAAAGGGGTACGAGCGAAACTCTCACAATAACCCGGGGTATGCATCATTACTCGGCGACATGCTCTCCTTAAGGTCGCGGACGTATGAAAAAGCGAACACGTGTGTGTACTATTTATTTTTTTCCTCTTTTTGATATCGTCGTCTCTTGTGTGATTTTGCGCCCCGCCCTGTATTATAATGTCTCGAGGAGGAAAAAGGATGAAGGAGGAAAAAAATACATAAAATAGCCCGGTCGCCCCCGACTACAATTTACTATATATTTATGTGCGAGGATTCGAATATACCCTTTACTCTCTTTCTCTTTTGCCGTACCTTTAAGTAAAACGGGGAATTTCATTTTGTATCCCTTTCTGTGTGTTTCTCGCGAGGAGGATGTGTGTGCAGTACAAGCGTATTGTGAATAGGAACGTTTTTCCAAAAAAAAAAAATGAAACTTACTTTCGAGAACTGGTGAAGTTAAGTTTTGAATCTGCTTGTTCAATTTGAAAGACTACATGGAAAAATCTGGAATTTAAAGCAATTTGGAAATGACACATTTTTTCATTCATACACAATTATAAAATCACCTATGAGCTCTATTACTACGAGAAATTAGCGCGAAAAAAGGGGTCTAATGTTTCAGTTAGCAGAAAGCATAAGATTTTGGGTAAGGGTAGGTCTTAGCCGTGCATTTGGATCTAGAAAGAGGAATACGTCGAAGGGGATGTTTCTACTCTAAAAACTACCCTCTAAAGGTGACTTACCCTTACCCAAAATCTTATGCTTTCTGCCAGCTGAAATCATAGACTCCCGTAATTTCTCGGACTATATGTAATATATAAAAATTGAAGTCTGTTTGCTGTGTGATAAGTAATAATCTCTTAAGCTGTTCATCAGATTTCGATCAATTTTTTCAGTATCATTATATGCACATATAGTATATCTGCATCATATTAAAAATTTTGCACTTCTAATAAATAAGTTATAAATCAACGAAGATATTAAACAAAAACTACCAGAATATATTTTACTAAATTAATTTAACTTTTGAAATATTTACGACTGCCTTACTAACCTCAACCCACCCTTTTTGTGAACGATACATTTGCAACGATCTTATGTAATGTTTATCCTACATTTAAATCAGAATTTAGTCAATCTATATTATAAATACGCTAACGATGCTCGAAATTTTCAGCCACAGCCGTGCCTCGAACCCGGGCGTTCAATTTATTAGCCCAACGCTTTACCTCCGAGCTAACATCGTAATTACGAAACTGCATCGTTTAACGTATTTAAGGTGTAAAATCTTTTTTTTTATTTCACACATAGATGGCAATACGAATTTTGATTAATTCCGAACAATTTTCATACACATGCGCCTACTGCTAGTTTTTTTCAATAAATACTATACAATCAGTTTAAAATCCTTAAAATTTCGAGCAACTCCAGATCCCAGCATCTACCTAACAACCATCAATTCCAATAGCAATTCCCTTTTATTCCGATATGAAAACTACAGTGGAGCACTCTTCCCTCGAACGACTCCCACGGTGTAGATCTGTAGTGTACATTTTGAACAGGGTATAGATACACGTAGTGTAGAAGATTATAGAACGAAGTATAGGGAACAAATTTTCTTTACGGCTAAGTCTCCTTTGAGGATAATAGATTTTCTATCATGTCTGCTCGAAGGGAGTGGTTGCCTTTCCAGTGCAAAGGATATATTATAAGGATAGACGCACATATCCACATAAGCATATATGGATTTTTTTTAAGGGGGTGGCAACACAGGTACTACGACCTCTTTCTATCCGAAAGTGTATTTTCTAACCGCGAAGTGTTTAGATCGGAATTAGGCAATTTAGATACTCGCTTTATCGGGAACGGGTTCGTTCTTATGGAGATAAGCCGAACTGTGTGTATGATGGGGCAATGTTATGCCCTTTTTTTTCCAAAGATATTTCGTAACGTGTTGATAATGTTGTGTTGAGTTTTTTTTATCAATTTTTAAGTTTGCCTTGATCCCGATTTTTGTCGAAGGTTTTGAATTTTATGGTGTTTTATTATATATATGTCCATTGTTTTGAATTCGATTAGACATATTTAATGTTTTGTATTTAACTTTAATGAAAGGTTAAGCATTGATTTAAATTATTAAAGGTTGGAAAATATGATTCTTTATAATAATATAGGGCTCTTCAATAGGTACGCTCAAACTTTGACAGTTAACTACAGCCATATTATTGAATCAACAGCTAAACTTCATTTAAATCTTATTTCATATTATACAGAGAGTTATTTAGTATGATCTACTGATCATTTTCTAAATCTTACATATCAATATAATCAAATGCTCTAAAAAAAGTAAACACATCTTGAAAATTCAACAATATTGCTCATTCAAATAATTTACAAATTTTGTGATTGCTTTCCCACAAATTTAACCAAAAATTGTAAAATATATTTTCAACATCGTTTAATTTTCGATATTTTCGATGTTCGTATGTAACGAAAGCAAATTTTCAATGGGAGGCACGCGTATTTATAATAATCTACATACATTTTCATATCGAAAAATGAATACTTTCCGAAAGAAAAACTCAATATATTCGAATATACGGAACACTCATCCTTTCGTCATCTATTTCGTACGTATACAAGGAATGGGAAAAAAAATGACAAATTTCGCGTCGGCATACATAAAAATCGTATTTTTTCCTATTTCCCCCGGTTATCCTCATCTCGGGATATATGATGTGACTGTGTGTCGCTTTTATTCGTATTATTTTTTTCTTCTTCTTATTCATTCTCATATCCATATACTTATATGGTGCAGAATTTTTATAATACTTCATGATGAAACTTGAAAAATAATTGTTTCTATTAAGAATCTGATTTGAAACTTTAATATGTTACTGTGATTTTTCGAATGAAATTGATCGATTGGTATAATAAATATTGTTTATTTATTTATTCACTAGTTGCTAATACCAGGTATTAATCAAAATTTTATATTTTTTTTATCAATTTTTGACTAATCACATGTACGTATAGGGCTTCTCAATAGACAAGATCAAACTTGAACAGACGTATATGGACATATTAGTGAATTCAATAAGAAAATTGTGTCTATATAACTGAGTTCAATAAACGTAGGAGAGAATAGGGCTAGATATTTTTGGGGTAAGTTGTTCCGAAAGGAATAATAAAAAAGAAAAATATTAATACAATGTAAAGCAATAGGTATTTTGCAACTATTTTAGCTAATATGGTTATGTTTGAGTAACGAAACGACTTCGGAACAACTTACCCCTAGAACTTCACACTTCCTTTTACAAATGAAACAAAATTTGATCGAAATCTGATGAACAATTTAAAACAATATGCATGAATTGTATTTTTTTTTTAATAAATTTCAATTATAGAAATTCACTGTTATGTATAGTCATATTCATATGAAGCTACACGTAGGAGAAAACGCTCGGATTGTAAGCATTCGTTTTGTGCCTCACGATAAGATTGAAGACGACAAAAAAATATACTATGTACAAAAATAAAATACACAAAAAAATAAGGGATAGGCATGTCGCAAAGGGGTAGAAAGGCAGTACCTTCGGATAAATCGATATAGCGCGTCTCGGATAACGTTAGGAAAAACCGGGAATTTTCCGAGATAGATCCGCGAAAGGCGAGCATTACCCGAAATATAATAATGCAATACAACCGAATGTGTCTTTATATAAAAATATATATATGTATATATACATATATAATATTATATGGGTGCTTTCTGATCCGCCACATTTGTACGTATTCAATCTTCTTGGCGTTTCGTTTTGGGACGACATTCGTGTTACGGTGGGCGGAGACGGGTTGAAAGTGGAAGGAAAACCTCCGGTGGGCGGGCTTGGGTAGGGAAAAGCCACCCACTTACATTATATATGAAAAACGGAAAAACGCCCCCCCATTTCGCCCCCAACTTATCCCATTCTGCTTCTCCTCATCCGACACATCGCATGGGAGAATAAGGCAGTTGAGATATTGTATGTTGCGCTACTTCATAACCGTTTTTTTTTCTTTTTAGAATATGTTTTGAATATTGTGCTTGTTATTAACAATTCGATTGACATATAAAAAATATGTTTTTTTTTAAGCAGTAAGTCTGATTTCGATCAGACTTTCCAGAGATATTGTAAGTTTAAGAAAATTTCTCTATCAATACAATAATCTATTTGACGACTGAAAAGGTCGAGGGGTACAAGTGACTGCGGTGATTTCGAGAAAAGCGCGTTCAAAGTTGACCATGTTTCTACATGTATTAGGAGGAGGTCGAGTGATTTGATGATATATTAAGGCACACGTTCTGAATTCGTTTATATCCTTTTGCCACCAAATAAATGAGCGTGCATAGAAGCAATTCCTGTGCATAACTCAATTTCGGCAAGAATGTCATTTGTACCCCTTGGCCTTTTCGTTCGTCATTTATATGATTTGTTGATTATTCTTATATCTGTCGGAAATGTTTCTATTCAATATTATAATAATCTTTTTTTTTGAAAATTCAATGTTTGGCAATTTTTTGTGTACTCTATGTTCTCTTTAATTGCAATGAAACTCTTCGTAGTTTTTAAGTACACATCTGGGAAGGTTTTAGAATCATTACAAACTATCGATCAGTCCGTTGAATATATCAGTGATTTTCAACCCATTGAATATATCTATGTGCAGTTTTGGAGCGTTACATGGACACACACACACCAGACACAGAATAGTGCTATTATATAGTTGAATCATTACAATTATTTAATAATATATTTTAAAAACGATAAAAAACTGTTTAAATAGTTTGTAATTTAACTGTATACGTAATGCTTTTGTTTTTATAATTTTAAATTAATACTTATTTCTATTAAAATTATGTACATACGTTTATTGAAATTGGTTGCTTAGTTACGTCAAACTATAATGCAAATATTGTGATTAATTACAAATGTAACAATTTCATATGAAAAAATCGTCACAAATTCATTTTATTTAAATTTAGCTCAAAGTCGATACAATCTTAATCAATTTAAAGTTATATTTTGATGAAATCATCACATCGACATGACAAATCTATAACTGTACAAAATGTAAAGTCGGACGCACACGCGACAATTCAACGAATACAAAATTCAAATTCCGAACGAGCAATAAAAAGCGAATTTCCTGCGCGAATTCAAAAACAATTCCGCCGACAAAAAAATTACTACCGTTTCGAGCACTATTCAAAAGTCACACTCGAATCGCGCTCGATCGGCGCGAAGTCGTAGTAGCGAGCGATGCGAATGTGCCTCGCGTAATATTTATAAGGAGACGACGAGGACGCGGCACGTGTGTGACGTCTACGAAATGTTATTTCTTTTGCGCATCGGATCCAATTTTGGATTACATACATTTCGCAGAAGAAGAGGGAGCCAACGACTACTGTGCCAGGGGTTCCCAAATGTATTCCGCATTTGAGGATGGAAAAAAAATTGGGAAAAATTGAGCGAAATTGGGAAAAATCGAGCGAAATTGGGTTAGGTTGTGGGGAAATCGAATTTTTTTCGATGTGACGTTGTGGAGGTTGAATCAAGTGTGGATTCGATGTTTGTGGTATTTTGATGGAAATAATACTGGGTATTTTATTAATTTTTGATTCAGTGAAAGTGCTAGGGTTTATTTTTGAAATGAGTTTATAATTTTATAGAAAATTGTGAACGTAAGCGTAAGTTCTTTTATTGGTGCATATATTGATTTTATTGAAAATATTTCTTCAAATTATTAAGATCAATTTACATATAGCTCTAGTCATTCGCGTTGTCGTTTTTTTTTCTAGTTCTGACATCAACTGCTAGCTATTTTTTGTATATGTGAGAATAAGCTAAATGTAATCAGATATACAAATAAATGACAACATGAATGGATAGAGCAATATGTAAATTGACTTTTAGATTCACGGAAACGAAAAAAAAATTTACTATTTTGTGAAATGAATGTCGATTTGTCAAAATAAATCAGATATTAAATAAATAAAGGACATAAAAAGGCCATTTTTGGAAAAAAATGTTAATTTAAAAGATAGAGAATCAAAATAAAGGACGTGTTGTTGCAACACTTATGACTAGTCACTAGTATTAAACATTTCTGAGGATATTTTCTTTACTAGTCTTATTATCCAAAAAAAGAAATCATTAAAAAACTTTAAGACTTTCCAAAGAGCCTAATTTCATAAAAATGCCGATTGAATTAAAAATCATTTCAAATTTTACTCCAACCTTCAATAAAACTACTGAATTTGATTGAAGGTTTAAGAAAAAATGGAGAAAGGTGGTTCAGAAAGGAACTATCTTTCCTTAATAAAATATTCTCAAAATCGATTCCCATCTACAATAATATAAATTTTATTAGACATATCGATTCAATATGACCTAACCAAGTAATATAGATCCAAAATAAATTTGAAGAAACTCTGTTGCAGACCGTGAGAGGGTACATATCAATAATGCCGCAGATGGAACACGCCCTGAGAGTAATTCGACGCGTATTCCTGTGACACACATCAGACAGACAGACAGACAGACACGAGAGAAGCAGAAGATGATCCACCGAACGAATTTAAAATATTCACCTCGCGACGTGTCCTCTCTTTTCGCCATCGCGGGATACGCTCCTTTGGGTCCTTCCTGGTGCTGAAGAGGATCTCGTTTCGATGCGAGTGGAAGGTGGGTAATTCTTGGATGGGATGGAAAAGGTTTTGTGATGCTTTAGGGGGTTTTGAGGGAGTTGTTTGTTTGTGATTGGGATTTTTGGATGTTTTGAGTTTTTTAAGCAAAAATAGTGTGACGTTGATATCGAAATGTCTGAAATTAGCTGGTAGTGCTAATGGGAATTATGAGTGCTATGATTCTTGATTTGCAGGATATGTTTGCAGATAAATATCAGATTATCTTTTTGCAATGAGCAAACGTTAAAATATATTGGAAATAAGGTGATTTTTTCAGACGTAGCTGGATGCTTGATGGTATCGATTTAATAGGCAATACACGAATAGTTATGGATGGTAATTATATGTACTTCCTATATGAGCCACTAAAAAGATTCAAATTTCAGTAAAATCTTCATTGGCTTTGAGATTGAGTAAAATTTAATCGATAGCATAAGAAAAAAACGTTTGAGCGACTTAAAAATACATATTTGACTTTAATGCTATTTTATTCGATGAAATTTTATTAGCTTTCAAAATTTTTTATTAAATAGCATCTGAGAAGCATGTATTTAATAGAATGTACTTCAATTAATACTATTTTGTATAGTTATTGAAAAAAAAAATCGTCTATCAATGGACAGTCATTTGTATATTATGTATAATATTCACTAACACTGTGCGCGTTACAAAATTTCAGAAAAGTGTGCTATTAAAATGAAGGAATTTTAAAGAACTTTGAATACAGAATGTTTTGTTTCATTTGCTTGATTTTGAATAAAATAGTAATATTTTTTAATAACAAAACAATCATGTTATAACATGAATGATTATTCGTAAACAACAAAAAAGAAGAATCTTACGGCATGTCCACACTATGGCCGGCGGCTTCCAGCGGCAAAATACAAAACATGCCATATATTTTTTATCTTCATACATTATCACTTAATTTTCATTTAATAACAAGTAAAATAAGATTTCAATTGGAATTGATTAAGATAAAATATAAAATGAATGAAGATAAAAAATATATGGCATGTTTTGTATTTTGCCGCTGGAAGCCGCCGGCCATAGGGTGGACACGCCGTTACACAATAACATAAAAAAAACAATTCAATCCAACCGAATATAACAAAAAACTTAAACTATCTTCAAACTTAATTCAAACCCTCAAACTTCAAGAACCAATCAAAACATCCTCATCTATGCGAAAGTGCAACGCGGCGCCACTAGACGTCCTTGAAAACGCTTTCCAAGGTCGCATGTGACACCGCTCCCGAAGGAAATTAGGTCGTCGCCCCCGAGCCGAGTTCGCTCCACAAGTAGCAGATAAATATAATTGCGAGCGGGCCACTCCGCCCCACTCTCCCCCGGCCGCCCGTCTCGCTCGCGATAATTAAATCCATTAAGAGCGACTGAGAGCGCGAGAAAAGAGCGGGACGCGCACCCCGCGCCATAACGAGAGAGGGGGACGCAGGGGGACGTTGGGGCAGGTCGGCACCTCGTGCGCTCGGGGCTTAAATTACTCGCGCAAATTAGGCGGTGGGTCCCCTTCGCGTTTATCTCCGTTTCGCCACCCCAAGGTTTAAACCTAAGGTTTATTATTTAACTCTCTCTCTCTCTTTCGCTCTTTTATGTATGTGTGTGTGTGTGTCTGTTTTTTTCCGCGTTTTATTTTCGACGTAATGAGGTCGCTCGCCGTCGACCAACTTTCCCCGTTTTCTCCGCGGGGAAAAAAGAGATGAACGAAACGAGGTCTTTGGGTCTCGTTTGCGCGGCTATTAACCCCTCGCCGTGAACTTTTTTAAAGGATCGTGTGCATCGCTCGTTATGCGAGACAATGCTTTCCGTGTTGGGTTAGATCAGTTTAATTTATAATTTTATTTTAATTAAATTGAAATTATTTTGCAGATTTATTTATATCTAATATGTAATGCGTTTAATATGTTAATGCAAGCAATGTTCCTTTTATATGAATGCCAAAAATTTCAAAATCCATCAATGAAATGTATTTCTACTTAATCATTCATTTCATTTCATACAATTTATCATCTTATAATTAGAGACAATATTGCATTGATTGTTAATAGTTATATGATAGAATTTTATATCCACAATAAATTTTCTTAAAATGAAAAATTGAAAATTTGCAAATCAATAAATTAGCTAATTGTACGCAAGGCGTCAAAATATTCAAGAGTTTCTCGTATAATAACAACAGAGAAAACAAATTTTGGATCATATGAATGAAAAATATATATCAATACGATCTTCATTATGTACCAATGAAAAAAAACACACACAAAAGATCCATCACAACAGTATAATGATGCATCTTCCCTTTTTTCCTAAAGATGCGTTCGCATAACGAACCCCTATCCGAACGTTCAACCCCCGCGTTCAAGAAATAATATAATACAGCCTCGAATAATACATTTCCATCGTACTACTGTCCCGCATCGTACGCACAATACAGTTTTACTTTCCCCTAAATACACGTGTACATGTACAGTACAGCCTCGATTAACCGGAGTAATATAAAATGAAGGAACATAGTCCAAAATTATCTCTTGTTATTACCAATTACTTTGAACTAGCTTCAGTGACCAGGCATTGCAAAGATATGTGACTCTCGCCAAGGACTAATGGATACGAATCTAGCATCGCGAAGACATTGAGCCCGATATGGCATGCACAATCGTTTCATACCGTTGAATTATTGAAGTTCAGTTAATCGAGGCTTTACTGTGGATGATTTTTTCACTTTTTTTCCTCCACGAGGATATTCAGATCGCGTCTAACAAAAGGCGAAGGTGCGTAAGGAGAGGCTGCGCGCGCGACATTTTAAATTGCCAATTATTTGAATTTCACCTTGTATTTTTCACGCTGGATCCCTTTATTTTTGACATTCGATTATCCGAGTGAGGGCCCCCCGTTTTATTACCATATAAAATTTGTAGCGCCTTTCCTTCGGTGCGATTTTTTCCCTTATTCGTATCGTATATTCGGCGAAAAATAATATTTTCCATGCACGCATGTATGTATAAGGCTATGCGTGCATGCGAGAGGAAAAAATGTGATGTGGGGGTTGAATAAGCGAGAAGAATGATGTTCCGAAAAAACGTGATATACTTCTACTATTTCACCGGTGAAATATGCAAAGCATCCTATCTGAATCCATTTCTGCGCAGATAAACTTCTTGGCAAAGACGCGTGTTAGATATGGAATAAAATGTATATATTTTTTCTTGTACGTGTGTGTTTTCGTATGGGAGAAGAAAAATAAAGGTTTTTTTTCCCGGCATTTTTTCCTATTTCCCCTACGATGTGCGTGGTTGTCAAATTTATATGTTTGACGTGTGTGTTTGTGTTTTGAGAAGAATCGATCGAATGGTATGGAATGAAAGTTTGTATATTTCGCAGATATCAAATTTCTTATATTTTTGTTTATAATACATTACAAGAACCTTATTTGGTTAATAGAAGTTTGAATTTAATAGTAGTTTTCAATGGACGAAAATGCATTCAAAATATTAAGCAAAAACTTTAAATATAAGTCCAATTCACGCCTAATTAATACAGAACTTAGATTTTTATTTTTTGTGTTAAATTTATGTGAAATGGCCTTAAAATATTCCAAAATTGTCAATTTTCACATATATTTTCGAAATTAAAATAATAAGTATTAATTATGATCTTATTCAATCAAAAGAATGATAATATTAAGGATAGGTGAAGAAGGGGGGAATTAAAAGGAAAGGGGACACATGGAATTTAATTATGTTTATTTCAATACTAATTATTTTTTAAATACGTTTTTCAAAAGAAAGTTACATGTGAAAAATAAAAGAAAAAAGAATAAGTTTCCAAGAAGGTTCAAGTCTTCCCACATTCCCCTAGAACTTACATTAGTTAGTTCAACAAGCAGAGCTGTACTGATTTTTTTTTAACAAAAATATTTGACATTTGAAATTTTATTTTAGTATTTGTACAATGTATCATTTGATAAGTTAATTTAGGTTTTTATTTTATTTTTTAGATATTAAATTGGATTCAGTTGGGTTGAATATCGTGCTCTTTCAATAGTACACGAGAATCCTTATTTCTTTGACACATGAAAAAAAATATAATTTCAGAATAATTCCGAAATAAAAAAAATACATTTATCTACAACATTTGCGTAGTATATAGAGTGTGCTCTTTGGTGAAATAAATTGGGTCGGATGTATGCGAGGAGCAGTATTTCTTTTTCGCTGGCGCGCGTATATCACGCATCAAAGCCTACAAAGGAATATTAGTTGCAAATACCCAGTAGATTGGTTCACCTACGTACATTTTATACACACGTATACTGTAAAATAAAATAAAATATATATAAAAAAGCGTACTTATATCGCGATGGGGAAAACGTATCCGTGGCGAGTGAAAGATAGGAGTTCGTTTTGTGCGCGAGATAAGAAAAATAGACACGGCAAAATGGAAAATTTATACCTATGGGGATTGGAGAGACGTATCTTGTTTGTCTTTTGGACAAAATATACGGCGCGCAAAAATATCATATTCATGCCTAAACAAATACGACTCGTATACTTTTTATTGTATGTATGTTTGTTTGTCTGTATGTGGATATAATACGTTTTGTGTGCGAGTCTGTTTCGCTACCCCTAAGGCTTTCCGGGAAACTTGCCGGGCTTCAGACGTGTTTTTCAAACTGACGAACGCTATCCGGGATGTTGTTGCGTTTGTTTTGTTCGTTATTCTGGAAAATCTTCTTTATGTGTCAAGTGTTTGTGTTAATGTATTGTGTAATGTCAGAAATATGTGATTTATTTGTTGTACAAATGAATTTAATAAAACAAATATCCCCGTTCTTAATTTATTTTATTTTATTTTAAACAGGTAACTTCTACCCAATTTTTTATATACACACCGTGTATTTTAATCGGTCACAAGTGACATAGATAACCCTGAATAGTTAGTATCATTCACTTTATATAGTGAAGACGAGACTCCTAAGAGTAGAGAAGTGCACACATAGGTGTCACTAAATAGTTCGAATTAATCGAACATATGAAAGGTGTAGGTGATGTGATCATTTGCGGAGCCGTTTCGTAAAGCGTTAAATTAACACTTTTTTTCGAATCAAATGAATCCAAACATTCGAAAGAAACGACCGTGTCTCCATATCAATTTTTATCAATTAAGAAAAACGAAATTTTGACACTCGCCAAGATAGGACTCGACTCACGCATCCCAAGTATGCTGAATCGACACGGTATTAATATAGGTTTGTTGAAAAGTGCATTTATAGATAGGTTAATAAAATCAATTGGAAAAATCACGATTGGATTTTATTTTCATAGACTCATACGTGGGCGCCATATTGAATTTTCCAAAATGTATGACTAAAAATAATCTTTTTTTAATATATGATTATTCATATTATTTTTACATAAATCTACCTTTTTATAAACTGTTTTCATTTTTGTTCTAAATTTAGATAAATTAGGCTTAAAAAAATTAAATTCTAAAAATTTCCATTCGACTTATTCCCTCGATTCCTCCCTAGAATCTTTCGGGCAACTGAGCCGAATAAGCGCGAAACAAAGCATATCGTTTCGAGCGTAACACGGAATAAACAGTCAATAAATTTAACACACCATCTCGAAAAATAATATCGAAACGTCGACACCATAAAAATTCAAAAAAGTCGACGAGACGCGCGCCAAAACTTCGAAGCGTCCATATTTTTATTATACAAGCGATAAAGCATAAAAGACACACACAACGTTTACGATATGGAAAGCGGGCATGTATCGTATATACGAGATATCGTATCGTATATACGAAAATGATATCCTCGTGTAAAATATGCGAAACGTAATATATGCGACGGCATATCCGAATGTGAGCAGCAGCAGTAGAAGAACAGAAAGGGGTTGCACAGTGTATGTGTAATATGTTTTGTCGCTTCAGTCGGTCGTAAAAATTTCGCGAATTTCGCCGCGGATCCATGCATATGCGCATACGTTTAGCGAATGCATACATTCGCGATTGTGCATGTACTTTTGTGCAGGGATGGATCTAAAAATATTCTATAAACTCTAGATCCACCTCTGCAAAAAAATTTGAAAAAAAAATGGTAAAAATGTGGACAATTTTGTCGTTTTTAGATTTTTTTAGTGCTTGGATGTTAATCTGGTTGTGAAGATATTTGATTTAATTTAACAGAACTTAAAACGTGATTATAACCTAATCTAATCTGTCTTATTAAATTTACGCCGATTGTAAAATACAAAAAATTTGGAAGATTTTTTTTAAAGAAATTAGCACTTTAAGATGACCATTATAATACAGGCAACTGTCCTATAGTGCAATAATGTATTCTATGTTGTAATAGTTATATTTAAAAGAAAGAATTTAATCTATATAAATTTAGGGATAGGTTAAGTTAGGTTATTTGTACAAATTAGGAAAAAATAAAGCTGCATCAGTAAAAAAAATAGCAGTAGGCAATATTTGTGGTATAGTATACTATTACTACTGTTTTTCTCACCTAACGTAGTACGAAAAACACTATTTTTGAGTATGTAATTTAATGCATAATATAAATCTAGAATCATATTATAAAAAGAATACCGTATGTGATTTAAAAGATCATTTTTATCATCAAACTTTATTCAGAAAATTCGCATCCCAATTGATTTTTTTTTACAATTTATGTTACTGTAAATAAAAACATTTTGAATAGAATATTCAAAAATGAATTAGTACAAGGTGAATGCTATAATACAAATAGAATCCTCCCTTGATTCGGCCCTGGTTTTCGTGTATGTACTTAGAGAATGTGTGCACTTTAGTCCTTGGCGACTACCCGAGTGTATATGGAATTGAACGTTTCTTCGCTTCTGGATGGATACGTCTCAAACACTCGTTTCTGTGTTGAATTTTCTGAATGTTGAGGTATTGTATGATGTTTTTGAATATATTTGCATCGGAAAATATATGAAATAAGCTTTGAAATAATAATATCACTGATAAAATACAATTTTCTTTCGATAAGAATGTGAAAATTATTGGTAAAGTTATATTTTTTGATAATTGAATTGAAGCTTAAGAAATTAATTTTTAAGTCAAAAATTTATTTATCAAGATTCAGATTGAAAAATTTCATTTGAATTGTATTAAAATATTAGGTTAGTACTGATGTAGTTTGAGTAATTTATAGATTGATTGTGATTAAGTCGATTCTTTCCTAAGTTTGTCGTTGGATTTTTGTTTTAAAATATTTTTTGATGTTTGGATTGTAAATGGGATATGTTTTTGTCGTTGTTTTTCTTTTCATTTTTTTCGGGGATAGAAAATGCGACGAAATGTCGACAATCTGTCACGTATATTTCGCTAAAAGACGACGAGAAGACAGCGTGTCGCTAACACACATATGAGTATATTTCATTTGTGTTTACAAATTATAAAGCAAAAAATACATTTATTTTATTCCAAATAATGATTAATATCTTAATTAATAGTTACACTTAGGAATTGTTTTCAATTTGAGAAAATTTTGTAATAAAATTCATAATATAAGAGTGGTATTACTTTTCACATCTCTTGCAAGTTGATTCTGCAAATGTGCACTTTCCAAAGCACTCAAAGGGAATTTAGAAATGTTTCAGAATTCTAAAGTGAAACTATGATAAATATCTTGAAATAGAGAATGCATTCAGATATTATCTGAAAATATTAATTTGAATACGAATGCAATTAAAAATAATTTTCAATCTTAAAACAAAGCATCGTATTTTAAAAATAAAATAATTGAGTTATTTTTGATATTTTTTCCGAAATTGAGTTATGTACAGGAATTGCTTTTATCTACTTTCATATTTGGTGGTAAAAGGATATAAACGAACTTGAAACGTGTATCGAGATACATCATCAAATCACTCAATCTTCTCCTAATACAAGTAACTCAACATTGAGCATGTTTTTTTTGAAATCACCGCAAAATCACTTGAACCCTATAACATTTTCTGTCATCATATAAAAAAATGCGAAATTTAAATTTAATCTAATATAATTAAAAACTCAATCTAATTTTGGCGATAATTTTTCACATATCAAACTATTATCCAGCCGATAGCGCAGCAGTATAAAGCGTTTGTGCATGCCGTGTCGATTCAGCATACTTGGGATGCGTGAGTTCAAGTCATATCTTGGCGAGAGTCACATGTTATTTTTCTTAATTGATAAATTGATATGGAGAATTGGTCGTTTCTTTCGAATGTTTGGATTCATTTGATTGTGTAAGTGTTAATTTAACACTTTACGAAACGGCTCCGCAAATGATCACATCACCTACACCTTTCATATGTTCGATTAATTCGAACTATTTAGTGACACCTATGTGTGCACTTCTCTACTCTTAGGAGTCTCGTCTTCACTATATATAAAGTGAATGATACTAACTATTCAGGGTTATCTGTGTCACTTATGACCGATTAAAATACACGGTGTGTATATAAAAAATTGGGTAGAAATTACCTGTTTAAATAAATAAATAAATTAACCCATATTTGTCACAATTCTTCTAAAACATTAAAAAATCCTTCACAAACTGAAAAATTTTCAACCCCCTTTCATAAAAACTAAAAAAAAAGAAACAGCCAGAAAAGAAAAGTGCGGTTAAACGCGAGCACGATTTAGTATGCCGTTCGCGCATAACACGTGCGCCTCTTGACAACCCGTTCGGTTAGCGGCGACCGAACCGCCCCGCACTACCCTTTTGTATGGGGAAAAAGAGTGCCGAGGCACGTACGCACCCTTAAATTCATTCTCAGGTATTTAAAATTGTCACGAGGGGGTCACGACATGTCGAACGTGTGTCGTGTTTGCACAAGAATTCGCGAACAGACTCCGTAAGTGCGCTTTTCTTAGAAAGGGAAATTTTTTTTGGAAGTAGAGGGAAAGTTTTTATTTATTTACATTTATATTTATACACAACTAGCGATCAAGCCGTTGAATATATCGACGCAGTTTCAATTCGTTAAATATGTCAACGCGCAGCTTTGGAGCGTTACATGTACACACACAGATACAAAGACACACAGAATAGCGCTATTATATAGTTAGATTAATATAATTCACTATATAGTGAAGAGAATTAGCCCTAAGGCAAATTCTGAAGAGTCACATAGACACACAGATACACAGACATACATAGAATAGCGCTATTATATAGTTAGATTGATATAATTCACTATATAGTGAAGAGAATTAGCCCTAAGGCGAGACTCTGAAGATTAAATTAGTGCACATAGGTGTCACTAAATAGTTTGAATTAAATCGAAACATATGAAAGGTATAGGTGATGATTTTTTGCAGAAACGTTTTGTAAAGTGTTAAATTAATATTTTTTTCAAATCAAATGAATCCAAACATTCGATAGAAATGATCAATTTTCCATATCAATTTATCAATTAAGAAAAATAACATGTGACTCTCGCTAAGATAGGACTCGAACTCACGCATCTAAGTATGCTGAATCGACACGGTATGCACAAATGCTTTATACCACTGCACTATCGACTAACTATGTTAATGAATGAAATTTTTAATTTTGGAATGTTTTTATAATGAAAAATTTACTCTACTATTCCTCGACGAATTCGATACACACATTTCATAAAAAAATGTATTATACATGAATATTTTCAACATAAAAACCATTCGAAATCCTTCATACATTTTCACATAAACAACGTTAAATAAATACGAAAAAAATAATACAATCCTAAAGCCAAATCCACACTAAGAGATTTTTCAACTCATTCGGTGCATATAAAATTTAATATAGTATAAAAAAACACAATAATATCGAGTCACGTATAAGAAGGTGTGAAAAATTCAAGGGGCGCTCTCACTGCGGGGCGCACGTGGCTGGCGAATTAAATACAAAGTATCATATCTAGCCCAAATGACGACTAAAAAGACCAAAGGGCACAAGTAACATTCTAGCAGAAATCGAGCTAAGTATGCTCATACATTTGATGACAAAAGGATATAAATGAACTCGGAATGTGTGCCTAAAAACATCATCGAATCGCTCGACTTCCTCCTTATGTATGCCCGATTTCAAGCGCGCTTTTCTCAAAGTCACTTGTGCCGTTTGGCCTTTTCGGTCGTCAAATAAGATACGTATATACATACGCCCTTAGCGAAATAATAAAAAGCTTCAGTTTTATAGAGCGAGGCGCCCTTTGAATCTTATTCCGTTTCGGTTGTGTTCGCGAGACTTTCATATTTTCATAAAAGTCGCTCGCGTTTCTCTTTGTGCGTTTTTGTATTCGTATGTACGTCGGCTTCACTATGCCGAGATGTCTTTTTTCACTAAATATACTATTTTCTATATGTATATTTTTATTATGACAATGGTTTAAGTCCTAAAATTGAATAAAATAACGTATTTTTTATTAGAATTATTGTAAAAGATGATGGGTACAAATGTCCTCACACAGACTCACAAATTTAAAATGTATCTTGATTGATAAAGAGGGAATTATAACTCATTAAGTTTAAGTCGAATAATAAGGAAGTTACGTTAAAATAAAGATATATTAATATTTGTATGAATATCATGATGAATTTTCAAAACATCGATATCCACTGTAGATATGAAGTTTTCACGAAAAATCAAAATATCTTATATGGAAAATCATTTTGTAACTATGTTCTATTGCCAATTTTTATTTGTACGATTTTCACAAACTATAAAAGCTCAATTTTGGGATTGGAAATGATTATTATGATACTTATTTTGTGTCATAACAAGAATATTAAACCCAAATTAACCCAAATTTGCTAATGAGGACAACCTTTATATATTTCACCCATATTTATTTAAATACATTCTTTTCAGATTGAAAAAAATATACTGCAATTATCATATATCACAAAAAACTATTACACAATCGACACGGATATAACACAATTTCATAGAACGCACTTATCGAAAATATGCAATTCTAACCTTGTTCTAATAACACAACCCACATGTGAAAATTACAATCAATCAATGTGCGTACACAATTATATTTAATTAGGCAAAATATTTAAACTATATTCGAAAAATTTTACAGATAAAAATAGATACTATTTCAATCAAATTATATGCAAAAATTTCAAATGAGTTAACATTTTTTATATTAATTTTGAAATATAATATAATCAATAAAAATTCTTAAAATATAACAAACGAAGCAATTTTATTAACAAATCGTTCATTTTGAAATTTAACCTTTAAAAAAAACCCTGCAAAAGCCCACCGCAAAAAACCTCCAATATACACAAGCATCCAAATGGATATATTGTAATACACACGTGTGTTTATATTTATGAAAAGCGTTTGCACGCAAAAAAAAATATTATTCCCGTATTTCCATATATCCCGAACTCGGCAGCGGTAACTCTTGAATTTAAAATAAACAGGTAGAGAGAGCGGGGAGTGTATACATCCCCTAGGTGGTGTATAATAAAAGTGAACCCCGCCCCGTTGTCTGCGAAATATTTATTTCAGTCACAGAATGTTTGGAAATGATGGTTTTGCTTTTAAGGACGCCACCCGACACTCCCCCTGGGGAATCCGGGGTGAGTTGGAGAGGAAAAAGGGAAAAGGGAACCAAAGTGAAGGAAAGGGATGAACGGCCTCCAGATATTTCTATGGCGAATGATCAAAATTGAAACACGTGTATTGAAATTTGATATTTGTATTATGTGTGTTGGTATATGTTTGTTGTCAACTCGTTTTTATTTTTTTGGTTAACTTCGATTGTGGATGTTTTGTGTGTAATGTATTTTATGAATTGTCATAATTTTTAGACCATAAGTGAATTTGTGCTTTAATTAGCATAAATGTATAATATAATATACTAGGGATGAACGGCCTCCAGATATTCTATGGCGAATGATCAAAATTGAAACACGTGTATTGAAATTTGATATTTGTATTATGTGTGTTGGTATATGTTTGTTGTCAACTCGTTTTTATTTTTTTGGTTAACTTCGATTGTGGATGTTTTATGTGTAATGTATTTTACGTTTTGTCATAAGTTTTAAACCATAAGTGAATTTATGATTTAATTGGCATAAATGTATAATATAATATACTAGGGATGAACGGCCTCCAGATATTCTATGGCGAATGATCAAAATTGAAACCTATTTAAATTTGATATTTGTATTATGTGTGTGTTTTTGTATGTTTTTGTTGGGTGGCTGTTGTCAACTCGTTTTTATTTTTTTGGTTAACTTCGATTGTGGATGTTTTATGTTATATATTTTTCGTATTATCATAAAATTTAAACATTAGAAGCAATTATGTTTCAATGAGAATAAATGTATATTATAATTTATGGGCGTGAACGATAGTGCTATGACCACAAGTGTTATAATTGGCTTATCCCTGAATTAAATAATATTTTTTCTTACAAAGCGTTTTTTTTTTGTTCATAAAAGTGTGAATATTGTCGAAATTTTAGTTGTCACAGTAATGTAGCGTTTCACCGGTTACATACTTGTGGTATTATTGTATTAATGTTATTTGCTGCGTTCTGCTATTTTTGAAAAAAAGTGGGTCAATAAAATTTCAATATCGGGATGATTAAACATTTGTTTATGATTTGACACAATTCCGCGAATTAAAAATTTGTTCTAATTTCGGTTTTTGGATATAATGAACTAGCGATCAACCTGTTAAATATATCAACGCAGTTTAGGAGCGTTACATAGACACACACATAGGCACACACACAGAATAGCGCTATTATATAGTTTGATAATTTTAAATACGAATTTACTTGTAGTAATAATGAAAGTGATTAATTTTCGAATTATTGAACGATGAATGTATAATCTAATGATTTCAAATGAAATTTATTGAATGAAAATATCGAAAATTGTTTTCATTACAATATGTGTCTTATTAAAATTCGCACGTAACCAATTCGACTTAAGCATTATAAAGCACAAACACAAAAACATCTAACAGGGTTATTCTAATCATATGAAATTATTTTTCAATTCAAATAAGTACTATTACAATTTCTAATACATAATAATTAAAATTACATTTAAGTGCGCAGTGACCTAATCTCAGTTCACGACCCGAAGATTGAAAAATTCAGATGCAAACAGCTAATTGATTAGTCTTATCGCTTAAGTAATAAAAACGTACTAGAATCGAATCTAAAAAAAAGAGCATACGCAACTATCTTCGTAGAAAAACTATTGTAAATTTATGCCAAGGCAATGTTCGAAATGTGTATCTCATTCATACTAGGAATTAATTAATCATTTCGACCTCCAAACCGATTTGTGATCATGCAAATAATATTTTTTCACATCTTTCCTATAACGCGACCGATTCTCTATAACAATGTGATGATATACGAAGTGTTAATGAAGTTTTTTTCCTATTTATTGAACGTCACATGTAGTACATTTTGCACACAGAAGGCAATAGGAAAAAACATTTTTCTTCATATCCGGTTTATTTCCACAAAGAAATGCTTTGGATAAGGAAAAGCGGTTCGACTGTAGGGAAAATTGTACTCTACTAAAATATTTTATATATAAATAAAATTTACAATTAATTTTAATTAAAAAATGTATTGATTGAATATATTATAATGAAAACGTTTATGTTAATTTTATAATTATCAAATTTGAATACAATGCTGATAACATAATACCTGTTGCATAGTTATAACAATGAGTTGGTATTTACAATTACGCAGTTTAATTATATTCTAATTAAAATATTAATAAATCTTTTGATTTATTTAATATTTAAATAAATCATTCTATTAAACATTTTTTTATAATTAATATAGAAAAATCATGATATTTACACAAATTGAAACTTAACAAAGTCGTACGATTTGATTTGGAAAATGTACATTCAAAAATATGATTTTATTAGGTTTAAATATTACTTTTGACAAGCGTTTAAATTTAAATACATAATATATGCATGTGTGCATAATTTTGAAACTAGATAATTATGAAAAACGTCAGTGAAACCAATTAAACCTTAAGGTTGATTATTTAAGGTCAGTATTTCATACTTCAGATAGTTCAACCGTTAATTATCGTATGTATATAGAATTAACAGCTGTAACTAATAATTAAATTGCTAACTCACAATCGAAAGATTACCCAACAATTAAAAAAAATATAACCTCGAAACGTAGTAATTAAGAGTGATATGAAACTGTTATAGTAAGTCTAAATTCGCACATGATTTGTTCGCACATTATTGCCCTAAATTATGTATATACATATTATCATTACACATAAATAAATTTCAAATATTATAAATAGGAAAATGGTTAAAAATATATTAAAGATGTCTCTGCTCTTGAACTTCGATGATTTTGGGTTTGATATTCTTTTGAAGAATTATTAGAAAAATTATCACTTTTTACCACAAAATTAATGGATTCTAGAAAAAATGTCAAATTAAAATCGATTGTACAGCAAATTAAATGACTAATCTGAGTATTTTACTTTTGATAATTACATTTTAACCCATAATTCTTTCAAGATTACATAAAAAACACCTATTCAACATAATCAATAGATGACTTTAAACAAATTGAACCTGACGTAACTCACAACATCTGAACTATTTACATCAGCAAAATTATTAAAATACGAACCGATTCGACTGTCGATCGAACAATTTTAATAAATCCCTTGTATTATTCAAAAAGTAATATATGATTGTATGTATTATTGAAGAAATTTCAATATAAACGCTGTTTATTATTACGTGGAAACGGAGTGCACGGCTCTGCGCGGTTGACGTGCACCGAGCTTTTGATATAACTTGATAAACGGAGCCTGGGATTTTATTTTGAATGTCCTTCCGGTGGATATAGGCTATATATACTTCTTAAATTGTATATATGAGCCATTCAGAGTCAAATATGACTAACTCCATAAAGAAATTGGAAGAAAAAAAACAATTGAATGTGTTTTGATGTCTTTCGAAATTCATTTTTCTGGAATTGAAATCAATCAATTTTTTTGTAATAAGATATGAATGTGGTTAGTTTACAATAAATTACAGAATTAATTAAAATTTATGTTAAAATAAATGATTAACTATTAAATTGGTAAACAAATTTTGTTATTTAATGGTATTTTTCTTAAAGATATTTCATACATAGAAAGATTTGATTGTACCAAATGCTTTGACATATGGATTAGTTTCGATTAGCTTAAAACAGTTAATATATGAGCTGTTCAAAGCTTAACGTGACTAAATCCACAAATTTAAGAAGTCGAGAAAAATAATTAAACATATTTGTTGCATTTTTTGAATTTACCTTAATTCTTCATTCCATTTTTTCAGAATTTTCCTTGATCCTTCATTACATTTTCCATAATTTACAAACATTCATTTTTTTATGATAAGCTATTTGACGACTGAATAGCACAAAGAGTGCAAATGACTTTTTTATTAAAATTGAGCTATGTACATAAAATATAATAGTTTTGTATCGTATATAGAACCATTTTCAGTACTGAACTCAATTTCGATAAAAAAAAATCACTTGTACCTATTGTACTATTCTATCGACATACATATATGAAGTTAGTTCACAATAGAGTACAGAATTATTTAAAATACCTTCTGAAATAAATTTCCAAATAAATTCTATCATTTAATAGCATTTATCTTAAAAAAATATTTCACACATAAATAGAAAGTTACGGCTATTCCAAGTGACATTTGAATCTTATTTTGGACAAAAAAAATGGAGTTAGTCACGATTAGCTCTAAACCGCTTGTATGTACTTTTAAAAATGTATATACAGGAATATATGAAGGAGAGGAAAAATGAATAAGGAAGGAGATGTATAAGTTTTCATACGTGGAAAGCGGCGACGAAGGATATTGAGGAAAATACTATGCAGATGTAAAATTGCGACGTTTCACTTCTCGTACACATTCATAGCCGAGGAGTTTTATTGATTCTTCAAGAATACACGTGTAGTATTATTATATATTTTCAGTTCAGAATATGTGTGCTTTCGTTTGAATATTGTTATTTCTTTGTTGATGAGGTGGAATTTTTCGAGAGGATGTGGTGGAAAATTGTGGACACCTGATCGAAGTGTGTGGAAAGTATTGAATTTGAATTGAAAAAAAGTTGACGTCATATTTTATCAATTTTAAGTGTGGAAGGTTTTGTATGTGTATTGTTCGTTCATTGCCTGTTAATGTTGTTAAAGTAAATGGTTTTTCATTAAGAGCGTCCGATCTTAGAAATTTAATATGTAATATAGCCATATTTGATTCAATTATATGATTTATAGTTCGAATATAATTTAGATATAGTTAAACTATAGATTCTCTAATATATTTGTAATTAACTGTCAAAGTATGAGCATACATATTAAAAATCCCAATATCAAAGGTAAGATGGGCAATTACTAAATTGAAATATTCACCCTATTTTTTCATACAAAAAGTGATTTTTAGATCAGAATGGCTCAAAATCACGTAGTAAAATAAAATACAGTGTCTTATATTATAGTTTGTTCGAAATGCCTTCGATTTTGTATCCTTTTTGGATAAAGTGCACGTGAAAATATACGAGGGCATAAGTCTACAACGACTGCTAATGCGGTTACCCGATTTGCTAAATTCAAATGTAAAATATTAGCTGTCGACAACTGGGAAGTCTATAAAGGAAATTCTAAAGTATCTTTAGGGGTGTCCTTTAAAAATGTGATATTATATAAATTTATTGTCATAAACAATATGAAAAATTGTCGCATTATTATCGTATACGGAAAATAATCAATCGTAACATATGTCGGCATTAAGTGAAATTATTTACGCATTCATGGTCATATTTGTAATGTTATAAATGAACTTATTACGGATGTGAATCGCTAAATTGTGGGTAAATAATGAAATTTGAATGGCTTAAATGTTTCTATGATTACATACAATTCTGTCGAATTAAATAGTTAAATCTCACAATCGCGATGAAGATGTGTTATTTTCAACTATCAAATAAAATTGTTTGTATGATCATATTGTTTCAAGGCTCGACGTTTGTGAATCGATTATATGTTGACAAAAGAGACAATAGGACATTTTTTCATAGATTAAATATGAGTCATTGACCTAAGATATGGCAATGATAGTAATAAATATTGTAAAATATTATATGAAGTTTACAAAAGTAATAATATAATAATATTGTGAACTATAATTTAAGTAATTTGAAAAAATTAGGTCAAATTATTTTTGGAAGATGATAAGACGATAAAAATGTGAAGATATTCATGCCTAAATAAATTTATTTTTCATAAATATATTTGACGGTCTTATTCTATCTATTTACATGCCTTCTTGTCTATCTTTCTGGTGTAACGCTATGAAACTGTGACAAATTCAATTGAATATTTGATGATTCATTATTAACTGACATTTGAAAAATATGAATAATCGTATTCTGTTCATATGTATCTTTGTATGTTAGAACAATATAAACAGATATGTAGTGCAAGGAGGTGCGCTTATACTTTTCATCTATAATATAGATAGAAATTATTAAATTATTGTGATCATCTATATTATAAATACGCTAACGATGCTCGAAATTTTCAAGCCAGCCCGTGCCTCGAACCCGAGCGTTCAATTTATTAGCCCGCGCTTTACACTCCGAACTACGCGTCGTAATTACGAAACTGCACCGCTTAATGTATATAAGGCGTAAAATCTTTTTTTATTTCACACATAGATGGCAATACGAAATTTGATTAATTCCGAACAATTTTGATACACATGCGCCCACTGCTAGTGTTTATAATTCTGATTTTCGATCAGCTATACATCACTCATGAACAAATTTAATACAAATTTTATTAAAGCACTTGAAATGAGTATAATTTTAAATATTTTTATTTATCAAATTTTTAAAAATTCAAATATTTCAAATCAATTTAAGTCACCCCTGCGCTTATGGCAAAGAAGCACTCGGCATTTGAACTGTCTGTCGTTGGGCAATTGTGAATTTTACACACATAGGCGCAACTCGAGCGTGGAGTTTTATTGTTTCAAATGAACTACTCCGGGGACCGTGTCGCCCCGACCTCCCCCCACAGACTCCTCTCACTCGATTCCTTATGACGACCGAAAAAGCCAAGGGGTGCAAGCGACATTTTTGCCAAAATTGAATCATGTACAGGAATCGTTTCTATGTATGCTCATATATTTGTTGGCAAAAGGATATAAATGAACTTGGAACGTGTACTGAGATATATCATCAAATCACTCAACCTTCTCCTAATACATGTAGGTATAGGAAACGTGACAAATATGGAAATATATTTAAGTTTTAAGCTTGTATTTTTACATATAAAACATAATAAATATTGAGAAATATTGAGGCCAAATATATGTACTTAGTTATGTGTTAATTATAGAAAGAGGAAGAAATAATCTCTCAGTTTTTTAAAAAATGAAGATAGCTGAAAAAAATTTTTTTCGTCATTTTTTTAAATGGATATCAACAGTGGTGTTTTTTTATACGAAACGGCCAAAGGATGGCAAATATGGAATACTGAATTTCATTTCAAATTAACGCATATTCAATTCAACAAATCGCCAAGCAATAATCTCATAACATATTCTAAAAATACATCAAACTTCAAAGTTATAGCTGACATTGTTAAAAAAATCTAGCAAAATTCCAATCCTCAATATTTTTAGACTCAATATCAATCCGATTGTTTTTATTTATAAAATCTAACAATAATACTATTAATGATTGATTTTATGCAAAATCAGCAAATTATCAAAATTGTAAGTACACCCAACTTTCGTTTTACACGGATTTTTTTACACGGTTTCAAGATAACACGATTTGAAAAAATAAAAAAAAATATATTTTTTTTACACGATTTATTTGGTATAAAACGGTTTGTTTGAACTAAATAATGAATATCGCGAAATAAAAAATGTCACTTTTTTACACGGTTTTTGCTGCTCCCTATCCACCGTGTAAAACGAGAATTGGGTGTAATATACATCGTATTGTTTCATATTTATCACCCTTCCTATGCTTGACTTCGAGCTGGATTTTCTCTTATTCACTTGTACCCCTCGGCATATTCGGTCGTCTTATATTCTTCCATCTAAGGCACTCGAGATGCGGAAATTTGTCGCCCTTCCTATGTTTGAATTCGAGCAGGATTTTTCTCTTAAATCACTTGCACCCCTCGGCCTATTCGGTCGTCTTATATTCTTCCATCGGAGGCACTCGAGATGCGGAAATTCCTCGCTTCTGGATGAGCAGAGCCGTATTGTTTTCGCGGGGAAAATTTTTATTTTTACGCCCCATCGGCTCCGAACAATAATCCCGGGAAAACCGCAATATGTGAATAATTGGAGGGAAACGTTCGCTAACGATTTCGCATAAAGCGTTATTATGGCTCGTTTGCTACGTCGATTTGTGTGGATGTTATTAATAAATAATGTCGTATTGTGTTTCCGATCGTTTCGAGTTTTTATTCGATTGGGTAATACGGAGATAAGATTAAAGTTTGATTTCTCGAGTTTGTCGTTCTGAATTTGTCGATTGATTATTGTATTGGATTTGTATTTTGATTGACAATATTTTAGGTAAAAAAATTGATAGAGTTGTTGATTGATTGTAAAAAATTGATCTGATATTTGTTACGTTGACCTTTCTGTGATACAAATGTTTGTTTTTATAGTGCATGTGTCTATCAATGGATTATGCAGTTGATATATTTGATTTAAATTTGAAATTGAATACAAATGTACAATATGAATATTTGAAATCATTAATGAATCTAAATATAATGATAATCTAGAAACAAATAGTTCTCAAGTTCCAAATGAGTATAATTCCATATTAATTGATTTTTTCTAAATATATTCTAGTCTAAATTATACTACAAAAATTATAAAATAGGAATATAGAATAAAAGTAGGAAATTTAATCAAATACCTGAATGGTGACCCTATTTTCATAGAATGTAAATACAACATCAACAAACCAAAAATGTATACAAATTTATAAAATTCAATAAAATGTCACAATATAATTCATATAAATACACTTCCTTGTTGATTTATAAAACTATTAATAACATTTATATGAAATACATTTGACTATACTTCCTACATTTGAAAAAAAACTCAAACAATAAATCACAAACGCGACAAAAATGAACAAGACATTGTTTCAAACAAAAAAAATAGCTAAAATTACCACAATGCAATAGGAATTCGTTGATAAAAAACAATATGATTAATCAACCCGTTAAGTATCAACGCGCACCTTGTGAAAGTAAATTCTTTTTAAAATAAATCGATATAAAAACAATATATCAAACGATAACCTACTAAGGTAAAGGCATATAATTTCATTAGATTAATTTCGTCATATGTTCTTGAAATTGTTTAAATTGAGCAATCCCGCAATTTTTTTGCTCAAATGTCAGAAAATAAAGTTCAAATCGTTTGATATCGAGAAAAAAATCAGAATATGCTTGATTTATTTCATTTTAACGAAGTTAGATACATTTTATATGACAAATTGATAAAAATTTACCTTACATTACTACAATAAAATTATTCTTGAACTAAAATTTGATATTATTGACTGCAGAAAATGGTATTTTTGTGTAAAAAATCGTCAAAAATTTCATTCTAAAATTGATCTGTCGCAGTATTAGAGCGTTGCACTGACACATACATATAATAGTGCTATTATTATATTAGATTTACGTATGACTGCAAACGCAAATTGCCATCGCTAACCCTGACCAATCAGCTCGAACATGTTCTTTAGCGAATTTACAACCAATGCTCACATTCGGCACGTGACTTCACTATGAAATCAAACAGTCTACAAGCTCCTGGGCTTATATATAGACGAATGGGGTTGGAAATAACCAAACCCACCCACCCATACCCTATAAGAGGAAGAAGGCGAATCCTGAAAAAATTCCACGACCAATTCGAGGGTCGCCTCTATCAATTTATCCAATTTCGAATTGTGGAAACGCGTGTGATGTGAATTTTTTATATCTTCATCGACTCTTCATATTCTTCGATCTCTCTTAAGGGTGTTCTAAGTCAAAAAACATGATGTGTCTTATGTTTTTATATGTGGTGTCTACATATTGCAGTTTCTATTTGTGTTGTCGTTGACTTTTTCGCTTTAAAATTTGCATTCAACTGTTTCTTGAATATATGAAAGAGCTAGTTGTGAATGTTAGAGGAAGAAAAAATGAAAACACGAGTGGAAAGGGCTATATGTGAATGCTACATTAGACTGATTTCTGAATATATTCTATCATAAATAGATATAAAATATTGCGTGATAAATAGAACACATTAAAATAAGTTAAAAAGTTGTAAAATGTCGTTTTCAAAAATCAACCAACCGATTTTTCAATTCGAAATTGATTTTTACATCAGGTATATTATGAATTTATTGAAAAATCTGTTAAAATGATACTACCTAATAAATCAGTCACTAATATGAATTAATGATTTATTCTTTCTATCAATATCATAGATTTTATTCAAAATTAACAGTTGATCTAAATTGGAAGGTATAAATTTCAAGTTCATCCATATTCAAGCACTGCTCCATATTTGTTGCCCTTCCTTTACACTAACAAATCAAATATATTTAAATTCATATTAATAAAAACACTGACAAATAAAATTTTAATGGCATTTAGGAAAACATTAGTAATACAGATTCTTTGAAACTGATTTTTTTTCAACTCGGATCTACATATAAATTTTGATCAAGGTTGCTTAGAAGTAAATTTCTCTCGGAACTGTTTTTGAATCATTTGAGGTTAAATACGTAGAAAAAGCCCACGTACATTTCCGATGTTTTCTTTTTTATGCGATGAACAATCGAATGTGTGTCAATGAAATTTTCGTGATCTTTCTCAAGAAAATGCACTGCAAAGTCGTTTAAACAAGGACAATCGAAAGTAAACTGCATTTAACGAGGATATAAAAAAGGATAATTCCGTATAATCAATTATGAACACTCAAGATATGCGATTAAAAAAAACATCTGATTCAATTTTCAAAGTGTTAAAATTTCACAGAAAATCTATTAACGAGTTTAAAGCGTATTTTATTATAACATCGTTAAACTCAAAGTTATATCACTTTCTAATCCGTTCGCATAAAATCGAACTTTTATGGAAAGTTGCATAAGTGATGTTTAGATTAGGTAATGTTAGGTAAGTCGGTCAAACTTCAGGTTGATATGTGTGCCCTAGATTATGACAGTGGTGTAAGTCATATTGCTTTTGATTAAATTCGTTCAGTGTTTTACGATTTTAAAAATAGTATATAAAAATAATTTTATCGATTACACAAAAATTTTAATGTTAAAAATTTACGATGATGTGAGTCAAATGATTTTTTTTTTAATTTTTAAACTTACATCATTTTCAAAATTGAGGGCAATTAAGAAACATCAGTATTTCAATAGAAAAGAAAAATAAATTGATACATTTAACAGCTCTTTGATTTGAATTGGAAGATAAATGCGTATGAATAGTGAAATCGTTGGAATCATAAATTTAATTAGACATTTAAAATTTACAATAGGATAACGTTTTTACACAACTTAACGAGTCATTTTTTATTAAGAATATATCACATTGAAAAACTTCTGAATATAATATTAACTATTTTTTAATTTGTTTTTTGAATTTATTGATGATATAACATACGATTAATCTTAATAAAGAAGAACTTCGATCTATGACGCAATATTTTTTTTAAACATTTATACTAAAATCAAAAAGATGAGACTTAACAAACAGTCAGTGCAATTAGAAATTATTGGCTATTTACAGTAGATGCAACTTCAAATAATTGAAGCAACTGTGAATAACTGGATATTTGCAATCAGTGCGACTACAAATAAATTGATACGAACAGAAAGACTAAGATGCGACTGCAAATATACAATTACAAATCATTAGTCGAAATTATTGCGATATGACTGCAAATATGCAACTACAATTGGATATTTGCAGTCGAAATGATTGTAGTATGACTGCAAATATGCAACAGCAAACTGTTGGATATATACAGTCGTTAAAAATATTAAATTATTTGCAGTTTAAATAACTGATTATACTGAATAGAATAACCAAATCTAAATTAAAAAAAAATGTCAATGAAAAGGAAGGAAGCAGGAAAAAGCATACGAATGAGATTCATAAGAAAAACAAAAGGTCGATGTACTAATAATTCTTTGAAACACTAATCGAAGGCGAATGCACATGTGTAATTTACAACATGTTCACATAATGCCATAAAGGTTCACCTTCACTCGAAAAACCTTCGTTACCGAACAAGGCCTACCATACAAGCGGTTACGAAAATTGGAACAACGGTCAAGGGGAGACTCGGTTATATTGGAGTGTGTGCAGCTTCCTGAGATAACGTTTTATCTTTGGCCAATTTTTAAATCTCAATATTGATATACTTGCGATGTAAATTTTGCTAAATGGTAGTGCTTGTTTTGTTTTATTGTAGCCCAGATTAAAGTCGATGAAAACACCTTGTGGCTATACAGTGAACGAGATTATCATTTTTACCTCTCGTGTGTTATATTGCGTAATTAACATTGACAAATCAAATTGTAAGTTCATGCTGAATGGAAGCGATGAATGCTGACGTAGATAAATATTGCTTAACTAGCGTCTGTTTAACAGTGTTTTATAATTTTATACACTTCAAGCGATTGAGAATTGTATTGTATTCATAATAAATAAAAAAAACGCCGAAATGTCAATCATTGTATTTTTTATATTTTCAATAATTTGTATGTGTAGGTCATGCTTAATATATTTGCTATGTTTAGCTAAACAAAGCTACTACAAATGTTAAACGTTTGGCGCCTTTTTGAATATAAAATTCTAATATATACAGATAAAAGCGCTATTCTATGTGTCCGTGTAACGATCTATAAGTGAATTGATATATTCAATGGGTTGATCGCTAGTTTAAATAAATTACTGCAGAAATTTTCCCAGATATTCATTAAATATTTCTGGAAAATTTCATCATAATCGGATAAACGATAAAAGAAGACACATATAAAATATAATAAAATTTCAAAATGCATAAACATTATGCACTTCTATAGAATAAAAATAATAAAAATGATGAAATTTTCAAATTTTTTGCACTCTATTGATTACAAAATATAAAAATTATACTGCAAAAATCTTCCCAGGTGCGTTCACAATCACTCTAGAATATTTCATTTTGATCGGATAAGCGGTAAAGGAGCACAATGTGCTTCTCTGTGCTCAACACTCACGATCAGAACAAACGACACAAATATACATACATTCCTTTTTATTAGCATAGAAACAATGAATTTAAAAAAAATAATTGAAAATATTCATAAATGCAAAATCGATAAAAAATACAATGAAATATTTTTGTTTGAATATATAATAATATAAAAAAAAATTCCGAGCGTTACTCATTGGGTCGACTGTACACTGAAAGAGTCTCGTAGCATTCGTACACTCAAGTTCAGATACTCTGATTCTCACTGAGTTCAGTCAACATCGTAAACTGTTGAGAATCAGTCGATGTTGGACCAGACTCAGCAAAAATTTGACAAATTAACAATTAATAATCAAAATGTTGTCAAATTTCAAACTTCTAAGCAAATACAAACACACCATACACATAATAATAGCCGGTGAGTTTTAATTAACGAATTCATTTCATTTGTTTCATATGAATCATTTTGTTCAATTCTTAAGAATTGCTTCGTACACACTTGTGTAAATATTCGTGGACATTTTTTATAAATTTCGTATTCATTATTTCGTCGAATCGGATAATAGTTTCATTTATTTTTACATCAGCATTTAGAATGATTTTATAACATTAATTGATTACGTGATAAGAATTGATATAATCGTTTTTTTTTGTATTGTTTCAGGTTGCATTTCATTCGCTTGCATCGGAACAGCTACTGGATGGGCAACTCCATCATTAGAAAAATTATCATCAAATTCAACAATACCTTTATCAAATGATGAGTTATCATGGATTGCTTCAATGATTGGAATCGGTGGTCCAGTTTCAGCAATTCTATGTGCCTATTTCCTGAACAAGTTCGGAAGAAAACCTGTATTATTAGCAGTTTCAGTGGCTTATATCGTCGGATTTATAATTATAATGTTTGCTAATAGTGCTCTTCAATTTTATATTGGAAGATTTTTTTGTGGAATGGGAGCTGGAGGTACTTTTTCTTCAGTACCTTTATATATTGGAGAAATGATAGATTCAAATATGAGAGGATGTGTTTTTGCTTGGATAACTATTTTCATGTCGTTTTCTACAATTATCATATTCGTTGTTGGTTCGATGTATTCATTGTTAACTTTGAATATAGTGTGTACAGTTTTTCCTATTTTGATGTTTAGTGTCGTTCTATTTGCACCTGAATCTCCGTTCTTTTTGATGAAAGTTGGAAAGAAAGAAGAAGCTACTAAATGTTTGATGAAATTGAAAGGTTGTCATCACGTGAGTGAAATCGAGTCTGATTTGAAAAATATGGAAAAATTCATGGAAGACAATGGAAATTGTACGTTTGTAGAATCTGTAAAATGTCTGAAAGAGCCACGGTCTCTGAAAGCGATTATTATAATAACAGTTCTTTTGTTCTGTCAGCAGTTCAGTGGTGTTACAGCACTTTGTATGTACATGGCTATGATATTTGAAAATGCTAATATTCCTCTAGATTCTATGTATGCTATTGTAATATCTGAAATCGTAAGTACTATAGCCATGTTCATTTTCAGCACGATTGTCGATAAATTTGGTAGAAAACCTATATTTGCTTGTTCTGCTGTTTTGACTATAACGTTTCAAATGCTTCTAGGATCGTACTTTTTGTTGAAATCTATTAATTATATTGGAAATGAGTATTCTTTCGTTATAATGATTTTGATGTATTTGTTAAGATTTGGATTTGAGCTTGGAGTTAGTCCAATTCCTACTGTTATAGTTAGTGAAATTTTATCTTTTAATATCAGAGGAATTGTGGGTTCGTATTTTGCTTTTATACAAGGTATAGTTTTAATGGCAGGTGTTAAATCGTATCAAATAATAACTGATAATTTAGGTCAACATTACACTCATTGGATGTTCGGTTGTTTCTTAGTATTTCCTATGATTTTCATAATAATTTATATGCCGGAAACTAAAAATAAGACTTTTGTAGAAATTCAAAACGATCTAGATGGAAAGAGCAAAAAGGAAAAGTTGAGCATTAAATATGCTGATAACGAAAGTGGAATTTATAGAATAAAAGACGTTTTATGAACAATGTGAAAAATTTTTGCTTTAAAATGCATGAAGTTTCCTATATTTATTTTATGTGCCATTGTTGTAAGTTTTTTATTATTATTATTTTACGATATGTGTGCAATTGTGATTGTTATATTTGCAAGTTATGCCGTTTCTTAGTATTTAAGCAAATGTAAATATAATCATGTGATAATTTACAGTTTAAGACATTAACTATAGGTAGTAGATTTTGATAAGATAATTTTAAAAATTTTGTAATATGCATTTAAAATTAATATTAAAGTATTATTTTTGTATATTTTTTCAAAAATTTCATTTTATAACCTTCATGACACAACTGAGAAAATTCCTCATAACTTTCTATTGTTGCGAATTTTTCATGCTCTAAATGACAAAACAATAAAAATTGCTATCGTTGTACAATAAATGCGATAAAAAATGGCTGTTGTTACATTCGAAATTTCGATTTGCACATTTCTAGCAAACAACCGGTACAATAACAACCATTTGCAAAATACACAAACGTATACAACCTAATTATCGCGTGACTGAATAGTTAGATACGATTTTTGAATGAAAAAATAAACATAATACAATGTATGAGGAACTAAGATGCCAAGGAGTGTAAGTGCTAAATTTAATTCGTTAGAATTGAGTGCAAAATTGTTTCTAAATGTGTCAATTTGCTTGGTTTCGAAATTGATATAAACGGTTTTAAGATTTGTATTGACGTATCAATACCTTAAAGCAAAACTAGATTCTCGCTGTTTATGTTAATATTGATCATTAAGTGCAAAAGTGAGTTATTGATACTACGTGAACTCGAATGTGGATATGCAATAATTGACTCAATATATGAACCCTTCAATGCTCAATATGATTAACTCTATAAAACAAAATGTCGATAAAAACAAAGAAACATGTTTGATGGGTTTTTCAAAATTTCCTTCATTATTTCAAATTATAAATTTCGTTTATAATAAATAATAAATAATAAGCTACGGATGTGGTCATTTCACATTAGAGTACAGAATTAATTAAAATGACATCTGAAATAAATGATTTATTATTCGGTAGCCGAAAAAAAATGTCATTTATGGTGTTAATCATTTTATTCAGGTAAAATATTTCATACATAAAAAGTTATGACTATACCAAGTACTTTGACATTTAAATATTTTTTTCAAGTAGAATTAATAGCTTGAATGGTTCATATGTGTACAAATGTATGTAATCTAGTATTGCTTCAAAATATCGATAATCTAACTATAAAATAGCACTATTATGTGTGTGTGTCTGTCCGGTGTAACGCTACAAAACTGCGTTGATATATAATAACATCAAATCACTTATCAACTTTCCAACATTTTTTTCAAATTCATCAGATATTTGACTTCGAATATGACTATCGAAATTTAGAAATATACACTTATACTTTTTGGCTTCTAGAGTCTTCAAATACATGTTTTATATAGAAATGCAGGGACGCACGCGTAATATGAAGTGCGTCTTAGAGTGAGAAAAAAAAGGGGTGAATTCCACCCTCGTATCCTAAGGGACTTAGCGTTTTGACACGTCAAGGGTTGCGGGTGATAAACGCATGATACAGAGGGCGCGCTTCTCGCGTTTCCATGGAAACTGACGTCATCCAAAATGGCCGACCACGCTCATGTACCACGTGGTGAGGATAACCTTATTCCTAGTTTTTTCCGTTTCACAAATCTAATCTAATATGACGACTGAATAGACCGAAAGGTACGAGTGGCATTTTTGCCGAAATTGAGTCATGTGCAGGAATCGCTTCTATGTATTTGGTGGTAAATGGATATAAACGAATTTGGAATGTGTGCCGAGATATATCATCAAATCACTCATCATAATACGTGCTCAAATATGAAAAAGCATTTTCCGAAATCACTTGTACCCCTTGGCCTTTTCAGTCCTCATATAATAATATCACTAAATATCGTTCTTTTATTATAAATCCTCTTTTTGTAGATCGATTTTCATTAAATCATTAATTTTGAATAGTCACGAAAAAACAAATGCATCGCATACATCAAGTGAATCGTATCACTCATCTAACTATATGATGACTGAAAAGACCAAGGAGTGCAAGTGACATTTATGCCGAAATTGAGTTATGTATAAGAATCGCTTCTATGTACACTAATATATTTGGTGGCAAAACGATATAAATGAACTCGGAACGTATACCTCGATATATCATCAAATCACTAGACCTCCTCCTAATACATGAAGTACACGTTCAACATTTTTCTCGAAATCACCGCGAAGTCACTTGTACCCCTTGGCCTTTTCAGTCGTCCAATAATAATATCACTAAGGAAAGGTTAGTACAAATCCTCCTTTTGTAGATCAATTTTCATTAAATCATTTATTTTGAATAGTTGGGAAAAAACAAATGCATCGCTTACATCAAGTGAATCGTATCACTTATCTAACTATATAATAGCACTATTCTGTGTTTGTGTGTATCCATATAACGTTCCAAAACTGTATTGATATATCCAACGGATTGTTTGCTAGTAATAATTAACGATCGATTCGACTATAATTTTCAAATAAAATATCACATTATGATAATCGAAGGTTCGTTCGATAGACTGTCGGTGTTCGAAGGGTTATAGTATTGCGTCTATTATTTTCCTTTCCCTTTATTTTCCCTTCATCCCTCCATCGACAAAGTAATCGAAAATTTGTGCGGAACGAACGAATTTGTGCAACAAAAGTGATATTTTCAGTGTGCGCGAAAACCGTTTGTGTAATCTGTCGAGTTGCCGAAAAAATCGCTAGAGAGGAAAAGGAAAAGCGTATTCCCGCGCGAATTTATTTTGGGAAAAAAAAGGAAAGGGTTTTCTCTATCTTTTTCAACATTTTATCTTTTAGAAAACGTGCACATATCGCGTTACGAACGCTCGGATAAATTTCCAAAGGCAACGCAGGACCTTTTGATACGGCTGAGGCTTTCAGAAAACTCTCCTGGAATGATTTAACCACGCTCTATATATCCTCTCGAACGTGTAAATATATTTTTATATATATAAGTATAATCATAAATATATCGAGTCACTGAACTGAGTGACGGATTTTTTAATGTAATTTCATTTTTTTCTTGAAGAAAGTCTGATGGAAATTGGGAAAAGTCGAACGATTGAATCGAGAGTTTTATAAAATGGGCGTTTGTTCTGTGTATTGTTTATGAAAGATATAAAAAAATATAAAACAGTATATTTTGTATTTCATTTTATGTGGCGTTTAAATATGGCTGTTGTCATTTCTGTTGTCATTGCCATTCTCGTTTTTAAATTAGCAACTAGCCCCTTTTTTAATACATTTAAGAGAGAGCTAAATGTGAACGTTAAAACAGGAAAGACTATAGAAACACAATTAGCAACAGACATATGAAAATGCAACAATATATAGTCAATTTTGCTTTAACGTAAAGCTAGATTTAGTGTTTAAAAATATTAAATTATAAAAATAAGGGAGTCAATACGAGATGATAAAATTAAACTAGATTCATATTAGAATTAAATTCTTTATTTTGAGGAAATTTATCATAGATGAAATTTTCTAAAAATTTATGAAACGATAAATTTCATGCAGATTACTAAATTCATGATCGAGACACAATTGATAGTAAAAAATTACCAAAAGAAGTCATTTATATGAAAAAAGAAAATCACAAAGGCATCCTGACATACAAACAACCACACTTAGCTTCCTTAATAAAATTCTTTGAAATACATTTTCATACATGATACCTAATACATTTTCCTAAAATCCCAATATAAAATGATAATATTATAGAAGAGACAAATGTATCTGACTTCCCTATGCATCAATCACATCTATGATACAATAGTTACCTACCAACGAAAAAAAAATTGCTTCACTTTTACACACTCCGCCGATTCTTACAGCGCCCCTTTGTTACGAATACATATTTATACACCTTATATTATATGCGAGGCTATATTTTATGTATAGTTGAGGTGCAATAGCTCATGCTTTCACATATGTAGAGGGCATAAAGCAAGTATTGATCTAGGCAAGAGTTCGAGCCAGACTCTTCTCACTCGAGAAAACCTTTTATACACATTTTATATATTGTGCGTTCGCATGTACCTACGAATTTTATATCTTATACCTTTTTTTACCCCGAGAAAGGTTACAGCTGAAAATACAATGGAACGTATCTCAATATCGGACACTATTCATGAAATCTTCGATACGAAAATACATTGCGAATTTTATTAGCAGGGATCGTATAAAACGCAAATTTTCAGTTTGAAATTTCATAAAATTCGAAGATCTTGAAAGTTTTTTAATTTCTGATAAAAACATATGATTTGCTATATTATTAATAATTTCGAGCAAATATTTGAAAAAAAAATGTTTAAATAAAAAAAAGTTATATTTTAATCGGACCACCCTAATATTTTCAAACGTACACAATAAGGTATTAAGTTTTCATTATAATAGTTTCGAAATGTAATAAGCGAAGTTAATTTTTTTATTATCTTTCTATTGTTTTCTTTCGTAGTTCATATGTGCAATTTTAATTTTTAGGCCAAGGTGTATTTGACGTATTGACACGTGATGAGAAAAATGATCGAGTGAAACACGCTATGTTGAAATAATTTTCATTAATAACAAAATAATTGAGTTGCAAAATCGATCATACGTATAAGTATAATTACATTAATCAATCCATTCTTAACGAGCATATTTGCAAATTTTAATTTCATATACAATTCTATAATGGAATATAAGGCGTTACAATAGATACGCTCGAACTTTGACATTTGAATTTGTGAATTTGTAGCTAAACTTTTACTAAATCATAAATCATATTATTGAATTATATAAAAAAACAATTGTGGCTATATTAAGTTGGTTATACTTTTATTAGGCTCTAACTTTCATGAATGTATAATCGTTTCGTCAGATTTTCTTAAAATTGAATAAATTTAACAATCTTGCAATGTATTTCGGTTTAAAATGTCACTTTTGATATAATTTAAGTGTTCAAATAGTTTAAAATTGAGAAATATAGCTAACATATGGGAGATTGCTTGATTTTAAAGAAATCTAATGATGTTACATAGATACCTCGACAATTGAGCGCATCGTTAAATGCGTGCACCGACAATCGTGCGCACTGACAATTGTGCACATACACTGAAAACGATATACCCATTTAACTAACTTATACGAATTGTATTTCATTTCAATTTTCGAGAGCTCTTAATTAAAAAACTCAATAAAAAATTAATCGAAATTCAAAATTAAAAAAAAATATATGTTTCAGTGACATTTTACTGTCACACTCTGTATTATTTATTGTTCAGTTATTCTTGGTAACATTGTTGACAGGATGTTGGGGGAAGGCTTGTGTGCGGGCAAAACTTAAAGTGAAAACTTGGCTTCACGCGAAAAGTTGTTTCTATCAGTTTATTGATACAGTATGGCACAAAGTCTCGAAAAGTTTTCGTTCCGCGGAAAACTTTTGAGTTTCCGCTGAAAGGTTTATAATAAAATACGCGTGCGAGTATGAATATATTCAAAGCCACCCCATACTTCCGAATTTTCCGGAAACGGAAATAAAAAAAACTTGTAAATATTCTTTTCGGAATGATGAATGTTGTTTTTCTAAGCAATTGTAAAATATGTACTGGGCAAAGAAAGTGCTGATGTATTTCAGATTCATTGTTACATCATTGTTGTTGATTCAACAAATTCCATTCTGAATTTATTCTTGATTGTGTATTAAATAAATCAGTGCATTTCAAATAAGTGCGTCATGTAATATTCTAATGTGATCCATTGAAATAATTAAATATTTATAAAACAACAAGATTCCTTCATTATCTAAGCATCATATCAACATGAAAAATTTAAATATTCTTCCAAATACGTCTAATAATGTGAATATAAATTATATTGACAATAATTTTATTGAATCTGATTTGACGTGATAATTATTCTAACTCATGATTCATGATCTTGAATGGAAGTTGAACGCGAAAGTCTAACTCATATGTCATATTTTTGAATTTTGGATAAATGTGAAAAGTACGAACTTGAGTTGTATATAAATACCAAGAAGTCTTTTTCATTTAATGTTAACAAAATTAAATTGAGGATGAGTATATAAAGATGAAAATGAAAGGAGAATATCAAAAAAATACAAGCTCAATGGCAAGGCCGGATTTACATTTGTTCTAGATAAATTTTAGCCTAAGGTTTTAAAGAACCTTGAGTATTAGTCGGGTTCCTTATTTTCTAATTAAGATCTATGTATAATAATAATTTCTTGAAGGTGAAGAAAATAGTATACTTTTGGAAAGGTTATAGTAAGAATATTAAAAAAAAATGTCTTCATTTACTCTGACGTATGTTACATACGTTTACATACATTTTCACAGTTTATAAATTCAATCATATTATAATAAATACTTAAGATTTAATTGAAAATTGTATTTATTCAAGCAAATGAAAACATTGTTTTAAATATAAAATAGAAGAAAATATATAATTCACTCCATCTTCAAGAAGTTCATTCTAAATTAGAAGTGCTAAAAATAGTTAAGTAATAAAATGACTATGTTTCGATACGCCGAAAGAAAAAAAATCATTCAATATAAGAAACAGACAAATATTTTAACTGAAACAAATTAGAACCTCTTTTCATCTAAACACAATCTCATCATCCAATCTTTAAATAACTGAATAACAATAATATAATAGTAATAAAAACGATTAATTTGTTTGATATAAGCGAAAAATCTACAGAAAACAACGTTTATCCAACAATTGAAGTACCTGTCCTGAATATGCTAAATCCCAATTTGAATAAATCGACACCTTCAAAATTAATTAATCTACTTAAATTAAATCAAAATTAATCAACTAATCACACAATGAAAACACGAAAAAAAAATCCTCGCTTAACATTTCTCACGTTAAGATCAAAATTGCGTTAAGATGAAAAGCACGTTTATCCAAAAGATAAGCTATTACCCTACAATTGAAATACCTATCCTTCATGAGTAAAATCTCAATACGAATCAACCAATATCTTCAAAATCAATTAATCAACTAAAATCAGCAATCAAAACTAAACAACTAATCACAAAATAAATCCATGTTTAAAATTTCCCGCGTTAAGATGAAAAAAGCACGTGGTGCGCGTTGAGAGCGTGTGGATTGTTCATTCATTATACGTTGGCGCGTTTCTCTCGTACGCAAACTTAAACGTTTCATTCATAAAATTACGGCGAGCGAGAGAAAGAGGAACGGAGGGTGTATCCGTCCCTTTCGGCCTCGCTCATTTTTAATGCACTTTCGCTCATTTCCTCTTTCTCCACCGCTCATTTTAACTTTCCTTCCCTTATTTCTTTCTTCGCAGACTTAAAACGAGAGCGCTAACTGTCCGCGGGGCCTTTATTACGCGATCTCGCTAAATTCCGTTTTTTTATTTATTTATTAATGTGTCTTGGAAAAATATTTTAGTACTTTTGGAGAAAATCGTTGGTAAAATCTTCGATTGATTTCTGATTGGGTTAGGTTAGGTTAGGTTTTGGGTGAAGTTAAGTTGGGTTACTTTTTTCTATTTTCAGATTGGATTAGGTTGGGTTAGGTTTCATGTTAAATTATGTTAGGTCAGATTTAAAGTGGAATCACACTGGCTGAGACGTAATAAAAGAAAGAGAAGTCTTAAGTTGAATGACATGTCTTCAATCTATTCCATAAGTATCAATTTAATTGTTAAGTAGCTAAAATTTGTTAATTTCTCAATGATATTAATTTTTTGAACCTCCTGGTTCGTATTTAACATGATTGAAAGTTTTGAAAAAATTCAATAAAAATTCAATTGTTTTGCTTTTAAATTTAAATCTCCCTCCATAAGTCTAAGGAGTAATTTAAAAAAATAAATCCCTAAAAATTTTGAGCAAGCATTCTACATTTCAAGCAGAAACGTATTCTATTGAAATATAGGACTGATTCCGTTTTTAAATCCAACTGAGAAAAAATATAATTAAAAAAACTAATAAAAAAATACACCGCGATTCTTGCAGAATTAAACGCATATTAACATTTTACTAACCATATCCAAATACAAAACAAAATTGAAAGAACAAATATTATAAAAAAATATATATTTTATCGAGCAGCACCGCAATAAAGTCCCTTTATTTACATGATTTAAAATTAAAGGCTCTCTCACACACCCCCTTGGCCTACCCCATTTCTCCAATTCTTGAGATAACCCAGTAGATTTTCTACAATTGGAATTGGGTCAATGAAAAGTTCAATGACGTTTACATATAGCTATTGCCATTTCCGTTTTCGTTACTTTATCACTCTGTCATTTGCATATAATTCTGTCTCTTTAGCTTAAACATATAAGAGAAAGCTAGATGCAAAAGTTAGAGCGAGAAAAGTAGCGGTGATAGAAATAGCAACGGCTATATGTAAACGCTGTATAGAATTTCGCTAGAATGACAGTTACACATTCCCTCACGTCACGCGTTCCACAAATCGAATTTTTGTAAGGTACACGACCCACTTTGGGTATTTAATATGAACGTGTAACGGAGCCTTTGCCGCGTTATTTTATTATATTAGAGGGAAAATTTTCGTCTTCATATATTTCTGCAATTATTGCTGAAATATGAGAGCAATAACCGTAAGCATTCGCATTTACATATTTATTCGATGATCTTGACGCTTTTGGGTTGTGACGTGTTATTTGTTTTGCTAGCATATAGCACGTCGAGTATCAACGCTAAAATATATCGATTATTATTATTAATAAAAAAATACAGATTCAATAAATAAACAAAGTACATATTAGCCTAAATGAGATTTATGAGCAATTATCTAATCATGCAAGTTAATTATTTCTGTTGTATGTAACGGCTGAATTACACAAAGAGCACAAGTGACCTTTTTTTATCGAAATTGAGTCGAGTATAGAAAATGGTTCTGTATTACATGTTTGATTCAATTTCGATAAAAAGGGTCACTTGTGCCCTTTGTGAATTCAGTCGTTATACATATAAGATTATGAAATCGATAGAAGTATTCTGTGCTGATTTTATAAAATTACTCGTTTCGTAAAAATTTTTATTTTATAATATATTGGGTCGAGATAGATTCTAATAAAATATCATTAATTAAATTTATTAATTTTGAAAATAATTTAATTATATTTATAATTATTAAATTGTATAATAATGAATCATTAGACATATTATATAATACATAATTTAACTTTTCAGGTACATTCTATGACATATTTAAGCAACCTGATAATGCTGTTCTAGAAATAATAGGAAGAGTGGTTCAAAGAATATAAATAAAAATATATTTGAATTAATTACATATTTTTAAATAACAGAATCAAATTTATAGATTTTCTAAAAAATATTTTATTAATTAATAAAATTTCTTATATCAAAAGATGAGCTAATATACTCTGATGATTTTTTTCAATTTTTCAGTAATTTTTCGATTTTTATTTTCATATAATTTTATCAAATTTAAAAATACATAACTGACACTCCCATAAACACTTATTCATGCATTTATTGAAATTATGAAATATTTCATGCATATTCAAACAAAGGTGCGCGGAAAAAAACATGGGGTAAATCGGTGCGCATTTTTCATCGATTGTGATCGAACTTAAGCGCGTCCTTTTATATTATCTCAACATTGATTTATAAGCTATTAAACCTTTTTAATATAATACGCAACTCGAAAATGCAAAACCGAATAAATTCGACAATGGGATCCTTTTTTTATATCTCTTGTATATGTGTACCTACGTCTCGTACCCGAAGGGATGTCACTTCGGGGGTAGTGAATGGGTTGAATCGGAAATCAATGATACAGAATTAAGCCGACGCCCTTCACAAAAGAATCACTATCAAATGCTTATGTGACCTTGCAAATTTTAGAAATTTCGAATCGGTTTGAGTGTAAAAAAAAATGATATGTCGATGTGATTGCAAATTCTAGGATATATGCAGTCGATAAGAGTGCAAATATCCACAGGAAATTTATCTGTGTATATTACATTATTTGCAGTTGCATTGATTGCATATATCTATCCACACGATATTAAAATATAAAATTTCTGAAATAGTCTATTCTCTTATAAAACAAAACCGATTATGTTTCTGAATTCCAGATGATTTTTTCATTAAAATATGTCGATTTTCAACGCGAGTGCATATATCTTAATATTTTTAATCGCATCGACTACACATAGCCGCACAAAAATGACTGTTTCAATATTAAAGTTAACTTTATATTTAACGTTATCTATGTTTCTAAGTTTTTTTATGAACTTCTTATAAAAATAAAGGAGCACAATTCGAATTTCGATACAACTACATATACCATTATTTGCAATCGCGTCGACTGTGTATAGAAATATCCTATATATTTTTTTAATTTAAACAATTTTATTTACTATTTTATAAATATTTAACAATTAAATAAAGAAAGAAAAATCTAGAATATTCTAAAATCATTCGTAATTATTAAACTATTTGAATTCGATACGAAATAATATATTATAATCGAATTACTGATAAGTTCTTATACGAATTTGATTCGTCAAGCAATATGATTGTTTAATATTATGCGTAATTAAGAATGTTCTTCAGTACGTTTCGAGTTGTCGACGAGACAACAATAATAATTATTAATAAATTTTATAAATATTTTTCAGTTAAAAGCTGAAAACATGCAGATCAATTCGTAAATAATTTAAAAATAGTATTAAAAATGTTAGACCTGTTAAAAAAATATTACTACATATCATTCGTCGTAATAACAAGTAAGTATTAAACATTTATATATATTTTTAAATATTTTTATATAAAATTAATTAAATTTTAGATGCATTGGCATTCACATGTCTTGGAGGAGGCCTATCATGGGCATCTCCATCAATGGTCAAACTTTTGGGTCCAGATTCTCCAATAATAGTCCTGAGTCATGAAGCATCATGGATTGGATCATTTTTGGCAATTGGAGCAACAGTAGTTGCAATTCCATACACTTACCTATTCAATACGATTGGAAGAAAATGGTTAATTACCAGCACAGCTGCTTCATACTTGATTGGCTGGTTCATGCTGATGTTCTCTAATAGTGTAACTCATTTGTACATTGGAAGATTTTTGATTGGAACTGCTGTTGGACCGACTTATGGAATAATTCCTACTTATTTGGCAGAAGTAGTCAGTAAAAAAGTCAGAGGGTCTACTGTGATTGTTTTGATTATATCAAGATCTGTTGGAAGTTTGATGCAATATTTTATTGGACCTAGAGTGTCTTTGTATACTTTGAATGCAATTTCTTTAGTTGCTCCAATGTTGTTGTTTGTATTTTCGATAATGCTTCCAGAAACTCCTTATTATTTATTAGGAGCTAAAAGAGAGAAAGATGCTGAAAGAGTTTTGATGAGATTGAGAGGCGTTAAAAATCCGGAAGATGTTAAAGAAGAATTTTTAGACATTAAAAAGTGTTTACAAGAAAGTCCTAAAATGAACTGTAAAGATTTGTTCAAAGAACTTTCTTTGCCTAAAACTAGAAAAGTGATAGCTATAATTGCAATATCAATTTTCGGACATCAGTTTTGTGGAGTCAGTGCAATAACAGTGTACATGGAAACTATTTTCATCAAAATGAACTCACCAATTATGCCAAATTTGGCAGTAGTGATAACAGAAATACTAGCAGACATTACAGTGTTGATAACTTTAGTGATAATAGACAAAATGGGCAGAAAACCACTGTTATTTGTTGCTTCAATGACTTGTATATTAGCTGACGTCATAATTGGGTTATTCTTCTTTTTGAGAGAGAAGAACATTTTGGACGATGAACACAGTTGGGTTGGATTAATTGGAATGTTCTTAATCCATATTGGAGAAGCAATGGGATTGGCTTCGGTTCCTGTTGTTGTTATGAGTGAAATTATGTCTTTCAGTTTAAAAGGTTGGTTGTCTGGTTTCTATTTGATTGTTCAGGGTTCGTATAACGCGATTTCTATTAAGGTTTTTCAAATTTTGAACGATAATGCTGGCCCTTTTTATGCCTATTGGATGTATGCTACTTGTATATTATTATCTGTTACTTATCTCATGATTTTCATGCCTGAAACTAAGCAGAAATCTCTCAGGGAAATTCAGAAGATGTTGTCTAAGGAAAAAGATGACGATTCTTCGGAAAATCCATTGCAATTACACGAAATTTCGTTAAATAATTAATTTTTAAAATTCTAAATATATGTTTAATTTAAATTCATAATGTTAAAAATAATAAATTATATGATTAATAAATAATTTGATTATAATATTGAAAATATAATACGTTGTTTTTATTTAAAATTTTATTACTGAGTTTTTAGTTTCAATCTTGAAAAACATTTTAATTACAGGAAAATTAAAAATTTCTATGATATAAAATGTTATCAGGAAATGTCAGATCGTTTGAATAAGATTTATTTAATTGACATCTGTCAAAACAATTAACACGAACGATTACAACAATCATAATAAATGACGACAATATATCTACTTTAATGAATTGAAATAAGTTAAAAACACACGATTTAATTTGTATTCATCATAATCTTAAAAAAAAAAGCAAATCAGATATATTTAATGATATACCGATGCAGAAACTTCGCCAGTTATACACACAATTCTGAAATATTTCATTGAAATTAAATGTACAGTTCAAGACAATATAGATCGATCGAATTTAATAGTCATAATATCAACAAAAAAATGACATGTGAACCGAGCATCATGAAGACACTGAACCCGACGTGGTATGCATATATGCTCTATAAACTATTGGTTGATAATACACATGTTATTATCAATAAAAGAGTAAGTACTTTGTCATACTTTAGGGCTAATCTTAACACTCATTTTAACTCTTACGTTAGCCAACTATTTTTTTATATAGAATTTGCAAAAACACATCTGTCTAACTCTATAAAAAATAGCTAACTAACATAAAAGTTAAAACGATTGAAAAGATCGATCTTTAACATTAAAGACTGGTAATAAAACACAAATACAAACACACTAACGATCCGAAAACTAAACAAAAACCCGAATAATACCATTTAAACACGAAACGTCAACCATTTATATCTCGACTTCCTACAACCAATGGGGTTATATTCGGTTCACAATCGAAAAAAAATCTCCCTTTATCATTCAAAACAGGCGACATACGAAATAAGGAACAAAGCGCGTATATCCTTCGTATTCAATGAAAAACTCGAATAAAGGACGCTAAATGGCGAAAAAAAATTCGGATATGTAAAATTATAATCGTATGTAAATTCTACCCTTCTGGCCTTATTAACGATTCTAGCATTTTTTTTTCGTTATTTACTGGAACGTTCCTCTTTACAAACTCTCGGTGTTGGGTTTTTTTTTCCGTTCGTTTCATTATCATAAGGGGGTTGGTGTTTTTTAGCCCCTTTTTGGGGAGGGTTGGTACGTTTCGATATTCAGTGTTGCTCTGGTTGTGAAAGTGTTAACATGTGCGTAAGTTTTTAGTGCAGTTAATTAGTTGATTGGTTATTATGAGGACGATTGGTTCATTTGGCAGTTGTACATTTTTCATATTAAATAATGATACGAATTGTTATTGAAAGATGTTCATAGTATAAATTAATTTTATAATTTAATTTGTGTGAATTATTGAATATCTTTCGACAGTAATTCATATCATTATTTGGATAGTTAAGAGTACGTACCTTTAGATCTGAAGATAGGTGATGATTTATTCTGAAACAATTAAAAATATACATTAATATCAAAATATTATATTAACATAATAGATATTCAATTATTTGATATAAACTTTATTTTAAAGAAATGTTACAAATCTAACTTTCGATATGTAGTCTATAGACTGAACTTCAGTCTAAAAATCAGATCAATTGATTATAAGTCATAACGTTTCGAAATATACGATTAGATGAAAATTAAATTAAATACTTTTTAAAAAAATATTTGAGTAAATAAAAGACATTTTAAAGCATTTAATTTAACAAAACGAAAACGAAAGTGTAGTCCTGTATTTACTCAAGCGCACGTATCTAAACTCAAACAAAGTTCGATCGAAAGTTACGCACAAAAATATAAAAATAATACAAAAATACAACAATAATATAAAAAATAATATGACAAAAGATCAAAATTGTTTAAAAAAACTAAAATTCTTCAAAAACAAAACACGTGCTTTAATATTTACCTGTCAGTTTTCCGCGCTTTTACACTCGGCGACCTCCAAAACGCGAGACGAAAACCGCGCAAAATCGATACGAAACTAGCTCAAAACCCAACCAAAAACCCAAAAAAACGATCAAAAACCAAAATTTACATTCAAAAACATAAAATTGAATTCAAAAAGATCGTCTTCACGAAGAGAAGACCGTCTTGACTGCGGAAAAGTCGCGTTGCGAATGAAAGAAGAAAGTCCACACGCCGCCGATTTTCTTCGAGGGGGTGCTCCACCCCCGAAAAGGGGGCTCTTTGGGGGTGGGCCTGCGCCCCCTTAGGGGCTCGGCCCCCCTCTTTTTGTGCCCCGCACTCCTCGTCCTTCTGCGTAATATAAGAAAGCTTGTCTCGATGTTTATCGCGCACGCACGCTTCTTCTTCGGAACCGGAACAACGGGATAAAGGATGCGAAGAGGTTTTTTTTTTTCGGGTTTTGGGTTTGTTTTTGTTTGGGTTTTTTATTTTTGGTGAATTGATCAGGTTTTTTTGGATGAATTGATTGGGTGACTGGAGATAATATGGTTTTACGTGTTTAAGGGGTTGACTATTTGAGTTATTGTAGATAGTATGCTGTTAGTTATTGTAATAATATTTATCAGGAAAAAACGGTTATGTATTAATTTTTGTACTTAAAATGTTAAGTTAGGTAAAAGTTGATATCCGAATAAGTTTAGTATTAAAAAAAATCAAATCTTATTTCTTTCACTAGTTAATAATTTAAAAGATTTTCTCAACTAAGGTATTAGATCCGTGAAAAGTAGTGTTATTAAGGCTGATTTCATACAATAAAAACCAAATTGTTGAAATTATGTATAAACAGGTTGTTTTTAGATATAAATAAATCTTATAGAAAAAGTATTAAAATAATAACTATATGATCATTTAACGGGCATATTTAGATCATTAGATCTTTAGAATAGGGCTTATTTCCTAACTCCATAAAAAATATTCATAAAATTATGTTAAGGTGTATATTTAGAAAAAGGTCATATTTTCGGGAAAACATAATATTTTAAATTAATTTTCATTATATTTTAATAGTTAGCTTCATTATAAATCTATAGATTTGCAATTGATGGTTCACTTAAAGAAACTTTTTCGTACAAATCAAGAAATAAATGAATATTCAACGATGGATCAGACTTTTTCGCTTAACAAAAAAGACTTTTTATTTGATTTTTTTTTTCAAATTTTTAAATAATGATACAAATCCACATCTCACACTCAATATAAACCAACTCCATATAAAAAAAAAACACATTCGACAATCCCGAATTTTCCCTTAGTACATATATCGCATCGCATTTGAGACACAGCAATATTTCTAACGGCGCTCTCGCGTTCAGTTTTTCCACATGCCATTTTTCCAGAAGCGATTTTTTACGCCTCGAACCGCTTTCGAAAGAGAAGTGGAAGTAGAAGAAGAGAAGAAACGACACTCGCATACGTATCGCGAAGATTCTGCATTTTTTAACGAGCCATTTATCTTTCGTGCGCAAAGGCTTAGAGACAAAAGAGCGAAAAACAAAGACAAAAAACCGAAACGGACACACACACAGACATATAGACATGTACAGAGACAGACAGATAGACAGAAAGGCTATATTATGCTGGAAGGATAGAGGGAGACCGGAAATGTGAGACAGACGGAACCGGAGGCAGACAGACAGGACGTACACGCGAATAATGGAACAACGAAAGCTCAAAACAACCGACTAAATTTTCAAGACATTTCCAAACTGGCTTCATATCAATGGATGTATATGACGACTGAAAATGCCAAGTGGTACAAGTGATGTACACTCATATATTTGGTGGCAAAAGGATATAAACGAATTCGGAACGTGTGCCTTAATATATCATCAAATCACTCGACCTCCTCCTAATAAATGATCAACTTTGAGCGTTCTTTTTTTGAAGTCACTTGTACTCCTTGGCCTTTTCAGTCGTCATATGCATATTTGTATAGCTCGTTGAGTTATGTACAGGAATCGCTTCTATATATTTGGTGACAAAAGGATATAAACGAACTTGGAACGTGTGCCTTAATATATCATCAAATCACTCGACCTTCTAATACATGATCAACTTTGAGCAAACTTTTCTCTAAATCACTTCGAAGTCATTTGTATCCCTTGGCCTTTTCAGTCGTCATATGTATATTTTTATAGCTCATTGAGTATCAGCGGAAAAATTGATATTATAATTTCGATGTTGTATTGTTTTGTTGATGCGATTTGTGTGCAATTTCTGTGTGTTACTGTCGAGTTATTGATATGAATTAGGCGTAGTGTTGTAATTTACACATTCATAAATCAGATCGTTATAAAGGTTTTTCAACTCAAATTAAATATTCAAAAAATTGTATCAAGTACCAGTGCGATTATCCAAAATATTCTAGAATCTTTTAATTCAATGTTTGAAATATTCAACTTGAAATGGCAAATCTGTATATGAATTATAAGTACGTTAGGATAAGTAATTTTTCACCTCAGTTTTTACAGTGAAATCAATTATATTCGAAGTTTACTTGTTAATGATTAGTCTATACGTGCATATTTTGAATGAAGCTGTTTAAATGACATAAGGAAGTAATCCTTTAAATAATAATTATATGAAAAGCTTTAAAACTTCATTTAAATATATTCATCTACATTCAATTTGATTGTTTCATGATCGAAAAGGAACTAGCACAAAAAACTATCAACTTCAAAATCAATACTTAAAATATACTCAAAATCAAACCAATAACTTTTTCTTTCTCAAATATGCCAAAATGTTATTATTTTGTTTTATAAAAACTTTTTATTACTAATTCAATATAATTCATAAGGAACTAACACCTACAATCTATCGACATCGATTTAAACAATACATAAAAATTATTCAACTTTTTTAATTTTATTTTCAAACAATTCACCCACGCCACATCAAAAAATTTCACTTAATAAAAAAGTTGACACTTGGAAGCGTCACGGGGAAACAAACGCCTACAAATTGTCAAATGTCGAGGTCCGCTTTCCTTCGCAGAAGAACAAGTTCGGGTCGTTGTCTCCGACACCAATTTCTGAAGGCAAAGGGTGAATATTCACCTAAGGCAGGATCGCTCGAGGATACGTCTTGTCGCCGAATAAGGGGGCGGTAGGTGAGCCCCTTGGCCTCCCACTTCCCGCCCACTTTCCACCCCCTGCGAAGCTCACAAGGGGCGGCACGAAAAGGGGAGGGTTTCTTGCGCCCTGTGCCTTGTCAGCGTTATCGATGTTCGAACTCGAGAAGAGACTAAATATTATATGAGCATGCGATTGGCGATGTTATTTATTAAAATTGTCCACCGTGTTACGTTTCGATGTCACATATAATATTGTGGGGAAATTTTCCGTTTTTGGATGCGCCAGTTTTTCGTTCGTTATTTACGTTTCACGTGATTCGGTGGTGCGTATTTGTCGTTGTGATTTGTAATGTTTTGCGTTTTGTATGGAAAAATGTGTTTTTTTTATATAAAATTATGCAAATATTGAAGATAATGTCACAATTGATTTAATATCGCTTTGAATTGTACACATTCATCGAATAAAGTCAAAATTTTCATAACATAATAAACAACACTAATTTTATATCGTCTGTATTCCAAGAAAATATTTCAAAAAATATAATATTTCAAATTCAGAATCATAATGAATAATTTAGATAATAATTTTAAATGAACGCAAAAATATTTATTATCTTTCATTCATATAGAAAATTCAAATTATTAAAAAAGCATAACCTTATTTTCTAAAATTATGCCTGTTATCGGTATTCATTCAAAAGCTCATGTGTTGTTTTATTTTATATTTATTTTGGTTATACATTAAAAATTATTTTTTATAGTTTTCTTGAAATTAACCCTTTCTTTTTAATTATATAAAATATATCAAACGAAATATCACGAATTGTGTATCTACTTATGAAAATGTAGCTGAATTCAATACAATAGTATAAAATAAAACTACATTCAAACACATATTAGGTTTATATTAATGAAATAATATACTCAAAAATCTTCTTTATATCGAATTCATATTCATAACATAAAACTATCGATACTTAACCGCCTATATTTCGAATTTTCATTTATAACAAAAATCTGATGAACCGGATAGATATCAAATTTATATTTATAAAAAAAACTATTGTTAGTAAATAGGTTATATTGACAAACTATATAATGAAAAATACAAATGATAACTTAAAATAATAATAAAAAATTGAAAGCGTTAGTCCACTCTGAATACGTAGCGCTTTCGTCTTTCCACCGCACACTTTTGCTCACTTCTTTCTCCCTACTGTTATTTACCATGTTAGTTCCCATTCTATTCCTTGGAAATTTTGCATTTCGTTAGTTTCTCCCGATCCCTTCGGCAGGGGCGTACGCAGGGGTGGGTAGGTGGAAAAGGGTGAAATGTGCGTGCGTGCGTATATATGGAAAAAAATAGAAAAATGGATGAAAAATAAATAGGAGAGCAAACACGAGGGTAGAAAAAACTACGCGTGTATAATGTAAGAGCTCGCATGTGCGTTTTCTCTCACATATATGTAAGATATATATACCTTATGTGTTATATATGGTACATTTTCGATTTAATATACTGCACATTCGTATGAAAAATGTACTGTTTGTCCTGTGAAAATATTGTAAATGTGAAAAATGTTGTGAATGTAAGCGCTTTGTTGTTGTGAATGAACTTTTTGGGTTTTATTGAGTTTGGAATGTTTAATGGTTCGTTTTGGTTGAATTAGGTTTTTGATTTTTGATCAGATGTGGTTTTAGGTATTTTTTTGTGTTTTGTTGTAATTTTAATGTGAAAATGTGAATTGATGTATTCGATCGAATAAAATACATCGGAAGAAATTATTCGATTCGATACAAAATAGGGAACGAAAGTCGCTTGAAGTTTTGGACCCATATACGTTTTAATCTTATGAAATTTGAATTTTAATTGTTTAAAAATTTAATTGAATTCATTTTAATATAATTTAAAACAGTATTCAAAATAAATTTTGTATTCATATTTATCCGTTTTACGTAGGCACGGCATTTATATTAACTTTGCTCAACTCCCGCCTAAAATATGTCATAACTCTATAATTTTTTTTTACAAAATGAAACTCTAATCAAACTTATTCTAACCTAAACCTAAATATACATATATATTTAATATAAATACATGCACTAACAGAGGCTTGTTCAATAATCTTATATTTTTCGATATATCATTTCTTGATATCATATTTTGAATACGAAAAGTTTTTTTATTATATAATACATTATTAAATAACATTTAAAAAAAATCAATAAATAAAAAGTACCTTAACTTAACCCAAACTATATATTATTCAATTTACTAATAGAGATTTCTCATAACATTAAATTCACATTCATGAAAAGTAAATATTTTTTTCTTAAAAATATAAATATTATTTTAAAATATTCTCAAAATTCTCAATATATATGTATATATATTTTTCAATAATAAAAAAATGCAAAAATATAAACCGAGGGGTGAATTGAAATGGTGGATGGGCGACTTTACGCAGAGGGGTAAAAGCAGGGCCCCACCCTCGTTTAAACGTGGGGGTGTTGCGCGCGCATTCCGCCCACCCCTGTCCAACATGGCCGCCGCTCTACCCCGGCCCGCTACACCCCTGGCGAACGCGACGCTAGCGCCACGCACAATGGACGCACACCTTTCTCTCTTTTTTTGCATATTTTTACTATTTTAAATTAATTATTGACACTTTTGTGAGGTAGACCTAATTACGTATTCGATTATTAGTGTTTAAAAGTAAATTTTATATATTTAAGGTATGTATAATATTTTAATTTTTTAATTAATTATCGACACTTATATGAGGTCCACCTAATTGAGTATTCGAATTTTAGTGTTTAAAATTATTTTTTGTATATTTAAGGAATGTATAATATATTAATTTTTTAATTAAATTATTGTTTGTATAGTGTATGTGTTCATTAATCTGTATTTTAATTAGTCGCTGTTTGAATTTATTTTTAGTTTAGCTTCTACATATTTATAGTTTATTTGAAGATTTTATTTTTATTAAAGATTTGATTAATGAGGTTAATTTATTAAAATTTCATAATTTACTATTTTTATAATGAAGAAATATTATTTTTGTATACACTTGAGGTTTATTATAAATAGTTTTGGCTTTTAATATATTTATAATGTCGCTTGTAATTAATTATGTGAATAGTGATTCATCTGATAAATTATATCTGTCGAGTTTCATCATATCCATACTACTTGACATTTATAATACTAGTATGTATTAGTTATCTATTAAATAATTGGTTTTTAATAGCGTTGAAGAATTCATATCAATTAGATTGTGCAACTGTTAAATGAATTATGTCGATGTCTATGCGCTTAGTGTTCAATTAGTTGTTTCATTTATTTTTTTAATTAAATTTTATATTTTAATTAAATTTTGTCATAAATTATGTTTTTTTTTATTTTAATTAATCAAACGTTTTCCAATTAATATTCAAAGTCAAGTACATTTTCAATAATTATCGAATCTGAAAATATTCGTAAGTTATCTGTATTTCGAAAATATCATATTTTTTTTTAATATTTATTAAAAAATATTTCAGTTTATTCAATTTTACTAACTGAGCCTATTAATAATGACATACAAATTTAATTATAATTATAATTTCAATCTCAATTTGCAACTATAACAAATTTAGTATCAACACATGCATTTGATTTCGTTTAAACTTCAATAATTCACAATAAAAACCCATTAAAATTGCTAATTATATACCTCATTATTTTCAAATTCACCAAATAGGCAATCTTTTTCATTTTGAAAGAAGCATTTTGAAACGAAGTATTCAAGTATTTCAAATTATATACGACGATTGAAAAGACCAAGGAGTTTTGGAGCGTTACATGGACACACAGACACACACAGAATATCGCTATTATATCATTATAAATAAATCAAACCACACACTAAACAAAAATATCAAAAAAAAAAACAAAGGAACAAAAAATTCAAACTCACTTTAAAGTCAATCACCCATTCCTCCATTATGCCCAATCCACCCGCTCTGCCAATTAGCCCCTTGTTCCTCGAAAGGCGTCGCGACGCCCCCTCACCTCCTCACCCCCTCGCCCCCTTAAAGAGCACCCCCCCCCTTAAGGCGTCCCCCCCCCGTCTTAATGTGCAAGTTCAAGGGCGGCCGTGGCCCAATTTCCTTCCGAGTCAAGGCCGCACCAAATTATCCCGCCATGCAAATTTCAGGGGCGGCTTCAGGGGGGGCGCTAATCGCCGACGGGGGGCGGATCGGGGGGGGTGCTTCAAATTATTTAAGGCGTCGCGACGCTTTTGCGATGAGGCGGCGGCGGCCCACCCTCCGAGTGCGCCCCTGTGTTTTATGCGCTGTGGAGGAAAGCGTGTGTTTGGAATTTTAATGGGTTTGAAAGTGGGTTGGTTTGTTTTTAAAGGTGTTTTTGTTTTGGTTTTAATAATGTGGGTGTTTGAATTGTCGGGTTTTTGTTGGTTTGTATGGTTTGTGTTCGTTTGAATGCACTTTTTCAATTGATAACTGATGTTTATTTAGATTTTTAATTCTTTGGTGATTCGATTCTATATTATCAATGTTATAGGTTATATTATTAGTATTTGTTTGAGTCAAAATGTCATAAATTCACGGTTCAAAAATGTGCAATTAATTATGACGATTGTGTAAGTTCAAAAATTTGAAAAAAAAATAGGTTTTTTCCAGTTCATATTATTGTAGACTCATAATATACTAGTAATCATCCCGTTGAATATATCAATGCAATTATAGAACAATACATGGGCACACAGACACACACAAACACACACAGAATTGCGCTATTATGTAGTTAGATTAAATTTCACGATTTTAATTCTTTGTAAAATTGAATCATATCAGAATGACATCTATTTTTTTCATCTAGGTACCAAATAAAGTCGAATGTGAAATGTTAAAATATTTCTAAATTAAAGAAGATGAATTTTCACTATTGTTAATAATTAAAGACACAAATATAACATAGTTAGCATATTTTTAACATGTTTAGCTCTAAATTTGTTCTAATTCTAGCCCAACATCAAAGGAAATAAAATCATTGAAATATATGTATTTCCTTAAGTTTGTTCCAATGTTAAATAGTAGGCACGTTCTATGATTTACTTTTAAGAATCTTCGTTGATTCCATATGACAGGTAATTTATTAATCAGAAATTATGAACATCAATATAACATACATACATAAAACTATAAAAATCTCAAATCAAACATTCTCAATGCCTCACCCAACATCCTACATTATAAAAGTCGAAATACATTAGAGAAATCATCCATATTTTCGGTTTATATTCAAATTCACATTCGCCACACTAAACCAATTTTTCAAATCACGCACCGCACGAATCTAACATAAAAATCAAACCATCAATAAAACCTTCAAAAACGCAACGAATCATAAAATTGCAAATGCAATTCCGTCTTATTACAAACAATCCCATTATTCCCATACTTTGAATCGAACGGCATCACGATTCGTTACGTTTCGAGATCAAAAGAAACACGCACTATCTCCATACACCACCGTATAATATTATAATACCTTCGATTTCGAAAGGATAGTCACCCCAACTAGCATTTCCATATAAAATGAATACATATATATATATATATATGTATAATAATAACGTCGTATGCAAATCATTCGGTCCGCAGTGCGTAAAACGAGTCTAACCCTCAAAAGGCACTACGGGACGCCGATTTCAATAATAAATAGTACATGTAACAATCGCGTTTCAACTGTCAATCTTCGGGGAAAATGTTAAAAATTTAAATGTCTGTTGTGGGGTTAAAAAAATTTTTTTTGAATTGTGTGTCAGTTGGGATTTGTGGGTTTTTGAGGAAGCGCTTTTGGGAATGTGGGATTTCAAGATTTTGGGTTTGTTGGTTGAAAGTTCAAAGTTGAAGTCAATTTATTAGTTGATTGATTTGTATTTAAAATTTAAAGATTTGCATGTGATTAATTGAGCAATTTAAAGCTAAACTTGGCTAACTTTATTAATCAAGAAGTTGAGTAAAACGACCAAACGTGTTTGATGCTTTTTCAATGTTTCTTTGATTCTCTTAATCATTTTGTTTTTCAGAAATTGTAAGCATTTATTTTTTTATAATAAGCTATGTATGTGGTAAATATATATTAGAGTACAGAATTAATATAATTGGTATATGAAATGAATGATTTAGTATCCGGCTCATTTGTAGATTGTTAGATCAGTTAAATAAGATCAGTAGGGTAAGTTAATAGATTTAAGTTTAAGGTAAGTATTATTTACTTTAAAAAAATGACAAATTCATATCATATTTTTATAAATATTTTTTCAAGATTGTATTTATCTTTTGAATTTCGTATATTTAAAAAAATATATAAACGTTTTCTGTTACTAATTTAGCGTTGATAGATAACGATGACGTTGTTTAAGTGTTTCGTGTCGAATATGAATTTGTCATGTTTCTTTAGGGAAAGCATGTTTTATTTTATTTGTGTATGATGTAAATATGTAATATAAATTTTCATATGAATTGTAAATTGACTTAATAAATTTGATTGATCGAATACTGTTGATAAATAAACAATTTTCTTTGTTATCTTCTTTCATTTGTCTTAAGTCAAATGGTAAGTATATTGAAGGAGCAACATTAACACACTTTTGGCTTTCTAATTAAAACACTAATACAAATAATCTGAATTATAATAAATCAAAAACTATTATAATAAAGATTTGTGTTTTTTTTTTGTCAAACACAAAATCGAAGAAAATCCATTCAAAACTTCAACAAACAAACCGTCCATTATCACTATACTTTTAACTAGCCTCATCAACTACACACACTAAAAAAAGACTAAAAAAAAACACATTAAACGACCAGGTGACACAAGTTCACTTTCAACAACATACAAAAATGAATTTATTTAAAAAAGTTTAAGTCAACTAAGTGCACACATGTCCTTCCTTCCTGAGCTCGCATCTGCATACTGCATACAGTCAGTTCACTTTCATTCCGCATCTGCATACCTGCCTCGATTTACATAAGGAACTTCCTATAAAAAACTGTAAAAAATAATACGTATATCCCATACAAAGGATTCTATGGAAAAAAGCGAAAGACGGATCGCCTTTCGCGCAAAAAACGCGTCAAGGGGTTGATGTTTCGTATGGGGTGAGTTGAGGTCATAAATTATGGCGACATTGTAAAAAGAGTTTATTCAAATCTCTTTTTTTTTGTATTATTGGAGAGCAATCTTTATAATCGTGAGAATTTTGGATGATGTGTGTATTGGGATTTTTAATTTTTTGATTTGATTTGATTTGGATTGATTCGAGTTCTGGGTTTTGTGGCTGAGTAAGTTAAGTATTCGAAGAAATTTTTGAATTTTGGATATAATTAAATTTATTGGTTATTAAGGAGCAGTATAATAGTTAAACATTAGTAAAAATAGTTAATTTAATTGATTTTCTTGAAAAATTAATGAAAACAATAGTAATTCTCTATTGTGCAATTGATTTGAAATTTTATGTGTGTATGTAAGAAATGAGTTAATTCAACTATTTATCATTCAATTTCTTATGAATTAAGTATATTTTTTGATTTTAAATTAATATAATGTCAGTGTATTCTATAAAAATTGCATAACTAATAACTAAATATCAGTTTTTTCAATTATGTATTAATCTTTAAAGAAAAACATTCAACAGCATAGATAAGCTCTAATTTGGTTATGAATTTAAATCTTACATAATTTGCTATAATCTTCTAGATATTTATAGACAGTTTTAATCTATTTTCAATGAAAAATAATTTATTAAATACAAAACTACTTAAAACATACAATTTTCAGAAACAATTAAATACCAATTATGAAAACTTCAGATAAGAAAAAGACTCATTAACAGCTTCATACTCAGAAATCGTTAAGCCAAACTAATCAAAATTCAAAGATATTTATGTAAATACTTGCGATTAACCCGTTGAATATATCATATACACAGTACACACAGATTAGCGCTATTATATAGTTAGATTTACCTAGATAATATATCAAAAACATAAAAATACATATATTAAACCTATAAATTTTTCATACACTCACATAAAGATTTTATTAATCGATTCACTTTATCGGAGCATCAGAGCGTTTTTTGGGATAGATTCGAAGATATTTTACAGCTCGAGATTTCGCGATAAACCTTCCCTTTTCAAGGGATGGGGTTAGAATTTTACCTTGCGTCGTTTTTATAGCTTTTTTTCGACACACGTAAAAAAACGCAGATAAAAGAACGAGGTCGCTGCAGGTACTTACGCTTCATATTGTGCGCCTTGCACCCTTTCCTTTCGCTCGAAGAAAGTGAAAACGCCTAAAAAAGTACATAATAATGATTCGGTATGGAAAAAAAGGGTATAAGAATGATCCTAGATGAAAAAAATGTGAATAATGTTGCGTGGAAAAAAAATTAGGAGTCCTTTTGTGCGGCGGTGCACTTCCGATGAATACAGTTTTGTATGCAGGATGTTTTGCGTTTCGTGATTTAAATTATTTATAAATTTTATTATCTAGTGATTTTTATTAAATTATATTAAAATTGAATCAGTATTTAATAATCATTATGAAAATTTTGAATTAATTAAAAAATACAGAACAAAAACCTAAAATAATGCAGATGAAATGTGATAAGATCGAATTGCGACATTTTCGCAATCTACGTTAAATAATAATCAAAAATAGTTTATTTATACTTGATTATTATATTAAATTAGATCATATATTCAAATTAAATATTCCTATAATGAAAATATGGTATTTTTTATTATACACATGCCATTAACATAACTATTCCTAATCTCCATCCCATATCGATATACAATACTCGTACAAAAGTCCTATCCTAATATTGTAATATTTATACATAAAAAATATATAACCTAACCTAATTTTTGGTTTATATACTAACAAAGGATTAGATTATAATATTATATATATTACAATAGCATTAGATTAACGGAAGAGTACTAAAAACAAGCTATAATATTCATCAAAAAATCTACTAAAATTTCAAGAAAACTTACGAATAAGCAATAAAATCGAATTATTAAAAATTCAAATACGAATAATTGAAAATTTACAATATTACAATTTATATAACATCATAAAAAACATATCCTAAATAACTATATCTATCGAAATCCCATCAAATGAAATAACACCTCGTTGCCTTCGTAACCCATAAAGGTAAGGACACCTTTGGAACAATTTCTCGCATACCTGCTTCAAATTAAAATCCCTTGCTATTTCCGTTAAGGGGTTGAAAATAATTCGAGCATTTTCAGACAAAAACCTTCAAATCGGAACACATGCGGAATACTCTTCAAAACGATTCGAAACATTCGTTTGAAACGATCACCTTTGACAATTATCCGAATGTTTCGTTCACATGTTGAGAATTTATATTGGAAATTAGTACGATTCCATTTGACGACCGAGGGGTACAAGTGACATTTTGAAATTGAGTTATGTACAGTAATTGCTTCATGTATTTGAAGGCAAAAGGACATAAACTAACTAGGAATATGTACTGAAATATATCATCAAATCACTCGACCTCTTCCTAATACATGCTCAACTTTTCTTGAAATCACGTGAACCCCTTGGCCTTTTTAGTCGTCATATAATGAAAAGTCAATTCGATATATTCTACTTGTATGTTTTTTTTCGAATGTGTGTTTGCGGAGCACTCGATAAGTTGTATAGGCGTAAAATTTATATGTTGAATGTTGTTGCATCCCATTGTTGTATTTGGGGATGCAATTGTTGCATTTGTTGCTACCTTGCGATTATCGATGTTGCCTGTGTAAAGGGTGACCTTTTTTTACTGGCTTTTGACTTCGATTGTATTGAAAAAAATATATGAGACATGCTAAAATATTGATCGAATTTATCTTGGAAAAAAAACTATGAATTGATTCAATATTTTCCGTTAGATGTATGCCATTATCTTTCAATTATTCATCATATGTGAATTCTCACATAATAATTAATAAATTCAGTACACTTAAGTTCTACGCATTCTATTATCTTATATTTAATTCAAAATAATCATATGTGAATCCTAGCATGATTAAAAAATCGATACATGTGGTTTATTCAATAGAGAAAACTTTCGATTTATCCTAACAAACTTAAAACCTAATTGAATTTAACTGAAATAAAATCTAGCTTAACCTAACCTAACCTAATATAAAATCTGACCCAAATTGACTTAAATAAACTCATCGATTATTGTGTCAATTAGATAAATCACATGTACATATCAATGAATCTAACCCATTTTTCCATAATGTATTGAAAGATAGTTGTATTGTGGCATTCGACAAACAGAAGAGTACTTAATAAATTCTATCGATATTTTTGATAATATTCATACGAAGAAACTTTGAATGATGTTGATTTAAATATAAATTATAGTTGTCTTAACGAAAAAAAAACATGTCAAAAGAACGGAAGCTACGACAGGTTCGTTCGAAAATTAGAGTGGACCAAAAGTACGACTCAAACGTATAATTAAGGGCAATTTCGACGAAGATCCGTGAAATCGCACCGTTTTCAAACGCCAATTATCGAATTAAGCTCGCTAAGCGACTTCGCTAAATTTTCACCGAAAACAAACACCTGTCTTCGGAGTAAAGCTCGAATGTAAATACTATTAAAAAAATGCAGAAGAATTCGTTAATAACGACCGAAAGATGATAGTAAATACTGAATTACAAATAAAAAACGAAACAAAAGGGCCACGTTCCCTTCGTGGATAATTGTTGATTATTTCCGTTTCATAGAAAGGGTTGAACGAGGTATGTAATTTATTTAAATGTCCGCACAAAAAATGGTTGATAATTTTAATAGAGCCTAGTAGAAGCATGATGTATGCGGACAGATGCAACGTGTTAAATGCGGGAATGAAAAAATATTACACGTACAAGAGGATTGGAAAAAATATACGTGAACGTTGAAAATGAAAAGTTTTTTTTTTGGAAATGAGTAAAAAATAAAGAGAAGGATGCCCGAAGCGTTCAACTGTCGGGGTGATGACTTCTGGACATGGTGATGCGTTTCTTTTTTTCAGACCTGTATAGTGTCAGATGGTCATTTTTGTTTAATAAGTTTTTTTCGGGATGAAAAAGTTGTGAGGGAAGGTGGTTAATTGTCGTTGTTGTAAAGGAGATAAGATCTCTTCGCATGTGTTGATGCGATTATTAGAAATGTTTTTGTGAATGATCGTGTTGGTTAAAAAAGTGAGTGCAGTTGATATGTTATGGATTGTTTCAGATATGATGAGAATTTTGAATTGATGGAAGATTTTTAATTATTGGTGAAGTTTCAAGAACCACTGGTTGTGAATTCTTATTAGAATCTCGTTCAGATTTAGAAACCCTTAATTAGGATTCTTTAGTTTCTAGAACAGTTTAGAATTCCTCAATTGTATTTACTTATTATTCTATAGAAGAAATTAAGAAAATTTATGAATAAAAAACTAAATTCATATTTTAAGTATAGATATCATTTGAAGCTTTATCAAAATACTAGTGATTGTTTATGAATAAGTCAAGATAAATGAAAATAGAATCATTGGAATTGAGTTCTTACATAAGGTAATCAGAATTCGTTTAAATTTTAAATGACAGAATTCAAATATCAATTTTTATCGACATCTATGAACGTACAAATATTTATACAAAATATTTTCAGACATCTATATTTAAAAAGAAAAAATAATTAAATTAAAGTGACACCTACAAATAAAAAGTACAACTATTGCGCTGATAAAACCGTGCGCGCTTTTACCGACCGAAGCAAATGTCGCACGGTGCTCCCTCGAAACAAACAAAACGCGATTCCCTTCACACATAAATTCGACTCATAGAACGCAACGAAACAACGTCGAACAGACGCGCAGTACTAACACAACTCAAAACGCGTCTCGAAAACAAACGGCCACAGCTGGAACTCGATAGTTCGATCGAAAGCGATAATAAAGCGGCCTTAAAGACTATCGACCGGTTTCGACTTCCCACTTACGAACTGGTCAGACGAGTGGGCACATGTGATTGACGAGAGGCGAAGGGTTGCGATCATATCACACGCATTACTATTCCCCATCGGGAAATAAATAGAATCGTAATTAAAAGCGGACGTTGCCCCATATTAACGACGTATAAGAGCCCTATAAGCTAAGTGACCGATTCAAATTACACTGGAGTTATTCAGCTTCGAAAAGTATATATGTAAACGATTCTAGGAACTGTATTAACATATAGGGCAATTCCGGGAAAGATGGCCATCTCTTCCGAAATGACTATATTATCAATTCACTTAAAAACTTTGCAATATTTCTATATTACAAATATATCAGATTCGAATATGACAATCAAAATTTGGTAAAGTGTACTTAAATATCTATATTCTTTGGTTTTTAGGATTTTTTTTTATATTATCGAAGGGTTTCTTATTCGCGACGATTTTGCGTAGTAGGTTTCGTGAAAAGAATCGCGTGGGTGATTTTTTTACGTTGTCGATATGTTGTATATATTTTTTTTGTATACGTTCGAGGTTCAATAAATGAGGAACTTGTTGAAAAAAAATGGAAGAAATAATAACGACACGAGAATCGCGTGAGGCGACCGTTGGTTGTTGCGTTCGTCGTGTCCAATTTTGATTTCGCTTATAAATTTCATTCAACTTTGTTTTTGCATCGGAACATCAATTCGGAACTGTTTCGTGTTCCTTTACGAATTCGACTTCGATTGATGACTTTTTTTAATATTTTTCGATTTAAAATGTGAACTCAATCGAAGAAAATCAATAAAATTCATTAACATGAACGATTGATTTAGAGCAATTACTTTTTCCGTACTATTTTGTTTCAATTATGCATCTTTCTCTAAGTTGTTTTGATGAGAATTAGATTAAATTTAATTAGAAAAGTAGCTTAAAAAGATGGTTGTTTGTTTAAATTTTCAGATATAAAAAAAATTCAATCAGAGATAGAAACTATGAAATATAAACGGGAACGCTTTGATTTTCTAGCTAGAATCTAACTAGAAATCATTTCCTTTCTCATTCTACATAAATGTGATCACTAAAGTAAGAAAGGCAACAATTTTTAAATACAAAAATTATGTGTGTTCCATTTATTACTGCATCTCTGATTCTAAAATAATTTGGTCTCTAATCTAACTAGAATTTAAATTCCAATAAGAAATCTTCAATACATCTAGCTAACTATATAATAACGCTTAATCTATGTCCATGTAGCGCTCCAAAACTGTTCGTTGATATATTCAACGGGTTAAAACTGCGTTGATATATTCAACAGGCTAATCGCTAGTCCATTACTACTTAAATCACATTATTCAATTAAAAATATCTCAACAATTCTTACACACAGAACAAAGAACTCACCTCGAAATCCATAAAAAAGCAATAAAACGTGCGAACACTAACCTAACCTAACCAACTCGCCCCGCCCAAAGACTACTCATACAAAGCAAACTGATCTCTATTCTTTAATGAAATACGAGCTCAAATCAAACAAAAAATGTTGAGTATGTGCATTGTAGCGTTTCAGGGAATTTCGAATAGCCGAGTGCTTTAAGTGGACCAGTGGCCGCGCGCCACGCTTGAGAGCCCCTGGCCTTAGGGACATAACCGCCATTGTTATAACATAACACTTTTAACCGTCAGATATACACCATTTTGAATTTTATTAATTATTTTTAGTATCTTGAATCGTTTAAATTTGCGATAAATTTATTTATCAGTGTTTGAATCGATTTAATATCAGTATAAATGGTTGTCAAATGTACTGATTTTTCGTATTAGAATTGGTGTACTTTCTGTTATAATACTCTTGATAGATCTGATTAGGTTAAATTAGGTTAGGTTACATTTATAATAAAGTTTTGTGTCAATTTGCATGTCAAGTTTAATTTAATTAGGTTGAATGTCTTGATAATGGATTTATTGTATTGTACATATGTTAGTAGTGTTGTTGAAGTATTCATATGAAAAATGAATTCTATCGATGTATATGACAATAATTTGGATAAGTTAGGTTAGAATTCATATAAAGTTGATATGGAAGTTAAGTAGAATTAGGATTTATTAACAGATCGAAAGTGAAATACTGATCAGTTGGATCTAAAATATGACTCATTAGATTTTAAATACTGGCAACTTGTATACATTAACCTTTTAATTATAAATACTAATCATTTATATTTAAAATTGATAAATAAAATACAGATTGCATAAAATGTGAGTATTAGGGGAGGTTGGGATGAAAAGGGCCGAATATTTTTTATATTAAAATATTGTTTGAACTACTATCATATTTTTTGTAATTTATCCATTAGTCAAACGTTAAGTGACCTACAGTGAGTTTATGTGAAGACTATAAAAGCCAAATGGTATAAGTTACACATTAAATCACTATATTCTTAAATAAATCATATGAAGAAAGAGCAAAGTTTTAGCATTTCTAATCCCTCTAACCAACAAATACCGTTGTTTTTTTTTATAAAATTTGAATATTATTACTTTCATTATGTACATAAGTATAAAGTATAAGCATAATATAATTGTGTACTTGGTGAATTGTTAATTTTATTTCCTGTTGCGTGCATACGCTCCAATTCGTCCCGATGTATTGTGCACTAAATGTGACACACAACGAAACACGGTAATTATTCCTCATAATATAATATAATAAATGCGTACTAACATCTTGATGTGCCACTATGTAAATACAAATAATTGTATGTTATCAAAAACGAGACCGTTTATTCGTACGTAATGTAATCACAATTGCGCGGAATTTCTGCGATTTCGCGTGCCACCGAATAAAAATTAATTAAAATAAAAATTACACACAGTTATATTTAGCGAGAATCTGATTTTAAGTCTAAATTACTCGATTGTATTGTAAAATGAAAGGTCACCTCTGAAATTAATACAATGGTGCAATTTAGCTAATTTTTTGTATTAAGAACAATTCCGATGTTTTAATGATTTTTTTGTAATAAGTATGTTAGAACTTATTCAGGTTCTTAGGTGAGGTTATAAAAATTATAGGTTCAAAATTTGAACTTCTAGCTTTATACTTTTAACTTTTTAATTCTAGCTTTAATCATCGAACTCTTTAATTCGAAATTGGAGTTCATAACTTATCTACATTTTGTATTATTTGATTTTCAAATAGGTATATTTGAACTCTGAACTTCCAACTCTGACCTTCCAGCTTTGAACATTCAGGTTTAAACATCAAATTTTGAATTTTGAACTTATTCGTATCCCGAACTGTTTTAATCTTCAAATATAATATATTTGAACTTTGAATATGTCTAAAATTCGTACACCGAATATAGAACTTGTTTGAATTTCAGCTTTAAACTTTGAACTTTGTACATCGAAATTTTAACTGTGAACTCATTCGAAATTCAAACCTTTTCAAAATGTATTTGGTTTTTGAACTTTTTCCATGCAATGAAACTTATATAATTTTATGAAAATAATCAGCTTAAAGTTAAAGAAATTATACAGATTTCGTTCGAGTTTCGAAGCACAATTATATTTATATCATAAAACATTTATAAATCGATCAATTCAGCCATTTATAAAGCATTAGAGCGAATCTGAAAAATAAACCACTCTGAGAGATAAAACAAATTTCGCGAATTCAATACCGCGTTTCACTCGAAGAAAGATCAAAACGTTAAACGGACGATTCGAAAAATAATTAATATGAAAAAAGCGCGTATAATGGAATACTTTTGTTTGTTCTTGTTATGCATATGTCGAGACTACACCGCACTTTTCAGGGACTCTAAACTCAATTATTACATTAAATATTTTTTTTCATATAAAAAAATCGATGGTCATCTGTAATGCGATGCATAATGAATACGATGTCCGTTGTTATACATTTTTTTTTAGTATCTTTTGATACACAAAGACATAATGGAGTAGCAACAGATTGTGGATACAATTCCGCGTAACTACCCCGAAATTATACGTATTATTTTGATGTCTGTGTGTTTATTGTATATGAACCCTTCTTGCGTGTTTATTTTGATCGTTTTATATAAAAAAAATGTTCTCTTTATATTTGTTAAATAATTTTTGAATGTTGGAAATCTCTGTATCGAAACGGATCGGCTTTAAACGGGAGTTAAATCGAGCCTTAATTCGAAGACAAAGCGATCTCCATTTATCAAATTTGAAGATAAGATTTCATCCAGCCAGATTCGGATTGATTAATTTCTGTTTGAGGAATTTATAGCAAAAGGGATTCGCTTTTTCTTTTTTCGGAGAAAACTCTCTTGTTCGTTTGTTCTTTTCCATTATCGAATACATGCACGAATGTATTCGTACTCGTATGTCGTGATTTATTATATATTTTTTTGTATATTTATATATTTACTGTAAAAAGCCAGATATGTAGTGCAAGGGAGGAAGATATTTTTTCTCGTTAGAATCTAGTTAGAAAATAAAAAAAAGTCATTTCAAATCAGACAAGTAATGCGCATTCTTTCTTGTACTATTTGTTTGATTGCAGATATTGTGATTGAATTATTGTTTTAATTTCTCAATTTATCATTAATTATAAAGTGAAGAAGCAAAGCTTCTAGGCTAGAACACTGAAAAGTAATATAAGTGCTCGAAAGGTGGTGTTAAAATCGATGGAATTCAATAGATACAGAAAAGATTTGGAATCCATTTTAAGGAGTCATACATATAGTAAAGTGTTGAATTAACAACATTTTTTATCGAAAGGATAAAATATTAAAAAAAAAAACAATCTATTGAGAAAATTGACATACGATTCTCGTAGAATCCGACAATACTCGAATTCAGCATAACGAGGACACTAAGCTTGACACAGCACGTATAAACGTTTATATCGCTGTTATTAGCTGGTTTAAGAAAATTACTTCAATGATAAAAATACTTTTCGTATAAAAGTCAATAAAATGACAATGAGCAAATTCGTATAGACCATAGTACCTGTTCCAATGCATTATTTATACATCATTAGAAAGGATTTTAGACGAAAAAAACACCTATTCATATTTCACTTTCATTTTCAACATAACGAACCGTTTTTTCTACACATCATTTTAAACGATCCAACTCAACATATAAAACAACATTCAAATATCAATAAAACATATTTTTATTAATGACCCGATAAAAAAATGGCAAAGTGGGCGTCAGACACTCGCTCTTTCGAATCCTTACAACCTCATAGATTTCCTTGGAAAAAAAATACGATCTTTCAAACAAACACATACGAATACAACAAAATATCAAACGGATCATCGAAATAAATAAACAATAACACACATTAGAATACGCGTGTAATATTTAGCGTAATAAATTGTGCGACCGCACCCGGCAAAACTTTTAATATATCAACGTAATAGTTCCACTAAATGTATTTACGGCTTCGGAATAACGTTTTAATGTCCGGCAAAAGAAGCGGGGTAAGTGATTACAAGACAGATAACTCTCTTTTATGGGGGTCTTTCAGAGCTGTGCTGTCCTTTAAATAATTAAAAGCTATAAATTTCGAAAGGCTTCTTTCGATTTTTTTCTTCTGTAAGCGTTCGAAATAGGCGACTTGCATGGGGATAGTTGTTGTGACTTTCTTTCGATTGATTACGCTTAATGTGTTCGCTAATATGTTTTGTGAATTGGGGTACAATTTTATATGTTTTCATTAATTTCAAAATAAAAAAGTTAACTTTTATGCAAATTGGATCAAAATATCAGAAATTAAATCTTATTCCATTTCATTACATTTCAAATTTGAAAAATATTATTACTGACAAAAGTCATCAGACGTCATAAACTATCAGTGCAATTATATTAATTGAAAATTTAAATTCAAAAATTGAACATCTAACACTTTTAATATTTATATAATTCGAAGTGATTCATGTTTTCCCAGTCTCCTCTACACCTTCAGTATTAAAATAAACATCAATGAAAAATGCAAAAACTTCCCAATCCTAATATTATTTTTTTATTTGTATATAAGTCTTTCAAATAATTATATTGTCTATTAATAAAAAAAAAATTCTTTAGTAGTATTACAGTAATAAAGTTTAATACTTTTTATCATTTTGTACTCTGAATTGTAAAATTATTCATTCAAAATATGAACAAAAGGATCGTTGCGAAAAACAAATGATAAAACGATGTTTATTTTCAGTGTAATTACACATATAAGTGTCACCTCGTTTCAACGTTAGGTAGATGATTAATCATACTAATCAAGGTAATTTATTTAATTAAAACGCAATCCTATTATTACGATATTAAGAGCACACGCAAACCCGCAACATACACGTGTACTCGTGCCATTATAATAAACCAGTGTTTTATAAAGCTTCTGTGAAAATATAGATAGTGAAAATATTTTATAAATAATTTAAATGTTTATAGAATTTGAGAATATTTAATTTTAATTTTAAATCTAATTTTAAGAGGTTTGAATCTAATTCATAGTAAGAATCGATTGTATTCTAAGAATTTTATTTGAAGTTATGATGAAATTTTGAATTCATTATTGAGAATTAATAATCCATTAAAAAAATTCTAATACAAGACACAATTGCATATTTCAATAGCTAATATTAACTACTGTGACACGGAATTGTTCTAGATTTTGAACTTTAAATTGATTGCAAACTATTCAGTGTTTATTCTTAAAATGCAAAATAAATGAAATTCAAAACAATTATAAAGACTCGTTAAAACTATATCGTGTATATAGGCCATGCTTAATATGTTTGCTACAGTAAAAGTCACTCCATTAAACATTAAACGTTAGAAATTATGATGCAAAAAAGTAATGATGCAAATTTTTTCCAGATGCGCACGAAATGACTCAGAAAAGTTTCATTATGATCGAATAAGTGATTAAAAAGAGTGAAAAGAACAAACGCATACATTAATATTCAATTATATAGATATTCAATTAAATTAAGAATATTGAAAAATTGAAAATTTTTAAAAACACTATAATAGAGCGTGAATTATTTCACAGCGTTTTCACCTGTTTCCATATTTATTACGCCACACGAAAACGCGAAATATCCTCACTTTTCCATACAAACGCATATAAAATACAATGCATGAAAATTTTGCGCAATTCCCTTACGATCAAATTGCTATATTAAATTTTGCGAAATTCGCTGCACCTTTTGCACAATTTGTACGAAATGTGCACAACTTACGGCGACCGGTCGTTCGTTATATTCCTTCGCGTAATGTCCGTGTAATTACTGTTTGCGATTGAAGGTCTTAAGAAAGAATACGAAAAAAAAAGTGTATTCGGTTAATTTATTACAGTTCAAGTTAATTGTCAGGTGCTCTCATCTGTACAATGTAAATAAATTGACAAATGACTCTCTTTCGCGTCGAGGCTTAATGAAATGATAAATTCTCGCCGTTTAACGTTTTGGCCTTTTTTTTGATAGCCTGACATTGTTTGTTTAATGAGCTGGAATTATTTCTTATATGCATATTTATAAGGTTTGATGATGAAGATGTGATAAAAATTAATTTGAAATTGTTTGTTACAATGTATGAAAGTTTCATTTTCGCGACGAATTTTAGTGTCTTGAAGATGATTCATTGGAAATTTTTACTTGGAGTGCAGAGTTAAAAAAATATAATGATAGCAATAATAAGGTAATTTTTAAATCGTTATTTAGTAATATAAATTATTATTAAATTGTTAAGTGATGATTGAGAATCTGATTCTGAAAACGAATTGGTGCATCTGATATGAATTTCGCACTCAAATCTGCTAATTTTATAATTTGGAATAAATAATCTAATTTGATTAGTAAAATGTCTTATTTGATATGTATTGTGAAATTTATTAGAAGTGTATTATAAAAAAATCAAATTTTGAAATTTAAAACTTGTATCTATGCAAATCAAAAATTTGATTCAGAATACAATAAAATTTTATTAATTTATTATATTATATTTGAATTCAGTAAAACTTATATCCTTGCATATGAAAACAGCAATAAAAATTTTAAAGTCTAAATCAAAGTTTTTTATACGAATGCATATTTGTCATAAATGTCAAAATTTCGCATATAATTGAGGTCAAATTGCAACTTTAAGTTCACGATTGAATTAATACAAGTAGCTCATAAACGTCATATTATTAAAGTTATTTCCAATAAATTTAATTAAGCATACAGCCTTGAATTAAGTATAAAAATGCATTACTGAAACGAACGCGAGAATATATCGCACATTGAAAAATAATCAATATAATGCGCGATGCAAATTAGTGCAATTTTCGTTCGCTCGTTTTCAATCGATGCACCATAAACGACTCGCAATTAGTGACATTTTTCAATGTTTAAATTATCCGCTAATTTTCTTATTAAAGTCGCATTATCGCGATAACCGAGCCATAACTCGTTTTTTGACTTTTTGATACAAACGAAATAAAAATATATTAAAAAATCTGTGTTTTCCTTTAAGACTTATCTAATAAAACTATTTAGAGTTTGTATGTACATCTGAAAAAGTTTCTGTATCATTAATTTTGACAATTAATATGAATTCAACAGAATTTATAACGATTGTTATTCAAAGAAGTGGCTTTTGCGAAGAAAATTGTTACAAATATATTAAGCATGGTCTACACATATGACACACTTTAAGATATTTTGACATATGTATTGATTTTTTGTTTCATATTCATCAACATGAATGAAAATAAATGTTTTTCAGTTTGTAAGAATGTATTTCTGTGTGATATTGGCTCATTTAAGGCTCATCTTTTCACAATGAAACTTTGCAAAATTTTTGTAGACACGTCTAGAAAGTTTTCTGTTTCATTACGTTTAATATTTAGCAATCTATAGGATTTCTCATTTATAATTTTAAATTTCTCATAATCTTTCATGGAGGGGCTTATACCATAATCAAGACGTAGTAAATATTATGCATGACCTACACACACAGCATAATTTAACATGTATCGACGGATATTTTATTTTATTATTATATCATATTCATTATAAATACTATACAACAGGTCACTTAAAGTTTAAACTTAAGTCACTTAAGGTTTACAGGCTTAAAGTCTTTAAACTTTCGAGCGATGCCAGGTAAAAGGAGCTAGTATATAAATAAAAACTCAAGAATACATTAAATAATTAACAGTAATTATTATTTCGGTCTGAAATAATAATAATCGAGCGATTAAAACCCGTCCGCAACGTTTTCGAGGAAATGTCCCGCTGAGTCCTGAACGAATGCTCACTTTTAAACTCGTATCTTTCGGCTTTTGTTTAATTGTTTGGGCTTTTTATTTTTTGAAAAATTAACGAATTTACGATAACGGCCGTATCGCTCTTAATTACGGCAATTTGCTCGTGTACAATGCGATCGTACCAATAATAATGAAAAAATATATATAAACGATCTCACAAGTGCGTTAAGTGTGTCCGATATGAAAATTTCTAGTAGGTTTGAATTATTGTGGAATTAAATTTTGATGATTTTGGTTTTGGTATTAATTATATTTATGTGTAGAATAAATTTATAGCAATGTCATTAACTAATTTACATATAAAAAATATGAATTTTCTATGCAGGTACTTAAACGTTATAGATAGTAGTTTTGAATTGTCAGGAATACGGATTGAATTAGTATGAAAACTTAGCCTTTAATATAGTAAATAACACATTAAATAATTATATATCTAATATTTAATCAAATGAAGTTATATTTTATTTGAAATTAATGACTAATTAACGATGACAAATAAATTGAAAAATATCATGCAACAAAGACTTTTGAACACTTCGTATTGAAGTGTTATGAAAGTTTTACTTTGAACCGAATTAATGTGTAAAAATAATATTAAAAAGCTTCTCAAACATCAATACATTAAATAGATAGTAAAGTTGTATTTTGTTTTCATTAAAAATCGTTGACCAACATACGATAGTAATATACCAAAAACCATCTACATATGAAACGAAGACTTTGAACACTTGTAAATGAAAAAGTTGAGCTCTAAACTGACCCAAAAACATAAAAATAATATTCTATAGCTTCTCAAACGTTAATACATCAAATAAATGATTAAATTAGATTACATTTTCCTTGAAAATCATAGACTAACAAACGATACCATCTACGAAAAAAAAACATTAGGAACAAAAACTTTCAGCACTCAAATCGAACTAGCAAAAAGCCGAACTTTTCAAAGTGTTAAAAATAGGATTCCTAACCTTCTCAAACATCGATTCATCGAATAGGTGGTCGAATTAGGTTTCGTTTTCTTCGATATAATCGTCGGTTAACCCATAGATAACATCTGCTCCGTTCGCGCAATCATCACGTTATAAACAAAACGCTAACACGCCGAAGAAACGAAACGAACCTCTTCATGAATAAACAATTTGGCGGCGAATTAACCGCTTTCACAGTTAAGGATCTTTTAATTTGAATCCCTTCGGATAAACCGAGCGGGTGATTGATGTGTTAAAACTCACAAACGCCCCGAAAATCGTTTCCCAATTTCGGTACAAAAATACTAACAAGCTTTGTAAAGGTCGTCACCGATTTCGATGAAAATTTGTAGAAATATATTGTATGATTTTTGAACTTTAAGAAACAGACTTCAATGTTGACTAGACTGCGTGCCGCGTGCCGCTTGTCGCGATACATAAAACAACACTTTAGTGTGGATATGAAATAATTGTGAAGTAGGAGAACGTAACTCTCAATGGTTAACTTGTAATCTTAGGTCAAAGATTGGTATGTTTGTTAATTGCACTACAAAATAATGATTTATATGAAGTGTTTTAGGTGCAGTTAAAGCGTTATGACGTGTAAATGTATACTTTTTTTAGTTAAAGTATACATTGCATGGCTATGCCTCTCTTTTTTACGTAGTTTTTAACTATGATTACATTTTTATTAAGATTATCAAAATAATTTATAAAGATTGACTTAGAGAATAATTTCTTCAGTAACATAAGACTAATTATGTCAATAAAATTACCAGGAACATATTTGATTATTTTTTATCATTTAAGCATTATCTGTTTTTCAATTCAATGACAGAAGATTTCTGTAAAGAAAACTAGAAAACTAGCTATCCACTGTTTACTTTGACTAGAAAAATTATATTCTAACTCATCTAAGTGCTTTGACTGTATCATTTATACTTGCACCACATTTCTACAAATTATCCTCAAAATCGATACCAACTTTTAAGAAGCCTATCTTTATATGTTTGTGCTACGATTTGCAAACTTTGAAGCTAGAAAGAAAAGTCTTAAATCGAAATTGTCGAATAACAAAATGAATCGAATGTGACATTAATGCTACACGTGTTATACGAAAAATATACGAAAAAAAATTGATATGAATTAAGGCGTTCGTTCGTGACATTATGATCGAGTGCGTTTTAATAACACGCTTCGAAAAGTGTATGGGCGTACATTGGAAAAAACTCACTTATGCCATATATGAGTTTTCGAATTGATATGTTTAGTATTGATAATTAAAATTAATTAACACTTCCTATTCGATTTGAGAAATACCATACGATAGATCATACGAAATGTCATAATAATAAATAATTTATTGCGATCGATTTTGCAATTTAAAAGTAACGTATCGTAATTATTCACTAGTGGAATTAATTATGGACATTTTTCAATAATTTTATTATTAATTTTCTTTGTAATATTTAAAAAAATTGTAAAATATAATAATCCAAAAAGTTTTCCAAACGTACACACGATGACTCTAGAAAGTTTCACTGTCGAAAGATCAACTATTAAGCAGTCTATTAATTAAATACATTCAATTTTATTTTTTTAAATTATACTCCATTTATTCGTGAACGCATTATACATACTTTGGTCTAGTTCAAGTTAATTTTACAAGGGTAAAAAATGCGTTAGTCCAACGTCTATTTCCTTGGAGAGCAGTTAAGATAATATCGGCAATAATTAGGCAACGGACCGGTAGCTACGAACGGATGTTGATCGATCTTATTCGTTATCGTAACGTTAAAAAACTTTGAGAACGCCCGGTTAATTAATTAATTAACTAATTAATTGATACAGTTAGATTGTGAAACGCTCGAGGAAGTCGAAGATGCTTACTGTTATCTCAACGGCATGGAAAAATCGTACAGATGTATTATATTATGTATGAGTTGTATTTTTTTATTTTGAGGTTATATCGCTCGAGGCTTAAGTAGTTCTTTATCTTAATAGTTTCGGGTTGATTTACATTCGAAAGGAAATAAGTTGAACGTTACGAAAGATCGATGATTAATAAAGTAGTTGGAATTGGTTGTAATCGAATTTGATCATATCTAATGTTTTTGTAGTTGTTTTTAAAAATATGTTGGTACAAATGTTCGTATTTTAAGTTTAAATTGAACTTCTTATTCAGTTTAGAGTGTAAAATATTTAATAATTAATATTGAAATAGTGATAAATGTTTGTGACAATGACTCTAAATGACTGTCACATCATATTCCTTCAGAATGTATTAAATATATTCAAAGCTTTCTATATTAAGCACACATTACGAAAATATTATAATTTTCATGATTTGTAATAGAATTAATTTGCCTGTCTGTCTGTCTGTTTGTAATGATTAAGTTCATTTTTTAAACAAAAAGAAAATAATTTTGAACCTGTTTACTAACTGCAATATATTGAGCTTATTTCTTTCGAATTCATATTAATTCTTATGTTTATCGCGAAATACTCTAGAAGTAATTTAGCGTTAATATTTAAAAGCTGCATGTTGATAATTAATTTAATACAAAAAAATCAAGCTAATATTTTAAAAATATATACAATATTTCGATTATTGAAAATTTTTTCATTGCAAAAATATCTCAAAATCGATCAGACATCAAATTTAATCGAATCGTTAACCCTCTTAGTACCGAACGCTTTTCGATCGTTCTTCCATTCAATGTAATAAAGTATTTTCTCAAAAAAAAAAAAAACTCAATAATGAATTTCATATCTGTTTTGTATCTTCGTTCGAAACTTCAGCCGTTTATTAATACCTCTAATAAGACGTATTAACGAAAATTGCCCTAATAACGAATACAGGGGTGGGTCCTTCGTGACGATTACGGAACCCCTAATCCTTTTAATTCGTTTTAATTCGGCCCTGTTATAATAACAGGGCCGAATTAAAATGCCATACCGTAATTTCACGTTTTGCGGTTCCGTGTCATTTGCATTATTATTTTAAATTATGTTTGTATTATTATTATAGGATGGGAGAAATGGTGATGTCGATTGTGTTGTGATGGAGGAAATTTTCATAAATTGAAAAGTTTGCGTTTTGTTAAAATTTATATATAAAAAAATAAGAAAAACGATGTTTCGAATGCGTGTCCATATTATTTTGCGTCCGGTTGATCTTATCTGATCGCTGCAGGGTTTCTCAATTTTTTGAATGTTTGGAAGAATCTATGAATGTCAGATTGATAGATATTTTAACATTAGAAGTATATTTATACAGAAAATTAAAATTAATATAGATTATAAATTCGGCAACTTGTTCCAACAGATTGAGATATCAATAAATAATGAATAGTCTTTAGATTTTTTAAATAAAATTAGAAAGAATACTCAATAAAATATTTTAATCACACACATGAAATAACAAGTAGATACAAGTGATATTTTCATTGAAATTGAGTCATGTACAGGATCGCTTCTATATATTTGGTGGCAAAAGGATATAAACGAACTTAGAACGTATACCGAGATATATCATCAAATCACTCAAACTCCTCCTAATACATGAAAGTACATACTCAACTTTGAATGCGTTTTTCTGGAAATCACCGTGAAATCACTTGAACCCCTTGAACTGTTCAGTCGTCAAACAGAATTTATAAAAAAAGAAAAACGATTGAGAATATATAATGAACAGCCACTAATTAAATCAATATTTGTGAAATAAATACAAAAAAGAACATTCGGATAATTCAATTTTTTTGATAATCGATACTTTGCTTATTCTTCACTAGTCCAGATAAATCGAGAGTACACTGTATTTGTTTTTTAATCACAAAAACTCTAAACGTTTCAGAAGCTGCGTACTTCATAGCAAAACTGACGCGATAATTGGACGAACGTAATAAGTGCATGCTCGCGGTTTCCACATTGGATGAAAAAAACGAAAATAAAAAAAGATTAAAGCAAAAAAAATATATTTTAGCACTATTTTGCGTGTGCGTGGCCGTTATCGCTAGCTTCTATCGCCATTGCGGCACGTTTCATTTTCTTTTTTTTTCCTTCATTTTTTTCATACCATTTTACTTCCATTTTTTACCACCGTTTCGTTTTCGAGTTCTTCGCCGTGTTTATTTTATTTTACTGCTGCGTTTTTTCGCGTGGAACAAACAGCGACGAGTCCGTAACGCTTTAATAACGCATTTCATATTCGCGGATCGCCCGCATTTAATGGGTTGCATCCGTTGATACGCTTTTTTCACTATTGCACTTGAAAGTTTCAACTATTATGATGTTTGCATGTAAATTTTGCATAAATAACATAATTTATCGACAAAATTATAGAGATTGATATGAAATTTTTGAATCTAGTGAAATTATTAGATACGCATGCTAACAAAAAGCATGCTAATGATTATATTATATTATACAAAATAAACTTATTTCAAGCAATATAAAAATATTTTCATACTAGTAATAGTCTATATGCTTTTTTGCAATTAAGTAGCATGTTATTTTAGGGAAAAAAGTAATAATTGACAAGTATATTAAAAACATTAATAAAAATAGGATTTTCTTCATCTCTATAAAAAGTTTAAAGCATGCTTGAAACTAGCAATATTTCTGACAGATGCTTCTAGGTAGTAATTACTTATTAATAGCATGCCATTTAGTATCATGTGTATCTATAACAAAAGATTATAATAATCATATAATATTTTTTTATGAAAATAATCAGCGTTCGAATCAATCATTATCATTTTTTATAATTAATTGTTTATTTACGGAGTAACTACTGACGTTGTTCAACAAGTGAAACGATCATCGCAAAGTCTAATTATAATATTGTATAAAACTGCATTTTGCATAATTTTTCTATTAAATCTATACGCAAAAAATACGATACGGACCACACACGTGTTTATCGTTATCGAAGAAAAAAATTGCACATGTTAAATTGAATACGAACGACGTACAAATGGAAAAAAACATCACCTCAAGGGCTACGATTATTGACAGCTGAATAACGACATCTCGTTAATTTTCTACTAACTAATAAGGGTGTGAACATATCGTCAACGAATTGTAATTAAAATTTTACTTCAAAAAATTATATCATAACGAGCTGAAGAAATGATTGCGATCTTTCGATGCGAAAAAAAGCTTGATACGTTAGAATGATAAGTTTGGTATGTAATATATTTTTTTAATGAGATGTTTCAAAAATAGCGCTAACAAATCACGCTAATTAGATTTCATTATTTTCGCAGTGTATTTTTATATTCTGAAAATTGTATGCTGTGATATGAAGATTATTTCAGTAGCTTGCATATTTTAAGAGATCAAATCGAAATTGTTATAAAGTTACTCATTTTTTTGTCGATCTAAAATCATCGCAATCACTTAATTACATACAAATCTTTCGATAAATAAGTAAAATTGGTTAAATCATGTTGTTAAAAACAGCAAGCAGTATAGTCAATAATGAGAATAATTTCTTTGGGTCCCCATTGTTACCAATGTCGACCTTGCTGCGTGCTGCGTGCTGCTTGCTGCTTGCCGCTGTACACAAAACCTATCTTTACAAACATCGATTTTCTCACATTTTATCAAATCGTTTTATATAAAAATATAATCACTACTTCAACAAAAGAAAAAAAATCATCCCGCGGCCGAACTAAAGTCAAACCCATTAGACTCAAAATAAAATCAGCAAAATGAAAAAAACGTTAATAAGTGACATGAAAAGTAGACATTTTTTTTTGTCAATTGCGATACGATTTCGTACCTCGTTACCTTTGTGCTCGGTACGAAATTAAATATTCGCGCGCTTTTCACCGAAAAGAAGCGACGACAATTTTGAAGCATCAATTACGTCGTTTCAGCCTTCGCTTAATACATGCACAAGTGCATCAGACATGCATACTTTCGTATTTTGTATAAAATTCGCTTTATAGACGAGAACTCGATTTGGAAAGTGGAACAAGTCCGACTTTATTCGTTTTGAAATATTTAATGTTTCGATTTTGTTATAGGTGACTTTTTATTGGTGAAAAGTTAACTTGTGGTAATCTTCTTTTAGGCACGAAGTTGGATATGAAATATTAACACTAAAGGACAATCTTTTCACTGTTTAAGTTAACTAATCATAGAGTTACAAGACGGAGTTTCTTAGATTTGAAGCAGTATTCATACAGCACAGCACAGTGCAGACACGTCAGAAAAATATAGAGGCAGACCTATATACGCGATGAAGATACGTGCAAGTAGCTATACAGACATTTTTTGCATATAAGTACATAAATCTGTCTTTATTTTTCAGCATTGTCTGCACTGCTTTGTGCAATATGAATGCTACTTGATTGATGAAGTGACTATTGCGTGCTTAATCGAAGTAAAAATAATAAGCAAGACCTACACTAGCTATAAAATTCAACATATTTTGACAAAAAATCTGAATTATGTTTCGTATTCACCCAGTATTATAAATACAACAGACTACAATCAACTTAAAGTTCATAGATTCTTGAGTAACGTCTATTGAAATATATGACGACTGAAAGGGCCAAGGAATACAAGAGACTTTGCGGTGATTTTGAGAAAAGCACGTTCAAAGTTAAGCATGAACTAGAAGGAGGTCGACTAATTCGATGATATATCTCAAATATATAAATTCTGCTACCAAATATAAAAGCGCACATAGAAGCGAATCCTGTACATAAATCAATTTCATCAAAAAATTAACTTGCATCCTTGACCTTTTCAGTCATCATATGTAGATAATACACATTATGATACTTTACAATATGATCCAAAATAAAGATTGGATCATTTTTTTTCATATTTGGACTTATACCATAGTCATAATTAAAGGCAACAAACATACTTGTGTGAAACGTTGAAGTGCAGCGAGTTGCATAATTGCACGCCGCGACTCTCCAACAAAAGCCATCATCCACTTTAAAAACGCGCCACGGTTGTATATGGAAATGAATTAATCTACGTTTTTACGTTTGCGGTTTATTATTGTGCTGTTTTTTAATTTCGAAATTTTAATATTAATATCTGTGCGTGTTTTACATGTGAATTGATGCGCGACATGCATAAGAAGATTCGCAATTAAACGCTGAATATTATTCGCTTTTTAATAATGTTTGAGTATACTTTGTAAGGGTTTTAATAGTGTAGTTTTATCATGGAGTAGTTTGTTTCGTGCGATCTAGAAAGGTTCGTAATTTTAATGACTGGCAATTATCGCATTTAAAGTCGAGTTGTAATTTTCATATAAAAATATAATAGTTCGTTTTAGCTTCATTATGCGATTTTGTAAAATTTCTCACCTAGATGCAATTTGAAAAGCTTGTACTTATTATTCAGTATTTTAATCAGATTCAATATTTAAATTGTAAATGGATGATATTCAAATATTAAGTATTTAATATATTTATATAAATAGTCAGTATTTAAATCCTAATATGACTGATTTGAGTTTCTTTTTGAAATGCAACAATCATACTATTAAACCTGATCTTTCAATTGAATGTAACAACAACTTAAAAAAGTAAAAAATACTTTTTTATATATTAAATTTGACAGTTTTTATGATTATCAAACGATTGAAAAATTGAGCCTTTGTGATTGATTTCATACAAAATTAACAATTGGCTTCCTCTTCTACCCAAATGATGATTCAAATACTAATCATTTGATTTGTTACCGATTCAAAACAAAGGTACAAGTAACCTAATATAAAAAAGCCCTAATTCATCTGTGTGTCTGTCTGTATGTTCGTGTGACGCTTGGGTTGCAATTTTCTTTACAGTGCTGTAATGAAGATTGCATAAAATAGGCGCTAATAATATAGTAAATAAATCGATCAACTAGACATCGGTAGGTATTTTCAATGAATTGATTGCTCATTTTATAAAAGGTTATGTTGCTCAAATTCTATAAAATATCGACATGGTGCGTTCGGCGTTAAATATGAAAATCCAAAGTTTGTTTTTAGACAACACCCCGTTGTTTTTAGACATTTTGGCCCTTCGAGGAAGATTTTCTCTAGAAAAATTTCAAAAGGGGGTCTTGATTGCCCGCTGCAGGTTTATTGCAGGTGATTACACTCGCCCCGGGCTCGTTACAACCCTAAAACTTTAAGGCGAAGGGTCGCTCTTAAACGATCGCTTACAACATCCATTCGTAGGCAATTGTTAATTCGTCGATGTCGAAAGTTGACTGATCCAAAAAAAAGCTATTGCTTTTGATTATTTTGAGGAATTTTCAATATAATAATAGTGCTAATTTGTTTGTGTGTTCGTGTAACGCACGGGATGCACTTTGCTCTACAATGGTGTTATGAAGATTGCATGAAATAGGCGCAAATAATATAGTGCGTTGATACTTAATAGTTTGATAAATCTTTGAAAATAAGCAATTTTTTTTAATTACTTAGAGTTTAATATTCGGCTTTGTTTTTTTTTTCGTTGTTTATAATTTTTATATTCAATCGAAAACTATTCGAATACCGTTCAGATTTTTAAAACTTTTAAAATTTTTCATTACATTATGAATAGTCTATGTTAGTTCTAATATTGTGTCAGATTCACCACAATAACATTACGAAAACACTTTATAATAAATATTATGCTCATAAAAAGTATTCGAAGTGTAAAATTTAAATGAGTTATTCCGCTCAAAATAGCAAATTCTGCATTCTTAATAATTTCAAGCCTAAAATATTTCATAATGTATGAAAAATATGAAATTTAAAATTTAGATATCTATTATAAATTTAAATTATTTTTCACGTTTTGAATCTCGCAAGGTTAAGTTAACTGGGCAAAGATTTCGAAACGTTTAATAGATGCAATTAAAATAATCGTATTATTCAACGTCTCTAATTAAAATCTATGCAATAAACAAAAATGGAAAAAAATAATTTTATTGAAGTTTCAATTCTAAAATAATTACACGGTCATTTACACGTAGTCAATTAGTCGACGCGTTTGCGTCTAATTAACATTTTATTGAAAGTATTAAAAATTCCTTTTTCCGAAAAAAAAGGTATACATATATAAATTAACGAGTCTCACGATAAAAAAGAAAATTTTCGCGTTATTAATAACTTATTTTAAAAGCGCATAAAATTAATATTTCGCTTACGAAGCGAAAAAAAACCTCGTTGCGCATATCGAGCATAATCGTTAATTTAGCGATGGTACAACTTGTAAACTATACCGATAAAATACAATGAAGTAGAATAAATTTCTTTAAAACACATTTTATAATAATAATAAATAATTAATATGTAAACGGCGATGGAGAATATCAAATTAAATTTTAGTGGCCGTAATTATTATGTACTGCAATATTTGCTGAAGAATTTATTGTTAATAAAATTAGCATAAGATTTCTGCATGGAAGAACTACCGGTTGATTTCCATCGGATCGCAAATATATTATGATAAATTGTTATTATAGGCTAGTTGACGCGTTGATGTTTAAAATTACCCTTTAAAGAAGAGATTTTTTTCACATCGATGGAAAAAAAATTACAACACACTATAATTACAGTGACCATAGTTTCAGAGAAAATTAAGGATATTCTAAAAAAAATCTTCAAAATATTTTCATTTGAGTGAAAATCTCACTGTGTCTTTTCTGCAACACAAAGATTCAAGATAAAATTTTGATAAAGATTCAATAACAGAGGCAATCAACCTAGTATTTTATAATTTCTTTAAATAAATTTATATTTTAATACAACATTAAATGACATAATAGCCTTACAAAAATAGACCATCCATATCAAAATATATTTTACTTCTTCCAATGAAGTTAAAGAATAGTAGTGTATTGAAATAAAGGGCTGTCCTTTTAAATAAATAACTTATGGTCACCATGACCATAATATGCTTTCGAAATCGTTCTAACCGCTGAATCGTTAAAAGTTGCGGTCGTACTTAAAATTAAAATAAAAGATGCACTTGCGGTTTGAAAGTTAACGGCATTTTTTTGCAAATCGACTCACATTAACAATAAATGCGACAATTATAGGGTTTTTGAATCGGTCTGTTGAAAAAAATTACTCGATGAAATTTGACACTTAAAAAAATTGCATTTTTTTATATATATATATTATAAGAAAAAAATAGTTTATCTCACCCTACTTAAAATTCTAACATTACACAATATGAGTTCTCTTTAAAAAAACGAATTTGCGGCGAAAGCACCGATACGATGAAAATTCACTTAAATATTACTTAGACGCTGGAATACTTTCTTCCATCATCCATCAAAAAAGATGGATTACGGTATCAAACGCAGGCAGCGAGAGGAGTTTGGGGTGGTTTTGGATCCAGGGGTAGAAAACCGACGTAAGTGCGCGCTAGGAAAAGGGAGCGGGATGGAAAAAGGGCGGTTGTGGGTGCGAAGTGAAAATAATGGTCTGTACTCATAAAATTGTTCAATGTGAGCTTTATAGATACTCTGTAAAAAGAAAATCTTAGTATCAGCTCGAATTCAGTTTGTTTTTCAGACAGTTCAAAATTCAAATTACCCATGAGCATTTTCAGTATTGTATGAATTCAGATCGGGTAGGGTTGTTCGCGAATAGAGCGAGAGTGGGAGGGCGAATTTCGTATAACTAGCAACTAAATTCAATTTCAGACAAACAGAAATTCCAGTATGCAAAATTTTTAAGATTTACTTTTTACAGTGTATAGTAGATTAATACATTAATAGAAGAGACTTGGGTCGATTTTAAGTGTTATGAAATTGAAGATCGGATAGGATTTAAATCAAGCATCATGAGAATGCTGTGCTCGACACGATATGCACAAACATTTCATACTAGTGCTTTATCAACTGAGTACTTATTTAAAAAAATATGAAAATTCTTTACAAATATGATTAAAATTCCTGTGTTAGTGTGATTTAGGTCCGATGTTTCTATTATAATTCAGCAATTAAGGGCCGATCTTTTCATTTTTGGTTTAAGAATGAAACGAATTTCAACTTTTAGCTGTTGAAACAGCCGCTGAAAGAGACAGACATACTACAGTTTGTACAACAATACATATGTACATCCATTTCTTTTCTCCAGACTTTGACAGTTAGTAGTTGGAGAACCACATGTAGTTTAAAATCGTTTAATCCTCAAACTAGAAATGAAAAAACTAGCCTTAATTAGCAATGACAGTTGTCAAATTGTATTATAATAATAATAATAATAATAAACACATTATTGAGTGTCTAAACATATTATTGATATTATCTCTCTAAATAAGAAAAAATATGATGTATCATTAGAAATCTTTGATCTTCTTTGACGCTGCTCTCCATTATCAGCGCTCCATTGTCACTGCTTCTTCATCAGCACTCTTTAAAACACAATCTCATACCTTCAAACTACTTATTTATTACAAAAAAATCACAATTTTAAACAATCTTAAATTCTACCCACAAAAAAACCTCAAATGCTCACAGATCACTATACATCAAGCGTATGGACAAAACCTACATATATGAGTTCTTATAGAGGCCAGCACACGCTGCATACAAACTAATATCAACGGCCCACCCCAAAAAACCACCCCCCGAGCACTAAGTGCCAACTCACCCCATTTCATCCCCACGTCATTATGATACGAGGGTCGCGCATATTATGAGGGTGGTTGGGCTATATTGAGGTGGTTAGGCTATATCAGAGTGGTCGGGATATATGGGGTGGTTAGGCTATATGGGGTGGTTGGGTTATATGGGGTGGTTGGGCTATATGGGGGTTGTGTGTGTGGTTCGTGCCGAAAGGTAATAAGATGGGTGGTTTTTCCTCTTTATTTTGTGATTTTTATTTTTACGGTTTATTGTTGCATTCTAATGTTTCTTTTCGGCTTATCATGAGGAGTTCGTATCAGTTTGGAAGGATTGTTTGTGCTGTCGATCGATTGTGGTGATTGATGGTGTTTAGATTAAATAGTAGGAATTTATTGTAATGTTTTATTTTAATTCGTTTTATTTTATTTATTAGTTGTCAATTGAAAAAAAAATCGGTAGTATGAAAGATCTTCGATCTTCTTTAATCGATACAATAGTTGAATTTATTTGGGTTTTTAATCAACCAAAATTTGATTTACAACATCTCTTATTTTAGCATAAAAAAATACTATAATTTTCATATTTATAGAGTTTAATTAAAACATACAAAAATCTAAGCGTCAACTTGACATTTTCAGGTTTTCATCAAGCATCTTTAGAATCAAAAAACATTTTATTTCTTTTAACCATCTTACCTAATAATCTTTTGAATTTTTTTTACTAAAATTGCACACATGAATTCTCATTTTTATCCTTCGTAGAAAATCATTCCTATTCTAATCATATTTCATCTTCGTGTTAATTTAATCTCCATTTGCATAATACAAATACGTTCCAAAGAGTCTGAAGTTTCCCACTTCACATCTTCAACACAATTAGATTCAAATCAGAATCCGAACCAAAAAATATACAAAAATACATTTCCATATAAAAAAAAAATCGATTTACATCAACGTCATCACACAAATCACACGTGAAACGAAACCACCAACCGAACCAATTTCATATATAAAACATTCCGGTGAAAGTAAAGTAATTTGTAGAGGCGTTTCCGTCCTCCTTCGCAATTTCTTTGTGCGATTTGTTCCTTCGCAGGGCAGGTGTGTCCTACCTTCTTACCCTGAGTCTACCTACCTACTTATCTACCTACTTACTCATCTACCTACCTACTTATCCACCTACCTATCCAAAATATAATTCCAACCCAACTCCCTTTCTTCTGGGCCTGCGGTGTTCGGCAGCTTAACGCAATTTCAGATTCTGCGACATACACGCGCCTCGAATATAATTCTCTTCCGTTCGAAAGAAATTTATTCATATCTCGACGACACAAAAAAAAACCGTCCCTGTTCCTTTTCATTGAGTGCCTCGACGTTTTCGCTCTGTGAAAATTACGATTTTTTTTTCAATTTTCGGTTTCAGGTGCCTCAAAAATTTCAGTCCTCAATACTGATTTTTTTATTTTCGAATAAATATTTTTATCATTATTTTTCTAACTTGCTTTTGTCTGTCTGTCCAAATAATTTGTAAGGAATTTGAGTGAAATCAAAAAAAAAACATTGAATAGTTATATAAAACTAGCAATCAACCCGTTGAATATACGAACGCAGTTTTGGAGCGTTACATGGACACAAAGACATACACACAAGCAGACAGATAAATCTTGTCTTATTGCTGAATAGTTTAGTCTAAATACGTTAACTTGTGTAAAAAATTCATCAAGTAACTTTAACTTAACTAATTTCAAATACAGACTTTTTTATGGTACTGATGTTAAGCCACTTAATGTGCAGCTAGTGATTAGATAGGTGAGAGCACAAATCCACCACAAACTAAACCACATATTTTGTACATAAAAATCAATAAATTTTAATTTAAAAAACTTAAATCATTCACATTTTAAAACATACATTTACATACAAACGATACTCACATTCATCGCATTCCTATTCACTCATCGAAAATTCAAAGAAATCCACGACGCTCATCTATTATACTACTTATACATTATCCAACCCTCCCATATGCGTTCAGAGCTAAATAAAAAAAACCCCAAAAGAAAAAAGGCAAAAGAAAAAATGGCTCTCGATTCGTCGTCTCCGCCTCACCCCCCTTGGCCTGTCGAGGGGGCTGCGCCCCTCTTGTTAGCGGAGCTCCTCGAAGGCCCCCATCGGAAAAATCACCCCCGCGAAAGCGCGATTTTTTCATCACGAAATGGATTAAAGTGGAGAGAGAACGAACTTGTGCTTAAACTGCTTATTCTAAAATTAGATTAAGTCTAGATTTGATAAAAAATCATTTATACATGTTTTGAAATTCATTTATATTGAGTTAGATCAGAAATTTCTATCTGTACTTACTCAATTTAAATGTTATGTCAAATCAGATTTCCGCTCCGACACCTATTTTGGCTGCCGGAACGCGTTCCGGTATAAAATTTTAAATAGTATCAAAGATTCTCGAAATCTAAGCAATTCATATTAATCGATGTGTCAGTCGATATATTTTACAAAGTCAAACTAAAACTTATATCGCATTCTGAATAAGCAGCTCGTTTATACTTGCGTCTGGCGAAAAAAAAATGGAAAAACAGAATTAGAAATCGGATTTTCGGTTAAAAAGCAAACGACAGATTGCGAATGGCGAACGATTGATGGTTTTGTGTGTGCGATTTTATTTTTATTTCGTCGACGCGAATTTATATTCTCGTTTCCCCGTTCGTTCGTTTAGACGTTTTCAATTAAAACTTTATAAATATTTCAGATGCTGGATCGCGATAGGCTCGTGTGTCATCAAGTTCATATCAGATGACGAATGAAAAGGCCAAGAGGTACAAGTGACTTTGCGGTGATTTCGAGAAAAAAACCGCTCATAGTTGAACATGTATTAAGAGGAGGTCGAGTGATTTGATTATGTATCTCGGTACACGTTTCAAATCCGCTTATATTCTTTTGCCATCAAATATATATTGAAGCGATTCCTGTACATTACTCAATTTCGTTGAAAATGTCACTTGTATCCTTTGGCTTTTGCAGTCGTTAGATATAATACACTGAATAAAAATACATTTTTTTCATATAAAATTTCAGATTTTTAAGTAATATCACAAATAGCTTTTAAGCAAACTACATAGGTTTAGTATCGTTGATGTTTGAATTAATAATAATTTTCGATTTCGAAGTAAAAGCGCGTTTCATTAATCACTCGAGATTATCATCGCAGATTGATGATGTGTACTTTTTTATGGAGTCGTTTGTGGCTTATATGTATACGAACTTTCATATAAAATGGAAATGTTAACGTTTTAATCGACCTTTTTGTTTGATTGAAACGTTTCAATTCGAACGTCAATCGACGCATTTATAAATGATTAACTGATTAACTTTAATTCTGATATTAAATAATTATACAGTTAGTTAAGATTTTTTCGGTAAGAGAAGGAAGAAAGAATTTTGATATATATTTTAATATAAAATAATACATACATGTATTAATACTTACGACGAATGATGATTAAAATGCAATTATCCAATTGTGAATTATTTTTGAGTTTTTATTAGTATCTAGAACAAAATTCGATTTAATTGAATTTGATTAAGATTTTTTTTCACTAGATTTGAACTTATATTGAGATAAGAGTAAAGCAGAGCTAGAATCTTACTCACTGATTGAATTATTGAATTTATATTTTTATTTTTAACATAACACATCTTAAAAGTTACGTTAAAAAATATTTATTAATTGCTACCTTATTTTTTTTAATTTCTCGATTAATCATTCTTCATAGAACCTTTAGGATAGTAATTCCAAAGAGTAATATTGGCGATCGAAATTTAGCATTGAAATCGATCGACACAATCAAAGCGCACGACTCATTTTTAGAAACCGTTTCGGAAATCGTTAAATTAACACTTTTCACTTATCAAATATTAGAAAGATAGAATCAAAAATTTATTCCTAGATAAAAATATGGAAAATTTTATAAATCAACACATTCCAGTTTTGATAAATCATCCATTATCCAAAGCGGTTCGCGAAAAACCGCGGTGTGGGCGGTCGCGTTTAATTCATGATTTAATGCCAATCGAAGAATTACGCTTCAAACCCTCCCCTTTCCGAAAAAAAAAAACCCACCCCCAAAACATCGACCCCCTCACAATACACACGCATCGAATCGAAATCGCACCCCCCTTCGATTCCTTCCGAAGGGAGGAAAAAAATCGTATTTTTTTCGCCGAATCACCCCCAGGGCCGTTATCCTCCCCCACGTGTGTGAGTCGAAGGGATCGTTTTTTTTCATATATTTAGAAGCAGGGGTGGATTTAGGGGTTGAGATGAAGAGAGGGATTGGGGGATGCGGGGTGCCCGTTGAGCCATGAATGAGACTTTTTCCCTCTTCGGTGTTGTCTACGGAAAATGTATGCGGTCGCCATTTTGAGGGAGGTTTTTTCTTTTTCGGGGGATGCGTGTGTGATGGCGGTTATTGGAAAGTTTTGGATTGTGGATTTTTTTTTTTTTTGAAGAGAGTAGGTTTGTTTTTGTATTATTTTTGTTGGTTGAATTCGTATATTACTTATTTACTTAAAAAAAATAGTTGTCGTCTTTACACTGTAAAAAGTAAATCTTAAATCCCGACACGATCTTAAATTTGAACGGTCTTGAAAATTGATTTACATCGAAATTAAATTGCTTAAAAATTACATAAACATGTTTAAACTGTATTTAATATATTAAATATATGGAATAAAAGATTAATTTAATTTTAAATATAGTTTACATAATTTTTAAGTAATTTAATTTCAACGCAAATCGATTTTTAAGACCGTTCAAATTTAAGATCATATCAGGATTTAAGATTTACTTTTTACAGTGTAGGTATTTTCAGATTGAATTTAGATTAGGGATTGCATTAACCGGTACTCGATATTCTTATTAATAGTGCAATATCTAATTTTGATGTTTAATATGAGATTAAGGTTATGATAAGTTAAGGGTTAGAGCGATTTTTAAACAGTTATTAATTAGAAGATAATTGTTAGGTTTTCTTCTAATGAGTGGTGATTGATAAAGACATTGAATCTTTTCATTCTGGATATTATTTATTATTTTGATAACTTGTATGATCATTCTATGAAATATTCAATATTTACTTATATCGTGTGTGTTGTCGGTTAAAGAAAAATAAGAAAATATTGCTACACTCTTGCAAAATCAATAATTTTCATACCTAGTTATTTGTTCTTCTTCACTAAATTTTTTAGATCTAACTTTATTTCAAAGCATAATAAGAATAGCTGGTTTTCTAGTTATTAATAAAAACCTAAAAACTTAATCTAAAATATATTTGCTTAAACTCATCTTAAATAGATTTAGATATATGACATGCGCAACACTACAAAAAATTTATTTCATTTTTAATTTAACACCACTTAACCTTTTATACGTATCTTTTAAAAATTTCTATATCTGAAATACTAACTTATTTCAGATTCCTAATTTCTAACATTAATATACAATATTTGAATGTACATAACAATTCAAATAAATTTAGATTAAGCGCTTTCGATCGTCGTTCAAGATATTCAGCAATTTACATTTTTCCCCGCATAATCTCATTATTTATGATATCATACTCTCTCCAATGCAATGCAGTAATGTATAAATACATACTTTTATACCCTTGACGTTTTTCGATTGGGGTATGGAGGTTCAGGCGAATAAAAATCCAATATAAATTTGATATTACATCATATTGTACGTGAAAACATTGTTATTTTCTCCATGGGTATATAACGGCGAAAGCTTTTTACTTAACAAGCGCTGAGATAAACGAGAACAGCGCAAAAGATATACAAAAAAGAAATAAATTATGTATCTCTTTTCTCTCTACATTGTTATTTCAACATCTGCGTAAAAATATAGAAGAATCCGAGCGGAACAGATTAATGACGTGTGCTTTTGCCTTTGACAAAGAGCACTTTTTCCTATCTTGTCAAAACACAATCTCTCTAAATATTCAGTACTAAATAAAACTAAATATTTGAATATATCAAATAGATTATTTTTAATTGAATCGCATTTTTCAATCCATTTGGTTAAATTTTCTATATGGGAACTACCCAAAATTTTCCAGAGCTATTATATCATGACTATTTTTCTTAAAATTTTGAATCTAAGTATCAATTCAGCGATTTTCAACTTTATTTAAGTCGTTCATAGTACAAAATTATTAACTTTATAAAACAAAAAATCGAGAAAAATGATGAAAAATGTTTGATGAGTTTTTCAACTGCAATGAATATACTAATTGTAAGTATTTTTACATTCAAACCACACGCTTTCATACGATCAATATTTCTATAAAAACTTACTTTCAATATTGGCAATATTATTGATGATTAAAGGTACATTTAACACATCAAAAACGGAATTTACTTGGATTTAATTTGTTACTAATCGATGAGAATTATATTACACTCATTCTTCTATTTACAGTTTATCAAAAATCTGCAGAAGTGGCAAATTACAGAGACAAACGTATGTACTATACTTAAGTCTCTATATTTCATCACTTCCACAAATTTTTGACAGTTTGTAATTGAAGAATTGAAATAACTACGATTTTGTTCTACTGCTACTTAACGGCGGGAGTCGTAGTGCTACGGCGGGAGTCGTAGTGCTACGATTCACGCAATATAAATTATGAAATTTCGAACTAAATCAGATAATTTTAATTCAAGAAAAATCAGACAATATAAATTCTACAAAAAAAAATTGAAAGCATCTGAAAATGAAGCAAAGTGGCAGCTCGTCGACGTGTCCTCGTCCGTGTAATTAAGCTCATTTTCAGCCTCGGAATTGAATAGATTGTGCGGCCAAGTTAATGGGCGTATAAACGTCGTCGTCGACCAACCCCCGTATACACTGTATAATATATATATTTCCATACAGCCTCAGACCACCCCATGGCAGTCCGACTCGCTCCTTTTCCGCACTAATTACGTCGAAAGATGTATTGCTTTTTTTCGGATCTGGTAGAAAAGGAGATCCGCAATGATTGTCTCGTCTGTGCATTTTCTAGCTGTAAAATAAGGGGAGGACAAAACGCTCGTTATTTAATAGCCGCTGGCTGTTGTTGTGTGGAAAAAGTGTCATCTTGTTTGAGCTTTATTGAGTTGTTAGTTGGGTTGAGATTTTATATTTTTATGAATAGTGTGTGTATTTTTTTAGATAAATTTACTTTAAAGTTGATTTGTTTGTTAAATGACCTGAAAACAAGTCTTTCTACAAAAATCTTGGGAGTAAATTGACATGTATGAATTTTGATCAAAGTCGTTCTGTCTCAAAAATATATAAATGATTCCTTATTCTGTGACAGAAATTTGTTATTTTTTTATCTCCTTTCAATTAACTTTATTGTTACTGTAAATACAAAAACTTTTCAGGATATTAACACTACTTTAATACATGTATTTTCATAAAAAAATAATCATCTCTTCAACAATTTTACTGTGCTAACACATAAATAATATACATTCGATCTAATAAAATTCATACAGCTATTTACAATGTGAGGACTGAAAAGGCCAAGGAGTACAAGTGATTTCGAGAAAATCGCACTAAAAGTTGAGCATGTACCTACATGTATTAGGATGTCGAGTGATTTAATTATATATCTCGACACTAGTTCCGAATTCATTTATATCCTTTCGCCACCAAATATTTGAGCGTTCATAGAAGCGAATCCTGTATACAACTCAATTTCGCTAAAAATGTCACTTGTACCCCTTAACCTTTTCGATCATCATATGTATTAGGATGACGAGTGATTTAATGATATATCTCGACACATGTTCCAAGTTCAATTACATACATATATCCTTTTCTCACCAAATATATGAGCGTACATAGAAGCTATTCCTATACACAACTCAATTTCGCCGAAAATGTCACTTGTACCCCTTAGCCTTTTCAGTCGTCATATACATAAAAAGCATCGAATTCGAGAGCCGTCCGTTACTTATTACGGTCGTTTTTCGCCGAGTATCAAAATCTCATTATTTCGTATTATGAACGCGAACGCTCCAGGGCCGGATGAGTGCAGCAGGTAGGCAAGTTTCGAAATGAAATAACTTACTTGTTATTTCATTTAAATACGTCCGTCCCATTCCCCCACTTACCCCCCTTTGGCTCTCCCTCTTCCCAATATAATTATTTTTCTCCGGCTTTGGTCTCGTACCTTTTCTCTCTAACTGTGTATATATGGATATATTATATTGTATGAATATAACTGGCGATATATCAGGTTATGGGTCTTGTGTGAGCGGGAGATGTTTTAAATTAAATGAAATAAATACGCAAGGGTAGGTTTTTTTTTGTTATTTTGGGAAATTTCATTTTTGTGTTAATATCTTATGGAAAATTCGTTCAAACTTATTTTTATATGAGGAATCTAGAAAAAAAAGGGTGTAAGTGCACATGAAATTTTTAGAGAGCCTAATTCAAAACTAATTCCAGGTGAGATGGCCATACATAATTGATGCCAATTTCGGGAAAATATTATTGCTGTCATTTCTTCCCTACGGTCATCTTTCCCGTTATTACCCAATCTATTATTGTATTTAAATTATAATCATGTTGAATTGTTTTTAAGTAATCTATGATTACGTCAATACATGTCCCAAAATCATTAAAAAAAATCTGATATTAAATGTATGGACAAATTTAGAGACAATTCGTGCACTTAATTTTGTTATTTACACCCCTCGGTTTTTAAAATTCTTCTAGTGTCATTTATACATATATTTAAATATCAAATTGATGCCTGGCAAAATTTGAATTTAAAAAACATAGTTACTAGCTAAGGAAAGTTTTTCATATCTAATCTACAGCAACATGTTCGTTAGTAATTATAAATGTCAAGCTCATAGAAAGAATACTTTTTCATTCTTATTTATACGAGTACATAAAAAAGCCATAATAATTCGATTTTATTTGGTTTCATTGTGGGAGTAAAACGATGCTATTATTAAGTTCGATATAAAAAAGAAAATTACTTAACCCTTTCCGGCGCAGAAGCACTCGAGTGTGCTTTTTTCAACATTAGAAATATCTAAAAATGCCCGTCATCGAAAAAAATTGAATCCACAAAGAAATAACGAAAGTAAAATCGTATCATAGTCTGAAAAAAAAATGTAAATCCAACAATTAACACGCAACACACCACCGATTTTCGAAACACGTACGAATAACCAGCCGATAGCACCTGTAGTTTTTTTAATTGACACGATTGCTTAAATCTTTTATTTTTGATATTTGATTCGAAAAAAATATATTAATTTAACTTATAAAACGGTTCCTAAGAATGGATCATCCGACTTATCTAATTCGATCAATTTCAAAGCCACTTTTAGTGCACCAATATTACTCATCTTAGTTTTTAGCCTAGAAGAAATTTGAAAAATAAGTACGTAGCAATTTTTTTTTCATATGACGAATATGAAATTCTTCAGTGATTTTTCGAGCAATATTTGACTCATGCCAAAACTGAAGAGAGAGAGACATTAAACAACCTCCTTCCGTGCGTTATTAGCAAAAGGGGGTCCAAACTACCCACCTTTGAACGTTTTCGTTTCCGCAACGGCGAATCTCTCGAACAAAACGGGGGTTGTTATGAAAAAGTCAAGCAATAAGCGACCTTTGCCTCACACTCCCCTCACAGAATTTTTTTCTTACTTTGCCATTTTTTTCTTCTATTCTACATATTTTTCATTTCGGCCCGACTGTCTGTCTGAACTACGCCATCCCCTAATATGTATATGACGACTGAAAAGGCCAAGGGACACAAGTGACGAGCATGAAGTAATTTCTACCCAATTATACACAAATATCATTAATTAATATCATTCAACACATAGTGAAGACAATCAGCTATAAGGCAAGACTCTGAAGAGTAAATTAGTGCACATAGTTGTCACTAGATAGTTCCATTGAAATATATGAATTAGTTAATTCGAATTAGAATCAATTAATTGATAGTTTCATAGAATTCAATTGAAGCATATTTATTTATAATATTTAAACAGGTAATTTCTACCTAATTTTTTACATACACACCGTGTATTTTAATCGGTCATAAGTGACACAGATAACCAGAATAGTTAGTATCATTCACTTTATATAGTGAAGACGAGACTCCTAAGAGTAGAGAAGTGCACACATGCGTGTCACTAAATAGTTCGAATTAATCGAACATATGAAATGTGTAAGCGATGATCGTTTGCGGTGCCGTTTTGTAAAGCGTTAAATCAACACTTTTTTCGAATCAAATGAATCCAAACATTCGAAAGAAACGATCGAGTCTCCAAATAAATTCATCAATTGAGAAAAACGACATGTGACTCTCGCCAAGATAGGACTCGAACTCAAGCATTACCAAGTATGCTGAATCGACACGGCATGCACAAACGTTTTATACTATGCACAAGAATCGCATATATTTGGCGGCAAAAGGATATAAACGAACTTGGAACATGTACCGAGATATATCATCAAATCGTTCGACCTCCTCTCAACTTTACTCTATTTTGAGCGGGCTTTTCTCGAACTCACTTGCACCCCTCGGCCTTTTCGGTCGTCATATATTTTTTTTTAGCTTCGAACAGTCATCCCTCGGCGTTCGTTTGCGATGCAGTTTAATTTTCTTATTTGGCCGTTTAGCTGGGAATTTTTCTCTTTGCAGTGTCGTTGGCGCGTGAAAATCGCCCAGAAAATTTTTGAATAATGCGCGCGTCCCGATCTTCAAAGGAAGAAAAATAATAAGCGATCCCTCCCCGATATCTCGAAGATCGTTGATTGCAACCGTTTTGCATATAATTCGTGCTATCGTGAAATTTTCGTTTGATTGAATTACGTCAGTTCCATGAAATGTGAAAAAAAATAATGGTTAATCGAATTTGTATGTCGGAATTGTCCAATTTGTACTCTTTATCATATTTTTTATTCGAATTTTCTTTTGACTGTTAATAAATGTGCCATCATTATAGATAAGAGTAGTCTAAAGTCTTTACTTCATTTCGTTATTCGATATTCTAATTCTATGTTAAGCTACTTAGGCTCTAAAGGACAGTTGTTCTTACAAAAAAGACCAGATAATCTTACAAAAAACTATCATTCTCATAAAAAAAGGCACTTGAAAAATTTGTATATATATTATCAACAAAATATACTAAATCATGAAAATCAAATGATCATTAGTTTGATTAATTGATTTGTAAACATTTTTAATAATAAACGCCTCATCTTTCACAAATCATCTATTAATCTAACTAACCAGTCTAATTTTGAAAAATTCTCATTCGACAGCTTAAAATTTCATAATATATTAAAATACAGATACACAAGCTTGCACAAAAATATAAATGCTTAAAATAAGCAAGTTTTTTTACAAAAAAATCTACATAATTTTGAGCATGCTCGATTCTAGCAACATTCTAAACACACTTGCCACAAATTAGCATTCACTAATCAGTAGCACACTCTCATACTATTTAATATATTATACTATCATAAGCATCTAAAACTTCAAATAAAACAATATTTTATTCAATCCTTTGTACTTTTTACATAAAAGAAACATTTTATTACAACATAAATAAACCTTGCCGTCTCGAACGAAGCATAAAATATTATTCATACACGACATTACAAGACAATACATGACGCTTTGAAAAAAAGGAACATACACGCAAGAGTAAAAAGTGAATGTAAAGCTAGTTACATTGAAAGTTCGACGGATGCAAGTCGTCAGTGCAAACTGCAACGATGACAGGTGCATTTTACAATACATTATGCACTTGAAGTCAAACATGACAGAAAAATTGACATATGAAGGTCGTAAGAGCAGATGGTCATTCTATGGACCGTTTTTTGTAAATTTATTGAAAATACACGTGTCATGTTCAGAATTATCAAGATGTAAATGTTTCAATTGAAAATTTTGAGTTAATTGAAAATTTCAGATTCATTCAATTCTGGGTTGTTTTTAACTCTATTGAATTTAAGCTTGAACTGTTGTTTAGTATTTATAAAAAAATATATTGAATTTGTGATGACTTTTGCATAAGATCGTCATATGTGTAATGTTTTACAATATACTATCAAAGTTTGACCTAACTAAGCAACCGAGTTCAACAAACGTATAAATTTTTAATTAAAACAATTATTTAATTTGAATTCATAAAAACAAAAGCATAAAGCATGGCGTCAGATCGTTAACTCTTTACACTAGATTTTTTTCGATTGCAAAATGTACTCATAAATCGTAAAATACTTGTAATGATACAGAAACTTTTCAAGATATATGTAGAACTCATATCTAACCACACAAAGATAAACATTGATTTTTATGCAAGTTAAATAACGAAACTTACGATTAGTCAATGTACGTAATTTCGTCAGATTTTCATATCGTCAAATAAATGAATCAATCTCTTTAATGTTGGATATAAAATTTAAAGACATTGCGTGATTGCTCAACATATCAAATTTAAAAAAACCAGATTAGATTATATCTACAAAATCAACCCGATGAAGATAAAGCCATTTAACTTTCTTAACACCGAAAGAAAATCAATGCATATTTAGTAAACAAACGGGACATATAACATCTAAATGATCAAATACTAAATAAGCACACAAAAATTCGACAAATTATCAAAAAAACATACAAAACTAAAAAAGACAAACAATAATTTTCATACACCTAAAAATAAGTATAGGTATAGAGACGATAGAATCCATACATACACGAATAAGTATACGGCATCGCAGGAGGGGTTTGTTAAGCTCGACGCCGACCTACACCATCACACACCGATTCATACATTAGGTAGGTGTATAGGTACACGAAATAAAGTATTCGAAATCGGAATGCGAAGTCTGAGCCTTGGAAAAATCCCAATCGAACGCCAGACGCCGTGGAAATCCAATCAAACGTGAGGGCGACGCGTCTCCATGGTTACACACCGACGCCCCCTAAACCTCTACTCCTATTATTACACCTTTTATTGTGTGTGTGTACGTATAACCGTATATATTTGACGGTGACGAGTGTGTATAGTGTGTTTTGTGAGTTTTTTGTTATGTCTGCGTATCGATAAAGCACAAAACATAAGCGTAAAGATGATGTTTGGGAGTAGAAATGGCTAAAAACTGTGTCTATTGAGTACTTACAACTACTCGATTAGTAAAAGCTGGGAATTCGTAAGGTTATATGCGCCTTTTATTGTATGTGAGTACGTATAACCGTGTGTATTTGTCGGTGACGAGTGTGTATAGTGTGTTTTGTGAGTTTTTATTATGTCTGCGTATCGATAAAGCTTGATGTTTGAGAGTAGAAATGGCTAAAGATTTTTTTTGTACTTACCATTCGGTAAGCAAAGGTCAAAAATTAGTTAGGTAAGATTCGCCTTTTATTACGTGTATCTATTTTATTTTATTGGTGATAAGTTTGTTTGTGTTTGATACGTTTTTGTAATGTCTGCGTATGGATAAAGCTTGTCGTTTAAGAGTGCGTATAGCTTAAGGAAATTTATGGAAAAGTCGTATTTAATATCGACTACTACTATTGCTAGATCAATTTACCAATGTTTAGTTTATTGAGAAAATCTCTACAGAAATAATTATAAATTAGCTTTTTTAAAAAAAAATAGAAGCATTGTTGTTAAAGTATGCCACTTAATAATTCGAAAAGATATCGAATGAAGAATAGCCATTATGCAGAGGACTGGTAGAAAAATTACTAGGTAAGAACAGATTAAAAATTATATGTAAGAAATGACTTTGTATAGTCAATTCAGTAAATTTGATAATTCAAGAAATAATTCTTAAGAAGTGCTTTAGATTTTAAGAAGTTTTAATTAATCGTTAGCTTATAGATACATTCAATTGTATTGTTTTCATTCGCTTATTGCGCAAGTATTTACTTTTACGTAGCTACTACTGTGAATTCGAAATGTATTAAAATTTCGACAATATATATCGTCAAAATTTAAAAATATCGATATATTGTAAAATATTCAGAAATATAATAACATATTTCAGCAATTTCAAAATATAAAATCGAAATTCAAACAATATACACAACTCTCACGAATCACATCAAATTTGCATAAAAACAAACGCAATTACACCTAGGCACATCCTTTTCATTAATTATCATCTCCGTACAGAATTGATTCAAAAACACACACCGAACACTCAAAAAATAAACCGAAATAAAAAACCCGAATCGTTATACTTGTTAACAAAAAGCGAAATGAGCTGCACACACGCCGCGTGTGAATAATGAATTCGAACATAATGATACCGGGCCACTTCACTTACGAAACGAAAATATCAAAAAAATATATGACCAAAGGTGTATAAGTATAAAAGAAGAGAGCCCAATTTGAACGTATTCCCATCAGCACAATTATACGAGATAGTATTTAATTTGGTATAATGGTAGAGCGCCAATTATAATACGCGTTTGAAATAATATGACACGCTCGGACAACCGGCAACGCCTCTTCGTCACATTAACGACCTAAATCATCTTTTTTTTTCTTAAAATTGTTAAATTTATGTATTTGATAATATTTATTATTATAATATAACGAAAGACATTTAAAATTCCGTCTGTTACTTGCACTTTTATAACATAATAGGTAAGTCTATTACCAGCAAACTCTAGATGAATCTATGGGTGCCTTATTTTCATTTATAGGAAACTTAATTTGAATGGTGTTTTGGTACTCAATTTTATGAAAAATCAAGGATGGAGATGAATTTGTAGATGCAGATAAACTTCTTTTCAAATAGGTCACTAAAGTAAGACTTTAGAAATGAAGGTTAAATCTTATTCGAGAATTATAAATAGAAAAAAGTGACTGATAGATGACACCCATATCCATTGGCGTTCTTGTAAATTGATACATTTTATCAAAACTATCGATCTAAATAATTATTAAATCAATTTTTATCGAATTCTTAGAAACTATAGGCTAGAAAGCTTTTTTTAAGGGTAGAAACTTCAAAAGTAATATCAGCGTACAAAATACGGTGCTAAAATCAATCGAATTTAATAGATACAAACAAGACAGGTGATCCCTTTTTATGAACCATTTCTTAAGATGTTAAATAAATATTTTTTTCGAATCAAATATTTAAAAGAAACTATTAAACCATCATATCAATTAAGAATATCGACATATTACTCTCGCCTAGACTCAACAAGATTCAAATCCAGCATCACGATAGCACTAAGTCCGACCTTGTATGCACACATATTTCATACTCATATGCTATATATTAGGTAACATTCCACGATTATAATCGATCATATTTTTTTTAGAATTGAATCAGATTCGCTAAAAAGTTTACGAGTGCCAATTAAAAATTAGCGTGCGACCCCGCGAAAGCAGTGCGATTTTATTCGTGAATTTTTACAACTTCCCATTGTGAAAATTCGCCCTTCTTTTTCGGCCGTTTGTGTTTTACAAGTTACAATAGAAAATAATAATTTATATATATTTTTACGTTGTAAAGTTTATTAGGTACGCGTGACTTTAAAGTACGGTATCGCGGAGATATCGACGCGCGCGAGAATTTGATTTAATGCTCGAATAACCAAAGGTCAAATACAACTTTTATAATTGCCATAAATTCGGTTTTAATCGCGTTAAAATATTTAATTTTTATTTATTGTTCTGTTTTAGATGCTGTTACGAATTCTTGTTAGGTTAATTATTAATTACACGATATTTTAGTCGAAATTTATAATCGAATGATATGAAAATTTATTACACAGTAGAATTTCATTTTTTTAATTACAAATTCAAAATAGAATATTATGTGAATCTATCAAAAATGATGATTGAATAGTGCATAGGTACAAGTGACTTTTTTTATAAAAATTGAGTTACGTAGGTACTAAAAATGATTCTATATGACGACTGAATTTCATAAAGGGCTTATTTGACCGTTTTTATCGAAATTAAGTTAAGTACATAAAATATTCTGTATCATATATAAAACCATTTTCTGTACTCAACTAAATTTCGATAAAAAAAAGTCACTTATGTACTCTTTGTGCTATTCAGTCATCAAATAGAATAAATAGAAGAATTAAATAAATAAAATATAATTTCAAAGCACAGTGACTTATGCTAAAAATTTGATTGCTCTAGATCTCTTCCAATAAATCTTCGAAAGTAAAATAATAAAATAACCCATAAAAATAAAATAAAAATAGAATAAAAAAAGTATAATAAATGAAAATAAAAATAAAAAATTATGAAAAAATAAATTATAAAAAAAAATATTTACAAAAAACAAAAAAAATGATAAATAAAAATCAAAAAATGAGAAAAAATAAAAATAATAATAATAAAAATGAAAATAAAAATAATAATAAAAAATAAAAAAAAGAAGAAAAAAAACTTTTTTCCAAACGAACTGTGCAAAATTCGGTGAACGCGGATTTAACCCTTTGCGGTCCGGACGAAGACTAAGCCCTTCATTACGATCGCGATACGCACTCTGTCGTTTCCCCTCCATTCGGAAGCCCCGCAATCTAAAAAAACGAATAATAACGAAATAATAAAACACACAAAAAACGCAGCTTTTAATAAACACTACCTTGAGAGACCCCAAAAGCTTCCCGGGGCAGGTCCTGAGTTTAAAAAACTACAAAAAAGGTGTACGAAACGAAGGGCACCAGCTGTTTCAAGATGTCAACCCGACTGAGAGAATACATTCGTTATGATGTAATTTCGTGCGAAGCGACCCTTTCTCATTTGAATATTAATAAATGTTCGGTTTTTTATTGTATGATGACTGAAAAGGCCGAGGGGTACAAGTGATTTCGAGAAAAGCGCGCTCAAAGTAAGGTTACGTGTATTAGGAGGAGGTCGAGTGATTTGATGATGTATCTCGGTATACGTTCCAAGTTCGTTTATATCCTTTTGTCACCAAATATATGAGCGTATATAGAAGTGATTCTTGTATATAACTTAATTTCGGTAAAAATGTCACTTGTACCTCTTGGCTTTTTCAGTCTTCATATGTAGTACCGAGCAAAGTCGGGTATTTTATGCGCAGTGTGTTTTTGATTGTAATGTTGTGTATGCAGCGGGATGCGGGTTTTTTTTAGGAAGTCGTGATTGTGAATATTTTTCGGTGATTATTTTTGATTTGTATGAATTGAACTTTTTTATTGAATGATTCTTATTATATTGTGGAACAGTTCATCTGCTACTTCCGATACTTCCAACTATAAAAAAGACAATATTGATATTCTTATTTGGGGGTCGACTTTGAACTTTTCTTTCATTTGATCAGATCGGAATAAGTTTATCAAGACATCTAAACGATAAAATTTTAATATAATTTGATTTCATTATCTTTCAATTTTCAGTTCAAATGTCATCTGAAGTAATCAATTCTGTAAAATTACAAACGGATGATTCATTTTTGTATTCCAAATTATGTTCAGTTAAAAAAATATCGATTTATATAAATCGGTACTAAGTCACAATTCTATTATCTATCATTTTCACGAAAAAGACCGCTTTAATTTAGACTTTTTCCCCCATTCTCCCCTCATCCTAAGTAATCCTGATTAATAGCGAATTTATTCCCACTTATCTCATACGCTTCTAATTTATTGACGAAGACGCACAACCACAAATACCACGAACAATCCAAAAACTCTACGAAAATCCTAAGGGGAACTAACACGTTATAAAACATCATTATATTGTATTATTTATAAACATTTTTTACAACATCTCAGCGGCGGCTCAACGAACTTTCGTCTACCGATTGTTCTTATGCAAATTACAGTTGAATTGAAACTCGTATGCAAATTCTTAAGTAACTCTAGTGCAGGTAGTCGGTTGTCACTGTTCCCTTGTGTTGTGTTATAACACTGATGGAAATAGAAAAGTTAACGGACAGAACAAGGGTGTGTCTGTATTTCTGTATGTATGTTTATTGTGTGTGTGTGTGCATTTTAAATCGCATAGTCTTCGGTCATAGTTTATAGCGGTGCAGTTTGCATAAAATATGCATGCGAGCTTTTAGCCTTAAGCACCACGCCCTAAATTAATGCATTCATCAAACATAAATAAGGGCTTGATGTGGGACAAATTTCAACCGCCTTTCGATGACGTGAGAAAATAAATCTTTCAAATTACAGATGTGTCCTAAGATTGTATAAAAGCATTATGCATGAACTTAAGTAGAATTTTTTTAACATTTAGATCAGGTATTTTCAGATTTCTTTACTATAGTTTATAACTATTAAGATGTTAAAGCTGAATGATTACAGACCAATGTTTAAAAAAAATTAGGAATCAATATCATAAATTATGATTTTTTATCAATTTTGTGAAAATTTTGAATGTCTGATTAAATATGCATCGAAGCAACATAATTTTCCAAACATACTCTATGATTTTTATATGATTAGACAATTAAATTCAGATGTCGGACTTGATGATTTTACAATATAATGCAGATAAAGTAGACTTTGAATCATCTATTTTTTAGATACAGTCTAAAGTAAATATCTCATCTATTCTAGCTTTTTCATTGCTTTCTAACTGATAACAAGCTGCAGTTCAGATCTCAGACTTAGGTCTATTATACAACGTAGAATATATCTGACATCGAAAAAGACCAGAAGTCTTGATTCTTATTTCATAAATCATACACGATATAAATCATCATCAATTCAATAATTCAAATTAATTCAAAACATTAAAACGATTCAACGCCCATACACATTTACAACCATCGAATAAAGTCATTGTTTCTAAACAGGTTCGCATTGAATTTGCGTAACACTGGATGAAATTCAAATCGCAAACTTTCTCAGATATATTCAAATCGTATGCGAAACCTATCACATTATCCTCGATACATATCGCATGTTTAAAACGACTCTATTAACCGATTAAGAGTCTCACTATAGCTTCGTACATATAAAATTTATATTAAAAGACCTCACCCTTTGAAAAGTTAAACAGTCGTCTAGAAAATGCACAAACGACCCGGTTTTTTAATTTTATACAAAGTATGCAAATTTCGTTCGCTTCCGGGTCTCGGTATTATTTTCGCACGCGAAATTGCAAAGGGGGCTCTCTTTATGAATATAGTCGGAAAAAAAAATATATGACGATCGAAAAGGCCAAGGGGTACAAGTGACATTTTTGCCGAAATTGAGTTATGCACAGGAATCGCTTCAATGCACGCTCATTTATTTAGTGGAAAAAGGGTATAAACGAATTCAGAATGTGTGCCTCAATATATCATCAAATCACTCGACCTCCTCCTAATACATGGTCAACTTTGGACGTACTTTTCTCGAAGTCACTTGTACCCCTTGGCCTTTTCAGTCGTCATTATACATATGTGAAAGAATCTTGCGAAACCCCGTCCAGGTGAATGATAATTAACGCGCTTCTATCGGACGAATAAATTAGCTCGTCACTAAATAACGAGTTTGGCTCCCGGTGGGAAAGACTTGCGAAAATTAGATTTAGACATCACGATTCCAGTGAGGAAACTCGTTCTTTTTATTCGTGTGCATCTTTTTAAGTGTATGCAAGAGGTGTTTATGCTTAGCGGAATGTTTTTTTGAATTTTATTTTTGGACGAAAATACAGTTGGATCTCACTAAAATGGATCACGAATCTTTGAACTTAAAAAATACCGAATACTAAGTAAAGTTTGTGAAATACCAAATTATGCTAATTATATCACAATTAAAGTGGGTTTCGCTACTAGTGACGGAGAGCGATAGCGATAGAGTGCGACGAGGTGTACAAAACGAGAACAATTGGAACATTTTTTGTTGCTCCTATCGTTTGCACTATGATAATTTTGTCTTCTTAATCGCTGTCAATCTCTTTTGCTGGTGATGAAAACCGTTTTTAGTGTTTGCTATGATTCGGAGTTTAAATCTACTCCATTATTTGTCAAACAATCGAAAAGCTGCCAATAGTAAAATATTATTATGAAAAAAAACAGTCCATATTTGCTTACTCTTGGAAGTTATATTGCGATCAGAAATGTGATAAGAAGGGCACAGATACAAACACACGACACATACTCATTAATTATTATTTATATTGAGAAATTGGACAAAATATTTGTACAGATTATCGATATTCGACTGTAATCCAATCTAAATATGATTTCACACTCTTACAAAATATTGTTTCAACTTTGAATACGTGATCAATCATTCATTAAATCCGAACACGTGCAATCTGCAGAACATGTTCGTGATCTTTAACCTCTAAAATTAATTAATTTAATTAAAAAACATTTTCGTTTAACCGTTATTTTCGTTCCTACGAATCTTAAGCTCGACAACTTTTAAATTTCGAACTCGATATTTATTATGCACAAATAACAAATAAGCCCTATTCTACAAAACGTTCCTTTTCTTTCGCAATGCACAATGAGCGATTGAATAATTGCTCGGTTCATTATTTAGCACTGCAACTACTGAGCATGTGCAGTAATAATAAGAGAGGTGAGCGAATTCGTTGCATATTAATAGCTTTGCATATTGTAAAAGTTTCATAACAAAGATATTCGCAATGACTTTGAGTTCACACCCTTCCTGAATAAAACGGACTCACAATGAAATTAATCAATGTTAATAAACGAAACTAGATTTTTCGCACGATGATCTCGAAAGAAAATCGTTTCTTATTTGCATACGAATAATTTTAGTGCCTTTGGCAAATATTAATTTTGGCGCCTTTAGTAAAAAAATAATTTTGGTGCGTTAAGCAAATGATAATTTTGGTGCCTTTGGCAAATATTTAATTTGGCGCTTATTTTTTCTCAAAAACATAAGTGTGATTAAATAAACCTTTTGTATAATTACGTTAATTTTTGTGTTCGTTTGTATGTTCTGAATAACGCTTGGGGCTTCTGCATTTTACACTGCAGTAGACAAAATTATTTTAAAATGGAAACAGTTAATATACTGAATTTTCAATTGCATTTATTTTTCGTTGATTCTCAATTTGTTAAAGTGAAAAATTATTTCAGAAAAAAAATTTGACTGCGTGATAAATTTCTTAGTTAATTTTCAAGTTTGGCCCTCTTTAACTATCCAATTTTTAATACCTTGTTACACTACTGTGTGTATATATTTTTTACAAATGCTTCAATTTATTCTAAGATATTTTTTAATGAGGAATGCACGATGTTTAAAATGATCTTGATACGAAAAACATTTCTGTGAATCAGTATTAATAACGGTCATCAATCCGTTGACTATATTACCTGCACCTATTTTATGCAATTTTCTTCATAGATGTGTAGATCAAATTGCAAAAATATTAGGGCTATTATTATATTATTTTATATTGTATGTTGAAAAAATGAGGAAATTGTTCAAAGCAATTTGACCGGGAAGTGAAAAGTAGTGCACACAACAGATGCAAAGATCTCTAGGTGCATTCAAGGGATGACCCTTTTTTTGACCCAGATTGCATCGTGTGTAATTTGAATACGAGTCCATATTCCGTTCCCATGGGTATCATTTGCCGAAGATAAATTATCTTACCGAAAAAAAATTAAGTGAATTTAAATAATGAAACAGAAAGGGGGGCAAGCGAACGCGGAACTAGAAAAAAATTAATATAAACACAACGACGCGGAAGAAGACTTAAAAAAATAGGATTTTCATACGACACAGATTCATAAAAAAATACATATAAATAATGCGTGCATTTTTATATTCATTTCGATTTGTGCAGCTACCCTTATTTTCGTGTAGTGCGCACAATGCGTAGTTTTTTCAAAGTATTATCTTACGCAATGTTTTACATTGTTGTTTCATGGTTGTGTACTATTTTTTTTCAGAATGCTTATTTTGCATACGCTTTTGTTTCGTATGCTAGAAGGCTTTTGTCGATGCGAATGACTGGCATATGAGTAACATACGCATATTTTTACATAAATGCTCATCGTAGATTGCTTATCTTTTAGTGTATGTACTTTGCTAATGCGATTTTTGAATTTTTGAACGGTTCAATTCTTCGACTTGAATCACTAGAAGCTTAAATCGTGTAATAACTAAAAAAAAAATATCTATCGGAAATTTACATAAATATAGTAAAAATGAATTTTGATTTTGCTTTTTGTGCTTATAGACTACTCAACTTCTTATCATATCACGATGAATCTTTTCAGAGTTATGGTGTGTACAAGTAGATTTTTTTCTGTATTGTTGCATTTTACAATTTGCATTTAATATATCACAATTTATAGGATTTCTAATGTTTAACGTCACATGGAGGATACTTTCCTGTAACATAAATAATGTACGGCATACACACGCAATGTAATTTAACACTTTTCTACAGATATTTTGAATTTCATTTATTTTGTATATTACTAAACAAAGTCAATATTCTCGAACATTTCCATGTTACTAAAGTTAGTACTTGAATAAATTTTATTTAACAATCGTTTTTTTTTTTCATTAAAAGACAAAAAATGCATTAATTTTTCATCACAAGGCTATTTAACTTTGACTAATTATTTTCCACATTGTTTCATTCCAAATATTTAAATTATTATAAACATTCATCAAGACTAAAAACTGCATACGCTCATTTATCAAACGTGCAAAAAATGGCAGGAATAAATTACATAGATAATATGCATGTAGGCTCACATTGCTCATTGTCTTTTTTTTCCACAAAAAACAAACCCATAATAGAATTTTTTCAGGCAAAATATGCACGCATAAATAATGCAGCATAACCGGTATGAATATGTCGCATTAAGCCTAATTTATAATGCACTTTTTTGCCACATGCACTAAAAAAGCATCCAGATTCGATTTCAGGCGAAAAAAATAGTCTTGAGTTCGTTTTTCGACCCCAAGACGACGACCCTTAAATTCGAAGGGTGCCTTTTTTGTATTGAAAAAAGGTGCACATCAAATATTTGAGGGTACGACTATAACAATTGCACTTATCGGACTAAAAACGATATCCCACCGTGTAATAGATGTGCTTTGTAAATTTGTATTGATCCTATTGTGTTCGATCGTTGTACAGGTGTTTGATTGAAAAAAAAAGGTTGACGACATCTCTAGATTTTTTTTGTAATCGATGGCTCGTGTCATCCTTTTGAAAAGGTTCGATTGTAGTTGTACAATAATATGATAGAATTAGAATGTGTAACAATCGAATACAGTTATCCTTTGTATAATATAAGTTTTTATAACGATTTGTATTGAGCGATTCGTTATTTGTTAAGGAAGTTATCAATTCGAGAGTCAATGGTTATGTTAAGTAGATTTTAGGTTAGGTAAAGTACAGTTTTTCTTATTCTAGTTATGTTTATGTCAAGTTAAGTTTATTTAAGTTAAATTAGGTTAAGGTTTTTTTAAGTTAAAGTTAACTTTTGTCAGGTTAGATTAGATTGAATTACATTTTGAATTAAATTGAAATGTCCTACTAGTGATTTTCAAATAAACTATTGGAATTAGTTGTGGACACTTAATTAATTTATATTCACATTTTCACTAAGTGAGATTATAGTTTCCTTTTTAAAAAAATAAATAAATAAGTTTGATTCTTTATATTGTACTTCACACCTACTTTCAAAATGATTTTGGATTGAAATTCGTCAGATTTATGAAAGTTTCCACAAATAATACCACACGATTCTAGAAATAATATAGAAATTACATTGCCTACATAAAAACTTATAAATGTCAAAAAATCAAATTCTGCTTAATACGAGGGTCAACTGTAGTTCCAATGTCGAATTTACTTTTCTATGACAAAAGGTCACTAATGATTCACGTGTACAAATAATACATCGTTTCCTTGTCTCGAGGCTAATTCGAAAGGGTCTCAAGATTGCACCCTTTTTTCGATACACTTTATTACCACTTTATACAGATAGGGATCCTGATGAGCGTCCGCAGACACAATTTCGTATTATGGTTTGCGTGATACGATTAATTTGAATCGAAGCTATCATTAAATTCTCATTGGGCCCATAAAAGGGCACAACAACACGGAATGTTGAAAATTGTACGAAATAAACCGTTTCACGCATGATTCGAAAGTATTTCAATTCGCACAACGATTCTGATAAATTCTGATAAATTTATAAAGCGTGTGTAAATACTGAGTGGGGATATAGGATGTTCTTGATGCTGGATTCAAGTAAGGAATCTCAATATCGACACTATTGGCTTTTTCATTGAGTTTGAAATGTAGTGTTTTTTGAAGTTGTGGGAAAGTAAAGATATATATTTTTGAAAAACTTATAGTCTTATGACAAAAATGAATATTTTAATTTCATCAATTACTCTTAAGGCTATTATTTACATATTTCCATCAACTTTACAAAATGTTGTATTTCAAATCCAACTAAAAATCCAGCAATACCAACATTGGAATCACTAGCTTATGTGATGTTGAATCAGTGCAAAAGTCGCATGTTTTTTTATGGCTCGATCATTTCTTCTAAATATAATATTTCGAATATACATTTTTAATTGATTCAAAAAAGAGTAGATTTAATGCTTTAAAAAATGGTTTCCAAAAAACCTTATCTGTATCGATTCTAGTACCACCTTTCGATAGTTGCTATTGGGTCTAGCGGCTGCTTATTCTTTTTAAAATTAACGATTTATTGAAAAATTTAAAGAATTGTGTATCAATACCTGTGTCAATGAATAAATAATTATAAATATGACATGTTTTGGTACAATTAATTTTAATCGATTCGGCAATGAGCGATGCATGCGAATCGACCCTTAGCACGAAACACTAATAAAATATGAATAGAGTGTTGTTTTGTGTTGCAATATTCGACTGTCGAAATCATCGTTAATGTAAGGCTTTCTGTTTTATATTGTACAGTGTGTCGTTAAGTCCCCCGTGTTTCGTTCGACAATTTATTACCACTATTTTTCGAAAATAACAACTTTGTTAGGAATTATGAAAGCCGCGGAATTATACGTCAGAAATATAATATGACAGGAAAAATTGGGGATCAGTACGACATGACAGCCGTACGATGCAAATGAGACAGAGGAACTTTAATAATGCTTAGATTATTATTAAGTTATTGAATGTAGTAAAATTTTGATTTTAGACATGAGATGTGATTTAATTTTTTGAATCAATGTATAATCTCAAATTTAAAGGATTTTTTACAAGATTTCTAGAACGTATATTGAATATTTGTACGATTATGAAAATGATTGTATCATACAATCTAAGGGCCAATTTTTTTATAATACTTAATTAGAGTTTTTTTCTATAGATTTTGACAGATGTATCAGAAACTTATCTGACGCTGTATTATTGTAATAAATCAATTTACAGATATTTTTCCCCATTCATTTACAAGTTGAAAATTTACCATAATTCGTTAAGCACTCAGTCTCGTTTGAAATGTGTGGACATAGAACTCAACACTCTTTTTTTTCAAAATAAGTATTTAATGCTAACAAAGGACAAATTTTGAAACTAAAGGCGAAAACACACCATCTGAGAAGTAATAAAAGAAAGAAAGAGAAGAAAACTAATCATTTTTATGTGTGCGAGTAAGAGAGTTAATGCCGTCTTATTCTCATACAAAGAATTGAATGATCGTTCATCTCTTTATTTAATTACTCCTCATCCAGTGTATTTCCGCCTTAATACAATTAATTAACACATGTAATTTCTACAAATTAATTTTTGACGTACTAGATTTCGACCATCAATATCAGCATCTTACAAATAATTGAATGATTGTTCATCTCTTTCTTTAATTACTCCTCAGCCAGTGTATTTCCGCCTTAATACAATAAATTCGCACATGCGATTTCTACAAATTAATCTTTAACGTACGAGATTTCGACCATTGATATCAGCAGAGTACAAACACATTGTATTCGTGCAGGAAAATTGTATAAAGGATTAGGTAGTCGAGCTGCAAAGGCAGTTTCGGTAGCAGATGCAGCCAACAAAACGGCAATAAAGGGAAAACAAAGGGCCGTATTGAATACGCTTTTAGTGCCGTTCTCTGCACACGAATGTTGGTATGCCTACACATTTTGATATATCCATTTGTGTGTATGCAAATATATGTATTTATATTGTATGTACTTTGTTCTCTCAGGGATTATAAAACGGGGGCAACCATGTTGCGCTATTTGCGTTGAGCTTCGGGCGAACAAATTAGTGTTTTAACTTCTGTAAATTATTCGATTTGGTTTGGTTGCTTTCTTTAATATGTGCTCTCGATTATGAATATGGTGAAAGTGTATTTTTTTTTCATTCAAAAATCTACATAAAAAAAATGAATTTGACTATTATGTATACTCTTTAATGGTCAATCCTTCAACAGTGAAACTTTTCAGAGTCATTGTATGCACGTTTGGGAAGATTTCCGCATTATTATATTTTACAATTTACGTTTAAAACTTCACAAACAACAAGATTTTTATTATTTGACAGTTCTCCAGAATATCTTTTCGTACCCTAGTAATAGAAAATATTATGCACGGCCTACACAAGCAATAAGATTTACTATGGGAACGAGAAATACAATAAAACAGTTCACAATAACTCAAAAGTCTGAAAAGTATCGAGCAATGCCAGGTCATAAACGTCATAATTAATATTTTTCTTTTAACTTTGGTAAGCACATATTTGAAATAATTCTTTCATTTTCCAAATCTTTAAAATTCGAAATACATTACGATAATTTACAGAGTTTTTTCCCTTAAATTTTTGTTCTTATACCATTATCAAAATATACGCCACATTTGCATATAAACCAAACTTTCGTCAACATTTTTAATTTAACTATCATAATTAACGATAAAATATTATGTAATCATCGATATAGGTACTTGTTAGCTTTTCATTTCTAAGACATCTGCCTTGTTTTAGAATTAACGAACTCAACTTAATAACGATCAACATATTAGGGGGAGTGGTTCTCAACTATATTCGTCCCTCGATAAAAATCAATTAAGAAGATAATCAACCGTTCTATTAAACGTAATCGATTTAACTTTTCTAGGATAAAATTATTTTGTCCACGAGTCGATTAATCGAATTTACGTTTTAATAAAAATATAATGATTTATTAAAATCGTTCAGTTCACAAAATGTTTGAAACTCCTGCCAAACTATGTTCAGCCCCAGGAGGTATCATGTCCTTGGACATTTACACGAAAAGTATTTCTCGACTTGAAAACTCGGATATAACGTAACGACGACCCACATTAACCAAGTCTTAATTAATTTTCATATTAATTAACCCAAACGATAATCTGGCGAATAATTTTCGAAAGTAACTAACGCACGCACTTTAATCTCGCCGTATGAACTTTGGACGTCACATCGAACTTAATTTGAACTAATTGCATTTAATTTTTATAATTAACTAGCGATCAACCTGTTGAATATATCATCGCAATTTCATCAAGTTGAATATATGAACGCAGTTTTGGAGCGTTACATGGACACACACACAGAATAGCGCTATTATATAGTTAGATTATATTGTTAGAATTTCTATACATAAAATATTTTGAATCATTGTATAGTATCCTTATTATAATTTCTCTAGCGTGTGTCTGTCTATCTACAAAACAAATGTAATTTAAAATATTTATTGAATCATATTAAATTGTATCGAATATGTAGGTCGTGCTTAATATATTTGCTAAACATTGGTGCATGAAAATCATTAGAACAATTAAATTTTAAAAATCAATAGTGAAAATATCTAATTTGTCTATATTTCCAAAGCAAAAAAATAAAAACGTGCTAAAATTTCATCGAATTGATTTTAACAATTAGATGGATAAAATCTTTGCTTCAAATCAGCAGAAAGTTTTATTGGTTATTAACTGTCAGTTACTATCTATATTATAAATACGCTAACGATGCTCGAAATTTTCAGCCACGGCCGTGCCTCGAACCCGGGCGTTCAATTTATTAGCCCGCGCCTTACACTCCGAACTACGCGTCGTAATTACGAAACTGCACCGCTTAATGTATATAAGGCGTAATTGATTAAATTTCTGAATAATTCTGAAATTCGTTAATTTCGTAGACGTTCAGATTTCTACAGCATCTACTTTACATTGAATCAGCGAACGAAAGGTGGCACTAAAATCAATCGAATTGAATATATACAGACAAAATAGATGTTCCAATCAGTCCAACCGTTTATTAAATCAATAAATTCACACTTTTTTTCAAGTCAAATGGATCAATTATTCAAGCCATCACATCAATTAAGATAAACGACACGTGACTCTCACTTGAATCAGGATCAAGATTATTCATATAAAAGAGGTTTATTAGAGAATTTTACGGAGAAGCCAGCTTTAATATAACCCAATGTCCACCCAAGTGAGTAATCTGAAATATTCGTTGAATACAAAATAGGGTCGGCGGTAAATAAAGAGTGATCCATCTTCAAGATCGGCCTCCGTGACGGTTCAAAGTGGCATCCGAAGGTGTGAATAATTTAACCTGTCGACGATAATAAACAACCAAATTGATTATTTTTTTCAACGGTCGTTTAATGTTGAAACTAACGAGATGGCGACCGCATAAATTTTCTCTGGATTTTCTCTAAAAAAAATTTTTTTTAGGTGTTTTGAATCAAGATCGTTCGAGCGAGTTGAATACATGCGTAAATCTTTGATTAGAATTTGTTGCTAGAGTGATATGAATCAAAAGTAACAAATTGTTTATGATGAAAATAAAATTTAAATGTTTTGAATGATGGATAGTTTTGTCAGAACATAGATAGTGTATAAAATTGAATTCTTAGTATGTTTAATTGTGAGTGAAAGTTTTTAGCAAGTAAACAAAGGTATTAGTACACTGTAAAAAGTAAATCTTAAATCCCGACACGATCTTAAATTAGAACGGTCTTAAAAATTGATTTGCTTCGGAATTAAATTGCTTAAAAATTATGTTAGCTTTATTTAAAATTAAAATTATATTTTATTCCGTATATTTAATATATTGAATACAGTTTAAAAATGTTTATGTAATATTTAAGAAATTTAATTTTGACATAAATCGATTTTTAAGACCGTTCAAATTTAAGATCGTGTCGGGATTAAGATTTACTTTTTACAGTGTAACGAAGGTAGGCAAAGTCGAGTATGTAAGACAATTCTTGATTAGTCATGTTAGGTTAAGTTGAGTTAGGGGTTTTCATTATTTTTTCATGAAAGATAGAATTCAGTTAGGTTAGGTTACATTTAGATTCAGTTAGTTAAGCTGAGGGTTAAACATTGCAGATAATACACAAGTACCGCAACTTTGTCAATTCGAGTAAATATTCAGTAAATTTTGATTTTTTCTAGATACCATTTAATTGAAAAATATCTGCCTAAAATGGGTTGGTATAAAAAAAAATCATTAAGAACAAAGACATAGTGCAAGGAAGAATCATTCGTCTAACTAAAAATTATTGCATTTAGTGAATAAGAGTGAAAGAGGAAATAATTTTAAGCAAGAAATCATCAACGTTTCCCATAATCAAAAACATAATATTTTCCTCCCAAAATTTTCTAACTAGAATTTGCACAAAATTCAAACCGATTCTATCAAAAACTCAACACACACAATATCCTACCATCAACAATAGAAAAAAAAAACACACACACACACGACATACCCAATCGTACCTCATCTGCGAATACACCCCTGCTTTTCAACCCCCGAACTTACATACATCTCTAAAATAAAAAAACACACATAATACAATATTAATATTTTCAACCCCCCAGACGCACCCCGCGAAAAAAAAACCCGCCCCCTTCCGTTCGATTCGTGCCGAAAAAAATCATTTGTCAAAAAGACGGGATGAGGCGGGGATAAGCCCGACCCCGAGGGGTTTTTTCGTGCGACGCCTATTTTTCGCGAGTGCGAGAGAGACACATATACAATGCGCACCGACGTGAGTTAGAAAGAGACGAGCGCACGAATCGAGGGTCGTCTTCGAGGCCAGGTACGACTCGGGGGTCGGGGTGGGGAAAAAATGGTCGGGGCGAGGGGCGAGGGGGAGAAAAATCGTTAAACCGAGAGGTGGGAAAAAGGTTCCCGCGGACGCCGCGCGATGGCGCCCCTGTTCCCTATTATAGCTCGCGGGGGTTGGTTGAATGTTTCGAGCGGTGGTTCTCAAATTGTTCGAATCGATCGGTTTTTTATTGTGTAGTTTTGGATTTGGGGTCGATTGATTCGTTTTTATCGTATGTTGTTTGAAATTGATCAATGTGACTAATTGGATTAAAATGTTCCGAGTGGAGTTAGTTAGATTCGTATTCGATTCTTATTGAGTCTACTTGGAGTGCGGTGAAGATTTGAAATAATATTGATATGCATGAGTTTAATTATATTATTATCATGACTGACATAGGTCTAAGTTCAGGGCCACACTAGACATGAAATAATTAATTTATTCAGAATTAATAAAAATATTTCGGATTTGCACGTTTTTAATTTTTTTAATAAGCGAATTCGATACAATAATGTGAATTCATAAAAATAAGTCAGAAGTTTTAATGTTATATTTCTTTTAAGATTCATGGGAGGGGGGGTCGAAAAGAAGGAAATGTGGAGTCATGATTATTTAAATGATATAACTATATAATAGCGCTAATCTGTGTGTCTGTGTGTCTATGTAACGCTCCAAAACTGCGTTGATATATTTAACTGGTTGATAGCTATTATATCATAAAATGCATTTATTGAATATTTTGAATAAATAAATAAAGATCTTTATAAGGTAGAGCATACAAGTATATTTCTATGAATTATTTAATATAGATATATTCTGATAATTTTGAGATATTTTCATTTAAAATGAAAACATATTTGGGCAATATTTAAATTCTTATAAGAAAATTTTCCACTATAATCTTATTAGATAAAAAAGTTTCGTGTAAGTGCATTCATTGTTGTTATTCAAATCTTATCAGATTTTATTTTGAAAAATATATGTAAATAATATTTAAATTCAGTTTATTATTACTCATTTTCAAATTAAAAAAAAATATATTGTTTACAAATTGCACATACATTTCGATAATAATCTAAATGCAAAATGCACTTTTTTTTTCCGAAATAAAATTCAAATCTACATATTCAAAAACGCACAGCTCTAACAATGCAGTATAATCGATTACTTTTAATTACAAAAGTGACCATGAGACAACCATACTAATTTTAATTTCAGCAAACAGTTTTGCATAAAATACAATCATACAACATAGATTAAAAAACATTATAATAAATAGGAAGTGCATAAGAAAATTCCCACGCACTCTATATATTGTTAACTACTCGTCCCTACGACGAATAAAACCCTTATTCAAATTTATAAGGACACGGTGTCAATTGAAAGGATCCGTATGCAAATGCACCGAACTATTTACCTGGACCTGTACATAAAAGAATAATTTTTCAGAACAAGACATAAGAAAAAATGCATGATTCGTAGCGGAAGCGTTGCACCATTGTTCGAAGATGCGATCGGGTTCCTTTGTGCCTTTTGTGTTATAGAGATTCTAATTAAAAAATTGTAATAAGAAGACGATGATTACGATTGTGCAACGGATGTGCATTTTTCGACCTAGGAATCACCTTATCCATTAAAGTGGATTTTACGGTTTGTTCCTTTGACGTTTTTGCAGAGCGAGCGATTAATTTTACTAATAGCCGCATCCTTTAATGTCTTCTGTAATTGGTGGTTATATGGCGATACTAATTAATGTTTAATTTTGCTTTTTTTGACTTATGTTAATTCGACAAATATTTTTGGACACGTGAGATAAGTTTTAATGATAAATTTTGAGTATTGTGGGTTTTAACACCTTTAAACAAGATCGTAATCTATTCTGCGAAACTTAATTGGTTCAAGGTTCAAATCAAATTTTTAAATATAATAGATACATATTGAATTTGACATTTGAGACAAAAGAATATATAAAATAAATGAAATTTTTAATTATTTAGATATTTTTAATTAATTTTAATTAATATTAAGCGCACACGAATCATTGAAAGTAACTATGAGGACAATTAATAACTTCTTAACATCATATGCTATTGATTTAATAATTTTGAGATTTTAATCAATATTAAGCGCACACGAATCATTGAAAGTAACTATGAGGACAGTTAATAACTTCTTAACATCATATGCTATTGATATAATAATTTTGAGATTTTAATTAAATTGACTAATCACAAAGAATTTAGTCAATAAACTATAAAATATGAGCTACTTTAGAATGTTTCATATCTAATGTGATTAATACTAATGGAAATATCAAATCTGACAAACAATGATAATTATAGGTAACAAATAAGATAACAATGAGGTAATTACGGGAAAGATGACCATACGGAAGAGATAGTCATACAGGAGAGATGGCCATCTCGTCCAAAATTATCCTACACTTTATTCTACCGAATATTATGTCATTAATATCAGAATCTAATCATAAAAAATTATATCAAATTGATCTTTTTCAAATCCAAAGGCTAAAATTGATCAAAAACACACACGAAGAAGTCCGAAGAGAATAAAATCAGCATAAGGAACGGCATTCCACAATCGTGCAAACATCTGGAGTGTTCGCTCTACGGACCCACAATACCTTATGTGCGCATTATGCAAAAATTGTGTAGAGTGAAATAAAATGAATGTGGAAAAAAAGAAACGAGAACCGACGATTGTGTGCTCATGCAAATTTGCAAATCCAAACAAAACTCAGAGGTGTGACTGACAAGATTTCCGCGTTGCTTTCGAACCGGTTGCCTCCTTTTTGTATGGTCTCGTATATGCATATTTTTTTACATATTATTATTGTTTGTTCGTATCGAGGGGTGTGCATCTGGGAATTTTTAATTTTGAGACCTAATAAATGAGAAAAAAATATAACGGGCCAAAGGGTACAAGAGATTTCGATAGAAGCGCGCTCAAAGTCTATATGTATTAAGAGGAGTTCGAGTGATTTAATGATGTATCTCGGTATACGTTCCAAGTTCGTTTATATCCTTTTGCCACCAAATATATGAGCATACATAGAATAAGTGTATATTATCAATCAATATAAATACTCATTAATATTCTTTGATTTTTAGACTTTTTTATGCTATCGAAGGGTTTCTCGTTCGCGACAATTTCGTTCGTTTATATCCCTTTGCCACCAAATATAAGACCGTACATAGAAGCAAATCCTGTACACAATTCAATTACAATCATACGATTTCGTAATTTTTTCCTGCACCCCTAATAAAACACGATATTATTTTAATTCGGCATTCAAAGGTGTTCAAAACGTAACGGGACAGGCCCGTTTATATGCCGCGATGTAAAAATGTAGCGTTTGTGTGCGAATATTAGATCTTTTTGTTGTTGTTTCATACGGGGTCGCGTATGCAAATAATTTTTTCGCCATTGTGCATATTCAAATTGTTGCTTATACATGTTATGTCTGTGCGTGCGTAATTTTCGCCTCGGAGGGGTTAAGCCGTTGGCCGATCGTTAAAGGGTTAAAGTTTAGTGTTCGCCAAAACATCGAGTGAGATACATCATTTACAAAAAAAGTGCGTATTCAATCCAATCTTAATATAATGATAGATCTAATCTGTCTGTCGTTGTGTGTGTGTTTCCGGTGTAACGCTATAGCTATATCTAATCTTATATGACGGCTGAAAAGGCCAAGGGGTACAAGTGACTTTGCGGTGATTTCGAGAAAAGCGCGTTCAAAGTTGACCGTTCACCTACACGTGTTAGGAGAAGGTCGAGTGATTTGATGATATATTGAGGCACACGTTTCGAATTCATTTATATCCTTTTGCCACCAAATAAATAAGCGTGTATAGAAGCGATTTCTGTGCATAACTCAATTTCGGTGAAAATGTCACTTGTACCCCTTGGCCTTTTCGGGCGTCATATGATGTGAGTCATTTTGTGTATGTGTCCGTTGTGATAGTATAGGTATATCTTCTAATACAATAATAGCGCTAATCTGTATGTTATTTTGTGTATGTGTATCTGATCAGATGCTAAAACTATATCTAATATAATAATAGCATTAATCTGTGTCATTCTGTGTATGTGTGTCCGGTGTAACGCTATATTAAAGCGATAATTTAATTTTTGACAATTCACATACATTTACGGTCTAAAAATGCCTCATTCAACAATTTATATCAACTTTAGTAATATACATATAAATACCATTGTTTGTTAAATATTTAATACAATGATGCAAAATCTTCTCAAATGTGCTTTAAAAAGTTTAACTGCTAAATAATAAGCCGTTGAAGAGTCTATAAATATAATGTGCATTCAATTTTGTTTAAATAAAAAATAGATATCGCAAAAATTCAGGTTGAATCATTCGGTGTATAAAAATCGAATATTTTTTCATAAATAAATCTGAAAACTAAAAAAAGAGTCTGAAATGGTGAAAAGTTCAAAGTCTCGTCATCGCTAATAAAGCGTCGCTGAAAGTAACGTCTTCGGGGTCAAACTTTCTTCGTCGGACACTTTCCACGGTCAAAGTCCTCGGGACGACTTAATTTTTTACCCTCCTTTGCATCTACGAAGAAAAAATTAATAGAAGGAAGAAAAAAAGAAGGAAGAGAAGGCAGACAACGGGGTCAAGGTTGCATTACTTTCGGCCGAACGACAATGGAGAGTTTTTTTTGTACGAAAATAATACATTATTCGATAAAGAGTTGAACATAACTGTTCTATTATGAAGATTCAAAATATTTGCATATAAAATAATAAGATAAGAATTTGAATTGAAACTCGATTCAGCATCATTTTGTAGAGTACATTGGATTTTAATTTGCTTATTTTTTTATATAAGACTGAAGTCGACTGCTCAACTTAGATTTTAATATTCTTAAGTAGACGTATTAAGACGGATTCCTTATTGAACAGTCGGTCTACGAGGAATTTTCCAAAGCAAACATCTCGAGGTACTGGAAAGTATTTTCCTTGGATACTGTCTCGACAGACGTTGCCTTTATAAGTTTCGACTTCGTTTCGAGTAAAATGTAGAAGTAGGAAAGTGATAGGAATTTATAAGCGAAGACGACGAGCAAACACCTTAAATACTTATTAGACTTAAGTTCCTTTTGCAATAAGATATCAGAGTCGGAAAGTATCGGGGGATACCACTGATGAAATCAAATAGAAATTATATATTTTTATATTAAATTAATACATCATACTTAACTATAAACTTGCGATTTGATTATTTATCATATGATTAACATTTTTGAAAAATCGAGCATGAAAAAAATTTCGATTTTTTTCTCTATTATTCATAAGTATTTTGCAGATTGAAATTTTTTAATAGAAATCCGAAAATCTATCATAATATAACGTTTATATATAGTTGTTGTCGTTAATGTTGCAATTTTCTTTCTTGTTCTAACTTTTGCATCTAACTCTCTCTTGTATATTCGAGAGAAAATTAAATACGGATGTTAGAACGTGAAAGGCAATGGTAACAGTTATAAGTAAACACCATATAAAATAAATACAAATATCACAATCTAAATTGATGTAATTAGAGATCTGGATATTATAATTTAAAATAACTTCACTGTGTTAAAATTTAAACAACTTTTGAACTGTTCAATACTGTCTGGTCTATTAAGCGTATTCTGAACTAATATAATATACAAACGTCTTCCGAACTACTTAACATTTCGTACTGCTTCATTATCAAATAACATCACAAAATAAATCCAATTCATTATTTTCAATAATAAATTCAATTATATAGTTTTATACCAATTTTCGAATTAAAATTCAAACACGACACATCCAAAAAAAAAGCGCAAAAAGCTCTCGAGCGGATTACTGCATACATACGTTTCGCACATTGTCCGGCAAAACTGTCTATTTGCCATCGTTTCGAAATTCGTTTTCGGGTTTTTTTTCCTCGGGAATTTGCATAGCAAACATCCCCCAGGACGTAGAGGGAAAGAGGCGAGACTAAAATAATTATGAGCTGTTAGAGAGCGAACGAATGGGCAAACTGTCGGAATGCCGCCGACCAACAACGGACGCATAATAAGAACGATGCTCTAATTTTATTTGCCATCGCTAAGTGTTGTTGCGGAGGTTCTCAAATGTTTGAAGGTTCTCAAATGTTCGGATGTTCTCAAATGTTTTGAGGGATATTGTTTCAAGGGGGTGGGTTTTGGGGTTGTAGGTTTGTAGCGTAGAATGTGAGTTGAAGTGTTGAGATTTTGTATTTGTCTTTTTGGTTGATGATGAGTTTGTAATTTTTATTTTTCATCATTGGGTATGAAAATTCTAATAGAGTTATACAGAATGTTTTAGAAGTAATAAAATAGGTCATTTTGAATAGATTTCAATGCGATTTTTCGAATTTCAACTTTGCCACCTCGTATCTTTGCAAATTTAGCTACCATATTGGTAAAACTGTTACCGTTTTAGTGTAATCTTATTCAATTTTAATAATTTTAGAGCAAATAAAACAAGTTTTTACTAAAAATTCGACATTTTATGTCATGAAAGATACGTACGTGTTATCAAAATAATTCGAACGTTAATTCGTAAGTTGAATCAAATATACTCCGTTCACACATAGCATAGTATTTGCAGTCAGTGTCTACATTAAACGTAATATTTATAATCCATTGTAAAATCCAATATTTACAATCAGTACACAACGCAATATTTGCAGTAAATCCTACTTCATACAGCCACGATCAAAAATAATCAATATTCAAATTACAACCACAATAAAGAACCGATCATTTCATTGCTCTAATCAAGTAACCATAGAATCACAGCCAATCTTTTAAATACAAACTTTCAAAATTCAACAACGCTCTGCGAATTTTCGATAATTCAAAGGAATAACTATAATTCAATAATTGATTAATACAGCCATATATCATTAATATTCAAATTATGTACAACCACAATTAAGAACCAATCTTTTCACCGCTCTAATGAATTAACTTTATCTATATAGTAACAGTCACCTCTTCAATTATGAACTATCAAAATTAGTCTTTGCTTAGCGAATTTTCGATTAGTCAAAAGACTAACTATAATTCAATAATTGATTAACACAACCATAAATCATTAATATTCAAATTACAATCACAATTAAGAACCAATCTTTTCACTACTCTAATGAACTAACTTTATATGTATAGTAACAGTCACCTCTTCAATTATGAACTATCGAAATTCGTCTTTGCTTCGCGAATTTTCGATTAGTTAGGACCAACTATAACTCAACACCCTCAAAAACCGCCATAACAAAAAATCGAAATTTCAAAAACTCTACCAAAAAAAAAACGAATCGAGGTCAAGTTTTCCATTTCACACTCGATTTTTTTCCATTTTATTTCCATCCTCGAGCTCGTCGACCCCGAAGATTAATGAGGGGAGCGCAATTAGCCTCGCCCCCCTCTAAATTGTGCAAATGAACCGAAGACTGCCAAATTGGGCTATTGTTGGGCTAGGTCATGTACGAAGCCTTCGCGGTCCAAGGGGAGGCTGGGGCGGAGTGGGCCGGGGCGTTTCTGAGCCTTGCCGCTAGAGGGGGACGCAGTTTTCTTAATGCGGCGCTTGATTAATAAGCGACGCTTGTTAGGTGCAGGGATGGTATAGCTCAATTGGGTGTTGATTTTGAGGTTTTTTTGGTTTGATAAGGTGGAATTTTTTTTGGTTTTGGTGTGAATTTGGGATTTAATTCAGTGTGCAAAATGTTTTCGGGTTGATTTCGAATTGAGTATTTAATATATTTTTTAATTTACAGTGTCAGTTTTCGGTTTTGCAATAGATAACTGACGATAAATCTGATTGTTTTTAGTGTGGAATTGAAATTTAATTCAGTGCCCAAGAAATTTGTGGATTGATTTCGAATTGAGTATCAAATATATTTTTTTTATTTACAGTGTCAGTTTTTCGTTTTGCCATAGATAACTGACGATAAATCTGATCGTTTTTAGTGTTGCTTAAGATAGCCACAGATACATAGATATATCTTCATCCACATACTTTTTTTAGTCAGATAAAAATATTATTTTTATGAATGAAAAATATTTTATATACTAGATCAGTTTTTGATTTTAAGAAAGATAACTGACGATAAATCTGATTATTTTTGGTGTACCTTAAGATAGTCACAGATACATAGACACATCTTCATCGATATATTTTCAGAGTCAGATAAAACTCTTGTTTTTTCCAAATAAAAAACGATTTCATATACATAGTCAGTTATCGATTTTACGATAGAAAACTGACGATAAATCGGACTGTTTACATACAGACATATTTGTATTAATATATAAACACACACTTCTTTCAACGTCAGATAAATCTATTGATTTTCCAAATAAAAAAAATAATGTAATATTCAAATTTTTAAACGGTGAAGTTTCTCTTGTTTGAAAATATGATGTTATTGGACTTTATAAAATAGTTTAAATACCTTTGGGAAAACTAAATATGGCTCGTTGCAATATACGTATGTAGATATACGATAAAAATATTTTGAATATAGAATATAAACCATTTTAAAACATTTCAAAATTACATACAAATATCCGTCTTATAATCCTCTAATTCTTACAAGAGAGCAACAGAAAGTTAACACGTTATAAACTGATGAATAGATTAATTGCAATGATATAATATCACATAATTATTTTAGAAAATTTAAATTTACTCAATAATAAGGTTGTAAAACACTATAATTATTTCAGAATGCCACCGAAAACAATAAAATGATAAATTAACAAAAAATATTTTATATGTGCAATTATTTCGTATTTTGAATTAGGCGCGATAATTATTCAAATCCATCAAGATACAAGTGTGCAACATAATATATTTGAGGATATAAAGATAATTCTCACGGGCACGTGTAAGCTTTTGCGCATTTTAATTGCAATTTGATGTTATTTAATTAAGACACTCGTTGTAAATATAATTTATTGCGACACTCGAGTGCATGAACTTTTTTTCTTCCGAAAATGGAAGCTCTAATTAGAATAATTTTCGGTTTGATATCAGCATTTATACAATTTCTAAAGAATAAATCATTTAATTGTACATTTAATTATGTGGTGTTGCTCGATTGAAAATAGACAATATCACTCATATAAATCTAACAAAGCCTCATCAAAATTATTTATAAATATAATTTATTTGCAAGTACTTAAAATATAACTATTTATTTATTAATGAATCCATTTAAAAATGATATCGAGTTGTCAATTTGAGTATTGATTTATACGAAGTGTCATACTTAAAAAAATATTATATTTGGGGCAAAACTGAGTGACAAGGTAAGATGGCCAGTTGAGAAAAAATTATAATTTTTACGGATTTAACTTCCATTTTTTTATTGCATTTATATATTAATTATCTTTATTTCTATAATTCACAAACTAACTTCAAAGTCAATCGTATTTCAAAAAATATCTTTGGCGAGAAAATAATTAGATCTTTAGGTTGAGCTACACAAAACTTGCAAATCCTATTTTTTTCCAATTTAAACATATGTACAATTAAAAATACACTTTCTTCGAAATATTTATATATTTTTTCAACCCAAAAACTAATTTTACTATAGATTTTTTCCCAATTTTTTCAAATAAAATTCAATCAATACAAAAAAAAAATCAAAAATTCCAATCGATACACCCAAAAAAACCCTCAAAATAAATAATTTACGAGAAAGACTTGTGGCAGTATAATGAAAGAGTGCGATTCGTCGCCGAAGAGAGAAAAGCCAAGAATAGCCTTAATAACAGGCGGGCGAGTCTTTGTTCGCGCGAACGCCTCGTTCGTTGTAATTTAACAATTTAATTGTGTATATAGAGTAATTTGAGGGGTGGATTTCCGACGGGGGTACGTCTCTGCGAACCCCCAGACCCAAGAAAATGTATAAGGGGGTGTGAATTTTAATCGGGGCTGCGAAGAAAGACCAGACTGCGGGGGTAATTAGGGTCTGTAGGTCATAGCCATATGATCGATAGGGCATCTGAATAATTTCGCGTTCAAACTTTTGCTGAGTTTGTTGAACTTGCTTTGTTTGTTTTGGTTGTTGGTTTTTTTATTTGAAAAATGTTGATTTATATTAAATTTTTAGATTAATGTGTGTTTTCGATTGGTTTGTATTGACGTGTTTCGATGAAGTTGAGATTGATTTGGTTCAAATGAAAAGTTTTTAATTATTCGTTTTGGTTTGATGATGATGTAAAATTAATTGTTTTGAATTATTTTTGAATGAATTGTTTAAAAATTTGATTATTTTTAAGAAAAGTTGTGAGTTTTTCTTTCTGATGCCGTCGGCAGTTTGAGTTTTCACTTGCCGTCGGAAAAATGCGTCTAGTGCGTTCGAATTTTTTTTTGATAAAAATAATGTTTTATAAATTTATTATTATATTTTTTAGCATTAAATATTATAAATTATATTATTTAGAATAAGTATACTTGAAATTGCAATACAAATAATTATTATTTAATTACTTGGGCAATTATTTGATGAAAATCGTTGGATTGATTGTTCAACATTGAAAATTCATTTTTTTTATTTTTGAAAATAAATAATAAAATAACTTATTATGAAATGTATTAATTATCAAAAATATACTTAATATTTAATAATTTAAACATTATGGTTAAATGAATTTCTAGTATATTTTTCTATTGCTAACGATAAGTCAGAAAAACATTCTTCGGTCAAACTCGACCAAATATTAGATTCAATTTTTGTTTCAATTTTACGTTATGATAAATTCGAATATATTAAGTCGAGTACCTTGCTGATTGAATAAAAGACAAGTACCAATTTTGCTACAAAGTATTATTTAAATCAGAATGTAATAATGAAACAAAACGAAAAAAGTATTTTTCTGAAAATATCATCTGAAATAGATGAGAAATTTAAGCCTAAGCCCTTCGGATGTTGGTGCTTCTTCTCGTGGAAGATGATGACGGTAGATAGATGAAGGTATGCGTATATCCGCAGTAAATAACGTTCGCGGTTGACTGAATTTTATCATTTTTCATTGCCTTATTTTAAGACATTTTTGCATCATTTATGCTCCTAACCGTGCGTTCACTTTTAACGTGCTCGACGTACACTCGCCCAAACTGAAGAACGAAACGAGTGCGAACTCGATGCAATTTTACACTTGCAATTTTTATACAATTCAATTCTGTTATGCAAGAAATCGAATTAATTACTTATTTCGATATAATAGCGGTATAAATTAAGTGTGCTAGATCATATGTGTAATTGTAATGCTAGATCATAATTTGTTGAATTGAAGTTAGATGTCGTTTTTTTTGCAATTGATATGATATCTCAATTGTTTATTTATAAAAGTGTTAATTAAACACTTTACGAAATGGTTCTTAAAAATGGATCATCTGCTCCATCTATGTAGATTAAATTCGATCAAAAATGCCATCTTTCATGAACTTATATTACATTTCAGAGTTTCTAGCCTAGTGGTTCTACTTTTTTACATGAACATGAATGTTTAGTTAAAAAATAAAGTAGCATTACCTGTAACAACAAATAAATAATCATATCAGTACCTGAGTGAAAATATAAGATACCGTAATCCATACGAAAGTAAACGTAGTCATTAATCGACTCTATATACCTTTTGATTCAATAAGATTGATTTAAAAGTATTAATTCAATATGATTGTTTCAATACGATTGATTCAATAAAATTGATTCAATACGATTGATCCAATGGGATCGATTAAATTAGATTGATTCAATAAGATTCAATGAATTGGTACATGAAGTCGGTTATTTACTATTGAGATTCAAGCGGCATAAAGTGCAATATCTTACTTTTCCACTAAAATATCGACATTGCTCCAAATATAATTTGACAAATTGATAATTTATTCATTGTAATACTTCATTAATAATCGCCATACGCAATTGCGTCAAAAACGAAACAACGAGAGCTTCCCTTTGGACGTTCGTTCGGTTCGCGAATCGCTTCCCCGTATAATACTTTCGCTACCCTCCCCCAAGAAAATGTCGTTTATTTCTTTAATGCATATTGTGTTTTCTTCGCGGAGGACTCGTAGATTGTGTGTGTAGATAATATATTGTGCAGGGACGAGCCGGTTTATTAAAATATATAACGTAAGCATGAGGGGGTGCAAAAAGGGGCGAAAAAGACACCCCCAAGTCACCGCACCCATGTCACCATTCGTCCTCATTAACCAAGACACGATCGACATTTTTTTTTCGGTATTCTATTTTTGAAAATAACAACGATTGCGTGTACTGTTTGATTTTTTTAGTGTTCGTAAATAATGGGAAGCCTTTTTTATTGCGAAATTGGTTTTCGTTAGAAAATTTTTTGTATGTGTGAGAATTGTGAATGATTAGATTTTTATGTTATACTATGGTGAATGTTTTTGTATGTATATCGAAGTTGAAATTAATATTTAATATTTTAAAGAGATATTAGAACACTAAATGAATGTCTTTGAATTAAAACGAATATGGTTTCAATCTAGGTTTTTTTAAAGACACTTGGAAGTTTAAATGATCTGAGATTTCTTAGAAAAAAATTTTTCGTGGTAAAGTTTAACTTTATAATATTAATTTCAATTATAAAATTGTGTTCATAATTGAATTATATTTTTTTAAAAAGGGCACATGTGACTTATATTGTTCATATGAGATATGTCTTTTTCGAAAATTAATAATTCAATAATGTCAATGATGTGATTAAATCTTTTGTTTAGAAATTTAGAAAACTTAATATTCAATTAGTTCATTCGAAACTGAATAAAATTATTTCAATACCAATATAATACTTTTTAATAATATGATTAACTCAATATTTTCACCACTATCATGATTGAATCACTAATTTTGAAAAGACACATCTCGAAAAATATGAGGAACACATGCCCTTTTCATGATTCAATTACAACTGATACATTGCATTCATAACTCATCTATTCACTATCAAAACACAAGACACAAGCAATCGAAAAAAATTCAATCAACATTTCCCAACTCGCAAAAAAAACCTCCTTTCTACGAAAAACCCACACCGTCCCCCCTCACAACACACATCCACGAAAAAAATACTTACATACATATACTAAAAAGATGGAAAAAACGCGTATATCATACATCAGCGATATTAAACCGACTTGTTTACGGTGAAATATTTGACGCAGCACAATTTCGGGGGTGAAAAATTCTCATTCACAGCGCGGCGTCTGTGTCGCTACCCAAAAAAAAAACCCACCCCCACACATAGGGGTGAAAAAGGGGGGCAAAAAGGGAAAAAAAACCCAAGCCGACTCGCTCGTTTTCGTAGACGAGAAAAAAATGTATATGCCCACATTGAAGTCAAAATGGAAGTCATTTTCCTATATTATGTGTATACACACCCCACGTGCTCTTTCCACCCCCCGTTTTGTACGGGGGTGAGTTTTAGTAGGGGATGACGTACATACGTATATTCTATAATATGAGCGGTTTGAAGATGGCGCAGATATTGTTCTCAAAGAAATCGTTAGACACGAGATGCCCTTTGCGACGCATAATTATTGACGAAAAAACGAAATATTTTCCGTATTTTTTCCACAGAAGGAAAAACTGCGCTTGGGATAAAAGGTAATTGGAGACGACTCTCTTTCGTATGTACGATTTTTTATATACGCGAGCCCTTGTTTTATATTTTTCCCGCTCTTGTTTCCATTCTTTTTTTTTCTGCCGTATAACGAATGGAAGACGAAAAACTGGAAAGCAATTATCCTGTAGGATCGTTTCCCGAGTATAAAAAAAATATATATAATGTAAATGTATGCGAAAGATAGGTGTAATGTGTACGAAACGAAAACGGTTGTCGGTCGTTTAGTGTCGTGTGGGGGTGTTTTTTTTCATCCCTAATTGAAATTCATATTCGTTTGTGTTCGGAGATAAACTCGAGATTGGATTGAAGCGCTTCGAGTCTTCTACGATAGGTAATTCGATGTGTTTTTGTAAAAAGAAAGTTTTGAATCGATGATGTCTCTCGTTTATTCATAAACGGTGTACATAGTTGGATTCCTTGTGTTTTAATTTGAAATTTTCGTTGAAAGTTTGTGAAAGGTTCTATAAATGGCATGGTTATGGAAAACTTATAGTAGGGTAATTTAAGAAAAGATAGCCAGCTATATTTTTTTGTGAATATTGACTCAAGTTGGAAGTCTTGTGATTCACAGACTATTGCATGTCTATTTAGTAGTTTAAATTCGTTTTATTCTCGAACCAGAGTTGAAAAGACTAAATAAGATTAAATAATTTTCCCTATAAAAAACAAAATTATATTCTAGCAGTGACACATGGCAGATTCGTACTGTTCAAAAATTGAAAATAATGATTTTTTTCCATGAATACACACATAGAATAGACTCGAAGAACATAAAACACTCCACGGGAGGTAATAGTGAATGCTCGAGGGAACGCGTTCACTAAACGGAAAATCGCCAAGTAACAAAGAACTAAAGATAGCGACCTCACACTGAGAGAGAAAATTTTCATCTATATATGAAAATACGAAAATGCGTTTCACGAATCGATCCGTCGTACTATTTTCGGTTATGACTTATCGGAAAAAAAAATGTATGCTCATATAATATAAAAGACGCCTTTAAAAATCACTTTCACCATAATTTCGTCGAGCAAATATTTATTGTGCCGCATATGAAAAGCCGAACCTTCGCGATTGCCCAATAAATGTCACGCGTTTTCCAAATATTTTTCCTCATTTTCCTTTGACGCGCCACTCTCTTTCTCCATCGGCTGAAAGACAAATCGGCGCCCGTGTAATACTCTCTCCACATATTATATGAAAAACCTACAAGCCAATGGGTATAAGTGATAAATCATTCGAAAATTATTCATTTATTGTGATCATATTGCGAACAAACTGTATTGAATCGAAAGTAACAGACTTTTCCATGTGAATGAGATGGATATGTAGTCATATTTTTTGCGTGTATAAGTCTGTCTCTTTCAAGTAGTTCGACACGGTTTGGTCCAATGTGAAAACATTTTTTTAAACATTTCTACACAATTATTTTTTACTAGCGATCAACCTGTTGAATATATCAACGCAGTTTTGAAGCGTAACACGGACACATACACAGCCACACACACAGAATAGAGCTATTATATAGTTAGATTTCTTAATTCACTTCAAAACAGCAGCAAAAGCTAGGCTAGAAACAAAAAGATTAATAATAATATTGATCGAAAATAAATATAAAAAATTGACTGACTTTAACTGACATAAACAAGGCACGTGATCCATTTTAGAAAACATTAATAAAAAGCGGTAAACTCACTCTTATTTCGAATCAAACTAAATCAAAACAAGCAATCAATTTATTCTATCAATAATGAAAAATGTTATGTAACTTAACTTTACTTTAATCCAGCATTATTAAGACACTAAAGCTCGACACGTCTTGCACAAGTATCTTATACTACTACAATATCAACTGTCTAACGGTTGTATCGACATACATAAGATCACATAATAACTATCCAATATTTTTCGATCATACTAAATTTTCGACTTAGAATATGACTTTTTCGAAATTCAGTCATGTTTATTTGTACCCCTTGGGTTTTAGGCTCCTCATATACGCTTAATACGAATATGGGCATAGGGCGAACAACACAAAGGAGCCCGAAAGTGTACGAAAAATGTCACGGAAGTCATCAGGGTGTGCTCCCGACTCCACCCCTGGGAATGGATGAGTTTCCGTTATGCTATATTATAGCCTTATATACATACATTTCACTCTACTACGTGAATAAATTTCCCAGAAGCCGAGGAAAACTATCTTGAAGTTCGACATTCGACGAAAATTCAATATGCGGTAATTGGTGTCGACGTAATGACTCAATATGGTCGTTAGGTGGAAAAAAATGTGTTGGAGAAAATTAATCGAAAGTTTTCATGCATGTAATGGAGGCTCGATTTAACAACTTATTAATGTGTTTCGTAGGTCGTGAGCGTGTTTAGAAATGAGAAAAATTGATTATTTTATAAAAAATGGAAAATTAAATGGAAAACGGTGACGTTTGTGTAAGAATTGTCGAGTTTAGTGATCTTCTAATGCTTGTTTTGAGTCTTATTGAATCTTGTTGAATTTAGCATATCGTTTTTTTTAATTAATTTTAAGTGGCATGTTTAGTTTTACGGTTGAATTTTAGAGTCTCAGATCTCTAATTGCTGTTAATTTACTTGAATTAATGATTTAAAATTAAATTTAAAAACAAAAGAATCGTGACAAATATGGACTAGTGCTTTAATAAGGGGACTTCTGTGAAATTATTCTACAGACCACCTGTTAATTTTGCATAAAACTGTGATATTAATTTAATCCATAAATCATTCACTAAAATATATTTTGTGATCGATGATCGAATGATTTGATATAAGAGATGATTAATGAGCATTAATGAACAGGTGGTCTAAATTTTGTGATATAATTTTAATGATAATCCATATTATAGCATCGTTCCACATTTGTCGCAAATTCCATTACATATTTACTTGAAAATCTCATATTTTGATTGCATCAGCTATACGTAACTCTCTATTTACAAATCCGATCATTCAGTGAATAGTTCATCTACAACTGCCTTCAGACTCTAGCTAATTTCTATACGTATGAGAGTAAATTTACAAATAATTGAATTTACACCTGTTTAAAACAAATATAATACAATATTAAAACGCCACATTCAATAGGCAAAAACGCATTTATCGAGTCGACGGCCCTTCGTTCCTTCGGTCGGGAAATAATATAATATGTTTAGAGCGAACGGGGATAGAAACGTGGCGAAAATTCGATCAGCCAGCCAAGAGAGCTTTTCTCTTCTTTTTTTTCACTTCTCCTTCTTCTTATTCATCTTCTTTTTTTATTTCCAATTCGCGTTTCTTTTTTTTCCATTTCGTTCGGTCTGCGCGGGCGGAAAAGCGCCACCGGAAAACTCGCAGCCTAAACGTGTTAAGGCTAAAGCGGATTATGTACTGTGTACTGCGCTTGCGTACTATTGAAGCTTTTCCCAGAGATATTTTTTCCATTTTTTTGTAAATTTTTATTAGTCTCTATAGTGCTTTTTTAGCAAATTATCGTTTGTAGAGTTCGAATCGAACGTTTATTGAATATAAATCTCAATTATTTTATTTGGAGATGAGTTTTAGTTCGCTCGAGAGTTTATGGACTTTTAAGCGCTTGTGATCTATTGTTTTGTATTAAAAAAAATGAATAAATAAATTCAAGTTAGTGATAACTATTTTATTAGAAAAGATTATCACATATGAAAATCCTAAGAGTCGATTTATATTAGTCACTTTAAATCACTTCAATTGAGTTCTAAAATTTGATTTATAAAAGATCTCCAATGATTTAAACCCTTAACATTTAGTCTCTATATTTGATATTTTACGATAACTCTTTTCAGTTTAATGTAATTAAATGACCAAGTTCAACAAACGCATAATTTTTTTATTTAAGCAATTATTAATTTGAATCATAAAAACAAAAGTATAAAGCGTAACGTCAGATTTTTAACCTTTGTAATGCCTTTTTAATCGTAAAATATAAATTGAAAAATTATTGTAATATCTATACAGAAATCTTTTCAGATATACACGTACACACAACTCTGAAAATTTTCAACGACATCTGATATAATATTTAAGAGAATATTTGAGTGCACAATGGTTTGATTTTTCTTATCCTATCCAACAATTAGTTAGTAGTAACAACTGTCAAATTCTATAGGAATTCGGAAAAAAATATTAGTAGCTTTACCAAGATTAAAATACCGATCTTAAATCAGACAATCAATGATTTTCCACTAACAAATATTCAACCTAGACGAATAATTTCCCCCTTTTTTTACGTATATCATGAAAATTATTTATTCCAAGTATCGTAGATTCAATAAGGGACATTTATTTAGACGTAGGACCTCTCCTCGCGAACCAATCCTTATATTCGAAACGAGAGAATTTCCTCGGATTTATTCCGAACAAATAGAACAATAAAAGTGAAATAGGAGGACACGCATCCATCCGTGGAAGCCCCGAAAGGAAAAAAATCCAATTATTCCGTTCCCGATTTTCCGGAACGTTCACATTCCTTCCTACAAACGTTCCTTTGAATTAACCCTCGCAACATATAATATATCGAAAGGAGCGAAGAAGGCATCTCTATCTTCCGCGGAACATAAAAATACGTAGACTTTGGAGGGATAAAAAAAAATTCGAAAACGTAGCCTCTTTCCGAGTGATATAATAGGCTGTACCTGAATAGACGTGGATGTGTATCCGAGTAGAGTTGGGAGGAAAAAAAATCTCTAAAAATGTGAATAGGACCCAATTTAAGGAACGCAATCATTCTGGCGGATAACTCGGGGGCTACAGTGAGTAGTACACACAACGGTTCGACTCACACACAAGTTTCTCCTTTCGATGTTCATCACTCTTGCTTTTTTTCTTGGATTTGAATATGTGCTTGATAATTTTAATTCGGGAATTTTTTGATTTAGATAGGGGCTTGAAGTTCTGGGGGTAAGTTGTTCCGAAGATGTTTCGTCACTCAATGTTGACAGAATACTAGAGGAAAAAGATTACAGAGTAAATGTTTGCAAAAGTTGTACAATCATTAATTATGCCTTTCGTGTGGTATTATAATCATTTTCTTACAAAATTATTCCTTTCGGAACAACTTGCCCCCGGAAATTCATACGCCATTCTCCTCTACGAAAAAAAAAGTTTGAGATCCAACAGATTGACGAAAATACTTCATTAAAAAGCTTTGAATATAAATAAATTGACACAGTAATATTAGCATCTCAAATGGTACTTCCATGTATGCAACCTGCAACCTGCAACCTATAACGCAATCTGAGATGAAACTTACTAAGCAACCTACGATGAAACTTCTATGCAACCTATTATAAAATGAACGATTAATCGGTTACCCAAGTTTAATTATCGATATAAAAAAAGAAACCCATTAAGTTGCATAATTGAAGTAGCTCATTTAGTTCGATAGATCAATCGATCTATTCAACACCTTAATTTTCAATACACTCCGCATTACTAACAAATTTTCATATTATTTTCAATTAATATAATGTATTAATCTTTCAATTTATATAAAATGTAATTGATTTCACATTTTATAAGTAAAAGAAAAGTTTAATCTCTCATCCACGGAGTCGTTCGGTATTTGTATACAGTTGGCCGTAATGGCTTAAGGTTTGCGAATACGATTCGCCGTACCCTTCCGACTTTCGAGGAAATTCTTTGACGTCAGATTTTATCGAAAACTCATTTCTATTTCTCTCGTCTCTCTCCCTAGACTCAAATGTGTGTATGTTTGTACGAAACGAAGCCAAAAATCAAACGGAAACGAAGCCATATTTTTTCGCATCAATATTTAGAACGAGTTGAATCAATAATTTCGTTCGTTTGTAACCCACATAATGTTTTAACTGCGATGTAAGCCTAAAATTGATTAAAATAAGTCTAAGAATTAAGTCAATTAGATTTAATTAATATAATATTAAAAGACTTTGTTATGTAATGTGAAAATACTTATCAACGAATCCTAACTCGAAACTAAAGTAGAAATAGATGGACTTAAGTACGTCTTTCTTTAAAAAAGGGGCACATTTAACCTTTTACACAATAATCGATTTTTATTATGCGAAAACGATTTCAATACCTTGTTAATTTTCATTATATCGTCATTCTTCGAATTTTCAGCAAACTCGATCACGTACGAACGACATCGAAAAATCTGCATAATGTGGTAACTCGTATCGATTGGGCACTTAAAAAGCGTGAAAAACCCACCCCTTCGAGTGTTTATTTTTAAAATTAAAGTCACCCCGATAAAGGGCTGTTTCGTGTGCGTTTTGTACCTATAATATTTTTTTTCATGGGAGATTTGAACGCCTGTACTTATCTGATAAAGTGAAACTCTCTCGCGACTCGAAAACGTATTTTTCCTCTCTTCGTACTTACACACAATGCCAGTTTATCACTCGAATGCGATTAACTAAAATGAAAAATATATGTATATATAAATAAATTCGTAAATTTGAGATTAGAAGCGCGGCTTTTTTATTTCGTGTGTATGAAATGCGTATTAAATCATAAAATTTATGAGGCAACACTCGAAGGTCGTAACTTTAACTCGTATTCTTCTTCGCATGTCTAATGCTAGTTGTTTCATAATGAGACCGTTTTTTCGAAAAGATATAGTGTTATTGCTTATAACGTTTCATCACACTCGAAAATATTTTAAATTTTTGGCCAAAACTGTATTAAAAATCGAACGATCTGTTAAAATGTGATCGATACACGTATCTGTTGCCATTTTTGCTCTAACTTTTGCATCTAAGTCTCTACTAAGATTTAAGAAATACGAATATTAACATTTAAATGTAAACGCTGTATTATATCTTGATAAATTTTAGTAATTACACAATGTATCTACTACCGGTTAGACTTGTTATCCGAAATTCATTTCCGAACGCGTTCATAAATCGATTACTAGACTGTTAATCTGTGTTTTAGTCATTATATTGAAAAAGACCAATTATTGTTCCCTAGTCATCTTTTCGTGACCCCGAATAGACAATTTCCACATAAGTGGCACTCTTACACGTTTCCAATAAATAATAAATAATTTCGATAGTTGTGGGCCACACTATGCTTCAAGATGGGTCTGATTTACTATCTTAATTTTTCATCTTTTTAACCGTTACTTCACTCATTTATTGTTAAGAAAATTTTATTTTTTTTATTGAAATTTCATTCTGTTCAATTGTTCAGTATTTAAAATAAATACGGGCATTCCTCCATTAACGAACTGTTAAAAATTTGCAAGACATAGTCGAACATACTACAGTACATACATGTTTTTAAAAACATGCTGCGCGAAAGTTACTCTATTATAACGTCAAATGTTTAAAACTATATCAATTGTAAAATATAGGTAAATATCAAAATGTAATGATGTGAAAACTTTTCCAGATATGCACACGATAACTAGAAAATTTAATAAGCAGTAAAAGAACAAGTAAAGAACAAATACACATAGATTCGATTTTATTAGTGTAATCGACGCACAGTGTAAGTGAATTGAATTAATATTGCTATAAATAAATGATTTATCGAAAAAAAAGCATCTCGATCAATATCGAGACTATACAACAGTTCGTATACACATTTTTTTCATTTCATTAAGTGTCTACGATCGATCTTAAATTTAAATTAATATAACCGATCGAATGTTTCGAACACGGCGGTCATTTGCCTAATGAATCGTTTTGACCGCGGGCCAAACGACTAGTAATACTTCATAAGAAATTCTCCAAGAATGCTTTATTGTCAAAAATAACAGTTCTCGAAAGGCTCTAGGCGAATTTCGTGCTATTTTCGAAATTACACAAAAAAAAAATGTATCCCCCTTAATAAACATTCGAAGCACGAAACGCAGCAGCTGTCACACAAGTACATTGCGCTAGACGACATTACATCGGTAAAACAATATTATTAATATGTATTAAAAATAGAATATATGTACTAAATAACATGAAAGAATAACCGCCTTATTATTTCATCCCCTGGGGCATTCCAAGTACTATTTAAGGGCAGGTTTCACTACAAAAGAAACAGACTCGTTCGATAATTGAGCATAAATAACGAACGACTAATATGTCAGGCTTATATGCATAATTTTTTTGAATTTGTGTACGTGTAGAAATTGAATCCCCTTCGCTTTTTTGGTAGTATTATCTTGAGATTTTCAAGGAAAATAGACCCTTTTTGGCGAAACTTACCCTTCGTATTTCGCATTGACCAATTAATTTTAATGAGGAAAAATGACATGACTGTCATTTTTAAATTTTACGCAATTGCAGTTTATCAATCAATTGTTTTGAAAAAATGCAGATATTTATCTATATCTATAGAAATTTCATTGCAGTTTTTACGAATATAAGACCTTATCTTACTTGAGCTAAAATGAAACGAAAAAGTATTCTCCAAAGAATGTATTAACTTGAGTTTTATTATTAACTTATAATAAACATTGAATTTTGAAAATGCACAGCAATTAAACTTTTTATAATGACATACATACAAAATAATGCAAAATAACTTATAATAAAACCGATATTAGGTACTTTAAATTCGAGGCAATACAAGATACATTCAGATAACTTCGCTCCAATTTTTATACTGTCCAAGAGAATGCTGTTACTTATTTTAATTTAAATAAATATAGGTACAGTAAAGTATGCGAATATATCTCGCAATTTTCTCGAACAGACCATGAGGTCATCTGTATGCAAATTTTCCGCATTCGATAAAATCCGTATCTTTACGTTTCCCCCATAAAAGGAGAAATAACAGCATTTCTCACTTAGCCGTGTCAAATTTTGATTGTCATAAGCGTCTAAACGACCAAAAGGATTTACGATCGTGTAAATTTCCATAAAGAAAGTTTTTTTTATATACGTTAGTTAAACAATCGCCAGAATTTATTTGACAATTATTACGAGTTTCCTTAACCGCCTCGGCTCGTAACGTGAAATAAGAATAACTAACGTTCTTTCTCTACGGTTTTTTTTTCGTTATATATTTTTAAAATTTACGTATCACATGACAATGAGCGGTTTATACCTAGGATATACGTTAGTTAATTTAAAGAGCGTTTGTTATCTAGAGCCGAAGCAATAAAAATAAATTTAGACGTATATGGAACCGACTAATCAAAAAGAAAATCGTTTGTGTCGTTTGTCTGCTACTCGGCTTTAGAAACGATCGAATTCAGATTTATTTCTTGTTAATTGTTAAAAAAAAACTATTTTTTATTCATTCCAGATATAAAAGTATAAATCGTCGAAATACTCACGAATTCAAAGAACGTTTTGTATTATTATACCTTTCGGCTACGAAACTACAAACGTTAATTATCGATCAGAAGATTTGTGATTATTTATGCTCGCGTTGAGTACGGATTTATTGAATTTTACGATTCCAATCAAACACGTGAAATATTTCGAATATTATACGACTACGGTATTATAATAGGCTCGGGATACGAAATTAACGGACGGACATCTTTACGACCGTCTAATTGAAAAAAGTTATCGCGGAACTGGTGTGAAAAGTTAAATTTTTTTATTGCACAAAAAATACACGCGTTCTGTGTCTCCGAAGAACATTTTTATACACTAATTTTATATTGCAGATACGAATGCAGTAGAGCCTCGATTATTCGGATTTTTCGAATTTTTAAATCGTTCCAAATTTTTAAAAAATGCATTTGATTTTCATCTTATATCTAACGAGTTGTATTAGACTTCGTTTACGAATGTTATAAATGACAAATTGCATTAAATTTTCATTAATTCTTATTATTTGAATCTTTTTAGAGTTTCAATGTAGCTCTGAAGTAATTAAACTTATATAATTTAAATCGATATATCTATCATTTTTCATAGAATAATAAAAATAAATACATTTTTCAATAAAAAAATATTTAACATTGAAGTTATATATGCAAATTTAAACAAATACATGATACGATTCACATTGCATGTAATTGATGATATCTTTCGATTATATTTTGAAGTCGCACCGACTTCATATAACTCTGTATTTGCACTCGGTGAGACTCCGCATAGCTCGAAATCAACAATCGTTACGACTTCATATAACTACATCTACGTTGAAAGGGATCAACAATAACACTATATAAAGTCATAATGACTGCAAATACCGGGTTATATGTACTCGCTGCGACTTTATGTACTGCAAATATCGAGTTATATGTACTCGCTCCGACTTTTTACACTGTAACGACTGCAAATACCGAGCTATATATACTCACTGCGACTTTATGTACTGCAAATACTGGGCTATATAAACTCGCTACGACTTTATATATTAAGATTGAGAACTTCATCCCCAACAATTCTGAATAATCAAGGTTCTACCGTAATACATTTGGCCTAACGACGATTTTTGGCACCCATCTCCCCCCCTTGAATTGAGACATAAAATTTTTAACACGCACCTTGCCCACGACCGACAATAAAACTTTACGACTTTCTCTTGTGCGTTTCGATAGTTTAATAGTTCTTCCTCGTTGCACCGGCGACAATTTACATATTCCAAGATAACCATCCGAAAGCACACTTCGGAATTACGACGTTTAACCGAAGCTAACTTCGTAAAATGAAAAAAAACAACCGACTATAAATATTGTAAAAATTCGACCCTCGTCGTGTGGAAGGCGAAAAATTATTGTGCGATATAAAAAAAAAGTGTACATTGTTAAATTTATTGTATATTATTATATTGTGAGCACGCGAGAAAGCTTCGCGTAATAAAATTAATATAAAAATATAAATACGCGTATACATGTGTTGTTCTTGAAAAAAATGAAACGATCGCGCTCCGGGGAGTTAGTCGAAAATTTATTCGCTTAATTTATTCGTTGATAAATGATAGTGTGCTCACACGTAAGTCATTAAAACGCCGAGATAGTGTTCCGATAAAATGCCGAGGCGAAAACAAAATTGACGCTTTCTGATAAACTTCGAATCTTTTATATGTATAATGTGTCTAAAGTTTATGATTGCGACTCGACGAAACGCTATAAAGTTCGCTATTCATATGCGCGAATCGTTAAATAGCGAAATATTAGTTGAGTACACTAAATTATTAAATGAGTTGTCACAGTTGTATAGCGTCACACCGGAAATATAAACAAACATACATAGCATTTATTGATGTTATTACTTTATTCGCTCTTAAGTTTGCATCTAACTCTCTTTTGCATATACGAAAGAAAGCTAAATGTGAATGTCTTAGCGAGAAAAGCAATGAAAATAGTCACATGTAAATGCCACATCTAACTATATAATAGCGCTATTCTGTATGTGTGTCCGTGTAACGCTCCAAAACTGCGTCGATATATTCAATGAATTGATCACTAGTTAGATATAATGAGTAAACAATGCCTTGAATATCAATAAATACCCGATTTGTATTATTTTTTTAATATCCTCAGATACATTTATGTTCACGAAAAACTCTGTTATAGCCATAATTGTCAAAGATTTTCTCAATATGACTGCTCATAACTAATTTTTAATTCGTTAATATATGAGAATAGTAGAAAATTTAATTGCCACAGTAATAGAGCATCAAGTCGGACACACAAAATAGCATTAGAATTTTATCGAATATTCATTTTTAGCAATTAATACCAAAATTAACTTAAAATTATGAACTTTCGACCAAATTAAAATTCAAAACGGATCACAATGCGCAATTTCACCGTTCGGTAACAAGTGCAAAGAGTGAAAACTGCTTTCGGAATGCATAATTGACCCTTCATTGCGATTCGTTCGCATTCTTCTCGTTCGATACGACAATTACCGAACGATTGATTTACATTATTCGCCATGGCGATATACAAACGAGATCCCATGATAAGATTGTTGAAACACATTCGCGCACCTTCGTTTGCATGCCGATGCACATTCTCAGGGGAGACTTGCTTAATTTCGACATATTTTATCATTTGAGTATATAGAGCGAAGATTATCTACCGAGTTTCCCCGAATGTGTGATATATCCCGAAAATAAGACCTATGACTATTTTGAAATAACACAATTGTTTGCTCCAGAAAATCTTCCCCTAAAATAAGGCCTATTGACGTTTTCGAGTGTGAATTGATATTATATAAGACTAGTTCTTATATTCGAGGACACATATGAAATTTGATGAAGCTCATCATTCATTATCCCTCATTATACTTTTTCTATAGTGTGCCTATATTTTGCACAATTTGTGTGTATTTGAGCATCATTTGCATGCGATTAAAGTTCTTATGGTTTACGCGATACGATCTATAATTGCACATCGATATGACATATTATATAGGATTCGGAAATTCTTTTAAACTAAATCGATGTTCTATGTTGTGATTTGTATAAATCTAACTATATAATAGCGCTATTCTGTGTGTCTGCTGTGTGTCACCAAAACTGCTTTGATATATTCAACAATAGAAATCGAGACTTTTGAAAAAGGCACATGAATAAAAATTATGATAAAATGTTTTTGATTATTCGATACGAGACTTAATTGAAACTTTGTAGAATAGGCTGTATTCTAGGATAGAATCGTTTAATTTTTTTAACACATTTTCACAAAATGGCCTGAAAATTAAAAAATATGATAATTTAAAAAGATCGTGCTTGACAATCGTAAACGTCACATCGAAAATTTTATCGAATGATCGACGATTTCGTACTCAACGTAATTAGTCCGTAAGAAATAAATTGGGGACGATTGCAGGTGACAAATACTGCGCCAACTGAGCGATATCTTCGTAAAACATCGGGATGCGTTTATTTTTTCTTATTCCGTTTTATTTTCTTTTCTTATTTTCGAATTTATACGCGTGTTCCTTTTTCGTGCTCGTTTATCGGAGCGAGTGGACGATTAATTAACGTGACGGTGGCAAATTAACGTTTCGCTTAAACAAAGCCTAGTCTCTTTGTTTTGTTGACTCTAGATTAGTAAAAATGCATATTCTTTGATTAAAAGATATGATTTTATTAGTATTTATTCTATCAAATTAAAAAATGAATAAAATTTTCATTTTATGTTAAAAATATATAAGAAAGCACGAAGTTGATTTTTTTTTAACTTTTTACAAAAAAATAAATTGCGTTGAACAACCTGCCCCAATCTACCCTAATATTTGTATCATTCAAATTGCTGATCCATTTCAATATACTAGAGTAAGTCATATGTAAATTTTCAGCATCTTATTTGCCTTAATATTTTTTTTACAAAAACATACTTAAACTCAGCGATCAATCCGTTGAATATATCAACGGAGTTTTGGAGCGATACATGGACACACATGCACAGAAATAGCACTATTAAATAGTTAGATAGATAATATAATCAAAATTGGAACTTAAATGCATAACTTTCCTCTACTCAAAAATTATCAAAAAAAATGTAGCCATAAGAACAAATTTCACTAACTAAAGACATTGAATCGAAAAGATGGAAGTCATAAAATAAAACAATTTTCAAAATATTCCAACCAATTAACGATCAATTAGTAAAAAATCCAAATATTTCATCGAGATTAGACTAACATACACAAAATATTCGTGTTTCCAAATTCTTAACTGTAAGCTCAGGAAGCATTCAGTGAGCTTAGAGATGAATATCAACGAGGAAGTTTGCTATCCATAAAAAATAACACTACCTTAAAAAAAAAATAGAAGTTTTTTTTAATCGCTAGCCATGGGTCAACGCATGTATTTTTTTTTGTCTAAGAACGGTTATTTTTTATTCGTTGTCTCGGTTTGGTTGTAAAGTTGGCTCTAATCGACGATCTGTGCTTCTAAGCAGTTGTTTATTATCGGTCTGGTATAATTTGGTATAAATTATGCACCGGTAAAAGCAGGTAGGCCTACAATGGGACCCTCGAACTATTTGTGACACAATCGCTCCATTATTGTGTCGCAATAAATATCGCGGGATTCGAATGGAAAAAGTATAGCGTTTAAGAAACAATTTAATTCACACTTTGTATTCCGTGTGACGCTTTGAGGGTAGTGTTGGTTAAAATGTGGCTCGCGAATCGATTGAGAAACGCTAATTAATGGATATCGACCTTCAATATATCGATATAATATAAAACTAATATTGTTCAAAATGATTTTTTTTTATTTTAGGCCAATTTGTAGAAATATAGTATTAAGAATAGACACACAATTTAGGTGAAAAATTAATATGTATTCAATTATCGAGGTCCAAATTGAGTATATTTTTTAGATGCGTTAACAAGAAATTAGTATGAAGTGTCTTACATGTTTTGTTCAACATTTATGGCGATGTTATTTTTATTGCATTTATTTGTTAGTGCAGCTATTAGTTAATAAATGTATGTAATAAACTTTCATATCATTTTTGGGAAAACTATTGAGAGTTGTAATTTTGTTTTTACTATTATTTTATAAACCAAGGGCGAATTCACATGTATGGAACTTAACCGCAAGCAAAACTAACAGACAGAGATAGATTTATAAAACACAAAAATATGGATATACAGTGGTCTTTTTTGCGTACATAACCATCTCTTCGGAGTATATAAGTCTATTTCTGTAGTTTGTTGCAGTTTAGTTGCAAGCCTAAAACTTAATTCCTATTGAGTTTTAACAAAATCAATGACCCTAGATTCAAAAAGTCTCCTTGTTCGATTTACATACACGCTAATCATTTATATAAAAAATGCTCGATTTTTTACTTTAAATTTTAAATGATTCATACTTAATTCGAAACTAAAAAAGTTTAAACATGACTGACTCAAAATCAGAGCATTTATCTTGTTAAAAACCGTTCACCGTACTCAAATTGAATCCTAAAATATTTGAAATTTATCAGCAAATGCAGACGACATATGAAATTCAAACAATCCACCTAAAATAGGGGATCGCTCAGAAGGGGCGAACCGGAAAGATTGTCGAACCGAAAGTAAAAGAATCTCACCAGTCACTCTTTTCTCACACATACATATATACAAATATAAAGATATTTATTTATTTCTTTGCAGGTTTATGGCATGCGAGAGTACCCCATCGTTCAGTATGGCTGTTCCAGATCAACCGCCGGAGTAACGAGATGGGGAGTTTTGCGAGGGTGGACTATCGTCGAAGGGAGACAGGGCTGATGAGGAATATGGGGTGTTGGATAGGGATGAAGATAGGTGCTGGAGGGAAACTCCCTTCGTGGAAGTCGAGGGGGTGGAAAATGCTTATGTCGGTTCTTGGGGCGCGTCAGAGGCTGAAGCTGCGCTTGGATTCGTAGTGTGTCGTTGGATTTTTTTTTTGTGTATTATGTTTGATAGAATTTTAGAATTGATAGTGTTGAAGTTCGTTTGAATGTTCGACTGATCAATTTTGAAATTTTGGTTTTTGTTTGAATTGTCCTTGATGGTGTTTAATAGATCGGAAGATGTCAAATATATTTTTTACACAATTTGATTACTTAGTTCAAATGTCTGTCTACAGAGCTCTAATTGTACATATTAATGTAAATTAAAATCGATCGAACGATTGAATTTGAGAAATGGCGATTGAAAAATCCAAATAGCTAATGAGAAAAATTTATCATACACTAATTTTTAGAATTCCAGTGAAGTTTTCCTAACATCATTGACGATACTTCAAACCGTTACATTTTTTTTTCAGAATAAATATTAATTATTTATTAATTCAATAAGACAACAAATAAAAGAGTAAGTATTTATTTATATGAAAATTTTATAAATAAATTATCAAAAAGTAAGTTTTTTTTTATTATTATCATTAAAAAATAAAGTACCCGTACTTCTTGAACAAACCAACGGCAGGAAACTTGACTTAATTCAACCTCGTCTAAAACTAAACCTAATACTACCTAAAAAAAAAAAACAAACCAAACTCAACCTAACCTAAAATTAATCTGAACTCTAACCTAACCAAAAATCAAACACAACCTAACCTTACCTAACTCATCAAACATCATGCCGAAAATTCACTACACAACTCCAAAAAAAAATCGAACAACTCCGAATGATTTACCCAAAATTAACATTTATTTTTGTTAATGTTACATTAATTTTAATCACAAAGATAATTTCACATAATATAACCTAACCTAAAATCAAATTCAAACTGACCTAACCCAACTCATCATAATTCACTACATAACTTCGAAAAAAAAATCGACAAACTCCGACCGACTTACCCAAAAATTAACAATTTTAATCACAAAGATAATTTCAATTAACACACCCACACAACCCGATTATAACCCATAGGTGTTTGCGTATATCGAGATGATGTTTTAACGCGATTTAACCGAGAAAATTCGTTTAATCCGCAACCCGCTGCGCAATCAAATTTCGCCATAGTCTCGATTAAAGGGCAAACAAGGGATGCGTCGCCCAAATTACAAACTGCCGAGGGTTGATCAACTTTGTCACCACTAACCTTAATTTCTAATTCCCACAACACGAAAATGGGGATCGGGGAACGAGGAAAATGTGTAAGAAAATCCATCTCACCCCCAAAGAAGAAGCTCATCCGTTTCGGTCTTAATTGGGAATTTGTTTCGTTCGCGCGATTTGGTCGGGATTTTTTTCTTTTTTGGCGAACCCCAAGATTTAAGATTTTTTTTCTTGGGTATGGAAGAAGAACGTTCTTCGATAATCTCGAGGAATAAACAACCCTCATTTAAGTATTCTGGATGCAAGTGACGTTGTCAATCTCAATTATTCGAGTTAACACCTCGAAATGTTGAAGTGTGCTTTCGATGCATAAAGAAATGAGTGATCAAAAAATTTTTTTTCGATCATTATTTGGTTGTTCACTTTGAGGGTGGTTTTTTTTTCAATTGTTTCTGATTTATATCGAATTTTAATTAAATTTTATTTTTTTTGATAAATTCAAATCTTTCAATTCCTTTGAAGAAAATGGTGGTTTTATTTTCCATTAGAAATATTGCGTTAAAAAAAATGCACACATTTTCTACACGCGTATACGTTTGTTTTTATGTTTACTATGGTAGTTAAAGGTGTACTGGCCATACAGGAGAGATGGCCAGCTGATATTATTTCCGAAATTTGGCAAAAATTATATTTTTTTTCATTCACAGAACATTCAACTTGTTAAAATATATTATGTCTATTTTTTAAATTATTTTTGATTAATTTAATTGAATACTAGTTATGTAATTAATTGTTGAGTCAAATTCTTGAGAGACAGTTTTTCCTTTTACCCCCACGTTTCTATACTTCACTCATAAAAGTTTTCAGATTCACTCAAAAATTTCTTCTCATTCGTTCAGAAATACGATAAAATTTGATGTCACACTTGTATTCGTTCATATAAGACGATAAAAATGAAAAATAATAATAATAAAAAAAGGGAAAACAACGAAAACACGGAAGATATCCGGCCATAAAACACACAAAGGGAGCTTTTCAAAATGAATTCTTTATCCGTAAAGCTGTAAACCCTCCCTCCTATAATATATTTGGATATTCCATTCTATTATGTATATTTTCATACGTTCGATATAACCTTTTCGTAGACGAACGGTTAGAGAGAATTTACTATACGCACACACATACAGAATCTCTTATCTCCGAACGAATTCGCAAAAAGTGAAGTATTAAGTAAGCAAATATAGAAAAGTGAAAATGAAAATAAAGAAAAAATCGTTAAAAAAGAAAACAGAAAACAAAATAAAGATGTACGAGAGTAATAATAATGGATAGACGCTGGAGAAGGCTTTGGGTTCAGTGTACCATCAGCCCATGCATAATGCGTGGACAACTGCGTCGATTTTTAAATAAAATTTAGAAAAAAATATCAGAAATCAATCAATATTTTTTAAATTTTATCTAAAAATATAATATTTAAAAAATCTATATTATAAATATGCTAACGATGCTCGAAATTTTCAACCACAGCCGTGCCTCGAACCCGCGCGTGCAGTTTATTAGGCCCACCGCCTTATGCTCCGAGCTACGCGTCGTAATTATAAGACTGCAACTTTTAATGTATATAGGGGATATTTTTTTCGTTATTTTTTTATTTCACACATAGGTGGCAATACGAAGTTTTATAAAATTCCGAATAATATTATTTACACATTTGATTAATTCCAAACTGTGACACTACTAGTAATTTATAAAATTAACTATTTTTTAAAACTATTATGGACGCAATGTGTGCTTATCAGTTATCTATTAATTTATTGGATGTCTACAATTCAACTCGTTATGAGTTAAAATAACGTATTTTTTGTATGATTTATTGCTTACAATGTCAAAGAAGCTTAGGAAAGACTGAGAATACTTGATCCTTCTAGGAGACTAGATCTTTACTTTTGTTTTTTGCCTCTAACTCCCATTTGAAAAATTGTATTTAAAAATACATAGAATCAATACAATTGATATTTAATTAGGTTTACTTTAACTTTATCCTTTTAAAAATACGATTTTTGAGTAGATAGTTGGGGCAAAAAACGATAAAGGAGAACGAGTCTTCCAGAAGGAGCAAGTCTTCGCATCTTTCCTTAGGTTATTTGAAACAATTCAAGTCTCATATAAAATATCAATCTAACACAATGAATCAAAATATAAAAATCGATCAAATATTCACTTAAAAATATATTTTCAAAAAATTGACGCAGTGTCTTCGAAGGCAGCCAGTGGCGGCTTGGGGATTTGTTCGGAATAGAAATTGGTTTCTTGCAGCAACGGGATTACTTCTTCCCCACATACATACATACCTACATATAAACGTGTGTGTATATATAGACAGATAGATAGATAGATAGATAGACAGATAGATAGATAGAGGAACGCACACACCCCCGTCCACGTTTTTATCCGCCCAACTCCCCCTGACCTACCCTGCCTACTGACTCCCCTGAGATGGGTAGAGTTGGGTCGGTTTGGCATGTACTGTACCAACTTTTCCACGACGCGAATATCCACGTCGTTCTTTTGCGTATCTTTTGAGGCGATACATCGAGAATGGGTTCGTCAGTTACTCTACTGGTGCTCTTTTTATATTTTGAGTTCGGAGAATTTGGAATATTTTGAAATTTTTGGGTTGATTTGTTCTTTAGAATGAGTGAGATTTGTATCCATTCTTGTAAATTAGGATGATCTTAAAGAATTTGATGTATGAATGGTGAAAATTGATGATAATAGAAAGATTAGTTCTTCAAAATATAAGATTTTTATAGATAAGAATGACCCTAAAGTACTTCTAGATAGGTATACAGAGACATCGACATAAAAATGTACATTAAAGGTAAAATAAAAGATTCAGATCAAATCCTAAGTTCAAAATTAGGAACCCTATCAGATTTATAAGAATTAATAGACTTGAAATTAATATTTCAATAAAAAGGTATTAATTAAAAATCTTTATTAAGTGCAAATAGTTTTATAGCAACTGCTAATAGCAAGAATTTCATTTTGAATAAGATCATGCAAAAAAAATATTCAATTTTACATATTTCAAAGACGTTCGGTAAAATTCAGATCTATCAATTGATATAGATCCATTCATTAGTTGATTTTTTGATTGGTTGATCTGAAATTTATCTATTGATCTGTTGTTAATTTATCAGACAGAATATTTAAAGGTGTGTATAATAGAGATTCAATTTTAAATATAATATTTAAGCTGTAATAGATTCCAAAATTGAATATCAATCAATATGTAAATTAGAAATTAGCAATAGATCACTAATAAAATATATCAAGTATTTCGCGAACTTACAATTATAGTTATTTGTCTATTTAGACAAATTTCATCTATCGAAAATTCAATTTGTCAAACAAACTAATAACCAAATTAATTATTTATCTATCATACGAAGCATACAACAATCACACATATACGAAATAAGACAAAACACATTGTCGTTTCGCTTCGACTGTACTATACAATAATAGTACACACATCTTTTCTCCGCATGCTTTTGCTTTCGAAATTCTCTTTTGTACAATTTCTCCTCGCGTCTCTCTTTTCGAAGCGTTCTTTTCCCTCCGAATCGCACCCTCATATGTATGTAAATAGGGTTCTACACATTTGTGTGGCATATATACATACTATATAAAATATTATAGACACCCCACTCGCGGAATGTGTATTTTTGTGTACGCGCACAACTTCTTTCTCGCATTTCGCTGATAACTTTTTTATACTTTTCCGCATAAAGATTTTCATTTTTATATGGAATATACGCCCGATATTGCACTCGCGTATATTCGGCGCTCGAAAGAGTGGAGCGGGGTTAAATGGGACAAGGAGATGTGTTAAAAATATTAAGAGTGCGTTTGAGATTTTTTTTAAGTAGTGTAAATTTATTTGTGTATTTTGATTTTGGCGTGAATTTATAGTTTGTTGTTTCGGTGTGTGCCAATTTATTGCGTCTAATATACTTTTGAAAGATTTTTTTTGTGATTTAATTTATTGAATATATTGCTCATTGCCAAGAATACTATCACAATTCGAGTTCTAATATATTAATGAAAGTAATTTTTAGATTGATAAAGGTAAATAAAGTACTTGTCATATAAGAAATATCTGACTAATATCTTTTTTTTGGATTGTGAGATTTTATGAAGTATATTAAATATATAATATTCTGAAAATATATGTTTCAATTGACTGAATACTTCAAGAGAACATAGGGTACACACAGATAGAAATTCACTTTTACACACTGATAGATGACGACTGAATTTCACAAAGGGCACAAGTGACTTTTTTTCATCGAAATTAAGTTGAGTACAGAAAATGGCTCCATATCATCATTTTTTGTACTTTACTCAATATCGATAAAAAGGGTCACTTGTGCTCTTTGTGAAATTCAGTCGTCAAATAGATTCAATGTTTTAATGACCTGCTCAAAGACATTTCACTATCTTACATTAATAGATGATGACTGAATTTCATAAAGGGCACAAGTGACCTTTTTTATCGAAATTAAGTTAAGTACAGAAAATGGTTCTGTATCATATACATAGATATTTAACCATTTTCTGTACTTAATTCAATATCGATAAAAATGTTAACTTGTGCTCTTTGTGAAATTCAGTCGTCAAATAGATTCAATGTGTTAATGACCTGCTCAAAGACATTTCACTATCTTACATATAATTCCACTTAAATCCGATTTAAGAATGAAACCGAAACAAATTACACACTTGACCCTTACACACATACGATTTATTACACAGCAACGAGAAGAACATAATAAGAAGAGGAGCAAAAGAGGACACACGTCACTCGTTTTCATTTGGCGTCCCTCGTCGTGTTGCCCTCCATATTCCCGGGACGAGACGAGACGAGACGAGACGAGACATAATTTGAATACAATGCGTGCATAAGAAACGAGACGAGATCTCAATAAGAAGCAATTTGTCTCTCGTTCGTCGACACAACGGGTGCCCACGAAGCCCCACCCAAAATAAAATGTGCCGAGTTGCGTTTGATTGTTTCAATTTTCTCTTCCATGTCTTACGTTACATACTTACTTGCCTTTGTGTCTGCTCTAAACGTAATTTAGAACGTTCTAATGGTTTTGATAAAAATGCATTTTTTTTTCTTGGTACATTTTTCAAAACAGTTTAATGTGGTTATGTTAGATTTCAGATTGAGTTTTTGTATATTTATTCATGTTAAGTTACGGATGATTACGTTTTAGGTTCGATTGGATTAGGTTAGGTTGTCGAGTGATTTTATGACTAGATAATAAAACAAGTAGCGAAATATGATTTAATGAATCGATAAGTTACACTCAACGATATAAAAATTGCCATTTAAACTTTTCGATATTAATAAAAACATTATTGATTTTGTCAATTTTAACAAATGAAAAAAATAACCGAACCACAAAATTTATACGTATAACTATTTCCTTCTATAACACTTCCTGCTGATTTGCGAAATTTAATCTAATGTCATAGGAGAATCACCTGTTATTATCAAATGCATCAATATTCAAAAATAAAACAAAAAACTATGTATTAAATTCCTAACATTTCAAGTATCAATTCGATAAAAATGTGAACTCTGAACTACAACACTACTTATTTATTTAACTATATCGAATTTCAAACATTCCTCGATTTAAAATATACAAAAATTTGACTCATTTGTATATCTTAAATATAAAAATCCACACTGACACTGTAAAATTTTCAGATCGACTCTAACTCAAGCGTATCAATTCTTCCAATATCTTACAAAACTCTCAACACGACCCTCAAAAACGTACACAACCCACATAAACACACCATAAAATACCCTTATATATTACATACATATATAATAAAGAAACGTACGAAATAAACCATTATCCGCGAAAATGGGAAACTCGCGAAGAAAAGAGCACCGCGCCATGTCATCTCCAATGAAAAACGGCGCTCACCTTTACTTACCATTTTCAATTTACTTTCTTTTTCCCTTATATTTTCCTTCCATTTTTATTATTTTCATACACATACATATCCCTCCTTCGGCTCACATTAGGATGGGGATATATACGAGGCAACTGTGTGTACAGGGTGGTGTTGAGACGACTATGAAATATTACATGTTCATCTTTCTAGACCGCCCCTTGTGCTCGGAGAAGGTTTTCACCTTGGTATTATGGGAGAGTGGAAGCCTCCTCTTTATGTCTCTAATGCTCCTCGACGAAGTCCTATCCCCTTTATCCTCTAGGGGAGTGTGGGGATGGAGGGACGTAAACCGATTATAGTTTTTTTTTTTGTGTGCAGCTTTTATTTTTTCGGATTCGCTCGAAATTTAATACAATTTCTTCGGCTGATTTCGTTTCGATCAACTAGGATTTGTGTAAGTATAAATATACGATTCGGATTAAGTAAGTAGTTTTTTCAATGATTAATTTATGAAATGGCTGTTAGCTACTGTAGTTTATGAGATTCTATTGAATTTAAGCATAATGTAAATGAAAAATGTAAAATAAATAAATTGAATTGAAATTATGACGACTATTGTATAAGATTCTTGTATGTCGATATTTAATAGCAATAATGAGTTATTGTGGTGCACAAAATACGAATATAATCAAGTTAAAGCGATTCTAAGTTCCTATTGATTCCATTAAATAGAAGTCAAGATGTATAAGTGGCATTTAAATTCAGTTTTTCGAGCAATTTATACAATTACATTCGAAAATTCAAATCTAGTGATTTAATGTTAGATACCCATAGACTAATTTTTATGATATTGTGTCACAGTTTAACGTAACTTAGCAATCAAGTTCAACTAAATAATTATTATTGTTTATTAATAATTATTATTATTATGAATAATTATTGTTTTATATTCATTAAAACAAAAGAATAATGCATTCATCGAATAGTTAATTCTTTGCCCTTTTTTAAATTAAAATATATTATAATTTTAATGATACGGAAACATTTCTAGATTTGTACAAATCTCTAAAAAGTTTGATCATCATCAATGATCGGATTAAGAGAACATCAATAAGACACACAAGTTATTATTTTCATATATTATATAGGTTGTTAAGATAATCATAAGAAAAAAGGAAGAAGAATGTTGTCCACAATAGTTTATAGGATGGCAAATTTTATATTCTGTCAATTGTGTTAATATTTTACATGTTTTTGTTGATTTTTTATCTGTTATTTGTAGCGTACGAAAAATAAATAAATAAATAAAATATATTATACACACATTTTCCGAAGTTTTCGATTGAAAATTTCGCGGAAAAGTCTCGAGTGAAAATTTTCCGATATGAAAATTCTCAGTCGCGTAGTAGGTGTGTCTCTTTAATCTAACACCGAGCTGACAGAATGAAGAAAGAGCGGGACTTCTTTCTCGTTTTTCACTAATATATACGGCGAAAGAAACCCGGATGACACTTTGATGATCACCATCATTCATCATCTATTTTATTAGCTTGCACTTGGCACCAGTGGCAGCCTCGCAACGGACACGGATCTTTAATCATACCGAACCGAAAATATTATATGTACATGTAAAAAATAGATATGATATCTATCACTTTTGATCGATGCCTTCGTCATATTATGATATTCGAATGTATGTATGTATCGAGCCACCGATATTATAATTAACATCTTTATTAATGGTTGGAAAATTTTACGGTTATTATGTTACGTGCGCCATCGATCATTAACAATTCAACGGTTCGTGTGTTTTGTTGTTTGCGGTAATAAATCAATTGAATAATATCGTATGCAGCATGTGGATTATGTGAAGATTCTCTAATTAATATGTGAGTCCTTAATTATGAAAGTGGTTTAAGTTTCTACTTTCATTTCGAAGAATTTGGGGATGATATGGAGTTCGGCATATGAGAAAAAAGAACTAGTTTACTAACATAAGGATTATAACTAGTGAAAGGATTGACCGTTAATGTTCTGTATTTGACTTTGTTAGATTGGTAATTGAAACAATTAAAATCAATTTAACAAAATAATTCAATTTTGAAATATATTATAATAGCTTAAAGCAGTTTGAACAAAAAAATATTAACTTTTTTTTCGATTTTTCGACTCACATTATAGTTATAGTAAATAATACATATGTACCGTCTATTTTATTAGTGTAAGTCGATATTTATCTTTTATTTAGTCAATATTCAAATATTTTTTAAGTGAAAGAATTGATTGTGCATTTTTTTTATTTCATCCGGGCTCTTAAAAAAACATCAAACATCTCAAATCTAAAGCTAAACTTGCACCACAACCACAATAACCGATAAATTCGGCATCATGGGAATATCGAATTTGAATACAAACTCAACACACATATCTAGGAATAAACCTGCGAAACATTAACATACCGAACAATATCTCAAAATGGAAAAAAATCGACATAGATTATGGACGTATGCAAAACGCGTCGTACAGAATACAACACGGAGGCGTCTTGTGAGCAAACACCGTACAAAAGGTGAAAAGATAATTTCGCCATTATTATGCAGCAATAACAAAGATAATGTGAGAAAAGTGTATGGTACAATTGTATGGCGGTGTGAGAAAGTCCTGTGGACAATTTGCATGATATAAGCGAAGGGTTTTTCGCGCATCTGCAATTGCGACATGCAAATGTTTTTTGGGATTCGATATTTTTTTTTAGTATATGTTATTCTTGGGATAGAATCGCATTATGGAAGGACAGATGTCTGATGTGGATGCTGAGTTTGTGTATTTTTTTATAAGATTGGATCGAAGATTTGAATTTGTATCGTTTTAACATTTCGATCGGATATGAATTTAAATTGGATTTATGTGCACGAATATTTTGATTTTGTGTGACAATATTATTTTATCGATTCGTAGCGGAAGTTTTATAATTGATAATTTATAGATAACATAGTATAAATTCGATACATACATTTATAAAAAAATGTTTCAAAAATGCACTAACTTGAATCTCGGCGAATCTGCATAATCCCACGAAGCGAAATGTTGCTCAGGAAATCTTTAAAATGATTCACTTTTAAATTATTATTTTTTATTAACACATCTCTATTGTATTTATTATTAATTATTATTATTATTAATTCACTATTATATTATACAAATAAATAAATCAAATGATTGCAAAGCACTGACACGTTCATTTAATTTCGACGCAAATTTAATCGATTTAAGATTTAATTTAATCACTAATCACATCTGAAGAAACACTCTTGATTATCAAAAACAATTATAATATATGAAATTTTATAAATCACGATTTTCATAATAAGATATTAAAACAAGGCCCGGTTTATTGACGTTTTATTTACGTTTAAGTCTTTTCGCGTCTTTAGTCAACTAACCTTACAGTTACAGTTAAAAATCAGCGAAACAGAGACGGATTTTTGACAGCTCGTAGTCGGAGAACCGATCTCTCTGGTTAGTCAACTAAAACTGTGTAAAGATCTACCTTACTTTATTTCACAACATTAATTAAAAATGGTGAAATAGAGCGGATGTTTCATTTACTGATAAGGTATAATTTAATGTGCATTTCCGTTAATAAAGATAACAAAAATTAACAATAACGATTCAGTTAATAAAAATCAATACAAAGTGTCACACGTGCGTTAGATTTACATCGCGGATTTGTTCAAAGGTAAATATTTTAATTATTAATCGAAATGTGCTTATAATTATGACAATGGTGAAAGTCCTTAATCTAGAGATATTCAATAATTGAATCGAAATAACTATAAAGTCATATTTTATTCTAAAATTTCATCATACTTAGACCACAATCATAATAATAGGCACATATAAAAATGCACAAAGGTGCATATTGCAAAACTATTCGTATGCAAAAATCTCCGACGTGCAACAAATGAAAACGATCATTCTTCTCATTGTTTGTACGTGTGAATTGTTTCATAAAGCATGAAGTAAACACGCCATATATATAATTTATCTGCTGTTTCTGTATTTCATTGTCGATCCATTGACAAATGTTTTGTTGCATTCAATATACGGAGTATCAATGCGCTTTTTAATATTCATGATATTGACGCAAATAAATTTCGCGAGGGTCCAAAGGAGAGTCGCACTTAATCGAAAGGTTTGAACCGATTTGCATATGAATCGCGAACTGTCGATACATTTATATATTACGCGGAAAATATTGCTTAAATTATAAATATCACGTATAAAAAAATCTTTGTTTGAAATGTGAAGTTAATTGTGAAATTGTGGACTTACACCATTGTCTTGATAAAAGACACAGATCGTTCGTTTTTTTTGTGTCGCAAATTACTCACAGTGCATTTGATGTTGAGCCTGTATTAATCAAGATTTTTAAGGAGCGTTTAAGGGTGAAACGCTAATGGATCCAGATACAGGGGTCCATTAATTATCAAGTAGTTAAGACGGAAGATAAAAATTATCTCTATTTTTCACGGATGTTGTGAAATCGAGAACAAAGAAAAAATCATCCGCAACGATGCGCGAGAACAAAACACTCGAATTGAGCAAATGAATCGCGTTTTTCTTTTAAGAGTGTTTGATTTTTTAAAAATTAAATGAATTATATTTTTTTGAATATTATTTAATTTTAAATTTGTACAGAGATGTCACTTGGTTTTATTTTATAATTAGGTCTCGGGAATATTTTTCGACTGCAGGTACAAATATTGCCATTTAAAAAAAATATTCGGAATTGCAACATTTTCATATTTGTTTATAAAATTATCGTCTAATGACTCTTAATTGTGCTCTGATCTTAAAAAGCAGTATAACAACTGTCAAATCGATAATTAAAATATTTTTATACCAATGATCCTTTCCTATAAAATTTTGCGCTTACCATTTTTTTAATCAATCCAACCCTTTCTATATAAATTAACCTTAATCCTTTTTATTTAAACTATACATAAGTTAGGTTTAGTTAAACAAATAAAATGAAATCAGGCCCAATTTTACGATTATATATTAACACCATAATAGTAATAATAACTGTCAAAATTTATAGAGAAAAAAAATCAACATATTGCTGATATTAAGTAGTCTTAACAAACGATAGAAAAATCAGACATTAAAAATCTTACTAATAAATTGAACTATACACATTTTTCATAAATTTCAATCAAACCGAATGCGAATCCTTTTGAAGTACACTAATTTTTCACCAACGAACTGCCAAAAATCCGACGTATATACAATACATATATCTCTCTCCCGCGGATTTTTCACAGTTCGTAAATTATGAAACGAACATATTATACATTGTTTTATAAAAAACAAACATATTTTCAGCCACTTTGAAAATAATTCGTTTCCGACTCGCTACATTAGGGGCGTCGGAAAATTATGAAAACATATTGCGCGTACTGAAGCATCCCTACGACGATGAAAAGAGCGGAAAATGTTGTGTCTCAGCATCCACTTCTGTCAGAATTTAATGACTCGTTCATTGAACGAAATTAATGAACGAACAACGAGACCCTCCCTTAATTGACATTTTTTTATATGAGTAATCGACCCGTTGAGTATCAACGCGTGCAAAATTATATGCGTCTATTTCATACAATCTTAATTACAAAGCAAATTGCAAATCAAGTGTCGCAACTAACAGACTAATAATGAAGAATGAAAAACAATGTGATACAAATGACTTTTTTGGCAAAATTGATTTATGTATAGGAATTGCTTCTATGTTAACTCATATATTTGGTGGAAAAAGAATATAAATGAACTTGAAACGCGTACAGAGATATATCATCAAATCACTCGATTTCCTCCTTAACACAATTTTCTCGAAGTCACTTGTACTTCTTGGCCTATTATTATTATTTTTTTATTTTATTTTTGCGATTAGATATGTGTGATTTTTCTGGTTGAATGATGGTATAGCGATTCGATGGGGTTGTGTTATAAATTATTGCTTAGCGTCAGGGCGTGTCGAATCAAGTGCAAATATTCAAGGGTTGCTCTTCAGGTATGTCATCTGGTAATCGAATGCATATATTTATGAGATTTTTTTTTGTGTGAAAATTTTTGATATGCAACGATATTTTCAATAAATTAATCAATGTTTTGTATAATTTATATTGTGCGATGGTACGAACTCGGGGAATGATATTTAGGGGAGGCAAATGCTTGCGTATGGGTTTTAACTTTATTATGGTTTTTTATGTTAATTTTAAATTGTTATTTAGTTTTTGAGATTTTTAAGAAACGTTAAAAAGTATACACTTTTTAGTGCAATATTTGTGAACGAGAAAAATCTTTATCCATCCTTTTCTTCTGAAAGAAAATTGATAATACCTATATCTTTATATACTTTTATATCTCTACTTGAATTAAGATATAATTTTTAACTCAAAACTCAATATTGCTTATAGATTTCAAAAAAAACTCAACTTTGAGTAAATCTTCTAAATATTCTTCGATCTATCGATTCTTCGTAAGAAACTGCATAAATTCATTAGTAACTTTTTAACTTAAAAATGTGCTACGAATATGGAATTCCAGATACATTTTCTCATATACTATCCCTTTTTGACAATGTTCCTAAAATAACTTCAATTAAAATCATTTTAAATCCAATCAAAAATGAATTCAATAAAATTTTAATTAATAAAAAAATATAAATATGCCATAATAAGTAGTTAAACTAAAATTGCATTTAGTTCATAGTTACTTCGTCACAAGCATCAAACAACACAACGAAACTCGACTGCATCCATAGAGGATTTATTCAAACAATTCAAACTCGTACAATTCAAATGTATGAACGTGTTATATTAGACTGTGGCCGTGCTTATTAAAAAAGCTCACCCTGTATAACTTCCTGTTGCATTTATATTCAAATGCGTACGAACAAAAAACAAACCCGTACCGAATCACACACAGGTACGACACACATCCCGAAAGATGCATATTTAAATCGAGTCGCTTTATATTTAGATTTTTTCCATTTTATTATATTTATATAATACTATGTGTATATGTGCTTCGTATGATGGGTGTGTGCATTTTTTATTATTTTCTAGAACAAAGGCGAAGGTAGACGAGTTGCATCTGCGAAACAAAAGTGGAGTGTGTTGTGTTATAACTGGATATGTTACTTTGTTGGAAATGGAATTTTTTATTTCGATAGGTCTTTTGTGATCGGAGTGCGGTTGGAAATTTTCAATTTCGTTTGTTGGGCGATAGGTACAGGCAATAGTACTTTGTGATTCGACTGATCGAAAATTTGTATTAGTATGGGCAGTCGTTTTTAAACTTTTTGAAACAATGTGGATTTGAGTTTATGAAAAATGAGGAACACTAAAATATGTCTAGTTTATATTATTAATTTCATTTTTTTTTTATGTTTTGAGTGAAAACAATAGGTTTGGTTTAAGTTGGATCTAATTGATGTTAAGTTAAGTTAGGTTAGTTACCAAATTATGCATCTAAATAACGAGTAACTATGTTTTTTATAGATTGAGATAATTTTTAGTTGAGATTAGATTTTTTTTGTAAGATTGCATAAACAGAAAAGTACGTTATTTTCAAATTATATCTTTAAAAACGGCATTAATTATGTAATTAGATAGGATATAGATAACTTAAGTGCATATAAATACACTTGCACCATGCGTAAATACAGAATTATATGTATTCTCACTCGTGTCGTACTTAAACCGAGTGCACATAACCCAGTATTTGCACACGATTCTGGTACATATAACCTAGAGCTTGCACACGATTTGGGTGCATATAACTTAGAATTTACACACGATACGAGTGAATATAACCATATCGAATTAAATTTACATACATTCATACTACGTAAATGAATGATACTTTTGTTAATAATATTATTAACTATTCTTTTCTGCATTCAAAAATTTTCTTTAGCTTTGTTAAGCCTAAAAATATTAAAATTTGCTTTTAAAACAATTTATTGATATCTAACTATATAATAGCGCTATCTGTGTATGTGTGTGTGTACGTGTAACGCTCCAAAACTGCGTTGATACATTAAACGAGTTGATCTCTAGTAAATATATAAATGTAAAACCGACACGGATTGAAACCAAAAATATTTTTTCAATAACCTAAAAATCGACTAGATCAAAGGTTACGCTAACGGTTATTATTAAGCTCGCGCGCGCGGGAAAAAAATATAAAATTTTCCAAAACGAATCGAAAATTTAATAAGCACACCTCGCAAAGGGATAAGATCTCGGAAGTGTTATAAACACGTCGAGGCAGTAACTTTTGTCGTCTGCCCGGTTATGCTAAGGCACGATCCGATTATGCGCGGAACATGCAAATTCGTTCGTTAATTCTACGCTCGCCGTATTATTATGTGTCACGTACGCTCTCGGTCTCCCCGTTGTCTGCGGGTTAATAGATTTAACCGACGACGGTTTGCTCTGAAAGAAAAAAATATCGTACACGACGACTCAATAGGCCAAGGGGTGCTGGTGATGTTGAGAAAAGTCCGCTTCGAGTTGGACGTGTGCTTATATGTGTTGGGAGGAGGTTGAGATGAAGCGAGACGTGTATGGGAATGTTTAAGTTTCGAGTGTGTGTTTTTAAAATAATCAATTTTCTTGTGAAATATGTTGAAGTCTAATGACGATCGGAAAGGTCAAGGGGTACAAGTGATATTTTTGGTGAAATTGGGCATGTGTCTATATTTATTAGGAGGAGGTCGAGATGAAGGGAGACATGTATGGGAACGTTTGAGTTTCAAGCGTGTGTTTTCAAGATAGTCAACGTTTTTGTGAAATATATTGAAGTCGATTGACGATCGGAAAAGCCAAGGGGTGCAAGTGATATTTCTGCCGAAATTGAGCATGTGTCTATATTTATTAGGAGGTCGAGATGAAGAGAGACATATATGGAAACATTTAAGTTTCAAGCGCGTATTTTCCGCGTATGAAAGATAATAAACTTTTTTGTGAAATATATTGAAGTCAAATGACGATCGAAAAGGCCAAGGGATACAAGTGACATTTTTGCTAAAATTGAGTTATGCACATGAATCGCCTCTATGCACGCTCATGTATTTATTGGCAAAAGGATATAAACGAATTCGGAACGTGTGCCTCAATATATCATCAAATCAATCGACCTCTTCCTAATACATGGTCAACTTTGAACGCGCTTTTCTCGAAATCATCGCAAAGTCACTTGTACCCCTTGGCCTTTTCAGTCGTCAAATATACTTAGTCTTGTGTTGATTATAGTAAAAGAAAGATATAATTACTCAAATTTGAAAAAAAACGATGATAACTGAAAAAATATTTTTTCATATGTGTATCGAATATGGAACAGTAGTGTTTTTTTTATACGAAATAGTCAATAGGTGGCAAATATGGAATGCTGAATTTCAATTTACGTACGTAGCTCAATTTCGACAGTATCACTTGTACCCTTTGGTCTTTTCAGTCATGTACTCGGTTGTTTGTTGGTGTGTGTGAACGCGCCTTTAGAAGTGCGTGCGCGGTGAACGGAGGTGCAATTTGCATAGGTGCGTTTTGTAAGGACGGTTGCATTTTTGATTGAATTTGGTTTAAGTTTTAATTTTTTGACATTTTATATGTTAAAATATAAATTATTCATTTATTTTATAGTGCGTTTTTAATGATATTAAGAAAAAATTAATTTTGTTAATTAAAAAAAATATAAATATAAATGTGTAATTACAAAATAAATATGACTTTTCATAATTGATTATGAGTCGCATTATTCAAGTTGATGTTTTAATCATTATCGTAATTGATTAATTAACGTATAGGGAATTGAGGTGTAATTAAGATGACGTTGAAATTCGAAAAATGACGTTAATTAAAAGACGCATTTGAGTTGCAGAAATTACTTCCGTATAAAAAATAAATAATTATTTTGTACCGCTGATGAGCTTTTTCTGCGAAAGCAATAAAATTTCCGCAATAATGCACTCAAATGTGCATCATTATCTGCGTAATGAATGTTATTGATCACATACAATACATTACATCTTTATACCAAATATCGAAATATTTATAAAATAAATTGAGTCATTATACTTATCTGAACAAAATATTTTTTTTAAGTCAACATAACTACCAATCTATCATTGACATTTTCATCCCCATTGTGATGTTTTGGGATACAGTGGCACTGGCATGACAGATTACCCTAAGCCACCACACCAGACGATAATGTTAATGATATCTTTTTTTTTTAAAAAGAAAATTCTGTACAGATATGTACAGAAATCGCTTCTATGTACACTCATATATTTGGTGGCAAAAGGATATAAACGAACTTGGAACGTGTACTGAGATACATAATTAAATCAATCGACCTCCTCCTTAATACATGTAGGTACACGTTCAACTTTGAACCCACTTTTCTCGAAATCACTTGTACCCTTTGGCTTTTTCAGTCGTCACCTAGACCTTTCACATTCTTATCAATCAGAACCATCACATTAAAATATAGATTATAGAATATTAAAAAACAACCAAACAATACAATACCTCACGGCACAGTGGTTACAATATCGCACAACATCCGACCACACTTCGTCACATCATACTTCACACAAAACAGACCTATCATATTCATATCAATCACAAACATTACATCAAAATAAAAATTCTAAAATCTTTAAAGAACCAAACATTCAAAAATCAACCTAAAACAAAAAAAAAATACTTAAAATTAAAAAAAAAAACCAAACAATGCACCAATTCACAACACATAGGCTACAATACCGCACAACATTCCACTACACTTCGTCTCATCTCACCACACATGACAACTGAAAAGGACAAGGAGTGCAAGTGACATTTTTGCCAAAATTGAGTTCATTTATTACTTCAAAACGACTTAAAATAAAAAATAACCAAAATAAGCACCATCTCACAGCGCATAAGTAACAATACCGCACAACATCCCACCATACTTCATCACATCACACCACACACAACATAGACCAATCATATTCATATTAATCAGAACCATTGCATTTAAACATCAATTCTAAAATCTCAATTAAACACAAAAAATCCAAAAATCAACCTAAAACAAAAAAATACCTCAAAATTAAAAAGCATTCTAACAATGCACCAATTCACGACACATAGGTAACAATACCGCACAACATCCCATCACACTTTTTCACATTACATCACATACAAAATAGACCTAACATATTCACATCAATCAGAACCATTGCATTTAAACATCAATTATAAAATATCAAAAAAAAAAGCACCAAACACATAAAAATCAACCAATACCAAAAATTACTTCAAAATTAAAAAACAACTAAACAATGCACCAATTCACGACACAAAGGTAACAATTACGCACAACATCCCACCATACTTCATCACACAAGACGACTGAAAAGGACAAGAAGTACAAGTGACATTTTTGTGAAAATTGAGTTTATTTTTTACTTCAAAAATACTCAAAATGAAAAAAAACTAACAATGCACCAATTCACGACACATAGGTAACAATACCGCACAACATCCCACCGCACTTCGTCACATCACACCGCACACACACACACACACACATACATACATATACACACATACATACATACACACACACACACATACACATAACAACAAGCGTCTCCATCCAGAGCTACACGGGGGATAAAAAGAAGTGTATCAGGTGGGTAGTAGGCGGCGTGCGCAGCGCAGACATGTGCCCACACCCTCCGCAAAACAAAACCTCCCCTAAAAAACCGTGGGGTGGCACCCCCATCGCGTCGCGGTATTGATTTTTCACGACGTCCTAATATTTTACTACACATTTCGCAAACTACACTCCCTCCCGACGACGACGACGACGACGGGACCTCTTCGGGGAGCTTTTTCCTCTTTTTTTCTTCATTTTTAGGGGGATGTGTGAGGGAGGTTCACTTAGCGGAGATCATCCGAGGGAAAATACGTTTCGGAGGAAAATTCGATGGTTTGTTTGTATGGGTTGATGTTGCGGATGGTTTTTTTCTTTTTTTGGGTTCTATTGTGTTTTTTGAAGGATTGATATGTTTTGGAATTTTGGTATAAGTTTGATGTTGAATGAATAGGAAATATTTTGAATCTGTTAATTTCTGCTTCTTTTCTGATTGTTTAATGTAAATGTTGCATATGCAATTCTATTCTGATATGTTTCTATCAATATTGACTGAAAATAGATTACAAAGACTTTTCTTAGGTAGAAATAGGTTTCAATGTATGGTATAGTAGAGAATGGGCAGTTTTTTTTATCCACTGTTTTATAAGGTTAATTTTAGTCGGTCAGTTTCATCTGATCAGTTAACTGATGTAAAACAAAAAATTGACCGTGTGTGTGAAATCTACAAGCAAAAAATTGCATCGAACAGTAAATTTTCATCAAAATAGATTAGTCCTGAATTTAAATCATTGTTGAGCATCAGATTTAATCGTTTACATAATATAACCTAATAAAAATATTTGTAACTGACAATTTTTGATCTTTTTTAAAGAACTAATTGAACTTTCACTAACATATAAAAAACTTAACAAATTCATTTCATTACTTGAAACTTTCTATATCAATTTGATACTACACTAAATTCTCTATAACTCCCAAAAACCAAAATATAAAAAAATCAAAAATTCATCAATTTAATTCGACATTTCGAAAAGCATCAATCATCCAACACAACCACCTGCATATACCATACCATACCATACATAGGTGTGTACGATTTAACGCGTTAACAGCGGGCTCACATACACACGTTCGGCGTTTCTTCATACTTTTTTCACCCTTCTTTGCTTTTTATCTCGCTTTTATTTCCCGTTTAAGAGGCTTTTTGACGCCCTCGGTAAGTGACGTCGATCTCATTAAACGAAATTTATGGCTCGACTCGCTAACGACCGAAGGCGGATTCCTCGTACGCTTCGCATACCTGTGATCGAATTGTTCCACAATTATGATTAAACAACCACCAATTGTTAAAGTGACTGTATTTTTACTTAACTAGAGTTTTTATTGTTTTTTTCTCTCTATAGAGATTGATAGTTAATGTGGTGTGCTTGCGAACTTACAGCGTTCAACTTTAGGATAATTCCAGTGTAGATGGCCATATAGGAGAAGATGGTCAGTGGTCATTTTTTTCTCAATAAATGGTAATAATAATTATTTTTTGCACTCAAGTTGGATGTCCAGTAACTATATGATATCCAATAATAATAAAAAAATATAATTGTTGCCGATTTTCTGAAAAAAATGTCGGCTATCGTCTCACATATGGCCATCTATACCAGAATTACTCTATAGGAAAAAAAAAACAAGTTAATAACACGAAAAATAGAAATATTATTAATGACTGGTTTTTTTCACTGCTCTAGTTAACTAACCAGAAAATTGCAGTCAGTTATTTCACATAGAACTGTCAAATATTCGTTTCTTTTCCGCAAGATTTCTGACATTTCATTGTGGAAGGATTTATTAACTCTCTGGTAAGTTGAATAAAGCAATGAAAAGATTGGATCTAAATCATAAATATGTTGAATATTCGGTATTTGAATGTAATTTTAATCTGTATAAAAATCAACCTTTGAACATTCAGCCTCACTTTCCCTTATAAAAGATCTTAGGTAAAGTTAGACTCAAAGATTGATTATTAATATTATTAATTAAAGGGTTAAATCAAATCGATTTTTTACCAAATCATACTGATTCGTTGATAAATTTCATTTTGATAGTAATTTTTAAATTTAACCCGTTAAATGCGGGAAAGAAACGTTTTAGTCGCGAAAAAAAAACTCGTCAAAAGCACACCGCCGACTGAACGTGCAATTTATTGCGTAACTTTTAATAACGGAGTAACCGTTTGGTAACTGCGATTTCTTTTTCGTTTTATAACTTCTTCCCATAAGTAACTCGTTCGACTTTTAACTAACTTTCGCTCGCCGAGCTGAGAAAAGTGTAACTTTTTCAAAAGTCGCGGTTTTTCCCCCCGTTTCCCGGGAAATAAATCATAATTTCGTTTCGGAAGATGTATGTTTAGTTATTTGGATGTTTTTTTTTTCATTATATGTATACATTTGCTTCTAAACGGAAGTTCGTTAGGTGAAGAATTTAGCGAAGGTGTTGCTGGAGGGAAATTAGCTCGATTTAAAAGTTTTTCTCGTGGAGCGATTCGAAAAATGCGCTTTTTGAGTCGACTAAATAATTAGCTGTTCTGATCGTAAATAATGTAACGAGTTTTGGATAAAAAATTAAAATGAGTGTAATTTTCATTTATCTTGTCATTGTTTTTAGTCTGAGATGAATTATGTTTAATTTTGATCACAATTGAATTGAATATGTGAAAAAAATAATGAAACGAATTATGGTAAATAAATTGTATGGTAGGAAAATGTATAGTGAGCGCTGTGAATTTTTATTGTAAAAAAAATGTATGTCATTGTAAATTATAATTATATAAAATTCATTCCAATTACAAACTCATTAGTAAAATTATAATTTTCAACAATTCCTTCAGTCAGAACATCAAAAAGTTTTCTATTTTAGTTTTCATTTCAAGTTGAGATAGGAAAAGATTTATACCTGATTTTATACAATTATTTTATTCATATTCACTATTTATCAATCAAGTTTTAATTTTAACAGTAAATTTACAATTTTACTGACAAAACACGATTTCATATCCTTTATCTGAACATATTCCTATAACTACCGAACATCTTTCAACTACTAACTATTATTATATTCGCACCAACAAAAGATGTTTAAATTTAAACATCCTTTTCAAAATTCGCACTACAAATCAACCAATATTCAACACTCTATTAATAAAAAAATAAATATTTGATTTTAAAAATCGTTAAAACGTTCTCCTTTCATACACCGTTTTTAAAACAAGCAAGCTCCAGCCGGAAAAGGTTTAAAACGCGTACAAACAAACACTCGTTTATTGTGTGCATAAATTCTCAAAGGCAAAAATGCAATAAATAAATAAATAATAAATAAATAAGCAATGTATGTATGTATGTATTTTATGTACATAATGACCGTAAAAATGGAAATGCTCGTTGCGGTTTTGCGGGGTGGATGCTTTCGAACTTTTACGGTCTCTTGCGTTCGTTTTTAAAGCTTTTTATTCCTTCCGAGAATATTTTCGATAAATAAATATTTTCTTAAATAATTTCCGATGTCCTTTTGGAGGAGAAGAGGCGTTTTGCGGTTAGAGAACGTGTTGCCGGTTGTTAAGGGGTTATTTTGTTTCTCGGACGTTAAAGTGTTGACGATTTTATGTAATGAATCAAATTTAATTTTAGGTGAATTTGATTTAAATTTATTTTATAATAATTACTATCATTTTTAAGGCACTTTATAAAATATCTAGTTGATAATAATTATTGTTATTTGCTCATTATATAATGATTTATAATAGACTTAGAGTGTCCCCTATACAATTAATGATATCATTAATATTTCGCTTCAATATTGATGGAAAGAAATTATGTACTTGTATTTATCCTCATGTGGTACATATTGATGCATTTTAAATCTGTTTATATTTGCTTTCAATGTAGGGCTCTTAAATTGAAATTACATATTAACTCTATTACTATTCATGTATTAGACGCTTATTTCTAATTTCTAATTATTTTTCTTACCGTTGATATTCAATGTATTATATATTATACTAGCCTAATATTTTTAAAAAGACAACTCATTAGCTTTTTGCATCATTTAATATTTAAATCAAATATCATAATATTCGATTTGAACCGACTATAATCACAATAAATTAAAAATGTAACCTATTAACATTCATATAATCATACAATAATTTAATCAAAATCCATAATATAAACTTTCATACCAATTCCCCATACGATCAAAATCCAATATCAACACTAAAAAATTACATACCCGCTTTAAAAACACAACCCATTAACTTCGATCAATCAATAATTAAATCAAATTTAATAACATAAAACTTCCATACGATCAAAATCCAATATCAGCACTTATAAAAAAAATCGACAAAATTAACACACCCGCTTTAAAAATTAATTAACATAAACTTATAACGCACTCTTGCAAACGCGTGCCCACCTTTATAATAATAGCAACATTTTTCAACAAAAAAAAAGTGTATTACAGCTGCCCTCACACTTACACGTGTGACGATAATAACAGGCCAAGTACTCACAACAACATAAGTACAACAGTCGACAAAATAATAATAAAAAAAAAACCCACGTAATGGAAACGAAAATAAAACTGGACTATATCGAGGATGGCTTAGTAAAGTAGGTATGTAACGGCAGTTGGTCGAGCGTATGTAGTATAAGTAAGTGCGTTTAAAAAAGTGCTTTTTTTCTATAAGAGCGTAACTAGAAATCGAACTTGTCCGATGGCAGATGTGAGGCAGATGGTTTGAGAAATATAAAAATATGCATAAGACTTCATTTTTTGCATGGTTTTTAATTGCGATCGGTTAATGAGTCGATGCCCAGTTTGGCGATTTTTATGTCGCATTTATGGGTTGTTTGGCGAAGGAGTTTATTTTAAGTGTGTGATGAAAATTTTGGTTTGTTTGTAAGTTTTGGGTTTGAAATATTGATGGTTGAATAGTATTTTAATTTATGATTTCAAATATTGATTGTCGTATAATATCATAATTTTATAATAGTACTAATTTGTGTGTCATAATGATGCACAAACTACTATCTTCTCTATACTGCTGTTAAGAAGTTTGCATGAAATTGGTGTATAAATTTTATTCTAACCGAGCGTGCGTTGATGTTTTCAATTGGTTGATTGTTCGTGTTAAATATTATCCGAAATAAGAGAATATATGAATTTCATAAAATTAATGTTGAAAATTATTACCGTGATACACACTTTAAAGAGGTTAAACATCGTGCAAAAAAGAGTCTTATAAGTGCTCTATAAATGCTCAAATTTTGATTATTAGTTAATCTACAGATCAATAAACTATCTTCATTAAATTAATATTGATATTATTTAAAGAATCATATAATTTTCATGTTTCAAATTTTAGCATTATATTTGAAACGAACTGCGATTTTCATCATTTTAATCACAACAAGTTTGTTATAATGCTATTAGATTCTTATTGGAATGTATTTCTAAATGGAAAAAGTTGAAGAAACGCCGCTTTAAAAATTTATCAATAAAATAAAATCTAAAAATAGAGTCATTGAAATTCATTTTCAATGCTATTGCTCTCAATTTTGAAAAGATTAAATTCGTAGTATTAAACTATTTTTATAAATTATTATCGAAAGATTTTCATATTAAAACCAAATGAAGCTAAAAATATAATTAAAATTAATATAAAAACACATTAAATCTTCAAAACGAAATCGTAAATATAGAATTGCGCTAAATAATAACGTCATGACGTTTCATTGATTCGGTGTAAAGCGGCCATTGGCGGGAAAGGGTTGACGGCCAACAAAGGGTTGAAAAAAAAAATGGGGGTGGCGGTCCTAAAAGGGTTGACAGCTGACGCGACAGAGACAGAACACAAAAAATAGACGACAAATAAATAGGAGGGAAAAAAATGGAACTATCGATTTTGGCGCAAGAAAGGGACGCCTAGTACTTGGCTCGTTTGGCCTCACCTGTGGCCAGAACGAAAGGCTATAATATAGCTTTTGTATGTGCTTGGTTTTTGTTGAGTGTGTGATGGTTTGAAGGTTTTGTGTTGTGATGATTTTATGTGGAATTTTTGGGTTTTTCTGTTGTGCAGTTGGTTGAACTTGACTTTGTAGGTTTGATTAGGTTGAGTCAAATTTAATGTTGATTTAGGTTTTTGATGCTGTTTTTATGTTAAGTTAGATTGAATTGCATTGGGATAAGTTTTAGGTTTAGTTAAGATAATTGTTTCACTAAATAGATAACAAATAAGTACCTAAAAATAACCAATATGAATGAATAATAAGTTTTTGTGGAGCGAAATATTGATACTACACTCAACAGTTAAGATTCTTTAGATTTGGTGATGTTTTATATTGAGTTATATCTTTTCAGTTCGAGTTATATTGAGTTATATTTTAGATTAGTTTGAATTTCATGTCGATAGTCGACTTCACAAGTTTCAAATATTCTAACTAGAATTTGTATAAAATCTTATTGGAACAATGAACAAATTTCATCATACAAAAATTATATTTGCATACAAATTACGTAATCAACACGTCTATTAACTTAACATAAACCAACTTACATTTAATTTTAATTAATCGAATAAAAAATTAATATAAAACCTATCCTAACTATTCTGCCCCGTTGCAATCGATACGTCTATTAACTTAACCTAACCCAACTTACAATTGATTAAAAATAACCGAACAAAAAATTAATATAAATCTATCCTATCTATTCTGATTCATTGTAATCGATACGTTTATTATATTAACCTAACCTAACCAACTTACAATTGATTAAAAATAACCGAACAAAAAATTGAAATAAAACCTATCCTATATATTCTGCCTCATTATAATCGATACGTCTATTAACTTAACCTAACCTAACTTACAATTAATCAAAAATAACCGAACAAAAATTAATATAAAACCTATCCTAACTATTCTTATATCGTTGTATTCGATCGCATAATTCACATGTACATATAAAAAATACTTAATATCAAAATATTCAATATATTTAATAGTATACAATTACCGTTTTCGAAAATGGTCAAATAATGCTTATATTAAAAAAAAGACCACACACACTCATTCTCGTTTCGTTATGCGAAATCTGAGCAGAAACAATTTCGCATGCAAGTTTTGATGCATTTTTAATGCCACATTACGAGCACACACTAACCGTAAATGGCTATAAATATGAAGGCAGTTAGCCGAGACAAAATTACAAGGGTCGTCCTTGCCGAAATATATACTTATATATGTATATTCAAAAATGTTACCGTGCATCCCTTTAAATTATAAATGAGAATTTGTCATATTCAAACTGTGTACTATGGCGAAAAGTTTGTTTTAATTCGAAATCATTTGATGAAATATCGTTTTTAATGCACATGAAAATTGAATATTTTCCCTATAAAGACGTTTAATATTGGTACAGTGATCTTAGAGTCAGTCTTTTCACTTAACCAGATTTCGTTTTTTTTCTATAGAGTTTGAAAATTGTCATGGCGTGTTTACAAACTAAGTGTCAAACTCTATAGAAAAAAAAATGCAAGTTAATCAACAAAGATACTACTAATGAGTGAAAAGATAGACCTTAAGTTATTTTTATTAAATTTTGAAAATTTTAGGTAGAGTATTTCAATCTTTTGTTGATGATTCTTAACCTATAGACTTTGATAGTTGTAATTAATAATTGATTGCAGACATACAGTAAAAAAATCGAATCTTAATTGTGTAAGTTTGAATATGCTAAAAAACAATTGAATGTGAAAATAAAGCACAGAATGAAACTTTTTGAATTCTATAAAATTTTAATGATTGCAATACATAGATATATTATATTTATATTATTTTATTTTATAACGATGTGATATTAAGGATAAACTCATTTATAGAATTTCTGGAATCGAAACGATTTCAATTCGTTTACATCAACGCGAAATGAGTACGTTCGATCTGACGAGAGGCGAAAAAAAAAAGGAGGGAAAAGTTTAAAATAAAACGAATTTGTATAAAAAAAAAAGATAGGCGGGTATCGGAGGCATTTTGGATGTAAATTCCAATTTCCATTCGGCAAGGCGTCCCATAAAAATGTGAACAAATGAATGGATGGGGCCATCGAATAAGATGTATCCGTGCAATTAAGTAGAAAATGAGACCGTTTCGCGCCAAAAGCACGTACGATCACCAACACACTTTCTCCGAACTCGTGTATATCGGTTCGGAAGAGGGCAGAGGTTCTCAAAGTGTCGTTGAATCGAAGTGTTTTGGTTGTGGATGTAGTGTTTAAAATTATGTGAGTGTGTGTTTAAGTTTGAATCGGATACGATAAGATTCTAGTTAGAATTGTTTATGTCTACCTAAGTTTTTAATTTGTTCAGAATATTTAGAAAATTTTTGTTTTGTATATTTTATGTTGAAAAAGTTTGTTTGCATAAAATTTACTAATAAGTTTTGAATAATTTCATTTGATTCATTTTTTTAAATGTTGGATAGTTGCTATAATTCCCGCTGATGGCGCCACGTTACGGAGGGTTGAATTCAAAAATAAAAATTTGAATAAAAATTTTTGAAAATATAATATATTTTAATTATTTATATTTTAATTATTAAAATTATTTGTATTAAAAAAAGGTTTAAAGTAAAAATAAATGAAAAATTCGGACATCTAGTTACGAGTAGCAAAACATTAATTCAGGGACGTTCTAGGAATCTGCTTTACCCTCTACTCGAGTTAGGGTTGTGTATCAAATGAAACTGTGATTATTTTTTCTAGTAATTTATTTTTTCATTTAATTTATAATGTCTGTATGAATCGAAATTAATGTATTACAATAATATTACATTAAAAAATGGTTAAATAACTAAAAACAATAAAAAATAAGTTCGAACAATAATATGATATATAAAATTCCTGAGAATGTTAAATTTAATGATAGACAATGTTATTATACGATAAAAATGATTCACATTACACAAAACATATATTTTTAAATCATTAAATCTATTTTTCTCAATAAATTTAATTCTAGTTTTACTCTTCTTTTAGTCCTAATGGACTTAATGTAAGATATTTTCGAAGTTAATTTTGAAATAATCCGACAATGAATTTAAAATACGATAATGAACAAAATTATACATCAACCATAACAATCATCATTTCATCTGAAAGCATTGAATGATTAAAATTACAAACTGGTCGGAAAACTTTGTCGGCGTACCTAGCGGCCTCACAAATAGCATTTCAACTTTTAAATGGTTTTCATCAGAGCTCTTTGTGAATTCTCTTTTAGTGGCCTTTACAACGATTAACGATACCAGACATTCAGAATGCAGACTTGCAAGGAAATGCATTTTTTATTTGAAACTCCTTTGTGCTCGGTTCAAGGCTTCCTTCTTTCGCTTAAATGAATAAAAACCTATACACACATTCGCACTCGATATAAAAACGTTGCTCATGTATTATATTTTAGATTGTGACAAAAGGTTAATTCACAACAGTTATAATTAAACCGTAGGTTCAAAACTAGTCTTTGGATACAAGGGGTGACGAAAAACAATGATTCGTATTCGGTTGTATTTTTTTTCAGTGTTTTTAAAAGCACACATATGCGCATATCTCTTGCATCGAAAAGTTTATTGTGTCGCGTATGTAAAACTTATTTGAATGTCCGTGACAATTGCAACTTTATTAGTATGAAAAAAATTAATGCTTCAGTTAAATAAGTGATGCTAAACCATTGATTTTTTTGAATAAAAATGATGTCTGTAAATAAAATCGTTATAAAAATGGCAAACATATTAAAAGTTATTTAAAAATTAATGAAATTTAAGTTACGTTTAAAATTATAGTCAATTCGAAACTATTATTGAATGAAAAATAACAAATGGGATTACTATATTTACAAAGCAAAAAGTTTTTAGGAAAATTTCTAATGAATTTTCTCATAAGTGGTAGTTAATTAATATAATAAAGGTTGACTATTTCTGTAATTTTCGACCAACTATCTGATTCGAGCATAAATATAACATAACGAAAACTATGACAGTGAAGGGGTACAGTTTATTCGAAAGGGTCTCGACAAAATCATTAGAAAAAAATGGCGCTTTTTTTTTAAACTTCTCGCTCGCTACCTAAAAATAATAAAGAGCAAATTTCAAGTTTTGTTCGGTATGCAAATCATTTTTTTACGATTCGATTGTCTTTGGGAACGTATATTATAAATTTCGATGGAGATCGCTCATACAAAGCGCAACTAGATAAAAATGTAGCCTATATAAATTTTATTTCAATTGATGTCAATTTTTTGCAACTTGTGCAACTGTGCTTTATGTGCGCATTTGATTCGCTTTTTTCGGTTTGATTTTTTTCAACGATGCGACATTCAAATGTACGTGAGAATATTTCGGAGACACTTTTTTTCGATGAAACAAAATTTCAATTGTAATTTAAATGCAAATCTCAAAGAGATCGCATTTCAAAGGTACAATACTATTTTTTGCGAAATTTGAAAACGAATCGTACTTTATAAGCTTTTTACTTAGCAAGTAATGTGTATGAATCTGTTTTAATAAAAAAATATTGAGATTTTCGGATTCGAATCATCATTTAAGTCATTCAGTGTACAAAGTGATTAACTCCATAAAACAAAAAATCGTGAAAGAAAATAAATCATGTTTGGTGCATTATTCAAAATTTCTTCGATTCAGTTCATTTGAAAACTTACAAATTTCGTATATAATAAGTTCTGGATGTGATCAGCTTACATTATAGTACATAATTAATTATAATGGCTTCTGAAATATATAATCTATTATTCGATGGTCAAACAAATTATATCATTTGATAACATTTACATCTTTTATTAAGTGGATATTTCATACATAAAAAAATATGACCATATCCAGTGCTTTGACATTTAAATCTCATATTTTCTTAATAATTGAAATTAATAATTTTATACATTGAATGTTTCATTCATTGATCAACATTAAAATCTTCACACTTAACATTTATTCCATCAATGAAACACTAATTAACACTTCAAGAACAAAAATTTATTTGAACACTGACGTTTAATTTATGACTTTTACTAAATAACCGTAATCATTGCGTCAATTAGAGGCGCGTTTTTTTCCATCTAATTGTTTCAAAGACAAGATGCGAAATAATTGCATTGTATGCGGAAGTGCATCAGATGTTAGTGGTGCTTCTTTAGTTGATGACAGCACATGAAATTCGCAACTTAACGATAATGAGACAATTATGACGCGGCGCCTCTCTAACTGTTAACCGACCGGTTAACCGTTGTTCTTCGGCGAGTTAACTCAAGTTCAGAAACTTCCAAGTTAAGAGTCCTCAAATATGGTCTCAATAAAATGTGGCATTTTATATGATGAATGAAAATGCTAAGGGTATGAGTGATTTCGAGGAAAAATGCGCTTAAAGTTGAGCGTATACCTACATGTATTGGGAGGTCGAGTGATTTGATGATATATCTCGGTGCATGTTTCAAGTTCGTTTATATTATTTTGATACCAAATATATGTGAAAACATAGAAGTGATTCTTGTAGATAACTCAATTCCGGCAAAAATATCACTTTTACTCCTTGGTAATTCAGTTTTGTGTTTTACTAACTCATTAGCCACTTAACTTATCATGATAAAACTTTACAGAGACATTGTGTGCACATTAGAGAAGGTTTTTGCATATTTACAGTTTGCAATTTCCATTAAACATTTTATAATTTAAGAGTATTTCTGACATTTGAAATTTCACAAAGGAAAATTTGCCATAATTGAACTATAGCATACATTATGCACAACCCACACACACAATGTAATTTGACATATTTCGAGGGATATTTACCATTAATTATAAATACTACACAACAGTTCACAATTGGCTTAAATTCTAAGAAATTACCCAATCACAAAAACTAGTAGGTATCTAATGAAAATAATCTTATGATTGTATTTATCTTGAATAGAAATAAGTTTAACACCACTGACTTAACTGAACTCAACTCGCACTTACACATCATTATATCTTAAGATACTCGCATCATTATTATAATATTAATAAATTACAACATGCGATACGTTAATGCACAACATTTCAAGATTCAATGATCGAATTAAGCAAGTAGAAACTCTTAAAAATTAATAAAACCTTATTAAATCAGAAATTTAATTGATCGAAACCCCCTCAAGCAATAAATCACACAGTCATTCGAATGAATTAACAAGGGATGATTTCGTGTGATTCTCCACACTCTAACCCAACTAAAAACTTTTTGTCTTTCATCCCTGAATAAATTATGCAATTTCTATTAAAAAAACCTTTCATATGAAACTATTGTTTGTTCCTGAAGCACAAAGAAGCGCCCGGTGCTATTAAATATAATTCTTATTGTCACTTTTATACGACCCCTAACTTAAATGTAGAAACCTGTTCTAGACGACACCTATAATAAGTTTTCCGCTATTTTTTTGTCTTACGCAAATTTGCATACTTTTAGCGAATTCACACGACTCCCTTTAACCGATGTTTCCCCTTATGTTGCTCGGGTTATGTTGCTTTTATTATAGCTTTGGCTATTTGTTTGTTTGCTATTCATAGGTCTTATAAAAAGGGGATCGAACTCGTTTATCGATCGATCGATTCATTGACGCGTGAATTGATCAACTTGCAAAATTAGCATGTACAGGTTGACTGTGAATAGGTTCACCTGTTCGTTGGAATTGACTATTGGTTAATCGAGTTTTGTATAATAAATATATGTATATGATGAAAATATTAATATTTTTAAATTTTGTAATGTATCATTTGTATATTGATAGAATTTAATGAAATTTTTTCTTGGTATTTGTGGAATAGATCATGTTCATTGTCTTGTTAGTATGTTAATTGTTGATTGGAGTAAATTATATGTTAAGTTTACTTAAGTTGGCTTACATTTCAGGTTAGGTTAGGTTGAGTTAGGTAGAATATCATTTCAATAATCTGTCTAATAAATAATTTCTTTATTGAGTAATATTTAATATTTTATTTAAATTATTTAGGCTAACAATAAGTCTTTTAACAATCGATTAGCAGAAATAATTAATGAATGTCTTGAAATCGTTTAACTACTGTTAAGTAATCTAATTGACTGTTAAATAACTGGTCCTTTGAAATATTAACAATAAACCTGCCAGAAATTCAAGAGTTTCTAGGTGTTGATTTTCTATCAATATTGATGAGATGTTTTAATATGATTTATTTTATCATCGATTTGATGATTTACTGAAAGTTTTAAAGACAATAAAGTATTTAATACAAACCTATCATGCATTTTAAAAATGAAGAAATTTTAAATGTTTCACAGATTGATTTAATTTCAAAACGAGTCTTCAACAAATAAGATCTTATAATGCATAGAAATATTATTTTCAAGAATGTTTATTTAACACTCCAAGCAACACAATAGATCCGCACAACATTTGCATACGAAACAAATTCCAGCACAAAGAAAGAGTCGCAATGAAACAAAAAATGTACAAAAATAAAGAAACTATACAATCTACGAAACTTAACTTTCGCAGAGCAGAATCCCCTCGCACAAAGATAACCTGTTTGCGACTTTCGTACATGAAAAAAAAACTCATTGTTTTAAAACCAACACATACGACATAACCTAACCCTACCCTAGCACAATGGAAAGGACCCCAACTTCTCTCCATCCGATACATTGTCTTTGACTTGTAAAAAATCAGCAGTACTGTTGTACAATAGTAATAAAAATGAAACGTGTGGGAATCGCGATTGGGGTCATATTGTTTTAAATGCGGGTAACTTTTTTCGTTTTCGGATTTGCATACGTGTCATATTTGTATGGGGATCCCTTTGGGATGTGCTGATGGAGGTATTTGGTTGTGAGGTGTGACAGTTTTTCGTCTGCTTTCGTTTAGGTATGTTGGTTTGTGTTACTCTTGTTTAATTTAAAATTATTTTTATTGGGTTGTATTTTATTGGTCAGTGTTTTGATTGGTTTTTATAAAATTTTGATATGAAGAATCCATATTTGAAATTTTTGGTCAATATTCTTTGGTCAGTTTCCTTTGGTCAATATCATATATTGAAATGTTTTGTCAATATCTTTTGGTCAATGCCACTTCTCACAATCAGTACCATTTAGTCAATATTCTTTGGTCAGTTTCCTTTGGTCAATATCATTTGATTAGCATTTTTGGTCACTATCATATAAGTCAATACCTTTTGTCGGTATCTTTTGGTCAATACCCTTTCTCAGTATCATTTAGTCAATGTTATTTGGTCAGCATATTTTGGTTAGCACCTTTGATCAATATCTTTTCATCAATATTTTTGCTCAGTATTCAAAAATAATATAATAGATAAGTATTTGAATTGAAATAGCCAATATAACATTATTGATCTGTTAGCATATTCATCGAATACATTTTTCAATAATATCCTAATTCTAATCATTCCCCATACCATCTTATCATAAGTTCTAAATCATGAATGATAAAAATAACTTTAAAATATACTTACCTAACCTAATCTAACTTCATTTTTGGCAATTAAATTGACAGAATTCATTCCCAAAATGTGAATTATACGGAATTTGTAAATTTATTTCACTGATCAATATAATTATTTAGAATTTCATACTAATTTTTATGACTTTATATTGACGGTTAATTGCTTTAAATAGAAAATATACTTTCTATTGACCATTAGACATTTAATATTTGACCATTTAGATTCTTATACAAACCGCTTAATATTTTATATTGTCAATTCCTCCTATAAAACCTACATGAAAAATTGATTTTTACACTGATTCTTTACAATTAAATTATCAAATCAACCAAAAATAATTAAAAACTAACCATTTAATCAACAACCCATCACCATCATACATAATTAAACAAAACTCCCACCCAAAAAAAAAAAAATCAATTCCCACCCGCACCAAAAAGTCCGACTCCCCTTTGCAAGCACACGTTCATTATTTCGTTAATAAAACAGCGAAGCGGCTCCGATATACAGGGTGCACCAAAATGGCAGCAACACACACATTTATATAAAAATACATATATAGGATATAATATACATATATAGGATATAATATAACCCAAACTGGCAATAGGGGTGTGCCTTGTTAACGCAACGAGCCGCGACATTCGAGCGTCTGACAAAATTGCGACCCACCCCCGTTAAAAGGGGGTGCTTTTATCGAATTTATGCCAATGCAAAGAAACTTTTTTTTGTCGAGAGCAAATGAATGGGAAATGTATATTGTGCTTGTGCTTATAAATGTATGGTGCTTCGATATGGCGGACTTTGGGGGTGCGCCATCGATTCGTCAACTGCAAAATGGCCGACTGCAGTGAGGGGTTTTTTTTTTAAGGTTTTTTGGCGTCCGTAGTGTTGTATTTATCGGTTTGTGTTCTAATGGATAGTGTTTGGATTTATTGGTCAGTATGTTTTTGATCGGTATTTGAATTTAGTGGTCAGTGCTGTTTGATCACTATACACCCAACTCTCGTTTTACACGGTGGATAGGGACCAGCAAAAACCGTGTAAAAAAAGTGTCATTTTTTATTTCGCAATGTTCATTATATAGTTCAAACATACCGTGTTAGACCAAATAAATCGTGTAAAAAAATTTTTTTTTTCATTTTTTCAAACTGTGTAAAACTAGAGTTGGGTGTACTATGATCTTTATTCATGCTTATGAATATGACAAAAGTATAATTTAGAAAAATGAAATTATCAATTTATATTCGGTTACAATTTTGTGATATTTACCAAAAGGATGTTTTTTTTTTTTTGATATTTTTTACTATGAACTTCCATAAATTGATACAAGTAGTAAATTCATAAAAGAGACCTTAGAAAATATTTAACCCAATCTAATCTGATCAGATTTTCGAACCGAAAAAATATTAATTTTGTACTGACCGTCTAATATTTTTGTAATTACCATTCACTATTTTTTCACTGACTATTTCAGTTATGAAGTACGAACTAAAATTTTCAAATATTAATTTTTCTTTCCTGAAATTTTTCGGTGAAATGTCGCCAAATTCGTACAATTTAATCGCGGAAATCACAGCGAATTTTTAAGGGAGGTTTATGGGGGTAGGTGGTATTTTGATGGCAGGGCGCAGGATGAGCCAATGAACAAGGCAATTAGCGGAGTCATTTAATTAGCGAACCGTTGATATTTCACGGTTTAAAAAACGTTGCGGAAGTGCGCGAAAACCTTATTTCGCAGACTAACGACCGTGAGCGTATCCTCTAATTCGTCCTATAATTTTCTTCCAATTCTCTCCAAATAAATAATTTTCATTTTGATTTTATAATTTGATTGTAACAGTTTCTATAAATTCGATTAAAAATATATAAACAACTAAAATTTCACTGAACAGTATTTAAATCTAATGGCTGTTGTCATTCTATATTGCTCGTATTTGCAATAATTCATTTGCGTATGCAAGAAAAAACTAGATGTATGAAAATGTCAGAGTTAGAAAGGTAATAGAAACTGCTATATGATGACTGAAAAGACCAAGAGGTACAAGTTAGTTTGCGGTGATTTACATGTATTACGGTACCTACATGTATTAGGAAGAGGTCGATTGATTTGATGATATATTGAGGCACACGTTCCAAATTCGTTTATATCCTTTTGCCATCAAATATATGAGCGTACATAGAAGCGATTTTTATGTACATAACTCAATTTCGGCAAAAATGTTACTTGTACCCCTTGGCCTTTTCAGTCATCATATGTTAACAGTTAAAATCGTTTAGTATGAATTTAGATCGAACTTTGCTCTACCATTATGCTTAGGTTAAACTTCACTAAAATCAATAAAATATGAATTAAAAGTTAATATTCATATACGTATACTGATCAAAAATAGATTTAAAAGTTGTATGATTCAATTTATTGCGATTTTAAATTAAAATAACGTACCATTCAATTATTCAATTGCGTTCTGCACAAATGAGACTATTGTATTCGAATCGTTTCACTAAAATTCTCATGATCATTTTCAACAGATTTTAATCATTTTTTTTTTCATCGAATATACTCTTTCCAAAATTAATAAACACAATTCATTAATTCTTAAGTCGATGTTTTCGGCTTAATAAACAAGGTTTCGAATGTCTGCGAAACTAGAGACTCGAGAAGTCTTACAAGAGAGGGTCGAAAGGAGCAGGTTCGAATAATAATTGGCAACTGGTTTATTCCCTTCAATCTTTTTATATATACTTTTTTCGTGTTCTTTTCACCCTCCGTTTCTGCAATCAAGCCTCCTCTTAGAAAAGGTCGATATCTGCGGAAAAGAACATCAAAGAGAAACCTCTCGATCGCTCGTTAAATTGAAAAGACTGCACTGCACCGCAACTTTCAGACAAACACGTAATTCGATCTGAATATAAAGTTACTACAATGTATAATAAGTTGGCTATTTTTTAATATTTAATGCAAAAATTTGAAAAAAATAAGTAATTTTTATGTTTTATAGTGAAGGAGATTGTTGTACTTAGAGCCATTTTTCACTCACACATTTTTCTGTTCATATTTCATTATAGATTTTTTGCATTAACTTTTACAATTTCTATTACAAATTAAAATATACATAAAATTAAGAAGTATTTTTCTGAATAATATTTCATTTACTTAGAACTGGAAACTAGAACTTTTACACATCTTACAATATATCTTGTTCATTCAACTGTAGGGTCAATATTGATTTATGAAAAAAATACATATTCCTGTTTCTTTATCATTGAATCCATCATTTAATGAAAAAATGATTTTGTTAAACAATAAATGAGAATAGAAGAAATAGAATCGATATTATAACTCAAATAACAAATATTTTACTTTAATCATCCAAAAAAAATATTAACATAACATAACTTTAATGTATTCGATTTTACTTAAAAGTCCACTGAGCTCATCATAATGAAAACATTTATTATCAAAAATCTATTAGGTATTAACACAAACAGGTATCTAATGTAAAACTATATGCAGTATACTCTAAATACCACAGTTTCCCCTACTTTTGCTTAATAAATCATCGTACGTCTAATTAATTTTAATATTTTATATAATAATCACATTTTGATTCGAAAATAATTCGGCACGAAATATATTCAATAATTAAACTAAAAACGTTTATTTTTTCATAAATCTCATTAATTTCATAAAATGTAGAAGTGAAGTCTTCAGTATATTACTCATTTAAAAATATGAACACTTAATTATGTAAAATACTAGAGCGGAGCTGCCTTTTGAAATTCCTCAAGTGAATATATTGTGAAAACTCGAAGACTAGAAAATCAAGCTAGGGGAATATTTCATAATTAAAGTTTTTCGCTGATTAAAAAAGTTTAGTCCTGTGATCTCTAGCTGTTCGCGTCCCGTCATCCATTTTTCTTATTTTCGACGATCGGTTGCTTTAGGGGTTGAATTTTCTTTCACGCTACGAAAAACAAATAGAAGGGGGAAAATATCGATCGAAAATATACTAAGCTTCTAATTTCACACTTAAAAAACCTAAAAATTAAAAAAAAAATCATAAAAATTGATACTTGTACACAAACCATTAGCATGACACTAGATTATATTAATTTAAGTTTAATTAAGTCACGTTTTTGGATGAGTTAGCTTAATTAAAGTATTGGTATGATTGTCAAATTTATAATTATTTGAAATTTTATTTGAAAAAAAAATATTTCGAATCGAAACTGACTTAAAGTGTGAATGAGCTCTCGCGAAACTCGATTATAATCTCATCCCGATCGGAAGCAATTATCATTTAGCAGTTCATAGAAAGTGTTTTGAGGCTGATGGAAAAAGGTTATGGGTAGATATGGAAATGGTATGGGGGTGTCTAGTCTCCCCTTTGTCCCAAAATTGAATAAAGTGTGTACGATGTTACGAACGCATGGCTGCTCGGCTCTAATCTAAACACACTTTTTCGAAACTCGCTTCGGTTCAGTGAAACGTTGCTAAACTCGATTATGCGATGTAATTTCGATGTACAGTTTGATTTTTCATTGATTGAATTGGACATTTGCTAATTTTGAATTATATTTTTTGAGATATTTGTCTGTTAAGCGCTTGAAATTTCTAAGCGTGCAATTATACGCTTACAAACAACTTTCGGTGCTTAAGTCAAAAATTAACTTATATAAAAGATCTTTGTATTGATATAGGACTTATATCAAATAAGATTGAGTTAAGTTATGTCAGGACAATAATATTCCTAAAACTTATTTCAATACATAAAATTTTAACTTGCAATGAGTGCAATTAAAGCTTGCTTCTGATTTTATTTTATTTGGATACAAAATATGATCTGTTACTTATTACAATTAGGTCTAATCTTTTAATAGTATTTTAGGAAAAGCAAACATTAAATTCTGCAGAAAAAAATAAAGTTGAAATTTTGCTTACAATTGATAGTTTAACAAACGATTGAAAAATTTGGTCATAGTGATTCTGATTCACCAAGAATTTTCATGAAAATGTATAGAATTCCTTAAGAATCGAAAATGTCTAGTATTATAGTTATACATTTTCAATACTTAATTTTTCTAAATGTCATTCGAATGTAACAAAATCAATTTCGAAAAAATAAAACAACCCTTTAAGGTCGTTGTGTGAAAAAATAAGCGAAATGTTTAATGGTGCAAAACTGGAAACAGTACGTAAATGTTTTCGAGCATTACTGACATTTTAGTGATTGATCGATGTAATAAGCAAAAATTGCTTTTTTTATTGATAAAACACACGAAACACAGATTGATTATTGTGACCAGGTAAAATTAATATTCGCACTTTCGATTTTTTCAAAAAAAAAAAATGGCCGCTTTTCGAAAGATTAACGAGAATTATACAACTGGGATATTTATTTTTTATTGAGTTAATCAGAAATTAAAAGCTAAATTAGTTTTTCGCTTCGTACATGTGTCGTTCGAAACGTAATGTAATATAGTAAAATATTTTCGTTAACGCGTTTTTTCAAGTAGCGAAAGGGTTTCATACTTATCGCGTAATCGAATATTTAATAGAATCATAATGATATGTAATTACTTAAATTTATGCGAATTGGAAATGAAAAAAAAAGTTAAGTTTTAGCGTAATGGTCAAACGTGAAAATTTTATCGGTCGATCGGCATCTGCTGTACTAGAAATACTTGAAATGTGCTGTAATATAGCAAAATTGTAGACGATTTTATTATTAAAAAATTGTTTGACAATTCTATAATGACTGTCTTGTGGATTTTGTCAAAAATGAGTCATGTATTTTGTATGTGTGTGTGATTCGTGAAAGTTTTATAAGACGGAGGGGAGTTTTCTGCAGACGAAAATTCAAATAAGAATGCACATTGCACAGTGGTTCAAAAATAATGAGGGGATTCTTTAATTTGAATTTTTTTGCATCACTTATGGTACTTACTTGTATGTACTTTAAAAGCTCGTTATTTGAATTTATTTAATATTAAATTTAAATAGTATTTTTTATCTAGGTATATAATAGTTTTTAATCGACATATTAACTAGGTACGTAAGTTATTTAATAAAAAAATATGACTCAGTTATATAAAATTCCATCACCATTGTTATAAGATTTTTGGTAACTAATTGTGGAAAAAATACACATATTTAGGATACAACTAGAATATTTGCTATACATATTCACAGAACTCTAATTGCACCAAATTTCTATTTTGAAAACTCGGGACTAAATACACTTACAATAATTAAGTTCTTAAGAATCTTATATCTTATAAACTCACATCATTTGAAAATACAACTGTTCTAAAAATTAGTACAAAAAAATAATATTTGAATATATTTTCTTCTATACCTAAAAATCAACAAATTTTTTATAGGGTTTATACATACATATTTCCTTTTTTATAAGCGAATAAACGATGTGATGAAATATCTTTTAAAATACATTTAATTTTCTTGAATTTTCATCAACAATTTAAATTTTACAATTCAAAAATAATACATACACACTATCTAACTTTATAATAGCGCTATTCTGTGTGTATGTGTGTCCGTGTAACGCTCCAAAACTGCATTAATACATTCAACGGGTCGATCTCTAGCATACATATATTTAAATATATCACCAAAAAAATTAAAAAAAGCGCACAATTTGAATACATATTTACCCAGCAGCTTTTCCTTACCTCGAGAAAAATGTACCTCTCCTCATAATGCGAGTCCACTTTGCGAGTTCATCCCTCTCTTTCTGCCTCCCCTGGAAAAAAGGGGTGGATTGGGAGGGGGGGCGAAATGAAAAATGGCCGACACCCTCCCTCACCTCCCCTCGCCCACATTTTTCAGGGAGGGGGAGTGCGGGGAGGGCTCGTTATTTCGCAGTGAAAGTGACAGAGGAGAGTGGGTAGGGCTGTGCAACGAGACCCGGAGGGGAGGTCGCGCAAATTCCCCAATGGAGGGGTAAATATGCTAAAAAATATCGGGGGTGGTTCTCGTAAAGGGATTTTTCGCTAAGGGATGGAGACTTCTCTTTTCTTCGCCCTTTACGAGATTATCGCCCGCCTCTGACTACTCAGTACACAAAGTGTGTAGTGCTGGCTTTTTATGTCTGTTTGTGTAATATATATTTATTTTTTTAATTAGTGAGGTGAATTTATGGTAGTTTTTGTAGGTATTACTTAGTTTTGATATTCGTTCGTTTGAAATTTTTTCTTCTTTCGGTTGAAAATGGCAGTATTGAGTCGATTAAATGGTGTTTGAATTGTTTCAAGTCTAAAAATATAGCCAATTTATGCTTAATTTATATAATTTTAGGAAGGCTTGTTGATGTTATATTTAGTGATGAGGTTATTTTATAACAAAATAAGTATATAGTCTTATTGAGTAACAATAGGAAAATATTGTAGAAGATAAGTAAAATGTCTCAAAACAGATTTCAAATGCGTCCCAATTAATAGATATTGTTAGTCAATTGTTTTTTTTTTACCGTACATAAGGAAATTTTATGAAAAGTTTAAATTTTTTCATCCAAAAAATAATTTCAAACACTCTATAATTGATTTTCATTTGTTATTTTTTCACGAACTCGGTTAATTTTGAATTTTGCAATGATTATTATCCTTTTTCGATTCATTGTGATAATATCATAGTGAAAATCACCTATGTCACGCATGAAAATTATTATCATACATTTTCACACTAAATAATATAATATGTATTCGAGTGATTCGCAGTTACACAATTGCATTGGAACGCATATAAACGCCACACCTTTATAAAAAAACGATACTCAAATTTATATTCCTATCAGAAAATCGTTGATACTCGACAAGCTATATACATATATAAAATAATATTCACACTTCATTATTTCTATTTACATTAGACGGCTCGAGCACTCGAAGTTCTTCAAGCCTGACGAATTCTTCGAATAAAGATTCATACACATTACACGTGTAAAAGATATCAAAATGCATATTAATTTCAAAATCAAATTAAAAAAATGTACTAGATACTAAAATCGATCGACTGAACTTAAAAAGTAAAACTCAAAGCTATACTACGCTTGCGATAAACTTGTCATTTACTTTAAAGTTATTATTTCTTTGACTTTTTTCCTCCCTTTCAATTTTTATGGGGTGAACCTTTCATCCCCAAAAGACGTCTTCATTTAGCGTCTCCTCGCTTATTTTTTTACATTCCTCTCTCTTTTTTAGTATATCTCTACATACACTTTTTATACATATTCTTTTTAACCACCCGTCGCCCATCCTCTGGGCCATAATTGAATATCTTTGAGGCGCATTTTTAGGCAACTTGTATTCGACAAATGTCCCCGCGAAATGAAAGAAAAACGCTTTCGGAATTTTAAATTGTATGAAGATTGGATGTTAAATATGAATGAGTGTTTCTCGCCCACGAGGCAATATGGCAAATTGAAGTATTGATATTCAAATTTATTTTATTCGATCGGTATTCACTTGCATACGGATTGATTTGATGTTTTTTAAAATAAAAATATATTTTATACTACGTATATATCATAATAATAGTGGTATAAGTCATGTTTCTTTCATTTTAAAATATTGTATATAAGCTTAATTTTTTCAAGCAAATACAGTTCAAAGTGAAAGCAACGCACCGAAAAAAATTCTTTCAATTCTAAAAATTTTTGAGGTTTAAAATACAATTAAACTCGTTCTTACATAATATTGAAACTTAAATGGAAAATATTTCTATAATATTGATCTATAAAGGTTTTCATAATGTCGACAAATTGACTTGCAAATTAATTTTAAACTTTAATTTTGTAAGAAAATAAAAAGTCCATATTAATTTGGTCAACACTGCATCATTAATTCATACGCACATTTAAAAATAATTTAAAATTTTATTACTCTTTAAATTCGTTGCTTAATAATTAACTTAATGAAGGTATAAATTTAACTGATCAATTTGAAAAAATATGCGATAAAATTAATTGAATCCTTTTTTTTCACATCAAAAGTCATTTTTTATTCACTTGCTGTTCGCACTTAGCGCCATTAAGTGCAACGCACTTTGTTAAAAAGGATCGATTAAAAAACGTACGAAAAAATCAATTGAGTTTTGAATGATGGAATTAAATAAAAAAACGACCCCCTACGAAAATTTGCAGCAAAAAATCAACCCCTTGTAAAAAATAACGTGGTTTGAAAAAATGATCTTTTTTGTTGCTAGAGATTCTCTCGGTCAATGTGAGATTTAAGTGTCATTTTTTTAGGTAAGATGTTTTTTTTTTGGATAAAAAAGGGTTGTTAGTGCTACCGTCGGTTAATGATAGTTGTTGATATTTATATTATGCAATTTATTATAATATATGATTTTCAAATTTTATTTTAATCTTGATTCATTAGGTTGAAAAATAAATGAAGAAAATTATGATAGGCATTCAAAATTTGTTAAAAAAAATTGAATGTGAGTATAATTTAATATTTTGCACAATGTCTTATAATGTTTTCATCGCTATAATTATCATTTTCTTAACAATGTTATTATAATCTATATTTTCGGTAATATTTTTAAAATAATATTATTCTAATTTATATTTTTTATTAGATCCATATAACGTCATTGACAATAGAACAATTGGCAAGAATTCAAAAGTCTAAGCACTAGAATTTACAAAATTTCATTATTTAATTTATTTTGAAACAAAATCAGTTCAAATGTTTATATTTTTCACACATGATTTATATAAAATTTTCACTATAGAAAGAATATTTACATGTAATTTTTTTTTTCATTCGATTACTTTCAAAATAATGATAGAAGTCCTATTCACTATTTTAGAAATTTCTTCCAAAATCATTGTTTTCGTGTGAATCTTTTTAAGAAAAAAATACAAATCGAACCAAATTAACCGTTAATAAAAAATTCAATCTAATGAATAACTTTGATAAACCTAACTCACAACAAATCCATCCTAACAAACTCGCACAAAAACTCACTAAAACCTCCTAAAACTTTTTTTAAACAAAAATTACACACATCACAAGCACAACCCAACAACCACGTGTCACTATCACAACACAAATAGTCCTCTTTGCACCATACCCTAATTACTGGCGAAGGCATTCGCATAAATTTAAAAGAACGACCAAAGCCCAGCTGCCCTTCGGACACACTGCGTATAATATTATTATTAAGCACTCTCGACACACATTCTGCCAAATACATTTTTTTTTAATCATACAACAAAACAGAATAACGATATAGAAAAGGTATAAGCCGGCTCTCAGATGGTAAACCACGGCATATTCTGTCCATTGTGCGTCTATTATTTCGAAAATAATGAAGCGACCCTTTCTCGGTATTCAAATGAGATTTTTCGGTATGGAAAAAATTTTTTTTGAAACGGGGCATTGGCCAATTTCGCAATTTTCTGTAATGGGAATCACGTCTGAGTGATGGTTTATTGTTCGAGTACTAATTTGAGTTTAATGCGGCTTTTTTTGTTTTTTAATTATATTTGATGAGCTTTGGTTTTTGTTCGTGTGAGAAGTTGTTGTTTGACACTGAGGAAAATTGAGGATAGAGTAGAAAAATGGTTGAAGTTGTTGGGAAATGTTTAGTAGATCGAAAATTTTGAATGTTTTAAAAATCATAAGATGTATTTATTTTTGGTATGATAGTAAAAATCGCTAGAAATATACTCAGTTAAATTGTATAGGGATTTTCAATGGGTATATCGAACTTAAACAGTAAATTACGACCATATTATCACATCAACATATTATTATTATATTTGAATTCAAATTTTCATGCATTCTTCAAATAGTTTTACCCAAACCGATGAACATTTTTAAACTATAATGTATTTAAATGATACTAGTATTTATAATATTTTATTTCACCAATAACCATTGCAGGAACTTTAGCCTAGAATCACGTTTTAAAACGAATTGTAATCCATTTTTTACCAATATTTTCACATATAATATGTCATCAAAATGTAACTATAACATAAGGTAGCTCAAACAATTGTATACTTATATAAAAATAGCACAATTCTTAAATTTCAAGATCGCTCTTTGATTCTCGCTTCGATTTCTTTACAGTTCGATAACAAAATCGAACAAAAGGGTTCTCAAGCTTCAATATGAACTTGACCGAATTTCGCATTGCGTTATGTATGTACTTATACTGTACTTATTACATATACTGGCATATGTACTCGAAGATAAAGTGGTCAACTTTCTTTCAGTGCTGGACCAGTATATTTACCGGTACAGCAGATGTTCATGTGCCGGACGTGAACAGGAACCGAACTGGTTTTTTTCTTCCATTACTTCATTTGAGTTAAATTATTTGATAGTTTCATCTGTTGTACATTAAAAGCCGATTCTATTCGTATATTTGATCAAATTTTAAAATTTTCTAGTTTGATCTTTCGAACGAAACTGATTCATCAAAATTATATTGCGCGAATTGCAAACGAAAGTGAATTACGGATTTAGTTAGCAGATTTTTCATTGTTAAATATGCATCACGGTCTAATAAATCAAAGGAGTCTTTTTTTTCGGTTTTATTTATTGTGCATCTCGACAATCTTTTGTCATGCAAAATAAGAGGATTCTTTTTCAATCTTAACCTGGGAAGAACGGTTTTGACATCACCACGGTCGGCTAAATACAATGGATTTGAGAAGAAAAGGGGTTGCTAAAACGCAATTGAACGAAATTCCATTAAAAAAAATGATACTAGACAAAGAGAGGTCTAATAAAGGGATGCACATTTCAATATGCATGTCTATGTATATTTTTTAAGTATTAAATATGTTTTTAATTGTGTTAACTGATGGAATATTTTGAATGAACTAAATGGTTTCTATTTCTGGTTATTACTGAAAATATTTGGCATGAAAAATTGAATGGTCAGTTTGTGAATATATTAGGAAATAGGCTAAATATTTAGTTAGGATGGGTTAAGTTAGAGATGGTAATTTTTATAATCATTTATGGTGTTAGAGCTTAAAGCATTATCAGTTTTGTATGGAGATTGAACAGAATTAGCATGAAAATATTAATAATATGTAATAGCAGTGATGGAATCAATTTTTAATATTCTTCATATGACAAATGCTTATAAAAAGTATCCTCAATTAATTCCACTATTTCTGACTATTTTGATTAAAATACAAAACATTGACCGTATGATTTTTTTTAATATTGTACAAGTGCTGTTTTCTTTGAATACTGACTATTTATAATATATTCCTAACCATTAAAAAGAAAATACTGAAAGCGCAATTTGGTTTTAAATATTGATTTCGATGAATATAAACACCGATCAAAGGTAGATTTAAATGCTTACAATCTATATCTATATGCGGCAATGCGAATTCAAATACTGAATATATCAATTAAAATAATGACCATGCGGTTTTGAATATTGACCAAAATTTTTTAACAAAATAAAACTGACCGAAATTTAAACACAACCCAATAAAAACTAGTCTCTGTACAATTTTTTTTCCAATAAATTTTTATTTCAGAAAATAAAATCCCATAAGAACCATTAAAAATCAGCATTCAAAAAATATAATATGAGGAAGAAAAAGACGAGGGTGACTTGGAAATAAATTGGCGTCGTTGGGAGTACAGTAAAGAAGATAGAGTCGCATCAAATTAAAAGTCTATCATAATTTGCACGTCGAATCGAGCGCAACAAACATGGAGGGCGCACGACGACCCTCCCTCGCAAAAATTAAAAAATCACCCCCCAGACGAAAATTGAAAAAAAAATTGCCTCTCCAAGAAATTCACCAGAGAGGGTGGCCCTGAAAAAATGGCCGAAGCGTACCAAAAAAATAAACAGTGGCGTAGCTGTGTGCGTTTAAAAATTTAATATTAATACTCGTTGATCTAAAAGTTTAATTTGTTTTTAATTGATATTTATATTTAATGTTAAATGAGGTGATTAACTGAAAATCATTTTTATCATAATGCAATGATGAATTAATTGGATTTATTTTTTCGATAAAATGTAACGTTTTGAAATTCACTAGTCAAGTGAAATAACGTTTTTCCACCTACCATTATTTTTTGTTATTTAGTTACATTTTCTTTTTTCAGGTGCGGAGGAGATATAGGGGAGGTGCGGGTAAGATGGGCTTGAGGCAAGACCAGGAGCCGGGTAAAACATGTTACTTTAAAAGGTCAATCCTGTTTATTTATAAATAAATTATGTATTTTATATAAAACATTGAAATAAAAAAGTTTAAATTGATTAAAACTAAAAAAAATAAATAGAAAAAGTTTAAACGAACATGTAAAACAGTATTATTAATCCATATTTTTTCAAATTGATTATTCTCAACTCACGTTGATACAATTCACATCAATTTTCAAATAAACACCTCAAATTAATTAAATTTTCTATCTTCCAAATCATTTCAAATCTTGATCATAACCAATCATTTTCAACCCCATACGACATATCAACGAGTTTTATGACTCGAAACCACCCATATGCAACTACGAACTGTCAAAAATCTGCGGTATGAAAACGAATGTATATATTATACTATTCTAGTACATACGACGACTGAAAATGCCAAGGGGTACAAATGACTTCCGGGTAATTTCGAGAAAGTTAAGAATGTACCTATACGTATTAGGAGGAGGTCGAGTGATTCGATGATATATCTCGGCACACGTTCCAAATTCGTTTATATCCTTTTCCCACCAAATATATGAACATACATAAAAGCGATTCCCGTACATAATTCAATTTCAACAACAATGTCACTTGTACTTGTCGTCATATATTTTCGACAATTCATAGTTTAAAAACCGCCCGAATTACAATTCGATAAAAAATAAAATTGGAATTAAAAAAAAAAAAAACAGCCCCAACCCCGATCCACCCCTGTGTAGAAAAACGGAAAAAAACAGGTGGGCGAGGGTAAAAAAAAACGCTTCAAGCCCCTCCCCCTAACGCGTGCACGGCGCTCGGTGAACTAAAGGCGTATGCGCCCATAGAAAGTGGGCGGCGCTTACGCCGTTTCGCTTCGGCGCCTTTTCTCGTTTCCCGACGCGATAGGCGGCGGGGGGAGGGCGGGGAGGCGAGCGGGGGACCGGAAGCGGGTCGCGATTGGGCGAACGCGCATGCGCGGCTTTTATAAGCGAGGGGGTGGGGGCGCCCGAGGGGTGGGAGCGGGTGGGGTGTCGGAGAGGAAATTGCGGGAACGCCATTGTGGGATGAGCGTCACGTTCATGGGTTGTTTTATTTTATTTTTAGTTTTAATATTGTGTAGGTGAGGTAGTTATTGGTGTTTGGAATTTGGATTGTGAAAATGTATTGTGAAAGAGATAGAAATTGTTACATGCGAGCATTGGAGCGAGAAAAGCTTTTATTTCTAGCTAGAAAAATTGAGTGTTTTTCCTGGTACTTACTGCATCTATGAATTCTAGAGCATGTGTCTTTTTTGACTATTTAGAATCATATACGATTTTTATTCAGTCTATGTCATTGGAATATGGTGAAGATCTAATGTGATCATATTTTCCATGACTCAAATTCCAAAGACGCTTCGCAAATTCCCCCCCTCCCTCCCCTTCCTCCCCATAAGAACAAAAAATATTAATAGATATAACATATATTGACTAAGCTGCCGCTTGTCTATTAAATTACCTACCCTGAGTGATTAATACTAGCTACATTTATTCAGCTAGCTAATTTACTTTCTAATTTATAAGCTAATTTATCAGCTATTATAATAACTAATTCCTAGCAATGATTTTTATCAGATTTTTGTGATTTATCACGCAAACATTGAATAATTAAAAAAAAATCAAAACATCTCATTTATAGATTTGAAAATGCTCTGTCTACATTTACCTAATTTCAATTATTATATATACTTGTTTTATGAAAATATTTCAAAAACAAAATTCATAAAATAAAAATATGTATAATGTAATATCGAACAATATGTATAAAATATTGAATAAAAAAATAAATAAAATAAAAAAAATCCACCTGGTGTACGTTGCAGCGAGCCGGTCGCCGAAATGCAAATGTTTGCAGTGTGCGGCGCGCGGTGTTTTTCGTACAACGGTCATGATACTTATTTATTGCGGTTTCGCAATTAAGCATAGCACATAGCCATGCACCCATAACGTGCACGACCACACTTCGATATGAGAAAAGCGACACGAAAAATTGCACTTTTCCCCGACACGCCAAACGCACATAAACCGCAACTAAAGCTAGCAACACACTCTGGCAATCCTACATTTTGGACCTCTGCAAATTTTCTTCGAAATCAATGAAATATTACTATACTTATCCCTGTTTTAATGCGATTTTGTTTGGCGAAAAAAATGGCATTCGTATATAATGATTGAAAAAGCCAAAGAATACTAGTGAAATTTTTGTTGAAATTGAGTTATGTGCTTTTATGCACGTTCATATATTTGGAGGCGAAAGGATATAAACGAACATGGAACGTGTACCAAGATATATCATCAAATCTCTCGACCTTCTAATTACATGTAGGTACATGATCAGCTTTGAGCGCGTTTTTCTCGAAATCACTCGTACTCCTTGGCGTTTATTTTATGTAAAATAATTGTTTGTTTTAAATAATGTATAGTGTGTTCCCAGCTTTATGGTGAATTATGCACCAGTCTACGAAGGCTTATCATCCAAGAACATCTCCAGACGTTGATATCTTTAGTCTAAATCAAAATTACCGCTTTTAATGTTTCAAAAGTGTGGTGACATTAGGAAAAATCAGATTTTCCGATCACGCTAATGCGACTTTCATTTTAACAAAATTTTCCTATTGCGTTCGTGAAAAACCTATGTAAAACAATTGAAATCAATAAAATGAACCTAAGCAATTCATTATTTTGAATTTTCAATTCGCAATTAATTGGCGAAAACAATTTAAATCAATAAAATGAACTTAAGTAATTCATATTTTGAATTTTCAATTAAAAAATTAGCGAAAACATTTTGAATTCTATGTATAAATGTGAAACTATGGTTTAATATCTTAATCAACAATTGAAGTATAGATCATAAGTGTTTCAAAATTAATATTGATATTAAATTATCTTCATGCTCTTATAGATATAATTCAGAATATTAGATTATTTCCGTACATTTTTATCAAGAAAAAAAATCTTAATTATTTGAAGAGTCTCGCATCAACTTTTCGATCTGCGAAGTGTTCTCATTTCGAAAAGAACACTCATCAATCTAATATTTTTCCATCATCGAAATGTCTTCCGACCACTCGATATTGTTCGAAAAGCTTTTCCGAACGAGCGAACCTCGCGAAAAATAAAAGTAATTCTTATTTTTCGTTATCTCGTGATTTAATACCCTTTTCGAGCCCCCCCAGTTCTTTCTTTCTCTCTCTCTTACAGAACGGAAGAAAAAACTTGTAAGAAGTACAAGTTGGTGATTAATTTCGCTTTTGAAGAGATCCAACCCCCTGCGAAAAATAGGGGATGGTGGGGTCGGTGTAACCTCTGAAGAAAAGGGGGTGGCTAATAGGTTAGCGAACGCTTCTGACATGATTCAGATTGCTTTTGAGAATTTTCAGAGATTGAAAGTGCAGATTGGGAAAATCGCTTCGATTCCGATGAAAGGCGATTATGAAAAAAATATCGGTAAAAGTACTTAATTATAGTTTTTTAAAAGAATTTTGTCTTATAATAAACCTGATATTGATACATGGAATTGGTTGAAACTTTATAGACTTAAAGCTTTTAACTTACATATATAGAATTAAGTGAAAATTTGAATATCATTTTTATATGTTGACTATTTCTAGGTTATGCTTTTACGAGACTTTACTCTATAATACTCTTCTTACATGCTCTATTTATTTATCTATCTATTCTGTTTTATCCCACAAAACCCTATCATTTCAAAAAAATCGACTTTCTTATTCTTGTTCGAAGAACTATTATCGATAAAAACTGATAATGCAATATGAACCAAGCCTTACGTCAGATCGTTACTTATTATTTTACAATATCCTATGATTAACATTGCCATTTTCCTTATAATATAATAAATAGATATAACTAAGATGTCTGAAATTCACATATGATTACATAATTAAACAATTATATAGGGCTTTTCAATAGGTGCGCTCAAAATTTGACATATTAATAAATTAAACAAAAAAAATCTGGCTATATCACTCTTACAATTTGTTTTATTTCTTTTAAAAAATACAATATTTTTAAGATATGCTCACAAAAACTCACTAAACTTCGATCGCAATCTAATGAACATTATAGAAACGCAAACGATACAAATAGTCAAAACATTAATTTCGCACATGTATGACTATAATTTAATTATAATTTATGAAAAATAATAGCAGATGAGCGCGTTTTTATGGATGTTAATTCGCTCGTATGCAAAGTTCGTCGGAGTAAATAATAAATGAGCATTATTTTGCACACGTTTCTAGTATGTATTACGTTAATGCATTAATGTCTCTTGATATTCATCACGGACAGGTGGTGGTTGTCTGTTCAACGTCGTATACATATTTCAATGTGAAAATACACGTGAAATAATAGCATATTAATGCACATGTGTAATTTTTTTGAAAAAAAAAATAAGTCGAATGATACGGATATTGCTATTTTTCATTTTATAGTAAGGAAAAATGGTGTTTAGTAACAATTTCATATCGTTTAGGGGTGTTATTTGAAAGGGGTAAAGGAATAAAAAATGTATATCTTGAGATTTTGGATTTATTAATTTGTATGATAATTTTCTATTTCTGAGAAATAAAATAACTAAATTGTTATTTTTTGTTCATTTATTGTCAATATTTTTATTAGATAGGTATAAATATTTTATTTACATAACCATGATTAAAGAAGACAATTTATTTTGAATAAAACTGAATCAAATAAAAAAACGATTATGTCAATATTTCTTAAATACAACTTGTTTTATTTCATTTCAAAAATCGAACGCTCTTAATTAGAAGCCCTACACAATAGCTACACCTATTCGAAAATGTATAGTAAATCTATAAATACAATACATGTAATAAAAAATGCTACTTTTAAGAAAAAAATATTCCATTTATCATCAATTCATATTATTGATAAAAATCAATCAAACATAATTTCAGTGATCAAATTCGACAAAGAGAATGAAAAATATCGACTATCATATACACACGAAACTTTCTTTCTAACAAATTAATCATTATAAAACCTCATTTAAAACTCAAATAAATCCAAATACAACCACCTTTTAATATATTTTAAGAATATTAAAAATAACTTCCAATAAAACATTATCAAAAATCGCAGCTCATTTGCGAACGATCCGCTCTCAATTTCGACTTACCGAACCGAACGTTAAAAAAAATCCTCTTTTTTTCCCTTAACATCCCTCTAGCTTTCTTTCTTTGCGCATAATTCTCCTTTTTTATTTTTCGCAGCCCTCTTTTCATCGGCATTTTCACGGGAAATTAATCTTTCATCGTAAACCATCGCTAATGAGGGGTGGGACCGGAAAATCTCTCTGCTCCTCTTCATCCTCTTCAATCCTCCAGGAAAAGCCACCTATTGTTGTTCCGCCGAATTATCAATTGTGTGTGATTTCGGTAATTGTCAATATTTGTTAATTTTATAAGGAGGATGTCTTGGGGGATGATAAAAAAATGGAAATGGAAGTCTTGGGGTGGTTGGCCAATTTAAAATCCAATCTCTCGCGTCAATTTCGTCAAGATGTGAAATTAGGAAAATCCGCTTTGCAAAATATGTAAATCGCATTAGACGATGGTGGTTGGATGTGGAAGATTATTTTTCTGATGTGGAAATTTCACTTTTGGAGTTAACGGTGTTTGGCTCGTTTGCGAAGGATTTTTTTTTATGGTGCTTTGGAAATTTGTTTAAATTGAAATTTTGGCTGAAGTAAGTGTTGTTTTTCCATTTAGAGGTATTTTTATGAAATAGTGGATGTATTATATTATTAATAATGTATATTAACTATTTTAACTATAGAGACGTCAGCTGATTGAAAAGATGCAATTTTGATTATGAGAAAAAAGATTGCAGATTTTGTCTCACACAAACATTGAACATGTTTCATAATTTTCTGAAACCAAAATCTTTTCTGTAACCTTTGGATATACATAATATACCCAATAAACAATAAAAAATAATTATTTTTTAATGATTTACAGTCAGTCAATCAGTCTCTGTTCTGAGAAATAACTCTCTGGTTACTTAACTAATCAGTGAAAAAACCGGCCCTTAATATGATACAAATCTTTCATTTTACACCCCCAAACAAAACCTTTCAATAATTACTGAATTAATAATGAAGATATTTTCATTCACTTTTCTTAAAACATAAAATTACTGTCAACAAATACATTAATTTCTTTAAACAAAAGATTTTTTCCTTATGCAGAGTTTACATGATGCATGAATATTGCAATTTCATGAATGCAGCCAACATAAGTATTCAATTCAATAGTTCAACATGCAAAAACAATACAATTAAAGTTAGCTGCATTAACAAATGTCTTATGCAACTGCAATATTCATGCATCATATAAACACCATATTAAAAATATAATTATGTCAAATAAAAAAAAAACTAATTGTATTTCAACAATAAGCAACATTAAAATGGTACAATTTTCCACCTTCAGCCAATTTTTCCCCATAGTTGTCCTCCGAGGCTAAGTTTTGCACACCTAACCTCACCCCATCCGCATGTTTTGTCGCCCCTCCATCGAAAGAATGTCGCCATGGCAACGACAGGGGCGGCCATTGGGGGTGGAGAGGCTAGGGGCGGCATAAACTCACCCCTACACACAATTTTTATCATAAAAATATAATATAAAACCGCCCGCAGCCCGCTGAACTCCACCCCCTTTTTATACAGCACATAATAATATGTATAATATTATATGTACATATAATGAGAGTTTGTGATCATAATTGAAAAGTGCAACTTGGCAATCGACTGGACTAATATTTGAGCAAACTATCAATAAATTTATTCAGCTGTAGTGAGGGGGGGTTTTAATATATTAAAATAATACTTTTACCAAAAACCTAAATTTTGAATATGAAGTTTTATGAATTTTCAGGAATAATAAAAAAAAAATAACAAGTAACACTATTTTTTAAAAGAGATTTTACAATTGGATAAATATTTTCCATTTCAATTTCAATATTTTATTTAGAATATGAACAAAAATTGTTGAAATTAAAGTAGGTACATATGAACCCATACATGTTAATTAAGAAAATTTGTATTACTTTTTCAAATGTGTGTAAATTTTTTGTTCCTCCAGAAAAATAAACACCCAAAATGCATCCCTTTATTTGATCAATATCAATTTCTATCTCATAATTCGATGTAAGCTTGGATCAAAATAAAATTAATGAAAAAATATCTTTTCTTTTAGATGTACATTTTCCATAGGACAGGATAAGTTTTCCTAAAAAGACTACATTATACAGAAAGAGAGAAAAATCTATTTCATGCACATGGGCAAGAGAAGGATAACGAAAAGAACAGAATAAGGGGATGCTTTTGGGGGTGGGTGTGAAAACCACCCTCACCACTGAATTAAATGAGAACCTAACGTTAAACGGCATTTTATTTCAAGAGATAAACGGCCGTTTGAGACTAAATAAAGATTCTTTTTAGTGACACTTTTATGAGACTGCTTATGCTTTTTTGTAGATTTTGTACTGGAATATATATTTTTAAATAAATTTCATATAAATTCGAACACATTCAATTGATTTTTACCACAGTAAAATATGCGATTTATAAAACTGTATGTACCATAATGAGAACCCTAGAAGCCAAAAGTTACAAGTGGCATATTCATATCACAGATCATCAGATCACTTAATCATTTTCTAATCAGAAAATCTAGCTTTGAATGTGGCTGTCTCAAAATTCGAACACGTTCACTTATGCCCAACGGCTTTCAGGATCCTCATATGACATTTTATGTGAATGATCACAAATTTAAATCACCCCAATCTCGTTCAACCCCTTGTCCACCCTTTGAAATTCGCATTGTGGATTTTTTCAGTATCTTTCGGACCCATAGGACCTAACAAAAGACGAAGGGTCGAGCTTTTGGACAAACATCTGGTTGTTTGCCCAAATGCTGATGCAAAAAAATCATTAACTATGCACGAGGCTAGTTCATTGTTCTGCTATTTGATCTTCGCCAAATGAAACACCTGGATGTTTTTTTTTTTTTGAGATTTTAAAGCAAAACTGTTCAGGAGTTTAACTTCAAGATCAATAATGTAACTGAATTAGTTGTATGCCTATTGAATTTGCATTTGTAATATCCGTTGATACTAAATTGGGTATAGGTTTGCTCGTATAATATTTTACAAAAATGTAAACCAAAATTTCATTACTTTTTTCTTCGTCTAATTGTAAGCCACTATCATAGTTATAGACAGTTCTGATTGTAAATGCAATCAAAATTATATAGGAAAAAAACATCAACTAACACTAGTTTAATAACTATTAAGTAACACAAAAAATCAACTTGTTAATTCAAAAAATGTCTTCAATTGAGACTTTTATAGTAAATTATAATTAATTATGTCACATTAGATAAATTATAAAAAAAGTTTCACGTGCATATTATGACTTAATGAAAAGGTAAATGTGAAAAAATGTTTTTGTATAGAATAGTTTTATTTTGAAAGAAAGTGAAAAATTTTGAAGAAAAATTTATATAATTTTACACAATTATGGAATTCTTACATTATACTATGTTACAATATTTAAATGTTCATAGAAATGACATTATGATTTATTAATAAATTAACATTCATTAAAAAAAAAAAACTAAATACTATTTCTGCATTATGTAATACATAGTCAATTATATACTTAAAACAATCTTACAATTAGTTTACATACAATATTTATTATGTTTTATGAAATAAAATGTAATGCATATTCTATGTTTTATTTGAATGTCAAAATAATCAAGAGAATTCAACCGCACCTAGGTTTTGTGAAATTTCAATGGTATGTTCGGCATATCTTTGTATTTTACAATCCAAGGGTGTCTCATAACATCAGGTAAAGATAATCTTTTACTGCTGTCATGAACGAGTAGCTGTAATCATAAAAATTATGTTATGATATAATATTTATAAAATTGTTGATAATGTAAAATATTATTTATATACATTGCTGATCAAATCGATTCCTCCCGAGGGCAGGAACTTCGGATATTCCATTTGTAACAATTTGATCTTTTTATATGTTTCTTCCTTTTGTTCGCTTTCAAATGGTGGAACTCCGACTAAAAATTCATAACATAATATTCCTAGACACCAATGGTCAACTTTTGTGTCATACGTTGTCCCGTTGACCATTTCTGGAGGTAAATAATCAATGGTACCACACATGGTCTTTCGTCTGAAATGAAAAGAAAGATCAACAAATGTTTCGAATGACTAATTTCCAATATAAGTAGAAAAATTATTACCTATCAGATGGAGCATGAACTGACCATCCAAAATCAGCTAGTTTGAGATCCCAATTTTTTGTCACTAGGATATTTTCTGGTTTTAAATCTCTGTGCATCACTTTGTTGAGATGACAATGGTGAAGTGCTGAAGCAATCTGAAAATATGATGAAAAACTATAGCTTAATTTGAATAAAAGATCTTGATTCATATAAAATTGTGTTCGAAATATAAATTTATTATTATTTTTCTTGAATCTTAATCAAAAAATTAATAAATTGAACTTTAAAGTTGATCAGAAATTACTTTGCACAAATAACTTAATTTTCTTACTTGATATGTGTATTTGGCTGAAACTTGTTCAGGGAATCTTGAATTTGGAGCATTTCTTAAAAAGTTATACAATTCGCCTCTCGGTGAAAATTCTAATATTAAATATATTCTTGATTTATCGTGAAACCATGTATGTAATCTTAATATATGTGGGTGCCTGAAAAACGGTATCATAATGAAAATAATCATAAAATGCATTGCATTAACATCGAAAATACTAATTATAATACACACTTTAAATGTGATTGAATCTCAATTTCTCTTAAAACCTGTCTTTCTACAGAATATTTTATCATTTCTTCTTTGAAGAGCATTTTCATAGCGACAATATGTCCAGTTTGTCTTTCCTTAGCGCAATACACTCTGCCGAATTTTCCACGGCCCATTTGAAAACCGAGTTCGAAATCATTCGTTGACCATGGATAACTGAAACGAGGGAAACATTAATGAATATATGTAATACAAAAACAGCAGATAACTAAAATAAGATAACTAACGCTTTTCCGTAAGCTTCGTGAGATATCATCCTCCTGTACATAGATTCGGTAGGTATCTTAAGCTTTTCAGGAACATTTTTGATAAACTCTGGGATTTCAGAATCCAAGGGAACATCTACAATTGAAAAGAGAAAAAATATGTTTAATATTATATGGCCCATGATAATGTTATATCAATACCACAGTCATATGAAGAATCATACACTTTACATATCAGTAAATAGTCCAAAAATTAGATTGAATTATGAATTTTAGGGATAAATATTTATAATATAGCCTACATTTGAATATGGTAAGATTTTTTAATTACTTCCCCTTTTTATTGGATAAGGACTTATGTTGAAATTGAAATTGGTCAAAATAAGGAAGTAATTCTTTATTGGACGCATGTCAATCTTTTTACTTGCCTCAACACACATCCAAACTCGAAATAAGTCCTAACCTAATAAAAATGCTCAGCCTAACCCATTCATCAGCCTATGTGTACTCAGAAGTGTGTTAGTTAGTCATAATTGTGGCATTAAACTATTTTTTCAACTAATAATTGTGTTAATAAATTCAATTGGACAACTGTTTGACATACCGGTTTTCATTTTTGCTGATGTTCACCACAAAACTTCAGAATTCAGTTAAAAACTCTCCTTTAACTCTGAAAATAAAGATATTATGGTTGAATTGAGGTAAACTGTAGAGAAAATGAAAAAAATCGTAGAAAATGTCAATTCTTACGCGTCTGATTCAAAAACTTGGTGGTTGTCAACGGTCAAATGGCAATGCGCAAGCGCATTATACACTTCTACCAACTTGACATAAAATTTGTTATTCTATCAAAAATGTTAAGGGCTGATTTCGATCTTTTCACCTCTTCAAATTCAAATTCAATTCAATTTGTATTTATATTCAATTCAAATTCGAATTGTGATTTTTGTTTTTAAAAATATTAAGATGGTATCATAAAACGTATAACATCATTTAGTAGCTGAAAATTGTAATTTTCCCATAATGAAATGTCATTTATTTTAATTTACTTTGGAAAAAGTGTTTAATTCGTTATGAATGCTTTCATTTTTCGATTTGAATCTATGCGCGTGTAGAACAGAAATAATACTTTTAATCGGCGGTTGGTAACACGGAGATTCCGACACACATGCGAATGCGAATGTTATCATCCTGTTGACGCCGTATTGTAAAAGAAATATTGTTGAGTTCTTGTAGGTTAGTTTTCTTTGTTTGTTTTCTGATAATTTGACTTTTAAAGGATAGTCAGAATCATACGGAATCGTGTTATCGGTAAGTTTCCGTTGCTTCATTTTGAAGCACAATATAATTCCATCAATGAAATCGTTGAGAAGTTAACAAGTTCGTAATGGCATGTTCCATATTTCATTTTCGTAATGTCTTACTGGCGAATATTTCACCAGCATGATAATATCTCGTTTGACTATCAAAGATAGCACTAGAACAACATGGGTGAAAAGATGTGCTCTTAAACTTTTGTTTTGTTCTCATTTAATAACAAATTTTGAAACTATTTTGATAGTCGTCAAATGCACACCAACAATACACGAGTGCCACAATTTCAATTAATTCATTCTATGTTAATATCCGTTCGATTCGCCAAATATTCTAATGGATTTTATTTTTTAGTAAAACACCAAAATGTCGAAGCCTACGATCGGTAGAGGCCGAAGCTTAATGGATACGCTGTCTAGTGTAAATTCGACTAATCCAAATTCCATCCCTAATCCTAACCTTCGACCTGGAAGTGTTAGTACCTCTGCTACGAGAATCGGTCGTGGACGTACAGACATACCTACATTTGCTTCTCCTCAACCTGTGCTCAATGTGAGTTCTAAGCACTTATGGTTTCCTAAAATGTATAATGATTATTTTGCTCATACTCAATGATACTACTTTCATATTATTCTTTTAAGGAAAACACGCTTGATCAGCCGAAACCGAGTACATCACGTGGAATAGGACGCGGTTTCGATTTTAATGCTACGAATACATCACGTGGTGTAGGACGAGGCCTAGATTTTAGTGCACCGAGCACATCGCATGGAATCGGACGTGGCTCTAACAGTCTAAAGTAAATTCATAGAATGTTTTTGAAAGATTTAGAAACATAATAAGGTTTAATTTTCATTTAATGATTTTATTTTTTGTAGAAGTTCAACAAATTCACTTTATCAATCTGTCAATGAACCTATAAAATCTGTTAAAGAAAAACCTAAATATGAAAATGATGCTCATAGTTCAAGTGAGATTGAAGCTGCTAGTCCATATATGAAAAAATCTTTTGAATATGAAAATGATGCTCATAGTTCGAATGAGACTGATACTGCTAGTTCATATGTGAAAAAACCAAGAGAAATTCACGAAGTGAGAAAAAAATACAATGGTATTGATATGTACTTTGTATGATTTTCACATTTCGATTCTGTTTCAGAATAAAGAACCAGTCAAACGATTGGGCACAAGTGGAAATCAAGTTGATGTGAGTGCAAATTATTTGAGGTTATCATTTAAAGGTGGTCACGGAGCATTCGAATACAGGGTGAATTTCATTCCTGAAATAGATCACAAAGCATTCAGAATAAAGATGCTGAGAGGTATATTTAATCATTCTTCGAGGAATAGAAGCTTTATATGCAAACTTATGAAATGAATTGCATTTTAGAACATAGTAAGACCTTGGGAAAAGATCTTGTATACGATGGACAAACTCTTTATCTTCCAGAAAAATTAAATGATGAGGCTACAGTGCTACACTCTAAACATCCCGTTGAAAATTCTAAAATCACTATCAAAGTAAAGTTTGTTTTGTTCACATTCATCACAGTGAAATACTTGATTTTAATCTGATGAGTGAAAAAAAATCCAATATTTCTGATATTTTTATTCAGGTAGTATTTGTGAAAGAGAGAGATTTTTCTCAAATGGTTCATATCTTCAATGTACTTTTCAAACGTATAATGGCAACTCTCAATCTAGTGAGAATCGGACGCGATTGTTTCAATTTGGATAAATCAATTTCTATACCTCAACACAAACTGAAAGTATTACCAGGGTAAGTGGTTGATATTCTTATGTGTTTCATTTTAATACTTCAATTCTTATTCTAGTATTGTTTATTAATTCACAGCTATGTCACTGCTGTAAATGTTTACGAAGATGGACTTATGCTCAATTTGGATCCTTCACATAAAGTGATTCGAACACAGACAGTTCTAAATGAAATCAATGATTTGAAACAAGTTAAAAGTGTATATGAAAGAAATTCGAACACTGTGAAAGATTATATAGCATCAGCTTTAAGAGGAAAATCTGTCATCACCCAATACAATGGAAAATTATACACGTATGTATTTGAATAAGTACTGTAAATCTAGTTTTTATCGTTTCTGTTCTTATTAATTTTTTTTTCGGCATTTTAGAATTGATGATATAGATTTTAACAGAAATCCACTGTCAAAATTTACTCAAAACAGTGGAGAATCAATCTCATTTTTAGATTACTATCGGAATCAATATCAAAAAGAAATATTGGATCTGGATCAACCTCTACTTATTAGCAGGTAAATTCACATTGTTTAGATACTTGAAAATAAATTATGGATAAGGCAGTCGATTGATATTCGTTCTTCTGAAAGTTGATTGTTTCAGGTTTCAGTCGATTCAATATATTTATAATATAACAAATTCAATGTTTGAATGTACTGTTATTGAATCGAAAATACTTTCACTATGTATAATGTTACTTATCATTACTTTATATCAATTTAGGCATGTAACGAAAAAATCTAACCCGACTCTTGAAAAAACACATGACGAAAAACTCATTTGTCTAGTACCAGAGCTATGTAACATGACTGGATTGTCTGATGATATGCGTGAAAATACTACATTAATGAAAGATTTGAGTAGATACATGAAAATCTCACCCAACATTAGATATCAATCATTGAAAGACGTAAGTTTGCACCTATTTAAGCTGAATATTTTCATATCAACCACAATTTCATCTCATATTCTATATCGATTTACTATTTTAGTATGTCACAAATATTACTTCAAACGTAAACGCAAAAAGCATATTAGACAACTGGGGATTGAGCATTGATCCATTACCGGTGACTTTGTCTGCCAGAGAATTGAAACCAGAAAATATAAACTTTGGAAAATCTAAATCTATCATGGGTACGTCAGATGCGGAATGGAATAGGGGAGTTATGACTAATCCGGTTATAACACCAGTCGATTTAAATAATTGGACTATTTTGTACACTAAAAAAGATGTGAATAACGTAAAGGTAATCAACTGCGTATATAATACAATTTATTTTGTTTTCATTTCAATACATGTTTATTTTTGCATGTTCAGGAATTTTGTAAAACCGTCATGACATGTGGTCAAGGAACTGGAATTGTAGTGTCGCAACCGAAGTTGATATTGCTTCCATCAGACAAAACTGAAGTTTATGTATCCTATTTGAAAAAAGAGATTAATCCATATTTGCAACTGGTTGTTTGTGTATGTCCGAGCAGCCGTGATGACAGATACGCTGCTATCAAGAAAGCTTGTTGTGTGGAGCATCCTATACCTTCACAAGTACATGTTTTTTTCTTTATATGATCAATCATCTAAGAACATTTTATATACGAGGTTTTCAATATAATCATATATTTTTATGTTGAAAATTATCCACATTTTAATTTTAAGGTTATTAACGGATTTACTCTCTCTAAATCGAATAAACTGCGTGCTGTTTCTCATAAAATTCTTTTGCAAATGAATTGCAAACTAGGCGGTACCCTTTGGAGTGTTGCAATCCCTTACACTAAATTGATGGTGATTGGATTAGACGTTTACCATTCTGCAGGACACGGCTCACAATCAGTTTGTGGTTTGTATTATATTCATTATATAATTTCAGTTTTGAAACATATTTTTGATAAAATATTAATTTTATTCAGGATTTGTCGCCTCTTACAACCAATCACTCACTAGATGGTACAGTCGAGTGTGCTTCCAAAAACCAGGGCAAGAAATAGTTGATCAATTAAAGATTTGCTTTATGGACTCTATTCAAATGTATCTCACTACCAATGGTTGTCTTCCAGACAGAATTATTGTATACAGGTAACCTTCATTGAACATGATTCTTTTCATTATAATTTTTTATTAATATTTATATGAAAATGCAATTTTATAGAGATGGTGTCGGTGACGGCCAATTCAACGTGTGCAAAGACTACGAAGTCCCACAAATAGTGTCGTATTTCAAATGCATAGATAAAACATATGAACCAATGTTTACATACGTCATTGTACAAAAACGAAACAATACGAGAATATTTACCTCACCGTTGCAACGTGGACCTTGCAATAACCCCAATCCTGGAACTGTAATTGACAACACAGTGACCAGAAGATATCTGTGAGTGTGCAGTATTATCTTTTACTTTTTTCAAATTCTAATCAATAATGTTGAATATTTTCAATTTTTTTCAGATATGACTTTTATGTAGTTTCGCACAAAGCGAGAGAAGGATCGTTAGTGCCGACTCACTATGTAGTCATCTACGATTCATCGAACATGGAACCAGATCATATGCAACGGATGACATTCAAAATGTGCCATTTGTACTTTAATTGGCCCGGTACCGTTCGAGTGCCTGCTCCGTGTCAATATGCTCATAAATTAGCATTTCTGATAGGTTCTAGTGTCAAAAGTGAACATGATATATGCCTTGCTAACAGGCTTTTCTTTTTGTAATTGCCACAAAAAGATTTCCATCATTCTGCACACTGTGATGAAGAGCGATTTTTATTTCGTTACTTGTCAGTATTTTTACTTGTCATAATATGTATAAGAGTGACAAATTTTATTGGTACAAATCTTGACAAATTAGCTCTTTGCACTTAATGTATCTTTCTGTAACAATATTGTCGATATTGACCAAATAGAATGTAAAATCTTACAATTAGTGTTAAGAATCTGAAAGTGCTTGAGTGAAAAGAGCTAAAGTGATTACTAATAATCCACATATGTAGATTATTACTAACATAATATTAAGTAATGAGACTGATAATATAATCGAATTGTTTTAATTTTTCAATCTTCATGTCGTATGTAAATTGAAAATATTTTGTCTGCATACATACGAGGGGAGGTCCAAAAGTTCGTGGAATGAAAGGGTTCTAAATATAATTTAACAACAAATCTATTTTTTCCTTTCAATATAATCTTCCTAAAGCTAAATACACTTATTAGATCTATGAATTTATTTTTCTATACCATCATAAAAATATTTTTATCTTTTGAGCCAAAATTGCCTACTTTACCTCATTGTCATCGGAAAAATTTCTTCTCTTTAAGTCTTTTTTCAAATTTGGTAACAAATAAAAATCACTTGGGGTCAGATCTAAACTGCAGGTGGGCATTTTAGTGATTCAAAGCTATGTGTGTGCAGAGGAGCAATTGCAACTCTGCTCTTGTGAACTGGCGCGTTGTCTTGCAAGAGCAACACACTTTTGGTCAATTTTACTCGACATTTTCCCTTGGTGATCTTCTTTAATTTTTCTAATATCGTTGCGTAGCATTCTCCGGTTATGGTTCTTCCCTTTTCTTTGTAGTTAATGAATAATATCGTATCACAATCCCAAAAAACAGTAGCCATCAACATTTCAGCTGACTCCGACATCCTGAATTTCTTTGGCGGTGGTGTCCCCTTTTTATGTCATCACATGGACTCTTATTTAGACTCAGGTTCAAAGTGATGAATTTACGTTTCATCTCCGCTAAAAATCCGCATCAAAATCCGTGCAGTTTTGTCTCCACACAACTTCAAAAATTGTTTGACGCATCGACGCGCTGCTGTTTCTGAAGAGGCGTGAGCATTCTCGATACCCATCTTGCACCGACTTTTATTATACTCAGATGATCATGTAGGATTCGCAAAATGGTGGTATCTGATACTCCAACTAATGCAGATAAATGTTTTTTTTTCAAACAGGTGTCCTCCATTACAATTTTATCCACTTTTTCAGCGATAATTGATGTGATGGCCTCAACTGGCTTTCCTGAGTGGGGGTCATCTTCAATCGACTCCTGACCACGTTAAAAAAGACCAAGTCACTTGAAAATCATTGATTTACCTGGGTACTGATATCCATAAACTGTTTCCATTCATTCATAATGGTCTGCACATTCTGTTCTTGCTTGGCAAGGAATTTTATCACAGCACGGTGTTCAATTTTCTCCACAGTGTCAGTTTTCTCTCGGATTGACTTGTTTAGCAGGCGATTTTTCGTTAACTAATAATACGAAAGAGCTGAAACTTAATTTATATACTACTGATTAGTCACTAATTAATATAACATATAGGGACTGATCCTATCCCCACTTCATCCCCTCCATTCCACGAACTTTTGGACCTCCCCTCGTAAGAGTCTTTTAGTGCTGAAAATGACTAACTCCAATAATTATAAGCAAGAAGCCAAGAAAAACGATTGATCCTATTTGAAGTATTTTCTAAGATTGTTTATAATTAACTACGATGTGGTTAATTCACATCACAGTACAGAATTAATTGAAACGGCTTCTGAAATAAATGATTTGTTATCCGGTCATCAAATGAATTCTGTTGTTTAATGATGCTTGTGTAACTTTATTATTCATGAAAGATATATAACATAAAAAAAGTTATGACCATACCAAGTGTTTTAACATTAAAATCTCATTTTCTTCAAAATGTAGAGTTAGTTACGATTAATTTTGACTGACCCATATATCTGTACTTATATTTTTCGGTGAACCTACAAGCCTCGAATTCCATGTTCAGATATACATACATATGTCACTGTAAAAGAAGATTGGTTTATTTGAAAAATGGGTTTTTGAGTTATTAGTATCAAAAAATTCTTTATTCACCCTCTATTTGTATCACACCAGTATATTCTTTTTAATAAAAATCCTTCAGATGGTGTTTTTCCGATTTGTATTTAAATTAAAATTGTCATAATTACATACACCCAATTCTCGTTTTACAAAAAATAATCGTTTTGTGAATATTTCAATCTTTTTACTGCGACAATATATCGATTCGAAACTGATTGTGTGGGTTCACCGTACACCATTATTTTATTTTTTAACCAATTATTTTTTTTCCTTATCGTTGATTAGATTTTATTCATGTTCAACTTAAATTTTATTTTTACTATCATAGAGCTAAAAACATACTTGCAATTTTCACTAGTGTGGAGATGTTTGAAATAAATGAGCGTGATCATCAAAGCATTTTATATAACAAACATATTATGCCTAGGAATATCTATTATCGAAGAATCCAAACATCTCATTAATTTAAGTTTCTTAAATCCATTCATATGTGTACCTTACTAGGTTTATGTCAATACATACATATGTACCTAATCAGTATGGAAATGTATGGAAGCATGCAAACTACACCGATTCCAACTCTATACAAAAGAAGTACCCATCGGATAGTTGGTCTTCCTAAAATCACGGGTCTGCGGGTCTCTTAAGGCATCTACAAATTTTTATTTTTGTGCATTACACCTATGTGACTTTTAGTGGTGTTACCATGTCAAATATTATCTAAAGATTTATTAATTGTTATATTTGAATTTATAATGAAATAAATCGTTATTTTTACATCCAGTTGTTCATATTATGTTTATTCAACATAAGATTCACCCAAATGCATGTACCTACATATGAGTTTTTGACGTTCATTTCAAAAATCATGATATTTACAGAAGACTATCCAATATGATCTGACAACATTAATTTCATTACCAAAAGTACAGTAGTGTAATTTTTCTCGCAGAACACAATTCATGAGTATTTCGAACAGAACCATAGATGGCCTCTGAATTGTGACAATGTCTACTCTATAATTTCAATTCATGTTTCATTCAGTGACCGAACGTTGTTATTGTCGGTCGTATGGATCACCATAATATACAATAACACAATTCTTTCATTTACAAGTGAAACATAAAATGATTAAACTGTTAAATTGCATCACAGCATTGTGCTGGTGCTCGTTCTTCATCTGTGAGTAACATTCCATATACAAATAACTAAACTATTATTCAATTCGCGAAATTATTACATCAATTTATGAATATTCAACTATCAATTCATCAGAATCATGCTGAAGATATTTTAGAACTCATCCATTTTACGCCTGCCACTATTCATAATAGTACTAAATATTTTGCTGATCTACCAATAAAAAGGATTATTCAAATTCGATAAAAGTTCTAACCCAATTTGAAAAAGTTTATAGATAAACTTTAAACACTTTGGCTTTTATGTACATACTAACTTAAGTGTGTTGTGATTTCGTGCGCTGCTGTGGCGTGCGTAAAACGGACGAGTACCAATATTTTAGCATAATTGAAAGATTATCCTATACGTGTGCAGTCGGATACGGATTCATGCGGGTGCTCAATAAAAACGAGTGAAATTGAAGCGACAAAAGATTGTCGGTTGCATGCTGCACACATTATTATGTATCACATGCAACGCGTGCATATATTTTGAATAGAAATCCGATTATATTAATAAGCTTATTTAGTGTGTTCAAATACATACAAAAAAATATATAATTTCAATTCTAATTGAATTGCATTGTTCATTTGTTTTTTTGCTTTAACGAGGTTATGGAGTCAAAGTTTATGTTTGTGGGACGAATATGTGGTTTTATCATATTATACTGCGTTTATATATAGCTGTTGCAATTTAATTTATTGCTTTAAATTAGATACGAACATTTTGTGAGAAAAACAAATGCAACATTAATGGAAACAGCTACATGTAAATGTCTCATTACATCGAAGAGGTATCGAAATATTTTTTATGATGCATGTTTTCGCATAAGATCGATGTATAATTTATGAAATCGGAAGTTTTTTTGAATTGATAAAATGCATGCAATCGATATTCTGAATTTTAATGAAATCGATACGAATAGGGCAATTCTGTAATAATTCAATGATCGCCATCTCTCCCGGAAACGAAATGAAATTTAGCTGAAAACATGAGATTGCTTAAAAATTTATTATTGGATACTTTTGTAAGTTTCATTTATCGATTCACTACTGAGGTAGATTCAACGTGTTCGTTTCTCTTCTTGATAACTTTTGACCCTTTGACACGATATCTGTATTAACATTGACTTCATAAACTATTTTTTTTTCATACAAGTATCTAATTCGATGAAATAAAACAAACCTTTATTCAACATAACAATCGACTCACAATCAGCTCTGAATCAATTCAACAGAAATTTATTTCACTTTCGAAATCATCAGCCAATGTGTGTGTGTTTTTTCCAATTTGTGTTAATTTTGCATGTTTTTTAATTGCATGTTATTCGCTTACTGGTGAAATGTTCCAAAAACTTTTTTGCTTTCTTTATAGGTGCACTTTGTCGATCAGCTCCTGGTTAGTACACACCTTGAAGTTTGACAAGATTTTGATCAATTTTGGGTTTGGGTTTTGTGATTTTTTCGTATGTAACAGCATGAAAATCTCTTGGAGACATGTATGTAATATCTTAATTTGATGGTTTTTGTGTTTGTACATTCGTACATAAGTTCGTTTACATCTGATTTTTTTCTCGAAGCAAAGAGCGTTAAATGTCTTTTTCGACGAAAATGTCGAATATAACGATGCACATTCGTGTTTGTACTTATTCGAAAATAATATTTGAACTATTGAGTTTTTCTTGTAAAAAATAAGAACTTATTTGATTTAGCTTAAAATGAAAAATTTCGATTGTCGTTATGATCATCGATTGAAATGTAGCAATATGTTAGTTAAATAATATTTATTCATAACAAATACGAAAAGATTTCAAATATTGTTCGTGTTCAACAAATTCGTCAAAATTATCGTAAAATCATGCTACATATGAAATTACTCGTGACGTTAATTATGAAAGTGAATCAAGTACACCGATTAAAGAAGTGCGATTAAAAATTTTCACTTCGTGAAATACGAACGATTAATTTTCTAAACGTTTTTCATTGATGAAATTAAAAGTTATTAATTTTGAGTCTAATAACTTTGAACCACATTCATCATATCGCGTTATGTTCGCTTATTTAACAATTGAATGAAAATATTTTAAAATAAATATTAAGAAGTTCAAATTATGATGCATTTCTATTTCTCAAATGAATGTTAATGATTTAGCACACATTATTATAGAAAAATATTTGTTTTTGAGTCCAGTTAGAATCCAATTATGACGTTTTTAAAATGTTAATTTTCGTTGAATAAGTATGTCACTGTTGCTAAAAATTACCGCAAAATAGAAACATCATAAAACTTCTCAAATTCTCTAAAAAATGGTTCGTTAAACAAATGTCAATAAAGGAAAAATATATTATTTTCAAATCAAGATCATTCTAATTATGACTAATCACGAATACCGGATACATTTATTCATCAACTTAAAATTTATCCTATTTTTAACATCCATTTTCAAACAAAAACATTTTTATCAGTCGGAATCATTTTGAACCATCTCGATTATAATAATAACAATGAAACATTCACATGCCATTATTGCAATAGATACGATTATTTAAATGAAATAACATTGACACAGTACCATATTCTACTTTCGTGAAACAAAAAGGACATTTCTGATTCAAACTAGAAAAATATGCATGTAAATTAATTCGAAGACATCCAAAAAACCGTTATACGCCTTCACGGAAACCGGTCGTAGGAATCCTCACAATCAATCTCATATTTTAAAATTTTGTTATAGAAGAATAACCTTAAATGTCATTAGTATTAAAGTTTATAATCGCGTGCTAAGAAAATATGAAACGTCACTGACGCCGGTATTGGAACGTCACCGAAGTGGCGCGACGAAGAATCCACCACCAGCATCATCATCAGTGATCATGAACATGATCAGTGGCTCGTCAGCCGTCGTGCAGCACGCATTTACTGTCATTTATAATTTTTTTAACAATTTTTACAAAATTTTGATCTATAAAATAAACTTAGTTCTTTGGATTGAAGTCCGGAACTGATCAATCAGCGCGAGGAGTCGTTCTTGGTTCGGGTTCGTCGAACTTTTCGTCGAAGCGTATTCCGAATCGTGATTTGTTTGCTTAAATACTTTTAAATTTATTTATTCAGTCGATCGTGAAAATGTTCAGTTTTGTCTTTCGAACGCATATTTGATGTGCAAAGTACGAAAATATATGAAGATCAACTTCGTTGAATGAAGGTCAAACGGTATCCCGACATTGGCTCGCACCTATATAAGCGCATCAACAATAGGGCGCTATAAAGTATCGATAAATAGGACATCGATATTAGAGCGCAAAATAATACTTTAAAATAATTAAATGTTAAATGTGCCGGTAAAACTAATTTTAGTTTAAATATTTTGAAAACTTTTTAAGTTTCATCATTTCGATAGACCTTGAGAGAGATAAGAAAATTCTTCAGTTCGCGAAATCAGCGGCTGAAAAAACAATCAGATTAGAAAGTAATTTTTTTCCGAATCGCGCCACGCTTCGCCGGTTCGAAATCAAAAGTGGAATCGGAAAGATGAGACCGTGAAGAATCGAAATAGAGAATTATTATCAATCGATGGCGGATTCTTCGTTTTTTATGTGGTGGATGATAAACAGAATGTCGTGGATGATGAACAAAACGTGGTGGATGATAGCTTGGTTGTCGCTGACCGCGCACGCTTTCGTGCTTTTGTCATCTGCAGCAGCCGGAGGAGCCGGATTCGCTGGACATGGAGTTCCTGGATCTCCAGCCAAAGTTTACACTCTTCGCTCTGAGACTCTTCTGGCTGAGGCTGATGAGGCTCCGCATCATGTTGGACATAGGATTGCCGGAAGGCTGCACGTTTCTACCGCTTGGCAGGGATTTGAAGATCATCAAATCATTAGGTTTCAAGTGAGGATTTTTTTTAAATCAGAAATTATTCTTTTAATAAAAGTGATGAAAATAAAATAAAATTATTTCCAACAAATAAACTTATTGATGGAACAGTTTTGAAAATATAATTGGTAAATGATAAAAATCTATATATTTTTTTTATATTTTCAGTTAATAGCACCAAAGTTGTATATAAAATCGAGAAAAGCACCAGCTCCGGAAGGTTTTGTCGAACATACATCCTTCTTGGATTCCATGAAGAACGAGCCGTTTTATGCCGTTTGGAAAATGGGAGTTATAGAAAAAATTTATATCGGGAATGAAGAACCTCTTAGCTTAATTAATTTCAAAAGAGGACTTATAAGTCTATTTCAGGTATAGATACAATTAATTTTTACTGATAAGTTGAAGAATTCATAATTAATGTAGGTATTTTGAATACTTTTTCAGTTTCAAATACTAGATATGGAAACTAATGAAACGGACGTTTCTCACTTTTGTAATGTACATTATACTTCTTTATCGCCGACATCTATTAGGAAAATGAAGGTATGAATCTTTTTAAGTATTATTTTTATTATTTGATAATTTAATTATTATCAATATAAATTTCAGACTAATTGCGTGGAACCAATAGACACATTGAATAATATTCACCCAGAAAAAATTCTCTCGGTTGTTTCAAAAAGTAGTAGACTTACAGATTACAAAATGAATAATGATAATACAATTTTAAAATCAATTGTTAGTAAAGAAATACATGTCATGAAAATGGCTATAAAAGAAGATGCAGGCAATCAAATCAAAGTTACACAAGAGTTAATATTGAATGAAAATGAAAAAGGCGAATCATTCCATTTAGTAGCTAAAACTTTGGATGAAGCTATAAAGGAATTGCGCAATAAACAAGACAGTTTAAAAGAACAAACCTTGAGCGCCGTACGAGAACCTCAAGTTTGCCAAGACGATTGTCCAACAGTATGTGTTATAATATTTCACTTATTCAATTTCATTTTCAATAATTATTTCAATTGTTTTGTGAACAGCTAGCGAAATTGGTGAAAGATAATCGAGAAGTTCTGAAAGCTTCGCAACTCGGCTCTGCAAAATCGGCTATAGTATTTATAAAATTGTTGAACGTGGCTCGTCAATCGTCGCCTGATGAAATTTTAAAGGCACTGAAAGGAGTGAAAAATAAAGAAATATTGTGAGAATATCATATATTAATGGTGTATGTTTCCTACATAATTATTAAAGTTGATGTATTTTTTACAGACAGCAATTGTGTGACCTCGTCGGCCTCACTCAGACAATAGCCGCTCATCAAGCTGCGAAAAAGTTTCTACATTTTGATAGTGAATTGGATGTTGTGAACACTGAAAGATATCTGTGGGCACTCTCGATAGGAACTCAACCTCGTGTAAGTACCTACATGTAATTAATGAATAGAATTATTAACTCTGTTGACTTCTTATGATATTTATAAACAATTTGATTTTAAGGAAGAAGTTATTTATGATTTGATCAAAATATCGGATAATAAAAACATTCCTAAAAAATTGGAGGATACTTTAGTATTGACAATCAGTGCCATGGGAAATAAATTTGCTCAACAATCCAAATCGAGTTTCAAACATAAAGTAATAATAAATTTTATTTGACAAAATTTTGATTGAATTTGCAGTTAAATATCAATTTACAATTTTTATTGGTTTCAGGCTGTGATGAAAGTGAAGAATCGTATTGAATATTCATTGTCAAAATGTGAAGATGATGAATGTCGTGTTTTATACATGAGAGCTATAAAAAATTTAAAACATCCAGAGCTATTGAGTGTTATTTTACATTCTGCTGAAAATGAACGTAAACTAGTATCTGTTGCCGCTATGAAAGCTTTAAAATCAATGCCCAAACATTACTGGGATGACAATGTGATAAAAACTTGTCAACGAATATTTTATCAATTGAAAAAACGGTACGATTCCAGCTCTAGAACATTAGCAGTAGACATTATATTAGATTCAAGGCCTTCAGAGAATATTATCAGGGAATTAGTTTGGTTTTTGACTCGACAAGAAAAGGAATATGAAGTTAAACAGTTCTTGTTCCAAAGATTGCAAATGATTGCTGACAAATGTTCAATATTCAGAAATATTTTGATGAACATAATCAAAGGAGATAGAGCTTTAAATAATTGGAACATTTTAGGACAAAGAGGTATAAAACTGATTTATTACTTCCCAAATTATTGTTATACTTCAACATTAAAATATATTCTAGGATTAACTACTGCTTTCATGAGGCCATTTATGAGAACACCATCTGTTAACGGATCATTAGTAACAATTCAAGAAATTTCCGGAGGAATATTGAAAAGAGGTCATGTCGATATTGTAATTGAATCGAATGGAGTGGAAAAAGAATTGTTTAGTGTAAGTATGAATATCTCTTACAGTAGAAATCGTAATTTCCAATCTTCAAAATAAATATTATACTGTACCTACCTGCATATTCAATTTTTCAGTTGGGTCTATTCGCTGGTGGTTTGTCTAGTTTCATGGGTTCAAACTCGAATAATGATGATAATGAACCAGCTGAAGATGAGTCTGCAACTGCTGGCATGGAATTGACTGTACAAGGAGTTCAAATTCGTCCATTCACATTTTTCTCAGGACAAGGAGAACTCATGGGTCACGTGTGGTCTGGTACTGCTAGTGATCGAACAACAGCATTCCAGGTATATTACAATTTTTCTGTTATTTTTATAATTTTTGTGCTATGTGAGTTTGAAAATATTCAATTTTACAGGCACTACTGTTGCTTCATGATCACGCCGAATGGATCACTCTTGGAAATGGAATATCAGTTGAAATGAAGTTATTAGGTGCAGCTTCATTTGATCTAGCTGGAGAAATTCAGCTTTCGATATGGAGTCGAGTCGCTCATTCTGTTGTAGAAAAACGGTATCACATCATATTGATGCAAATATAAGTTATCTCTTATGTATTGTTATTAAACTTTGCTTATTTTTTAGCGCTGGCATTGCAATTCAAGGTTTACTCAAAGCAGATACATCATTTGTTCGATCTCAAGTCGATTTTCTCATAACGACAGAACCAAAACTCAGTCTTGTATCTGATATTGATTTTTATAACGATATTGCTCTTTGTATGCAATTGCAACAACCAAATTCAATAATCAAGTAATTTCAAACATTCTGCAAATAAAATCATATATTTTCTTTGATTTCAAATATTTCTTTCCGTTTCTTTTCAGACACAATATTTACAAAGTGGAACGTATACCAGGTAGCAAACACAAGCTCCGCAAGACCAAATACAAGAACACACAAGTGCCGGGGAAAACGTATACACTGAATAGGAAAAATAATTTAATGTGCAATGTGATTCATAATAAATAAGGCATTTTAAATACAAAACATAGGTCGATTATACATATTTATCGAGGGTTTAGTTCCAATTGGAAATACTTAAATTTTCATTAATGTAACAATGATTATACATTTTTATGCTGTTGTAAAGATCTAGTCATATTATATTTTAACATTAATGTTATGTCGCTAACCTGCTTCAAATCCAAAATCTACAATTTTTTCATTGTGTAGTGTGAAAATGGTAATTTAACTATTTTAAATAATGTAGTGAAATCGTACTGATTAAAATAAAAATACAAATTTAAGTATAATTAGATTAAACATTGTTACCACTTCGATACACTATGATTTTGAAACCATACTGAGCCAGTATCTATGTAAAATATCATCATTCCATTTAGAAAATAACATTTTGCAATTTATTAAAGTTATTGATTAGAATAACTTTATTCTGTATGAGAAATTCAATAATAAATGAGACCATGAATGTTTTCAGTGATTTTGTGTTTTTTTGAAAAACCTACATATTGAAAAATTTGTAATATAGGTACGCTTCACATACAACGTAGTTAAACATAAAAAATTGAATATATTGAATTGTAAGAAACTTGACTTAAACCTAAATTATATTACATAGGTAGGTATTAATGGATATATTTGAATAGTAGGTAGGTATATTATGAAATGATGAAATTGATTTACAAATGCATTTCAGTCTCCATTAGACTTTCTCGTTTTCTTCAGACCTCGAGGGTTGAAATACCACAACAATTAATCACATGGCCGGAAAAAGGGCTAAGTTGCCATTTCCTATATGGCGAAAACCTTTTTGAGCCTTCGAGAAAGTCTATTGTGAGAAATTTATATTTTCTCACCATTTTCATCGACCTGTATACGTACATACCTATAATGATTCTGCCTTTTAGATTCAGATTCAGTGTTCAAATATTAATTTTCATGTCGAGTGAAATTTAGGTTTATGTTGTACTTTGACGAAACGAAAGTTTTAAGTTTAATTTCGCGGTTCTTATTCGGTTTTCTCAACCGTGAAATAATTCATCAGCTATGTTTGGGAATAATGAAAACGTTTCTATTACATTTAAGTCTCCTTGAGAATCAAAATAAGTAATTCTTCGCAGTTTTCAAACATTCATCATAAATTATTTTTTCATTAGGTACATAAATCCTTCGAGTCAGTTTCTACTGTTGAAAACAATCTTAAACAATAGAACCAAACACAAAAGTCATCCATACAATTTTTGTTCTACTTTCTGTAAATGCCATAACCACAATTGTTTTCTGAGGAAAACATTTTTTTATCCTCCACGTAATATTTTGTGGTTTAAACTTATCATTTTCTACATACGACCACAATAAACATTACAAACACGGGTCACGTTAACAATGGATAAACATACAATTAGATATCGAATTTTTCAAAGCAAATATGATGCTATAAACGAATATCCATAAATTTTTTACTACGTTTTATTATGGAATAAAAATTGCGAATTTTTTCCCTCGCTTGCGTTTCTTTATAGCGAAAAACGTGACAGCTGTGAAATATTAAAGCTGCGCTAAAATTTTCTTTAACTTGCATTATTCATTCGAATTTCAACATTTAAATCTTGAATTGATTTATGAAAACGATAGAATTTTGTAAATTAAGACCTCTTTATCCCATTGCGAGTATATAACTCGTTTTTTTTTTAATAATATTTTCATTGCATTTTTTATTTTAATTCAATTTTGAATATTTACGAAACTAGTCAATATTTTATTCAATTTCAAATACTTCAAGTTGTTTTTCTCAAGCAAATTACTTGTGAAAAACAGCTTGAAACTAGTTTGTGAAAAGTGGCTTGATACACGCTTGTGAGAAACAGCTTGAAACACCCTTATAAGAAAATGATTCATGCTTGAATGTAAAATCAGCAAAAATATTTGATCAGAATGAATATTGATGAGTATTGAAGCATGCTAATGTATGCTCTCAATAAACAGCTGAACATAAACATTATTATTGATCAAGTAAGGGTCACAAGTTCAATCAAGCGATATGATTCAATGTAGCTAATCTTATTATTATCAAATTTCAAATTACATCGGGATCATAAAATGAATTGCGAAGGACACACAATAATCTAGACGAGAGAATATCATCCGCTTGTTTACAATGGATATTGAATGGGGTAAGAAATTGGTGCACGTGCTGAGTTCGACTAAGTCCAACAAACGACCCATTTGTCCACTAACGAGTTTCTCTGCAACCTTAAATATCATCCACTTAAGCACTGAATTGTGTAAGGGTTCGTGGAGATGTGGATGTAGGTCATTTCGACGACAAATCTATGGAAAAATTGCTACTTTGGATGTAGAAGTTTAGTGTATAACACACAAACAATCAGCTACAAATTAGTTCACAGTTTGTATAGTATCAATAAAAATAATTGGAGCTGATATTGATAATTAACAAAATTTGTGAGCAATTTAATTTAATTCAATTTTTAATCTAGAGATCTATGTGTGTTTAAAATTTTGCGCCTGATTATATGCAATTTTCGCAACATCGATGTAAAGTAAATTGCAGTTCAGTATAGATTAGTGAGATTGTATGTATTTTGTATTTGATTTGATACTTTCAGTTTATTAATATATAATCGATATAGGGATGTTTATCTTTTATCCAAGATATATTAAATTTATCTGAGAAACTGAGTTAGTTTCAATAAACGGATGTTTTCGAAAGTATGTCGCGTGTTGAGCATAATAATATGATATCGAATTTCGATTCGAGACTAACTTTATATAATACACTTGCTGAGTTCTTAAGAGATGAAAATGTACGTTAAAAGATTCTGCGATGAATATTCATACCCTTTTCAAATTGAATGAAAATATCTTGTATTATTATGATGTGAAAATATCAATGTTAGATACTTGAAAGTTCTTCTATAACATTTTCATAAAAATGCACTAATTCATTCCATCAATCTTGTGAAATTCAATATTGTAAATATTACGACATGTCTTATAAGATCTGTAGATATAATACTATCTACAACTGAATTAATTGAAATGCGTATAACTGATAAAATTACAATTTTGCTGAAAAAAACATTTCAACATTGTCTCGCACATAATTAAAAATGAAATCAAAATTCAGCTACTGCTTATCGTTTTAACACAACAATAATTCGAAATATTTTATTCCATAACACAAATAAATATTCTATTTCAAAATTTATTATGAATATTCAATAATATTGCCACTTCAATATCGAAACTACATCGAAACCTCGCATCAATACACACTCCTAAACAATCAATAATTTCATCAATATAATCAATCAATATCGAAACAACTCATCGACGATAATAATCAAACGTGTAGGTGACACTTAAATCGAATTAACACAAAAAACAAACAAACCAACCGAAACAATGAACTGCCTACGCTCGATCGAATCACAACACAGAACGAAACAAAGCCACACAGAACAGACGAAAATCAATCAAACGATCATCAAACGATCGACGAACGATCTATAAAACGATCTACGAGATCTAAGATCGACATCTGACTGAAATCCACAGTCAAAACACCTGAATATTTCATATAAGATTGTATAGGAATCAGCTGGTCACGCAGAAAACGAGTCAGTTTCGATTGGCCTTCGCGCTAGTCGGACGCGTGTCGAGAAATTCTCGTTCTCGATTCTCGATTTTCGGTTTTTCTCAATCAAAATCGTTGATTAATTCAAGATTGTTATATTTCGATATCATGCCGAAGTCTGGTGAGTCTATTTTTTGAGTTTTTTCCCGCTTTTCGTCGACGGTTTGTGTGTAAACAGTGCGATGTTTTCGTTGCGTGCATTGTTTGTTTGAAGTTTGTCAATTATGGTTTTGATACGATAATTGATGGTTTTATTTAGTGCGAATTAATTAATGATGTGTTTATGTGATTTATGATTAGTATTGAAGAATTGTTAGGTTATTCGTTGTTGCTCGCGGATAGCTCATATAAATTCAAGAATCTATGTACTGTATAATGTGTGTAGTGCAAACTTGTTTTTTAATTAGATTCGGAATATATGTATTGAAAATAAATTGAAGAATATTTTTTAATGAAATTGAATTAATATGATATATTCATTTATTAATATAAAAAAAAACGATTTTATTTTATTTAATCTGATACTTATTGATAATTATTATACTCGTACATTAAATTTCGTTCATATGTGAAAATATTAAATAATTAATTAGTAAAGTGACGTAATATTAATCTCTATTCTAGCATTAATCAAATATCAAGAGCATTACGAATTTCTAGGTAATGCACGATATATTAATTACACAAATAGGGTACTCGTTAATTATTAATACACCGAATTTTCAAAGAGAATCCAAATACTATAATCGCGGATGATTTTTAATTAACCTTTAATTTAATGAACTTGAACGATAACAATAAAAAGCAATCTGGCAAAGTCGTTCTGTTCCATTCGTAATTGGGTCATGCTTTCGAATGTAAAATTCAGCCAAACGGGTTACTTTTTACATTTTACAAAAGTGAGAGTGCTGAGCAACAAGTACAAATACTGTAAACCGTAACTATTACATCACAGTGAACTTTTTTAATTAAACCGAGTTCAAAATTCAATCATCAAATTGAAACCACTCAGTAATTAGACCCACAAACGTAAATATAATCGAATAAATACCTTTTAAAAGGTCATATTTCGATGTGCCCTTTTCAAAAGTCATCGTTTAATTTTTTTATCGATTCAAATGACGCAATTTTCACCAAACGAAATTCGCGAAGTCTTCAAGTTTTAATTACATTTGTACATTATGCACGTAGCGTTCGCATTACGCTAATTTACCGCCAACTTTAGACTTTATAGAATTTCAGCAAAAGTACTATAAAACCGCTATATCGCTTAATTAAATTTTTATGGTCAGTGCCCTCAATATAAGGAACTAGCGAACGGAAAACAAACTTCCGTCGAATCAAAAGTTGAACGTTTTTATAGAATGACCGCATAATATCCGCGGATTATAAACGGCGATTAACAAGCAGATGTACCATAATCCTTATTTTTTTATATAAAATTATTCAAAATCTAAAAATTTGAAACTTTACAAACTAGAAATTTTCTAAACATAGGTACATATCCCTATTATAATTTTACTAACGTGCATCTCTCTGTCGCACGATTTGTATGGGATTTCTGTGAAGCATTGAGAATATTAATTCAAAAAAGGGATTTTTGAATTATTAAATATGTATATCATTCGAGAATTTTCGTAAATATGTAATATTATTTATTATTTATTAATAATAATTTTAAAAAATAGACAAAACAGCTACAAAATCTAAACAAATACGAAAATAGGACATTTAGTCTCGGAGTTGCTAGTGTTTAATATGTCTACGTTTACATATGATTATTCTCCTTTTTTAAATTCTATCTTACATATTCTATTTATTTATATATTCTGCTCTATCTTACAACATTTCATCTACAAAATATCAAAAAATTCTTAAACAAAAATCAACTTCTCTCGTTCGAAGAGACTATTTTTGAAGGAGAGTTCGGAGTACGAATAAACCATGTGAACCTAGCTTAACTTAATTTGTGTCCGGTATTTCATTAAGTCCAATTATCTAGTTCAAGGCTGCAATCACACGAAAACTTTTCGTATTAATAATAAAGAAAACACCCGTCGAAAGAACGAGCCAACACCATCGATCAACGCCGAATGAAATCTCCATAAAAACTTTATTATGCGAAAATCAAAAGACGCAAAAAAACTCTATGAAAAAAATTGAAACTCAACACCAAGATGATAAATCGAAAAATCCCATTCGATAATGACTCGTTTGAATGTTGTGGAGAAAAAATCGCACAACAATCGTTAAGCGAACACTCGAACGTTTGTCGCAAGACGTTCTCTGTTTGCACATGTGTGTATACTTATCATTTTATACTTTCGGTTGAACAGTATTTTTTTTTCAGACGATTCGCCTCGTTTCGTAAGCAGATTCGAAACGTTTTCGGACTGTGACTCAATGAAATTAAAAAATTCGCTATAGAAGACTCAAAAAAATTTTCGATCTTCGAAGGAGATTTTGCGGTTTTTCGCATCGGATTTATTTTCTTTTGCGATTTTTTTTAACAATTTACATATTCGTGAATGTCGACGAGTTTTGTGAAATTAAATTTACAATTTTATATGAATGCACAAGGAGAAATGCGTATTTTTCTTCGAAGATTCGCGTCGTTTTATCTCGATGAAGTATCAAGGGCGCGTAAAGTTTAATTATATTTTTCGTTCGCAAATCTGTGTCTTTTTGCGATTGTTTCTGTTACATTTGAATATTTATTTTTTCATTGTGAACACTTGACGATTTATTGTGAATAATGGTTGTGTCTTATTTAGAATTCGTGTCAGCAGATGTTTTGTTATAGAAAATATTTCTAGATTCGATGAAATATTTGAAACACGAAACGAAAAGAAAATATGAAAATGCGCATTTGGTTCGTTGAAATTATTTTATTGTGAATTTAAAAAATTCATATTGAAATCGTAAAATATCAGTTCCATTAGAAAATATTATTATCTATTCCACGGTATATATTTTATGTAACTACTATTATTCGAAATGACCACCATCGCTATCATTAGACTGATCTAAATCCATTTATATGCAAACACGTGCAATATTATCAAAGTACATTATAAAATCATAACACAGTACACATAAAACGCCATCAAACTCACATTACGATATGAAATTCCCTAATAAAATCAAAACATTCGATAAAAACTGAAAAAACCCTTTCCATTTACTTTTCAGAACTTAGCAAGCTATGAAAATTCGGAAATCTCAAGTATTTTTTAAATTTAGAAGAAAGACGTATCAATTTGCTTCAATGAAATTAATTTTAAATTGAATCTAGAGTATGTATTCCTTTTTATGCGATTGAATTTTTTAGTTAATGTTAAGAGTATATACCTGGAATTATTTTCATAAATGCTTATTCTATAAACTTTCCAAAAATATAGGGAATCTTGAAGAAACTTGATTCCTTCCCCTTTGATTTATTACCTTTAACTCTCTTTAAGAAAATCGTATTAAAAAGACGTGTCAATACACTCAAAATTAAATTGGCTTTATTTTGACACTATTTAAAAAAAAAACATGATTTTTGAAAAGAAAGTTAGAGGCGAAAACAAAAGAAGAGATCAAGTTTCCCAGACGGCTCAAGTCTCCCTACAATCTCCTACAAATTTGCACATCTTAAATTGAAAGATTCGACTCTCGATCATTTTACTCAACAGTATCGATATAATCATTAGAAATTATGTTCAAAGACCATTTTAATAATAATTGATGACTGAAAAGTCCGAGAGGTATAAGTGACATTCTTGCCGAAATTGAGTTATGTACAGGAATCGTTTCGATGTACGCTCATTTTTTGGTGGCAAAAGGATATAAACGAACTTAGAATGTGTACCGAGATATATCATCAAATCACTCGACCTCCTCCTAATACATGTAGGTACATGTTCAACTTTGTACGCTATTTTCTCGAAATCACCGCGAAGTCACTTGTAGCCCTTGGCCTTTTCAGTCGTCAATTATAAAAAAAAATGACTAAAACACTCTTATTGATACATTTTACAATCAAAAAAGACAACCTATCCCCAACATACATAGTATTAAAAAAAGGCAAAGTCGCAAAACCCTCAAAGCAATCTTTCGTATGGCGTGCCCAATCCCCATTACTTGCCTCTTCCTTAAAACGTGTCAAGGTCGACTCCATGGGGATTTCCAGGGACCCCCATGTCCTGAGATAGTCCTGGGGTCCTTCGGGACCCCAAAGGGACCCAGAAAGACCCTTGGTGTTTTTCCTAGATCCCGGTTGTCGAACGTCATTCGGGTCACGGTTGTTTCGCATAGTAATAATCCGCAAGATCGCCTTCGAACCCGAGAGGTGATCGTTTTCAATTTTCGTTCTTGTATATCTCGAAATTGGATTCTTTTTACGAATTGAATCGAATTCGGATTGTTTGTTTGTTGTTTGTACAAGATCTTTCGGTTTGTCGAACGAATTTGTCAAATTAGGGTCGATGATTTGATGTGGTTTTTCGGATTCGATTCGATTTATTGAATCGTAATTTTAATATTCCTTTATAATATTTTTAATTAGATATCGATATTGGTTTGATTAATTGTCAATTCTATAAAAAAAAAGTGTTTGTTCGACTGATAAGCTACTGTTTAATAAACGGAAGTCGATAAATGATATTCATGTACGTTCATAGATAATAATCAACGATATTTCAAAAGTAATTTTGACTCTTATTTAAAATTAATAAATATTCTAATTTTTTGTTTTCAGTATAATGTTCATTTTTAATTTAAAGAAGTTTAATGCATTAGTAAAATATACTTATACGACACGTTCTGTTCCCAATCCTGTCTAATCCACTGTCTTACCTATATCTTTTAATTCTCTTATTTATTTAATCCCAATTAGTATAAAAAAACAATACTATCAAGCGATAAGTAAAATAATTCATTTCATTTAGGATTAATTCCAAAATTTCGACGTAAAACTGTCAATATATTTTAAAAACTGATTTAGTTCATTTGTTGTGAAAATTTAGATTTTCTACTGAAAATATTTTCTTCTAGCAAAAAGAAAAATATCAAATTTTATATATGAATTTTGCAATATTTTGTAGGTACGTTTTCGTGAGATAAACCAAAACAGACAGATTAATAAAACACACGAGACATAAAACATATACGGACCATAAAATCCCATGAAAACGTGTTCTAATTGTTTTGTATGAAATTTCGAACGTTGACACTTTTTAAAGGGTCAAAATCGGATTAAGCTAAAATTGGATTTTGACAACTTTCGTTAACCGAACCTAACATTTTCCGAAATAATACACCTATACATATTTACACACGAGAGATTAACTCGAGTTCGCTTTTAAGGGAAATTATATTATCGCTTAAACTCTAGCTAAGCCAGTGAATCCTTATCTCTATGCTCGTATCGTTAAAGCGATCGATCGATAACTAATTTATAAGTAACTTATTCGATAATGCCATCGATAGGAAGAGTCAATAGTGCGTTTGCTAAATAATTTTCTGTAAAATTAAGTTACTATTTTTATTACGTCATTATGTTCCAATTAAGCGATCGTTTTGTCGCCATTTTAAACTCTCCGTTTGTCACTGAAAAAATCTGCTTTGATTGTTATTTGGCTCAATTAAGATTTTTTTTAATTTGAGAATAATTATTACTTGAAAATGTTTCTTTGTAATAAATTATTTTATATTATGAAAGTATATTTTATGTATTTTTTCGATTCGATCCCTAATCTAATTATACCAGAATAATGTTTCATATTATTTTCTATATCGAAAATATGCATCTAAATATAAATTTTTAGCAATTTCTTTTTTTGAGTTATTGAATTATTTTCAGACACCGAAGGAAAATACAATTTATCACGGTGTATACCGAATTTTCCGACGTATTGACACAAAAATATTAATACGAAACGCCCAACGGTAATAATTTGTATGGAAAAAAACAACGATTTACATAATCGAACGCGTGGGACACGTCCTCGTTTCCCCTCTTTTCCTCTCGGTCGAATTTTCCCATTTTCCGGCGGAAAATTAAAATTTTTCCGAGACGCTACATAAATTCTCGCATTTTCATCGGATCGACGGCTCGGGAAAAAAAGCAATTTTTCACATGTGATTATATTTCCAACATCCCATTCACTCCTTCCATCCATAGACATGATTTAAAGCCATTTAAAGGCTTTTACTTGCCTACTTCATTTTTTTTAATCAGAATAATCTGTGGAAATATGTAAAACTTTCTAGATTCCCATTTTCAAGGCAATTCTAAGTTACTTCTGAAATATTTAGGTTCAATCATAATCATACAACTTTAGTTTAACTCAATCTAATTGTAAGTAAACTCAACTTATTCATGAATCAATTGTAACAATGAATAAGTCTATGCATAGATAATCATTACAGTTGAGCTTAAATATTAATAAAAAGTATACGTGTATTGAATTTACTATCTGTTGCTTAGCAGCATGCCAGAACGTTGCTAGTATTAAGCATACTCGAAAAGATGCGTTTTTTTGAATATATAAAGAATATTCATTAGCATTTTTATGAGCACATGAATAAGTACATTATGCTTTAGTTTCTCATGCCATTAAATAGCACAAAACCATGTGTGTTTTAAAAAAAATTCTAGTATTGAGCATGCTTAAAAATAGTTTTTTTATGTATGTATTTAATCCATGAACGTGCTAATTTTATGCATCCTCTTTTATAAGCATATTTATTAGTACCTCATGCCTTAAGAAAGCATGCTAATAAACGGCACAAAATCATGTAACTAATTAGCTAATATTATCTAGTAATTTACATGCCAAGAATATCGCTAGTATCGAGCATGCTCAAAAAAATTTTTTTATGCCTATAGATGAAGTGCGTGCGGATTTTTAGCAAGTTTATTAGCATGCTTTTTATAAGCACGTACATCAGCACTTTTACACAGATAAATACTATTTTATATACAGGTACAATATAGGATTTTTTAACTTTCTCGCCGTTTATCGATATGACGTTACTCTGTCGTGCGTCATTTCTATCCTGTGGAGAGAACGCAAACACAAACATCGCGTGCTTCAATTAATCCGACATTAATCGACCCTTTGTATGGAAAACTCGTGACTATGCTTAGTTCGAGTTGAAATGTTTATGGGAAAAAATATTTTTTGGCTCGTTTCGTTCCGTGCAACAAGTGGCTCGAAAAAATTCGTGACGTTCATCTGCATTTTGTCTTGTCCCAATTTAGGTTAATTGAACGCGTGCGAATGTATTTTGTTCGTTAATTGAAATTTTGTCATGTTTACTGTGGATATTATCTCGAAAGATTAATGAAAGTTTATCGAAATTGTATATTCATCGATGAAATTGTGGAGTTTTTCAAGATATTATGTAATTTTATTTGAAAAGGGCGTATTTTTTATTTGGAAAATTATAAAAGTTTGACGTACGTAGACCGAAATGGGAAGAAATGAAAATCTCCTTTCGATAATTCGTCTTTTGAATTTTCCTTTGATTTCCTCATCTTCTATAAGTCACTTACACATTTTCTCAATATATCAAAAATAATCATCTTTTGAATACATTTCCACAGAAAAATCAATACAATATCAACATATTTAATATACATATATTACATATAACAGAAAATCTTTACTGCATTGAAATCATCATGAGTAATATTGTATTAAGATTTTATTTACTCGCTACATTATTCGTTTATTCACTATTCGAATATAACTTCATTAGTAAAATTAAAATTTCATTAACAAAATTGAACCTTCACACGTTCATAATGAAATCATTATTTAATCAAAAATAAAGATTCCACTGTAATACGTTTTGGGTCTCTTTTAAAAAAATCGAATTTAAATACGAACCCATAAATATTTCATGATTTCTCGAAATTCAAACCGATCAATTCGAAGGCTGTTTCTTCATACAACCAAGACGACATCGAAGAAAAACTCTTACAGAACAAACCGGTATATCGAAATGCACTGTAAAAAAAAAAACATTTAATAAACAATATTAAATTTATTACACGTTCGAGTGTCATTGAAAGGTGTGTTAACCTCTGAAAACCGTTAAACAATCATTCGGTATTTTTATTCATTTGTCGAAACTCGTTTGGGTTATCTGTTGAAACCTCTTTGGAGGTGATTTGTGGTGACGCATTTTTGCTATCTGCTTGTGTATCGTGAATTTCAATCGATCGATCTTACAGAATCGAATTATTTATAGAATGTAACTCTTATTCATTTCGTATAAGTATGAGCTATTATTGACTTTGTTTTTGAAAAAAAAATGAGATTTTAATGTCAAAGCACTCGGTGTTGTCTTGAATTTTTATGTATGGAATATTTTTCATAAATAATGAAGATATCTACCATTAAATGACATAAAAAGATAAATCATTCATTTCTGAGGCCATTTTGATTAATTCTATATTTATTAGTGATTCATTAGAAGGAAAATTTGTCTTTGTGGAGCGGAATATCAGCACAATATTCAATGAATTGTGATAGGTTAGTTTTTTCTTCTTTGACTGGATTACGCTTTAAGTTAAGATAAATTGGGTCAAGTATTGTTCCAATATTTTATCAGTAAACGCAATTAATTATGTTTATTAGTAATTTAATTTTAAAAATTGTTGGAAATGCGTTTTTTAAACTTTGTACATTTCATTTGTTTTGTTTTTTCAGTTTGCATAGTTGCCGATGAATTGTCGGTAAAATATTCAGTTTCTTATCTGAGAAATTAATTCCATAGAATCGAGCGATCGTTGTTTTGAAATTACTTTTGCAATATTAATAATTTAATTGAAGATTTCAAATGCAAATATGTTTTAGTCATTGATTTTTTCATTATTGAGAGGTGTAATTTGTAGAATGAATTTCATTTGAATATTTTGTATGGAATCAATTTGCACTTTATTATATAGATTCTGCTTTAATTAACATTATATGTTTATGTTTTTAAGTATGTGTTTGTTCTGAGTATGATTGTAAAATACTATACATTGTAATACTGAAAATGATTAAATTAACAAAGATACCGATATGTGGTAGTAAACTAACAATAAGAGATTTAGATATAATAAAAGAGAAGGTACTTTCTTATTTGTCTATCGATGAATTCTTTGGTTACAAATATATGTATGTCTATTCACAAAAAATAGGTTAGGTTAGAATTTTTTCTAGGACTTAGAATATGAATATTTCAATATTTATTCAATTCATGAAACGAATTCGCATTTTTTTCAGAAATTCCAAAAATTCTCACATGATCACATAAGAGTAAATTAATTATCATCTCGTAAACGATGATTGTGATAATTGCCATTTCAGCACAGAATGATTAACAACTAAGCACGTGATCAAGAACACGACTTTGCAAATATTTTCTCGCAAATTGCACTCTCACGCAACACACACTCGAAATTATCACCGAAAACACACAAAAGCCTTATTTTCAGCCCTTTTCCAGAAAATATTGAGCCGAAAAAAGTACGTAACTCGTAGAATCTGCGACATTGTCTCATGTTCGGTGTAATTTAAATTAATTCGCAATTCAACGAGTTGTCAAACGCAGGAGGAGAGAATTATTCAGGAAAATTGCGTCCTTCTCGGAAAATATTTAATTCTGTCTGTTCCATATTTAACGATAATTACGTTCCGACCTCCATTAATCTCTAGTCAATACATTTAATTAGGAGTAATCGTAAACGAGTGTGTAAATACAAAATTTTCAAATATGTGTTTATGCGTGTGTATTTTGTTTTTGAATCGAAATTAGATTTATTTTCTTATCTGCAGTAATTGATGATGTTAATTAAATCCACTTCTTCATATTATTATATTTTCAGATGACATAATTACGTTGCGTAAGATGTATTGATTGTAAAACGATATTTTCTCAGAAGTGAATTAATTCGCTTGAAAAAAGCAAAATGAATTAAGAATATTTTACGATTTTCTCAGAATCGATATTTTTAATTTCGAATGATTCTGAATATAAAATTTGGGAATCAAATGTACATTTTTCTCATTATTATTTTTTTTAATTCGTTTTTGTTTTATTTTTGTGCTTTTATTCATATTTCATTATCACAAAACCAAAATATAACAATTCCTTTGATTACATATAATTATTTCAAGAATGGATGGTTATATCAATGTAACGATACTCCACTTAACCTAAAACGTAACACTACCAATTCAATATATCCTTAACCGAAATGAGAATAATCTAATATGATCTAATACCTATCCCAATTTAGCACAACCTTTCGAGTATCTTAATGTCACCACGTATGGCCATCTTTCCTTGATTTACCCTTACCATTCACTACTAATATCATCATATACTAAAAAAACATTATTTTTATATTTATTTGCAATTTAATCATTTTTTTATTTTATTTCAATTTTTGTTTCAGATCATCCGTACATATTTTAAATCCAAAACGTACACAGTGCATCGTTTTCACAATTTTCAACGAAACACGCACAAAACACACACACGAAAAGTTAAGTAGAAATGAAAACGGAGAAAAGTGCTTTTCACTGACGACGAAAAGCGCAAAATATCTCTTCGAGGGAACCGACGAAGTTTTCCACAAGAAGGTAAATACAATAAAATAACATAACATTTTGCACCCCTTTAATTAAACGAAAACATGCGGAAAACTATGCAAAAACATACGTTCGATCGAAAAAATATTTTGGTCATTTTATATCAGACGACTGAAAAGGCCATGGGGTACAAGTGACTCAAGAAAAGCGAGCATATATTAGGAGGATATCGAGTGTTTTGATGATATATTAAGGCACACGTTCCAAGTTAGCTTATATTATATACTTTTGCTACCAAATATATGAGCGTAAATAGAAGCGATTCTTGTACATAACTCGATTTCGGCAGAAGTGTTACTTATGCCTCTTGGTTTTTTCAGTCGTCATATGTTTTTTTAGCATTCGCGAAATGTTTTCGCGCAATGTTGTCATACATAATGCTCTAGGGTCACGTATGCTTACAAAGGTCACGGATTTCTTGAACATCCAGTGTCGTTATACCGCTATTTCACGGTCGCGCATACTACAAATTGCAAATCGTTTTTGCGATTCATATTATCTCAGGGCTGTAGAATAGAGTGGATCGAAAAAAATAACATGTTTTTTTACATTTCGAATCAATTTTGTGTAAAAATTTTGCCAAATATAATGAGAATGTTCAAATTTTAACTTTTTGAATGAAGACTTGTGTATGAAATTTGGTAAATTTTGGTTTTTATAGGTGTTGTTATGGATTGAAAAAAGTAAATAATTGATTAGAAATAATTATAATTAGACTTTTTATATCTTTAGATGAGTTTAGTGACTAAAATCTAAGGAAATTGTGGGGCTGAAAGTTTCGAGGGTGAGTTATTCCGATGCTGTTTCTTTACTCAACTAAAATAGTTAACAAAATTGCACCATAATTGATACTTTAATCATGCCTTTTACTTGATACGTGGTTTTTTTCTTACAAAATCATTTGTTTCGGAACAACTTACCCCCACAACTTCCAATTCCACATTTCTCTACACAATTTGATAATTGTTCATGTTAATATCAATTTTTATCAATTACTTACTATATGTTCAAATCAAACATCAAACATTAGTTTACCTAGAAGTTTTTTTTATCATTTTCACTCAAGTATTTCTAATAAAATTTCTTTCGACCCATCCTACTGTGCAATCGCAAAATTATAGAGTCAAGAAAATTATATTCTAGATCCGATTCGAGTTTGAGTTTCGATTTCATCTCTAACTCAAGATTCAGCTCTGCGAAATACAATTCGAGTTTAAAGTTTCGGTTTGGATTTGCATGGGTTTCAAATTGTATTCTCTCTGTCTTAGATTTCGAATCTAACTTCGTCTTTGAACTCATATCCGACTTCATCAAATGCAGTTTCGTTTAATCCAACTCAAATTATTAATCTGCATCCGAGTGTGAATCAAATTCGAAGTTTGACTTCGTTCAATCTTAATTCGGTTGAAACTTTCGAATCACACATGACTCTAGTTCTATCACATGTTAAATTATCTTTATCTATTATATTATATAAAAGATATTGATTTGTATAAAATAAAACATTCAATTTTAAATTTGAATTTATATTTATACGAATTTTATGAAATCGAAGCATTTTGTTTGAATATGAAAAATTTTCTTCGACGAAATTGAAAATTCTCTCTCGTTTTTTCCCATATTTTTTTATATCGAAGTTTATTCGTCTGTCTGGTCCTGATTTATGTAGTTTCATACACAGTCGAAGAGATGAGTTTGCTCTTTAATAGAAAATTGTGCAACCCTCGGGCCATGTCGGCGAAAATTCGCCGAAATTTCGCGGTCTGTTTTATTTTTCTTCGTCGAGATAAGTTATAGACCTTCGTGACTTGCGATGTGTAACCTTCTGTCCCCAATAAAATTGTTTAACGTGTCACCATAAATGCGCTGAGAATATCAAATTTATGAACACTTGAGAATATAAAATGTTATTTAGTGTGATTAGTTTCATTATGTCGAACGATATCTCGACACTTACGTGTAATATACGGCTTTGATAGAGAAATTGCGAAATTTCATGTTTTTATGCGGCGTTTACATGTTGTTATTACCATTCGTGTAATTGTTGCCATTCATGTTGATGCTTTCTTAAATATGCAAAAGAGAGCCAGATGTAAATGTAGGAGCAAAAAAGATTTAGCAGCATGAATGGCAATAGCTATATGTAAACGTCATATTAGATTTATCAAAATTTCTTCAGAATCTTTAGGATTCAACTTAATTATGAAATATTGTAGTATTTATAATACAAAACAGATGAAATGCAAAATATTTGTAGAAAATTTATAAATCAAGTCGTGTATAGGTCATACTTAATATGTTTGCTATGGTGAAAATCATTCTGATAAGCGTCAAATGATGGAAATTATATCGATTGTGAAATGTAATGATGCAGAAATCTTCACAAAAGTACACACAATAACTCGTGAATGTTTCATAGAGATCGGATAAGCTGTGAAGGAGTGCATAAGACGCGAATACATCCAAACAAAAATGTATTGTTATTGATATAAATACGAAATAAATATGAAATAACTTATAGAATCGTTGCAACATTTCTTCGTTCGAATTGAATTTTCTTAGTGACGCTTTGACATTTCAGCGGACGCCATCACTAATTACCATTTCACAACATAAAGCAAGCATTGTAAGGTGTCTTTAGATTATCGACAATAATAAATCGCTTTGTTGCTAGCAAACGACCGAGATAAATTGCAAATTTATGTGCATACAGACAAGCGGTCAAACGACCGACAAGACGCAACACTTTTTAAGGAGATCGCATAATAAACTCATAGGCGTGTATAAAACGCCTTTGAATATTTTTTTCTTATTTATTTAGCGAATTAAAATTTATAATTTCGCATGATTAATTAATGTGTGATCGTTTGACACTTTTGGTTTCGATGTAATCAATTTTGTTTGAGTTTACGACCGTGAAAATCTTAAGCGAATTTGCGTCAGTGGGTCATGTAGAAAATTGTCAACTGTTGTCAAATAAAATTTAATATTTATTTAACTATGAATTATATAAGAAATGTAATATGTAAATATGTATAAATTAATAAAAATGTAATTGAAATCTTCAAATCGTAATAATATTGTATATTTTATGTATGAATGCCATTTTTTTAGAATCACATCTTTGTTTCATAATGAAACGTTTTTAAGTAAATAATTTTATTATTTATTCATTACGTTTGTATTATATTATTCATTAAAAATTTAGTGAATTTGAAAGTAAAAATTCATGTAGAAATATAAAAAAAATCTGTTTGAAAAATTGTTTGTAAGAGCCTTTCAGTAATCGCATCTTAATAAACAGTCAGTGGTTGAATACATAAAAGTATTTGTAATTTAAAATTCTATTGAATTGTATTATTAACGAAACAATCGATTAATCCTTATTTACTTATTTAGTTCGACTTTCATTAAAAAACGAAAACGCTCCCCTAGAAAAAAAAACGATACGCCATATTATGCAAAACCGATTGAATTATCTTCGGAACCGTTTACATTCCGCTAACGAACTGCGCAAAAAACAAGCCAATATTTCTCAATTTTCAAACAAAACACGGACATTTACATAATTCAGCAGCTGAAATCCTACAGTAACAAACTCGATTTTTTTTCAGCCACCGCTTCAGAATATTAATGCTTCCCCCTTCGGGTAAGTGAACCGATTTTTTACCAAGTCTCAAAGCGATGGATAACACTCGTCTAGTTGGATTCCCGTACTCGTTTTCACGTAGTCTTAAGCCTCGTTCACACACGGTGATATGGATTTCATCTGCACTCTATCTAGCTTCTTCTATTCTTGAAGTGAATATATTTTTATAAAAAAATCTAGAATGTTTCATGTTGGGAGTTAGTGATAAAAATTCTGCGTGACAATATTATTATTTTTGAAAAGAATACAGTGCCTATTCTTTAACAAAAAATTAGACTATATATTAAAATTTTTCTGTTTGGATTGTTAAGATGAGATTCTATATAATCACTATAGCAGCAATTTTATATTTTCATTTTTTTTATCGATTGTATTTATTACATATTGAAAAACTTTAAATTATGTTTAACCTCAATGGAATACAAATCATCTAACCTCAAAATATTTTTCTTATTCCTATTGCTCCTAGTAATTAAAAATTGACAATTATTGCTAAATCTTAAAACTTTTTTATTAAACCATGCATCGAAGATAATTTTCCAATATCAAGAAAATAATATTTGATATATGAGACAATTAATAAAAATAGATGATACATCATTGAAATAATAAATGACTGTCCTCTTAAATAAAGGACATATCGAATCTTAAAAGAAATAATGAATACCTATTAAATCAATAATTTCGTAGTCACTTATGTCTGATTACATTCATGTTCACCTGGATTTCAATAACCCACTCTTGCTTTCAATAATCGATATAGTCATTTATCTATGATATTATTTATCTATGTATACTATTCAATAGATTTCATAATATCTAGCAAGATAAGAAGATAATAGAGCATGGATATGAATCGGACTATGTGTGAACTAGGCTTTATATTTTTTTCGTCTCAAGAGCGGTTAATGGTCCTGATGGCGAAATTAGTTCTAGTCTGGGAAATTTCCACGTTCACTTCCCGGAAAACCCTTTTCTATGTCGGGAAGAAAAAATAAGAATTTCGATTTTGTTGATGCTGTGTTGTCTTCCATCACGAAATTGTGAAACGTGTCGGTCAAGCTTAATTGACGTTGAGCATTTTTATATGTGGTGATAGGAAATGGAATCTATTCGATTTTCCGTTTGATGGATGCTGAAAGTTTGTGCTATGTGACCTTTATTATGAAAGTGGTATAAGTCATGTTTTTGGCTATTCGATATATTCGATGTTTTGGGTTCAACTGTAAAATGTGTCATTGAAAATATGATTCGAAAAGATGAAGTCATTCAATTGATTTTCGAAAAAAAATCAACCGGTTTTTCTCAATTTTCATGATTTAAATCACTGTCATATAATAAAATTATGTACATACTCGTATTATGATTTTTTGACAATAATGTAGTAAAGTCTGTTTTTTCATTCAATATTTTGGGTACAATATTTTATCTTATTTGATAATGTTATCTTGAGAATTTTAATTCGAACGTTATCAATTTTTCTCATGTGAAATGCTAATTTTTATCTTGAGATTTTTTCAAATCACAGTTGAAATATTTTCACCTCGATCAAATAATTCAAATCTATTGACATAATCATAATCATGAACTTGAAATATTCTTATCTATTGAAATATAATCTTATATTGAAATCATTTTTTTTTATAATTTGATATTTTTATGAGCAATTCGATTTAGATTTGTTACAGTGATATTTTTATTGACCGTGAAATCGTAATTTCAACAACTCAAATAAAATACAAACGTTATTAATAAGTACTTTATTCTGCTCTTTTTTATATTAATTCGATACAAGTCTTTAACTGATAATTTTTTGTAACGATTTCATCTAACTAGACTTTTACGATAGATTAGAAAGGACAGCAGCTAAAATTATAATTTTAAAACGAATTCATGAATTAATATGAATTCAATGAAACTATTCATTCATCTGAAGCATTTTTAAGTTGAAAGTTTCCAATCAGGTGTAAAATCGATTCACTTCTAATGAGAAAGGTTTATGAATTCGTAAACGTGACAAAGTCATGTTTCGCATTATCATACATAATGAAGTTATAATTCAGGTCAACCGATCGATCATATTTTGTATAATGTTCTTGTCAATCTCTATACGCATTATCATCGTGGATTACAACAAATTACGAAAACACATTATTATATCGACCGATAAAACAGCGGTTTGTGTATCGATATCGTATAAAAACAATGTGATTTTATGCTCAGAACGATTTTTCATATGCTATAACTGAATTTTATACACTTCTTAAAATCTATATTATATCAACTGTTATCCTATCTTGCGAGATGAGGTCGTAATTTTGTGGTAACACGAGTCATATTATCGCTAATATGAAACGATCTTATTATACGACGATATATAATATTCGGTACAAATCTCATATTTCGTTCATGGGAATTATAGCAAAATTTTAAAACCAATAACAATACTTGTAAAATGAGATTGGAATTTGATTAAAATTTTGAACAATCAGTTTTTTTATTATTTATTCATCATATTTATGTAGAATAGTTTTCGATGAATATTTAGAAAAAATACAAAATATTCCAAAGTTCAAAGTACTAAATCCAATTCAACGATTTAACAATAAGACGTATAATAACAGTGTAATATTTCATGCATTGCTGCATTCCAATTAACCATTTTGTACAATGCGACATTTGCGTCATAATTGCGGTAAATTTTCTACTTAAAAAGAATATTGCGATTTCGAAAAAATCGCAATTCAAACACTCTAATAGTCTTATCTTAAAACCGCAAAGATATTGTATTTTTAATTAACTTATTCATCGTATTTGCAGTGTATTTTCTAATCAAGCTATGAATAAACAATGTATATTTTTTAATACATTATGTGGACACGAAAATGTGAAAAACAAATTTGGAATTTTTCATTTCGGCCATGATTTAGATGTGGAAAATATTATATACACGTGATATCAATTTGTAAATGGATAAAATCTTTATTTGAGGTCCATAGAATATTTTATAAATTTTTATTTTTCAATACATTGTTGAATTTTGCTAATTTAACTACATATTTTTACTTATTCTTGATCGTTACTGATTTATAAAAAATGATGCACACGTGCTATTAATGGATCACTTCAGATTCATGATAAATTCACATGTTCAATTAATCATTATCTTTTTATAGGCAACTATCTCAGTATCTTCTAATCTATCACGCAATTTTTTTCAGATATTTTTAACATTTTTTTCAGTTGAAATCTCGATTTGGTTATCGGAAGAAACCTAACAAATTTTCCAGGTTTAAACCAAATCAAATAGACAATTCAACATCAGACTAGATGTTTTATTAATTTGCGGCATAGAAACCACGAATAAGGTCTAGGAAAAAAGTTTTTTCAGCATGTTTGTGCTGAAAGTAGACTCTGGGCAAGATTGCCCTGGCAATTTGTATTCGGAGTCCTCCAAGCAGGAGAGAATCCTTTGTAATGGTCCTGGAGCCCATAAATTGTGCGAAACGAAAAGAGAATACAACACTATATACTAGAATCCAACAACCACGTACATCTGTGCTCAAAACATTTTCCTCAATTCAATGATAATGCTATAAATTTTCCTGAATGTGACAAGCGAATGAAATTTATTGGGGAATTCTAATTGTTTTTCTGCTAATTCAAAAAATATGTTCGCTTTCGTTATTGAATCATAACGAATCTGAAAATATTTTGTTTTAAATAATTTGAATTCAATATAAAATTAAAATGAATGAATGTCAGTTGTGTGTATGTTTGTGCTTGATAGACTCCCTAATTACTGATATTATCTCGATAAAACTTTCCAGAGTTATACTTTTGACGGGTAGATTTCTGCAATGTTACATTTTACAATTTAAATTTGAAATTTTACAATTTACAAGATTTCTAACTTAAATTTTTCATAGAGAGACCCTAAGCTGTAGCAAATATTATTTAAGACCTACACACGCAATGTAATTTTACATGTTTCGATAGATATTTTAAATTTTGTTTGTTTTGTATAGTAAAACAATTCACAATCTGCTTAAAATCCATACAGTTTCGAGTAAAGTCGAGTCGCAGAAGCTGGTATAAAATATTTACATAAAAATAAGAGATTTTATCACATCACATTTGGTTTGCAAAGTACAATTGTATGTACATATGTTTACTCAATTGAAATAAAATTGATGTGACGTTATGTCCTGTTCTGCATGTGACACATCGTGAATGTTAAATGTTCTTCAGTTAAGTTTACTCGTTTTATATCGGTTAAGTGTTATTTTATTAATTTATTTATTGCCTCGAAGATCCCTCGGATAAATCTGATAGTGGACCTTATTTTACGTCAAAGTATCTGAAAGACGATAGAATTACCACAAAGTGAAAATTGCTCTTTTTATTACCTCGATTTTTCTTATACGAATCTAAAATTATATAAACATCACCATAAAATATAATGCGATATAATATTAACATTAATACACCACGACTTTCATTGAAACACCTTTAGAATTACAAATGTTTTAAAATTTCATTACGTATCAATTTATATTCAGTTCGCTCCAACTTGATTGGAGTTCAATTCAATTTTCATTAACCCAATTAAAGCAGGGTTAATTGCACAGTTTAAAGTATTACAAAAATATAATTTGGATTATTTTTCCTTCAAATTCATTTCAACAAAATTTCAACCGAATCGATTCGCGATTCCCGTTTGTAATAAATCAACCCGAGATGTAAACTGTCGTACCGATTCATAGGGGTAATTACACTTTACATTCTACCTATGTATCATTCAATCGGAAATTAATTTGAAATGACGTCATGACTAATTTAGAACGAGACACTAGTGTTTCAGCTTTCAGGTCGATTTAACAGCGACGTAGAATGTCTGACCACAAATCAAATGCATTGTTCTCAATTGATGATATTCCGTTATATATTGTATGAATGAAAATTGTTGATAATTTTTGTGAAAAAAATATATTCATTGAAGTATAGTATAGTACTCTTCTACTTTTGTACATAGTTAGTTCTGAAAATTGTGTGTGAACGTTGAAAAAGTAGGGAAACATTAAGTTTGTCTGTATCAATTCTTATTTCTTTCAGAAGGAAGACTCAAAAAATTGTTCTTAATTTCATTGAAAATATATTGAAGTAGAAATAAATATGAAATATATACAAATAATAATCTTAACAATGAAATGAAATTTCATCAAAAATATTAAAATAAAATCTAAAATATGTGAAATAGCTAATTGTGTAGAAGTAAGGGAACGTCTCCGAACTTCATGTTAGTCAAAATTGGAAAGAAATCGATAGAAATTTTCAATGTGACTCTGAAGAAAATCTATTTCTATTTTAGAATCAATTTCAAACCAACTCGCACGTATTGCAATCTCGTTAAAAAATCACACGAAGAAATCTCATGGAACGAACACATAAAAGCTCACGTTCGAACTTCACACAAAATTGATCCAATATCCGGGACTTTTCGGAGCAATGTTTGCACTCGATGTACTTTTCCGAACTTTCCAAACCGGAAAATCTTTTCTCAGAGAGACAAAACTAACCGACACACTTCGAACTCTGTGTGTCGACGTCGATAAATCCTTTTTTACTTTATTTTTCATTTGAAAGTCGTAAATTTTACACGATTCCTCCTAAGCCCCGTTAATGGAGGCACGTTTTTGCGACGGGATTGTGTTGTATAATGTATGAATCTTGCGAATTTTCGATTTCGGATTTATGTATAGGAGGATTGTTGTCTTTTTCTTGCGTATTGTATATTTGAATAGCTTTAGTATTTTATGTCTGTGCGCAAATATTAAAGTTTGAAGAGTTGCAGTGCTTTAGTCGTAAATATCGAATTTCAAATAAACTTGTGCGCGAAGTCTGCGGTTTGGATTCTTTCGTAATATTTGATTTGTTTCAACAATGCAAATCTTGTGTGTTTCTTTATTGAATTTGTTTTATGGATGATGGGATTGTGTTTCTATTTACACACATACTTATATTTGTGAAGAATTGGATATATAAATCCATTCAAATAGAATCATTTCAAAATTATTTCATGAACATTTGTCGATTTATTATCAGATTTTCTTATGCCATTATGTTGAAATTTCTTAATACTATAAAATTGATAAATTTATTGTTAGATGATCAATCTTTCTTATATCTATTAATTAAATTAAAGATCAATGTTTCCAATCACTCCAATAAATATAATTTTCGATTGAATAGTTGAATACCATTGTATTTTCTATTTATGAAAATGTATGAAATTCAAGTATTGAAGAAAATAAAAATATTGTTTTTCGTTATATTTATTCTGTTACCTTTACGAAAAATCACATTTTTCTTGCTTTCACGATAATTCTACAAAGGTCTAAATTTAAACACAAAGAACTCGACTACATGTATTTATAAACAAACAAAATAAAACCTTATTCAAACATATCAATTCTAAAAAAGCTTCACTTTCAAAATCATATCAATTAAGCATTTTAAAAATTCAAAATTTATACTTCATTTCACTCTAAAAACACTCAATATAACACACATTCTCACATAAACGAATCAGTCTTTTTCACACCGACCATAAAACGCGTCGTACGGTTAAATCGGTTAAAGGAGCCTTCGAACAGAATAAACTCGAGTTTCGACGAATTTTCCCGCCAATTGAGCACTTTCCTCGAATTTCCACGACGCTTTTCCAGCCGAATTGGAATAAAGTGCCAAAACGGGGGCGCACTTTTTAATATATGGCACACGTGCGTGAGAAAGCCTCAGATTTATATTTGTGTAATGTACAGTAGAATCCCGCTATTTAAAATTAATCCGAAACGTTTCAGAAAACAGTACAAGAGACATTTGTACGAATGGCTGAACATTTTTTGCATTATAAAGTATGTTTGATTAATTTGTTTCATATTCACTGATAAAAAGATTGTACAGTGTATGAAAATTTTAAGAAGCCCATATTGATTTTCCAAGTCATAGACTCTATTTCCACTTTCAAACTTTGCAATGAATTATTTTTATATTCAATTGTCATTTACACTTCTTTTATTAAGGATTCATAGAGTCATTAACCAATTTTGCACTTTTTTAATAAAAATAACAGCAAAATTGCACAAAATTTCATAGATTTTGTGAAAATAGTGAGTCAAATTTTACAAGATTAAATTGTAAGAATAAAAGAGTTCCATTGTTAATCTCTTATGTGCAATGGTGAAATTTTTATGTACAATATATTTAGTATTTTTTATAAGACCAAATTAGCAATAATCAATTAGTTTAGATCTTATTTTACTGATTCACATTACAATGTATGCTAGAGAATTTTATAACATTCGTTCAACTCCTTATCCATACTTTTTTCTGGAAAAAACTTGTACGAATAACGAGATTCCACTGTATTATACATCTTGAATTTTTCTTCTATCGGCATTCGAGAAATGTGCGGTTTTGAACATCTTCTCTCAAAGGGATGCGTATTTTCGTATATATTTTTTTACATATCCAAGGGAAAATATTGTATGAGATGCTGGAAAACATGTGCGTCATTCGAGGTGAGTTCGATGTTCGTATATGTGTTCTGTTATTAGGTTTTTTTTCGTATACATTGCACTGTGCCAAGATTGGAAGGTGTATAAATTGAGAAGTGTAAACCGTTTTGAAATATGTATGGAAATATGTTTACGTTAATTATTATTAGAGAACAATGGAGAACGTGTTGTTGAAAAATCATTTGGCGCTTCGGAAAATTTCAGATTTAAAATTTGCTTCGTTTGTGTTGCTTTAAGTTCTAGTATAAAATAGTTTGTGGTATCTTATATTTTCACATATAGACAGAAAATCTTTTATATGAGAAATCTCTTATTACTTATATCCGCGTTAGAGCAAATACATTGTTGAATCAACGTAACTCTATATCTCGACGGTATCTAAACCCTTTTATTTGACAGAGTATGATAAATGATCGTGTCTCTAACATTTCCTTTCCACGCACTGATAAATTATATATAACGGATAATCGAATATTTAATATAATTTCATACAAAAAATATGACATTTCATTTATATTATTTTCAAACGAAATTTTTGCACCAAAAATACGGCATGTAGCGCATAATAAGTAAGAAAAACTCAATAATCGTTGAGATAACAAGTGTTCAATTCAAATGCACATTGTAATGTTCCCTAGAACCGAAGAAGTTACAGCAATAATTCCTCGATTCTGAAAATTATTCGACAAATATTTGAATAGCATTCTCTTCAGTTTCTCAGAAGAAAATATAATTTATTCTATTTTGTGCAGAAAATGTGTATTGTGTTCTATGTTTTCGCTCTATTTAACGTTGATGGATATTGCGACGGGGTTACACAACGACGTTCTTCACTCAATTAAGCCTCGCTGAAACGGGTTTCATTTCAGAAAATGCTTTAAATGCTTTTATAATACATACATTCGTGGATCGATGTGAAAAAGTCCGTTTTCAGGTGAAACGAGATGAGCCATACCCGTGTCTTATCGGAAAACGCTTTTCTTTACAGTTTTTCTCTTGACAACAATACATTTCACCGGAAAATCTTTCTTTGAAACGTGGAAAAAAACGAAATCTGCTATTTTCTATCCTTGACGAATCCGGCGAAATGTTTTTTTACTCTCTTTTATACTCTGATGTTACATCAAGCGTTTGACATTTTTGCGTTTTCATACAAAGAAACGTTTTTTGGTGGTAAATATAATATTGCGATTAATTTATTTCTGACTGCAACGCACCTGCATAATCAATTTGACATATGGCTTAGCTTATCTAATGATATAAAATAATTCCCTTTATTACTTTCTCATGCAGTTAATATAATATAAATCAGTTCTCTTGTAAACGTATAGAGTGAAACAATGATCGAAGAAATGCGAGGTCGGTTTATTTATCTGAAAAATTCAGGTAAGCGCTTATTTAAATTGAGAACAAAATTGAATTTTTTCAATGAATATTCAATTAAAAAATAATCGAAAGATTTATATGTTAATTTATACATATTTTATGTATCAAATAAACTTCTTCCAGTTAATGGATCAATCTGATTAACTTGTATAAAAATAATTGAATCACCACGAGTTTCAACGAAGTTTGATTTCTTAAATATTTCATGAGATGTTTGTATCTTAAGCGTAAACTTTTCAATGAATTTTCTTTCACTATTGATCAAAAGCATTTTTTGCACGATTCCAAACGATTTAAATTGAGATTGAGTGATTTATCTCTCATCAGATCCGACTAAACTTAACCCTAAACTAAATTAGTTTGCGCTCGATTTCTTCCCAACAAACACACAATTTGACTATTCCTATACAAATCAATTCGACAAAGCCGCAAACATCACACTGACTTCTCCAGAAACCCGTAAAGACGAACCTTTATCGACATCCAGCATCCTCGGAAAGTTTGCTGAACCGGTTGTGTGATCCTCTGACTGGATTCTTAGTCAGAGGCTGGGTTCACACGGAATTGTTTCAATCAATGAAAATTTTATATCAATTGCATAAAATCTTATATGGATAAAGTTTTATGAGATAAAATAGGATTAATTTAATTAATAGAGTACTTGAGACAGAGCATTATAGAGTTTAGATATAGATCGTATTGTATTCTATGAATGTAGTTTCTTAATATTCTTCGAAGGAGATTGTTTTCATTGGATGATATCGAAGAAGATAAATGGATCACGTGAGACAGAATGCGATAGAGAATGAATTAATTCATTGTTACATGAATACATGTACAAGTTACTTTTTTTGATTACAGAAAATGGTTCTATATATTATACAGAATTTTCTTTACTTAACTAAATTTCGTTAAAAAGTGTCACTTGTACCTTTTGTACTTTTCAGTCGTCATATAAATTCGAACCCAGCATCACAAAGACACTATAAACACCATTCGCGACATTAACGAGACAGACCTATATTAACAACTGATATAGTTAAATAGCTATCAATCTCATCGATTTACAACTTGCGTTTCTAGTGAGAACTAACAACTTAATTGGATTTCACCTCCAGCGACGGGTAGCGACAGTGACTGGACACGACATCTAAGTCACCATTCGAACAATGGAATTCCTAAGAAATATACTCAATTGGTCACATTATGAACAAGGTGTCGTACACTATTCCTGCTAATTTAGGTAGTAGTTAAAAGTTAACTAATATTTTTTTAGTACCTATTGCTTGAGGTGAAAACTAGCTTAATTATTCCGTGTGAACACAGCCTTTAGACCTTCTTAGAAGCAGATCGCTCTTACGGGGTGGTTCAGAAGTAACGTTCTCGGATTCGAGTTGCGAATGCAGGCAGACGCGTTGTTGTGTGTAGTACTCGCTTATTGACGCAGCCTCCGTTTCTATGGAAACCGGACAGATGTTCCCAACGGCTCGGGTTCCGTTCCACTTATTATTAGATACGTGGATGTCTGTCGATTCGCGTTGGAGACTGTGGTTTTACAATTTCGTCGTTTTAGGTATATTATGAGATTGTGTATGAAATTCAAGTTTTTTAACTATCGAGGTTAAATAAAGTTTTGGTTTAAAATAGTCTTTATATTTGTCATTTTATGTATTCTTATGATTTCACGTTTATATGTTCCTACGCTTTTGCGTTCCAATATTTTTATGCCCTTACGTTCTTATGTGTTCAAAGCTGCTTGAAATTGGACAAAAATTAATTCATTTATTTATTTGAAAGTTTATATTTTGTTTACAATACATTGACAAATAGTTTATATCAAAATTTTAATTTTAGACTGAAAAGCAATACGATAAATTTCAAACTGTTACCGAGATGTGTCGCACAAACGTGTATTGTAACAAGTTGTGAGAACTATCTGGAGCAAATTCGAAAAGTTTCGTTTGTACGAACTGAAATAAAAAAAACTTCTGAAGTTTCAGTTCGAATTTCTTTCCTTTTATTAAAAAAAATACGGATTTAATAAAAAAAATTGAGAACATAAAAATATATGACTTCAATTATGTTATTATCAATTCAAGTCTGATACCGTACATAATTCAACGATAAAATTAAGAAGTCAAGCCAAAAATAAATTTCATACATAAAATTTGGCTACGTTTATAAATCTTTCTTTATAAAAATGAAAATATTATAAGGATAAGAAAAATTAGATTTTTCTAACAGACTCAAATTGAATTCGCGTATACTTAATATACTTGGGAGCATATTTCATTTCATATTAAATGTACCTATGTATTGAAATATCTAGTGAAAATATAATAATATTTGAGCTATACGTGTAATTTAATATTCACAGCACAGCTCAGACGTAAATAAATATAATATGATTTACAAGTGCCCTATTTAATTTGCGATAATTTATTCTATACAATGTCATGAAATTATAACTCTATTCATTCGTTATTACGATTTAATATATCGCTCGTAAATATATTGTAATTAGGTTAAGCAAAAATTCCAGGTTTTGCAATAAATTACATTTTTCAAAATAATTCGAATTTATAATAATGTTCCTATTTGTGCAGTTAAAATGTTGTTACGACACATTTTACAAATGTCTAACATGTTGTATTATTACATTTTTACAACTGTATACATCTGAAGCGTTTTCGGTATCTTGAAAAATCTGAATATCGTAAAAAGGCTCTTAAGTTTGGTCAAAATATTTGTTTTAAAATTGATAAAATAAACGTGTTTTCCACTTTGCGCGTTTGCAATACAAATATTTTCCTCTTAGTTCGCACCTAAAAGAAAACATCTTTTTTATTCCATATTTTATCTCAATCATTGAATTTATTAATCATTTCATTTTTTAAACAAATTATAATGACCCTATCTTTAAATCGTATGTTAAGCTATTTATTGACTTTTCAACGATTTTTCTTTATAGAAATTCTCATTACGTTAATTGAATTATGGCCTTTTAAAAGAGCCTTTCCATTGTTGATGCAAAATGTGCCCTTTTCAAGTCATAAATCAATTATCTTTGTAATATTTTTTCATTTAAATACACTTAGCATCACAAACAAATATTGCAACATTTTTTCCCGATTTCAATTTCCATAATCAGCTTCTTTCACGCGCAGATTTTCAGACGATTTACATAACGACTCCATTCAAAACACTCGCACTTAACTAAAACTCGTAATATTTTTTCTCACAGTAATCTTACACAACACATCTCCATTCATAACTTATATCATTTTCACTCATATAACATATTGTATCAATCTGCATTCGCGTCACTTCGACGACAAGTCCAGACGGTGAGGAGATTTTCTGTTCTGACGTCATTCCTGGACCAAAGACCATAAAAGGCGTCGAGATTCTTAATATTGTGTGTTCGGAAGGCTTTGATCAATCTCGAGACGCTTTTGTGCCGGAAAATGCCGGAAAAGCCGGAAAAACTTCTTAGCCGCAATGTTATTAAACCGACGTCGCAGCTCGGAGGTGATGGGCTTAATTAAACGTTGCGTTTTCCTCGATTTTCACGAGTTTGATTTGATTTGTGGGATTGTAGATTTGTAATTGATATTGTGTGAGAATTTCGGATGCTAAAGGGTATAAAAAACAAATTTATATCATTGAAGTTGAGTACGAATATGTATCTGAAAGTGTTCATTTGTTTGCTTTTAAAAAGAATGAAAGAAAGTCAGAAAATCACTTTACGTACGTATCATTAACGTACATTTTATTTACATACATAAGATATTGATATTTAGCTTTTACATCGAAATTTCATTTTGTTCACAGAAAAGTTGAATTTATGAAAATTTTTATTATTAATATTGGAAAGACAAACTTAATTGAATCATAAAGTCGCGTCGGCGACTTTTACCTGCAACGATTTTAACGACAGATTCACTTTATGATTTCGCATAATTGGCATCCTTTGAAGATTTTAAAGATTGTAGCAACGTAATAAAGTAGATTAAAAAAAAGTTACTCTCTGATGAAGGGGTATTTTTCGACATAAAACAAACGAAATCCCGGATAGAACGGAGCCGGATAAATTTTAATCAAATTGAGCCTTCCTGGGAATACCTGTATTTCTAGAGTTGAGATTTTCCGGAATTAAAACGAAAATGAACACTTTTCGACAGTTAAAGAGACTTTTGAGCTTAGTGTACATAAAGAAATGTCAAGTTATAATTTTATCGTTCATTATTCATATGATATTTAGCCCTCGCTTATCGAACGCCGATTTCGCTAATTCTATTTGACCTGTTCAGTAGATAGGAAAAGTCGATGGCTATATTAAAACGAAGCTAAGATATAAATATTATTATAATGAAGATATACTATTTCAAACCAAATAAATTTATATTCAAGATGAATATTTTGAATATTATATTGAACCGCTTGAAGTATGCCATTATTCGGTCTATTTTAAAACAGCTTAATTCAATTTTTGAAATATTTAGCTTGAAGTGGATATTAAAATAAACCTCTTTAAATCGCTTCCTTTTATAAGATTCTTCTCTATAACATTTACGACAGTTTTTTTCTTATAACGTAACCTTACCTAACATAAACCCTCTATAACGTATTTCATATAATATGGAATCTACCTTATCATTATAATGAATTTATGTATCGAACTTAAAAATATTTGAGTTGAAATGGAAATTCTTTAGGTTGGATCTGATATAGATATAATAAACTCCTTTATAACGTCTCTTCTCATAAGTTTCCCTTATGACGACAGTTTTTTCCAATAACATTTATCTCTTTATAACGTGTTACCTCTTCATTTAAGAGACGTTGAATGTATTTAATTGAAAAATATTTGAGCTAAAATGGAAAACCTGTATACAATGTAACCTGAATCGAAACGTACAACGTATTTCAATTTAGAAATGCCACGTGGATTCATACGCAAAAACGAATTCGTTCTCTTTACATTGAAATTTCTCTCGAAATTCTCAGCGTTTCACTTTAAAAATTTCGCGATGAAAATTGGAAAAACCGAACCCGGGAAACCAAATTGGTTCTCATTCAATTTTTCTAGAACGTTGTTTACGATACGAAGCATGTAGTAACATATAATACATACGTGAAACTCGTTTCCATAAAAAGGGCGAAGTGTTCGTGTGTATTTTTCAATAATACTAAACGACAAATAAGATTGCGATATCATCGAGTTTCGTTTATGATGTGAACAGATCCTTTTTTGAACTTTTCAGTCACGATTTTCGTGATTTTCCATTTGAAACTTTGTATGCGTTTCGTATAAGGTTTTCTGTAAGATGCATTATTTATATCGTTTCAATTATGCGACCTTATTAACCTCGTCGATTATGTGATTGGTTTATATTTGATTCACGTTTGATATAGATGATCATAAGCTATAAATAATCAATATTCTGAAACATATCGGCGATATGCGTAATCTATTCTGAACTATATGAATGATAGAGTTGCATGAATTTGATTGATATATTTTATATGATTACACTATCTAATTTTACCTTTATAAATATCATTTGATGTATATGTATATATAAGTTTTTAATGAACTCTTTAACAGCTGATCCTTTGGCAATGAAACTTTCTTGAGTCATTAAATCCATGTCTGAAAAGATTTCTGCATCACTGAATTTGAAAAAATAGAAAAATTTACTGTTGTTGATATATGACTTTTTGAGTATTTATTCTTGTCTCTAATATTTGCGTGTTTTAATCCAATTTAATTTTTAATTAATAAACTTCTATTTATAATGTTAATTATGAATTCGATAACCTTTGTGTTTGGTTTTATTCAACTTTCATGATATTTATGCAGATCAATTTACCGCCCAAACGTTAATCCAAATGAAGGGATAATCGAGATTATTTATAAAATATCTGAAGCATTTTACAATTAGTTTCATAATAATTTGATATGTTATCTAACAAATTTTTTTTCATATCAGTAAATATAGAATATTTAGAAAAAAAAACAACTTGGATTCTGATGAAACTCTGTTGCAATTCAGTCGATAATATAAAAAATTTCATATTTTTATCAAACTTTTCAATAAAAAAGTTACGAACCGCGATAAAACCTACAGACATAACCAGATATAGCGACTTCGAACAAAATCAATTACGTAGCCGAAAACTTCTCCACAGATCGTATATAAAAATATAATAATACATATAAAAAATAACACGTCAAACGAGACAACATCCTGAAAAAGAAAAACTTCCACTTTTCACAACCATTCATCTCGGAAAATCCGAAAAGCGAATTTCCCCCAAAAACGCATTCAAGTCACGAGTTTTCCTCGAGTTAGAAAATAGTTATTTATTCCGCATCTGAATTGTTTAGCACTTTAAATAAAAACCCATTCGATTCTATTATTGCTCTGCGGGCTTCGCTAACTCGATTAGCCAAACTGAAGATCCACTTATTTATATGGGCGAAGTGTGTAGACACCTCTTCGAATGTGGATGGAGATTCTGTTTGCGTCGAATGTGTGCCGAGTGCGAATCCTAGTTAATTTATAAATTGACTCGGATATGTTTCGGGTAGAAGTTCGTAATTCGAGGCTTCGATTTAATATGTATGATATGCTGAGGTGTTTCCGTTTGCTGATAATATAATATGCGAAGAAAGTTAGTTTGTTAAAATATTTTTTGGTGTTGGTATATTTTATTTTTGGAAAATTTAAGGTTTTTTCGTTTTGTTAATGTCAAATTTATGAATTATATTTTTTTTCAAATTTTGTGAAGTCAAAGTTTTATGAATCTTATTTGATATTCATTTAATGTAGTTTAAATTAAAATGTATAAATCATGGCATAATGTACAAAAAGTTACCGAACTAAGTTAAGTTCAATAAACTATTACCGAATAGTTAAGTTGAACGCATGCTATTATATTCTACATTTAATGAATTCATCATTACTAAAAATTTTATTTGCAAATGAAAGTTTTCGATACTGATTTTCACATAGCAAATTCCTATTATATTCAACGATTAAAATATTTCAGCATCAAAATATTTATATATTTTACAATTCTTAATTACTTATTTCATAAATTCAACTCGCATTGAAAATAAATCTCTTTGTGCTCATTTTTTCTAGAAAATCCTTTATACGAAATAAAATTCTGCGAAATAAATTGCCTGTACCATTTTCTCACAACAACATCAATACGCACTCTAAACAGAAATCTCAAATTCTAAATTGAGGCGCCAATTTTCTTTTAACGAGGCATTTCGCTTCGAATTTCTTACAACGCGGCAAATGACAGGCGGTTCGATGGGATAATGTGGAAAATGGAAATACAGGGCAATTCAATAGATAATTGACACTCCTAAAAGCCTATAAGACGAGAATATAAGTGGTGTTTATTCGGAGTAAAATAATTTAAATTTATTAATAGAAAGTTTATTGAAATTATTAGATTTGTAAGAACGAGTTTAATATTTGTTCTGAAATGCTGAAATTTAAATTTTCAATCAAAGCTCTGGTGTTCATTATGATTGTGGATTTAATAAGAATTGAATTATGTAGGTTTTTCTATTTTCCTTTGTACTGTGAATAATATAATTTTTATGTTAATCCTATATTTCTTTGTATTGTATCGTTTTAAGATAAGAAAATTAATCTCAATTTTAAAGAGTTTAACGAAATTTTTAAATTAAACAATCGGCAATGGAAAATCTATACTAGTTAACGTTTGAAAATTAATATTTCTATATATTGTATGCGTTCTTTTTCTTCTTATGCCATTCATCCGACTATGATTTAATTTTGATGAGTCGTTTTATGTACCTACTTTTTAGAATGTGATTTAATTAATATAATACAATCAATTTACAATTAATAAATGCATATATTTTGTATGTATACATATAATAGTTTAAGGTCTGATTGTGAACTAAACTGGAGACACTTTACAATTGAAGACTGACTTCCACAAAGAGCACAAGTGGCCTTTTTTTTATCAATATTGAGTTAAGCACAGAAAATGGTTCTAAATATGATACAGAATCATTTTCTGTACTTAAATAAATTTCGATAAAAACGGTCATTTGTGCCTTTTGTGAAATTCAGTCGTTAATTGGTACACGTTTTACTTGTGTAAATTACATTGCAACTATTCATATCTTGATTGTGTCCAATTAGGAAGTATTGAGATGAAAGTTTAACTAAATTGTCAAATATTCTTCAACAAAAAAATCAGTATCGTTCACTCTTTTATATCTGAATCGAAAATTGTCCACTCCCCGCTGAAAGACCCTGTATTTAGAGGGAATCTTTGCGAATCGTGCGTCACTACATAAATATTCTCTTCGGATGGTCGCTTTCGTATTCATCGAGCTTTTAAAAGCTCTCTCGACCGCAAAATGGACCAGAATTGTTAGAAATGTGCACACGAGAGGATATTTTCATAATGAAATGCGTGAGAGAATATTTCAACCTTTCTACATAATGTGCTCGAGAGTATTATAAAATGATGGTTTTCGCAATGTGGACTTTGGCTGTTATAATTGAAATTTTAGAAATGTTTGATTCCATACATCATAGGTATTTTTTTATTAAAATATCGTATTTTCGATGAAATATTGATATGAAATATTTTGATGAAATATTCGTATGAAATAATTAAAAAAATATTTGAAAATTTTTGAATTCATACTTTTGCGAATTCATTTTTATTTTCATTCAGATTTTTTTCCGATCGTTTCTAGATTTTAGAATTCAACGAAATTGCTTAAAATTGATCAAAATTTTGATTTTTGATCGTGTGATCTATATTTTCGATTAATTTTTTCGTATTTGCATCATTTTATCGTTAGATCGATTCAGTGTTTCATTATATATGTGTTTTATAACAATATTCATCGATGTCATCCATCACTTGATATGATTCGGTAATCAGTCTGCATTCAAGTAAGATTTCAATATTTATTTCATAATGTTAAAATTGTATGGAAATATTTGGTACTTTCCTATTTAAAGTGCGCCGTTGTTCTGACGAGGATCAACTCGGTATATGAATTAAATTTTTGGTATTTGTTTTTGGCGGTGGTCAAATAGGAAAGAACTATTATTGTTCTTTTAATCACAATTTAACTATTTTAAAAGAAATATGTATTTCATAATCATAGTGAAAAATCACGATTCAAATTCAATAGAAAATTAAACGCATTCATTTCAGCCGTTAATATTCAAATATGTTTCTTTGAAAATTTTTGAATTTTTACCCAATTTAATTATTATTTTTCAATTTCTAAATTCTATGTATAAGATACTAAAACACATAAAATCAAACACAAATATTTATTTTTATATTGAAATTGATAAGCTGAAATATCATGAAAATTATACGGTTTTCTTTACTCGAGTAAATTAGCTGAATAAAATGAAATTCGTTCTTTATTTCTTACCGCGATATGAAATAAGGCACCTATAGGTTTTCAGTTTCGGAAAAAATGGAAAGTATTCCCAAATGTGTCGTTTATGTTCTTGAAGATGCGTTTATTCTCGAATAGGGATTGAAGCGTCTCAATAAAATTCGTAACATAATACAGAGCAGTAAAAAAATGGGATTTTATGATCGGTGAAAATGACATTTTTTGCTTATTTTTTATGTTTTTAGTATAGACACAATTTTATGTTTGCTTGTTTTATTGTTTATCGATTTTTCGTGATTTATATAGACAAGGAAAATAATGCTTAAATCTATATTTTTTGATGATATTTTGAATTTTATAAGCCGTGGTAAATATTTTTTTTTCATTTTCGTAATGAAGTATAAAATATTTCTTTTATTTTAACAAAATCTATTGTTTTTGTTTCAAAATGAAATTCTCGTATTTTGCAAAAGGAAAATGGTTCTAGTAACCGATAAAGGTTTTCATACGTTTACATTTTCTCCGAAAGATGTCAGTTAAGCAATTTTCCTGAAAATCTAACTGAAATATTTTATTAAAATTTCTGAAATGTATTCTTATACTTCAAACATACTTCTATTTAAAATTTTGACAGCAATAAAAAATTATAAATCAATTTTAATTAAATATAAAATTTTTTAGAAGAAACATTATGAATGTAGACCGAGTGTGAGAATAATTCGTATCTATGGAAAATTCCTATTGCCCACGCATCTAATAGAAATTCCCATAATAATGATCATTCAAATTTAGGAAAAACAACAAATTTACATATTCTGAACGTAAAACACTTATTTCGCTTACAATGTTGCATTTTCATATCATCTTACGACGAATGACACTTGGCAGAGTCGTATGTACAGCATATAAACTTTGCCAAATACCTCTTCAGTTTAATCGTCGAATTCCGTTGGAATTTGAAAATTATACTTCGAGACGTCAAATTATTTAATTCTGCGATGGAATTATTAATTTAATGAAATTTCTAATGAGCTCAACGGTTTTAATTAGCTAAGTAAGTACGAGCATACTAATCGTAAGATTGATTTTCTCTTTGAGTATGCTGTTAGATTATGGGATTTTATACTGATTAAAATTGGGATACATGTTATTTATTGATGATTAAATTCATGAAAAAAATATAGTAGTTGATAACGCATTTATAGGTTTTGAGTTAATGTATCAATGCTTTGATTAATAACTGTTAGATACGAATAATTCACTGAATGTTAATTTATTTTAAATAATCATTTATTGTAATTGGTAATTTTTTATAATTTTGAATATTTATCATTTGTATTTGTACACTTATCAAAATTCATCACTAGTCCTAATGTAAATCGTTTTGTACCAAGGAGTTCATGATACCGAAAATCTTTTAAACAAACATATCAAACCTTACAAAATTTTTATTTTTACTTAATTAACTTCACTTTGTAAGATCAAAATATATGATTAATACTCAAATCTAACTATTATATTTAAAAAATAAATATTTGATTTAATATTAAAAATAATTAAATTCGATTTGATCAATTCATTTTGATACGATTTCTTATCTAAATGGGAAATAATAATATTTTCATTAAAAATAACTGTAATAAAAACACAAAAGTCGAACTCATTCCCGATTCAAAATCGAAACATTCCCCGGTAATAAAAATAATTCATTCGTCGCGAAATTTAACCCTTTGTATTCGGCGGCACATTCATACGAGTCGTACGCTGCATATGTTATATTATTATGTTAGCCTCGCACATACATAGAGTGTGTTATTTTTATTCGACACGTCCGTTTCGCGAGATCCACTTGCATGTTATATTATCCTTATTGGAAAACGTGATCGTTTAGCTGTCGATGGCTTCGAAACTTCTGTCTGCCCTCAAAGTTTCGACAGATCCTCGCTTGTTTTGTGTGCTTCCATGTTGTGTATGTAGTTTGTTTTTGAAGCTGGAATTGGGTTCTAGTGTGCTTATGTTCGATGGAATTAGCTATAGGGGTTGTAGAGTATCATTCGTGAAGTTTGAAGGGTAATTTTCAGTCATAATGTCGATTTTAAGAGTGATTCATTCATTATAATAATTTTAAAATTTTATATGAAACGATTTCAATTTTTGGTTTCTTTAAGTTTTACTTTGAGTCAAATCTGTTTTTCTTTAAAGTAATTTATTTAAGTCTGTTAATTAGAATAGATGCTTGGTGCAATATTTCGAGATTATCTTGGATGGAAAAGTAATTTGAACAATTTCGTCTTTTTTTTTTAAGATCGAATAGTGATCCGATGGATATTTTCAGATAAATTATGCATTTCTATTTAATTTTTTTTTTGTTATATGTTTATTCTTTCAACTACATGTTGAGTGTGATTTGAAAAATTTTTGTTCCAGACGTCTATGTTTGTAAAATTCACTCGAGTGGAAAGGGATAAAGTTATTGAAACTTCTTCTATTTGAACTTATTAAGTGATCTGTAATTAATATTGATTATTTCAATATTTTATTTCAATTATCATTGAAAGACAATATCTTAAAATAAATTCGATCTTCCAACTTATGAGTCTCAAATGTATTAATCCAATTCGAAAGTCAAACTGAAATATATCGTATTTCAATGTCTATGGAAAAATCGTTTCGTGGGAAATTTCCTATGTTGTTTCACTTCGAAGACGTATGATGATATTTGTTTTCATCTTAAAGTTTCCTTCTTGGAAAAGTCATTTTACCGTTCTCGGAAGGGTTGTGGACATTTTAAGGGCGTAGATAGTTTATTGAATCGATTTGAATATGAGCGAATGAAGTAGTTTGATTTAATTTATGTGTTGAATATAAAACGTTTCAATTTATTATAGGGAAAATATTCGAAAATATCTATTCTTGTGGAAGTTTATTTTAACAGTTGATTCAAAACGATCGATTACCTTATTGAAAGAATATTTTTATTTTCAATTCTCATGTGTAATATTGAATATATTCGTTTACAACAAAAACTGAATCGTCGGTTTCTATATTGTTGAAAGTTGAAAGCTGCTTCCTAAATAACCCAACGTCAATCATTTCAGTAATAAACAGCATTCATGCTGAACATTCAATAGAATCGTTATACGAAAATTTATGTTCGTTAAACAAAAGGCAGATTTTCTCGCCGTTCTCAGAAATTCAAAGATAAATTAGGTTCATCATTTCAACAGACACATTTTATACATTCGTTCTGATATTTATTCTATGTTAATCGTGGAAATAAATCGTAAATGTCTTCCGATTCTCTGAAAGTAATCGAAATAGCGATGAATATATTTCAATTTAATTCGTGTAAACAATAAATAGTTTTTCTTTCTTTATATAAAATATTTGTATATTATTTTATTATTCCTTCTTTCTTTGAATTGAGATCAACTCAATTTCCTTGAAACGTTCGCTTTGTCTTTCAGACTTTAATCCTATCTAGCGTTGTGTTTCAAACGTTACACACATATGCTAAAAATGCAACAATTGCACAAAACAAAATAAAATTCTTTTCATTTCTTCCATGTTATGCACAATTTTTACTTTTTTCATCCTTTCAACACAGCTCTGTACAAAATTTTTGCCAAGTCACGTATTACAGTTACGATCTATGACAAATAATGTGGCACGATCTTTGAACTAAATTCTGCGACTGTTCTACGTTTTTCCTGTATTATTTAATGTTGAAGTATATAAGAATTGTCAGAACCATATAAAGAGAATTGTATTGCATTTGATTTTTTATTGGATATTGCGGTTTTAGTTTGAAGACGTTGTTAAAAGTAATATGCGAAATCCCATTAGAAATAAATGTTAGCTGGGAAAATGTCACGGTTCTCGATTTCCGTTTAGGATTTTCCAAGTCTTTTTATCTGTCGTAGTTAACTATTAATGCGAATCTGTATCGTTGTTTGTTTTAACGATCGTATTATATTCGAATATTATTGTCAAATGTTATGTGTATAGCATTCGTTCGGAAAATTTTTGAAATTGTCCTCTAATAAGAATCTAATAACATTTTCTTTCGAATTAGATTATTTTGTTCAGTTTTGTTGGTTTCACGATATTATAATACGTAATCAATGGTTTAATTGAAGATAAAATATCAAAGAAATATATTTTCAATTAATTAATTTTACTACAGGCTTCATTATTGCAAACTGAAATGACATTGTGAAGAAAAAACTATGTACATAGTAATTTTCCATTTACGACCACAAAATAATTTTCTTTCCCTTATTGAATAAATTGGTAGAAAATAATCAACTTGTTAACATTTTCTTATGAATATTATTTAGCAGATTTTTTAAAAGTAATCAAAGTTTATTCGAATTTTCCTTAATTTTATTATACTCGTTTAAATGTTTACCGATGAGAACATCTTTCTCAGTACTTTATCAGAGCCTTATCCATCTATTGTTGCTTTCATATTGAAAAAGTGATAAACGATTCAATATTGAAATATTAGAAGCATCAAAGATGAATGAGGTCATCAGTCTACCGATCAAATTGCATCTTTACATCGATGAATATTTGAAGCATTATCATTTTAAGAACATCAACTTACACTGAATTTAAAGACGTTGAAATAATGAATACACATATGTACACATATATGAATGTACTTAGAATGAAACGAATAAAACCAAACAAACGAGCGATAGCAGAGGCCGCTGATAAGCACGTGTTCGCGCTCAACATATCGCTCATCAGTAATAAAACTGTGACAACTCAAATTTTGATTCAATTGAGCTGTCAGGCGTTTCGATATTCAAACAATTAGATTGTCTCATTCATCAAGAGCTTCTTTATCTATAATCGAAAATTAGTATGAATAATATGACTGTGTCCACTTCTGACAGTGAGAGTTTTCATTTTTTTTGAACTTTTTTAACAATTAGTTAACTAACCAGATAGTTAGTCAGTCCTACAAATCCAAACTGTTAAAAATCCAACTCAGTTCCGCGTATTTTTGACAGTTGTAATAGAAAAAATAAATAGTATTCTAATCATAAGTACAAATTGAGTACTTGAGTAATCACCTGTTTAAATTACTTTTCTTCAGCGCTGTTACGAATCAAATAAGATTCATATAAGATTCTAACCAGGTACTATAATTATTGAAATATAATCACTTCAATTTCCTGCCACAAATTAAAATAAATAAATATTTAACAACAGTATTATATTAGACATCCGAAGTGCTGGGTCGACAACAGTAGCGCCCCTGACGGTGGACACGAGAAGTTCGCCGACGCCGCGACGTGTCCCTCCTCAACACTACCTGAACATCCACGACCTTCCAACCTCAACATCCTCAATCCTAAACAATAAAAAACCCTCAACTTACCAATATTATTCATTTCGTATAATCGTCTCCGATGTCACGAGTCGTTCAACTTTTTTCAAAACAACATAACCTCAATGCAATGTTTTTGTTTTGACAGTTCGTTGTTCGTCTCGCTCGTTTCGTATCTCGTTCGTTCGGTTGTTGCGTGTATATGATTTGCGCATGCGTTCGATTTATGTAAGTTTTGTTTCTCACTTGATTTCATTCGATTAATTGTTGTGTTAATTGATTTAAGTTTGTATGGGTGTGTCGTTTTTTTCGTATCGGCGCTTTACCGGAAGTCGTTTCCGCTTTGCGCGCGTTTTGACGTTTGACATAATAGCACGATTTGCGGCCTTGTTTTTTGTAATTAATTTGTTCAGTTCTTTCTTATTTGATTACCGCCGCAATTGTACACATATGAATCTTTGTTGAATCTAAACAAAAATTTGAGTTTAATCTGATATTTTTTAATAAAAAACATATTGTATCAGGTTAAGAATTTTGTTGGCTTGGGATAATGCTGGGTTAAGTTAGGATAGTGATTATTACTTCGAGTTCGATATCAAAAAAAAAAATGAATTGAATTATTTTCTTTGTACAAGTGTCTAAATTATTCTGAAAGTACTAGATTCAATTTTTAGAATATTATACTTGAAATGGAATCAAATAAAATTAATGTGTAATAAAATAGATTAAAAATTCACTGAGTTAAAATACAAATCCGCTATAGATTCTTTGCATTGTAAAAAAGTTAAGGTCATGCTTCGAAAGTTCGAATCGTAAATCAGCTGAAATGTTTCTTTTTAAATATCAATAACGTTCATTTTTTTCTGATTCCTTTTCTTGCGTTTTTTTTTTCGCCGTTACTGAAACGTAACCATAAAATATTTTCATCTGACGTTCCATCCTTTTGACTGCTGTTATAAATCAACGAGATCGCTTTTGTGAAATAAGATTTTTGCCTTTCACGAAAATGAAAGCTATTTCTGTTTATGCCTACATTATAAAATTTCGTATTACGTAAGTCTATTATTGCTATTTTATTTAAATAAGTTAAAGATAAAGGCAGAGTTGGATTAGAAACATAAAATATTACAAAGATCTGAATTTTATCAGACTCGATCTTTTAATCGTATGTGAAATTACAAAGCAAGTTGTTAATGTTTTTTTTCCTCGTACAATTTGACAGTTGTTATTTCTAATTGATTGAAAGGTCGAGCATAACTAGCATAGATTTTATGCTTATTTTGAAACGATTTTTTCCGTTTCTATAAAAATATTTTTATTTGTACATACATGTTAATGCTTATTTATTAGCTTATTTATTTATTTGGAGAAACATTTTTTTTTTGCTAACTAGAATGCATTGTCTCTTTCACTCTTGTTTCTCGTTTAGTACTTGCACTTACAATTAGAGCGAAATAGACAAATGTTTTTTAACTAGAAATAAAAGCGTTTTCCCGGATAATCCATCTATGATATCAATTTATACATGAACTAAAATGAATAGTCAAAGTACAATTTCACCAAAATGTCACATTATAACATTTCACACACACATATAAAAACGACCGCAATTTTAGAACTGTCAAATTTTTTTCCCGGCACGACGACACACACACTTGCCGTTCGCCAAACGGCGCCAAAACACTTCAATTCGAAACGAAAAAAAAAAAACAAAAAAAAACAAAACGAATGCACGTGCTTTTAACACAGAAAACGGCGGCTAGTTCTTTGCGACGCATCGTGGAAGCAGCACGCGCGCCAAAACCGCATCGTCCCCCACAAATAAATCGTCTAAAAATATACATATATATTTTGTTCATCATCCGGCACCGGGCGCCCGTTTCTGGCCCTGTTATTTTTGGCGCGAATCGCAGCGCCTCTGGCGGACGTAAGCGGGAAACGCGCGCTTTCGTTCTTTTGTTTGTCGTCGTTCTTTCTCTTTTCGTTCGAAAAAAGTGTTTTTTTAAAACTATGATATTGTAATTTTGTGATTGAAACTATGCTCGGAATATTTATTGTTTTTTTTTTTTAAAACTGTAGGCTTCACTTTTTCACAAATTGTTTTTAAGTCTTTTTAGAGTTTTTGAGATTCGTTATTTTATGAGTTGTGTTGAAGGAACTATATTGAAGAATTCATTGCTTTCTTAATTCTTAGATTTTTATATTAATTTTGTCTTTCGATCTATTCTCATATGAGTACCTATTAATTGTATGTTTTGAAAGTATATCTAATTTGTTTTGAAGTTTCATTCATGCTATGAGAATTTTTATTATATGTTTATTTTTGTGCTACTAACCATGCGTAAAAAACTTAGATTTTAACCTAGATTTTTGAATTTTTCTTATCTGTTCATTTTGAATTCTCACAGAAGTAATTTGAAGTCTTCTCAATGCTTTGATATTTATTGTTTTGAGTTTTAGAAGAATCTTAGAAATTTACTTAAATATAGATTTTTTTCTACTATCATTCATTTTAAATTCTTACAAAATTACAAAAAAATCTCTACAATGTTTTAAAATTTAAATTTTAGTGAATTTTGTGTGCGAAATGTGGCACTACTGGCGTCCAAGCATAAGAAACTACACGTGACTTTGACTTTCTGACTTTTCTCTTTCGTTCGATTCTCAACTTAAATATTAGAAAAATGTTTTGAATTTGTTATTTTGTGGTTTTTTGTGAATTTTGTGCACAAAACTAGTTCATTTGCGGTTGAAGTCTTCGCGCCTAAATGGCGTTATCGCGTTCAGTGGATTTTTTATGTGCGGTGTTCGCTTATCGTTATCGGTCTACGTTTCCCTGTGAATTTAATGGTTCTCAATCTTCTAAAGTGCAAACCGAAGAAATCTAGGAATGATATAGCCCTCAAGCCGAGATAAAACAAATGTATGTCATTTTCGACTTTGTTAAGACATCAGGTGAACCCAAATGTGATGACGCTTCAATTAGCATATTTTTGAATCGAATCGAATCTCCAGTTTGAAAATGCGTCCACACATGTGGGTTTGTCTGATGAATAATTTAATATTCGTTCAGTTGATGATTTTTAATTGAAAACTGCCAGTGATTTTCGTCCGTCGATGTTTAATATGCAACGCAAGTGCATTGTTAATTTATGGTCGAACTGTGTATCGGCTTTCCGGAAAAATATTTGCTTTTTGTGCGTTTTGTGTTCGTTAGTGTCAATATTATGTCAGCTTAAAAAATATAGTGAATATAAAATATTTTATCAGAGCAATTGTACATAAATTTGTTGTCGCAGTGACTATTCGCTTGTTTGTATTAAGCGAAAATTGCTCGCTTTATTATGGACGTGAATTTTCGTCTAAGAAACACATTTGTGACAATAGAGAATGATAATTTTGGTCAATTACATTACATAAATCTTGTAAATATGAAAATTTAGGTTAATTTCAAGAAATAATACATATATTTTCATTGCGACTTTAGTAACCAAAATACGTCGTTTCAGCCGAATAAAAATCATTCATTTGACCCAAATATCAACCATTTCTGAAAAAAATGTACAATGGGAATTAATAAAAACATTGTTTTCTTGAATTCGTCTTTGAAATACGTAAGCAACTATACTTGTATGTTTTTCATCTGTTCTTTGGAAGCGGAAAGGGATACTGTTGTATTTATAGAACATTACCAGACATGTAATTTTAGTCTTGTTTGAATCGTTTATTAGACACTTGCATAAGACTTGATTGTATAAATTAAAATTTGAAAATCTTCGTATACAAATAAGTGATTATTTCTTATAAAATTAATATCATCGTTATATAATATATTTCCATTATGTGAAATTAAACGAATTTCCGTGTTCGTGTCGAGGAAAAAAATTCCCATTGCCCCCGAATCTCGAATCTCAATAGAATATTCGGCGCCATTAAATTGTGATTGTTAAATAAGAGAAAGCTTTTCGCGTTAATGCTAGTGAATAATGAATTCAATAAAAAATTACAATTGGAAATTATTACACAAAGGCTCCGAATTTAAAAATTCCCGCCCTTCGGAGCGATTTTTCCTTTCTTCGCTCGCCCCCGTTTTCTCGTCTATTAATTATTTAACTTAAAATTTTTTCTTTCCTTATTTTCCATGAATTTTTAGCAGCTAAAAAAGACTCGTATCGTCTTTCAAAAGTATAATTATTCGTATTTTTTTATGAAAGAGCTATTTATGATTTCGTCTAAACGTCGTTTATTTAATTCGAAATAACCTCGTTTCATAAATTTTTATTAACAGGGTATGACAATACAGTTTTCTTGACACGTTAACTAAACAACTAATCTATTTAATTTTTGCTAAATCATCGAATGACAAATAAGATTTTCATAAAAAAAGTGTATGTTTTGCGTTATATTTTCGCATATGTAAAGTGCTGAAATATTTTTTTCATAGAAAAAGCTTCTTATTTAGAAAATAGCGAGCTTCGAAGGAATTTGTCAGGATTACAGCAAAATCTAAAAGGTTACAACGTCAATTTGGCACATTTGTTTCAGTTATTTACCGTCATACTGAAAAATACGTTTCATACATATTTTTTTGTCGTTTATTTCAAACAAAGACAATTTAAATATGGAAATGTCTCCTGCATTCATCGTTGCTGTATGCAAACGATTGTGACGATTGTTTCTATTGTGCATCGTATATTTTATATTGTCTGAAAATAAATTGAAATAAGATTCATACGTTTGATTCGCCTAACGATAGGGCTTTTAATTGAAATTAATGGTAATTAACGGATAATGGAATTATCCTTGAATAATAGAGCCGATCTCGTGAAATCGACCTGTTTTTGTCGAAGCTTTTCGTTTGATCTTTTAATCGTCAAGTTAATTATAATAAATTACATCGGAAAAAAATAAAAGATTAGATTTGGTATATCTATAACTATGTATCTTTTAAATTATTTTATTTTATTTATTGAAAATATGTATATTAGTTAAAAAAAGTAAACTTACTTTGTTTGTGTTGAGTACTGAAAGGGGGTTGGCAATGTTATGGTTATGACATATGTCTAACGGACAATTACTGAATAATTTGAAGCCGAACAATTAATTAGTTGTTGAATTCAATGATTTAATATCAATAATCGCAATTTTTGTTACATTTCACCCAATTTTCAAATATTGATTAGGAATATCATCACATAAATATCGATCAACATGTATAACAATAATATAGATTCATACATTTTTTTTCATATTTTCTTAAAAAGAATTAAGTTTGAAATGTATTATTACGTTCAAGAGTATGACTATAAGAGCTTTAATAAAAAAAAACATTCAAAATCATAAATTCAACTCGGATTACTTAAGTAAGAAACATCCGCTCGATTATAAAAAAAAATAGATACGTATATCTACTTTTTCCTCCTGTTGCGGAACACATGGCCTCGATATATTAATTTTCAAACGCAAACCGAAGAGAAAAAGCCCCGACATTTATTTTCCCCTACATATTTATGCCCTCTTAGCCGTTCGTTAGGCTAAAGGGGGGTCGGTTGTGTTATTCGGAAAACCGAATCTGTGAAATTTTTCCATTAAAATTCCGCTCCTTTTACCGGCAACGAGAAGTCGTCCGGATAAAGGGTGCGAAAGTGGTTTTTAATGGAAAACCATTAACATAATTCGGTACAAATGCGGGACTTCGGGACACTTGAAAGGATACGTCGCATTTTCGCCACACATTTCACGGCCCCATTCGAAAAATCTTGTGCTAAGCAATTTATTGTAAGGATGTGCGATTTGTGGAGTCGTTTCGTGTAAATGTACCATATAATCGAACGTAGACATAGTGGTGTAAAGCGTTTGTGCGTGCCGTGTCGAGTTTGAGTGTCTTCATGATGCTGGTTTTGAGTTTTGTCAAGAGTTACATGTTATTTTTCTTAATTGATATGTTGGCTCGATTGTTTCTTTCAAATGTTTGATTCGAAAAAAGTGATGATCGAACGTTTTATGAAAATATTTTGATACTCGATGTATGAAAGTAAGCATAGATAGATAGCGTGTATGAAGTATGAATATAAATACTATGAAATTTAACCGTTTATTCAAAATTTAAAATGTGTATTTTGAAGAGCCGTCAAAAATTTCATTTTTTTCATTTTCAAATGAAAAAAATAAAACATTTGAATATAAAAACATCTTATATTTCGACGCGTAAAAATTTATAGATTCATCTTTAACGTTCTATAAAATTATCATACTTTATGAAATATAAATTTCAGATTTTCATACCTGCATTAAAATTCATTTATCTGCGAATAATAACATCGATCTCTCGAACTTATGAAAATCTTATTCATGCACACTTTGACCTCAATTGTAATATTATTATCGAGATGCACCATAGATCCACCTCCATACTTCATGGATGCATAATTTTAACGCATAGATTATACATAGATCGTGATTATAACCCTGTAATTATAGATCGTGCGATTATAACCCTGTAATGAATGTGCAATATATTCATCGGTTACTTTATAATGCATTTGTGCAAATATTCAAATGTGCAACGCCACAATGTGTGGTCTACGTTGTGTTTATCAGTTTATTACTGACGATATTGTTTCAAATAATGTGCGTTGTATATTCAAACGATTCTCCAGCGATTGTTATACTAGTTTTGCATTTTAAGTCAAATATTTTCTATTTTTTGTTCGATATTTATTGATTTAGTTTAATGGTTTTTGTTCATTGTATTTGTAAAAATATTTGATGTGTAGTTCATCTATCATTGGTTTCAGCTTTCATCTGTTTTATGACACTTTTATACACTTATTATTTGATACAATTTAAAACAGACAACATTTAGATTGCATTTGAACTAAAAATTACTCATTCCGCTTACTTTGTAATATGACTCGCGGAAAACCCATGATTAATATAAAATATAAGATAATATAATTTGATGCGATATGAAATTATTAAGTGTGCAAAGCATGTATTTAAAATGTATGCAAGGAAAATAATAAAAAAGTGATAAAAATTGAATAAAATGATACGATGTCATTTGATGTTAGATCATTCAATATGAATTGATTTATTTTTAATCATTAAATTTAGCATAAATGGGATGAAATATTTTTGGAATATTAATTATTTCTCATATATTTAAAGTATGAAATTGATGAGTGATTAATTACCATTTTTAAGTATTGCAACCCACAGTTTGTTAACCTTTCGTTGGATATGTTGGTCCACATAATCGTAGCGCTAATTTAACCGGGAAATTTGGCACCAATTTTCACATGAATCATACGCTTTCATGACGTAGGCAATTCCGATATTATTTTGAAGTTTATAATAAGCCAAAAACCATTAATATATTTCATTATACGTTATCAAGATTCGCCGGAATATCTCTCATCGAAAGGATTAATAAAACACCTTTTGTATACTCGTCGAGATAGCTTTTGTAATTCCGATAATTTATCACGAGAATCCATTAGAGTATATTAAAATCAACGGCCATTTACAAAATACCGAAACAAAGCAGCCAAAATATATATTGATTACATCAGAAAAACAAAACGTCAAATGTACGCAGTACTTCATTCATATAAGGCTTTTTCTCTCGCGTATCGACAAGACACTTTTTCGTTTTCGGAAATTTATACGCGTCGAGGGATGTTAACCAAAAAAAGAGCAAAAATGGTACCAAAATATAAAAATTGCGGTGTCGATGTCGATGTCGACGACAATTTACATTGTCGTATGATCGATGATGACATTAGAAGGAAACGTTTTGTTGTGAACAACGGTGTTGTTGTACATCGCGATTTTCATACGATTATACTTTATTCTCGTACATTTGTTTACGACCCTAATAAAAAAGGCGATTTTGTTTTCCCGCTTTTGTGACACGATTCGAATCGTTTCATTGTATTTAGTAACGGAAATTGTGTGATGAATCTTTTCAAAATCGAGCGTGAACTTTAACATTTATTCATAGCAGGGTTTTCCAATTTTTTTTGGTATTGGAACTATTCGTGAATCTAGAAATTTTTACAGAACTCTCAATATATTTTTTTTTTGGGTTTTAATACATACTTCAACTAAAGCCTCATTGGAGTTTAAAAAATCTTAGCTTATCATCGTGAAACATCTATCAAGCTCAATAGAGCATTGATACTTGATGTTGATACAGTATCTGAAACTTGATTAGTGACATTTAATTATCAATTACTTTTCAATATAAAGCAGATGATTTTCAATTTAATATAATTCACATATTTTCTCTAAATCCTCAATTTTCACGAAACTCAAAGATTCCCTGTAATTCAGTTAACGAACCCTTGTTCTATAGAATCATTCAATACAAATCAGTCTAAATCTATCTATTACTCAAAAAATATTTGATGCCATTTTTTGATCTTTTGAAACCTTAAGTAAACCAACAACTGACGTCGAAATAAATTTTTGAGCATCAATCTAAAAAGGGTCAAGCGCTTCCCGGGAAGCCATTGTCTAAGTTTAATTGATTTTCTGCGAAGCATTATTTCGTCAGATCCCTCTTTGTCAAGAGTAGAGAGATCGTCGAGGTCCATGACATTCCATTCGTCTGTCAAGGTCCTCATCAGACGAAGAAACTTTCGTCGAGTCCACTGACTTTTCGTATTTTCAGCCCATTGTGTGCAAATCTCTCGGAAAGCTTGTGCAGCTCGAAAGTTGCTCGTATCATTTGAGTTTCAGCTAGTTTCATATCAAATCGATCTTTTTTTTTTTGCATTTTATATTAACGAGTTCATTTTTAAGGGTTGGTTTGTATTTAAGGTTAATTAGAGGATCGATTCAAGGATATTAACTCTAATGAAACGGATTTAGTTATCACTGATATAACGATCGATGAGCTTAATGTTTAGCTTAAGTTAGGCCAATTTTATTCAAGTTAGGTTTGAATTTAGTTAGGATAGGTAAGTTTTTTTTCTAATTAGGTTTAAATTGGGTTAGGTTAGGCTAGGTTGTTGAGTTTTCCATCGATGAAATTCTCCACGAGTATCGAAATAAAATTGATTTTCATGATTTTTCATTTTTGTGCAACATTGATATACGAAACATGACATGAATATAATCGATTCGTAGTGCAGTTTGATGCAATCATTTTACTGACAAAAGCAATACATATTTTTAAGTATATTTGTTTTTCTAATATTAACTAATGATACTGTTTAATCAAGCAGTAATTAAATAAAAAAAATGTATGTGTATGAGAGTATTCAAGAGTCACTTTCAGTTCATTACTTCTAGTTTAAATATCCCTAGTTTATTTATCTATTTTTCCGCTTTTTTCATTGATTCTAACTTATTCTTAATGCCATAAACCAAAAGTGGCTTATTGTATTAAAGCATATTAATTTATTTTGTATTTTATTTGAATTTTCAGGAGTCACAGCCGGCAAACTGGCATCGTCAGCAAGTAATCCGGCTCAACCCGTGCTGTGGCGCGTGCGCCGTAAAGCGGGTAAGTCTCTATTTATTTCGGTAATTAATTCATTAATTTAATTTTTAATGAACTGAAAATACGTGAAACGTAAACCAGGATTATGTAGTGACCTTTGTGAAAAATTTCAAATTTCTACTATTTTCGTACAAAATTCTACACAACGTTGAAGCCCACTACTCATTTCGTGTCTGTTGATATTAAATAATTTCCACATCTTCGTTTAATACAAAGATATAATTAAAATATTTTTGGTATTTCATATAATACGATCTTATCAACTTGAGATCAGTTAGTTTATTTAAATAAAACGTTATCGTTTGTTTATTATCTGGCGGATAAATTGGATATGGCAATTATCGTAAGAGTTCTGGACAATAGTTCATTTGCATTATTTAATTCGATTAATGGGGTTAATATTTGATTCTTGTATTGTTTGTGTTTCGATCGAAACAGATAACCCCTTTATATTATGCATAGCAAACAAAGCGTTTATTCACCGAAATTAATAGGCCAGGGATAATTTTCGCGCTATCCATTACGGGCTCGAAACTTTTAATTGAAAACTGTTCAATTTCAGTTAAAGCGATTATTTAAGTATTCAAATCGCGCTTTTTCAGATCGAATCGCAAAAGTAATGCGATATTTTATCTATTCAACGTTTTTTTTTTCGCTCTCTGCGAAAATATGAATTCTATGTCGTTTCATAACATCAAAACTCATCTGAAGAATTTTTCACCATAATTTTTGTGTTTTCCTTTGATGTTTTTATTCGGTTTTAAGTCTGGCAAATCTTGAGTATCGATAAAACTTTTTTTTACTGTGCGAATGCCACCCTTTTCAGTATTTATTTTACGGAACGTAAAATCCCCTTTAATAATTCATCCCGTTTCGAAGGCGACCGAAGAAATTTATGTATAAAAAATATAGAAAAAACATATTGGGTATCTTCTTTCCTTTTTTTATAAATAATAGTGAAAAACGGACCACCTTTCGTTGAAAAAGGGCAATTTTTTCAACGCCTTTTGCGGAAAAGTGTTTTTCTTCGCAATATACGACGGTTAAGTTGTGTATCCATTTTGTTCCAATGATGTGTAGTGCGATTTTTTAGCCGATATACATTATTCAGACTCAAATATAAATTTAAATATTGAAAATATTATCGAATTCGGAATACATAAATAAGAAATTTTAATGAAGTCTATTTAGAACTATGTACGTTATTTTATTATAATGACTTTCCCTCGTTTTTCGCATTATTATCGATTTATAGATGTTGTATTATGTAAACTATCGATATATTTATCCGATAGAACGAGCCTGAGAAACTTATAAATCACACTTAACGATGTTGTTTATGATGTTAATAACGCGTAACGTATTATATTAATGCCTCGAATAACTCCGTTTATAAAATTTTCTTTTAATCCGACATGAATATTTATACAATTTCGTTTTTTTTATTTAAGTATTCGAATTAAGCAGTAATTTATTTTAATAGGCATATTCACGGAGCGAAGTGAGTAAATAAAATATTAAAAGCTTTTTCCTTTTCGCGTTTACTCTAATACGATTCTCAATTAGTGTAAAATTTCTTTGCCTCGTCGAAAATTCCCTTTAACGAATTCACTCGGAATATTTTATAGGGACCGATAAATTGAAACATGAATATTATATGATCTCGTTCAAATATTTTCGACACTTAATTGGATCGATGTAACAATCTGCGGTCGATTTCGTAATCTCTTTGAGTTGAATTTTCAGCGATTTTTTTTTGGATCAGTTTTACGTCTCGATAGTTGATTTCGATTTTATTGCTACTGAATTTATCGGATGAATTCTGTTCGAGTTTATCGAAGTTTTGGCGAGTTTCACTCGTTAACTTTGCCATGTCGTATTTTCGAAAATAAACGAAACGATTCGTTTATGCCATTCCTAAAATACTCGATGTTAATAGAATGGAATATTTTATTTTTGTTTTATGAAAAAAATGCTTTAAAGAGACTTATTTTCTGATAAAACAACTCTAAGAATCGATTAAGCTTGAGTGCTGTACTTACTTATAAGGAAACGATACTAATTATTATGAAATGAATCATTGCTTATCTTAAAGTGTAAGAGATAATGCAAAGTTGATTAATCACCTTTCTTTGCAAATTTATTTTAACCAGTCTATATATTGTATATTCGTTTCAAAAGAAATATAAAACTCCAATAAATCTTTAAAATAATTAATTTCTTTAAGTATTTTTGAGTTGCTTAATTCCACAAATTCATTACAATATATTTTGAAATTTTTGATATGATATGACATGAGGACTCATATTCAATTTAGAATATCTATCATATTTAAAGAAACATTGGATTTTTATTAAGTGATTAAGTAATTGGTTTAATGACTATAATCTCGTCAGTGTGTAAAACTACATCATTTTTTTCTAATTAAGATTCCGAAAAAGGTTTCTAACATTTCGAAAAGATATGAATTGAATATTTAGAGCCAATTTCTGCACTCGATTCCGGTGAATCTTTGTCACTTGACTTCTAGAGTTTTCGTATGAAATCGTCATATATTTATATATTTTCAAATTCATCGATTTATTTCTTCAATATTAAGAGTTACGTAGAGACCTTCGTCAGAACAATTTTTTTCGATAACGATTTCTCGAACGATAAAAATTCATCCAACCCAACCTGACGTCGCAGGGTCACACCGCGCTATACGTGATTCGATTAAATCTCATCGAAAGTCCGACTTCTGAATAGGAAAACGCTCGTTGCATACATTTCTAGAGAAATTCCCGCTGAATGGAAATTAGCCATATAAATTTCCGACATTTTTGCACTTTCGACACAATGCAGATCGCCTCCGCTATCGATTTATTCGCTTCAATTTCGGCATAGAACCGTTTCTGCTTTAGTCGATTTGTTGTCGGATCACGTATTTCGTGATGGCATCGGAATAAGTCTTCGAGACTGTGTGGTCACGGATTGTGCCGAATTAAAATGTATCAAATGTTCGTATCTGGTCACAAAAACCGGATATGTTTTCGTGTGTAATTGGTTTTTGGTCGTTTTGCGTCCTCGGATGGTCGTTGACGCTCTAAAGTACTTTTTGAATTCAGTCAAAGTCTTAAAATATAGATAATTGGTAGTTTATAAGAGTGTCTTAAGTTAGATTCGATGAAAATTAGAATTGAATAAAAATGAGTTTACTTAGTGCGAAGTTAAGGAAATTTGCTTCATTCACGATTAAACTTTTTACTATGCTTCGCTTTTAAAGTTATTCATCGGCTTTGTGTGTTATAAGTTTTAAATTGATATTTTATACTCGATATTTAAGTCAATATATCTCATGAATCGTTTAATAGGGTAATTCTGGGATATATGGACAACAGCCATTTATTTTGTAAATTGGTGACAATTATTATACTTTGCACTTAGCCACTGGCCATCTCTCCCGGAATTATCCTATCACTAATACTAATTTAATAAATCCATTTCAAGTAAATAATTTTTATTCAAAATCAATAATTTTTCTCGAATAGTGGAATAAATTAATGTAACTCAATGAATATTGTGCTGAATCTCAACTTTGATTACATCAAAAATCGATTTTCATTTAATGGAAAATGTGCACTAAAACCGGAAACGCGATTTCATAACGTTTTCTTGTATTATATTGTCTCATGAAATATGCATCGATGTCAAACGTTGAATAGGGAAATTTAAATTTATGGCATTCACAGCGACACCGAATCGGGTGATTATTATTTTCTTTTTCTCTTTCGGTGGAAAATTGTCTTTTTGCTTCGGAAAATCGCGGAAATTTTCCAGTAACGCTCTCGGATCGAAAACGAACAAAAGAGCACACAACTTCTCTTCGGCAGTTTTTAATGAAATTCAGTGGAAAGTGCGAACTTTAAAATTAGCAAACCACGGTTTCGAATTCGGATGTTATCTCTTCGTTTCAATTTTTTTATCCGTCGAAAAATTTTCAGGAAATATTCCAGTGCTTCTATCTGAGTTTAAGTGTTCTGAAAAGTTATACATAGCAATCGATTGTGATTCCATCTATGAATTGGTATATTTTGTTTGTTGATATTTTTTGTTTCTTATGCGAAATACAATACATCTCAGCTTTTTTTATCATATTCTTATTTGAAACGTTCATCTTTGTAAAAAAGGACTTCGGCTCGATTGAAAACGATCAATCACCCTCTACAGTCTAGAGTTCGATGATTTGTTGGAGAAAAATAATCTTAGGATTTATCTGGACTTGCACAGTTCAATCAATAATAATGCGACATTGCAGAGATTCGATTTCACGAAAAAATACACTTATTTAATTTTAGTTAAGTGTATTATTTCGTTATTTTATTTCAAAGAAAGAAAAATCATAATAAGGAGTATTTCGATTGTAATCTTACTTCGGTGACATTAGTGAAGGCTTTCTTCAATCATTTACTAGCTTCTGTTATCTGGTGTTTCTAGAGACTCTATGGACTTTAAGCCAATTGTGAACGTATAATAGGTATTTATGATGAATACAAAAGATACAAAATATATAATATTTATCGAAACATGTTAAATTTCATCGAGTATGTAGATCGTACATAAAGTTTATTATGACAAAGGTCCCTCCGAGAAACGTCAAAGAAATCCTTTAAATCATAAAATTTTAAATGTATTATTGTAGAAATCTTCTCATGTATGCATACAACGTCTTCAAAAAGTTTCATCGTGAAACGATAAGTGGTTAAGGAGCATCGTACATTCATTTTTATTTTCATAGAAGATTAAACGAAGTACATTTTTTTTCTACAATTGCATGAAAGCGATCATCTCATTGTACGATAAATAATGAACCCTCTCGAAGTTTCCCAAAGGATTGTCGCGCAATCGAAAAACCGAGCATTAAATAGAGTTTGCTTTGGCGAACTTTGGTTTTGTTCGTTTATTAGTTTTCGGAGCTCTCGTGTACCAGTAAATATATCTGCAACTCGGCTCGATGAACTCTCTGCCCAGAAAAGTAATTAATTACAGTTCAAGTTTTACGCCCATAAAATAAACTGTTGCTTTCTCTTCGCAACAAACAGAACGTCAACCGAACGACGAATGAAATTCTGAAAACTTTCAGTCGGAAAATTTACATTCGCTCACTAGACAAACGTTCGCAACTAATCATTTTTATAACGTTTTCTTTCCATGATTTCCTCTGAGATCAATTTAATATAGACTCGCTCAGAGCATAACGTGATCAACTTAATAAAACAAAAAGTCGAGAAAAACGATTAAATGTGTTTTTCAAAATTCCCTTCGTTGTTCTATTTATCCAATATCACAAACACACAAATTTCGTTTATAATGAGCTGAGAATATATTCAGATCATATTAGAGTACTGAATTAATTAAAATCGCTTGTGAAATAAATGATTTATCATACGGTAGCCAAACAAATTTTGGCATTTAATGGTTATTCTGAAAGTATATTTTACATGTAAAAAGTTATGATAGTATCGTGTGCTTTGACATTTGAATCTCATTTTATTAAAAAAATGGAGTTAATTACTTTATGTACTGAAAGGCTCATGTAGACGAGAGTATTGTTTCGATAATACAACAAGTGCTTCGTTAATTCAATATATTTTGTCTGAAGCATCTATTGTGAAGTTTATATTATATTTTAGGGGAAAATTTATAATAATAGTGCCAACAATGTGCCCTAATTATGTTCTAAAATAATTTCTCGAGTGAAGCATGGAAGCTCTCTAATTATAGAATTATTATCGCTTTGTGCTTCATAAAATTCAGTTAATGCTATTGAAGTATTTGCTTTATAAAAATATAAAAATTTAAATTCTTTTTGAGATATTGTGCTGTGGAATAACAAATATGTATTAAAAGTAAATATGTAGATCTGTGTTATTTCAGTTTATTCAGATACCTTTCGAATAATACTATTATAATATTTTATTTGAGCTTTCAAGTCTTTTCAAAGAATTCGAGATTTTATTCATTTTATTGAATGTATTTTCGTCTAAGCTATATTTCTACGTATTTATTTTTTTATTTTATTTTACATAAAAAAATATTTATATGAAATTTAAATAAATTTCAATTAAGCATATAAAATCAACTTAAATAATCGTTTCATTAATTAAATTGGCATCGACGAAAACATACGTTAAACCGATCATTTCAATGTGAATCATCACATCGATTTTCTTGGCAACACTCATTGATCACATCGAACATAACTCACAGCGCATGTTAATTACTCAATCGTTAACATAAAATAAAAATCATCAAGTTGAAAGCTATATTTCATCTGAAACACAAACCTACGCGATCTTCCTCCAGAAATCTAACAGAGACACCTTCCTTCGAAGTCTCATCGTCGATATAAATCCGATAATTGCCAAACGATCTAAAGGCTTATCATTCAGGATTTCTCAATCTTTTTTAAATCGTAAAACTCAAAACGGAATTCAGTGATATAATTAATGCTATTTTAATTTGATTGATCCTCCCTTAGAGCTAGGGATGAAGTCATATTGTGTTCTAAGTATTTTATTAGACAGACATTGAAAAGCATCAAAATTTGCGATGAATAGTAAAGTATGTACTCTAATGTAGTAATATTTTTGTTTTTTTTTTTTATATTTACAATGTGCGACTAGAGTACATGCACTATTATACGATGCACAGCTAACTGTTCTATCTGCCAAACAAAATAGACTCTAATACTCTATTGACTGAAGCTCGCCGTTTCTCGTCCAAACTATAATTTCGGTTAAGTCTTTCTTCGATAGGGCTTATTCCTTCTTATTTAAACTAGGTTGAGAAACACTGGTAGACTATACGGCATCTCGATGGGCGGAAGAGCCGGTTTTGTTCTTCTGGAAAGGTTGTGTGGGCGACCATCAGGGAATAAGCTGAAGAGTGGGCGCCTATGATCGACGATAGCGTCTTAGTTGCAATCGACGAGTGCATTTTTTTGAAAAATGAGCTCGAAAACGAAAGAAAAATGTTCGATAACCCTAATTTAGTCTATTCCGAGTTTGAGATCTGAAAAGTGTAAAGAATATTTAGAATTTTCTCATGCGAATTATCGAAATGCAACAGCTTATCGTTATCGTTAGTTTCATTTAATTATAGTTCTCATACAAAAATATTTATATCATGAAATTTTCTATTGTAATTATATGACACGTTCCTATGCGCTATCTATTTTTTGCTTATTTACACATTTATTAATCAAATTAAAATTTCTTCATGAAAATCTTCATTATTCTTATGTTAAGTTTTTCGATTCAAACTTGGCGACAAACGTGATTTGAAATGCTTGTGATTGCATCCAAACTTATCGTATGCACATGTTAAAATTAATAACTGAAGTTAGTGTTGTATTCAAGCGAAATCTATTGAATTTAAATTAATTTCAGTATTTGAATATGAAACTTTCAAATTGTTTTGTCAAATAGCAAAAATCTATTTTCATACCATTTATAACATTTATCTAAACGTGTGCATTTAAATTTTATTCCGAACATTTGAACTTTTATTTAACTCCGAATTTGAACTGAAAACTTTTATTCGATACACGCTCGAATTATTCACACATTTCGAATGTTTTAAAAATTTCAAATATTAAATCAGATTTTTTTGTATTTGGTTGAATATTTTATACGAGCGAGCTTAAAAATTCATCTCAGACGAGTTTTCTTCCAGGATGCACAGCATACGTGAAACATCCTTAAGACTTTTCAGGAAAACTCTCGTTCCTTAACGATCACTAATTCGAATGTTAGAAGCAGTGCTGCATAATAGAAACCGATGATGCGACTAAAACTTCTTCTAGCAACGAATGCACTTAACTATCCCAAAGACTGACGTTTGCAAACTTTTGCTCTTCCACATTTCCACAATTCGGTTTCTTCAGGGTTTTCAATTCAGAACCGGGATTTCGGTACTAGAAATTCCCAATCTCAGAATCCTGATACTAGAAGTTACTACAATATTACATTTAAAAAAAATCATTGAAATCGATGACTACTTTGGAGCCTCTTTTAGTCAGATATGTTTCAGCATCGGTATTAACGGTTCTAGGAAACCCATGATTCCGGTATCCCGGTATTCAAATCCCTAATTTCCCAGGTATATATTAGATTGAAACGCGTCTATGGTTGATGGATTTTTTATTTGTCGCTTCGACAAAAGCCATAAAATTGATCCGTGGGAGTTTTTCTGATCGACCGGTTTTCCGCCTTCTAACCGAAAACGGTGTGGGCAGTCATGAATGAATTTCGTTGTGGTCTCTTTCAGTTGTTTGTTGCTAACTCATTGTATTGTGTTGTATTTGTATTATGTGTATCGTCTGTGTGAGACTAGGCGACGATCCAAAAGTCTAACATTAGTCTGATCGGTTCAATTTATAGAGATAGTGATGACCTTTCTGATGGAAATATTGTCGATTCGGTTTTTTTCAATCTTCGGTGTGAATTTGAATGTGTCTCTAATCTAGTTTTAATAGAAATCGAAAAAAATATATTTTAATTCGAAATTAAAATCGATGTTAACATCAGAAAGAAAATTGATATTTCTATAATTAATTCAATCAAAGCCGTAAGAGGATTAAGATTACATTTTTAAATCGTTTCAAAGTCGTAATGATTTCATCGAATATCCTTTTTCCTTTCTGGTGGACTTATTTTCTACAATTATCATAAACATCCCATCTGTATGGAACGATTCAATACGGCGTGTATTTAAGTAATGAATTTTCTATCTTTCGAGAAAATCTCGATTTGGAAAAGCAAGTTAATTATCATTCAGTCAATTTAGCACCATTGTTCGTCAACCATCGGCCTACGCAGCGGTCACCATACATACGACTACACCATGAATGAACGACCAACATAACGTAAATTACAATATACAAACGTAAATATTTTAACGTCTACATTTGCGATAATGTACCGGTCTTCTGGTCTTCGGAGAAGCAGCAGCTCTTGACCGGTAGATCACTTAAATTGCACATTCGAAATTAATATATCTTATTGCATCAATATTTAAGTAGAATAATATCATTAAAGTTGTATCTATTTCTGAATTTTGAATGAAAATGTGAAGATCCTAGAAATCTAGGGGTAGGTTTAAGTGACGAATTTAAAAATCTGTTATTTGAATTCTTCACTTGAATTCTATGATCTTTTTATATAATCTTCAAATGAATTTTTTAATGTTAAATTAATTTGAAAACATTGAAATTATCTGTAAGATATTCGTGTACGTTAATTGTCTTGTGATACATATGTTAAGCTGCTTTATGAACTGATAGTGATCAGATGAGTGATTTCATTAATTAACTTTGTAAAAATTTATATTTCGTACAAGTAGGATATTTAGAAATATATAAATTTAATTAAAATCTGGAATTATTTGGTGTTCACTAAATGGTCAAGTCAATAACACGAAACTTGAAGTGTCAGATTAGATTGGGTTGAGTTAAGCTTAAACTTTTCCTTCTTTTTTTCATTCGGTTATGCTTTATATTATGTTATGTTAAGTGAAGTCTGGTGTTATTATAATTATCGTCAAGTCCACTTTTCAATTCATAGATAGTTCATAATAGAATTCTATTATATTCTATTATGCTGAAAATATTTAGTACCTACATACCACTGTTTTGTTCAATTATATTCTAGGATAGGATATAGGCTATACTTCCCTCAGTATTAGAATTCGATACGAATCTATCTCAGACAATTCTAAGAGTATTTTTTAACGAAAATCCAGTATTTTGAAAAAGGTTAAGAACCGCCCAGTTGTGCAAACAGACACGGAACGTGGGCGCCCAACTTGACATTTGCTTCCGCTCGCCACCAAAGAACAAATGTTGTCTTACGTTATGGTGAACGTGCGTTATATACATGCCATCGTACGTTTTCGGCTATTCGCTAATGCCCGAAACGCTCTTGGTTTCACCTCAAAATCCGTTTATCGGCGACGAGTTTTCACTAACGAGTTTCGTCTGGTTGTTCGCCACTATTATATGACGATCGAAAAAGCCGAAAGGCACAAGTGACTTTTTTCTAAAATCGAGTCATGCATAGGAATCGCTTATATGTATGTACTCTCATATAAGGATTTAAACGAAATTGAAATGTGTGCCTAAACATGTCATCAAATCACTCGACCTTTCCTTAAAACATGTAGGTACTTTGAGCCCGTTTTTCTCGAAATCACCGCAGTCACTTGTACCCTTTGGTCGTTTCAATCATATATGACGACTGAAAAGGCCAAGGGGTACAAGTGACTTCGCGATGATTTCGAGAAAAGCGCGCTCAAAGTACCTAGGAGGAAATCAAATGATTTGATGATATATCTCGGTACACGTTCCAAGTTCGTTTATATCCTTTTACCACCAAATAAATGAGCGTGCATTCCTATGCATAACCCTATTTCGGCAAAAATATCACTTGTACCTCTTGGCCTTTTCGATGATATATAGGTGAGTGTTTATACGGAACGTATGAGCTTGCACTTGGAAAGTCCCGTACTCGCAACTCTCCGAGTGCACTCGAATGCAATTATTCCGTTTTAAAATGTATGGGGGGCTTGATGAATAGTCGAAAGAGCTGCTTGCACTGTGCGGTTTGATTATGGAGTTTTAATGGGTGTTGAAATTTTTAGAAGCGGAGCAAAGTTTGGCGCGATTTTAATTGTGTTTTGATCTGTATTATGATGGAGTTTTTACCGGATTGAATTTATAGTTGATGGAAGTTTTTTTTTCGGCCGATATTTTCTGACATAACTACCAAGAGCAAGTTTTTTTACAGCTCTAGTCAACTAAATGTAAAGTACAGCCAGTGTTACAAACTGTTCAAATCCGTCTCTGTTCTGCAAATTTTCGATAGTTTGCAGTTAAAGGACTGATTGCAGCTCTCAGCTTAGTTGATAAAATTTCGTGTAACCCAGAGTTAGTACAGCAACTGAAGTGGTTCTGATTTTTCGAAAAATTCTCTAGAAATCTGAAACACTATCAGTTAGTATAATACATACAAAAATTCCATTCTATAATTGAAATTCAAACTTTTTTATAAAACGCCTTAATATTTTCATTTCCCAAAAAATGCGACATTTCGATAACTAATAGTAAAATATGCGAAACTTCAGTCCTTTTTTAAGGAAAAAGTTCGCATATTTTCGCCGAGATTTTTTTCAGTCGATATTCCTTTACGACCTTCTAATGCGACCTCTCGCTCAGTAGGTAGGTATTTACGACATTTTTGTACCCGATCAAACATTTTTCGTACCCGAATAAACTTAGGATTCGGTAATTTGATCGTATGCAAATTTACAGACGGGTCCGAGCTTTAAAAATTTGCCGCCGTAAAAAAAGTTTGAGTGAAAATCCGGCAATAAATATTCCGAATTCTAGGGACTCTTTTCTGCTATACTTTGAAACCTTTTTTTTAGATTAATTTCATATATTTTTTTAACTTAAACGTTAAAGTGAACTAACACATTAAACTCGTACAGGAAATTCTCGTCTCTGTTGCATCCGTTATTGCGATTTTTCAAATATTATTAAACCACTTGAATTGGTGAGAACAGACGTTTCGAGTTTTATGGTGCACTTAGATATAATTTTATGACGTGTACGAATTAAGCTTGATAGAAAACATCCTTACGATTTCGTTATTTCTTAATGCGCCACTGAGAATCTTAAATGTACTCACTTACCTGCGTGTATGAGTTGAATTAATAATGTGAACTTTATCAAAATATCAAATAGTGTCTAAGCACTTTAGACATAATGAGAAACTTTGCTTTGCATGCGTGTATCGCTAAAAACTCTTTCAACTTTTCACTTAATATTGTAACTTCGGTAACTCCGCCTTATGAGCTTTAATTAAATTTCTGAATGTATACGTTCCATATATAAAATTTTCATTACTCATATCCAATTATGAAGCTTTTATATTGTTAAGATTTTGACGGGGTGATTATTAAAATCATTCGATGTAGTGAAAGGTAATTAATTACTTATTAAGTTATAGAATGTTAATTTAATTATGAAAATTTTGAAATTTCGTTGAAAGAAAATCATATAATGGAGAAAGTTATTCGTTGTTCTATGTTTCAGATATCATAAATTTCTTTCATATGAACATTTCATATCCATTTTTATGGTTAAATAATTGAATGCATTTGAATGCATTCTTAAAATGTACAATCCTCTTCATCTTCAAGAAGGTCCAATAAAATTATATGAAGAATCAGACTATTGTGAATTCTGGACTCAAATCGAAACATTACGAAACAAGTAATGCCGATGGAAAGCTGCTTTGACACCCACACAATTTTCGAAAATCAAAAAGTCGATTTGCCCACAACTTCGACCCACACTTGATTAACGGTTCCGGAGTCAAAGGGTTTGACTTTGCACAAGAGTCAAACACCAATAATGCACTGTTTCCGAGTCACTTTTATTATTTTGTTTGATTCTAATAAGATTTATATCATTTATATCATATGTACCTTAATTTCAATTTATATCGATGCTTAATCAGTTCTAATCTAGTGGGTGATTCATTACATCTTGTAGATGATCTCTAATACATATGTAGTGTTTCTACCATCGATTCTGGTTGCTAGGTATCTGATTTACCATTTGTCCCCAATATTGTCTATATGCATGTATAAAAAATACAAATTGGGTTACAAAACTTGAAAAAACGAATAAAACATTTTATTTTTGACATTTATGCTCGATGATGTGCTTCGTCCCTTATCGGTTCGGTTGTTCGATTTTCGCGTATATGAAAACGGAAAATCGCCTATAAATAAAACGCAGATTTATCGTTCGCTGTATAAAAAGGCATCGCCGAATGTTTCGCATACGTTTTCCGATGTATGGCCGAAAAGAGTAATAATGTAATCGTCGGTGAAATTTACGATTTTTCGCTACCCCCATAAATCATGGGGATCATTTTTTTCGCGTCGTCTTTTGACGCACTGTGTCCCGATTTGATTTATTAAGGATCGAAGCCATATGTGTTCATTAGGTGCTTTTTTTATTTTGTTGTTTTTGTACGTATGAATTTTATGCAGTGTCTCCGTGACCTACTGGTGACTTTGAAGCATTTTGTATTTTATTATAATCCGTTGTAGATTTCTGAAGTGGTGTAAGCTATGTAATGATATTTATTTTAAAATAAAATTAGAGTAGTGTTTCTGTTATGTTAAGTGTTATGTTCGATGTTGTCATTATGATGATAAGTTTGAATTGTGATGAGAGTTTAGATACTATTTCTCATACTATATTATTTGGTACAATTATATAATATTTAAGTGAGACCGTATGGGCCATAAGAAATTTTATCACTGCGAAAATTCATGAATATTTACTATATGTTGAATGTTGATTTTTTAAATTAAATGTTGTTAATTTAAGGAATTTAGTGATTTTTTTCGATTTTGACGAGTTATATGAAATCAAATTATATGCTTAGGTAGTTTTATATTACTTTGACAATCAAAGAGAAGTGCAATACCAGTGATCAATGGTTCTTTTCTTTTGAGTTTTATATAAATATTTTCGCATTGATGTTTGAATTTGAGTAAATTTCTTGATACTTGTGTGCTATCATATCGACATGAAACTCGATATGTAAGATTAGATTTTTCTCCTTTTTAATATTAGGTTACATTTGTTTAAGTTATCTCGAGTGTCATACCGATGGAATAGTACACGAACACTCATTTCTTCACTCATGCAATATTAACCGAAAATTGAGTTGAAAGAAAATAAAAAATAAACAAGTCTTAGACCGTTTTTACCGAAAACAGTCACTATATCCATGCTAGGCATACTTCCCAGTCTCTGCATATAAATGTTCCGTTCAATCGGCCACAAAAGTTACGGATCACTGAATTTTGTGCATGCATATCGCATCGTTCCGACGTCGGATTGCAATCGAACTATGCATAATCTAATTTCCGCACTAATTTCGATTCGTTCCGCACACAATGTACCATTGAGCGACGACAATGCGAAAAATATTACGATCGGATGCGGAACATCCTATAAATCCGATATATTTCTATTTATACATGTAATTTCTATACAATTTTCATTATATTAATTAATATAATTCGCTATGTAGTGAAGAGAATTAGCACTGACGATGAGGCGAAATTTTGAAGAGTAAGTTAGTGCACATAGGTGTCACTAAATAGTTCGGATTTAATTGAAACATATGAAGATTGAAAAGACCGGTACAAGTGATATTTTTGCCGAATTTGAGTTATTTATAAGAATCGCTTCTATGTACGCTCATATATTTTATAGTAAAAGAATATAAACGAACTTGGAACGTGTACTAAAATATATTATCAAATCATTCGACTTCATTCTGATGCATGTAGGTACATTATCAATTTGAGAGCGTTTTTCTGGAAATCACTGCAAAGTCAATTGTACCCCTTAGCCTTTTCAGTCGTCATATGAAAGTTAAAGGCTATGATCATTTGTGGAACCGTTTCGTAAAGCGTTAATAACACTTTTTTTCGAATTAAATGAATCCAAAAATTCGAAAGAAATGATTGATTCTTGATTGATCAATTAAGAAAAACGAAATGTGACTCTCACCAAGATAGGACTCGAACTCACGCATCCCAAGTATGCTGAATCGACACGGCATGCACAAGCGATTTATACCGCTGCGCTATATTTTTAAGTATGAGTAAATTTTTTGGAAATTATATTTATATTTGGATTTCCACGTGTTTTCGTCGAGAGCAATATTCTTGGAATGTTGAGATGTGCGAAACATTTCCACACCATGTAACGCGATCATCCAACTGCCCAAGTTGGCAGGATCCACGAGTTATTTCTCAGTTAAATGCCAAACCGCGTACCCTCGTCTATATTTTAATATATAAAATATTAAACAGACGAATTTGTAATTTAATCATTCGCTCGTTAATCTCGCGCCAATCTGAATCTGAATGAGATTAGTTTTGCGATTCTGCGAAATAATTTATGATTAGTTTATAATTTCTTCAATTATTCATTGTGAGTGAATTTTTAAATCATTGGTTAGCAATATAAACATAAGTTATAGATGTCAATTTCGTAAAAAAATGACAGATGTTTAAGCTTAAGCTTGTAACTGCTGATTGAAAATCATCCCTAAATGTTACAGTTCTAGTTTTTTCAATATAAATTAAATAAGTCTCATTTTAAATTGAATAATTTTTATTTTAAATGAAAAAATAAAACATTTTGGTAGAAATTTTATATTAAAAAGATGACCAGTGGTCACTTTTTCCAAAAATTACCAACAATTTTTATTTTTTGCACTCAAGTTGGATGTTTTGTGATTCACAGGACATTCAAACATAGCTATTTCAAAAGAAACAACTGAACTAAAAATGGAAATTATTTAACTTGAAATTGAATAAAAATAAAAAAAAACTATTATTATTATTTGAATTTAATTTGTTTTTTTCTTGTTTCAGGTAAGTCCTTCTAACGCATCATGACTTTCACAATCACTTCATACGTAAGTCGATCGACTTTTATCTCGTCCCATTCTTCGAATTCAAACTCTAACAGCATCCCTATTTAAAAATACGTTCTGAAAATATAAAATAACCCCATTTTCGTACACTTACACAACATAATACAGAAGCAGGAAAATAATATACATATTTAGGTCGCACACAACAATAAACGGCGCACTGGAGCCTCGACAATAACGTCTTGCAAATGAGGAGCGTAATTAGCGCAACACGTTTGTGACATTCACCAGCAATTTTCCACGGCATTTCGAGCTTTTTGCCCTTTTTGCTCTTTGCCATTTTTTCCTCGTTCCCTGCCGTGTGCGAGTCCGGCTTTAGAAAAAGCCCCTCGCTATATATAATATTTATTTTTTTCTCTCCGTATTATTATCCGTCGAAAAAAACGCTTTGCAATTCATGCTTCGGGTCTTTATTTCACAGAGCACTTTCTCCGTAACGTTAAAATTGTCAGGGACGTTTTTGTTTCTGTCGTCAACGGGAGGGTTTTTTTGAGTCAAAACTTGAATTTTCGAGTGTTTCAATGGAAAAAAAAATCTTTTGAAGTGTATACTATTTATATTTTGAATAAATAAAATATGTTTATATCAAATTTTTATCTAAATTTGAATATCAACTATCTTTAACTTTTAATGAAACCGCTTAAACTTTCGATATTTTGGTCTAAATATGAATATTCAGCAAAGGTTCAAATATAAATTATGTTATCAAATATTCTACTCTAGTTCAAAACTTGTGTAATTTTGTTAAAAGTTTAATCGCATTCGTATTCATATATGGGGATTTTTGAGCTTTATCTATTCGTTACGAACGCTTTTCCCTCTCAGATATCTTTTAACTTTAGTCTTTATCATTCTTTTATAGGTTTTCATGCGGATTTTCCGATTTTGAATTTTCAAATTGAAATTTTGCAAAAGTTAAATCTGACCGTGGCGATATTGAACTTTCAATCCTCGCACTTTTCAGTTCCAAGTCAGCGCAAATCTGATAAAACTACTTTCACAGAACATCAATTTTTTTTCACAGTAATCTTTCATGAATTATATTTCATCTCAATTATATAAGCTGGGGACTCATTCCCGAAGGTATCCGTTTAAAATATACGATACACAAGCGATAATCCCTTGCGAATATTCGAATATGTATTCGAATACAACATATTCCCAACACAATCCGGACACGCTTCGACACACACCGACAATCAATAACGCCATATCGAAAATGCGGTAAGCTATTCGCACGTCTGCGGATCAAATTTTACCCGTCAATATATTTTCGGCTGGAAAATCCTCGAAATCGATCATGTCTTCGTCTAAAAGTCCCTCGACGAAACCTCGAAAGCTTCTACTACTACAATCCTTGTATCATAGAACAGTTGCGGCGAAAAAAACTTGAAATTCGAATGCTGAAGTGGAAAAATTAAAATCCTCCTTCAAATGCTCATGAAACAATTATTCATTCAATAGAATTTATAAGAAGCCTATGTTTTTCCTTTCTCTATATTTTCATATTATTGGAGTTATGGTTAATCTTTAAAAACTCGTTTGTAAGAACAGTCAAGTCTTAAGACCTTCAAAAGTTCATGAAGTTAATATTTGTTCAATAAAATTCACAAGAAGCTCAAATTCGCTTGCTTTCTTTATTATTTTTGTATTATTGCAACGTATGGTTATTCTTTCGAAACTCATTTGTAATGACAATCAAATTCAAATCTCCCTCTTAAAGTCTTGGGAGTTATTTAGAAATTGATATATCTAAGAACTTTATCCAAAGTCATGCTTTATCGAAAAATGTAAGCAATTCTTTTTCACATTTTAATTGGAGAAACTATAGGATGATTTCGGTAAAGATGGCCATATGGAAGTTAATGTTCAATGGTTATTTTTTTCCAAAAATTGACAATAATTATTATTTTCCACACTCTAGTGATCACAGGATAGCATTTAAACAAAGAATAATCATTGTTGCCAATTTTTGGGAAAAAATTACCGTCGACCACCGTCTCCCATATGGCCATCTATACTGAAAATCTGATGCGATATTTATATTTCGACTTTTTCATTGTTCGGTGAAATTTAAGATTTTTTGGTCGCTGCCGTATATCCGTGTCGTAAAAATATCGTCTGTCGACGTGATTGATTATCGGGGAGAGGTGGTACGACGACGTTTTAAGGGTTGGGTTGGACACGAGCCTAAATCTCGGACGAAGGGTTCGTGTAATGAACGAGCTGTCTGCGTATGAATATTCAGAGGTGCATAATTTGACGTGACCGTGATGAAATTTTTTGTCGAATATTGATGCGATTTTGATTTGAATCGGCGACGGTGAACCTTTTTTCTATAGAAAAGCTGTCCTTGGTGATAGTTTTGTTGAATAGCCAGTGTATATAACGCAGTGATGTAAGCATTTTGCTCTGTCGAGATCAGTGTTCTCGTGATACTGATTGTGAACTTGTGCTGTCGAATTTTGGCAAGAGTTCTTCACATGAGTTGTTTTTAATTAATTGTTCGATATGGATTATCGATTGTTTCTTCCAATTATTCATTCAATATCGATAATTCAAAGTATTAATTTAATTTAATTTAAGTATCTGACAGCGAGCCAATTCATATTGATTTCAGTAATATCTTTTGTTAACCATTGCTTTACTTCGGCTATCAGTGGTATTAGTTTTTCATTTATTATTTAAAAGATTCAATTCGATCTTTTTTTCAAATTGGTATTCAAGAAATGCGTTTTTATCATCTCAATGATTGCTCTTTTGTACGTTCATTAATTATTCTTAAGTAGCTCTGTAAAAATGCAGTTCGTAATATCGAGTGCATTTTCGATGCGCATTTTTCCTCAGTTTCATAAACGTTCAAGGATTTTCTTTCAATTCGCTTATGGAAAGTCGAGTATACCTATAAATGCATTTCCAGTTCAAACAACTGCATGCTCATTTTTTATTTCGTTACAAGAATTCAATTCAATCATCTTTATTAAGGAAAAAAATACATATCGACACACCCATGCACTGATCAAACGATAAAATTTTATTATTTACGTTCGGAAACTAAACCAATATATTTTAGTGAAACGCGCTTTTCGGAATTGATTCAAATGCTTGTAAATGAATTGAAACGATGTCGTTCACCCGATTTTGCACTGCTAGTAAATACTCCATATAAATTTTATATTCTCAAACGTAAAGACCTCTAAACATTCCAATTCTAATGTATGAAAATTTTATGTTACAATATATTATATGACAATTCTATTGAAAATCAATATCGTTAATCATATGAATGGATCACTCATTAAAAATGACAGAAATGTCGCAATACAATTTGAATATTGTAACTTGAAAGTTTCGTGAAAATTAAGTATGTAAATTGTATTAGTTTAAAATAGTACACATAGCTACTTCTAAAGGTTCTTAACCTACATTATCTTGTAACCACTATCGATAACTAGTGAGTTTCCTACCTGTATCATTATATTTTTGTTGTTTATATATTAAAATTCTTTTTTCAATCGATACAATTCAAATAATATACATAATTTATATTATTATACAGTTTTCCATTTTAAATTAATTAAAAAAAAATCAAATCAATTTCAATAGGTTTATAGGCCCATTTATGAATTATCCTAATTGCAACATGGCTCGATTAAATTTCCGAAATAATTTACATGAAATGAAATTCGCTTAGATCAAATTGGATATAATTCAACTAGAATAAAAAAAAATCACCTCGAATGGAAAATTATTCAATTCAAAACGGAAAACCTACATTAAACATTTCTAACTCAACACACTACATACGAGCGGCCAATTCAACGCGCGCGGGATCCAATAAGTCGCTAATCTTAAAATTGGCAATATTTCATTTTAAAAAGAGGCGAACTAACGTCTGCACGATGAAATAAAACAATTCGGGGAGACTTTCGCCCCATAAATCTCAAACAATTTGCGTTGTGCTTCCTCAGATATTATAATGGAGCCGTGACCCGCTTTACCCCCGCACAGGACATTTGTCTTAATAAATCCGCGACTTGCTCGTTATGGCGCCGTGTGACAACTTCCGACTTTTCTCCTGGACCATCTCGAGAAATATGACGTTATATATGACGAATCGAAAAGCCAAAGGGTACAAGTGATTTCGAGAAAAGCGCGCTCAAAGTTGAGCCTGAACCTGCATCTATTAGGTCGAGAGGTTTGTCCATATATCTCGGCACTCATTTCGAATTCGTATCCTTTTACCATACACTGAAGCGATTCATGTACTTAATTCGATTTTGGAAGAAAAGTGACTTGTACCCTTTGGCTTTTTTCTGTCGTCATATGTATTTGAAGATGATGGTGTTTAGATGGGTGACCGTGAATGATTCTGTGTAGTTGAGAAGGTCGATTAATAAGGAGAGTCGAGTTGACGTATTGAATGTCTTATCTATCGTCTTTCGATGATGGATCGATTTGAGATTTGATCTTTTTTCGTAGTTTTTGCAAGTTCAGGGTCGGTATTTCAATCTATTGTTATGCTTCTTATTAATATGTTAATATTTTTTGCCTATAGAATTCGACAAAAGTTTTATTGCTGATTAATTACTGACATGTATCATAATTGAAAAATTGCATCTAATTGCTAGTATTTTTTTTAGATTTCAAATTATATTTGGCAAAACTCTTAAGTATCTAGAGATGATTGTATTTTGAAAAAGTTAAGCAACTGTATGATGAGTTTACATGTCGATTTTTTCATATTTCGTGTGATAAGATTCTTAAGATTGTCTCTAATTAATTTATGTGCAAATTTTGATGTGAACAACTTATTTGATGTATGAATCTTTAATTGTGATATTTTTCAAATCAATAAATTCAGTAAAATTATTTTATTTTCATTTCGTTTCACATTATTAAAAAATTGAATTATTTCAAAAATTCTTGTTGCATGCTGAAAATCTATATGAATGCATAATTTACGGTCACTTTTCGTGTATAACGAAAAAAAAAATTAACGAGTTCGTGTATCAGGCGAGAAAATAACATATCAATAAGTCCATTTCATATCTAGGTTAACAAATTATTGTTGGCATTTTAATTAAGGCAGCCTTTTCTTAGCGCCGTACTGATATTGTTCGAACACGGTATTTAAGCCATTAAAGTAATTAAGCTCGGCTAAGGAACATTTTGTTCAATCGACTCGGTAATGGCTTATCGAATAAATTGACCGCATCAACTTAATATACTCGAATTGCTTATTATATGTTCGTATGTATATTTTTTCGTTCGTCAATAGGTCGAACACGTGCTCGACAAATTTTTCTACCACATTTTCAATTAACCGTTCGTGTCGAGTGATTGGCGATCGTTTTTCATTGTTCCCTGGAGAAGCCAACAGTCAACTTAAGTCGGTTGAAAAATGAACGATTTCACCCAAAAGTACGTGAAAGGGAAACTAAACCCGTTTTCAAAACGAATATTGAAAAGTATACGTCGAAAATAATATGTTTGAAAATATATTTTCTTGTGTAAGTGTTATAGTTGAGTCTCTTATGTAATTGTGTTGAATATTTTGGGAAAATTGAAAAATTATATGTATGTGTGTATCAAATCAAAAGAAAATAGATTTTTTCTAGATACTTTTATTATAACCATTCGAGAAATATACAATTTTATGTCTTCAAGAAAGTTCCCCAAAGATCTACATAGATCATAGGAAATCCAATTATAATGTTAATTTTATAAATTTTCATCAAAATTATTATTTAATTACTCAAATGTATTAACACAATATTCGATAACGAAATATTTAATTGAAATTACTTTCATAACTTTCTTAGAAACATCTCAAGGCGAAACGTTATTACGCTTTACCTTTTTTCTATCATCGCGCGTTCTCAATATCGAAAAACTTGGAACGAATGCTAAATAAATAACGCACTTTTCGTGTCTATCGAAATTTTCATTAAGGTCTACATTGTTTAGTTTCCATTTTCCATACAAGTTCTTAGGAATTTTTCCATCTTCGCGTTTTCACATCGTCACGCCAGCGCATCGTTTCGTTTCGTGGCCAGTGTAAATTTGCTCGACTATGTAAATTAAACGAAATTAAGTTAATTACTTTTTCGATTTGGAAATTCACGATAAAGCCATATCGAACTGGTTCGCTTCGTTGGCGTCTTTTTATTATATTGTACACAATATGTACGTAGTACTTACTTATGCAACGCTCGAACATTCTCGATTCCCAATTACGAAAATCGAACGTGTCTATTAGCGTCGTATTATCGATAGTTTGAATTTAAATCGAGTGTTTATTTCGGATCGTGGATTTAATTCGATTAGTCCGTTTTGAATCGGCTCTGAATTTTCGATCTAATTAATTAAATTAAAGCGACAAGTCGAGAGAAAATTGAAAATGGACATTTTAAACATTCTAATCTACCCATCTGCGAAGTTAATTTCGGAAAGAAACGAACCACAAAAATTATTTCATTACGCGTCCGAAAGCCTTTCGAAATTGCCCTAATCCTCAATTTACAAATTTACCCTCACGTCTTATTATTTGGCTCTTTTTACACTTTATTTTTTTCAAGAGATACTTACACTGAAATTGCGGACATTAACAAATACTTACCAACGAAGCGAGAACGCAACGTTATTTTCCTCTACAGAGTGATACAAATATTTTGTACATTTTTTTTTGAAAACAGATATTATTTTCGACAATTTAACGATTTGATCGCTAAGCTTGTTTCTGATGGTCAGTTTACATATGTATTAGTGTTGCCTTTTTTTTGTTCATACATTCATATACGTATGTTTTTATGGCAAACGTTAAAAAGAGAAAAGCAATGTCAATACGAATAGATATGAGAATATGTAAATCGGCCTCGATTAGTAAAATGTTATCATAGAGTTGGAAGTTCCTGGGGTAAGTTGTGCCGAAGTTATTTTGTCATTCATACATAATCGTTAGAGTAACTAAAATGGTTGGAAAATTGCGTTGTACCCGATGCTTTAATTATGCCCCTCACGTGTATTTCTTAGAAAATTATTAATCTCGGAACAACTCACCCCTGGATCTTTCAGCCTTAATATGCAGAATTGACGTTGCCATTTCTTGTTCGCGAACAAATCTCACTCCCACACACATTGTGACGTATAACCCAACATATTTAGGTTGAAACTTATCTGTATAGTATTTGCGTCACCGAACTGGGTACCTGGTGCACTAGACACCATCATCAATCAGATGTGCCAAGAGGAAGAAGCTTTTTGCAACATGGTCTCGACCTTTCGCTCGACCGACCCTGTTCGATGATGGTTTTGTGCAAACTACATTAGTGCAACGTTTTAAATTTAAGTCTTTGTTACTTAGCTGAATGTTTTGTTTAGTTTATTATGATTTTAGGTGTTGAAGGTGTTAGAAAATTTGATAGAACAGTTGAAGATGCGGAGATGCTCTTTTATGAATGAGTATCTTTGATTCATTGTGTCGCCTCTTTGGTTTGTTCTAATTTCAATTCATTGAAATATAGTTCTTATTTTGTGTCATTGAATCGATCTTATTGAATATAACTTAAGTAATGGAGATTGTCGAAAATGTATTGCTAGTTTTGTCATTTAAGTTTAACCAGTTGATAGTACAGTTGATAGTAGCATTTGTGCATATTCATATTCTTCGTCAACATATGTATTTATTGATTGATTAATCGATATGGAGGCTTGATAGTTTCTTCTGATTATGTAACTATTTCATCTGATTAGAAAAATGTTAATTTGCAATTCAAACTTCTTTCCTAATCAGTCTTTTTTGATGTCCTTGTCGACTCTCAGAAAGAAAGTCAAGCTACTGAATTCGGTTTCATATGAATCATTATTTAATTTTTCAACTATCTGTATTAATTAAAATTCGACTTCCAATTATTATTTAAAAAAAAAATCCATTTTATGATATATCTACTTAATATCGATAAATAACCCTCTATAGGTACTTGAAAATTACTTTGCCTCAATATAAAACTAAACTTCTCATTCTATGTTTTATAACCTACAATATCATACAAACTAACCATCAGCACCCACCAATCAAACAATCGAAACACCAACTCCACACGAATCAAACACATCTCCCTACAATCGAAAACCCTTTTTTTTCAACACTGAAAACCCTAACTCGTCTAATTTTCAACGTCGTATCATTCGAGAATAGCGTGCACGGGCGTATGTCACGCAAGACACCGTGTACCGTCGTATTATGTACGTGCATGTACCATAATAATTCCTCACTGAATACACGAGAGCTTGTTCCCATGTGTTGTATATATGGGGGAGGTTAATCCGTTTAACCCTTTGGGGACGGGCGCCTTTTGAACGCTTCGAGCGAAATATGACCCGCGCTAATGAATAATCGCCGCACTAATTGTCCTGCGGCGGTTTAAAAGCAGTGCTAAATCACTGAAAACGCTGATTTGTAAGCCTTCAATTGTGACTCTGGTGTAAGTCTGCTTTTTTTTTCAGTTTATATTGTGTATGAACGTTGCAGTTGCATGTAGAATGTGTAGGCGTTTGTCGATGCTGCTGAAGTTATATGTGTTGTGTTTGTGTATTGAACTATTGGATTGAATATTAATATAGAATAGCGCTATTCTGTGTGAGTATATGTATCTGTGTCCATGTAACGCTCTAAATCTGCGTCGATATATTCAATGGATTGAAACTGCGTTGATATATTCAACGGGTCGATCGCTAGTATTGAATATGACGTTGGCTGCAATGACAAAAGGTTTTTTTTTTATTTTCGGACTTGTATCACTGTTATTATAAAGAGGATATCTATTGAGATAGTTGAAGAATTTTCACATTGATCGTGAATACATTTTACTATCTCTAATAAGTCATTTTTTATTGAATTCGATTGTATTTGTATGAAAGCATACATTTTTATATCAATTTAACGAACTTTTGAACCAGTAATAAATTGCACTTTAATAAATTACTTGGTTGCACTAAGCCTATTAACTAAGTCCACACTAAGAACTATTGAAATAGTGAAAATCTTACAGCTTTTAGATTCGTATCAAAATTATTGAGCTTTGTTGAGCAGTATTTCTCTAAGGAATTGAAATTAATTAAAAGATACACTTTTGTATCTCTTTGTCTGGAGATACAACCGATCTTTTGAAGTAGGTTATTTGTTAACAATTACATTACACACATTTCAAATTGTTTTGATGAATGTAATTGAATTTTTTTCCAACACTTTCTTGGTAAAAATGAATCGACAATATTTTCATTCCTTTGAAATCTGCAAAAATAAGGAGTAAAACATTTTCACTCTAAAATAAACATTTCACAAATTGAACGACGTGAAAAGTCCTCATTTAAATTAAACAATAATTGAATCCGATTCGAGAATATTTCTCAAAGAAAAATAACAATATTTTCATTCAAAATTGATAAGAAAATATCGACAAAACATATCTATGTCAATAGAACACAATTTTAAATACAATTTCATGAAATAAAACACCACCCAATAAAAGAGTACCGAACAAAAAGTTTAACGACTTCGGCATCAAAGGGGTGAACAATCGACTAGTTTCGTGCCTTTTCACCCACCTACCCCCCTTGGCAATACAAAGTCGTCTCTGTACTTTTCTCTAGTCCTATATAAAGGGGTGGTTTTAAAAATAAAACCTCCAACCCCCTCAGATAGTCGGTTATTTCAGAAGGGGACGCCGTTGGACGCCGACGCCTCGACACCATTGGTAATTCGTTGATATTGAAGTTGATGCACCGCAAAATGTATATTTTTTTAATACACATATGTTTGAAAATATTTCTATATTCAAATTTTGTGATTATAACGGACGTTTTTTGATTTTTTTTGAACGGTTTCATGAGAAAGTTTGGAGAGTTCGTTTAGTTTTCGCACGAAATTGTTTCGACTTTTTGAATATTTGAATATTTTTACTAAACGATTTAAATTTAAAAATAGTTAAATTGTATAAAATCATTAATTTTATTCATCGTCTATGAATAAATGTTAAATTGAATGTATTCAATTGGCTAAAAATATTCGATGAAAATTTTTCCTGAAGTCATACTTCTTTGAAATTTAGGAATTCGAGAATTCGCTTGATCTTCATGTTTATCAGCGATTTTCATACGAAATGCTTCGTTTAATTTTGGAATTTTCGAATATATTCCCATAGTGACATGTGTGAAACCGAATGATTCGGAATTTCTGTGAAATTATATTCTCAAACGAGATTCAGCTGTGATTCGACCCTGGGGAGTCGTAAACTTAATACTAACACATTGTTTTATTGTATGCGTATATAATATAATTTATTATACGATATAATATTATATGAAGTAATTAGTTTAGTCAAATTTAATAAATTAAAATTTTTAATTTTTTTATTAGACTCATTAGCGTTGAAATTTGACAAATATTGAATTTTTCCTCATGAATGCAACATTGTATGTACATAGTTTTTTTTATATGAAAATTTATCTAGCTAAATATAGCTTTAAATGTATATTTTTTATGAACCTTAAACTCTGCATCTCTAAATTGCACTTTTCCACAACGAACTTATTAAAACATCCGATAAACTCAGAAGGAAAATTCTAGCCAATTAGTGAGGTTTTTCACCTCGTTTCGACTTTCTTACAATTTTATTAATTTATTTTGTTTTAATTTTGTAAAATAAATATTCAAGTCAAATGTAACATATTGCAATGTGAAAATTCCATATTTGTTAATTTTCCGAGAATTATTCCGAGTCAGAGTCACGCTTTTCCATGAAAAGCACCCAGTCTTTATTTAACGTACTGATTAATATAATATTTGGAACGTGTATGTTTTTCAAATTTGTATTTATTTGTCGAAGATTCTGCTTAAGTGAAATCGCAAATATTTCATACTGCGATCGTAAGATTTATAAAATAACATAATACGGTATAAAGCATTACTAATGTTTCCGCAAAGTTTATGGTTTGTGCAATATCGTTCGATAAATTATCCGTTTTTTTTTCTTTCAAATTCTTATAACCGTTATTATTTATTTCTTAGAATGGCATATAAATTAGTTTAAATGAGTTATATTCTGTGAGTTAATATAATATTATTCCTTGTATGTAATATAAATGTAAATTTTGCTCTATTCAATATTGCATCGATGACGTACGATTTGCTTACAGTTGTCCGTAATGAATTTATTGAAAATGTTATTTTATCGTATAAACGAGTTAATTATTGTATAGGAAATTTATGATTTATTTATTTAAAACTTCGTCTAAATATTTTATGTTTTGAGTTGAAAAAAATACATTTCTTGGCATCATATTTAAGAAGGAAATCGAATCACTGGATAGTAATTGAACACGGTATTCAAACTTTTTTCTTTGTAGAATCTAAAGACATTTGGCTAAAAGCCCACATTTCGAACATTTCGCAGAAAACAAGATTAGTAGATCATAATTTTTGATGCATTTTCGTATCGTCATTTCGACGAATTAAATTCTTAATAAATTTTCATAATTTGATTCATTTATATTTCAATCAAAGACATAAAATCACTTACAAAATCTAGCGTGTTTGAATTTTCAACGTTCAACAATAAATTTTCTTAACAATGCATGGATTCAATTTCATATAAAATCAACAACTCGACAAGCCTTTTCAACATTTTCATTTAATAACTTAAATAATATGTTAATTCGAAACTTCTGAACGAGTTTAAAACACAATGAAACCTAACAAATTTTCAATACAAGAAGAACCTCAAAAGTTGAAAACTCAAATCTTACGAATAGTGAGCACAAAAATATACTCTTCGATTTCGATTAAATTTAATGACTTGAAATAGCTTTTAAGACTGAAATTGCAACTATCAAAATTTTTCTTAAAAAATGAGTCGAAATCAGCATATCTGTACGAACCAAAGACGACGTACATATAAATTCATACTTTGCTAATATTGACTCGATTTTTCTAGAAAATATTTGAAAATTGCATTTTTCATCTTCACAACTATTTCATGTCTATACTTATACTACGTTTCTATAAAGGTTCATCAAAATCTATGAGTATGTTTATGAGCACATTCCTCGTTAGTTCAAACGAAAAATCTTGCGATACTCACGAAAGATTGAAACTTAAGATCGATAGATCTCGATCCTGCGCACTCGAACGACCGATTTTATAGGAAGTGTCGACCTCGAAGAAGCTAAACGTTAAAACTGTAATAAAAAGCTATATGCAGCCCATAAAAGCCATCGATTCGAGAACGCCCACGTGCACACGAGGACCACATAACGAATGTGGGGGGTGGAAAATGGGTGTTTTTCAGTTTTGCTATTTTATATATGTATATTTGTATGTATATGTGTGTGTTTTCTTTAAGAAAAGCGTCTTCAATGGACCGAAGAGATTGTCGTAAAACGAGAGTGTGCATCGTTTGATTCATACTAGTTTAAAAATAGAGGGAGTGTTTTGTATGGGGGGAGATCGGGGCGAGTTTTTCCATTCGTTTTTCATTTGAAATGATTCTTCAAATGAGTGAATTGATCAAAGTACTAATATAATGAACATTATGGAATTTATAATTTAGTAGCTGTTGTCGTTTAGTGGAGTTGTTTTCTCAAATTTTCAATGTTGAATGCACTATCAGGTCTTTGAATTGAATATTCTACTTTCAAATTCATCGTTTTGATATTGCTTTTATTAAAATGTGTTTTATTTATTTTTTAATATAACTTTTTTATTTTGTAAATAATTTAAGTGGAAAACTTACCTCACTTACGAGCCACATTTTCTTACTAAGCGTTATCTAACTTTACAATTTTCTGTGAAACACTACATTTACTTATCTTTAAATAATATATTTGTTGTTCTTTTGTAAACTCAAACTTAAAAAAATGCAAATATTAGATGGAAAACTTATCCCGGTTCCCCCCCAATGTTATTTAATGATCAATGAAACGATTGTGAAATGCTCAAAATATTTATTGTATTTGGGTGTAATTTAGTTATAAATTATACCCACAATAAAAATTCGATTTATTAATTTAATTCTTTTATCGTAGCTGATCTGAAGTATTTGAATACGCGATCGATCAATTTACAACTTTTTAACAATCGTCTTTAATCTAATAGAATACACGGAAATCGCTTTTAATCTAACATCATCCGTTGCTTGTAAATCTCTTATGCTATCTTACATATTAATTTTAATCTCTATCGATATGATTGTTTTCATTTTGTAAATTTCTACGTTAAAACTAGTCGTAAAACAGACAGACGTTAATAACATTCTCCGACAATTTGTCTATAATTTCGTTATATTTGACAATCTAACTTGTTATTAGAGACTTTCCAAAGTTATAAATGTCAATGAAATGTTTTCAACATTATGTATAATTTTCATTCAAATCCATTGTGTCTATTTTGAGTTTAATGTAATATTTGCTTAGGACTAGAGAAATGCTTTCCGGTAGGAACAATCTATTCTAAACTCGTTCAAATATTCGACAAATTGTCGATCAAAAGTTTATAATTTCGGTATTTTGATTATATTAATATGCTTAATTTCTGATTTAAAGATATTAAAATCAATCTTCATTTTAATCTATCTTGATTTGCAGTGATCGATTATCACGATAACGATTTATCTTGATATTTCGGGAAATTTGCAACGAAGAGGAATTTCCTTAATTATTTCACTATGACGATTGAAATAACGTCAGTCCGATCTCATAATTGTATGTTGGGTATTAGTTAGCTATAAAATACAACCCTTTGACGAACACTGGATATTAAAAAAGTGGTCAAATATTAGAACACTGATAATTCAAATTTTTGAGTTTATAAACGTCCTCAAAGATCACTTCGAGTGCAAACAATGGAAATCGAAATTGAGAAACACCGTTTCGTTCACAATTCGGGGACATTTTATCATTTTTGTCGACCTTCATAAAGCATAACATTTAGTACTTCTAGGGTATTTTACGATTAACGATTATCAAAAAATCAAACGAATATCGAGAAATTACAAATATATTTGAACGGCGAAAAATCTTTTGAACTCATAAACGTCCTCAAAGATCACCTCGAGTGCAAACAATGAAAATGGAAATTAAGAAAAACCGTCTCGTCCACAATTCAGAGACATTTTTTCACTATTTTCAACCTTCGTAAAATATAACATTTAGTACTTCTAGAGCCTTCGATGATGAATATCGAAAAATCAAACGAATATTGAGAAATATCAAATATACTTAAACGAAAAAAAAAATTTTTTTGAACTCATAAACGTCCTCAAAGATCACCTCGAGTGCAAACAATGAAAATGGAAATTAAGAAAAACCGTCTCGTCCACAATTCGGGGACACTTTCTCACCGTTGTCGACCTTCGTATAAAACGCAACGTTTTTAGTGCTCGCCTCGTGGAAGAGACCCTTTGACGTCTTCGGGGCTAATTAACCGAATGTCCCCATCTTCCGAGTGCTGAGGCTGAAGGCCCACTTTTCAGTCGGGAAGTGGGTCATTGGCGTTTTGTTGCCGCGGCCGATGCTCGTTTAGCATTCGTCTCGAAAATCTTTCTCGATTAATTCGTTTTTACGAGTGCGCCCTTTTCCGCCATAATGGGGACATTCGGTCCGAATCGGTCGTTTTAGCTCTCGGGTGTTTTGTTTCTTTGCGATTTCGTATGATAATGAGTGATTTGTCCTTATATAGTTCAGTTGATTATGTATTACGTTTATTAACTTGTCTATAGAGTAGTGGTATTAAGTGTTTGTGTGAGTCACTTCGGGTTTAAATGTCCCCGTGATGCTGGGGTTCGAGTTAAGTTAAATCCTAACGAGAGTCATATGCGTTTTTTATTAATTTTTGATGGTTTGATCGATTCATTTGAATGTTTGATTCTAAAAAAATTAACGATTTACGAATCGGTTCTTAAAACTCCCTTTGATTTATCTGTATCTATTAAATTCAATCAATTTTAGTAGCGCCTTATATTCACTGAAATCGCTTATATGAGTTTCTAATCTCATAACTGTACTTTCTCTATAAAATGAATGATTAATTAAGAAATAGTAATAGCAATTAGCTAATGAATTAATTATTAGCTTTCTGTGACTCTAAGTTGCTTGACACTCTATGGACTTTAAGCTATTGCGGTCTGTTGTGATTATCCTCTATAATAAATACGATACAAATGAAATGCAAAAATATATAAAAATAACCGACTATTAACTCTTATGAAAGATGTTCTTCGAAATTATGAGGCGCAAAATCTCATTTATAATCTGTACATTTCTCTCGAGCTTCGTACACAATTTTAACGACAAGCCTTCATGAGTAACAAAGGTCCAAGGACTGAGCCATCATCCGCAGTATTGATTCCCTCCAAACGAAAAAAAATCGTATACAACTCTCTGCTGGTGAAAAAAAAAAGTTTTTTTTTCGAAGAGAAATTGCGTCATTATGATACTGCGAAGCAACGTTTTCGCCCAAACACCATACTTAACACTATACAAAGCCTTATTTTTTCTTTCGGCTAATTTCCGCTGTTTTTCTCACACAATTTAAGTTGTCAACAACGCTAATTCGCTCTTTCTGGATTTTTTCCACGGAAAATCTACTCGAATAACACGGCTCGTACATCACTACTGAAACTAGGCATTACGATGAATCTCGAATTAATCAACGAGGCTTTATTCTCGTATAATAGAAAAGTTGTTTTCATTCGCGTAATTTATGAGAAAAATTTTCTAGTCTATTCGTAGAATTTTTCTCTACAATCTGATTCGTCTACTATCTGAATTATAATTCTAGTCTTTTGCTCTTAGCCATTGTTGATAATGTGTAAAAGAAGTTTGTCGTGAGGAAAGTCATTGAAATTTGTGTCTCTCCTAGATTGGAATGATTGCTTCAATAATGCGGGTTTTCTCTTGGGATTTCGTAGATTAGTGTTGTTATTTAGCCCCCAGATGGATGTGAGTATTTGAGATTAGTTGTATGAATATTGCGTAGAGGAAAATTCGTAAATATCGGATAGCATAAAAAATAAATAATCGATGATATTTCTTTCGGTATTTTTTTCGACGCAGTTAAATCATGCAGAATGTAAAGGAAAAACTATTGTGTGTTAAAAAAAAACAAACTATTATGAATCATATAAACATATTTGATTTCTCAGAATTTTTCATATGAGGTTTTTTTGTATTGTCAATATATATTATTTTTAATTTTAAACCAATATTTAACAAACTTCCTCTTGACATATTATACAACTCTAGAGATTCGCATTTGTAACGTAATCTCTACGAGTAATTCGCAATCCCCGGAGAGCGAAAGTTGAATTATCAATATATTCTAGAACGTTCAAGTTCAAACGTTAGCAGATAAAAAAGCGATACAATTTTTATCCATTTTCTTCTATCGAAGAGGAAAATTTTTCTGATAATTAATTAACCACAAGCGTTTTAATTGAGACGTAAACACGCGCTCGTTAGACACACATGAATGTGTATCGTAACAGGAAAATGCAATTCCATAATTCACATGTATGTACATATGACGACTGAAAAGGCCAAGGGGCACAAGTGACTTTGAGAAATGTTGAGCATGTACCTACATGTATTAGGAGGAAGTCGAGTGATTTGATGATACATCCCGGTACATGTTTCAAGTTCGTTTATATCCTTATGCCACCAAATATATGAGGCAATTCCTGTACATAGCTCAATTTCGGAAAAAATGTTACTTGTACCCCTTGGCCTTTTCAGGCGTCATATATAAATGAGGAAATTGTTTGTTAGCTTTGTGTATCCTTTTTTTTGGTATGTATTCAGATTCTCTCGAGATGAATTCTCGAAAGCGATGAATCATCTGTGACGTTTTTTCTCATATGTGCGATGATGTGTTTCGATCGAAAATGATGAAATTTTCTTTTGGGGAATAAACTAGGGCGGTTTTGTGTTGTAAATTGGCTTTTGTAATATATTTTCGTTTGTTGAACGAGACGTTAAAATATTGCTTCGAAGAAAATGCGTATTCCCATACATTTTCCTGGCTTTTCTTTTTTAGGAATGTGTTTGATAGTGAGAATAATTTAAACTTAAATTTTAGGATGGGAGTGTTTATTGATTCAAAAACAAGATCAATTCGATAAATTAAAATTAATGCTTAAGAAAATGTATTTTATTGTTTTCATATTTGTGCTTTATGCACTCATTCACAACTTATCCAATCACGATGAAATATTTTAGAATAATTGTGAACACTTCTTGGAAAGTTTCTGAAACATCCGCTTCCGTTCTGTTGTATTTATTATGAATACAAAATATCTGATGAAAAATTTAATTAAATTACGTTCCGTGTGTAGGCTGTGCTTAATAAATCCTCCCCCCCATGAAACATCAATGTATGAAATCTCTTAAATCGTAAAATTTTAAATGTATCTGCATATTGCTTGGTCGGTTTGGATCACACAATGCACACAATATCTCTGGAAAGCTTCACTGCGAAAAGATTAGCAATTAAGGGGTTTGTAAATAATATGTATTTTAAAAAATCTACGGGACGGTGACAGCTATTTGCACTGTAGTATGTTCGTCTCTGTTCCGCAGCTGTTTTGACAGTTCGTAGTAGGACATTAATTTTTATTCATATAGATTTAAGAATAATCAACTCATTGAATATCATTTCATTATTCGATTAACAATCAAAAATTTCACAACCGAACCTACACTAACATTCTTGACGAGCCCAACTTAAAAACCACGTCTGGAAAATTTCATAGACGCCGCCGCCCGAACCCGAAACCGAACGAACCCGAAGCCGTCCGAACAAAACCGAAATCACCCGACGGCGTCGCTCGGCCGCTCGCGCTCCGAGCCGAGCGCAGCCGGCAGTCGTCGGCGGACGTTCGCGTCGCGCGCGCGCGTTCACGAGCACGCACCGCGTTCGCGAATCCGGGAGCCGCAGAAAACCCACGAAAGCCGGGAGAGCCGCAGCCAGCCGTGGCTCCGCACGGACGCGCGCGTCGTCGTCGCTCCGACGGCGAGGATGACGGCCGAGTGACGTCCTGCGCGCACCGGCGACACAGTGATGTTCGCTCCCCGCAAGTGCGACACCTCGGCGGCCAAGAAGAAGCACAACTCGGCGCCCTGGCACTACTTGATGAATTGCCCACTGATAAGGAAATGCTTCGGTACGATTCGAGATTGGGGACTCTTTTTTTAAAGTCCGGTTTGATATCGTTGTGTTTTGATTTGTTGTTGAGTTGTCGATGTTGCGAGAGCGTCGATGGATTTTGAAGTTGGAGTTTGAAGTTTTTGGGATTCAAAGATGCGTTTTTGATAAGTTTTTTTTTTCCGGCATTGAAGTTTTATCGAGTTCATTAATTGTAAGATTAAAGTTTGATCAGAATAGTGGATTTGAGTTAATGTAAAGATTCATTGAATTGTTTGCTTTCAAAATTGCTTCTAATATTCAAGATTTCAAAATAAATGAATCGTTTTTTATTTAATTTGAATTAAAGTTTGATTTTTGTAGTGGATTTGATTTTATTTAAAGATTAATCAAATTGTTTGCTTTTAACTGATATTCATGATTTCAAAATAAATGAATCGTTTTTTATTTAATTTTTATTAATGGAATCAAAAACGTATGATGTACGATCATATCGATATTTTAAAGTAGCTGTAATATGTTTTAAAATTGATGACAAAATAGTGCATACTACAACATTGATGTATTTAGTTATATCAGTTTAAGATTCGTTCTAGATGCTGATTTCATAGTAAAAGTTATAACAGATGGTCAAGTTGATAATTATCGATTGAAAAATCGGAACTAAATATGATAAAAAGTTTACTGATCAAGTCATCAAGAATCTAAAGTGAACACCTTTTAATCTACTTAACTTTAAATTACTGTACTTTAAATTAATTTTATGAAAATCTTATATGATTTATCTTTAGTAGACACCATTTTGTATTTTGAAAATTTCATCATGCAATCAAATCAAAATATCTCACTGTAACTTTGAAATATCAATACCAATATCACTTATTTTTTATACAAATTGAATATCAAAATATACAAATTCAAACCATCGACGAACTCGCAATATGCAAAATTAATCAAACAATTAACAAAATAACAACAAAATAATAAAATATTCAACTCTTGCTGCTTTACGGTCGTACATCGACTGCCGTTGACCCGCGAGAGCGAGACTCGATCGAGCGTTGTTCGGCTTGCAACGCGAGCTTGTACTTCACCATCGATCAGAACGCAACGTTGCACTCCGCACGGGAGTGTAGAGTCGACTTTATGGGGAAATTCGGAAAATGCCGGAAGTTCGGAATCGAACGGGAAAGTTTCGAATTTCGCGCCGCTACTACATACAAAGGCGAAGACGATCTGCGATATCCGGAGCGTGTTTAAATTGTGTTTTGTTAAGTGTGTGTTCACGTGACTGATAAACGAGCCGTTCGGTGCGAAAAGTGATTAACTCTTCAAAATTTGAGATAAACGAAATAATTAGTTTTATGCGTTTTAAAAAAAAATCCCTGACTCTTTTCATTATTCTATTTGTCCGATTTTTTTTTTAATTTGATTTAATCACTTTATACACTGAATGGTTCAAATGTAAATCTGTCATCTAAATCATTCTTAAGAAAAAAAAAAACTTATCTTGACCAATATGTAACTTTTCATACTAAGAAATTTCAGGAAAGTCGAATCATGAATCTTTTTACGGAAAAACGGATCAATTTTTTGTCAAAATTTATAATTGTGATACCCTTTTTTTTAGAATAGAATAGATTCGAGTCATTATATGTAACTAGCGATTGACCCGTTAATTATATCAACGCAGTTTTGAAGCGTTACATGGACACACACACATACAGATTAGCACTATTATATAGTTAGATTATAAAAATACTGAACACACAGAAGTAAAATCTCTCATCTATGTATGTATGTCTCCCTTCCTTCGCGTCAATGAAAAAGTATTTCATCTATGTTTTATAACATCAAACGACTCTTCGACAAAATTAGATCTACTGAAGTGACACTTGAAAAATAAACAACATTGCACACGTTTTCAAGTCAGATAAACACACTCGTAAGAACAAAATGCATAAGATAACATTCAATCTGAGCACAATCATCGTCACGCTCTGGATAACGCAAATCATGCACAAGATAATATTCGTCGATTTTTTTTGTGGCTGCTACCGTAGAAAATTTGTCGCTATTGAACTTGAAGCGGAAATTGACGAATAGTGTGTTCGGCTGTAGTATTTTGCAGTAGCGGTCGCGAACTGTAATTTTTTTTTACAACTTAAGTATTTATTTTTCATTGTCGGCCTTGGATTTGAAAAAATTGCTCGCGCGTTTCTAAACTCGAGTCTCGTATGCAAATCGTTCGTAATCTTATCAGATTCCGCTTAAGTTTGTCGCTCGTTCGTGATTCGAGAAACTTTTTTTTTATGAAGTAGAACCTCGATTATTTGAATTCAAAATTGAAGAAAAAAACGAATTTGTTAATTTTTACAGCTGTTAAAAAATGTCGGATTAGATGCATATATTTTTTGCTAATGATTCTATGACATGCTTAATCTTTTGGATTCTTTTGCCGATAAGTTTTTACCTTGAATATCTTTGTATAAAAGGTTAATCTTAATTGACCGATATATTACTTTTTCTAAATTTATAAAGAAAACGAAGAATATTTGAAAATAGTAGAAGGTATACAGAAATCTGATCAATTAAAAATAATTCATATTGAATTAAATTATCAATTTATTTCAATTAAATCTGTGCGATTATCCAGATTTTAGATTTCGTCATCAATCAATCTTGATAACCGAGGTTCTACTGTGTTTCTAGTTGATAATTTTTAGTCGAAAAAATGAGTTTTGTTGAACTGAAGCGAGTTTATGTTGTACGCTTTTTTTTCATTGTTTTTGTTATTCGCTGATAACTGTCGCATTTGCTCATTACGGCTCGCTTTATCAACGTACAAAATTCTAGTTATCTACGAGTGTTAATTCCAACAACAACATGAAACACGATATGTATTTTTTCCATTTATTCGAGTCTATAATGTAAGGAAATGCGTCTGCTATCGACGGATGCAACTGTTCTTTTTTACACTTTTACAATATATCCGATTCGAGTTTGATTGATTGAAAATACATAGAAAATGTTTCACTATATAGTGATTCGGCGGTTCCTCGAATTTTCTCTTTTAACATTCTGTCGACCATTTCTTCGTAATAAAATCGGTCATCAAATACCTCGTAAATACCCTATTTTTGTTATAAAGAGTTTTATCGGTCGGACGTTGGACGATTTCTGTTGCCAATTTTATTTTGTTTAGGCAATGATCGAATTCGATTTCTTGTGAACTGAACGCATTTTACGGAAAAATATGAATGACTTAAGTTATGTATGTGCACAATGATAACTTGTGCAATAAAGTTGACCAGTTCAAACTCGATATGTCGAGTATCGTTTGTCGGCAAAAATACTGTAACAATTCTAATTCATAAAATCTAGCATGTGAAATTAGTTGATTATATGATTTCTAATTTATATTTTCATTTAATTTTTATAGAACTTCCATGAAAGTTTTGAAATGATGATGGTTATTTTTGTTAATAATTCAACTGAATATCAATGAATTTTGAGATGTGACAGCATTCTATCTTATGTGCGAAATGTATAGCGTCATTTCTATTGTACAAATCGAGAATCACAGAGAGAGAATTTGCAATTTATGTGTATAACGAAGGCTATAAATCTCTTTAAGTATCAAACAAACTTCAGAGGCGATGTTTCGACGATATTTCTTTCTTTTTTATTTATTCTTCATACAATTATTTTTGAAGCTATTATAAAATACAAATTAATATAAAACTTTCTCTGTGCAATATATTTTTTTCATTCTAGGGCTGTTTGCTTATAACAAGACCATTATGCACTTTCGCCCGCACACAAAGTTGCATTCGTGTCGCCTGCATTTATTCATAATTAAACTCGTATAGCGTGACCGTTGTTCTGACTAACTTCGTTTCCGCATTTATCCAATCGAATTAAAATTTTCATAAAATTTTCCTGAAAAAAGGTTGCCAACCTAAGCTCGGGCTCGTAGCCAAGCAGAACGAACTTCTTCAGCAATGATGAATTCCTTATATGTCATAATTCGGATATTTCTTACACAAAAGTATGAATGAAAGAGGCATGTTTGCCTAAATAGTATGCAAATTGAATTTGTCGTTACGCACGTCAAAAATAACGCGAGCCTCTATTTTCTTCGTCGACAAGAAAGAAACGTAAGGGGCGGAAAAAGAAAAGCGAACAGTAAGAGTCTACAATTTTTCCCTTTGTGACTCGCCAGACCTAAGTAAATAGAGAATAGTTTATCGTGAGCGTTCTGACTTTTTTTTTCTTAAGCTCGAATTTTCTTTTCAGCTCGGAAAATTCGAATGAGTTCCGTTGGTAAATTTTGATTTTTATACGTTCGGAGGAAATTGTAATTTTTCCAGATACCCATGGTTCTCGCTTTTCCGAGAACTTCGTCTCGCTTTTCTCAGATACATACGTATGTATATAATACATCATTTCGCGTATATTTACGTCGACACTCCCACGTTATAAATTATTTGACATATACTTTTACACGCCGTTCTAAAAATATTTGCGGCCTGCTTGCTTCTTTTTTTCCACTGTTTCTGTGTGAGTCGAGTGGAAATTTTTCACGAAGAGCAAGAAAATTCGGGAACCGAAACACACTTTGCTTATCGATTTTTCGCGAGACGTTTGAGAAAAAATTACATGCAATGCAAGCGCCTATCGTTTTTGGCATATTTCCGACACAATACAAGAGAACTTTTCTCCGATAATAAACGAAAAATCTTTCCGAATTTATTTTATGGCTCTTTGTATCTGCACTAACAAGAAGACTATGTATATATCAGGTCACTGTTTTCGACAATATTTGATGAAAATATAGAATGATTACTTTGACTTATAATCTCTCGTGAACTACTAAAAGTTACATTTTTCAATTCACCTTCTATTTTTGCTTATTATTATACTAACTTTGAAATTTGGAACAAAATCTTGTATTAAATTGTGTAAGTATAGGTTTCACAAAAATCTGATACACTATTTACATTTTTTTCTAAAGAAAAACATCAACCCAAGAAAACTCAAATAGTGAGAAAACCTGCTGGTACTCGCCCCAAAGAAAAGTTTTTGTTCGGAAAATTCGATCTCACTCTACTCAGAAAATTCACCTCACGTGAAAATCTACATTCTGAAACCTTCCAAAATTTCCTCCGCATAGACACACATTAGAAAAGATCCGCATTATTTTTATTTTCGCCAGTGTATATTATCTGTGCTGCTTTTGTGGGTCAGTCGAACGGCAACAACCCTGACCGCCATACAGCGTCATCTTTAAACGAAACGGCTTATGCAACATGCCGTTTTTATTTAAATATATATATACAATATATTTATAAATTTATCTTAGTATCCATCGGAGATGATTTTCCTTCCGGAAAAGCGCAAATTTGGTCCTCGAGTCCGGAAAACTTCCACGACGGTGCTGCATCCCTTAAGGACTCTGAGTTGCACGAAAGTTCGTATTAAATTGTGTGTTGCTTTATGTTGTGTTCGGATCGATGTTTGAAAGTTGAATTGAATCTTCTGAGATTACGAGTTTGAAGATTTTTCCGAAAAATTCCTTTGAGATTCGATCGTCGCTGCAAATTCTTATGAATGCTTCTAGTGAATTTTCTAGAGTTTTCGTGAAGGTGTTCGCTTTCTTGTATGAATTTTTCGCTTTATTTTCATTTCAAATTAAATGAAGAGTGTTTAATGGAAATTTACGACTGCTTGCCTAGCTCGTGTGCCAAAAGCGGTCGGCTTCGAACAGGATCCTTTCCGAAGGTTTTTCCATATTTTATTTCGAAATATTATATTTCAATTAGGAGAGAGAGCTCGTTATACGAATAAAATATATCGCTCGTTTTTAATCACTTTAAAACACGAGCCTCTCTGTAAAAAAAAAGATATGAATTTCCATAATGAAGATCCGTGCAAATATCCCGAAAAAATTTCTACGTTCATATTATCTTATAACAGAGGTTGGCATTTTTTTAACGAAATGGGCAATATTTTTGTAAAATGAAAATTAATGAGCAACTTTATAAAAACTTATAAACGTGTGCGTTGAATATATTGAACGACATAAGCTATTGATATGTAGATTTGAATATAACGAGTAGAGGTAGTTAGTTACACATATTTTACAATGCCTGACCTATGCATAACTTGCTCAACATTACAAAGCGTAACTATTTTATGTACAAATCATAGCAATTATAAAACATTTGTGCATGCAGTGTCGAACTTCAGTGTCCTTGTGATGCTGAATTCGAGTCCTTTCGAGCTATATTTTTTTCGAAATAAGTGTTAATTCAACGATTTACAAGAAACAAAAAGAAATTGGATAATAGTATCTATCTGTAATATCAAGTATGAGTTCATTTGAAAAACTCAAACATCCTAAGCTTAAAATCGTCTTTTTTTTTCAAATATAATAGAATCAATTCTTTTCACCTTTTGTAACCTTCGACCTCAACTCATTTTTTTCCACATTTCAATAATTTGCATCGCACAGAACTTCATTATCCTCCGGACCTTCCTAGAACGTTCTCTTCGCGCGAATTTCACATTCACCCTTCCTAACTCGATTTTATCAACGTTTTCTTTTTGCAAAACTAAACTCAATGTCAAATTGATAATGCGCACTTGATATTGCGAGATAATAACGATCTCGAACGGGATTATCTAATGGTTGAATTGATCGACAATAACTCACTCGATGGCCCATAGACGATCACAATTAGCTCGACAATGTGTCGTTAGATTCGAATCGATCGATTTGTATTTTTCTACGCATTTTGTAAGATGATTCGAATGTAAGAAATGACGTCTCTTGTTGGGGTTAGATAGCGGTTTTTATATTTCCTCCTTGGATTCAGTTGCGATTGTGCGTTCGGGACTTTTTATGGGATTCTTCTAGATAGAGGTTTTTTTTCTGTGTGAATTTTCCTGTTTGATACGATTTGTTTATGTGCGGTTTTTTGCAATGTTTTGGATGCTTTTTTCTTAAGTTTGTGTTTGGGAATTTTGTGTGGATGCATGTTATGATTTTGTGTTTGAAATGATATCGTTGTGCTGTTATCGCAGACCGCAAATTGATAAGAATGTTTAGCTGATATGATAATGTATTTTTTTTATTTATTGTGTAGAATTTCAATTACTTAAGGAAAACGGAATCATTCGGAAAATTCTAAGCTCTCGATACAGTGAAGTTTCCATTAATCCATTCGGCAAAATTTCCAACTCGGACTCGGCACTAAAACACAAAATCAATTAAAATAGTTCGCATCGTTCGAAACGGATTTTCAATTGGATATTTATTTACTGCGCAACGATAAAACACGAAATATACAGCAAGAGACACAAACTAATCCGGTGTGTTCCTAGCCTTAATAAGCCGAGATCTAATATGGACTCGTTCTACATTTTAATTGCCCATTATTTATTCGAATTTTTTTTTCATTTACAATCTTGTAAACTCACATTAGACAAAACGACCGGCTCAGACAACTATGCAAATTCGGGCGCCAAAAATGACTTATGACTCTCATGCTTCTCTTTTCCATTCTGAATAATTATTCTTCTTATTTTGTATGTGATTTTTTTGTGAACGAACGTTTATTCATTGAACGTTCATTGTTCGGTTCATTCATGTGGTCGTTCGTGTTGTGCAATATTTTCGTTCCCTTCGTTCCGAAGCGACTTTGCACTATAATTTATGCGTTGAGCACCAGAGTTGTTAGCAATTCATATGAATATATACCTACTAGTGATTCGTATTCAAATATTGAGAATTCATTTTCTACGATCGATATGTTGTGCGAGGCTAAAGAACGCTCTTTGCATTTGTTTTCATATGTTCGTTTCAAAAAAAAAGTGAAAACTTTATGTAACATTGTTATGTTTTTCATTCATGTGTTGATCGTAATAAATTCTAAAGTCTCTTTTTAGATTGAAACATTTTTATACAATATTTTTGTAAATTTTGAGTAATTTTGTGACTGCGATGCACATCGGTGAAATTGAATGATTAAACTTCGAATAGTCAAACATGAAACGTTACAAATGTAGCAGCTGAACAAACTAATCAAAACGTGACTCGAATAGTTTTATGTGTCATTTCAAAATGTTTTGATCTCACTCATCGACACAATTAACTTTTTTTTTTATTTTACCTAAAAAAATCTTTGTTATATGTAGTTATTTCATTCATATTGCACAAACAATTTAAGCGATAGTGAACTCCTCTGTATTTTCATTTCGAAACCTGCTCTATTCGATAACGAGCTAAGCCTCAGTCAACTTCTAAAGCCTCTTCGTATTTTCATTTTTTTCGCAATCACATGTAAAAAAAATCATGCTACTAGAGCGGACCAGATATTTTTGTGTATACAGATGTAACAAGCTCTTGTCCATCAAACAGCAGCGGGTCTTATTTATCGCATCGAAATTTCACATTGACACACATCCGATGAGAAATTGTTCAAATTTGAACATAGATATGCACGATAAATATTTTTTGTGACTATATCGTCGTGTAATTTGCGACAAGCGCAAACTTCGGCTTCAGACGATCATAAATCAAAAATTAAAACGTCGTTTACTTCACGTGGACGTAATTTTTTTTTCATTACCAAGAATCGAACGATTCGCTTTCGATGTTAGAACAGGCAACTCATGAATTGTATCAATTACATGATAGCCGTATACTGTGTTGCACTCAGTGTTCTCGTGATGTAGAGCTTAAGTCATTTCAGTTCAAATATTTTTTCTCTCTTTTGATTAATATGGAGACTCGATCGTATGATTCGAATATTTAATGCATTTGATTCGAAAAAAAAAGTTAATTTGATGCTTTACAAAACGATTTTTTGATTAGATACTCGACATATTAGGTTCGATCGGTTTTTGATTTTTCGTTTGCTTTAGCATCTGATTCATCATATGGATGAATAATTCATAAACATTCATATAAATTTTCCTGGGATTTCCCTTTCATTTGATACTCGCATCAACTCTCGTGTCTCATTGTATTAATCAACCTCGTGACTGATTCTTCTCATGATGGTCGATTTTAAACGCGCTATTCTCGAAATCACCCCAAAGTCACTTGTACCCCTTAGCCTTTTTAGTCGTCATATATTGTATCAAATAATTGGATCGAAAAATCTATTTTCCTTTCTGTATCAACCTAACGTACTCTCGTTCATTATTAAGCGAATCGAATGTGACATTCGCAAATTCGCACCGCCTTCACATCGACATCCAAGACTTTTATTTCTCGAATATATCGAGTTTGTCATTCTTCTTATGGGTGGGTCGTCTTGTCAAGGGTGAACGACTATATTGCGGTTAATAATCCCGAGACATGTCTGCGTTATTACATCGAGGCCTCTTACACACAAATACGATATATCTTTTGCGATCGAGTTCGGTTCCTTTTTACGATTTTCGCGTTTTATCGCCGACAGCGCGAATCTTCCTGCATTCCCGATTATTCGTGCTTTATTTACATACAAATAGGAAAATTATGCGTTAATTTTGTCCCCGTATGTATATTATTATATGTACATTGAAGCTCGTTAGTCGATGTCTGCGAACGAATCGAAAATTAGGTCCGTTCGAGGTTTGCGATGTCGACGTGTTCGAGTCTGACCCATTTTCGGCGAAATTTGGTTAAAAATCTAACAGCGGATTTCAATTTGTCGAATTGGGTTTGTTCGTGAGGATGTCGGAGTGATTCTACATTTAAAAGATTTTGTATTCAAAAGTTCAATTTGAGTTTTGAAGGGGCGATATCCTGTGCAGCAATTTCACTTCTCATCAATAATTCGATTAAGTTTTCTTATAATTTAGTTAAAATCATATTTTCCATCGCACGATCTTCAACCTATTTCTATCTTATTGCCCTTCACGTTCAAAATTGATTTCTGTCGGAACGAACCTCCTCTCGTACAACGCGTATACAACGGATCGTATTATTACATTTTTCACGCTTCAAAAAGCAACTCGAAACCCGCGAAGTACATATATTTTTTCAGCATCGATTCCTCACTTTTTTCAGCATGAAATCTTCACTTTTTTCAGCATCGATTCCTCACTTTTTCAGCATAGAATCCTCACTTTTTTCTCTTTGTGGTGCGTAATCGGATTGGCGATGGAACCATCGACATCATCGCACCCTTTGTATTATTATAATATTATCGTGGAGAGGTTCCATTTCAAAGATGATGTTAATTTCGAATCGTGTGATCTTTGAGGTGATTCGCTCTCTTTTCGCAAGTGAGTTTAGCGAACGTGTCCTGGAAGTGTCCCATGGGACATCTAATCCCGTCGGTTGTTTCGCGGTGGCTTTAGTTAAGAAATCTTATCGTAGTTGGTTTTAGAGTCGGTACAAGTAGACTACAAAATCATCTTAATACAACATTTTGGTGTACAATTAATCTTGATTTTGAATTGTCTCGCAATTTTCAGTCATATGAATAGTATTCGATTCAGTAATGTCCATTGCATTCTAATTTATTTGTGGATTATCCTATCAGTGTTACACTTACGGAGTTGAAAAGTTAGGTTAGTTTTTATTCTGTTATGTTTTATGTTCGAACATGTTAGGTTGAATGTCACATTGATTGAATAGTTTACAAGTATCTAAAATTTATATCTGAGTATGTTCAATCAAATTTCCGAACTCTTTTAATGACTTTTAGTCCTAGTAACTGAGATCATTAGGTGCGTAGTTCATTTACAAAATCTTCGACTTTTGACTAGTTTATAGAAGCAATGAAATAAAAACAGTGTTAATTGCTTTTAATAATATTGTTTAAATTATGTTCACGTAAAAATTAAATGCTTTTCCTTATTATGAATTCTTGGAATTTTTCTCGAGTGATAATTTTGTGGTTCGTGTATTGTTGTTCTTGTTTGTGCTTTGTGTATAAACACTCTTCGTTTTACGTCCCCCTCGACTATTGCACGTTGTAATTTCACTCATCTCGAGGTCCTTCGGGCATGTTTACGTACGAGATTAGTAATTAGTTCTAATTAGAAAATTTCGCGTAATCATTTTAATAAAATTTCAATTAATCTCTCGCTTCGACTCGTCTCCGGCTAATATCGCCTCCGCGAACTTCGCAAAAGGCTCTATATCAGGTGTTCATAATTTATCAAGTCGCCTTTGTTAATTAATTTCTTTTCGAACTAAATTAAATTGTTAAATTTGAAACGAAGTTTCTTCTCGATAATATTTATTTTGTAGATTCGGAGAATCGCAATAAATTCTGAACATCAAAGGGAAAAGTTTTGTATTTTTTCTTAGATGAAATTAGTTTTTAATTGTTCTAATTGAAAATGTATGTATTGAATAATTTGAAAGATTTAAATAAAAATAAGAATATTTTAATTAATTTAATCATCATTAAAAGCATCAATATATTTGATGCTGCATTTACAAGAGCAATTTACATATAGCTGTTGCCATTCTCTATCGTTCGCATCTAGCTCTCTCTAGCATATACAAGATAGACCTAGATACGAATACTAGAGCAAGGAAGACGACAGCTATATGTAAACGCCACATCGTATTTTTTTTACATCCATTCACTTAAACGATCGGAAAAACAAACAAACTATCAAATCTGATACACATTTCACAACAGCATTCAAGATTTGTATACAGGCGAGTCGATATACAGGGCATTCGGTACACAAACGTCTCCATGACAATATCCAGAGTCTATTATGCTCTAAGATCAAGAGATAAGCTCGTCTTCGATCTGATGTCTGGCTTTCAGCATTGACACGAAATGCAGATTGTTTTGTTTCGAAGAGGCGTTCCCCGTTCGAAGACGCGATTGTTATATTGTGAACGCGCCTCTAGAAGGTCGTTTCGTTGAGAGATGAATCTGTATATGTTCTCGTTTTTCGTATCTCGATGAATGTATCTTAATTTTGACAGTGGTTTAAGTCTAAATATTGAAAAAGGAAAACTTTTTTGGTTCATAATCATTTGAAAATTTTGTGTTACTTTTTATTTTCATCTATGTGTATGACAAAGTCAAATGCAAAGCAATTAACACCTCGAATCTTTCGATACAGAATTTTTACTCTAGGTACATATTTTTTATGAAGTTAGGTTTTTTAAATGTTATTTGTAGTTAAACTACAATTTATTATTCTTATAACACAATTTGAATTTATGTATCTTATCAGTTTTCATTGATATTTGGTTACGGCGCCAGGATGTTAATTTTCAATTGTGGTTTTTGTGTAAATGATACGGTTCATTCTCATATTCTTATTGGTTTAAATAACAATTGTGTAATAGTGATTCAGTTATAAACTATTTCTTGACGATTGTACGACATTTAACTAGATTTTTAAGTAGTTAAGTAAAAACAGTTTTAATCGTTATAAAATTTTAAAACGTTTGAATTTATGGCAGTAGTGTTTCTGATTTCTCGAGATATTTTTTGGAAAATGAGGGGATTTCTCGAAAAATTAGATACACTAATAGTGCATATGGAGCGAAATACTGATTAAATACTTCATAGTTTCAGTTAGTTAAAGTTCTGTTATTTACGATAGCTTAAATTGAATCATGTTTTAGAAAAGATCGATTATCACAATGTGAACAAATCACCAATTTCACACATCTCATTACGAAAATTTGACTGTTGCTTCAATTTTCCGCCAGAATGATTGAGAATGCGACATTGAAACATGCAGATAAAACCCATGTTCGTTATCAAAAATCGATGCTTATCTCAACCCAAATTTTTCACCATGATCGTTGACGTTGTTGTTGTGAGCTCGTGTCGAGATAAGCGACTTGCCCCACTTGGGCTATCGTATCTTTTCGATTCACATTCGGGAAGTGGGTGAACGACTTTTGACTGACGCCACTGTCCTCATCTGCCACGTGCTGATGATTCGAAGAAAAGCGGCAAATTTGAAAAAAAAAATAGTCGTATTTGATTTTTTTTAATGGCTCTGTAGCGCCATTTGCTTCGTATTATAGTTTTAAATGGAACTGTTGTGTTTTTAATTCCGGTTCTTACATAATTGATAAGGTTCTTCATTGTAGTTTTTATAGAATTTGACAGCTATAAGCGTTGATTATTGCTAATCAGCTAACAAAGTTTGGGACTTAAAAGTTGACGTTCGATATTGACGTTAGTGAACCAATAAAACTGATCACACACTAATCCAAAACAATTTAAACTTCATGGAAAGTAGATAAATATTAATGATTATTACACTTTTGAATCTGTCAATGTCTGATTGAAATACAAGGTTGCAGATTATAGGATTATTATTCATTGTCAGTGTAAAATAGGCTAATTGTAAGAATTTTACATTTCTCACTATGTGGCTATTGAAAGGTCGAAGGATTTGAAAATGTCGTAATTTTTTTTAATTTAGATATAAAAAAAAATGATCCAAAGGCACAATTTTCCACATCTCCGAACTTTTTTGTATTGATCTAAATTCTAACATAAAAACTCAATCAATTCACAACTGCAGCAATCACATAAGATATAGCACATACATTTTTTTTCTCATTTTACGAAACCGACTCCACATCATTCTCACTTTCACGAAATCGAAAATTTTCCACAATTATCTCTCATGTCGAAATTCGAACGTACGAAAAAAAAATTAGGCGAAATGGAACTCCTCATTGAAGCAGCTCGACACCAGCCTTGCTTTTGACCCACGCTCATTGAGTCATCGTGCTCCACAACCGAGATTTATTTCATTCACAATCGCCCACACTCTTTAATTCCATACGTACACAAGCATTCACGTATGACCATTCAGATTCGTGAATATATGACCGTCACATATACACGAATTTTTGGTTTCTTTGATTTTTCTTCTCGGACGAACACACGTTGCACAATGTGTATGCGAATCTCGGATCGAATCCAATGGGTTGTTATCGTATGCTCCTGCCAAGAATTTCGCATTATTTCCTTGATCCGATGGAAGATTCTTCGACCTTCGGCGTTTGCATAAAGGATTTTCTCCGGTTGAATTCGAAATTTTCCATTGTGTCGTCGGATTGTTGTAAATGTGTCCTCCGTTCGAATCACCTTGTCAGAAAAATTATTAGTGCCGTTTATACTGATAAATTTTATTACAAGTGCAGTATGTAATTATCCAATTATCTTTTGAAATACTTATTTAAGTATACTGCTATCTTTTCTATAGCACTATTTTTTGCAGTTAAGCCTTCTATAATGTAAGCGACATTTCTTTTAATGTACGCTCTACTATAGAACGATATTCAATAAATGGCATTCGGTTATACACTCAAAGATGTATGTTTTAAGAAACTTTTAATCATGCATGTGTATTAAATGAATACACATTTGTATGTGCAGCTTTATGACATAATCATTATTGATTTTATTCAATAAAAAAAATACTAATTTTCACAAATAGCTAAAATTTGTGAAGATTGTGGGATGGTGGGCTTCCCTCGTTAGCTTTTAATTAGGTCGAAAATTTGTATAGTGAGTATTATTTTGGGAATTTAGAATATGTTTCATGACGTGATCGATATCAAAAGCAGCAGCAGCAAAGATCATCATCGCATTCGAAACGTAAATCGATAAATCTATTAATAATCGTGTATGTTTAAGACGTTCTGCGTATTTCCTATATAATTAAAATTTACTTTCAATTTCAATGCCGCACCCGTTGCGATGCCATGAAAAATATGAGCCAAGGAAAATTGTGTCGTTATATCGCCACCGTTATTTTCATATAAGGGTATGACACAATATCGCATATACGCGATATAAAGATTAAAAAGCCCTGGCCAAAAGCTTAATGGATCAAATAAGGATATCTACTGTGCTCATATGGGAAAATGCTAGCATGTAGGCGACCCATTTTCGAATGTCTCCGTTATATTATTATATTTAATCGGCCGTTTATTTTCATAAAACGACCGTTATTTATGTTTTATTATGCGGCTTATTCTTTGATTCGACTCGTCTTGCTTTATTCGTAAAAATTGTCTGTAATATGAACATGTGTGAAAAGTCGGAAGATTAAATCGTGTTTTGGATCAAGTTTTGCGTCATGTCGATCCATCATATTCGCAAAAGTGCATCGGATAATATATTATTTGATGAATTGTTTGATTGATTGATGAAATATCAATTTTATTGGACGGTTCGATTCAATGAAACGTTTATCTTTGGATTTTTATGGTTTTACATTATTGCAGTTTTCCATATATCCAGCATTAATCTGTTTCGAATCAATATAGAATATTCGAAACAAATATTTCTAATCATTTTTTTCATTAGATTGTACTCTATCATTTAATTAATTAATGTTTAACTTTTTATAAAAACTATTATACGAAAGCAATAAATATACAAGGGTTGATCAATGTATTCAGTTAATGATTTTTTTATCTCGCAATCAGCAACTACTAAAGATACATTTTTTGAAAGTATTGCATTTGATATTCATTGAGATTGCACAAATGAAACAGATGCAAAAACCAATAACAGACGAACTACACTCAATTTTTTTTAATAATTTTTAAAAAATATATTGTTATATTAGATATTAGATACTGTTTAGATAGAGATAGAAATGGATGTATTGAATTTCATAACTATCTTTTACAGCCATATAACTGTATAGTCCGTTTCAAGGATGTACGTGCTATTTCCCATATTTTCATGGATTTCGTAATTCGATCACTATAAAACATACCTCGTTATATTTTCCTTTACTTTGTGTAGCAATCGAAAACTTTTTCCATACAGAACGATTTCATTCGTTCCATAGTTTTGAACGTCGATTTAGCGTCCATCGCTTAAAATGTGCGAAATCAAATTAAAACTTTCGTCTCACTCGAGGGCCATTCTCTATTGAATTTCGAGTGCGTTTATCGTATATTTTTTCAATTCATTTTATTTCTCTGTCTGCGCTTGTTTATGCGAAGTTTAATTAACGCGACGCGAGTTCGACGTCGAAAAAGCGAAATTGAACTTTTTCCCGAACCTCGAAAATTCTCGTATGTATGTATGTATAGAAAAAGTGTATAAAATGAAAGTTTCGGCGATAAATAATGCGAGTTGATAAATTCGAAATAAATCTCGAGTGTAGTGCGCTATAAATCTCTAGAACAAAATGTTTCGCGTAAACGCGTACAATTTCAGAGGACACTTCGGCTCGGATGTTTATTATAAAAGAAAATATAAAAAGAAGCTGAAACATTTGTACGTAACGACTTTTTTCACGTTATCGTCACCTGCTTGCCACTTTTTCATTGTGCATCAGTGGAAATTTATTCGCATAATTTCAGGCTGAAAATTCTTCTGCGCTATCAATTTTCAGCTACGCACTCTCGGTACATTCGAACGTTAACTCGGAACGTTTCTCTAAACAAAAACGGTGATTTATGTTAAGTTTTTTATTTAGTGGAAGTATGTTTAATAAATTTTGCTAATATTTTAGTAAGATTTATTGTGTATTCATTGAAAAATAGTTATTGTTTGAAACTATTTTTTTAACCGCTTTGTTTATGAACAATGTAGTCCCTAAGCGCCACAACTGAGATAACATTGTTCATATAAATTATGCATTTATAATGATATTATTATTTATTTAAAATTGGGTTATTTGCATGATTCATATTAGGTGCACTGTGATAAGATTATAATGTGAAAATTCATATAATTAAAAATTATCATTTATTTAGTTAATTGGCTTTTGTTACACATGTAAACTTATCTCGGTTTATTCTCTTTATTCAAATACAGAATTAAATATTATTATAAACAAATCAATTATATTCATTCGCTTATCATAATTAATCGCACTATTTATTTACTTATTTGCATTTTCGTACTTACAATTAGAACAATTCAATTCAAATAAAATTAAAAATTTACTCATAAAACAACTCCACTCTAATACGAAGTTGAACCACGCGTTAAATTTAGACATATTCTAACTGTGGTCTAAAAGACAAATATTTTTGTTGAACCAAAAGTAAAGTAAACTACCCTTTCGTATGTGGAACTGAATCGAGGTGCTAAACTCTTCTGTAGTGTCCAACTTTTAGGTACTTCCTAGAATCCGGGTTCGGTTGAGCTAAATTCACACGACAAATTTCAATCCTTATCTAATTTTATCTCACTAAACCGTGTCTACAAAATGTCAATTGATATAAAATTTTGATTTTATTAAAAAAATATATTATTCGATGGAGTATAGATAGGAAACGATGCTTCTGTGTGAATTCAGCCTTAGGGATTGCGGTCCTTAATTCAAAGTAGGATCCCTACGTGAGGAACGACCATAAAACACGATCGGTTCGCATATTTCGAATTATGCCAGATTATTCAAATCGTCGTAGCCCTTAATTACGTTTTCGAAAGCGACTATCGGCCCCTTAAATTTAGGGGTTGTTGTGCGAAAGAGGAAAACGCAATTAAGATAAGGTCGTTGCTGTTCTTGTTTTCCCGGAGAAAATGTGATATTTTTTCCATTTCGGTGCGATCGTATTTCTGAGATTTGAGGAAGTCTTTTTGCACATAATTGGTTTTTGTAATGTGTGCGATTTTTGAAATATTCAATAGTAGAGAACAAAAAAATGACCTGAACAAAATCGTTTTTCATAGAGCTTCATTAAATATCTATGTATTTTTATCATTTTAAATTTAAATCAGGAAATATGATAAAATATATCTATTGAAAAAAAAGCAAAATAGCTTTTGTGCTAAAGTAAAGATCTCATATGTATGATGATCGAGATCGGAATTGTTTCGAGCTCATGACCCATATATTTTCAACTGATAAAGAATGTATGAATAATTTGTGCATTCGTTTGACGTGAATGTTTAGAAATTGCTATCTGAACACAGAAAGAATAGAAGATTTTCGTTGACTCATCTTATATTGTATCTCGCTGATAAACCATACTGCAATATCTGAAATTGCACTATATTTGTTTACCTTGACATATTTTACGATCAAATCTTCGTACCAGATATAATAAAGATGTACGAAATGTTACGTTCAGTACGAATATGAATATGAAAGTATTTTTGTTTATTTTTAGATGCGAAACATGAATATAACTCTGCGAATATTAAAATCTCCCCCTGATTTGATAATGAAAGCGTATTCGATGTTGTTTTAACTTTTTATATTATGAATGTTGATTTGTATTTTATATTATTAAGTTATTTTCAATTTCATTCAAATCAAATATTTGCGCGTCTATTTTCGTACAGTAACACGAGAAATTTCCATTCTTTCACACAATGGAAATTTCAACGGACGTCCTCGAAATATATCAAACGGATATTTTCCCTTTTTAACTGACGTGAAATATCAAGGATATTTTTTAATCAAAAAAAATAATTTGTATGGATTTATTTTCCACTTTATTATTCTCATTAGAGCGATTTAATTTTGTGCGTGCGCAGTTTTCGCATTTTTCCCATCACTCGTCTTATCCCTACGCTTTTCAAGATTTTTTTTTCTCTATAGTACAATCTTAAGTTTTGGGCAATGGCCAAATCGGAAAATCCATAAACAACCTTAGCATAACCGACTCAAGTCACCAGCCATGGCCTTCATTGCCTCGCAAATTTTCTCTTATATAAATTCATGCAATGTACGATCCAAAATATGGCATAACTAATAAATAATTCTCGGAAAAACGATCTAGAAATCGAATATGGTTAGTTGACTTCGTTTAGATTTTTTTCATTGGATAATATTACAATTACACACACGCTTTGCTATTGAATCCCTTTTATAATTTCTCTAATTCGTATCTGTATTTTTATAGATACACATGTTATATTTTAAGTGTTCATTCCTTGCGGTTATGAACATATTAGTATTAATAATATTTGCAATAAAATTCGATTTCGTACAGAAAGCAAAATTTTTTTGTTGTTATTGTTATTGTTATTACTAGAATCGTTATCTTATTTAATAATTTCAATATGAATGTTTCGATCGTTTCTGTATCACACTGAGATAATGTTCTTATCGCACACTAAACAATATACAAACATCCGATATTTTTTCTTATACATTACCTTATCATTGGAGTGTTTCTTAGGATCGTTTCGAGCGAATTACCACAGAAAACTCGTAGGCTTTTCTCGATATCGTTATATTGAAATCACTCTTCAATTACAGTCGAATAACGATCTCGTATGTGAGTCGAGTTACTTCCGTATAAGATGATCATTTTCCACATCGAAAATGTTATTTTTTTCACGTACGGAAGATTTCTATAACGTAACGACATTCGTTATATTACAATAAAAGTTTATACTGAAAATATTTTCTCGCAATAAAGGTTTTTTTTTCTTAGTAACTGTGATACAATAACGATCTTATTATTATCGTAAATACGTGCTTTTATATTGAATATGTTTGTAAAAAAATACTTTTTATTCGTAGATGTTTCACAATGGCAATTGTAGACCCCGTAAATGTTGCTGTACCGTTTAGCACCGAATTTCAAATGGAAATTTCCTGTTTGTGGAAACTTTACAACGGCGAATGTGTTTACATTTGCGATAAGGAGATGCTTTAAAAACTCCTCCAATATTAATAACATTGTATTTTTTAACACAAACTGAATAATCAACGGAGTAATGCGCGAGTCATCGAACATCAGTGTACATTGTGTTGAAAATTTTCCATTAGTTACACGATTCAATACAGATTTGATTCTTAAATATAACGAATTTCATTTCACTGTAATTTTTTTGTGTTTAACTAGATAATTTAGGATCGATATTTTTACCTCTGGTTTGAAAATAAAATAAATTTAAATTACACGCGATCCTCCAACAAACTTAAAGATGGATGTATTGTTGTACGAACTATAGTATGTCTATCTCTTTCTGCAGCCATTTTATCAGCTTATAGTTAGTGTAGTTTCAAATTCGTTTTATTAAGAAAAGACCGGCCTTTATTATATTAATGAAAGACAAATAAATATGACTCGTTTCACCCGAGCGTTAAGACAATGCGTTATTTTATGATTCATAACAAATTATTTATTTTGAGTATACAATATTTGTATATTTTTACCTACATGTTTGTTTGAACTTCTAGAATGGTCTCGTTCACAATTTTAATTTAATTCGTCGTGTTTGTACGTCGAAACGTTCGAGTTCTCTCTCATACAATAATGACTGAAAAAACTGTCGCATGAGCTGCTCGAAACCGGCGAGCAAACACACAAATGTTTATTTTATTAAAGCGAAATAATAATATTGAACAAATACGACATGTTGAAAGTCTGCATTTCGCATCTAATAAGTACGCCATGTCTACTTTTTTAAAAATTAATGAAGGACTTCGAAGACGTCGTCATTTTTAATGTGATCAGAATCAATCTCGTGATTCGACTGATTTTCATAAAAATTCACGCAATGTATAAAATGTTCAATTATTATTCATTAAATTTCTTATTTTTCGGCCTTGCCTCTAGAACGGAATGTGTCATGTGTTTCAAGGCGCGTTCATACAAAATTTCTTCCAAACAATTTCATGAAAATTTTAAATTTTCATTCAACGATTTATCTTTTTTCATTCGACAAATCATTCATTCTGAATACACACACATGAACGAATATAAATCAACTCATAATTGTGTTAAAGGATTTATGACTGCGACACACATTCTCGATAAGTACAAATCGCATAATAAATCGAAAATTTGCAATCGCATTCGCGCTTCGAACCAACCTATATCTATGTTTATTATTATGCGTTTTTCATAAATGTTCGCATAAATTCTATTCTAATCGTTTTAGATAATAATTGTAGACGCTCATTCGTGTTTTGCCTAATCAAATTACGGATCGTAATAAAGTGTCAGGTTATTATACAATCGGCGCCACAATAATTGAACCGGAGTCGATGTCGTTGCACTGTTTCACGATAAACTGGAAAAAAATTGTTTTTCTCAATATCTGAGTCGCCTTTTCCCCTCTTATTGATCTTCGATATCGTAATTTACTGAATTATTTCGTTTTTTTTTTATATAAGATGTATTTAGTCGTGCATCTTTTAAAACGGTTAACGCGTTAACGACGTGCGTTGTATGAATCACGTCTTCGAACCTTCACCTCATTACTTTGCGATGCTATCAATTTTCATAAGAAAAACGAGTACATACATTGAAATCGTTTAAATTCGTATTTGTATTGTTCGAATCGATCGATTGAAAAATAAATCAAACCGAATCTTTGGATTTAGAAAACGCTTTAGCATATCTTGATGTGGAGTTCTGAAGATTCACACTTTATTCATAAATGAAAAGTAATATTAATGTTTAACGTTTTAATGGCTTCTCGTATTTTTATGATCAAAAATTAATAAAAATGTTCTGAAGTAATTAACTTTTAAATTATATGCTCTGATTTATCTCTGCATGGCTCTTCAAGTGCATAGTTTTAATAAGAATCGAATGATTCATAGTGAAATTAATTGTAGCAAGGCTCAAAGCTAAAGCAGAGTTTCTTGAAAAATATTTAAAATTATAGCAATTCATCTAATTGTAAGTATGCGGTCCTGAATGAAAGTTCTTGCTAAATATGCAGCCTATAAAGTGTTATGAAATAATGGTTTTGAAAGCAAAAAATGAGTTTCTGTTTCAAATCTGCACTAAATTTACTTGTAACAAAATTAGCAGCTTTTGAGTATGAAATTTCTACAACCTTTGACATCTCGCCGATTATATAGACTAGGCTTATCCTTATTTTAGGAAAGCACTGACCTTAAATGTCACTTTACATCGTTACACGGGATAATTTTATCCGAACAAGGAGAGAGAGTCTGTTATACATTACGTAAAAGCGGATCCTCGCAGGTCTCATCATCGGAATATAATTTTCATTCCATTACGGCGTTTATAATTAAAAAAGTTTCGTTCCGAAGGATCTCTCGCATAAATAAATTACCCGAAGTAGTTGCTCGACTAAACACCCAATTATTTATCTTTCATCTGGCGCATTTCGAATCTGCTTTATAGTACTTAAGTGCTTCGAATGGTACCTACATTATTCGCGTTTGTACGAAACGAGTTTGCGTCGAATGATGTCTTATAACAGTTTTGAAGTTCGGCGTAATAATTAAAATTGCGTTTTGAATCGTGTGTTTGTCGTGTATGAATTTTTATTGATTTTCTTATAATCCTACTCTGTTGTGAAAAAGCGTCATTTCATTTTCATCGATTTATCAATTCAATATAATATCTTACAATTAGACCCGTTTCTACTGTATATGACGTATTTTTAGCATGCATGAAATTATTTTATTCATTATCGACAAAAAATCAAATTCCCAAAAATTGTGCTCGACAAACAAATCACTCCCAATAAAGAATCGCTGATACATTTCGACTTTGATTCGCATTCGAACTGATTTCTTCACTAACAATTTCACTTGCGCCTTATAAAAAATACATTAATCTCACGCAAGTACATACAATATTTATTATGCGTATTCGACGAGACCTTTCTTCGAGTTGTTGTTCGCCTCGCGAAAATTCGCAACCACATACAATACAACCTTGCCTTTGGCACATTTCTCGCTTTTTGTCATCGGGTAATAAATACATTAAAACACACGGTCATGACCATTCGCACGTTCAAGGCCTCGATCGATCGAAGAGGATCTATCGATAAATACGAAAAAGATCTATCGGATCGATAGTATTGTGGTACGTAACTGAAATGCGGTCTCGACTAGTTCATCTAATTTATGATGGTTTTTTTTTTCATTACATTCGATTTGATATGATCGAAAGCGACCTTGCAGTCGGTTTGTGTTTGTTCTGTTGATTTATGAGTCGATTGAACTCTAATTAATCGATTTTATAAGTGAAACTTGCTCAGAAGGATTTTTCAATTATGCTCCATATGAGTGTGCTTCGTATTTGAATTCATTTCTGATAACATGATGAATCTATTGATTCATATTTTTGTAATGAAAATAACTTTTGTATTGTTTGTATACTTAATTTCTTTGTGATGATGAAGAATGTGTTGGGTCATAAATGACAAACGAGAGTGAAATTGCAATTGCATAACTAATTGAATACTTCTTTTATGCAATGACTTCTGTCTAATAATGATTATTTTAAATGGTATTTCCATTTCGAGTTCGTGAAAAGTATCACGTGCACATTGTTTTCACAATGACACAAGTTAGTTTGCCACTTCTGACTCATGTCGATCATCTGATTCATTTTTTGTTGATCATGTGTTTTCTGCGTCGTTTTGAATATTTGACTTTTAGACGATATTTTTATATTGTTTTGTATTCTGCAGTTTTTTCGATTGTGGATTTGAATATGAAATTAGATTTTTTTGCAATCTATCGTACGTTTCGACTTCTGCCGATTATGTATTCAATTTTTGATATTGATTTGAGAATTATTTTTTATGCATTTTTCAAATACTATAAAATAATCTAATATAAGCCGATAAAAACTTATTGTAAATTTTATCTTAAGTCACAATGATAGGATGTGAAGATCACCTCATATTTATCTGAAACTCATTGATAGTTGATTAAAATACAAACGAAACCATTCATCATAAAAATCACGGACAATGTTTTTATCGAAACCGTCACATGAAATATATAAATGATCATTCATAATAAATACATTCCAACAATCAATGAATAACCTTTTTTTGATTTACAAAAAGATTACAACGTACAATAGCAAAATTTTTGGATGAAGTTCGAAAGGACTGCAGAATGTCTATAGAGTGTAAATTTTCAAATGCGTTTTGTGTATACTTTGAATTTTTTGACGTTTTTTATGTATCATCTGGAAATAGATATTGATATCAAGAGTCTTTTTTTTCCTTTTAAAGAGTGCATCAGAAAACGTCTTGTTTTCGTAAAGTAAACCATCGATACAACATTCGAAGGATTAAGATAAAATGTGCTATGTTTTACATCAGGACAGAATAGAATATCTTCAGAAGTAAATAAATGTTTCCAAATTCAAATCAGTTAGCTTTATTATTACAGTTTTAACATTTAGGTCAATCTGCTTCACATGTACAGTTTCCACATTTCAGAAAACATTCGCTAGATCTTACAAACCTTTACCTTTTTCCAACTTTAAAAAAAGTAAGTTCATCCAAAACACACGAACATCTCAAATGCAGTCTCGTTGCAAATATCAACACATAAACAATTCACATATAAACACATATAATAATTTTTCTCTTCAGAGCAGACGAGCGGCCTAATTATGCACTAGACCGGTCCTCGTATGGCGCCCGCCAACTTCTCTTATCTAATCGCGCCTTTTTCCATTTTTTTTCGCATTATTATTATGCACATTCGCATAACTAAAAAATATACATATTATTATAACGCCTCGATTGTAATCTTCGAGTTCGAGCAGAAAGATTGATATTCACTCGGACCGGTCGCGAAAACTGCACGCTTTTATTTTTCGAGGCCGGATTACGACAAAACCGGACAACTTCGCTCGAAGAACATCGAGTCTGTTTCGACACACGATTATTATTTTTATTTTATATATTTTTAATTAAAATATTCGTTTTATTGTTTAAAATTGGCAGATACTTATCTGTTATCCTGTCAGCAAGACACTGCTTGATCTAAGCGTGACTAAAACACAGCCTCAAATTAACCTAATCTATCCTATCATAAAATCTAAATCAAACTAACTTTATCAAATTCATTGATTTTTATGTTGGCAGCATAACAGAATAGTACCATTCAGCATTATTCATCTTATTCTACGTAGAAGTACTTTCTGTAAACACCGCGCTGTCTGAAGTGCAATATTTGCAAATTGGCTGTTTTTTTTATATGTGAGATTTGCATGTTGTTTTCTGTTGATATATTAAAAAAAAAATAATGGCATCGAACTCTTCGTAATAAATTATGATTCTTACACGTGGCTTATAAATTACTGTTTAGAGAAATTTAAAAAAATTGCAAATTTGGTCACACGTTTTAATTAACGACGCTCATATTTCACATGTGATTATAAATGGAAAATATTGCATTTTTAACATAAATCATTCTTGCAAATTTAGTTAAATTGATTATTGTGACATCAGTATAATCGATTGCTTTTTTTTCTATAAAATATCAATGTAGTTCAAACTTTGTATCTCATAAAATTATTCAGTTTTATATTCGTTTAATTTTCATAGTAGGCTATTGGACGATCATTATGCAGTGTTGAATTTGAAATTCGCTAATGCACAACATTTATTAATGCGATTTGTATAAAACGGCGATTCATATTAATGAGTTTATGACATTATAAATTTTGACATTAATTATAAAACTCACACGTGGCTTATAAATGAGTGTTTAAAGAAATTTTAAATAGATATTAAATTCTGTCATAAAACAGGAACAAATTGATAATTACGGAAAATAACTACTTTTTTAAATCGACATAAAACTTAGAATATATTTGATTATGCACTTAATTTTTATGAAATTTGTATAACTGAGTAATTTTTTAACGAATAATCAGATTGATCCTTATCATCGAAAGATGAATGTTGAGTCTCGAAGATATTGAAAATTGTAAACAAAACAATATGCCAGATTCATCTAAAAATTATATTTATAAGATCGAATCAAAATTCAATATTTTTCAATGCTTATACTAAATCTTTTTGAAAATTATACAATTTTCCCAAATGTTTCTACCAAGGCAATTTCGATTTCATTCATAATTCGAAAAAAATTAATCATAAATAAATTTTCTTTCATAAAAAGTCACTTTGAAGATCAAAAGTCTGAAACACTTTTGAGCAGAAACCTTTCAATTTTTTTCCACACAACACGACCGTTCGACCTCACAGCTGAATTAAACTTACCGAACGTCAAAATTCATTAATTTTAACATCGCAAAAATATCTGCACGAAGCAGATAACGTCAAAAATCCGATATCTGCCACAGACAGGATCGTCGGGATTAAAATTTCGAAAACACTCGAATTATGAATGTAATACATTCGTTCCGGCTTCGCTCCGATACGTAGATAAATGGATAAACTCGCTTAATGCACCAGATAACGCTTTTTTTTACCATAATCGTTCATTGTCAGATCTGCTAATTCCATAAAATGTGTGGACGTTTTAACTTTTTGGATGTTTGGCTAATTTTTGTCAATTTGTTGGATGGTGAATATAGTTGGTCGTTAGGGTTTGCGTTTGACGTTTTGATGGTGATGATGGTTATGGTTTCGTATCGAAATGTTATTTGTGTGTCTAATTAAATTCGATATTGTTCGTATTGTAATATGCAAGTATTGGCTTTGATTGAATCCCATTTCCTGGATTAAATGTGGAAATTTAACGAAAGTTTGGATTTTAGATTTATTTGATGAAATAGTTCATTTTGCTTATATTTTCTGACTGTTTAAATTCGAAAATTGACAAAAATAATATTCACTCTTCAGAATTCATTTATTAAAGATTCTGATTCACTATTTTACATGAAAATTCTTAAAAGGTCAGAATCATTTCTATGAAATTTATTTTTTAAAAAACTAAACGATTTCTGTTTCCTTTCGACTATCTATTCTACGTACACAATCAATCCAGATTTTCCTCATCTTTCAACATTGACTTTTCTAAGTGTTCGTGTACTATCAAATTGGCACTACGATCAACCGAATCTAAAACATAACCTTACTAATTAAAAAACCAAATCTACAATTGATTAATGTGACTTAAAACCTAACCTAAAGCAAACTAATCGAATTCTTCGATTCTTACGGATAGAGGACAGTTTACAAGCACATTTTTCCCACCACAATTGGAAAATTCAAGATCAATCAAACCAATATCGAGAGCACAAATTGATCAATCAACACAGCCAATTTCCACCGACTTTCCTCGAGTTTTTCCCCGAAGTTCTTCCATCCGTCGTCCATCCCGTTGAGTTCGCGTGTCTTTAACACAAGCACGTTCGTATCTAATGATACGTTTCGCATAATCGAAGTGTATAATGAACAAGGTGGCGTCTTGATACGGACACCATTGCAATTATGCGCTGTTTATTATACGTACACGCGAACTAACGTTGGCGCCAACGGACTCGCAGCCTCTCGAACTGTGGCGCGCGTTTCGAATTCCGCAAATGTTAATGACTCGCGTGGCGTTTTTGTATCGCGTAATACACGCTGTGAAAGTGAACGCCGAGGGGTACAAGTGACTCGACGAAAAGCGCGCTCAAAGTTAAGCTTGTACCTACATTTATTAAGAGGAGGTCGAGTGATTTGATTACATACATATCTCGGTACACGTTCCATGTTCGTTCACATCCAAATATACGAGCGTATATAGAAGCTAATCCTGTACATTACTCGATTTCGGTAAAAATGTCACTTGTATCCCTTGGCCTTTTCAGTCGTCATATGACGAACTAAAAGGCCGAGGGGTACAAGAGACGTTTTTGACGAAGTTGAGCTATGTACTAGAATCGCTGTATATTTGGATGTAAACGAACTTGGAACGTGTGTCGATATATATCATCAAATCATTCGATCTCTTCCTTAATACATGCTCAACTTTGAACCCGATTTTCTTGAGTCATTTGTACCCCTTGGCCTTTTCAGTCGTCATATGATTAGTGCTTGTGGATTAGTAGATCGTCAGTAAAACAGTTAAGGGATTGGGTAGGTTTGGTTTCAGATTGGATTAGGTTGACTTAAGTTAGGTTTCATTATTGTTAATATTTGCTATTTTTGTGAGTATTACATTTTCGATAATTTGTACACGATTCAAAACTGTATTTTAAACCCAAACGTAGCTGTAATTTTAAACCTGTCTTAAATTTTATCGTTTTGAAAGTTGCTCGATTTTTCTGGTTAACAGTTTCTTTTCATTATTTATCAATTGAAAAATGAAACTGACTAATCTGACTCATAAGTTCATGTATTTTTGAAAATATTGGTGATTAATATTATTTATTTCAATTTAGTATCAAATGTCACGTATTTTAAGGAAAGGGAAAAATATTTAGTGAAGTTTTGTATATTTAATGTTTCATTCACTTATCACATTGATTATTTATTTTTCCTTAACATATTTGGTGGTTTCGTTACTTTGCATGTATATGTATGCCACACCATATCATATCACAAAATATAAGGAAAACCATAAATATAATTCGTTATTGATTTGTGGTTTTTACAAATATTTTCATTTTTTCATCGATAACGTGGAACAATATTTTCGTTACTTTCTATTTCAATGGTCTTCATTTGACCGATATTTATAAATATTTTCAATTATGGACTAAGAAAATATTACATTATTTATCTCACAATTGATCTAATAATCAAATATAAACATCATTAGAAGTTCAAGTTAAAATTACGTTATTCTTATTCAAACAGAAATAAACGCATTTTCCACGCAAAAAATTCAAATTCAAACTTGAAGTGACCTTATTAACGTGTTTCATTTGCATTGTTATAATAAGATCTTCTATAAAAACATTCGACACGCGATTTATTCATTCCATATAAGATTATAATGACATAATAATAAGCATGGTTCGCTTTTAATCAACTGACAATTGCTATAAAACAATTAAAAAACCTTTCAAAATAATATTAAGTACATCCATATTTAGAATGAATAACAGCATTCAAATGAATATCGTAATGAATCAAATAATTAAATTGATCATTTTCCATATGAAGGAATATTTCTGAATTTTTATTTTGTACTAACTGTTATGAATTGGTATTGCTAGAGATTTTATTGACTTTGAATTGATTGTAAACTTTAATATAAAAATTTTGGAAAAAATAAATCATATTCACGAACGAATCTTTTTCCTAATGAATCTAAAGGTACATAGAGTCGCTTATGTCTGTCACTTTTGGTTTTGATTCGAATTGATCGTTCTCAATATTTCGTCACAGTTTAATGTAACTAAATAACTAAATGTTTTAATCATATAATTTGAATCGAATTAATTATTAATTTTAATTCATAAAATCAAAAGTGTAAATTATACGATGGTTGTGACGATACAGAAACTTTTTCAGATTGTGCATAAAAACTGATTTTTTTTATCTAAATGATATGAATGAAGTAAGAGATCATATGTATATTTTCACTCAAATAAATCTTCAAGCATTTGCAACCTATCCAATCGACGATTTATTACATTTTCAAAACTTTCAACAGAATCGAAACGTTTGAGAACCGACTCTAGCGTTATCTTACTGCAATGCACACCGCAGAAGTGCATTTTCCTATATCGGTCAGACTCCCGACCGCATTCTATGCACATTCGAGTTTCTCATTTTTCTTCGAATCGACACTTTACAACGCTGAATTTACGTCAGTGTATAAAGCCTTTCGGAAAATTCGGAAAAACACTCCGACCGATAAGAAAAATCGCGAAACAATCGCCTCCGCGCCGTTAAGTAACCGTTCGATAAGAAAGCACTTAACTGATAAGGCGACGTAAACATTGTGTTATATTACACTGCGACGCTCAAAAATGATTCAGTATGAAAATTAGCGGATCTTTTTGAATATTTTGCGGTCTCAGAGTTGGGTTGGAATTCGCTTTGAGGGGCTAGCTTAGGACGCGTCTTGCGCATAGTTATTCATGGGGTTGATGGGTTTTTGAGACTTTAGTAAATACCTTTCGAGACTTTGATTTTGTTGTATAGTTTTGGCAAGTTTCGTTGTTCGAGTCCGCACGAGGAGTTTTCGCATAGTTGACAGGTAAAGCATAAGACGGCTTCTAAGAAATTCTCACAGTTTCGTATTTTGAAAATTTTCAACTTTCGCTTCAATTTGAATAAATTTCGTTTCGCAAACGAGCTCTAGAATTTCGTTTCGATGCGTAAATTTTCTCGCTTTTAATATCGTCGAATTTGTTTTAATAGCGCCATACTCTGTGCGAATAAAAGTTTTCACCTAATGACCTTTCTGATTAAGTTATTAATTATGATTTTCATTATCACATTAAACAGTACGATATATACGATTAAAAATAGTATAAAATCATCGTTGGTGTATTTAATATTCTCTTTAATCATTCATCAGATTTCGATCATACTTATTGTCAGTCGAAACTACAATAAACTTAAAACCCATAAAATTTCGAACATTTTCAAGTGACAGCAGCTAGTCTCTATTATAATTTCTACAGCGTGTATCTATCTGTCTATCTGTTAATACAATTTATATGGGATTTTTGTGCACATCAATAATTTGAATACTTGTATATTACTCGTATATCAAAATTCAACCCACTGAAGTTAAATCTAGATTTTCACTTATACGCATCATACCATGCACTTAAATAACTCGAATATGAAATGTGGATGCAAAAAGGAATAGATCAGCGCTAAATCAGTCATCCAGTGGCGTTCGAGGCGAACGAACAGTCAGTTGACCATTAATATCAATTAAATTGGCCAACAAGCGGCCGCCATTTGTTAAGTCGATTAATGCGCGCACATAATTAGATTGAGATGGCATAATTAGATCATCATCATCACGATCTTTGACTATACTGTTAATTTTTGTTCAAGTCACAGTTGACGACTGAATTTCATAAAAGGCACAAGTGACTTTTTTTAACGATATTGAGTTAAGTATAGAAAATAGTTCTATATATGAGACAGAACCATTTTCTGTGCTTAATTAAATTTCAATGAAAAGGGTCGCTTATGCTCTTTATGAAATTCAGTCGTCGAATATCATGTTCATAGTTTTCGTCTTGATCGATGTCGTTATTGTCGAGATTTTTTATTGTCTATTAGCGTAATTTATATCATTATCATAATAATTAGCATTACGTTCAATAAAATATAACTAATTGTTATTATGTCTATAATCGTATTCGTTTTTTATTATCGGTGATTGAATTTATTGATCTGAATTATCGTTGGATTATGTTCGATAGAATCTCAAATATGTTATATCTTCAAATTTTCATATGCATTTTATCGAATTTGATTTGAATTGATGCAATCAGAGCTTTTCATTTATGTTAATTCGTCATGTTACCGATTTTTTATTTTAAACAACTTCTTAACTGTTTACTTGACTATCGAATATCTACAGTTACTTTCAAAGAGTTTACAATTGACTTATTCTGAAAAAAATGTTTTAATACGGAAATTCAACATTCTGAGTAAATCAAGTGTATGCTCAATTTTGATAGCAACTACAACTTTTAGAGACTCATTGAGTGCAATTTTACTCTTTGTAATGTTTCGTAAATAAATTGAATCTCTACATCCTTTGCACATTATATCTTCATAATAATTAAATTCAACCTCGTTAATTGAACTCAACTTATCCTTCAAGAACTTGACCGTTACTCGACACTGTGCAACTTACAATTTATCAAATCGCAATTAACTCTCAAAACCATCGACAATTACGTAATCCGTTTAAAGCGTTACGATTCTTTATTGAGTCACCTATCATAACATCGTAATAATTATTATCGCAATTAACCACCCAAGAAGTTATAGCTAACATCGCAGCACATCGGCATCGATCATCGAAAAAATGGAGCTATCGACAATTATTATTACGATGAAACTTCGAAGAACTGTTCCATTATGGGTTCGTTGTCCATAGAAAATTGCAAATACACCATTTCGTTCTCGGAAGGCGATTCGATTGTGTTCGGTTTCGATTGTTGCGGTTTTTAATTGTCAACTCTTTCTAGATATTAGGGTTTTTTATACGTTTCTTTTGATGTGTTTTTTTAGGTTTAAATTGTCCTGTTTGATTAATTCATGTGACTTTTGATCAGCGTGTTATCGATTGATTTGTTTATGAAGAGCTTGTGCGGAGTAGAGTCACGTGAAGTTAATTTTCATTTTATTTATGTTCGAGTTGCTATGAAATCACGTTTGTTATGATTTAATTCAAGATTGATTTAAGATCTAGATTAGTATTACAGCCTTGAATTTCTCACGATCGTTTAGATTTTCATTTTTTTAATTTATTTCCAATACGTATGTGTGATGTATGAAGCAGTATAATTCCTTATTTCGATTCAGTTGTGGAAAAAAAATCACTTTTCCGTCTTATTTTTCAATGACGCAAACTTGAATTAATATTATAATCCATTGTTTGTAAAAAAGCGTTTTATCGTACTCTAATGTTTTTCTTTACTTATCTCAAAATGCTTCAGCGGTAATTCCATGTTTAATTATAATAACTGATAATTTTTCAATTTAACCTACTGAATATGTACATTAAATTGAGATGTAGATTTTTCAAATATTCAAAACTTTTTCTTAAAAAAAATCGTTACATGAATTCAGTTTTAGTTTTGATTTATAAAAGAAATTGAGTTCTTTTTGGCTGACAATGAATTTATACGCAGATTTGAATTCTATCATGCTCCATTTTTCGCTCTGTATTTTCTATCAATTTCGCACTATGCTACAAAGTTGATGAATGATATAAATGAAAAAAATATGGAATATGATCAGATCATAAACTGGAATGTGTGAACTTGACCTTATTGAATTAAAAATTTATATATTTGCCCAAAAGAAAAATAGTAATGTTGATTCGATAGCATACACATTTTAACAGCTTCGCTTCTGGAATGTGACCGAACGAAAAAATGACGAATCAAACGCTTTATAATTATCATCAAGGAACATATTCATTGAACTGTTCAGGGTTAAAGGGTTAATTTGGACCACTATCGGCGAATATCCGCTCGCCTTACGTCATTGTCGTTCGCAGACTCAACATTTCGAACTTTGAGGTCAACGCATTCGAATATTGGCGCCGTTTTCCAAACACATCCCGACCGCAGCCGTATGACTAAAGTGTATTATCGCACTTAATTCGAAATTGCACGTTTCGAATCCTGCAAGTGTCACTCCGGGGAACAATCGAAATTGGTACTCAACCGCAATTTGCTCCAAATTCGTTATACATATTTTCCCGTATGATGTTCGTTCCTTGTATTGCACGTCGGTTAAAGTACTGTGACAGTTCCATTTTCTAAATCCAATTTTAATTCTAGAACGAAATGTTAATAAGTTAGTAATAAGTTAACGATTTCAACTGTCAAATTCTATAAAAGAAAAAAATCATTTTGCTATCGTGCTGTCAACGCGCTAGTAGATTCATAAATATTTTAGTACTTATGAAATGTCTATTTCACATTCTTATTTCATTTTAGTACTGCAACATTTCAAATGGGATTTTCAGTTTTGTTTTTATTAATACATTCTGATATTTGTAGAATAAGCCATCGGCATAACACATGACTTAACCCAAACTAACGCAATAAAAAAACACTCAAATTTAACCTATCCTGAAAAAACGTCTAACCTAAAACCCATATTAGCTTTATTTGATTTAAATCCTTACCTTACATAACCTAACTACTCCGTTGTTATATCAATTGTCTGAACCACAACTAACCTCTAAGTTTTTATTAGAATCTCATTGAAAATTATATATTTTCTTTGATTTAACAGTAATTTATCGTTAGGCTTGACTCGAAATCGATATGTAACCGTATTCTTACCGTCGTGCGATGTATTCATTGAGAATCAGATGGAAACGGGTCTTTCTGATTTTCGGCATTTCGCAATCAGCGAATTTTCAAACGGCGCGGTCGTAAACCGCGTTTTACGACCGATGCGAAAAAATTCGGATCGCACAGAAAACGGTATGTCTTGTGTAAATAACCATAAATGTAAACGATAGTGTAATTTGTTTATGGGCTGTAAAACTTCAAAGTTTTTTTCCTATGCATGCGTCATTGCGATTTAAGTGCGTGTCAAAATTTCGAGCGCTCTTTGATACTTTAGATTTTCTTATATAATACTTGTGAATGCCTATAAATATTTATATTAAAATTGCAAAAATGTAAATGGAATTCTTGTTGCATGAGCAACACTTACCTCAATTGATCCTGTGTAAATAAATAAATTTATATTTATATAATTCCACTGTAAATTTATATCATTCAGTTCGCACAAAAAGTTATCCCTTTCGCTTTAGGAAGTAAGTTGATGTGATTTCACACATAAACCCTTCCAAATTGTGAAAAATCTCGGTCATTAGCAGTTCGACCGCCAAATCTGACAAAATCCGAAATATATCACCGAATCCTGAAATAAAACCACACACATCAATTCCCAATGACGTACAGTGAAAAAAGATCGTACGATTCGAGCTCGCGTTAATCGCGTCCTCGAACAAAAACAGGTATCCAGGATTAATTCGGACATTTGTCTGAATTTGAGGCTTTTTCTTTCACGTGCTGCGACTCTGAATGAGATTTGTGTAAAAAATGATGGCTAATCCTGCGATTGTTTCTAACCGAATGTTCCATTCGATAAGGAAGTTCGTAATGACTGAATTTGTTCGAGTATATATTCGGAGGTCGTTATTTTTTTATTTAAGTCTAAATTATCAGATCAATAAAATTGTTTATTTTGTAAACATTCTCAGCGTTTGATGTTAAATAAGTGTGGCAGAATCATGGTGATGGCTCTCTACTGAAAAATATCACTAGTTTAAAGTTTAACACTGTTTATAAAAGGAGGAAAGTCGTGTAAAAGCTCTGTCAGATTAACTAAAGCTCACTATATGTAGAGCAAAAGGGTTTTTAGTTAATACATTCATGTTCGTTATGAAACTTTTTAAAAGTTTTCCACGGTGAAGTTTCATTTACGTGTCATACGAGCACATACTACCCCATTCAGTTTTTTTATTATTATGAGACATTTTCTTGCCGAGAGATTGGAAAATTTTGACTTTTTTTCGTAAAATAATATGACACCTATACGCTAGATTTCTTTTCTTCTCATATTTGACCTTTTATTAAATACTTAAGTAATCATGAGGTACAGTTAATCTATTAAGTATCAACTTGTTACCTCTGACTAATATTCGTTAATTACAATTGAACAAAATTCTATACTTAAAAAGTTATCTATATTAAACCCAATGTACTTTCACAATACGGACACCGACTGCTGTTTAACAATATTAAAATGAATTTTGAAATGTTTTTATATTAAAAAAAATATTTAAAAATAGAAAACATCGCTTTGTACAAATCGAAAAAAAAACCACCCCTAACCGCACGTCGCCTAACTTTCTTCGCACGCGTTCTAAATCAGAGCAAATGTACCCTTAACCGTGAAACGACCGCGTCGCAAAAACACGACGACACTTTAAAAATAGACACCGTCTATGGAATTTTTCCAGAAACAGATTGACACATTTGCGTACCGAACGAACGAACGAAGCTCGCACTTCGCTTTTACGACCGGAGGCTTCGTTATGGCCTCTCCATCCCCTCGGAAAAATTTTCCGGGACCGTCCCGGAGTTTTCCCGGTGAATTTCCACCGGTATGCAAATCGACATTCCGCACACCGACCGACCCTCGATTGAAGAGGGGTGTTGTTTTTGCTATCTGTTTTAATTTATTCGGCGAACACGTGACGATTGACGCAAGTCTAGAGATTTGTATATTTTTTTTGATTTTGTGATTGTTTTGAGAAATCGAGGTGTTTTTGTTATGTAAGAGTAAATTTCGATACGTTTTGATTTATTGAGAAGAATTTAGTATTGCTCATTACTGGAAAAGCTTATTATGTTTTTGTGAGAATGAAATGTATGCATTGAGCTTGAGTTTGAGCATTTCTCTGTAATGATGTTTAATATTTCAAAATGGATAATATTTGTGATAACTGAAATAGTTATACTTGATTACAAAACTATCTTGCTATCCGAGAAAGTGAGAAAAGTTTCTGCTCTTGATTTTTCTGTAAAAAAATTTTTCATGTCAAAATTAGAATCTTTTTGTTCGATTGTTTTCATGAAATGAATATTTAAAATTTTGGCTGTTATATTGAATTTCTATTCTATTCCATATGAAAACCCTTAGATGCTAGATATCGCAACCATAAATATTCATCTTTAAAAATCTCATATGCTATTTTTTTATAAAAATTCTAAAATTTTTATAAAATTTAAAGCCACCGAATATTATTTGATATAATATGCAGTACCAAAAAAAAAAAACAAATTGAACTCAAATAAAATCCCCGCACTAAAATTTCTTGCATTTCATTCGAATCCCCTTTACAAAAGCTCTCGATGTATTATATTTAAATTAATCATTTTAAGAATTTATGCATTCAAATCGCCTTTTTTTCAAAATATCACAACGTTAGACGGTAGGATTTTCAAGCAAGACCCGGTTTTCGCTGTAACGCATCCGCGGCTTTGAATTTTCAGCGGGTTTGAGTTTTCATAAGACGCTCGCAGGCTGAATAAAACATTTCGGCTGCCTAGGGCGTGCGTTGTGCTGAAAAAATAAATATGTAAAAAAATGGCTTTGCATGACTGAAGGTTCGCGTAATAAATAAATAAGCGGCCCGCCTTTCAGGGGTTGGGAGTTAAGAGGTTGATGTCACGAATGATGCTTCGTATAACGAACAGTGATTGTTGAATTTTGTTATGTGAAGAATTAATTATTTTTTCTCGGTAACTTCTCGATGATCTATTTCTATAGAAAATTTACTAGTTTATGCCGGTTTGTGTAAATATTTACGAATATATGCTAAACAATAAATAAGATGTAACCTATGGTATCAACCTTAATACGCAAATTGTATAATCATATTGTTTTCCAATTAAATTCATAATACGGTTTGATCTGCGAAAATTACTCGGCAATCAAGCTAATTATAATCGGTTATTTTCTGGAAAATTAATATAGCTACGTCACAAGTTTTTTTCTATACGAATCTAGAAATATGCATCTTTTGTATGAAGCTTTAAAAATTATATTAGATATGCAAAGAAACCTTACTTACATTTTTCACACTATTCAGTTCAACTACTATTTACGTTTCAATAACTTTAATACAATTTGCCTTATTGTCCGCAAATCCTTACCTTGCGTTCTTTCTAACTATATTATATGAGGAAATGAAAAACCATGGGGTATAAGTGAACGTGACCGACTTTCGAAAAAGCCTGTATTTATTGCAATCGAAAAAACATTGAAAAGTCTTCAAGTAATGTGATGATGTATCGATCATTGAATTGTAATTTATTTATCTCGTAGAGTCGCTTATGCTTCGATCGCGTTCCTTATTTGTGTATAAATCTAGTGATTCAAATGTCTCACTTATACCATTTGGCTTCTAGTGTCCTCATACAAACGTAGCACACGATTTCATTCGAACTTTATCTCTTTTCGCTCGAATTAAACGCGACACTGCTAAACCGTAAACGTTAATAAAGCGACAAGAATATAACTCGCACGTGAATCGCATAAAAGTGGGATTGTTAAACTCGTACATTTCGCACAGTGATAAACAACTAATGCAATTCTGAACTGTGTGTGTCATATAATGTCAGTGGGTTTAATTGCATCCAGATCATAACCCGTGCTATTTAACGATGCTCTTTGTTTGAAGATTTTCGATTAAAAAGATATTATCGCTTCATTATCGGTTTGATGTGTTTTGTTTGTGACGCGATCTTAACTGGATTAAAACTGTATTTGCTTGGATTTGTTTGCATGCCGGATTCAATTATACTAATCGAGTGCAATTAATTGTAGTAAAAAGTGAAGTTAGATTTAGAAATCGACAATAATATTTATATTCGTATTGAAACATGCAAAACAGTTTTATTTAATTGGTCAAATATACTTTTAGGGTCGATCATTCAATTGTTAGGCTGCAGCTTATTGATTAGATAAAAAATTCTTTGATTGTTCAAAGATCAAAAACTGACTCTTGTAAATTATTTACATATAGCCTTTGCTATTCGTGTTATTATTGCTTTTTTCTCTCTAACATGTTCATTTAACTCTCCCGTAAATGCATAAATAGAACTATATGTAAATTGTCCATAAGAATGTAAATGTGATCAAGAATAAGCAACTCTACTTGCCGATTGATTGAATCAATACTTGTCAAGTCGCTAATACTTGATCACGTTCTCATTCACGCGGACAGAAATAATTCACTTTTACCTTCAATTATCGATATTCAACTATTTTCATTACATAAAACTGAAATAATTTCGATGCGAACGAAAACTTTCTATTTCAACAAAAATCATATGTCGTACGGAAGTTAGAAGTTTTCACACATTTTCATGTGATACATCGCATAATGAATGAAGCAATATTGTTCAGCTTAAGATTATTTTCTCAATATTATTATTTGTCAATAATCGCGGCAACAAGCAGAGTTTGCGTTAAAAATTGACAGTTCGCAGTTTACGCTCGGACCATTTGCACCTCGGTCAGTTTACTCGGTCGTTTAGTGTTATGCGAATTTGTGTGCGTATCATAAACTCGCAAGAAACGGTTTTCATCTCTTATTCCATTCCGAATGCATTCGAGAATCGATTTTCCTTATGTTTCTCGTCTTCGACGAATTTTTCTGCGAAAATAAACTTTGAAAAAAATTCGGGTTCGCTCAGCAAAATAAATCAGATCCGAAATAAAAATCGTTTATTTTTTTCATTTCGAGTTTGTGTATAATTCACAATTCACACGCGGAAAGTTCTGATTCAATATGGGAATGTTTTCTTAATTGTTGGCGTCTTCGTCTCATTATCTCGACGGTATCGCGTTGACTTTTTAACCTTAAACTTGTCACATTCAACGATAATTGTGCTCTTAGTTTATGCTATACATGCACGTAATAATATTGACTAGATAAACGATGAAAATGCCTTCGAGATTCTCTCGAACACAACTGGAGTTTATCCTTGTGAAGGAATTTTTCAATCGCTTATCGATAGTACGATTCGAGTGCTCTCTAAAAAGAATTGTGTCTTATGTCGAGATTCGTTTGTTTGTTTGTTTATTTGTTGGAAATTTTTATTGTAGATGGAAGCGTTTTATAGTTGCTTATCTCGTTTATCGACTGTTTATGTTCGTTTGAGTGAGGTGAGAATGAGTGTATCGGCTATAATTTATGCGCTAGACCTTCACCTTATGGGTCTTTGGAGATTTAAAGGTAGTCTAGTTTTATCATCGCTCATGATTATAAAGTTGTGGACTTGTTATTTTGCATATGGTGGCGGTTCTAATTTTTTGCCTACGAATGAGTATTTATGAGATAATGTTTTCTACCTTTCTAATAAGAAGTTTAATATGTTGAAATTCACAATAAAGTTCTTACGTAGTGAGCAATAGTATGTGTATTACTTTTATGTTGAATTAATTTTATGATTTTTTTTCTCGTTATATAGAACTGTATAAATGCTTTACAAGAAATTGTTCCAGAAAAAATATTTTAATTTTATTTTGGTTTGGCGTCTAATTAATATTTTCGATGTTTAATAAGCGATTAATTATTACGAAAAATATAAAACTGACAGAAATGGTAAAATTATATCTATAATATATCAAGTAACTGAAAGTTTACAGGAAATTCAAGTCATATTCGAGACGAAAAGACTGAAGTACCACTTCTGAAATTTCGTCTCGAATTGGCATGAATTTTTTACTAATCTACTATTTTAACGATAAAATAAAAGAAAATTAAGGAACCGCTAATAATAAATAAAAAAATCAATCAAAAACTCAAAAATCGAATACTCGAAACTAAAACGACACCCTTCTAAAGCGCGCTCTCCACTCTTGTTTCTGATCCACAGAACCGGCCTGATCCTACGAAAGCGCGCCTAAAATCAATCGAAAAAAACTCAAAAACACACACACTTTCGAAACATTTCCGAAAACCGAAAACTGAAGCGAATAACATCTCCGAAGTGTCAAATGTGCGATCGGGCGCGAGTGTGTGTCTCGTGCGATTAGGCTCCGGGGGCCCCGGGGCTGCGCCCCCCGCCCGATGGCCGTGGCGGGGGCCGCCTGGGTGAGCGCCCGGGGGCCCCGAGGGTGCTGCGCCCCCACTCGGTAGCGGCCCCATGGGACAAGCCGTCGGGATGTGCCGTTTTCATGGCTCGTGCCTCCATGACAAGAAAAGTACGTAGCGTCTAATATCTCTGTGTAATTTTTTAATTATTTCAAAATTATTTGTAGTGTTTTTTATAGTCTTCTCCAGACTTTTTGTATCGCTGCAAGCAGCAAGCAACACGCATTGTAGACAAAAATGGGAATAATTGAGTCTGTTTCCCAATTGTTGACTATGCTGCGTGCCGTTTGCTGCTTGTAGCTGTGTGCAAAACGTATCTTTATGCGTGATTCACGCGCGAAAATTTTCGGTCGTGAATTGTGCATGTGTCTGGAGTTGGCTTATTGTGTATTTTGTGCGTTTCGCTGTTTTTGTTGCACTTTTTCGCATTTTTTTATAGTGCAGTTTTGAATTTTCGTAAGAATTCGAATTGTCGCAAATTTTACTTAGCGTTTATTTTTGCATATTAGAATTTTCGTTATAATTATCAAAATATTTTTAGATATTAAAGCTTTTTCATAGTCTGCCGAAATTGGGAAAAATATTTCATTGTTATTAAAATATTAATTGAAAACTTATAGTCTGATAGAATATCTCGATTCTGCTTACATTCAATTATCCAATTACACATCTGAAAATTAATAACTATTCTGTACAATATGGGTATTGTTAAAATAATATTAATTTCAATTATCACTCGACGATTTTTCATTATTTTATCGCAATTGAATTTCAAAGCAACTTTTACTTCAAACCACAGCTTCATTCACATCGCTTATAGATGCACTTTTGCACATTTACTATCTTCTGTAGATATATATTTTTTCTAATTTTCAAAAAGTACTTTATCATTTTTATTCTAAATTGACTTTCATTGTATTTAATATTTGAGTCTGCAAAATGTCATCCTATAAAAATACGTTCCAAATACAAAATTGCATGTTTTTTTTTCTTATACGAACTTTTTAAAATTAGTTTAGCCTTAGTAAGCATGGCACAATGATATAACTTAGTTTTTCATTATATTTTTATACATTTGAATATTTCATAAAATTTCAGCGTATGCTCTGCAGCTCGTAAGATTTAATTAATGCGTCTGTCGTATTTTTCGAAGCGAACAAAGATACGTTTTCATCCGAGTTAAACTTAGCAACAATCATTTCGCACAATTATATAAATTCTATGAACCGAAATGTATATGATTCACACTTTCGCGCATAGATAAACAAATTTTCGCTATTCGAACCGACTTTTTTCTAATAATAAACGTTATCGTTTTCGCACAAGCAAATATTATCGTTTCTCTGAACTATTCGATTCTATCAACTTAAGACAATTTCTGAAAACAATCCACCCGTAACGACGTCCGATTAATTTCAATCAGCGACTGTTTACTCGGCCATTTCGATCTAACATGTTTATCAAACAATTATAATATCGCTCAACGACTATCGGAATTACTAGGGCTAAGAAATCGTTGAAATAACACGACTTATTAAGTTAAATCATTACAAAAAAATTAACACAGAATAGGAAGGTTATTTATATGCATTACAGATGTGATTGATCCTAAACAATGACCAAAGAAAAAAATCTGTGTATTTTATTATCTAGAAAAGATCAAATATTTTTGCATTGAATTTCGGTGAAATGAACGCAATTATTTCATATTCCCTTACACATTCATTATCATGTGATTATACATAATTTGAATATATAAAAGAAAAAATGATCATAGTCGCTCATTTTTCATGACAGACTCTGGGTCGAAACATTGCAAATCCGCGATTCTTACATTGACTTCATGACTTTGACTCCGACTTCATGACTCCTTTTTGGACTCCACAGCCCTGAAAATTACGATTCGTACAAATTTATTAGCGTCGAAGGTCTCTCCGATGTACAAACTCAAAATAGGGTCGCCCACTTTCGTGGAGTCCGTTTCAGGCCCTTAATTCCTTAACAATGAACATCCGTTATTATCCGCATTTTCCGCCCATGTCGGCACTGTTAATTAATTAATGATATCCACGAGCGACGTCTCCCATCTCTTCGGGATCCTCACTTTTTTTATTATTTGAAACATCTCTCACAATAACCGAGATAATAACGCTCTCGTAATCTTGATACGATACAATGCGAGTTATGTCATAATTTTCTTTGTGGTCTCTCTGCGGCAATAAGGAAATCCTCTCGAGCTGAAATTGCGAAAAGGAAGCTCGAATTTCCTCATTCAATTTTCGACTCGTTTGTGTTGATATCTCAATTCTTGAAAAATCCTCTAAGCAATAGTTTGATAAGATTTAAGTTCTGGTTACTTGAAGTTTCAGTTATCCTTCCTATAGTATGACTTTGAACAGTTAGATTTTCTAAGTATGAATTCGGTTGTACGCTTTGATCTGTCAAATTTTTTTCAGTATCACATGGTTTCATTTACTCGAAAAATATTGTCATTCTAAATATTAGCACATTAATAATAGTTATATCTTTTTGTTTCGAATTTAATAAATCAACGTCGCTCAACTGAGATTTCTAGTTTGTGTACAAACATTAATCAATCGGTATTACTATGACATTATGTATTCCTCATAGGTGAGTTTACTTTCAGATTCGCGAGATTAATTTCAGCCATTACCAACTTCGGTCGTTCAGCGAAAGGTTGATTATTCGGCTTACGATAATTTTCAATTACGCAACTTTCTAACTGCCACTTTTCAAACTCTCGATAGTACCCTTATTATAAACTTTTTTTTAACAATTATAGGAAGGGCGACAAATATGAAACATGCGACAAATATGGAACATCACTATGGAACATTATTTCTTCCTTTTACTATAACTAACACACAACTAAGTATATTTAGGCTCAATATATTTCTCAAGAACGTTGATTATTTTTTCATAAGTGGGAAATACACGCTTAAAATTTATTTTTTTCATATTTGTCTCGTTTCCTATATGTATGTTTGTATGTATATTTTTTTGAAATATTTATCACGTCCTGTTGAATATTCGCGATTCGGTCAAAAGTGGCAGACTGTCTGGACGCTCCGCTAACCATTTCCTTCCTCTTCGCAATCCGGAGGGCTTAAAAACAATTTCCTTTGCGGATGTCTGTCACGCCTCTTAAACCATTAGTTTCCACCGTCTGCATACTTAAAAGGATATTTTCCGACGTGTACTTGAATAAATCATCTCCTGTGTGTTGTACGTTCTTCTTATGCTCGCACAGTCGTCGTCGAATAGACGTTAATCTAATCACAGATTCGAAATAATACATTTACATGTGGCATAAATGTAATGTTATTATCTGCTGGGTTTTGTTTTGTTCGAATTCTGTCGGTTTGAAGTCGATTTTGAATTGTTTTTATTGCGTTGCGTGTGTAGCTCGTGCATAATATTTGACTCTTAAGAACTGTCGAACGATTGTTTGTGAATTTGTTAAATGTAATGATAAAGAAATCTTACAATATCTCTAGAATGTTTTTCTAGAAAATAATCAACTGATAAAGTGTCTATAATTAGCATAAAAATGTATTATTCGTTTAATTTTATTTAAGTAATAGATTTTTATACTAACTCCTGTAGCCTAGCGTTGTTTGACGTTTAGTCGACTTAAAGCCAATTGAATCATAACTTTTAAAAAGGGCACGTGTTCTTTTATGGCTGTTGCTATCCCTATTGCTCTAATATATTATGAAATACATTATATTAGCACTCAAACCTCATCTAAACTCCCATTAAACATTTTTTTCATAACTAAAATCCCACTCAAAACTTTCATCCGATCAATATTTAGGTCAAATATGAAACTTCTCGCTTAATACCTGTACACCATCGGACGAGTGATTAATTAATTTCATCCGAGACCGGGTTAATCCAGAAAATTTAAACAGTGTGCGCAAACAGAGTTTCGAAGGTTTAAAGGGGGATCGAATGCACCCGGTTAACGTCTCGGCACACTCTCGTAATTGAGTTAGTAAAACTCTTAATTGCGTTACCTAACCTAATGACTGTAACATTAAACCTTTTAACTCGCGAGTTATTATCATTAATCACGGCGCCGAAGCGAAGCGCGCGCTCATCAAAACAACGAAGCCCCAACTTAACTCGTTTGGGGTTAGTTTAGTCGAATGTGTATTTGTGTTGTTTTTCGATTTGGGAATTTGTGATGTGAGTCGTTTGTGCGTGCCGCGTCGGGATTTAGCGATTTTGTGATGCTGGGTTAGAGTGCTGTAGGATTTTGGGGAGGGTTGTATGCCGTTTTGGTTGATCGATATGGTGGATTGATTGGGTTTGATTTGAAAAAAGTGTTAATTAAACACTTTATGAAATAGTAAATCGATTGAATTCGATTGATTTTGGTGCCTCCTTTCGTGTGTTGATGTTACTCTTTGAAATTTTGAGCCTAGCTTTTCTACTTCTTCCCTTCAAAGTGAATGATCTGTTGAGAATTTAAGAAAGTAATTAAGTAGCAATGCCTATAACAATTTATTAATAGACGAGTAGTTAATCCATTAACGTTGAAAATAAATAGCAACAAAACTAATGCCGTTTTCGTTTAAAACTAATATTGAGTTGTTACAGTGATATAGCGTCATATCACACACAGATTTGCGTTATTATCATATTAGATGCAAAAAACACATAGTGAATTTCATCGGAATGAAATGATAGCTTCAATTTAAGTCAGATTATCTCTTTGATTATTGTTATATAAGGTTTTCCATAACTACTAGTATAAAGCGAATTTATCGAATGCTCAGTTTTTCTTATATTTCATATAACCGCATATTGAAAACGTCTTGTAATGCTCGTGATAATTTGATTACCACTCGCTGGTACGTAGTGTTGTCTGTAAGTAATTTTCCTCAGTACGTGAAGGTCGTATAAATGATTTTTTTTCTTCGACAGAATTCTTCTCGATGCAATTTTTCAACGAAATATTTTCATACATCCAACATATTCCTATTTAAAACTATGAACTCGTATCATTAAATGGATCAATTCCACTACATTTCAAAGCCGTTTGAAGAACGATAAACACACAGAAAAGTTATCTACTTAATCTTCATCTGCGGGGATTCTTCTATCGTTTCGGCAGCACGCGCAATTTATTTCGCTTCAGAATGAGTTGTTATCTTTTTAAATTCGTCCACTATTTTTTTACTAACGTATTGCTATTCGAGTTCGAATCTCCCACTAAAGTTTTATCCCTGGGTCAAAAAAAGGAAAATCTACGATGCGCCAAAACGTATCAGTGCGACGCGTCGTTTTTTATTATTATCAAAGTAAATCCCGGTTTAAGAAGATGGAAAAACTGTCGTACATCGCCCTACCTGACTTTATCTGCTTCGATAGTGGAGGTCGTTTCTTAAATCGTATATAACCTCACGAAAACCAAGTGAAAATATACGAGAAACTATCTTAAACTCGATATTATATAATTGAAAAATCGAAAAATATATTCGATATTTATTTACACTTTTGTAAGTCTTATTTGTAACTAGATCTGTTCATTTTTCTCGATATCCTATTTTCCTTTCGATATCGTTCGGACGTTAACTTATTTTCAAGCGATTGATTAAGATTTTTTTTCAGGAAATTTGAACTGGGATATTTCCGCTTTTTGCCTCAAAGGGAAACCTTAACTCTATTCGAATCGAACGAAATCAAAGAAAACTATCCTGAAGCGATTTTTATAAGTTGTTATACGCCTTTCGATATTTTTATATAAAATATATGATTATACGCACTCGCGACTTGCACAAATGCTAGGTTATGAGCACTCGAAATATGTGCAATTACTAAGTTGTGTGCACTCGCTAAATATTGAATTCATATAACTCTCTTATCTCAAATCATTTATTCAATCACGATTGATATATTTTCAGTCATAGGCATAACTTTGAAAGTTTTTGCCTTATTACAACCTTGTAACGTGAACTTTTAACGTAACTTACACCTAGAGCGTCACGTACAACAACAAACCATCAAACTCCGACTAGAACCTTATACGGCGTCGTAACAAAACACCTTACGACGACCGAACTTTTGGCATTCGAAAGCAATAATATTCGACACACACATAACGTCGAGCAATTAAATTCGATTATGAATGGACGAGTGTCTTCCAGAAACGGTCGTTAAACTGACAATTAACCGTCGATCGATGTTCTGATTAGAGGCATGCATCAGTTTACGATGTAATAATCGAACGGTCCGATTATGAACCGATTTTATCGATCGCTTTATATAGCCGTTATATATTCATTTCGATTCTATTGTGCCAAAGAATTTATTTTTTTTAGATGCTGTTCTGAATAAAAATTTGACTTGATCCACTGTTGCTTAACGGTATCGATAGTTCGTTGATTGGCAATCTGATAACGTTTTCGTATTACATGTTCGTGAACGATTTTAGCTCGGTGTTAATTAATTTGATAGAAAGCATACCACGGTAGAGTCTTAAGTTTGAGCGAGCTATTAACGAACGTTTCGCTTTATCGAATTTGGCAAAGGTTGTCGGTTTAAGTTTTTGATAGTTGATTTTCAGTACGTGTAGTGCTTTGCTATTAATACTCTATTCTAAGAATATTAATTTAATATCGATAATATGTCTAAAAATATATCTATTCGTTGGATGATTTCAGTGATTCATATTAACTTTTGAGTATGTTGTACCGTACTTATATTCAATTCGTTTTGATCATCGATAAACATATTCTTCCAAACGAGCGAGTGTAATAATGATATAACTAACTTATTGCTCTTTCAACGATAAGAAAAATATATAAATTCTCTTATTTCTTTCGTTCGACTACCTCGCTTTCTTAGAAACGTATCTCTTCTATAAATGTATTAATTCATATTTATTCATACGAAACATATTAATGCACATAATTCACGATATAATATTTCACCTTCTTTAATGGAAATTTCAATGTAGAACCCATTATAATGATTCAATATAAATTCGCATTATGACGTAACTCACGTGAAAACTTTTCTTTGAGATTTTTTAAAATTAGATCAATAAAAAACCCGTATTTTTCTCGAACTTAAAGTTTCATTCCTCAGCCGAAACTTTTCGGTTTCTCGAAAAAACCTTTTATCCGCCGACACAAAGTAAGCCGATCGGAAAAGCCGTGTGGCACATTTGCGATTTCCCGGAAAATTCGAGCAAACACGTGAAAATAAGCTTCTCGGTATCATCATATTTCCATATTTCGATTGTTTAAGCACACTTGGCGTTTATTTTTATCAACGTTTAACGCCCACAAGACCGCGAAGGAAAATCTCGAAGAGTGCCCTTTTTCCTTGCGCGATATTGTTATGGGGTGAAGGGCGGTCGTTGTTACGGGCTATTTGATACGCTAGTGGAAAACTTTCTATGTCTATCTATTTTCATAAAAGTCCATCGATTTCTATGTAGCATTGCGAAAAATAGGGTTTTTCCACGGATAATGAAAAATTCGGGGCTGCCGAAAACCTTTTGTGGATGCCCCGTTATACGCATACGCTTCGTTCCATAAACGTTACACAGTGTTAAATTTACATACTTTCAATTTATATTATAATGTGGGCGATATGTCTGAGATATTATGTTCTTATATGTATATAAGCCGTCAAAGATAAACGTGACTAACTCCATTAAGTGAGAGGTCGAAAAAACTATCTAACGTGTTTGATGAATTTTTTCATAATTCTCTTTCATTATTCCATTTTTTTTAATTATTAATGTTTATAATAAGATAACAATGTGGTCAATTCACAATAGAGTGCAAAATATTTAAAATGGCTTCTGAAATTAATAATTTATTATCCTGTGGTCAAATAAATTAACTCATTTAATGGTGTTTATCTTTGTTAGTGAAGAGAGATATTTCACACATAGAAAGTTATGGCTATGTCAAGTGCTTTGACAACTAATTTTTAATAGAGTTAATCACGTTTAACTCTGAACAGCTCATATACTTCGCATTATAAAATTCAAACTAAAATAGACTTGTTAATTTCTCCGCGTATATTCGCTCGTGTGCATCGGGCAAATATTTAACTTATACGATGCTAAATTTAGCGAAATTTTATTTTTAAATCTTCGAAAGAATCTTCTATAATTGAAAAAATAAGTAAAGTTTCATACATACATATAAACGAAAATATGTCAACGTGAATCCCTTCGATATAAATTTATGCGTCTGTTTGCTCGTCCCGAACTCCGTTCCAGTCCGAAAAGTTTTTTTGTTTTCTCAACTACGGTACATCCCCTTAAACAATTTTTCAATTAGGAAACTTTTAATTACTTCCATAACGAGAATAAATACTCTTTCGCTTTATGAACGCCGCAAAAACACTCGAAAGCGACCCATTTAAGGTGCGGACTTTTGGCGTTTTGTGTATTCAACGAATCGACGGAAAAGCCTCGATACGTTCCCTCGATTTTCCCTTCTGCGTATTTTCACTTTTGTTCAATATATTATACATATAATAATGTATTAATGTATAATGTAATCCTTTGGATGCGGGGGCGAGACTGTGGCCAATTTTGCGAATTGTTTGTTATCTTTAATTCGGCGAAGAAAAGGCGCGTCGCGGAGAAAAACCCATTCCGTAATTCGATTTCTAGGCGTGAAAATGAAAGACGCTTTTCCTAAGAGCGTTCCGTGGAAAAACAATGCGGGAAAACCGCAAGACGTGTATATTGATGTGAGCGTATGTTTTCGTTTCGCATTGCTCATTTACATGCTATAGTTTTTCCTATACATATGTACGATAATTTTCCGAATCTAATTAAAATAATATTTTTATTCAAATAAATTATTTCCAAATATCTTTTCATTCATTTTTATTTATATTAATACAATTTTTACAAGTCAACTTACATAATTCTTTTGTTGTTCAAATCATTTTTCAATTGTTTTCTTGCAATATTTGAAAACATGAAACCCGAACTGAAAATTATTTAATGTACGGAAAAATGTACATGTTTTCCTCGTACTATCTATTTTTCTATTCATCTTTATATCTTGATAGATTGTTATAATTTTATATCGATTGAAATGATCTATAATGATATGAGTAATATTTTATTATATTATAATTGAATATGAGACATTTTTGAAAACAGTTAAAAACAATTTTCGTATGATAAGAGTCGTTGATTTCAAATTTAAAAAAATATGCCGGAAAAACAAATTTGTCATACCTGATATGTTTTCTCTATAAAATACGAAAGTGTATTATATATAGTTTTTTTTTTATGAGAACTTCTTCCAAAACACACCAGTTAGTACTGATCCAAAGTGATAATATATTTCAATTGATTTTTTTAAACTTTCGATGACACATTTCATACATAATGGTATCTAACTTCATAATTAAAGAAATGAAAATCCCATGCAAGAGCTGCAGTCAACACAAAATTTTCAAACGTCGACTTCTTCCAATGAGCACCAGACATTTTTTCAGAACACCTCCCACAATTTAACCCTCAATTATCACTCCCCATCAGAATAATCAAACCGTACCTCTAACGATACAACCTCTAGCCACTCAAGAGAACATCTGGACATCCTCATCCGATTCTAACCGACAAGAAAGCGTTCTTGCACTAAATTTCAACGATAACGGCGTTGTCGCGTTACCGGGGGATTTATTCCCCCCAATTTGTCCCCCCAGTTTCGGAAATAGACTCGGTTTATAAATAGGGCCCTGTTGCCCAGGGCCCCATCCAGTCGAATATTTGACCAATCGATAAACTCTAATTATTCGCCATTTGCCCACCCTGTATATATGTACATATGTATGCGTTGGAGACGACTTATGGCTCTCGATTTCTTTCTCGAAGCAGGCCTTTCTATTCTCGAATTGTGCGGGACTTGACCCCATTATTTAAGGTTGCTCGATCGGTTCGAGTGGTTTTGTTGTTCGTAATTGAATTTTTCAATTTTCTTCCATTTGCCGAGTCAAAGTTGATCGTGTTCATTAACGCTCGGTTCGGATATTGAAATTTTTGAATGAGTGCGTTTGAGATGTTTTCAGTTTTTATGCGTGTCTAAAGTGATGCTGTAGTACTGTGGCAACTCATTTATAGAATTATCTGATGTAATTTAGAATATTTGAAGTTTGAGTTGTGATATTTTATTTGATTCATCTGACAAATATAGCAATAACATCTTTCATGCTCAGATAATGAAATATGTTATTAAAGGGAAGATGGTGAGATTCGATCCGTCTGGGAGACTTGATCCCCATTTTTAACTCTTTTTAGGAAAATCATATAAAAGAGTAATAATATCAAAGTCAATCCAATTAGATTACAAATGTATTGACACTATTTTTTTTCCAAAAGAAAAAAATGAGAATCAAGTCTCTTTATCATCTTCTATGGTTGAAAAATTGTGACAGTACTAAAAAAATTCCAACTTATAAACAGGCAAACACATTTTGCAAACTAATTGAAAACTTTCTATGGGTGTATGTCGATAATCAACGGGTTGAATGCTCGTAACATATAAAATCAATGTCATAGTTTATTAGTCGAAGCCATAAAGGGGTTCATATTTTTTCAAATCAACATCTTTAACCTTGCGATTTTAGCGGTTTTTGATATGCACATGAAAATTAATTGCTTTTGAACCCACTATAGATTCTGCGTATTTTCAAACGTAACTATTTTACGATATATTATACGCTGTAGCATAAATAATTAAAGCGTTTGATTGCCTTAATAAAAAAAATCTTTTAAAGTGCACTTGCATTCGAAGCACATCGCATTTTACGATAGTTCATACACTATAAACATTTCGAGTAATTCGCTAGAAATTCAAACGATTAATTCAACATTGATGAGTTTTTGATTGAAACGTTATTATTACTAAACGGAAAGTGCTCCGTTTTCATGTAGACTGTTAAACTAATTATCACGTGTAAACTTGTTAATCATGTTAATTTCAATTTCCATGAAATTATTTTTACTCTGAATATAGAATCTGAATATAAATTCAATGAAACTTACAAATTAACTTTTTAGATAAGTTTTCGTTCATCTATAGAAACTTTTCAACGAAAAGTTGGCAAATATTGATTGAAATCTAACTCAATGACTAATTATTCCGAATCGAATTACCTCAACACTTTTGTTTCGTTATCACATTCTTAATGAGTATTATTAATTGTTTCATTTAAAATCGTCCGATTGCGATCGTTTTAATCGCATTTCCACAATATTTCAACAACAATTTCTGATAATTGAAATGTGTGTCACAACTCTACACAAAACAAATTTTATAATTCAGTCATATTCTAAACTCAGAATGCGATTTACGTTTTTCTCGAAAATGTGCAAGGGTGGCAAGCTCGAAAAAATCGGTATATTCTTTTTATATATATTTTATTTTATCGTTTTCGTAAACGTTTTTATTTTCACAAGTGCCATAAAACCGCGTATACATTTGTTCAAACTACATTTTTTAACTCGGTCCGTTTCACGATATCTTTTTTGCGTACGAATCTGTAAAAAATGCGTTGTTCTCGAACACGAGTAATGTTTTTCGGGTTGTATTATTCGCGTTTGTGGCCAACGAATCCCAGAGGTCCTTTTTTCTTACACAAAAAGGCGAAATGATAGTAAAAAATGTTGACAATATCGTCAGCCGTTTTTCTCTTAGCCAAAAAGAGTTTTCTGCTAATTTTTTTCTGAAAAAAATTGACTCGAATCAATTCCACACATATTATATGAGCCATTCAGATTCGATCGTGATTATCTCTTCTAATCGTAAGCGAAAAGTCAAGAAAATCACATATGTTTGATTCACATTAGAGTACAGAATTGATTAAAATGGCTCCCGAATTGATGGCTAAACAAATTTTGTCATTTAATTTTATTATTCAGGAAAGATATTACAAATTACTTTAATATTTAAATCTTATTTTTGTCAAAGTGGAGTTAATCACGATTAGCTCAGAATGGTTCATATTATACGAACCGAACGCGTCATTAAACGATGGTGTTTTTGACTTCAGCACTAATATGTTTTCAGAAATATTTGCCAAAGTGATATTCGCTTTTCTATGAAGAAACACATTGTGTTGTGTTCGCTTATTTTTCCTGCTGCTCATCTGACGTCAAAATATGTCTGGACTTAACGAAGTACACTCCGTCGTATCGCGATTACGTTCTTCGAGCGAAATTTGAATTTATATAGTGTTTTTTTCATCTTCATCCATTCGAAATGGCTTATTTGCAAAAGATTTGAATGCTGAATTCAGCTACTGCCATATTTCGCTCTTGCGAACGATATCCATCTTGGACTGTGTTGTTGTTGCGTTATGAAATTCGTTCCAGATCGTATTGTTTTGGATGTTTTCATATATGTCATAATGCGTTCGCTCGCATTGTCATTACGGCTGTTTAGGTGCTAAACTAATTGTCATCATTAGTGATACAAGGTCTGGCGACAAACAGGTTAGTTATCATTTATTATGGTAGGCGATTTTAATTGACGCAATTAAAGCGCACCATTGTCGACTACGAAACTACACATTGTATCCGATCTAGATGAAAGTCGAAATTTTCATTGCGATGATAATCTGAAAATTGGAATTAATTAATTTACTTGAAAAAAACTCCATCTGCACTTCATATTCTCATAAACCGTTCATTCGATTGCGATCAAACTTTTCAGAATTGCATGCGAATCTGAATAAGTTTCTGTCACTATAACATTTCACACTTAACAATTGAAAAAAATACTAAAAGGCCAATGATGTGAAAATATAAATTAAAAAATTGAATTGTAAATTAAAAAAAGTGTAAATTAAAAAGTATATTTCTATTTAAATTTTATATATGACGACTGAAAAGGCCAAGGGGTACAAGTGACTTCGAGGTAATTTTAAGAAAATAATGTTCAAAGTTGGCCATGTACCTACATGTATTAGGAGGAGGTCGAGTGATCTGATGATATATTATATCTCGGCACACGTTCCGAATTAATTTATATCCTTTTGCCACCAAATAAATGAGCGTGCATAAAAGCGATTCTTGTGCATAGCTCAATTTCAGCGAAAATGTCACTTGTACCCTTGGCCTTTTCAATCGTCATATATATATTCGTTAAACTCGCCGGCTTATTTATCTACGAATGTAACGAAATATTGGATACAATTGTAATGCGGCTTTTACATATTGAAGAACACAAGAAAATGGCACTCATTTAATAGAAAATCTTCATATTTTCAACAATATTTTAAAATTTATAAATACAGCTTGTAAAATAAAAAGGTTATAAAATACAGCTAGCACATAATACATACATCGACTTCTCTCGAAAAATAACACCATAATAAAATCCCGAGATAAATGAATGCCGGTCAAACGTATAATATATCAGAGGTCGCGTATATAAAAAAAATATGAGGGTTCAACGGCAGTTTGAGGGAGTGTCGAATTAAACATCGGGGGGTTGACTCCCGTGAGGGTGAGTCGAATGGTTTCGCGGTGAGGAGGAATCAGAAGGAGTTAGTTCGCCATACTGTGGCTTCTCGTGTTACTCGGAATTCGGCTGAAAAATAACGCCTGAAAACCGACCTACTTCAAAAGATGTTTTCTTGCGGACGCCGATAAATTGATGAAAAATCGCTTTTCCTTTTTTTTTCTCCGGAACTCATTTGGTTTTTTGATTTATTGTGATTCTTGAGTTTCTCAAATTAAATCGAATCGAAAATAAGTTCGTTTTTTATGTATTTTCGGGAAGATCTTTGTTTTCTGATGGAATAATTTCGCTGACATTACAAAAATATTTTTTATTAGTTATATTTTGTGTTTTGTTTCTAAAACCTATTATCTACTGACGAATGGAATGGAACGGACAAGGGACACTTATAAGTAAGAGAAGGACGCCTATATGGATATTTCCTTTTTTCGTATAGCTTTGTCCCTCGTCCATTCCATTCCGCTCGCAGGTGGATAATAGACTTAACTCCTTTATTAAAAATCATTTTAATTAATTCTACACTATTTTATTTTCGAAAGGGGAGTTGGAGACAAAAACCAAAAAGAGGGATCAAGTCTCCTTGATGGATCAAAAAATTGATTTATCGAAAATGTTCATTTATTTTAATCATTTTCTCAACAAAATATGTTTCAATTTTAGATAAATCAAAAATTATATTGTTATACGCAATTTCGCGTATCTTATTACGCGAAATGTTTAGATTGCTCCGTACAATACGTTTGTGTACAAAACAGAATAACGAAATTTCTTATCTTCTCCATTATGGAGGAGCGTATAAATCAAACAGAACACGACACTGACGACAACGGCCAGAATCAAGAGCCTGGATTAAATCGAACAATAAATCGACGTTTATAAACTTTGACGTTGTATTATCTCGTGTGTGTGTACATAAAACTATGTAGGGTTTGAGATATAATGCTGTGGAAAAGAGCTACTTAGCCATCGTATGAAAAAAAGTACATAAAATATCGGGTGTTTGTTGTCGAAAGTCACAATCTTTAGATTTGTGTTTATTTTTTTGCGATTAGAATAATTCAAGTTCATTGTTATGTTTGTAGATATGAATATTGCACATTTTCCTGTTTGATTCTATCTTAGTTGATCGATTGATAAATTTTAATCTATTGCTAATATCTGATGATGCAAATATTAATATTGATGCAATACATAGACACACACTTGAGTAATTATAATATAGATTAATGTAACATATATTATTTTTTTATGTACACTTACTCTTACAGTGAATCCATCTGGTTCATTTAACTCTAATTTGATTGATCGCACTTTACAAGTGTACACGATTCGGAAAAAATCTTCTAAAAGCAAATTTATACCAAGTCAATTCCATGATAGATGGTTTTCATGTCCGATGTTTATTTACATTAATTCCACGCATTTATATTTCAATCTTAAGAAAAATCGCTCGATTTATCCAAGATTGTTAGTTTTGACTCTAGAGCTCTTTGATGAAATTATACAAACACCGAAGTTTATATAACCTATGATAACAAACGCTGAAGAAAAACTTTCCCAAAGGCAAAACAAGCGCCATAGGACATACACACCATGGTGAGGGGGAATTTTTGGCACGACTTTTGCTCTTTCGAACGTATTCTTTTTGAAACGGTTCCAACTGTAACGGCTACAGGGTGACCACATTACATATCTCATTTCATAACCCGTCGGCACTTAATTTAATTAAAAGTCACACCGAAGCCTTTTTCCGACTCGCGAAATTTTCTTGTGTCATATATTTTTTTCGCTTCAGCTCACCTCATAGTGAATATGTGCGTTTACATTGTTCCGACCTTGCGAAGCTCTTTCCTCACACTGTGTTTACAAAATCGGTTTACTATGTTTTGTTTACGTTTTAGTGTCGTAGGATAAGAGTAGTTTCATATATCCGCCTTTATATGGGAATTATTCGCGTCTCGAGAACACCTGATGGTTCATAAAACGGATTTATGCAAAAATGTTTCGATCAATATATTCTTAAGCGAATATATGATGTCTAAAAAAGTCGAAGGGTACAAGCGACTTCGAGAAAAGTGTGCTCAAAGTTGAGCACGTAGGTACAATTTTCAAGTTCATTTGTATCTGCGAAGTGATTTCTGTACATAACTCCATTTCGACAAAAATGTCACTTATACTTCTTGGCCTTTTCAGTCGTCGTATATTAAATTATATACATTTTTGTAATAAAAGTCGTTTTATATAATGCAATCTAACGATCGAACGATCAATTAAATCTAGTCTCGCTTAATGGCGCGTCTTAGATTGCAGCCAGGTACAATTAAGTGCAAAAAAATTGCATCCAGTGGCGCCTAGATAATTGCTGATCGTCTTGATGTTTTCATTATACACCTGACCGATCACCTGCCAACTCTTTCTCAGTAGTTTGTCTGTGTAATTTTGATAAATTCTCTGAAAACGTCTATCTGTGTTTCTGGCATGTGTTTTTCGCATTCGTACACTGTTAAATGACGAGTTCCGTGCTTAAAGATTTGAGATTTTATATTGAAATCTAAAAAAATTGTTTTTGTCGATGGAAAACGCACTTATGCATCATTATTTTGTAGTGAACCTATAAAATATTTAGCATTAACCTGTGACTACTAAAAATATATGAACTAACTTGAAACTTAAATAAAATACAGTCCATTGGAATTTGCTATTCAGTGCACACTAGTATTTTTTCTAGTAAGCGTTAGTTTTATCTAGTGAACACACTCACTATTCAGTATGCACCGGCACAAGATTTAACGCTCTTTCTGCAAAATACAGTATAAAAATTAAATTTTGTACTTAAAATATGAAAATAATTCAATTAAACAACGTTTTTCCAAACAACATCCCTATATACACCACTCTACTATGTTTTTTGATGGATGTCGCTTAAATTCGTTCGTGTTTGACTAACCGTGCTTAACGACCGACCCGCGACTTTTCTCAAGACGCTTTTCAGCTTCCAGGACGATGAAAAAAATGCTTTTTTTTCCTCCAGCTGAAAAAAGTTTTTCACGATTTTAGTCCCGCGTTAAAAGTGTCCCGATTTCGAGGGTTCGATGTGCGTGCCCCGAACGCATATTGAATTTCGCTCGACCGAAGAAACTTTCGAACCGAATTACGTTTTCCAAATTCGAAAATCAAATATGTATTTTGTCGTCGTTGTTCAAGATTTGCGAACGGCAAATGTGAAATTCATACTTTGGCTGCGAGCGTTTGCTGAAAATATGTACTCTCTTCTGCATCGCGTATTTGAATGGAGCGACTTCTGTTGAGACAATCGTTATCATACTGTACGTTTATAAATGTGATTTTTAATCATGCGTTTCGTTCTATGTAGGGAAACACGTTGGGGGGTGAGTTTTTAGTCCTATCATGATTATTTCCGATTCGTATAAAAATGTTGGAGATATGATACAACTGTTAAGGATAAAAATGTTTTCCACTGAATTCTCTACAATATATTCTCAAGTCTGTAGAGCTGAGGATTCAAGAGAAAGACCGAAAGAATACAAGATTTTTACTTCGCAAAGCAAATCCTTTTGACTCACGACTCACAAAGCCAAAAGCAAAACATAAAATATATCGAAAAGAAAAAAGGTGAACATAATTAAAGACACATTTAATTGACATGATTAATGAAAATAATTATTGTGAATATTTTCATTTTCATTTCATACAAATATGAACTAAAACTTTATCAAAGGATTTTCATTTTCTAGAGTTATTTTCTTAGAATTTCTAATTTTATAAATTTTAATGAACGCGTCTGAAAATTTGAATACAGTTATTGATGGTTGTGAATCAAAATCGATTCAACATTAACAATATCGAAAGTCGAAGTCTCCGAAAATGATTAATTCGTCGGTATTGATCTCGTCAGCCCTGTCATTCTAACGGTATTATTACGTTACGTCCTTTCCAAGTTTTATACAGACATTCCGATTCAATACTTTGTAATTGAATTTGAAAAGTATCTCAATCGAATTATCTGAAAACGTCCTGCTTTTATAGAAGGAAATCTTATTTCTTTATTTTTAGATCAATCCATTATTTCATTTCGTGTCACGATTCTCGAGACGAAATAAATCGGTTGTTCGTCTACGATTTATTTTCGTCTTTTGACGTGATTTTCGTTAATAATTGACGAAAACAAGTCGCTTTATTAAAATGGTTATTTTAAAATACAATAGAATTTTTATTATACTATAGAAATTTATAATTATCACAAAGCGTTTTTTCTCTAGATAGAACTTTTTTCAAAGTCAAATAAAACTATTTCTAAGCAATGTGTACAGTGTAAAAAACTTTATCTTGTTTAAAAATAGTTAGTTTGGTTCAAGAAAAACGTTAGGAAAACTTAGGAAAGGTTTAGAAAAGGTTTCTACAAAAATAATGTAGACTTTTAAGTATTTTATATAAAAATTCGTTACGAATACGTTTCAGCAAACCCAATGAGTTTTCATACACTCATTTCACTATACATCAATCTAATTTTTCTCAAAAACTATCACGAATTTTAATTTTAATTCTTCACCATAATTTCATATCTCCACTTACACAACACATGTACAAAATCCCATCAAAATCGACGACATAAAAATTACGCACTCGTGAAAAACCTACCAAACTTCCCTCAAAATGATCGGATTTCTTTCATTTTTTTTTTAATTTTCCATGGTGCTTATGATGGTGTTCGATAATTTCAGGCCTGCAGGTGCACAGCATCGAGCAGGGGGCTGGCATGCCGCGAACGGGGGCGGGTGCTGGAGCGGCCGCCCCCGGCAGTGGCCGCCGCTCGGCAGCCTGTTGCTACGACGCCGAATGTGCGCGCACAGAGGCATGGCTGGACGAACACCAGGAATTCGTCAACAACTACTTCCTCAGGTATTCATTTTTAAATATTTATCATTATATTCCTTTAATTGACGACTGAAGAGGCCAATGGGTATGAGTGACTTTGAGAAAAGTGTGTTCAAAGTTGAGCGTGCCTACGTGTGTTAAGGAGGTCGAGTGATTTGATGGTGTATCTTGGCGCACGTTCTGGATTCGTTTATATCCTTTTGCCGCCGAATAAATTAAGCCTATAAGACGACTGAAGAGGCCAAGGGGTATGAGTGACTTTGAAAAAATCACGCTCGAATTTGAGCGTGTGCTTATGTGTGTTAGGAAGGGGTCGAGTGATTTGATGGTGTATCTTGGCGCACGTTTTGGATTCGTTTATATCCTTTTGCCGCCAAATAAATTGAGCGTATACGACGACTGAAGAGGCCAATGGGTAAGAGTGACTTTGAAAAAAGTAAGCTCGAAGTTGAGCGTGTGCTTATGTGTGTTAGGAGATCGAGTGATTTGATGGTGTTTCTTGGCGCACGTTCTGGATTCGTTTATATCCTTTTGCCCCCAAATAAATTGTGTGTATATGACGACTGAAAAGGTCAAGGGGTATGAGTGATATTTTTGGCGATATTGAGTTATGTACAGGAATCACTTCTATATTTGGTGAATATGCATGCACCATGCATGAGTATATATACCTAATACGTGTAGGTACATGCTCAACTTTATGTGTGTTTTTCTCGAAATCATCGCGAACTCACTTGTAGCCCTTGTCCTTTTCAGTCGTCATATAGAAGCAATTTTTGGATTTATCTCAATTTCGGCTGAAATTTGGTTTTGAAATCGCTGAAAAGTGCATATTACAGAGACATATGAATTATCCATATGATACGAAAAAAAATGAATTCAGCATTATTACGAAAATACTGAATACAAAACGGTTCATAATATATCGAAATACATTTATCTACGGATATTGGCGTTCGATTTTTGTGCTCACTTCAATTTTTTGTATCAATTTGTGTGTTCGATCTGATATAATACCCTTTACAAAGATATCTTTTGAAATACATCTGAATGCATATTGCATTCGATGTCGAAGAATACGATTTCGAAAAATCAAATATCCGCCTGTATCTATCTCTCCAAAGCATCTATCTCCACATGTTTCGCCGCGAAATTGAAAATTGAGTTACATTATTCTTTATATAAATTCAATATTCTACATTTCTTTATCGACATCACACACTCGCCGCGTGTGGGTTTTACGAATAACAAATCTCCCCGTATTCAATACACATAATATCAAAGCACTCCTTTGCAACAAATACTCGATGCAACATTATATCACATCTAAGAATCAAACTTTGTCGATTCGAATCGATACAATGTACGGATTTATCTCGATACAAAGTGATACCGATCCCGGGAGACTTCGCTGCATGATTCATACCGAGACAGACGAATGCGCACGTAAGATCACATCACACATTGTCTCAGTCGCTTTCATGACATGTCCCACTTTGACTTGTAGAAAAATCGATGAAATGCACTTGCGAATTTATTCCGAAGAGAGAGATACGCGTTTGAGTATCGGAACGATCTTTTATTGCATGTGCAGTGCGCACTAAAAATGCAATGGTTCTCAAGATCGTATATTATTGGAGTAGATTTGATGTTCTTGTACTATCTTGACGATGTGATACTTGACCTAACCCAACCTAAAACTTGATATCCATTCTAAAATCCCGAATACAAATGAATTTTTCAACTCAATTTAACTTTACTTTTCACATAGAGTATCACTTCTTATCATGAATTCCAATACAATGTACCGAAGATTAATCTCATGGTATTTATTACATTAGTATTTTTATAATAAAGTTGACTTATTTCTTCCCTATAAATATTAAAAAAATTATTTATGTACAAGTGATGCAGCTTAAGTAACGATTAAACCGAAGTATAATAGATTTGAGTCAGTCTTTAGTCTTTATTTGTTAACGTTTGATTGTTTTTTCAACTTTTCTAGACGAATATTAGGAATTCTTTAAAGGAATTGTTTCTTTTCAAGTACATTTGATACAAATTTTCCAATTTGAACTATATAATTCAGTTTAATAAAAGTCAAATATTTCAAGAATTCAATCAAACCGAGTATGCAATTTTCCGAATCATCCTAAAACAATTCGTTTATTTTCATGTAATTCAACTTAAGTCATATTTTTTTTATTTGATTTGAATTATAAATTATTCGATTTTAATCGAAAATTATTAAAATCAAAAATTATTTCATGAAAGTTAAAACCTATAACTTTACATTTCAGCACATGCCTATCGGCCATTTCCTATACAACCTCACTTAACATAAACGAAAACCGATTTTAATCGAATTTTCACTAATCCCCACATACATAAAACATACAAATGAATGCAATGCGTCAACAGCACGTGCACTTTTTCGTTTTTCTCACAAATATACCAACACCATTCCGTACGAGGGAACAAGTGATTGCGCGTCGTCGGCGCAACCGGTCGCGGTGCATTAAAACGGCGCATGCACGAAAACCCGTTAGAAAAGCAGTTTCTGCTCGTATCATAACCGATGATTTCACTAATTAGCGATATTGATGCGTGTTGATTGATTGTGTTCTCGACGCCTTTTCAGATCGTTTGTGGAAGAAAAAAAAACGGCGGGAAATTCGAGCTTTTCTAGCGTCAGCTTGGAGAATGTTAGTGAAGTTTTCATTCTTTGCGATTTTATGGCGCTTTAAAGAAATTTCTATTGAATCTATAGTTGGGTTTTATGCTTTGACGATATTATGCTCGTTGGAAACCTGACAAGTCGAAATGTGGATTCAAGTCATATTTCAATAGCTGTCGATCGATGAGTGATTTTTATATGATTTCAATACAGAACAAAGTTTTTGAATATCTTATATTATTTTTATTGTTTAATTTTATATCTATCTATATACATATCATAATTACAGTCAATCGAACAATTAAATGTACTGATATCTTTTAAAAGCTAAATAGAAAATTTCACCTATTCAAAATTGATTTTTTCTCGTGATTTCTTATTTAGTTTATTTAAGTCATCTTTGCACTCATTGTCAATTGTTTTAGTAACTGAGCATATATTATAATAAAACCTTTAATACCAATTTGATCATAATTTAAACTTCGCTATCAAATACCGATGTGCTAATGATCAAATTCCTAAACCTTGTACCGTATTTAATCTTCATTTCTTTACATCCTTTGATACAACTCAATTCAACCAAAATATTGGCCTATGTACTTGAAGAAAAACTATTAAAAAATCATAAATTTATCATCGAATTTTTAATTTATTATTATCAATGCAAAATAACAATCGCATAACACTGCATCAAAATCGAACGTCACAATTCGCTCAGCGTCCACACAGAGGAGTCTACTCCGTAAGTAATTGATTGTAAAATAGGTCACCCACTACTTTAGTTAGTGCTTCACCACCTCAAAACAGTATGCAGTAAAACTCTCGTCTGATCGATCGCATCTCCCTAGGTACAAGTCTTCTTACATACATTTATTTCAACAGCACAAAACCGCTTTGTGTGCAGGAAAAGTGTTAATCGAATCGTTCCATCATCGCGAGCTTCCTTTTTCACTTTTCGTCTAAGTTTCGTCTATGTCAAAAGATCTTTCAGTGACGTCTGTTAGCAAACTCGAGTCGTTTCGTATCAATATTTGACATCTACGAATTCGTTTTTGGTGTATGTCAGAGGATTTTAATCTGTGATGAAATTCTAAGGATATGTGCTTATCAATGAAAGTTTTTAGAAATTAGTACAGATGTGAAAAGTGTTTATAGATTGATTTTCGTTTCATAAGAAAATGCAATTGAGGATGTATAAAAAATTGATTTGTTCAAGATCGAAAAAGATTGAAAGCCGCTGACATAAATAAATATAATAGGCACGTATTGAGTTTGCAGAAGATGTCTTCTAATCCCATTAAAAGTACTCGAGTGCAAACATAGGCAGTGTTGATCGTGTAAATTATGAGGTGTTAAAACGTGTATTGTGACGGCCGTTCGGTTTCTCTTTTTCAGGAAATATTTCATCGGATGTTTTCCTGGAAATATGACGAAATTTTCTGCAAAATTTTTCTTGATGATATTTTGCACGTTTTCCTCTTCGATATATGTAAATTCGTTGTAAAAATCTTATATAGGAATATGATGTATAAAACATCACAATGAAGCATCGGCATCATTATCAATCTGAACTAAAACGTTACCAAATCCTATTTTTTTCATTTAAAAAAATATTAAAAAAAAAAAAAAAATTATATTATATTTTATACATTTAAAATTTTATAAATTAAATAAATTATTTAGCATATTTCATTACACAATCAATTAATCACATTTCCACCCTTGGCAACATGCGCCTGCTCCGAATCTTCAAAGGAGCCACGCAACGATAAATCCGACTGTTATTTCAGGACTTGAAATTAATCAAAGCCTCCTTAATACATACGCACATACATACATATTTACGCACCAGGGACGTATTCAAGGTACCATGGATACCATGAATTTTCCCTTGAAAAAAATAATTACCCGTTATATTAATTTTAATGTTTCATATACCTAGTAAATTTGATGGTAAAAAATATTTTTTTTAAATTTAAAAGTTGGATTTGTACTGTCGTTGTGATTGTGGGTGCTTGTAAAATGTTGGTGGGTTTCCTTTCGTTGTGTCATAATTGAAGGCAAGTGTGAGTCATTCGATTTAAATGTCAAATCCCTTGTTACATTAATTACTCTTTATGTTTGAAATATATTTTTTGAATAATTAAGTTAAAAACCTTTAAATGTCAAAATTTGTTTGACCACCGAATAATAAATCATTTATTTCAGAGGTCATTTCAATATTTATGTAATCTAATGTGAATTAATCATATCCGTTGCTTATCATAAACGAAATTTGTATATTTATAATTTCGGAAAAATATGTAGAGAATTGAGAAAATGTTAACTTATTGTTTTATGAAGCTTTTCACTTTGTACACTGAACAACTCGTACATGTATAGTGATTTTTAGTTAAAAAAATGATTATGCCTCCTTAAATTTACCCCCTCAATTTTTTTCTGAATACGCTTCTGAAACTCGCACAATTCCGCAGAACCTGAAACACCCACGGATTTTAAAACTAACACATCTCGCACGGACGGAATTGCCTGCCGTGTTCCAGAATCGAATTGTTCTTCGGCTTTAATTAAGAGCTTATTTATAATTGCGAGCATCTCGGCTTCCTTCCAACAACCGTCGTAAAAGTCTGCGCGCCTCTTGAAATATGTCTTGGACGCGTGAAACGCGCGACTTTTTTCGTCTTTCAGGCTTTTTTCGCCTTTTTTCAGGGATACGTATGGTTTTTCGATGTCTTTCACGTTTTTCGTGTATTTTTCTTTTTATGGATGTCGGTTATTATTCACGTGAAGATGCTCTTTTTATTTCGGTCGAAATGTATGGGAGTCGATTCGTCAGATATTCGAGCTTCGTGCTGCGTCTCACAAGTGCAGATGTTCGCAACTCTTGGGAATACGTTTTTCATTTTGTCTATTAATAGTGTTTTCTTGTGTGAGTCTATTGGATATGTTGGAGAATTTGTTTTATGAAATGGTTCTCTGTGTATTTTTAGAAAAATTGTTTAATAAATTCACAAATGTTCGAATGAATTGTCAGTTTTCATATGTTGAAATTAATTACTGAGTAGTTTATTGTGAAAATTGAGTGGTTGTGATGTCAATATTTGGTTAGGAATTTGATTATATTAGATTAAGTATTTTCAAGTTAAATTAGATTGTATTAAATTTTAGGTTATGTTAAATGAGGTCGAATTTCATGCCTTTCGAGATCGATAAATCATTAATCGCTTTGATCGTATTCTCAATATTTTCGAATTCTTCGAAAATTAATAGTATTTTAGCACACTTTCAAAGAAATTATCGCATTTATGTATCTTTGTTGATTCGATTTGATCCATATTCATGTTTATGACAACGCGTAAGGTGCAAATCACTTGCACGAATAATCAGTTCACACTTTGCGTCGAGTGAAATACTCGCTTATTGAAAAGTCATCTGATTTTCACGAAAAAATTACATCGATTCGATCATATTTACTTTTTTAGATGTAACTAAATGCAATCAATGCAAATGAAAATTCTGAGATATATATAAATATAAAGTTAAACTAACTGCACGTATTGCATAGACTGCATTTAGCTACACCCATTTTAATGATTTTTATCAAACTCAAACTGCATGTCTGTCTATCTGTACATCCAAATGGATGTCAAGATTTCAATATGAGTTATTTTTAATACTCATTCACTACACAATATCAATATCTGAAGGTTCAACATCCCAATAAGCGTGTGTGACGTCTTTTCATGGGAAGATCCACACACCCCTAAAACGTGGTCATTCGAGGTTTCGTTGAAAATCGCGACACATAACGTCACCTTTGTTGTCGTCATCCGAAAATAACCCGACGTCTTTTGGCGTCTCTCCTCACCTCGGGTTCGATCAACGCTTAAAAGCGTTCGATCCCTAAAAATAGAACCTTAGTCGTCGATTCGCAATCATTTTTTTTTCGCCTCATCGTGCCGAGGGAAAATTCTCCCCCGCGGCGCTCGGAAAATTCTTCAAATAAATATGAATGGGACCTCCGTTCGCTTATTAAACCCTCGAGATTGAATTTGCTCAAATATAAGATAGGACGGTGCTTCATTGTTGAAAAAATGAACAAGTTTGATAAAAGTATCGATCTACGCTAGTGGTATTAATTGTGGAAACTTTTTGATTTCTTCAATTTTCAAAAATTTCACTAATTGAGACTATACGTGTATGTTATTCTCTTCATATTGATCGGAATATCCATTAAGGATGTTCAATGTTTGAAATGGAATAAAACGAGTTGTTTGAGTAATATAATCACAATTGTTTTTATTTGATTCACTAATGAGTTTAAGCTTCGGTTTCTGCCATAAACTTCATGATTTCGATAGAAATTAGATGGTTTACCTTTGAATTTATCAATGAGGCTGTAATTAACTGTCAAAGTTTAATCTTATCTATCATAAAGTCTTATATTTTAAAGAATAAACGATTTCGGTTTTCAATATTGCACTTAATTCTTACGTTCGGAAAAAAATTGTAATGAAAAGTGTCCACAATTAATTCCACTAGTGTATATTACGTCAAAATTTATCGTAAATTTTCTTAATATAATTACGTCTGTTATACGTTTTGTCTTCAATTTATATCTTGTTTGCGATAATGAAACGAGTTAAAACTTTATGGGATCCGGTTTGCAAATAAATTCGTTTTCCTTTGGAGCTTCTATTCTATTCGTTTTGCATAAAAACAATGCGCTTCTCGTTTGTGCTACCGATAAACAAATTTGTTTCAAACTATTTCTCTTTTACAATACAATTTGCTTTGAACGTGTCCGAATTCGTTTAAACTCCAAACAAATCGTTCTACTTTATCATTTTATTCTAATTTAGAACGGATATTTTTAGTTTGCAGACTTATTTTTGACGAATCTATTTCAGCGTACTTTCAGGGAAATTCATCAACTCTGTGTACATAATTTAATCTAAAATTAAAAAAAAGTCATCCCAATTTTCTTGAAACTTATCAAATGAGGAAATAAAACTATTTTATGTTGCTTTGAACAAAAGTTTCACACAATACAAGAAACTTTACTCTGACACTTAAGTTGAAACTTATTGCAGCGTGTAACAGACAATACAAGTGCTTCGTTATCGGATATCACACGTCTGTTTTGGCGGGAAAGCGATCTCGCACAATCGACTGGAACTAATTAATTCGAAGCATTAATTGCTTTCGGTGTATTGAACGATGTTTGCCCTCGGCTTTCATCCACGTCGTGTTGTTTCTAGAACCTTTGAATCGAACTCGAGAAACCGATATGTTTGTACGTCCTTTGGTCGACTCGGAAAACAAATTCGAGACGGGATTATCCTTTCATAGGAAAAAAAGAAGACGATCAAAGGTCACTTTCGTGCTGAAAATATCCTAGAAAATTTTACATGTTTCGTAGCTGAAAATAGATTTTTTTATAGAATTTTATCTCAGACGTCACTGACCTCGTCAAGGAGACTTTCAGTTTCAGTGCTCTTCCTATATAACGCTGTAAAAAGGGGCTCGTCCTTTCAGCTGACAGTTGAATACAAATTCATATGTAAATATCCAAGACACTTGTCCAAATAGAATGGTCTACATGTTGTGCATTTTTGCAGCGTTAGTCTTTAAATTTTTTAGCTCTCAGAGTTTTTTTTTGCACATTTTTATCAATGTGTGTAATTCGGTTTTCATGGTCATCAATGTTGCAGATATGACTGTTGATTTTTTTAACATCTAATGTTAGAAAATTTAATTTATCGATGATAAAAATAGCTGATAATTGAGCTGTTTAAGTATTTTGTGCATAGCGCGTTGAGTTAAGTGTTTTTGTAATGTTAGATTAGAATTTTAGGATCCTAGGAAAAGTCACTTGTATCAAAATATTGTAATACTTGTGTGGAAATAAAAATCAATAGCACTATGGTATAAGCGTTTGTGTTTTTCGCGTTGGACTTGGTGTCCTCATAATGCTATATTTGAGTCCTTTCAGATCCTAAAGAAAGATTTGTCATGAAAGTTTGTATGAACGCATTGATAAAAGTTTTTGGACATAACGTATTGGGTTTAGTGTCCTCGTAATGCTGAATTTGACTATTTTTCAAATCCTGATAAAATTAGATGTTATCTATAAGAATATTTGTGTGAAAATAAAAGTCGTTATAGCAGCAATGTGAGCGTTTGTGAATACTGTGTCGGGCTCAATGTTCTTTTAATGCTGAATTAAATGAATGAATCAAATTATAAAATGTTAATTTTCTTTATTTTTTACAGAAAAGCAACTCGGCAAGTGGTGGACCTTTGGCTGAGGTCACATTCAACCCCTCCGTGCGGTGATGGCGCTCAACATCCTTCGTCGTCAAGAGGTAGCTCCGGAGCCACCACACCAGTCAGGTACAGAACTATTTTTCAATATAAATACCGCCTTTTTTTTATTTCATTTCAGTCGCGAAAGGTCCTCGTTTGTCTCTTTAGCATTCGAAAGCGAAACCGTTTTCTTTGCGAAGTCGTCCCTTTTTCAAACGGAGAGACCTTCACACTCGAAGTGACGCTGGATATTGCTTTTGGCGGCCTTTTAAAATTTTTCCCCATTCAAGGCTTTTCTAAAAATATACACTTTCGAGTGAAACAATACGCTTGACTTGTTTTTTCGATGTGAATTTGTATTCAATAATGAGTAGGTGTTGTAATTTGAATTACTCATGACTTTTTTTCGACTTGTACTTGTACAGATCATAGAGTCCAGACAACTAGAAATTTATTTTTATACCTTTAATATTAATGAGAAATCATGCAAATTGAAACAAACAAGACATTATTTCTAATTAATTAATCAAACATTGATAAATTAACTCATGCAAAAGAGCATGCAGCTAATTAAATCGCCCACTAAAATTAAAGCCATATACGTCACAAACGCCCAGTCATCTCACTACCTAACTAACCCTCAACTAAAGGTCCCTTTGATAAATTACATCGCTCTAATGGACATCTGTCGCTTATTTTATACGTTATTTTTTCGTTTTTTTCCAGAAAAGTGTCAGCCCACGAGTTCGAGCGGGGTGGTCTCCTCAACCCCATAGTCAACACCATCGACGGCACACCCACCTTCCTCACGGTGTCCGGAGGTACAAGCAACACCCCTGCAGCACCCACACCAGCCTCCAGACCCCACAGGAGGTCCAGACACGAGCTGAGGCAGCTCGATGAGAAGGAGCTTATTTTCGAACTAGTGAGTGTGAAAATTTCGTTAGAATATGTCGTTGTTTGGTCGGTGCAGTGTGAGAGAGTTGAGGAAGGGTATTGGTGGAGTTTCTTCTGTGGTGATGATTTTGGATATGTGTTGGATAAGTGCTACTACGAGAAATTAGCTCGAAAAAAGGGGTCTATGGTTTCAGCTGGCAGAAAGCATAACATTTGGGTAAGGGTAGTTCTTAGCCGTGCATTTGGATCTAGAAAGGGGAACACGTCGAAGGGGTTGTTTTCACCCCATGTTCAACCCTCTAAAGGTGTCCGATCGCGGTTTTTTTCAGATTTTGAGATTAAGTTGAGATTAGGAGCAGGTGTAGTTTATTATGTAGTGATAGTTTCATATAAGGTATGATCTGTTGAGTCATGTGCGTTTCGTTGGGAAAGTAATAGAGGTTTATTCATCATTAATTTAGAAATTAACAAAAAAATTAATACTAGTTGCATTTTCTCAATAAATTAACCTAATAAATACTCAAACTGATCCAAACTCATTGGATGATTAAGTAGTTCGGAAAATCTGCTGAATTACAAGAAGTGTTCAGCGGATATTTCAGATACGTATTCTTGATATTGTTCGAGTGTTTGAGTAGCAGAATGATCATGTTGAATGTCAAATGTGATTCGTGGAAATTGGATGTTAGATCTGAAATCGTATCTAAACTGTTATCGAGTGTTCAGTAGGAAAAACCGTGCTTGAACGATGTACGTATATTACACAGTATCATATCATATCTAGAATCAGTACTATCGCGTTATTGGAAATGTTTCAATATGAGTGCCTGTTATTGACCTTCATTATCATTAAGAACTAGATTATCATGCAATAATTTCGCCAATAATATTTCATGTAAATTTTAAACAATCTCAAAACCGATTACATGCGCAATCCATCCAAATAATAATCGAATTTTGCTTTCTATGAAATTCGACCACATCACCAATGTGACATCATTGGTGCTTACGATACACGAATACTACGTACACTCGTACTCTATTGTGTTTTAATTAATTCTGTACTAGAGTGGTCCGTTGACAATTGCATCCGTCAATCATAATCTATTCGTCCTACACGTTTGATTTAATTCGGTGGATTAGCCGATACGACTATCGTTTGCCGACCCGAACCAAGAAATTAAACCAGAAACTATAATTAAGCGATTTGTGATTCAATATTTAGGTACAAAACGGACATATTCAGGTCGCTTTATTTGCGCATCTTTGATCTTCGAAGGAAATTACAATCTCGAACTAGGGATTCTATGTTGAGAATTTATTTCTCAGAAGTGCGAGTCTTTCGCTGTGCCGATTTCTTAGTGTTTTCCCAATAGATATTAATAATATACGATGAAAATATTTTATACTCGAGACTTTAAATTTCATGGGACGAAGAGAATTATTCTTGCTTTTGAGAAAATTTTATATTGTTGCATTATTCTTTGCATAGTTTGCAGACAGAATTCAGTGAATTGTGTATTGAATGTGCATCCATATTTCTTACGCAATTTGATTACATACAATAAGTCAATATACAAATTTTCAGAAATATTTGTATAATTCAAATATCGACCAATCATTCGACTTTATTTAATTACGTTCTTTACTATCTTTTTTTTTATTATTTATCTTTATTATTCGAGAAATATATTTTACATATGACAACACTGAGTTCTTTGACTCATTTAAATTTAATTTTTTCAATGAAATTTATCAATAATGGATTGAAAAAAATCCATAAATTTTCAAAATCTCGGGAACTGAAAATTTCCGAGACAACCCTTATTTCTATAATGCGTAACATAAAATCGCCTTCAACGCCGCAGTTTAATCGAAAAGATACGAGTCTCGCACGTAGTACCAGCTTTACGATCTCACGTCTCATCTCTCTCATTACGCTAATTTATTTATGCAACTTTACACAGAAGGCATATTTTAGAGAAGAAGAAGCAGGGGTTCGTTTTCGCGGTCCCTCGTTAATTCGCTGGTCGAAAGCGATAATTAACTTAAGCGAAAGTCGAGAAAATGTAGGAAAATTCAATCGGAATATATTTATATTAGGTTCAATAGGGTTAGATGATCTTTTTTAAGAAAAAAATTGAATGAAAGTGTTTTTTTTTTCGTACTTGGGGTTTTCCTAATCGTCCTTTTTCCGGTTCGGATGTTCTATTTCTGTGCGTTTTGGGTCTTCGTTGTTAAAGGTCAGTTCTGGTTTTTTCAGCTGCTTAATTATTCGATTAGTGTATTAAATATGTATGCGTACTATTGAATCGATAAAATATTTGAATTTTATGTTAAGTAAATGATTTTTGAATGTCGAGAGTAGATATTGATCTAAATGCATTTGTCATCGTCTGTCAAAAAAATGACTGAATGAACGTTTTGATTATGATCTTAATAGTATAGGTCAAAGATCGATTATATCTAAGAATTATGTAATAGTGCATTGATTGAAAAAATGATTTTATTCTACGTAATCTATATTTTTATCGCTTTTTTTGCTTATAAAACACAATCGAATTTTGTTACCTTTTTTTATATAAATTCTTCGTAATTTACTGCGAATAAAAGTGTTCAATATCGACGCTTTATTGCGACATTTTCCGTTTTCAATTACATGGAGAGATCAACGACGAAATAAACGACATTTCGAAACGTACCCTTTGTTTCGGAAAGGTTGAGTAACGTCGCCCTGGGCAATTGATGCACCGTATCAAAACAGTACGTAACGTTGAGAAAAAAAGAGAAAGAATTTCACGTAAAATACATACACACAATAGGTACAGTACTCCGGACAAATGAAGTCCCCTGAGCTGAAAGGAAAGTCCATAAAGCTCGATATACGATCGGACTTTGTTTTCGTTTCGTCGCACACTAGTTCCTCCATTTACGAACCGTCGAGTTTCCATGTGAGTGCCGAAGAACAAGGAGAGTGTGTGTACGTGTGCACATTCATCTTTGTCTTTCGACACTCGCTCGGAAACTCGACGGTTCGTATATGAAAGGATGAGTGTATATGTGTATAGTGGTGCTTAAACGAACACTGTTTGTAAGATACGTTCTACACTCGTGAAAGTTCTTCAGGATGGAAAAATCGCATTCTTTATAAACGCATCGGAAGCGCACTGAAAAGGAAACGGAAGTTCCGTCCAGGATGTGAAGTGATTCAATCGTGGCTGAAAATAAACGTTAGCTTGTCTGGAAAAATATAAGTCTTACTTTCCAAGAAAAATATTTTTTTAGTGAAACAATTTACATTCAATTCAAATAATTTCCTATTCAAATTAAGTAATTTCCGATTCAAGTTTAATAATTTCTGATTCAAATCAATCATTTAACTTTTCAAAGTGAAATCTGTTTAATGAATGAGTACCATTATCATAATTATCCAAAAATGGTTTGATTCAATATTTGAAACACACGCTGTTTTCATTTCCATTGCATGATTTCCTATAACATTTATGACATTTCTTCTATAGTATGATTCTATTAAAACCTACCCTTTTGTTTTAGATGAGTATTCAAAAGTCTACTTATAATAGAAACTATCGAAATCGAAAATTATTTTTATGGTGAAATATAAAATTATTAATTTTGAATTGGAAATTATGCACATCGAAATGGAAATCCTGTGTTATTTTTCCTGTCGCTTCGCAAAATCGATGATGCGATTCGAAAAGTGACTCGAATGCTATACTTACTATTGGAATGTTGTCGATTCGCCCGGATAGATTTTCTGAAAATAGATCGCGTTCCGGTTAATCGGAAAAAAATAGACTTGTTCAATATCGGCGGCTTCTGTATCGAAAAATCCGGTAAAAGGGAGGAAAAAACTAATTTCGCATCCGCTTACGCGTTTCGTACATTTTATACGAATGCGAAATTAAGCGAGCCGAATTTATATTCAAGAGATACACACCGCGGATTCGAAGGCGTAAAAAAGTTTCACAATTTCAACCCTCGGCTTACAGGGGTGCGGATTCGTTAAATATATACGAGGATTCGAGCTTCCAATTATGAAAATTTTAAAAAATTTCATATTTGATACGAAAAATGGAAGAAACGTATAGATTTGCATTCGTTTACAGATTCAAATTGGAACGAAATGTCTTTGAATGTTTTTGCTTAAAGGTGTGTTTATTCATCTTGTAAACTTATGAATAAATTAAATAATACGAAAAAACTAATTGTTATCTGGGGTAGTTTGAGAGTATCGATTTTAAGCTAATTGTGAATTATTGTATAGCATTAATAAACAAATTTATTACATGTTAAATTACGTCGTGTACGTAAGTCATGCTTAATATGTTTGCTACGCATAGGAAAAACCACTCAATAAAGCTTTTCAATTGTAAAAATAAGAAGTGTAAATTGTGAATTGTAATGATGCGAAAATTTTCCCAAATACATGTACATTCATTCTGAAAAGCTTCATTGCAATTCGATAACCATTTGTGTTTCCAGATTCAATTCGTAGCAAATACATACATTCATTTTCATTTATATAGAAGAAAAAATATGTGAAAATATTCACTTCAAAACCCTGCGCATTTCATTTTTTCACCGCACACACTTTTTTCGCACTTTTTACATCTGAAGCTGAAGTTTTTTCATTTGTGTGCGAGTTACGCGTAGTAGCGTTAATAAGAATTTATCCCGTGTCTGCGCCCGAACCCCGTTCGCCGAACAACCCACTTGTTGAACGAACGATCTACCCCAACCGAGGTATAGGGGTTGTGGCCAGTGGTGTAGCACTAAATTTAGAAAAAAAATCAAATTACAGTTTACTAGGAAAAAAAATTGAAAAAAATCTAGATCGATACGCGAATTTTGATATTAGATTCGTAATCAGCAGCTGTATCGAATCATAGGTGATTATATGTACATATATTCTCGTTGCATGAGTGGAAAAAATGCAACGGATAATTGGGATTTACGCCATAACAGACGTTTTTTACATTATAAGTCTGTTTATTTTGAATATTGGGGTGACTACACCACTGATTGTAGCGCCACTTTCTTTTTCTGGTTATTCAAACTTTTCGCGCCATATATTTTGTGGGCCGGAAAGGCTCTTGAAGGCTGTTTGTTCCGTTGGATCTTTTGCTGAAATTTCAACGTAATGCATGTTTTGAAATTGGACACGTGTGTTCTGTGTATGTCAGGTTTCGTCGTATGAGGCTGAAATGAGTTTGTTTTAATTTAATTGTGTTTTTAGTGTCGCTTTTATCGTTTTAATATTACGTTGTTGTTGTAAAGAATTTGCTTTGAATAAAATGTTGACCTAAACATTTTGAGAAACTTCTATGTAATTATTTTGTGGAAAATGCTTACATAAAACATTGTAATTTCAATTTGTAATCTGGACAAAATATTATGTGTGTGAATATTGTTTTCATCTCAAGTGTAAGTGCGTTGTTTGAATTTTGTTATTGCGATGTTAATTGTTTGTTTTCGTTTGAAGTTTGATCTTTAACAAAAAGTTCGAATTGTTCAATGTATTAATCGTGCGTAACTTCTAAAATATTTACGTCTTATCATTAGTGTCACTAAAATGTCTATCAAATATGAAAAATTAGTTCTTCCTACATGTCATGTGTAAATTGTTTTTAAGTACACATAACATTACGTGTGTTATTCAATGTTGTTATGTTCTTCATAGATTTTCTTGATAAAAAATATTGTTTATAAACTAAATTCTTAAACATCGTTTTCTACGAAACGATTTGCAAACTTCTATAGAATTTCAAGCAGTCAGTAAACGTTCTTTTAATCGCCCACTTAATGTGCTTATTTGCCTAATGAAATCTCATTAGAGTTGTCTATTTTAGTATGATTAATTATAGAATTCGCAAAATTGTGCCGGCATTGACTTTCTTTAACTAAATAACTCATACATTCGCATAGCCAGTTAATAAAACATTTGTGCATCCCGCATCGAGTTTCATAATGCTGGGTTAGATTCTTATCAGATTTTAGCGAGAGTAACATATAATTTTACTTAATTGATATGATTGCTAGATCATTTCTTTTAGATAAGTATTTGATTGAAATAAGTGTTAATTTGACTATAAGATACGGTTCCGAAAAATGAATCTTTAGTATGTGTCGCATTTTTGCACCATATTTCATACGTTTATTACTCTTCGGAGTTTCCGATCTTATCAGCTGTTTTTTAACTTAAAAATTAATAATTTATTGATAAGATTAAAAGAAAATATGTTTATTTATAAAAATTTCATACTAAAATTTTCATTTATCTCTTTTCAGGTTAAAGATATTTGTAATGAATTAGACGTCAGATCGCTGTGCCATAAAATCCTCCAGAACGTGTCCATCCTCCTGAACGCGGACAGAGGTTCCTTATTTTTGGTCCAAGGGGAGAAAGGGGGTGGTTGCACCCCACAGCAGACGCCAAGAGCACGGTAAATACGATTTCGCATTGATTTTTATTTATTTCGCCTCCTCTTACGCCTATAAATAAAACGAATTATCCCGGTTCTTTGTGCGGCCGTAATGGCCGTTCTCGCTTTTATCGCGCAGATATACACGTATATATTAGGAGTTATCACTGTTATTCGAGGCTTGAAAAAGCAGTTAGGTTGGGAATTTACACCTAGGCCTCGGGTGCCACCCCCACTGGGAGGGCTCGGCTTCTGATTTCGCCAAATGACCGTTATTTTCAAATCCGGCTCCGACTCGCGGCCTAATTAGATTTAGAACTTGATATTTATGTGTGTCGATTTTTCATCGTGGATTTTCTTCTCTGTGGAAATTTTGTGCGTATAGCAGATTCTCGTTTAATTCGGCTTTAATAATTTATTTTTCGGAAAACATGAAAGACAGTTCATCGTAGATTATTTTTCAATGTAAATGTAATAATAGTGCTAATTTGTCTGTTTATGTCACACTCGAATTATAATTTGCTCTACAATGCTGTTATGATTATGAAAATTACATAAAATAAGTGTGGATATAGTGTGTGAATATTATCAATTTATTATGACTAGGCATGCGTTGATTTTTCAACTGACTTGTATAATATTAATTAATGACAGTTACACATTTAATGTTAAGTTTCGTTTAAACGGCAAATTTTCATTGTTCTAATGCCATGCTAATACACATCTATCGATACATTAGTCTAAAATGAATTAGATCAAATTTTGTAATTTGTAAAAAAAGTCTTTGATTAAGAATAATGTCGTGCTTAGATCAGAATAAAATTATTAAATAGCATACACTTAACGAATAAATAGTGTTTAGAATGTTATTTTATATGAGGTTTATTTAAATTTCACATACTATTAAGATTTGCATTTGTGCCATAACATGTTCTTAATGATCATAAAACTCCTCCCCCCATTAACAGTGTTAAGCGAGTATCTACTATACACTTTTATAAAACGTAAAATTTTCCAATTAACGAATTAAAAAATTCATACAATATCCACATAAAGAACAAAGGAAACCTTAATAATGTAAAAACTCCCGATTTCTCCGAACCATCCGATATTTATCGCCTCGAATCAACATCCTGAAAATCCTCAATTCCCGCAATCGAACCCGGTATAAAAACGCAATAAACAAACCGCAAATATCGCATCTGAATAAAATATTCCGACACTCATTTTCCGGATCGGAGTCGTATTATACGAAAGCATCCGCCGGTTCAAGGGCAAAGACCAACAGCCATTCGAACCGGAGCAGGGTCGAGCCGCCCCAACGTCCCCTGGAAGCTAAAAACCCCATAGGACTGCGATGGGGAGGGCATAGACCTTATTTCTGGCACTCGAGACGAGGACGACCACTGTAATTTTCTAAGTGAGGAAAAATCTCGGCTCGGGATAATGACAGAACCCGGTCTTAGATTGTCCCATCCCACGGAGATTGTCCCGTCCCGTTCTGTCCCATCCCATCGCTTATACGGTTCCTTGTGTCCCGCTCCATTCGAGGCTCTGATGGTGTCTCTTGGGGATGGGTTGTGGTGGTGGAGACCAGAAACAATCGTTCACCCCTCTCTGTTCGATGGAATTATTGTTGGGTGTTTTTTTTTTTTTTGCTTTATGTTTAGTGATGGGCAATCTATGTAAAACGTCTTGAGACTCTTTATCTAATTGTTTTTGTTTTGAGAATGAAGTGTAGTTATGCTTCGTTTACATTTATCGATATGTTTTTTATGATTTTCTATCTCACGCACTTTATTATTTATTTATTCAACTCAATCAGATTCATTATATTATGAAATAGACAATAGAATGCAGAAGATAGAGAATTATAAGAAACAAATAGAAAAAGTATCGACGCATGTAAACAAAAAGTTATGCTTCGTTCATACTTATTCTGTTGAGCTCTGTCTTGTGCACTCTATTGTCTATCTATTTCTCGACATTTAATGAAATTACTTGATAATATGATACGAGTACAGACGTAATTAAACGTGGCTATAATTTTTCCAATTGATCACGACTAATTAAATGATCGTAAAAATAATCGAATATATTAATTTATTACTTTATTTTCGCCGCATTACCATAAAACGCCTATTTCACACAGCACTATTGAATTTTAATAGTACATGTTTATCACTCCATTATATTCGCTCTAATTGTAATCCAATCGTTTATACGTTTATGCGAATCCATTTAATTTCGTTAATGCGCTTAGTTCGCTTCGCTAATGGACTTCATTTAGATGAATAAATATATCGCATTAATTAATTGATTTGAAAAAAAATCAGTACGATTGATACTTGTATCATTTCCACTTCATCTTATGACTTATCGCTTCATCTGTCACCGAGAATTTTCATCATTTTCAATATTCTCTATAGACGCAATGATTCATTGTGTGAATCTCAATAAACATCTCAGACGCTATCTAATCTTAGAGACTCGCCTACAGAAAAGGAAACCTCATTATTGGACAGTTTCAGGAAATGTACTTTTTCAACCCCCGCAGCTTCAGATCTATTTTCAGCACATTTATATTTTCCATTGTTATTATTCAGACTTTATATAATTTGAAAAACTTTTAAAATATTACCATTCAGTAATCAGTTTTTATAAAACAATGTTTTTTGTATAATTTCTATTACCCTTTATTGCGTCAAGTCTCTAAGAAGTAATTAGAAGATGAGAAAAATATAACCCCACAGCCTGTTTTAGTCGGTTTTTATGAAATTAGAATTTGATAATCGAATTTAATAGAAATATTGGTTTTTACTCAATCCTTTTCTTTATACCGCCACAGTATGACTTGTAGACCTCATCATAACCAGCATGAAAATAATAGAATTTCACAATCGATTTGTGAGAATTTTAAAATTCAAATATCGGTTTTCATAAAAATCGGCATATATACGTACAAACCCTGCTTCCTTTTATTTTGTGTGACTTGATTCTCTGGGAAGTGATTGGAAAGAATTGGTCTCCTTTATGGAAGCTCGATTGAACATTTAGATCATTTTTTAGAATTTCCAAATTCAGCAACTGAGATTTTGAACTTGGATTTTGTACAAACCCTGGTTTATTTTATTTGGTAGCAGTTTGACTCTAGTCTCTGGGAAGCGATTAGAAAGAATGGGTCTCCTTTGTGGATGCTCAATCGGACGTGGACCTCACCATATCCCAGTCCCAGAGAAATGCTCCTGACGGTCAGACGGATTTCGGCGAATTTACATTTTCGAACATCTTTGTTCTGTCGTATTCTAGGGGATGGGATAGTCTGGTTTCGACACCTGCTCGTTCGTTCGAGTTGCTTGTTTAGAAAGTGTCCAAAATTTGAAGAGACGTCAGAGCTCGTTTCGATAGTTCGAGTGTTGACGAATTAAAATTGAAATTTCTGAGAATAATTCTATTGTTGTTCGAATTGTTTTTTTTTTTTCATTCCAAGTTAAACAGTATTCATTTCGAGTTGAACATTTTACGATTCAAGTTAGATTGTTTTCCTTGAAATATTGCAAGACTAAAAATATCCTTCGCACACCTGAAAGTCTCTTCCTACATCCACCGCTTAACAATCCCTATTTAAAACAACAGCTTTCGTGAAAACCTCACACTCTTCAAAAACTTGAGCTAAATTTATCTTCTAAACGAAACGAAACATGTAAAGCTCCACTTTCACTCAAGACATGCAATACGATCGAGCGAACAAGTAAAAATCTCCACTCTCAAGCAAACACTTTCAATCTTCAAACTTCGACCAACAATTCCAACAGTGACAACTCCAACTATCTTTCAGTGAAAATCCGCGTGCACCTTCCGCAGCGAAACATCTGTTACCTTTATTATGATAACGGTTTAAGTCATGAAATTGAAAGAAAATTAATTAGGAGAAGATGAATACTTAATATATTATGATTTACAACAATGCGAATCGAAAAAAAATGATTAGGAGAAGATAGATGGACTTGGTCTTTCTAGGAGACTTGATCCTCTTTTTGTATTTTACCCCTAACTTACTTTTGGATAATCTTACATTAAGAAGAATAGTGTTGAAGTGAACACAATTAAATTTCATGTGTACAGAGGGGATCAAGTCTCCCAGTAAGATCAAACCCCCCTATTTTCCCCATATTATTTCTTTTTTTATGATAAATCATGATATTTTTCAAAGGAGCAAAGATAAAAATGTGTAAACATTCTGTCCATTCATAAAAGCATGTGACTTTGGGTTATATATTCTCAATGATCCAAAGAAAATCTGATCTATTGAATGAAAAAAAAAAACATTTTCCAAGAAAATCCCCATAATTACAGCATATTTCGTTTTAGTGAAAAATCATTAGTTTCGATTGAAATACATACATATGCGTTTGAAATCTGTTCAGTGGAGATTTATTATGGGTGAGAATACAGATATTTTTATACATCCTCCCTAGAAAATTTTGCGGGATCCAAAGAATTTTATAATTACGATGTTAAATAAGCTAGACTTACACCTTTTTCATAATTGAGTGCACATTTAGCGTGTGTCTAAATACCGATAGCGTGTGTAGTGGCCGTGATGTCGCTCGCCCTCGCAACGGAAAATCACCCGAGAATTTCCCCGAGTTTTTCCTCGGGCGTCTTATTTTAGTCTCGTGCCGTTCTCATGCGTGTTCTTGTCTGTGTGTGCTTTCAGATGTTTAGTGTCGAAGTTGTTCGACGTCTGTCCGCGCTCCACCCTCAGGGAGATGGAGAGGAAGGAGGAGATCAGGGTGCCTTGGGGCACCGGCATCGTGGGATACGTGGCCGAAAGTGGAGAGCCTGTCAACATACCTGATGCTTACAAGGTACTTCTGTCGATTGTTGTTGAATTGTTAATTTTTTGAAATTTTGGAAAAAAATGGATCTTTAAGTCATTTACATGCTGCTATTGCAATTCGTGTTGCCGTTATATCATGCGAACGATAGAGAGAGGGAAGCAACAGTTAGCAAGTTGCATTGGCAGCATTTAAATAACTTTTTGTATCTATTATGGGGGGCTTCCATTCCTGGGCGGAACGGAACGGACTAGGGACACAGCTGTGAGAAAGAAGGGGATATCCGTATAGACGTCCCTAGTCTGTTCTGTTCCGCTCGGCAATGGAAGCCCCCAATTACACTGTGTTCGTTTTGTAAGTATTATATATAAGATTTTTTGGAAAATTTATTGAAAATCTTGTTTTTAAAGTTACTATTTTTCTATGTTTATACTTACACTTCAATTTTATCAAATTAAGTAAAAATCGATGATATGAACTCTGCGTACTCTCTTTGTAAGATCAAAATAATGATGCAAATAATGCAGAAATTCTCGGAATAATTTCTATAAAATGCAACTAATTAACTTCACCTTCTGTTACTTATTTACATTTCATAAATCTTCACCCCTAATCTTCGCACTAAAAAGCTCCTTACCCTCAAAAGCTTAACGTACATTTACATTTAATTAATTCTCGAAATCTCCACTCCTCATCAAGGCAGATTACCAAAAATCCTCCCCACTATCAATTCCAACACCCGCCCATTTCTATGCGCGAATCACATTACACCATTCGAAATAAAATATCATACCTCATCATCAAACGATACCATCGAAGTGTTTCATGGCGATTTGTACGTTTCGCATATCCAATTTCCCTTCTGCCCACGCGGCGGTCGCGGGACAAATGCCTTCTTTTCTGTGCTGGGGCCGTCGTTGAGCGATGGTGCCATCGCACGATTTACGATCGCCATTTGTCCGGATCCCACTTCTGATCACTTTATATCCTCGGCCGTTCCTCGGAATGCCCTTGCTTTTGCTGCTCCCTTCGGGCACGGCTAGATGAGGTCCATTTTGCATGCGGTTTGTCCGAAATGAGCACTAAGGCAACGGATTGGAAAAACGAATTGTCGTATGTTCATGACTAATTTGAGGTCTGCTCCGGTAGTTAACGTATCTAGACCTTACTTAAGAGGAGATTGTTTAAACTTTAAGTCGTAGAATTTGTTGAAACATGGTGAGAATCTAGTAGTAGTGCGGACATTACATACTTTTTAAGAACGGAAATGTAGTTTTCGATCATTTTCCATTTATTACAGGTTAAAATTTAGCAAATTTTTTGTGTACACTAACAAAAAGTGTCTTTATTTATGCTACAATTTTATCAATTCATAACCAGCAGCTTCCTAAATAAGCTGTTCTGTACAAATTTCAAAACTTTAGTAGTTTTGTTGCCCTTCGCTTACAATCAGAACGAAAAGATTTACAAAAGATTCTTCTAGATCGGTTATAATAATACTTTTCTACGTTAAGTCTACCCCCATTTTATTTGATTATAGCGATAGTCAATTAGAAAAATCAATTAAATTTTTTATAGCTATCTACCCCTAATTTACTCAGTCTTTTTTAGTGTTCGTTCAAAATTTCCCATCACAAACTCCTCCGTCCTGCATTTTTCTCATTAGATATTATTATCAGACTCAAGATATCATTTTATACACTACAAGTATAATGCATCATCCGTAGAAGTGCATTCTAGCCATCTTTCTTCCAACAATACATCATACGTTCGTCTATTCTAGCTTCGTCTGACTATACCTTTTCGTTTCGCCTTCGGCCATCTCTTGTTCCGAGTGTAACGCGATCTTTCCTATCTCCTAGTGATTCCATTAAGTCGAAGATATGAGAACGTGACTGTAATAAGAATCTCGTCCCGATTCATAAATGTGATATTTCATTCAGATGTGGCCCTTTAAAGGCTCTCGGTGTGGATCTTGTTGTTAAGGCTTCTAGACTCGGTTCGTTATTCTGATTGATAGTTTTCGTCTTCCAGGAAACGTTATTTCGATCGGATTGATACGATTTTTAATCGTTTCCTGTGTACAGTGATCGAATTTACAATCGTTAAATTTAATTATTTAATAAAGACAGTTCTTCGAATCGACAGATGCATTTCTCTTTCTGTATATCTCGATTCGATCGAAATTATCGCTCGATGTTTAATAAAATAACGCCTTCCGCTTAATTATAAACAAGTCGAGATTCGAATTAACGAGTTACAATTTCAGCGAAACATTTTAAATTATGGACCGAACTGTCAAATCAGGCCGAACTCCGAAGTCTTCTCGAGTTTCGCAACGAGCTGCTCAAATTTTAAGATGGAATTAACATTTTCGTTTGTTATTTAAATTGGAAGCAGGTGTCAAAGGACCCCCAGAGGCGATTATGGGGGCACGTTCCGGCGCGTGACGCGAAAAAAACATACACACAAGATTCACCCCTTGAAAGTTTAATTTTAACCAACTCACCCCCATAAAGTCGACGACGAGTAAACGCTCTCGAATCGAAGTTTAATTAATGTTGACTCTTTGTGAAACTGTGTTTTCGGAAAATTCTAAACTCCTCTCGTCTCTGGTCGCGTTGCTTCGTAGTCTCGGTCTGTTCTGATCGAAAGAAAGTGCTTTCAATTGGTGCACAATGGGAGCGTACGACGCTCGAATCAGTACACGTGAACAGTGGTCTTCGCATAAATAAGGATGACTGGTCTATTCTGATTTCCAGAAGGGATTTTGAATGGTTCGAATGTTCTAGTGCGTTTTAGATATTCACAGTTGAAATCTTAAGAAGAACAGTATTGGAAGTTATTATTTAAAAAGTGCAGTATTGGGAAAGATGCTCTTGTTACGTGTTGGGTTTTTAAGCACTTACAGGTTAAAGACTCGATGAATCCTGTTAGATTAGATTTTTTTAGATCAAATTAGGCTAGACTGAGTAAAGTTTTTGATTCTATTGAGTTAGGTCAAGGGTCTTGATAACTGAATAACGCACAAGTGCCTGAAATTATCATTCTCCCTTCTTTTCTTCTTAGATCAATGAATTAGTCTGAAGTTTGTTTTGGTTGCATAAATGTGTTCTTGGACTAATATTTCCAACTAGATTCAACGTCTTAATTTCCATCTTCGCACCTATCCCACACTCTTGTATGAGTACACCTTAAATATTTTTTCGCTCAATTTACATTTGCACATATTTTGTGAAACAAATCAACCGTACAGATTGGAGGATTACTGATATGACGCTTATCTATGTATAATAATGTTACATCACGCCCATACCCAGTCGAGAGCTTTTCCTCAAAGCGCAAAAACACTCGAAGGCTTCGAACTCAGACTCGCATTAACGACCCAGACGACCACAAAAAGAAGCCTTCTGGAGGCGCAAAAAAGAAGCCTCGGATCGGATCAGATCAGATCGCCCTTGGGGCATGAGTCACGATCCGGTCTCGACCGAATGGGTCCTCAGAACCGGACGACGACGACGGTCGTCCTTGGAGGCCGTTCCTCGACTTGTCCGGCCAGGAAATTGACGCGGAGTCAGTCGGAGGACCGGTTGTGGTGCCGCTGCCCTCGCCATCGTCGTCGACTTCTTTTTTGCCCATCGGGTTTCGAGTCCGCCAGTTATGTTCTGCGTAACAGCACGCGGATGCTGATTCGATACGTTGTCTGCTGCTGCTGCTGATGATGATGATGATGGCTCTCTTCGGCTTTGCTCCACTTGGATGATCTTCGTCCATGTGTGAAGTTTGTCGCTGGTTTTTGAGCTAGGACCATTCGTATTTTTAAGCAGGGAATCTCAGCAGACGCCTTGCCTTTGCGAACCACTTTGCTTCAGATGTTGAGTTTAATTTATAGCTTTGTATTCCTCTTTACTCTGCTTAAGATCTCTAATAGATTTCAAAGAAAATCGCATGTACCCCACTCTAAGTTAGCTTTTATATGCTTTGATGTACAACAACACTAGAAAAAAACTTGCTTATTAAGAACTAAATGAACTTTTCATTTCAATCGTTCGACAATAGTATAGAAATGACAACTTTTCAATACAAAGTGAATCCGATCGAAGAAAGTATGATGCATTTACTCGTTTGGTGTTGTGATCTTGGGTTTGGTTAGTTTATGGCTATGTGGCCATATGTCCATGTTTTCATACGCGTCTGAATCGGTATTTAGCTGATTCTTCTTGGTCGGTCGTTCGCCGATCCGGTTACATTCTTACTGTTGAGGAACTCGTATGCGGAACTGACTCCCCATGAATCTGTCTTCGGGGTCGATGTTGTGATGATTCCACTTACGCTGATGCACTTTTTGTATGTTTTGATTGGCTTTATAGTATTTTTGCTTGAAAATCCCACTCTTTGCTAAAATGTGAATCATCTTTTCAATATATTTTCTCTCTGATTTGCACCAATTAGATTTAATAAGATTCGCATATGATTCTATAATATTTAGAGTCTAATGCAGGTCTTAATCAAAAATATTGCTCCACATATGTATCTGATTGCTTATGATTTATAAGATTCTTTCTTAATTTTAATTTCAAATTCGTTATTGAATATCCACAATACATAACATTATTATATCATCGATTCAAGTCTTCATTCAGAACTCTTCAGTTTATTTCAACGACCTCGCAACATAATTTATCTAATCAAAAATGTACAATCTGTACAATTTCATCTCTCCAATCAACAACATCATTTCATATTCTTACAACTTTGCATATCAACCCTCCAAATACGATATGATCCTCGATTTTTTTCCAGTCTGAAATTTTAAATGAACTTATGAAGACTCGATTGTAATTTGTTCTCAGCAGACAACTAATGAGCTTTCGTCTTAAAACTGAACTATAAATCATTCGTAAATAAATATTTACTGAATTATTGCGAACGACGCCGACTCAAAGGGGTGAAATTATAGCTTCTAAAGATTACAGTCGCAATTTCATATCTCGCTACATTTTTCACTGTCGTCCACGAGAAATATCACAATATTTATATATTTTTCACGACATTCGCGGAGTTGAATAATAAAAATGCAAATATAAACGTATCACTCTGTGGAAAAACTGAGATTGCGTATTCCGCTTTTCCGTCTTAAATTTTGAAAGATCGCACCAAAATTTTAAACATATGAGATTCAAATCGTTCACTTTAATTTAAACATTTAATATTAATGAAAAAAAATAATTTCAACACTTTAATGGCCGCTACACGTTAAAAAAAATAACTGTCATTCATTTGAAAATTCAGTTTTTTTTCTAACTCTATGAAGCTTGTAAAAATGTTAAGACGAAACTCGAGTGATACTAGAATTTACTTGAATCACATGCGAGATTTATTTATGGCGTTTTTTTTTCCGAAAAGAAAATGGAAATTTCGAGCATTTTCGCAACACCTTTCTCACGCTTTTTTTTTCTTCACACCAGATCTCCATAATATTTCGGGTTCAGACGGAATCCTTCCAATCTAATACGTACTCCAAATATGCCACAGTCCAAATCCGTCGTTTACATATGGGTATATTGCGCATATTATTATGTCGCTGCTTTGAAATCATATGAAATATTCCACTCGAGCTGTTAAATTTTCATACGAAACTCTTATAGACCTTTTTGAAATCTGTTCAATTCATACATCGAAATATATAATATCTACAAATAATATTTATTATGAAACAATTATTGAGATTTTAATTATTTTCAAACCGCTCGCATAAAAATATATTACATGCTAGCGACCATCAAAGTGTTAAAATCTTAAAATATTTTTCAATATCATATTTAATCTTCAAACCCATTATGAGACCTAAGTTAAAGAGTCACCTTCGAAGCATTTTAATTAATTTGCACTTCGGTCAAAGTTTCATCCCTCCAATGTCAAAACTGAAAAAAAAAATGGCCTATCGAGTTTCGCCTCACCCTGTACGATAATATGACACGGGACTCTGTACACCCACGGTGTTTTCAACCCTCACTTTTGTATCAGAAGACGAGAGACAAAAGGACTCCCTCTTATTAGCATATAAAGCAGTTTCGAAATTCGATACTGTGCTTCGCACTAGTCGTGTTTCTTTGAAGTTAATTCGGCCGCTCGCTACCGCATTTCGCGTTTAATTCCAAGTTCTTGTGCCGAAGACGGATTTCGAGCTGGACATGGATCACGTCTGCCTTTGGAGAAAATACATAATTGATCTGCGTTTGAATGGAATCCGAACGTTTCGATTTTGCTTATTTCATGTCGGTCGTTAAACTTGTAAAACTAGAAGAAAGGTACCAGAAAAATCAACTTGTATAGTGAATGTGAACAATTAATTTCAACTTTACTAACCCCCATCCAAACTTGATAGGTACAATTATTGCTTGTTAATTGACAAAAGTATAACTTTACTGGTGAATTCATGATTTGATATAATTTCACCGAAACGTTAGTAAAGTCATATAATTTTTCACAATTTCAGTAAAATATTGCACAAATATAATTTCATCAGGCATGAGACATCTCATTTATATTTTCTCGAATAAAGTAAATGTGCCTTTTTTCAGAGTATTAAATTCCTTTCACGTTTTTTTTATGCTTCAAATATATTTTGTGAAAAGTAAAACTAGCAAGAATTTGAATTAGCGAATGTTTTCTCTGAAGACTTCGTTAATTCATAAACTCTAATGATTCTTATTTGAATAATTTATCATGTTTTATAAGATGTTTTCTTTTTCTCTTCAGGACGAGAGGTTTAATCATGATATTGATGTCTTAACCGGGTACAAGACGAGAACACTACTCTGCATGCCAATTAAAGATTTCAATGGTGATGTCATAGGAGTCGCTCAAGTAAGAATAATATCTTAATCTTTATTTACACTCAATAAATTTCAACATAATATTAATGAATTTTTAAATTTTCAGGTGATAAACAAACAAAACGATTGTCCTTTCACTACAAATGATGAACAAGTCTTTGCTAGTTATTTGCAGTTTTGCGGAATCGGACTGCGCAATGCTCAGCTCTACGAAAGATCACAATTGGAAGTGAAAAGAAATCAAGTGTTATTAGATCTCGCTAGAATGATATTCGAAGAGCAAAGTACCATTGAACATATGGTTTTAAGAATCTTAACACACACGCAGAGTTTAATACAGTGTCAACGAGTCCAGGTAAATTCAAAAACTGTTTTTGATGTTCTTAAAATAGTTACGGTTTTTTCATAACTTATGTTTCTTTACTGTTTAGGTCCTTCTAGTTCAAGAAGCATCCAAAGAGAGCTTCAATAGAGTATTTGATTTTGAAGCGAGTGATTTGAGTGGAGATGACTCAGATTCTCGTACTAGGTATATATACTTTACTTTATTATTTTTTGTTATCATATGAAAAATACTAAATATTCTCATGATTTTCCAGTCCATTTGAAAGTCGATTTCCAATAAATATTGGTATCACCGGCTATGTAGCTACAACAGGAGAGGTATTTTGTTTAGTTTTATAAATCAATATGTTTAAAATATAATATGTATTTGTTTTATTATCAATATATAATTTTCAGACTGTTAACATTCCTAATGCATATGAAGATGAAAGATTTGATACTTCGGTCGATGAAGGAACCGGTTTCAAACACACCACGATTCTATGTATGGCAATAAAAAATTCTTCTGGACAAATAATTGGAGTTATTCAAGTAATTCTTTAAAATTTTGTTGTTACTGCGATTTTTTGCAGCTTATTTTCAAAATTATATGTCTTATTGCAGTTAATAAATAAATTCAATGGACTTTTGTTCACAAAAAATGATGAAAATTTTGTGGAAGCATTTGCCATATTTTGTGGAATGGGAATACATAATACTAACATGTATGAAAAGGCAATTACAGCAATGGCCAAACAAAGTGTAACATTAGATGTAAGTATTTTTAAATAGTTTTTTAATTTTAAAAATATAGTCTATCGGTGATTTTAACTTGTATTATTTATAGGTTTTAAGTTATCACGCTTCAGCCTCGCTGGACGATGCTCAGCGTTTACGTGTAAGTAAAATCTATTGTTGTGAATTTTGAATGTAAATTACAAATAGATTATTGATGGTAATTTAAATATTTATTTTGCAGACTTTTAGAGTTCCGTCCTCTGCTCATTTCCAACTCCACGACCTCGCGTTCGATGACATAGAGATGACTGACGATGAAACTTTGGCTGCTTGTTTGAGGATGTTCTTGGATCTGGATTTCGTGGAGCGTTTCCACATAGATTATTCCGTTTTATGTCGGTGGCTCCTCAGTGTGAAGAAGAATTATCGAAATGTTACTTATCACAATTGGCGGCATGCTTTCAATGTTGCGCAAATGATGTTTTCAATAATAACCGTAAGTTTTATATTAAAAATTAGCAATTGTATCGTGAAATAAGTTAATGATTTTAATTCTTGAATTGTAATTCATAGGTTACTCAATGGTGGAAGATTTTTGGTGAAATAGAATGTTTAGCTTTAATGATCGGATGTCTTTGTCATGATCTTGATCATCGTGGCACTAATAACTCGTTTCAAATAAAGTGAGTAATTTTCAAATGCCGTCTTTGGGCTTAAATTAAATATCGGGCATTAGTCAATAATTTTTTCTTTCTCAATAATGTAATGTAATTTGTTTTTATTGTTCAACAGGGCATCTTCGCCACTTGCCCAGTTATATTCCACCTCCACAATGGAACATCATCACTTTGACCAATGTTTGATGATTCTCAACTCTCCTGGAAACCAAATTTTATTAAATCTATCTCCAGAGGATTACGAAAGGGTCATTAAGGTTCTCGAAGATGCAATTTTGAGCACTGACCTTGCTGTATACTTTAGGTATTCGTTGTAAAATTTTCATCAAAACACCTTGAAATTTTCTTTGTGTAACATTTGATTTTCATTTAAGGAAACGCGGGGCGTTTTTGAATATAGTATCCAGTGATGAAATTACCGATCCTGAAATTTGGACGACTGAAGAAAACCGTTCTTTGCTTCGTGCTATGACAATGACAGTTTGTGATTTGGCTGCAATTAGTAAACCTTGGCCTGTGGAAGAAAGAGTTGCAAGTCTTGTCACAAGAGAATTTTTCCAACAAGGAGACATAGAAAGACAAGAGCTCAAAATTACACCAATTGTTAGTAATTTTTTACAACATTCTCAAGACTTTTCATAAAATCTACGAAAATTCTAACTTTAAATTCTTTTAGGATATAATGAATCGTGAAAAAGAAGATCAGCTTCCAACAATGCAAGTTGGTTTCATCGACTCCATTTGTTTACCAATTTATGAGGTATAATTACGAAATACTGAATTATTCATTTATAATGTGAAATATTGTAGTAACAACATATTGTTTACTTTTAGTCATTTGCAACATTGTCGGAAAACCTTGAGCCAATGGTCAGACGAGTGAGATACAACCGGGAGCAATGGATACGCTTATCCGAAGAAGGTTCTCATAAATCTGATATTGATCCTCTCGAGTCAACGGTTGCAAAGTTGAACAATCAAGATACGTCTCACGAGAGTATTTCTAGTCCATCTAGTGCTATCTCATCATCATCACCTGATAATCACCATGAAGAATTAAAATATTCGAGTGATTTGGATGAAAAGAATTTGTTGCTGCCGGCAAATCAGAATGAAAGAATCAGGACTCCTGAAGAAAATCCTATTGTTGGTGTGCTCGGAAATGATAGAACCAAATCTATTGTGAACCGACGAGAAAACAAACATTCACATGACATTTAGTTTAATTGTTATGAAAAATATATATATTTGAACGTTAGAAAAAATCATGTAGTGATAAATGTTTAATGTGATTTATTATTTTTGATGCAACATTTTTAGAGGTTCGTTATCGAGAGACTGTATACATTTAGCTTTAGGCGTAATATGGAGAATGGAATCTGTAAATGTGAGATAAGAGTCCTATTTTTTTCACACATCTTAAGAAAAAGAAATATTTTTGAGACAAGTAATTTCGGCCATATTTTTGGATGATGTAGATTTCACATTTTGTTTCGGGTCATTTTTTTGTGCATAGACGAGTAATAATCCCGTCCGATATCTTTCACAATGTCCAAAATGAAAAGAATTTTCTGTGTGCACATTATGAAATGAATCATTTCTACTATTAAATTTCACACCATGAATCTAAAAAGTTTTAAACAAAGGTTATCCTTAGATCTGTTAAGAGTTTATTTTATACCTTTTTACCTGTACTAAGTTCCTTGCACAAATAAGTTATTTTATGGTGATCCCATATTGTATGTATAATTTATGACTAATTTTCACATATTAGCAATTGAATCGTTTACTTTTTTTTTCTTTAAGATGTTTTTAAGGCTGTGCGCCGTTAATTTCAACTTGTTATTATTAGATAACAAGTTATTGTTGTTGATAGATACAAGTTCCAAAATATTTCACTTAACATTTAAGTTTATATATCAATAAAGTGAATATTATGCATTTTTCAATGTACATAATATTTATATGAAAAATGTGTAATGAAAAAAAGTACTAGATAACCTGACCAAATGGTAGATTTATATTAAAAAAATGTTGTTTGTCAATTTCAGACCTGAAAATATCTTTGATTTTCATATAAATCTGCTTCATACCTTTTCATAAAAAAAACTGTAAATAAATAATGTAAATTTTTCAAAGTAAAAAAATTACTTTGGTATTAATTAAGTAGTCAGATTTCTCATAGAGTTTAAATGAACAAAATTATTTATTTTGGCCTATAACTGAATCAGTGAAATTTCAATTATATTATATATATTTTCATTAATCGTAGAATATTACGCATTATTGTGATCAATATCTTAATGTCAACTCGTGTATAAGTGTGTCCTGTACATAAATATTGAAATTTGATGCACCTTCCATTCACAACTATGTTCAAATATGATTAAGTTATTTATTTCATTGTAATTCTCGTAATTGTATGAAATGGGATGTTAAACACTTTTCAACAACCAAAAAAATTTACAAGTTATGTGAAGAATCTCCCGATTTCCATTTACAATTTAATATCAGTTGAAATTCACAATGTCCTATTTCATACATAAATTAGTCATTATTATTGAAGGTTTTTTTTAGTTTTATGCTCTCTCTTATTATTAGTTTCCTGATTATGTACCTTTTTACAATACGATGAAGATGCAATGATTTTTTGTCCTTAAACGTAATTTATTAAAACTAATATGAAAAAAAAATACTTTTTACTATCAATTTCATTATATAGTCAAATACTCTTATGATTTTCCATCAATTTATTCCTAAGTTACATATAATTTTGATAAAGTGTTGTCAAAAATTTCACATTGTCTACATTCCCTCTATAATTTGATAAATTAATCAATAATAAAACATAGATTATTTTCTTAGTGAAATTTTCAGAATATTTATTATCGTAAATATTATTGTGATGAATAAACTCACCATTTTCAGCAATGTAGTTAATACGAAAAGAAAAGCATTTTATTAAAAAATTTAGTTTTTTTTTCAAAATTGGAAATGGAAATATACATAATTCATGTTGTGATAGTATTTGATACTGTATAATGATCTCACAAATAAATAAAAATAATATTTATATTAATTTTATTTATTTCTGTAATACGTATTATATTTTCCCAATGTTCATTATAATTGAAACATAAAATCTTGAATATTTGCCGAGACTTCACTGTTTTGATGTTTTATATCATCAATTTATCTTTTTTTTTACTATGAAAAATACAGAAATCGTAAAGTAAATACATTAATAAGTATGCTAAATAAGAGATTTGTTTATATATGTCCACATATATTTTCGTACAGAAGTCCAGTATCGTATCGGTGAAGTCTTGATGCCATCACATTTGAAAAAGAATCAACGAACCAACGCACATAACATCTTTCAAACTATTTGTGATTATTTATGTCGAGATTTCATTGCATTTGCATTTGGAAAGTGTGCTAGTAGTGTGTAAGTATGTTTGATAAATTATATCACTTGTAAATCTTGTAAATTTTTTCTGTACATTTTAATACACAAATTTGTCGGATGATAAAACGCAATGAATAATATATACTGATTTTATGCAAGCTTATTTTTATTTCCATCCTTCATAATACAACTAGATTCACTGGTATGGTTACTCTGCCCTTAGACCGTTGTCATATTTGTAATAATGGACACAGGTGTATGCAATCAAGAGAAACTAGACAGTTAGTATGAAAATATTTTGAATTTATTGGCATTTGAGGTAATTCAATACAAATTTTCTCAATAAAAATAAAAATGGTCAAATTGTTACATATTTACATTAATTAAGGATTAAAAAATGTCAGCATACGAAAAAATTACAATATTTGGTTGCTCATACATTCGTAGGGTTCTAGGTCCCAATATAAAAAAAATAAACATACAAAATCGTAATGATTAAAATTAATAAATACGAGAAAATACATAGAAACACCTGACCTGCCATTCATAAATGCATTTGTTAAGTACTTACTTTACATTTCCTACAAAAATAATTAAATAATGAAAATCACAGCTTAAATGTATACAATATATGCATTGCTAAGAGGTAATTCTAAATATTAGTCAATCTAGTAAATATATTACAATAGTTGATAAAAAATATCACATGGTAGATTCAATATTTTATAAGAAGTGTTTCAATATACACATTTCATAATATAATATTCATAGTGCTAATAATATCAAAAAATCTATGAAATCTAGAAGTGTAAGTTTTGTATAGTCAGAAGAAATATTTATAGAGTAATAATCAAAACCTGAAATTTATACTGAAATCAAAATGCATATTTCACATAAAAATATATCACATTTTCTAAAAATCATTTGGGTAAAAACTAGTAAAAAGTTTCCTTACAAAAGTGAAAGAACATTAATTATTGATAGTAAAAATTGATAAATTTTACATCTAGTAAAACCCTTTATAAATCGTATTGCTCTAGTTAGGTACATTTCACTGGAAAATGACTTTATTCTAAATAAAATAATTTCAGGTCATCACATCTAAAAAAATATTCTTGTGCGATAACACCAATTGTGAAATTAAACTTCATTTCCACAATAGTATAAATGTAAAAGCGTTACAAAAAACTTTTTTCATTCTCTTTTAAATATTTCATATGAGAAAATTAAATTATTACACATTTGAATCGCACACACATATCAAGATTGTTTTCTACAGCTTCTAATTTGCAGAACATTTTGAACCTTGATTTGTTATCACAAAACATGTTAATATCAATCTAATGAGAATTATTAGAAAAAATATTTTACCATCTAAATCTAACGATAAGAGGTAATTTAAATGTGAGATTTTTTTTTATAGCTTACAAGAATTATAGAAAGATTACACTAGTATATATATTATGTATGTTATAACAGAGATGGTGTGACTCGCAAAATTGAGATCGGACCATTTTTTCAGTGTGTGCGCATAGGAGTATCCTGTTTCCTGAACAGCAAACGACGCCTCGAACATGACTCCTAAATAGGCCAAATGAAATATCGCCAAGAAAGTGAACAATCCATTAGCGAGCATGACGAAAGCATTATTCTTTTTGTACGTATGGATACAATTCCTTGAGCAAGCGCTCACGAGACAACAGGCACTGAAAATATTAGAGAGTTTTGTTCTGATCTTATATTCCACATAAGAAAACATCCCTATGCTCAAAAGCGCAGCTGAAAGTTGGAAGTTCAATCCATGAAGCAATGAAGATATTGAATACGTTGCAAAAATGGCGAAGAATTTTCCATAAGGTTTGCAAACGTTGAATACGTATGTCTTCAGCCATTGATGCATGGGGACATTCCAATAGATCACAACTTGCACCAATGATCTAGGTATTTCAATATAGAAAGGATCAGTCACGGAGACACTCCAGCTGCCATCGGTCTGATCTCCAAAGCATCCCGATATCATGAATGCTTGAGACATCACAGAGACGAAATAATGTGAAGCTCTAAAAGATTGGGCATCTCTGTATGCAACGATCCATTCAGAACTATCATCTGGAATATACCAAGGAACAAAACAGTTTGAGAGGAAGAGTGATATCAGAGCGACGATAACATTTTTTATTATTGCAAAAATCCAATGACGATTGAGGTATTTTTTCCCAAGAGACTGCTCGTACTTCCTGAACGAGACCCAAGGTCCGAGTATGCAGTTAGCTGGACACATTATATATCCTGCAAATGCAGCCGGACTCGGAGCATCTAGCATATATCCATTATCCATATCTATGGCTACAGATATGATCTTCATTGCAGCTATCATTTGAATGCCTCTAATTTGCTGCCACATCTTGGAATTGACCACCAAGTATTCGGACTGCAATAAGAATATGAGGACGGCTACAGAGGTAACGAGTCCTCTACGTTTTCTGTACAGGAGAGTCAGAATCATGAGGAGGCAGTAAGAACCTACGGTGAGACCCGCCGTCCACAGAAAGGCGAATCCTACATTGCTATAGAGGAGAAAGCTGCCGAGAAGTAAGCAAAGAACGTGTTTCACCACATTTGCTGGAGATCCGTACATTCCATATCCATAATGTGAAATAGCTCGGAAGCAGAGGTTGGTGAGAAGTACGTCTCGAGCGAAGACTGCTCCAGAAACCAGAGTGGGTGCTCCGCAGAGGGTAAGGTAGGATTCGTACTTCAGCCACTCCATGTTGATCATTTTTAGTGTTGTGCTAATACATATATTACTCCTTATATATGTATCGTTATTTGTTTATTGCTTCGTCTTAACTCTCTGCTTCTTCGGTGCGCAAAGATCACAACCGGCGTATTGACATAAACATAACCTAACCTTCACCATCGCAACTTTCAATTGAACTGTCAAACCGCTGAAGTGGCCTATCGGTAGCTAAATAATCTTTCAACTTTTGTGCGACCGGTTTATTATTAAGTCGGTTTGACATATTATCACAAGAAAAATATCGTCGTGCTCACAAATTTGAATTTTATAGGTATTGTTTTTTCTGATTAATTTTTATCAATAATAGGTACCTAATATGAGATACAAATCAATTATTTGTTCATCTTTTTATTTTAAAAACTGGATAATCAATAATTTTAATCCTTTTTTATTAAATTAATTTTTATTGAGTTGAAAAGGAAATAGAACGAAATTAAGATCAATTTTACTAACTGTAGTGTGATTTTGAAGAAGAGAAAGATAAAGAGGCTTAATCTGTCAAGGAGACTTGATCGTTTCTTTTGTTTTATGCCAATAACTTAGGTGGGTAAGGATTTATCATTAGATGGAGCTATCAAAGTTGTGCAAAGTTGACGCAAAGCATAATAAATAAGCTCTAATGAATATCAAAACTTTTGGCCTAACGATACAAAACTATCGATCCGCTCTTCAATCTGTCATTGACTGTTTGACAAATTACATGAGAAAATATTAATTATAAATAGAAAATAAATTTTAAAAGATAAAACGAATAGTTACCCTAAAAATGACCAAAGGAAGAAAAAAATCGAATCGAAAATAAGGATAAGGAAGACACCTATCGGCGAGATGTCACGTTAGTCCTCGCGCGATCAGCCGGCAGCTGATCGAAACGTACGGTCAGCGCGAACTCTTCAAGGAGACCAGCTCTCGTCTCTCCCCGGTTTTCGGAGCTGGTCTTCACTCCGTACCATTCGAGGATACGATGATCCACAGTGAGCCCTATCCTATATCCACACCCTTCTTATTATTATGTCACGTTGGGCTGAAACAAGCCTTTCACTCGAAGAATGTCGATTTCCTGAAAATAAATTAAAATATTGTCTTTCGGAAAATATGTTTTTTTTTTCAGAATCGAATAATTTGTTATGTTTCTCTCACGTGTTTGTAGATAAATTGATCGATTGCCTCTCTTATCTTTGTGTTTTGAATTGAATTGTTTTGATTTGATGTTAGTAAACAGTTCGTCAATGTTTTCTCGCCGTTTGCTTATAAATTCAAATCGCGACTAGGGCACATATCGAGTTTTGTAATATTGGATTGTGGAATGTAAAATTTTGTGTTTTGTGCAATTGAATGCAAAAAGATAATAAATATTGCATTGTTATGAAGATGTATTCTGTTTATATTTCACTCAGTTACCTATGGTATAACAGCATTACAATCAAACACCTAGGTACACGGTTTTTAAGAGTTGTGGACAGATAGGTCATTATTTTATTGAAAATTTCCAATGAAACCATACATTCTTTAATATTCATGTCGATTTTTACTCACAGCTGAAAGTTACCGATCTTTTATTCCTCATTTTAAAATTATGCATAATTCATATTGTAGTTGACAACAGAATTTCAAAAACACTCTTATTTTATTCATCTAACATTTTGCTTTCAGATGTCTGATTCTGAAGACGAGGACCGAGCTCAGGGAGCCGAGCGTGACAGCGGAGCTCCCGGAAGGCCTATATGGCGTACGAGTCGAGCCACCGATTCCACATGGAGCACCATCTCTCCATTATCATCGCTACGTTGTCCTTCCGTTAGAGCGGCACAATTTAATTCCTTGCTGCGTGGCCGGGAACTATGCAACTCCACAGACAGGATTATGCTCAACGATGCTGGAGATTTAGCGAGAAAATCAGATAATGGAAAATTTTATTGTGGCCTCAAAGTAAATAAACATTCTTTAATTGTACATTTGTTCATATGTATTTATTTTTAATTTCAATTGTATTTTTCAGGTTTCACCTTGTTTCTGCTGTGACGAATGTTGTGGTCCTCATTCAGGATGCCCTTGTGCTGCTTGCGCTAGATTAACTGCTTTGATAAATGCAACCAATCTTCGTGCTAGACAATCATCTTCACAAACAGTTCGTTCATCTCATCGGCTAATTTCTGCATGGAGTTGGGGTCCAGATCCTGGTAATATTGGTGTTTTTAATCTGTCCCAAATCAGTATATTACATCTCAAATATTTATTTATATTTTCAGATAAATCTTCTGTTGCTATTGTATTGGAAACAATAGGAGATGAATTAGTCACGAGAGCTCTTCAAACTTCAACAACTTGTTTACCATTAATAGCTCTAAGAGAACATTCGATTATCACTAAGCGCCATCTTCTTGCTCTCTCACGGTAATATTAAGTTCATATTTATATTTATAGGTATATCAATTGCAATATAAATACATAATTTACTTCACTTTTTTCTTTTCAGATCATATGACACTTCAGAAGAATTAGCATTAGCTGCCAGTGGAATTCGTTCTTGGCAACCATCATGGAACGGAACCCAATCTGGAGATGTTCCTCAAGATAAAGGAAACACTGAACCCGTCAAGTATGGAAAATTTATTGTTAATTTGAATTATTGTTTATGCTTTTCGTATAACGATTATGTACAGTTGCAGATCAGTTTTCGCTAAAGTTGGAGCACGCGCAGCATTGCGACTTGCTCTAGGCGTTGCAAGACGAGCGTGGAAAGGTGGTGAAGCTAGAGAAGAATGTGCCGCTTTACTAAGAGAGGCTCTTGCTGCAGTTAAAGCTTTGCCGACTCTTGCACTGTACTCTGCGATACCTCCATCAGATGATTTATGGCCTGAGCTAGTTGATGCTGCAGTCGACTTCTTGCATCAAATCATTTCTGGGTTATTGAAAGTTTTTTTTTTAAATGTTGTTTTTGGAAGTGCACTTTTTTTCAATTTACTACTTTTTGACTCACAGCGAAGCAGGATGTGCTGTTGGTTCTGAAGATTGGCAAACAGCTTTATGTTTAGCACTCGAATTATCTATTCGTCAAGGAGAACTCCCAAGAATACTCAAAGTTACTAGTTTATTATTGCACTTACCCACTCATGATAATAGGTTAACAAATTACATCACAAATTATTGATAGACCTGCATATGTTTTATTAATATTTTTTCATATTATAGATTATGTCCAGAAGCTTGTACTGCTCCTTTAGGCCCATTTTTACAAAAATTGAAAGATTTACAAATTCCTTCTATAGAAACAACTGATGAACCTGATGTTGAACCTTCATCAGAATTCAATCCTACACAAAAATACTTACGGTATAATATTTAGTTTCAAAAATTTTCACCATTTTAATGAATCATAACTAAATTGAGGTTAACATCTTCAGATCTTTAGAAGTTCCAGTCGAAGATGTCGGTATCAATGTGCGTATTGCTGGTGTTGCAATTCTGTGCCATTTAGATAGACTAACAATACCATTATTACCTCCTTCGACAAAATTGACTGTGGTGATTCTAAAATCTTCACTTTATGTGATATGTTTAATTTACTTTTTTCAATAATGAATTTTATGAAATAGGAAGAAGAAGATGCACGAAACGTGATGTGTTTAACTGTTGGAGTTAATGGCAATGGTCCAACTTCTCACTATGGAACAATTCGCGTTCGCCAAATAGCTTGTGCTGAATTGCTGGCTCTTCTTTTAGATGAAGACGGATCGCTTTATACGTTGACCTACGATCTTCTTGATCCTCATGTAGTTTTAGGTTGAACATGAATTCTACATTCACAAATATATTTTTTTCACGATACTTAAAATAGTTTTTTACAGGCGTTGAAGGTGAACGTGTGATTCAAATTGCATGTCACGCTGAAGGCAGACATTATCTTGCAATTGGTGCACGTGGAGGAGTGTGGAGTTGGGGTTTCGGTGGTAAAGGTCGTTTAGGATTAGGTGATGTTCGATCGAGAGACAGACCTACAAGAATTCCTACATTACGAGGACATCACATTATCGCTATAGCTGCTGGACCAATTTCAAGGTATTTTAAGATTCTTTTTTGTAAAATTTACAGTAATTCTAATTAATCAGTGGTAATAAATTTGTTTAAATAGTGCTGCCATAACCGCCAAAGGAGAATTATATGTTTGGGGTGAAAATGGTCAATCAGGAAATATACCACAGTTAGTTAAACTGCCACAGGGTGAAAAAGTTGTCGATGTTGCTTTCGGTGCAAATATTTATATTAATTGTTAACTTTTATATTCCTAGCGTGTACTGGAAACTAATATTATTCTCTTTTGAAGGTTGGGGCGATACTCATGCATTGTGTTGCACTAGTGCAGGTACAGCTTTCAGCTGGGGTGATATGGAAGCTAGCAAATCTACTGATGGTTCAAATTTAATTTCCTCAACTCCTACTTTGAAACCAATCCATTCATTGTCTGGAAATAGAATTGTAAGAGTTTATTGTGGAGCTAACTTTTCAGCAGTTTTAGATGATCGGTTTGTATATATCATTTTTTTTTTTGCACGAAATACTCATCAATAAATATGTATGTTATAAATAGATATTTATATCTTCATCCTTGTACATGTTATAGCTATTTATACATATTTTTTAATTTGATAGTGGTCGTATTCATACTTGGGGAAATGGAGAATTTTACAGATTAGGACATGGAAATACTGAAAATCAGCAAATTCCTAAAATCGTTCAGTCACTATCTGGTAATACTTTCCTTCTTTCATAACTTCATATATTTATATCTAATATACATTGATCGATACTTTTGTTGTAAAGGTAAAATTGTTATATCTATGACCGTTGGTGCTACTGGTGCTATGGCCATCACGGCTGATGGTGAACTTTGGAGTTGGGGAGATTCCCATCGACAATATCCTGTGAGATTAGATCGCATAGATGAAGTTTATAAAGTTGTAGGCGTTAGTTATGGTCCTAGTCATATTCTAGTTTGGAATAAAAAGAAAGCCCGCACTCTTCCTTCAACATTACCATTTATACTCGATCTCAGCGAAACAACATTCAAGTTCTTACATTTCTATATATTTTTTTCAATTATCTGTTTTTTTTCTTTTTAAATTTAATATTTTGTTATTTTTAGGCACATAGAACGGCTTTTATGGCTTTGCGGTGATTCTAGTGCTCAAGGCGAATCCAATTCCACCCCTTTATCGCCACAAGAATGTGAATGTGTTGCTATAGCATGTCTCAATCTTCTTCGCTTGCAGGTAAATCTTCAAAATTCTCTGTGTTTTAAAACAAAACCTAGATATCATCATCAATATTATAATTTTACTAAGCGTATTTGTACGTCTGTCTGTCTGTCTGCAACTTTGTATGGAAAATCGTCAAGCATAAATTTCATCCGGTGCAAATAATAGCAGCTTTGCGTCTTTTGCACCGCATTTAATTCGAGACTAAAAAATAATATGTTAATTTGGATCTTACAGCCTTTGCTATAAGATATATATTCGTGTGTCGGAAAAATCTGTATATACATTCATACAAATCTGACCCTTAATGCCGATTATCGATAGGTAGCATTTTTGAATATCAAGGTCACGTCGGCCGCGGCGTTCGCTTTGTTTATTTTTTCAAATATAATAATTAATTTTTGAAAACAATTAATTTTCGGCCATTTTGTTTTTTCGTCGCGTCTCGAAGTACGAATCGGATCGGATCGACCGGAAATTCGTTTCTGACCCTTCAATGACCGAACAATTAACACGTTTGGAAGCGATATATTTTTAATATTTTTTTTTTTAATTATATTACGAAATTCGAATGGCATTTTTTTATAATGACTAACAAAACTTTAAATTGATTATATAAATTGTATGGTTTGTTTATAATAACCGAAATATAATACATACATATGTATTATTAGTTTATTATTTAGTTTTGCTGCTCAATTGGACACTAAATGCTGTTCCAGAGGTTTATTTGATTTTTACTTTTTGAGTTCATTTTAATTTTGTTTTTTACAATAATTAATTATTCGAAAACATTTATTTTCAGCCATTTTTTTCATCGCATCTATAAATATATGTAAATCAACCGGAAATTCGTTCTAACACGTTTACAACTAAACAATATTTCAACTCATTCAGACTTGATATTTTCAAAAAAAATTGTACTCTTAGGTACTGCTATGTATTAATAAAACAAACAAAAAAATCTTTCTTAAAGAATTCTTTTCAATAATATATTAAATCAGAATTTAACTAATATAAACAAAAGACATTCAAATTATTTTCAATGTATTAGGTACGTCAATTTCTCTTAATATTAATAATTTTGTAATTTTCAAAATTGTGAGCGAGGGTAGATATAGAACGCCTCAAAAATTATAATCTTCGGACCTACTGCTAGTATATTTAAATGTTATACTCGTTTGCAGCTAGCTAGTTTGATGGGATTACGTACTGGAACATCTGGTTGGCGAGGGACAGCATGGGCTGGTGGTGTACGTGCTGCGGTTTGTGCTTTGGTTGGCGGAGCTGCTGGTCCTATAGCTCGAGAAGCTGCTCAACGAGCTTTAAGACATGGTTGGCCTGTTTTATTGCCGACTCCAGCTGAAAGAGCTCGTTTACTATCATCTCTATTACCCCAAGGTTGATTACTTTAACAATTTAGTCAAATATTTGAATTTGAAAAATGTAGCATGTGAATAAAATGTAAAAATGCATGTGGTTATAATTAAATCAGGATCTGAAGCTGCTGATGTGTCACCGGGAAAAAGATTTATGCGTGAGCTACTTGTTGGAGCTCTTCTAGCCGGTGGAGGATTACGTTTAGCTTTACGTCGCCATTTGCGCTCTGCTCCTAGTTCTACTATTAATCAAACATTGTTAGTAAATGCATTAAAAAATACTCCACAACAGAATGACTTAATTAATTGTCTGTGATTTATTTTCTTTACTTAGTGATGAAGATGATCTTGAAATCGAAATAAACTGTGATGATGACTGGACTTCTAATCAAGATGATTACGACGACCCTCCTCAAGGTGATTTTTCAATAGCCCTTTTGATTGTAAAAAGATAAAGAAAAACTAATTGATTTTTTTGTCTTTTTAGAAAATGAAATCATCTTAGATGAAACTAATCCAGATTTCACAAATAATGAAAAATTTGATGCTATACCTCTTTTACATCTTGTGAATATACATATAATTTTACATTTTGCACTCATAAGATATGGGAAAAATCATAATGTAATTTATTTTTCAGGTCAAACAGTTAGTTCGTAGCACAAGTGCTGCAACTCAAATCAGATTAACTGCTCTCGCTATGGGAACATCTAGTGGCGGTGTTAAACTAGAAGAAGCTACACCAAATAATCAAACATCTTCTGAAGCTGAAATATCTCCAACGTGTGATTTACTTTTACAATACCAAAGGTTCGATTAATTTCAAATATAAATTTTATTTTTCAATAATTTAACATTGTGTTTTATTGTAATTAAATTCAGACTACTTGTTTTGGAACTTCGTTCAAAGGAACTATGCATAAGAAAGGCAGCACGATCTTTATTAGCTAAACATGCCACTTTAGTAGCCAAACATGCCACAGCCACTTTACAAAAAGCCCTTCCTCTCGTTCAACAACCAAACTTACTTCCTGTAGTGTGGCCTCTTCTTAGTGATGATATAGTTGGTAAGTGAAAATAACATGAAGTTATTATTGTAATGTAATTACTTTTTTTATGATATAATATATGTTTTCAATCACAGGAACTGTTGTTTGTGAACTTTGTATATTATTAGCAATGGAAGCTAAACGGCTAGGTCCTGCTTTGTCTAGTGCAAATATTTTTCTACTTTCATTGCTAACTTACTTGGATAAATTAGCAAGTAGCACACCTATTTCATATGGTCTTGATAGTGATGAATTAGCATGGCCAGGAAGAGCCTGCAGGAAACCCGACGCACACTTACCAACTCTCAGAAAGTAATATATGAATTGAAAATTCTATATTTCAACTATAATTTGCTGACTTAAAATTACAAACCTCATCTAAATCTATTTTTTCAGATGTGATATAGAAAATGAGATAAAAGAAGGTGGTTTTTGGATTACTATATCAGGTCGAGTCTATGATGTTCAAGATTTCAAGTAATATATTTTTATTGTTTAAACATCAATTCATATGAAAAATTACTAAAGTGTATATTTTGTGAAGGTGTCATAATGGTGGAACTCAAGATTTGGTACGTAAACTTGCCGGTAGAGATGCTACAACAGCATTGGGTTCTATGCCTCATTGTTTACAGCTTCCCCGTCTCACGGCTGATTGTGTCGGAATTTTAGAAGTTCCATCTTGCACTCCAACGGTAATCATTTTTCTTTTTCATATTCCTTATGATATAAATGAATCTGAAGTTATATATTTTAATTTTTGTAGGAAATCAGTGCAAGTGTGAAGATGCATCACATTTTAGGCGGAGCTGCACGACACTTAGCATTAGCTTTAGGTCTACGAGCTTTTACCTTAGCTAAATCATTACCCGAACAACCTGCCGAACAAACATGTGCAACATTATTGAAAGCCCCATTTTTAACTGGCGGCTTACAAGTATGTATACTTTTTTTTTTTTATTTATTTCATGTTTTTGTGTATTCATGTAAAAACATGATTTATTTTCTTTATTACAGATTTTACAGCCTCCAAATCCTTTTGACGAAGAAAAGGGAGAAGCTCGTAGTCCTGGAAGTACAGCAGGAAGTACTCCATGTGCGCCAGCACCTCCTGCTCCAACAATTTCAACAGCACCTCTTCCAGGATTATCTACTAATGCTACTCCTGATTTATTTGTAGCATTAGCAGATGCTAAACTAAATGTATCGTTTTATCTAATTCCCAATATACCTAAATAGTATTGTTATTTAAAAGATGATTTTAATCAAATTACAGCCAGACTCTCTTGCCGCTTCTTTTTGGGCTGTGTTTAGTCGACATTGTGCCGGGATGCTCTCACCTGGTCCTTTTCCTGTTGATCATCCAGTCGAAGAATTAACTCGAGTATTAGCGACTGCCATAATGCATCACTTAGCATTGCAAGTACCAGCTTTGTATATTGCCAAGGCTGGTTTGTATAAATCTTTCTTTTTTCAATTTGTTTTATTCTTGTTATTGATGTTTCATATATTTTCTTTTTTACTTTATATAGAAGCAAAAGGAGACAAGCAATGTTTTGATGAGGTTTTGTCTGAGGTAGCAGAGGCCGTTTGGAAAAACAAATGGCGACTGGCTAGAGCTAGACAACAACTCGCACGCGGATATAAAGAAGTTAGTTATTATTATCGTAATACATACAAGATTACTTAAGTTTTTTTATACCTACATTTTTTTTTTCATACAGGTATGTGCACCGTTGTTGGAAAGAGCTAGATTTTTAGTCCATGAAGTGCGACCTGCAATTTCAGCTGCAGCATCAGCACTTCCTCGTCTTCCACCAACATTGCCAGTATTCCATAGAACCGTGAAACGTGTTATTTCTTCTAAAAATTTTCCATCTTCTCAACCTGACAAGTCAGTTGTTTTCCTTTTCGAACTATTTCAAACGAATTTTCATTATTCATTAACACCTATTATTTACAGTTCTTCTATAATGGAAATCAAGGAATCTTTTACACAAAAAGATTCTGAATTTGATCAATGTGTTCCACATCCATCAGTTCGTAAATTATCATTAGATGCTAATATATATGATGTACAGAGTAAATTTAATTTAGATGTGGCTGGGTCCACTAAAATTAAAGATGCAATTAAATCTATTAAAAAAGAGAGGTCTATCGATAATGACAGAATCAGTGCAAACGAAATGGAAAAGATAACATTAGAAAAATTGAAAAATCTCAGCATTGACAATGATAAAATCAGTCTTTCTCTCGATCATAATAAAATAAATGAAAAGATTGTTAAAGCAACCGACATTGAAAATTCTGAAATTGATGATAAAACACCTACAAATGACATGTCGATCAGTTCAATAAACGAAATGACTGACAATTCGTTATTGAAAGATTCATTGGAAGGGTCAGCTAAATTGCTTTTAGATACTGAAGGTGTCAAAATGGATATTGTTGATGAACAAGAAAAAGAACTGAGCAGTGCTAAAGACGAGAAAGATGTAGACACATCTGAAAGAGAGCATTCTGCTTTAGGTGGAGTTTGGTTAACTAAATCTGTTGATAATGCGTCAGGTAATTTGTTTATAGGTATACAATATATTATTTTCAATACATAATACACAGATTCTTAATTATATTCATTTTTGAAGGGTCGAATACTGCTTATGATGGATTGTGGAAACCTAAATTCAATATTAGCCCTGAAAAAAGAAAAAACATGATTAATTCTATCATCAATTTTGTAATGGCTGAAGAAGGATATGATATCGATATTATTCGTAAAGCAATGTATTACCAGGTAACTTGGAATTACTAACTTTTTTAATTGTTCTTTTTTCATACAATACTCATATAAAACTTGTTCTTTAAGGTTCGAAGAGCTGACATTCGTTTATCGGGGTACGAAGGCATACTTGAGGCTCTTTGCCACACTAGATATTTATCTATGCCTGTCCACTATATGTGCTTAGCTGGATCATTAGGAGCAAATGCTTGGCCAGTTATTGGCACAGAAACTGGTAGCAGCGGTGTCCAGCCATTAAATGGAGTTCCACTAGCTCCACCGACTCGCCGTGCTGCTTTATTACTGGCTCATTCACGAATAGCAAAATGGGCTTCAGAAGAAATTCGATCTCTTGCGGTTTTAAATGCTCCATCGTATGCTCTATATGATGATATTAATGAGAATTCACCACGTGCAAGGTAAATACTGTTTAATTACTTTCATTGTATTAGCAAATGTACCTATACTTTATATTTCTTCAATAGATTTCTAGTTTCAATTATGGGATTAGCTGGAGCGTTAGCTAAAGGAGGATGTCTTTCCTCGAGCGCTTTAGTTAACTGTGGCACTGCTGGCGCTGTTCTATCGATATTAGCTGCAGCTCCACCTTCAGTATTGACTCCTCAGACTATTGCAGTTGAAGACGAATTAGGAAGCAATGGTCGTTTGTTGACTGCTTTAGAAGAAGAAGCAGGAGCTAGAATTGGGGCTGTTTCATCACCATTAGGACCAGAATTAGCTGCTGCTATGAGATTAGGAACTAGAGTTGTTCGTGGCAAAGATTGGAAATGGGGCGATCAAGTAGTTATTTTAATAATGAAATTATTTTTTCTTTGTTATGAAAATTTACTATACTATATTTTTCCGATTTTATAGGATGGTCCTCCTCCTTCAGAGGGACGAGTTGTTGGGGAATTAGGTGAAGACGGGTGGGTTCGAGTTGAATGGGATACTGGAGCAACTAATTCATATCGGATGGGCAAAGAAGGAAAGTATGACTTACGTTTAGCTAGAGCTCCAAGTCCAGCTCCTAGTGCACTCGACACTCCTCATGGTCAATCAGACAAAGGACTCTTGGGTTTTTATATTTTATTGTAATGTATTTTCTATATTTGTTGGCTTTTGTCTTCAATTTGGTGCTCTTTTTGTTTTAGAATGGACACAGTGGCGTTGTCAACCTTCAGAAATAGTAAAACAACAATGTTTATTATTATTAAGGGCAATAAGCACTGGTGCTGGATTAGGCTGTACAGATCAAGAGGAGCCAGCTATTTATCCAGCTACCTTAAGAAATATTGCTGCTCTTCATCGCAGACTTCTAGCTGGCTCTGCGGTCAGAGGCCTGTTCCACTCTGCTAATTTACGATTGGCTTCTGGATTTTTTAATGATTGGACTGCAATGGCTTTCATTAGAGGTGTTATAATTGTTCAATTTTTTCAGTAAATTAAAGTGAATTTTTCATGTTTTAAATTTATTTTTACTTATACAGGATCAGCACAATGTTTTGGAATGAAAGCCGCTTTATGTTCTGAACCTTGGTTAGAATTGACTTTGTCTTTCTTATCCCAGGATGGTGATCCTCCAACTCTAGATCTGATTTATATGCAGGTATAATACTCATCAAATTAATTGATTAATTTAATATATGAATGGCTTATTTCATAAAAATTATTTCTTGCGACTTATATTTACATACATGTGCAAAATTTACATTTTAGGTTCAATGTGCTTGGCTTTTACGAAACGTATTGCCTGCTCATAATGGGTCGCCTTCGGAAAAATGTGAACTATTGTCTCAATTGATTTCTCTGGTGGGTAGGCGACTTCTAGCACCTCCACCATGTGATCCTTCACTTAGACCTGATCCATTATCCAGAAATATGTATACAGGTAAGCGTAAAACAAAAAAGCATATTTGTAAAAGACATGTGTTACATAATACTTCTTTTCGTACTTCAGATACCATCGGTGAAGGTGGCATAGATACAAGACCTCGCGCACTCCTCACCGCTCCTGGAGCTGGTGTTCTCGCTGGAGCAATAACATCTTTACTTCGAGCATTACATGCAGCACCAGCTTGGTCCAATTACTTGACTGCACTTTTAACAGAAAGACTGTGTCATGCTGCTCACGAAGTCTCATCTCCTGAATGGTCCCAATATATACACGGTGGATCCTTAAGTGCTTCTGCTTTGAATCCCACACTTAAATATGATCTTCAACCTTCGGATGAATTATGTTTGACAGGTAATTTCATATTGAGTTGTATTATTTTTATTTAATTATTTCATCTCAATACTATTATTAAATTAGCTGGTGTCTTGGGAGTGATTGGAAATCCTGAACACAGGCCTTATGTCGGTCAGAGAGTGCTTGTTGGAAATTCTCCCCCTAAACTGGCAACAGTATTACGAGTAGCTCCACGTGCACGATTAATAGTTCAACATGACGGCAACGATGTGCCTGTAAAGGTAAATTTGATTTTCTTCTTTAATCTTATCAATAATTGGTGAATTTAAACTTTAATTGTCATACTTTGTTAAAAGGTGGACGTTGAATCAGTACAACCTGCTGAAGAAGCATTTGAAGTGTGGCGTTTGCCTCCCGCTGAAGCTGCACTTAAGAGTTGGGCAACTTTATTGTCTATAGGAATCAGAGCTCCTCCTCTGCCGCCTCGTGAAACTTTAGGTTTTATTTTGAAATAAAGTCTAGTTTAAATTTTATAAATTGTGCATTAAATTTCACTTTGCGTTGCTAGGTTGGGAAGTTGACATAAATATGTTACGTTGTCAACAACTAGAAATGTTGTCGTTGAGTGCTACTAGTTCTTTAATGGGCTGTCAAGCTCGTCTTCGTTCTGTTTTTTGTCAGATTGATTTGACTAATGATATTTGTGATCACGAAGAAGAAGAACCAGGTAAACTGAAAATTATTCATTTGTGATACCTTGAGAGGCTAATTGAATTAAATTTTCAACAGATAAATTAAATGTCTTAGAGAGAGGACTTTTCATAAGAAAAATGATGTCCCTTGCAATAAGACCTTGTCCTCTCCGAGCAGCTCATACCTTGACTGATTTACGTAAAGCCATTCACGCATTGTCAGAACATTTAGCTGCAGAATTCGCATATGGTGAGTTTGATCATTACTCATATGATAGTCAAAACTAATTTTGTTTCTTACCTTATTTTATAATTGTAGGCCAAATTGAACAACACCTCATAGCTTCTGATGAAGCAGATGAAAATGATGCGCCAATTTCACTAGTATATGACGATTATCCTGTTCAACAAGGTGTTTATTACAAATATCTTTTTATTATTTTATTATCCTAGTTGAGTTTTATTTATTCAATTTTTAATTTATAGATTTGAAAGAATCTAAAGACACATCAAACTGTCCTTTGCTTCAACAAGTTATGGAAATGGGATTTTCTCGTCAAGCTGTGGAAACAGGAATAAATGCTCTAGGTTTGATTTTCATTTAAAGTTCTCAGTGTTCTACTTTTTTTTCGATAATTTCAATAAATTTGTAAATTTAGGTGAAACTGCAACTGTGGAAGGAATAGTAAGTTGGCTTTTAGAGAATTCAGCAGACGATATGAATGGGGATCAAGAATCAGAAAATCAAATTGAAAATTCGATGGTTAGATAAATGTTAAAAACTGATGTAATGTTTTGTAAAAACTAAAAAAAAAGTTTTCATTTCAGGTGTCTGGTTATCAATTTAAAAAACGTTGTGATTTTTCCACTGACGATGAATATGCAAGATACATTGCTGAAAGAGTACGCCCTGGCCAATCTGTTCGTTGCTGTCGCTCATTTGAAGAAGTGAAACTATTTTCATTCATGTATTAATTATTTTACATGTACAATGTCATTTATCTCACCATTTTCAAAATGTAGGTCAAGCAAGGTGATCTTGGCAGAGTCGTAAGAGTCGATAGAGAAGGACTTCATGATTTAAATCTTCAGGTTCTTATCTTTTCCTTTGATTAATTTTAGAATGCTTTCAATTAAATGATGAATTTTAAATAAAAATTAGGTTGAATGGCATCGTCGAGCTTCTATGTACTGGGTGCGCTTCATTCACATAGAGTTGGTCGGAGGGCCAGTGGGAGCCCTTGTCAAAGGCGGAAATGCTATACCACCTAGTGCTACAGAAGCACCACTCACAATTGGTGATACTGTACGTGTTCGCACCAGCGTAACCCAGCCTCGGTACAAATGGGGATTTATCGATCATTCTTGTATAGGAGTTATAACCAGTTAATATTTTTTTCATTATCAATCATATTTTAGCTATTTACAAGTAAAATTCATGTTATTTAATTATTTTTAGATATATCTGCTAATGGTAGAGATGTAACTGTAGACTTTCCACAACAACGTGAATGGACGGGACAACTTTGTGAAATGGAAAGAGTTACCAATGCACCATGTAAATTTTTCAACCAAATTTTCACAAAGTTGAAGTTTTTATAAAGTACCTATATAATTTTTTTTTATTTACAGTGGAAGATTCAACAAGTATAATTGGTTGGAGAGGTTGTATTAGATCTGTAAGAGTATCATCTGGTGCTTCAGGCATCACTCATTTATTAGATGGCATTCCACACACATATTGGCAAAGTGATTCTCCTAGAGGAAAGGTAGTTTTTATTCACATGTAGATTTTTGTAAATTCTACAATAAATGAACTCTTTTTTTTTTCAATTTAAGCATTGGATACGTATTGAAATGCAAGCTGGAGTTGCTATCAAAAAACTTGCCCTTCGTCTCTCACCAGCTGAAGGTTCTTACTATCCAATTCTCATATCTGTCCGAGCAGGTAGCACATTTGTGGAAGGTGAATTGAAAGATTTACGTACAGCTCACGCTCCAGCTCCAACATCTCCACCGCCATCTCATCATGTGATGCTTACTTTGTTAAGTGATATTAAACAGGTTTGTCATTACCTACCTATCTGTATTTGCTCAAATATGATATGAATTAATGTGATTTTCTAAATGCCTATTTTATTTTTAGTTTTATAGATGCATCGAAATAGTGATAAAACAATGTTGGAATGGTGGAATATATTCCCGTGTTCATGGCCTTCGTATAACTGGAATACGTTTACCTCATTCACATGCAGAGGCTTTACAGGTAAATTATAGTGAAATATAAAATTTAAGAAAGCACATCATAATAAAATATTTTAATGTTACAGGCAATGAGCTTTTTGGCTGAAGATTGGTGTGATAGTGAACCGGCTCTAACTAGCTTATATACGACTCCTGATTTACTTCCGGCTATACCCGATGACAGTCCTAAAGTAATTGATTTAAAATTTACAATATTTCAATCAGTATTTTCAAAAATTTAATTATAATTTTAGGTATATGTTTGGGGTCTAAATGATCGCGGTCAATTAGGTGGAATAGCTGGTTCAAAAGTTAAAGTTCCAACTCTACAAACTGCTTTCAGTATGCTTCGACCAATACAAATTGATGGTGGCTCGAAAACTCTTTTCATAGTTTCTCATGATGGGAAAGTATGCATTGCTGATCAGTTTCATTTTGTTTAAATTTATTTAATTTCTAATATTGCTATGGAAATATTTTAGCTTTATACTTGTGGAGAAGGCACCGGAGGGCGTCTTGGATTGAATCATTGCAATAACGTATCTACACCTTTAGCAAACCCTTATTTGTCTCAATATGTCATTCGTAATGTAGCAGTTCATTCTGGTGGAAAACATGCATTAGTGCTGACAGCTGATGGAAAAGTAAGTTCTTTGTTTTATCTCATCAATTGTTAATGATTGATATACAAATAATCTAATTTATTTCATTACAATTAGGTTCTATCTTGGGGAGAAGGAGAAGATGGTCGTCTCGGTCATGGAGATAAAAAATCTTTATTGAAACCTAAATTGATTGCAGCTTTAGAGTCTAATCGTATTGTAGCAATTGCAGCAGGTTCGGCACATAGTGCTGCGATAACAGCCTCAGGACAACTTTATACTTGGGGATTCGGTGAATATGGACGACTTGGTCATGGAGATCATGTTTCACAGTTGTCACCAAAATTGGTAAGTTTTCCTCTCTAAATTACATATTCTTTTTTCGCTAACTAAACTTTAATCATAAATATTTAACATTATTAGGTTGAGGCACTCAGTAAAGAGCGTGTTATTCAAGTTGCTTGTGGATCAAGAGATGCTCAAACTTTGGCTTTGACCGATCAAGGAAAAGTTTATTCGTGGGGTGATGGCGATTTTGGAAAATTAGGCCGTGGAGGTTCTGAAGGTTGTTCTTTGCCACAGAATATTGAACGTCTCAATGGACTTGGTGTAGTTCAAGTTGCATGTGGTGCTCAGTTTAGTCTTGCTCTGACTTCAAATGGAGAAGTAATATTGTTTATGACATTTTTTACTTATCAAATTGAAACTAAAACAAATTTTTATTATTCTAGGTATGGACTTGGGGCAAAGGTGATTATTTCAGACTTGGACATGGCACGGACAGTCATGTGAGAAGACCTGCAGTGGTAGAAGCTCTTCGTGGTCGTCGTGTTATTCATGTTGCCGTTGGTGCTCTCCATTGTTTAGCAGCAACGGCAGATGGATTAGTTTTTGCTTGGGGTGACAATGATCACGGACAACAAGGCAATGGTTCGACTGCTGTGAACAAACGGCCTGGACCTGCAATTGGCTTGGCATGCAGTGGTGGAGCTCTTCGAGTTGCAGCTGGATCATCACATAGTATTGCATGGGCTGCAGCTAAAATGCCACCCAATCCCAATCCGCAGCCTGTAACATTCACTAAGACTAGAGATCCACTTGGTGCTCACAGTTTAGGTGAAAAAAGATCTAATGATGATTTATTATCATATTAGTATTTATGAAATCGATAATATTTTTGTATGCATTTAGGTTTGTATGAAGCTGAAGAAGCAGCTGCTGCTAAAGAATCTCCGAAAGGTGCAAAAGAAATCCCATCTCTAGCTCAGCAAGTACTTGCGCTTGAACCCCTTGGATCTAGACAACATGCTCTTTCACTTTTATTGAATGCTGCTCATATTCTTCAGGTTCCGTTTATTTACTTGAATACATACAGGGCTTGATCAAAATATGCAGAGAAAATTTGATTTCAAACAAAGTATTATGTTTATATCAAATTTGATTTAACCCCCTTTAAACTCATCTCTTTATTTAGTTATGTGCTGATTTTCACAATTCCATAATTAGAAGCTATCCCGGAAGGCTTTATCTAGAAGGTCTTCCAACCTCTCTGTCATGGCTCTTTTGATTTCAGAAAATGTATAAAAAATGTGTTTGTGGGCATTATTTTTATTTAAAAAAAATCCATGTTTTACATTATTTTAATTTTAATTAAGATACAAATCATTAACCGTAAATATTGATCAAACCCAGTATTCTGTTTTTACCATGAAATATATTACTTATTTTTTTTATCATTACAGTCTAGAGCTATGATTGTTGAAGCTTTGAGACCACATTGTGCTTTACCTGGTGAACCTCCTCTAAGTTGTCCACCCAATAATACAATAGAAGAGGATATTATTCCTGATCTCGCTCGTGATGGCGGTGGTGAAGCTCCAGCTGATAGGCAAAATCTTATTCCTGTGAGTTATTTATTTCTCTTCAATGTTATTCTTACGATTAGTTCATAAATCATCTATTTTATAAATTATTATTTCAGAGCTGTGTTAGTACTCCATTGAGTGGGTCGTTAAGTTCAAGACACTCAACTCGTATGTCAGCTAGTGCTGTTTCTGTTGCTGCTGTTACAATGCCAAGTCCTCCTCAAGATAAGCCTCCAGTGAATATTATTTCATATTGTTATTTCTATAATTTCATAATTGAATTTCAAACATACTCTTTTCAATTAAGGTCGCTTTGGATGATTTTACTACTCTATTGGGTGAATCTGAAGCTAGAGGTTTATTAGAACTTTTAAGATTGGGTATTGCAGGTCGAATTGAATCTCGCAATAGTCCATCAGTTATCACAGCTGTTCTTTTAGGTAAAATAGAATTATGTTTTCATAATACTTATGTGTAATTTTCTTTTATAACATTATCCATTTAAAATTTAAGCAATGTGCACCAGTAACGAATCAGTTCAAGAAACTGTACGGGAAGCATGCGTTAATGAATTAGAGCAAGCTGGAAATGCCTCTCCTACACCACGACCTGTTGTGCAAGAGTCTCCACATCCATATCCTGATGATTGCTCTCTTTCTGGTCACTTGAGATAAATTATAATATGATTAAAGTCTTACTTTTTTTATAATTTCTCATATCCAATTTCAGGCGAAGTTCGAATTCCCGGTGCTGTATCATTACGTATAGAATTCGATAGAATGTGTTCTACTGAACGGCGTCACGATTGTTTAATTTTAATGGATTGTCATGATCGTGTTTTAGCTGCACTTTCAGGCAGAGATCCTCCAGATTGGTCACCGGATGTTACAGTTGCTGGTTAACATTCATTTTGATTTCATTTTTATGTGTTTTTTGAATTTGTCTGCCTAAACTATTCCTTTTTTTTTTATTTTTAAAGGTGATTGTATTCGTTGGAGATTCACAAGTGATACTTCTGTTAATGGATGGGGATGGAGATTCACAGTTCATCCTATAATGGCCTACCCCAATTCTAATGTATGTTTTCATTCAGCGATTCATCATGAAAATACCTGAATTAATTTTATCATATTATTTCAGGATATGGGATCAGATAGAAGAGTTTTGTCAAGTGCATGCGTAGAACTTGCTATGAAATTACTGGTAGCACCATTGCCTCCAGATCATCCTCTTTCTAATCGGCTTTGTTCAGCTCTTGCTCACTGTATTCTCCTTCCATGTTTAAGTATGACATCAATTAAAATAATCTTTTATTATGAAAATGATACATATCATTCTCATTAAATTATTTTTAGGTGCATCACAAAGAGCGTGGGCTGCAAAAAAACTACGATCTCAAGTCACAGCTGGATCACAAGTGGACGTTTCATCAAACAGTATTAGATCTCTAGCAACAGCATTGCTTGCACAATATGAATATGAAGAGCCACTTGTGAGAGCTGGAACACATTTGATGCATTCTCATTATTTACGGGTAAGCAATATAAAATGCTATTAGCAATAATTATTATATTGTTCTCTACATATGACTTTTTGTAGGAATTGACATCTCTTTCGTGTCATTTACATATTGATGCACAAATGTGTGTCGGAGCAGAGGCTGTTCATTGGGGATGGTTCCGTCGATATTGCTTAGCTTTAAGAACAGCTGATGCTTTAATTCAAAGGTTTAATATAAATAATTTTTTCACATATGTAATTCAATTAAGATTTCAAAATATAAATTTTCTTTTAGATCTCCTTTACCATCCGCCTTTTGCATTGAAGTAAATAAAAGAATATCAGAAGTCGGATCATCTACTAGCTGTATTTCTTCAGCTGATAGTGACAATGCATCTTCTTGGGAAGACCATAGTGTATTTACTCGTCAACATGATGAACAACTTTTGCAATGGCTGAATAAGTAAACTCGTTATAAAATATGTGATCAATTACAAATTATTTGCACTATAATAGTTTTATTTTTTTTATTTTCAGGCGTCCACAAGACTGGTCAATGTGGTGGGGCGGAGGAGGTGGAGTAGTTTATGGTTGGGGTCACAATCATCGAGGACAATTGGGTGGTGTCGAAAGCGCCAAAGTTAAACTGCCAATAGTTTGTGATGCTTTATCAAGTTTGCGTCCTGCAAGACTTCTTGGAGGAGAACAAACTTTATTGGCTGTGACACACGATGGCAAGCTTTATGCAACTGGTAAATTTGTTTCAATTTTGATATTGAACTGTTAATTTTGATATTTGCTGTAATAATCATAAATTGTTATTATCACAGGCTATGGAGCTGGTGGGCGTTTGGGTATTGGTGGAACCGATTCCGTACTTACTCCAACACTCTTAGAATCCATCCAACACGTTTTCATTACTGATGTAATTTTATTGTATTTGTATAATTTATTTTGTATTATTGACTCCTTTTTAACTTAAAATATATAAATCAAATTACAGGTAGCATGTAATTCTGGTGGCAAGCATTGCCTTGCTCTCTCTGCAGAAGGTGCAGTATACAGTTGGGGAGAAGGTGAAGATGGCAAGTTGGGACATGGAAACAGAGCGTATGATATAAAATTATTTTTTACTACTAGGTACACTTTATATATTTCATAATTGATACTAATTGTCAATTAATATTTTAGACAATATGATCGTCCAAAATTGATAGCTGCCTTAGTAGGCGTAGAAGTTATAAAAATTGCTTGCGGAGGAGCTCATTCTGCATGCATATCAGCAGCTGGTCATCTGTTCACTTGGGGAAAGGGTCGTTATGGGAGATTAGGTCATGGTGATTCTGAAGATCAACTTATCCCTAAACTTGTGAGTAGATGTAAATCATAGCCATTTTTTTTGCATTCAAATTTCATTCAAACATGTTTCAATATTTACAGGTTGAAGCGCTTGTTGGTTATCGAGTTATTGATGTAGCTTGCGGCTCTGGAGATGCTCAAACATTATGTATTACTGATGATGATAATGTGTGGTCGTGGGGGGATGGAGATTATGGAAAATTAGGTTCTTGTGAAGTTTTATTTATTGCAAATTGTTTGAGACACCTTTCGTTTATTCTAATCAATCCATTTTGCAGGTCGTGGTGGTTCAGATAATTGTAAGGTACCTTTAAGAATAGAATCATTGGCCGGATTGGGAGTTTCTAAAGTGGAGTGTGGATCTCAGTTTTCGGTCGCTTTAACTCGTTCAGGAAGTGTATACACTTGGTAATTTCATTCATACAAACACCATTATTTCGTAGTGTACTCGAAATACGAAGAAAATATTCTTGTTTATTTCATAGGGGCAAGGGTGACTACCACAGATTAGGCCATGGGAGTCCTGATCATGTTCGGCGTCCTAGAAAAGTACATGCATTGCAAGGACACAGAATTGTTTCAATTGCTACAGGTACAATTTTCACCAAAAATAATAATATTTATTGCTGAAAATAAAATATTTGTTTCCTCAGGATCCCTTCATTGTGTCGCTTGTAGTGACACTGGAGAAGTTTTCACATGGGGAGATAACGATGAAGGACAGCTCGGAGATGGAACAACTGCACCTGCTCAGCGACCCAGACCTGTTTTAGCCCTTCAGGTTTTTTTATCAATATGGGTACTTATAATAACTCAATAATTTTGAAAATTATAAATATTATTATTTTCTAGGGTAAAAAAATATGTATGGTTGCTTGTGGATCAGCCCATACAGTCGCTCTATGTCGTGAACCAACTCGAGCACCCAAGGCTCCTTCTCCACCACCATTGGAATTACATCTTTTACATTTGTTACCAGCAACTGCTCTACATAACAGATTAGTGGTGTTGCACCAAGCGGCTGAAATGTTGATTCCCCTGTTACAAATTCTCACTCCAAAAACTATTGAAAAATTACGTTCACTTTTACCATATCAAGCCAAAGAAGTAGCTTTTAGAAAAGTAACACATATTTCTTTCGCATATGTACGTGTTTTTGATTGCATATTCTTCACATAAATTTTCACTTTCTCAGATTGTGATGAATACAATGGTGCGCGATAGACAACACGGACCTGTTGTTGAATTGAGAAGATTTGGAAGACGTTCAAGATCGAGTACATCGGCTGCCGGACGTACCGTGTTTGCTCAAATGGTCCAAAGACTTCCTCTTCTCACGCAGGAAGCACTCGCTTTGCCACACCGAGTATGGAAAGTCAAATTCGTAGGCAAGTATAAGTGAATTTGTATTTTCACAATTAAAGAATATTTCTAAAACTAAGTTTAAACATAGGTGAAAGCGTTGATGATTGTGGAGGAGGGTACAGCGAGTCAATTGCTGAAATGTGCGAAGAATTACAAGGAGGTATTGCACCTTTACTTATAAGGACTCCTAATGGTCGGGCAGATGCTGGTGCTTCAAGAGATTGTCTACTTTTGGACCCATCAGCTAATTCCATTCTTCACCTCAATATGTTCAGATTTTTAGGTAAACTCATTTCATTTTGTATTTAATATTTATTTCTTCCATATTAACTACAATTTATTTTTGAAAATTTCAGGTGTATTAATGGGTATTGCTATACGTACTGGGTCACCTTTAGGATTGCACTTAGCAGAAGGTGTTTGGCGGCAATTAGGAGGTCAACAGCTGCGTCCCACTGATCTGGCAGAAGTAGATGCAGGGTTTCTTCCGGCTCTTCTTTGTATCAGAGATATGACACCAGATCATTCTGTAAATGATTACAAACCTGTATATGCCACCTGATATATTTTTGGAATTACTCAGTCTTATATTTGTTTATAGGAATTTCAATCATTGGAATTACCATTTTCAACACCTTCTGCATCAGGAAAAGAAGTTCCCCTTAGTACTCGCCATCGTCGCATAACTCCAGAAAATCGCCATGAATATGTTTCATTAGCATTAAATTATAGGTTAATATATGTATGAACATATTTCTATCAAATTTTATTCATGTGCTTATAATCTATTTCTATTATTTCAGACTACACGAATTTGATGAACAAGCATCAGCAGTGAAAGATGGTGCTTCTCGCGTAATACCCGCTCCATTATTAGCACTTTTCAGTGCATCTGAATTAGAAGCTCTTGTTTGTGGTTCTCCAGACATTCCATTGAATGCTCTTCGATCCCTAGCCACATATAAAGGTAAGCATATCCTATTTATGAACAATCATATTTTACATCAATTTTCAATGTCTTTTTATTCTTTAGGTGTCGATCCGAATGCTCCTTTAGTGCAATGGTTCTGGGAAGTGATGGAAGAGTTCAGTAGCGCCGAGAGATCACTATTTTTAAGATTCGTTTGGGGACGCACCAGGTTGCCTAGATCTCAAGCAGATTTTCGTGGTCGTGATTTTGTCCTTCAGGTTTTAGATAAGTATCAGCCACCTGATCACTTCTTGCCTGAGAGTTATACTTGTTTCTTTTTACTAAAAATGCCTCGTTATTCGTGTAAAATTGTTCTACGTGAAAAACTGAGGTACGATTTCATTTTCAGTCATATATTTATTTCATTACTGTAAATTTTGAAATGTATTTTCATTGTATTTACAGATATGCTATTCATTTTTGTAAAAGTATTGATACTGACGAGTATGCAAGAGTGGCTCTATCGGCTGCGGACAGAGCATCGTCAGAAGAAAGTGGAAGCGACGAAGAAAGACCTTAATTTTGAATGAGTTGGCTATGATTTCAATTAATATTTATGTTTTATGCTACATAGTTCGAAGCTAGCTATTTTTTGGCTTTTTTCCAAAATGTGGATAGTAATAACGATATTAACTCAATTATATTTTCCAGAATTTTTTTCACTGAAATACAGATGCATATGTATAATTTTTTTAAATATACAATAATAATTTGTAGAATGTTCCTTCCATTAAATTTTATTACACAAATTTCGATTTGTTTAATATTTTTCTACATTTTAACATTTTTACAGAATAAGTTTTAATGAAAAAAAATTTAATTAACGCTTAAATTGAAATTCTGGAAAATATATTTATTACAAAGAAAATTATGAGATATTTACTCTAATATTTTTTTCATATACTATTTACTCTTAACTAGGCCTTTTGAACACCATTTAAATCAAAAATCCTCTTTGCACAACTATCCTATGTATTTATGTACAAGCAAAATTATTATGTGTATGTTTATTTTTTGTTTACAAAACATATCCCTAGTTAAGAGTTACAAAGCACATAAAATAACATTTATTTTGTTACAAAATATATAAGTGCTAGATAAAATTCATCTAGTCAAATATTTTTCGTTCATATTACATACATATGTATATACCTACCATATTTAATTATAAACAGTTAATGTGTATTATGTAAATGCTTTTTACTGAAAAAGGTCATAATGATAAAGCACACACATTGAAAAATGAAAATAACCAAATTCTCAATCAAATCGCTAGAATCTCTATTCTTGTATAATTATATGATCTTTGAAAAAGAACAATTATATGTTTGTATATTTACATTTCAAATTATTTTACAGACTGAATTTACTATAATTCGAAGTACTAAGTACTAATTCTGTAAAAGTATTTATTCGAATAAATTTCATTCTGAAAAATGTATTATTACCTAGTTATAATTCTTTTTGATCAGAAAAAGTCCTCGACTTATGTTATTTTCGTTAAAACATAAGTTTAGTTCTGTTATTTTAATGTAGCTTCATATATGTATATTTTTCTTATTTATTCTAGTTATTCCAATTCAATTTTGTGTATAGTCAAGAATTCTCCTGAAAATTCTATGTGTATTATTCGTGAATGTATTATATTGCATTATTTCTAATTTTACAATAGAAATTAATCTGGTCTAACCCAACGTTTCCGTAAAACACTAATGTATTATTTTCATTTCTCTTGAAATATTTTTGAGGTAATACTAATATGTATAAGCATTTTGCAAGACTGATATCTTTTTTATTTTGTAAACGAAAAAAACTTTTTTTTATATTATTTGAGGAATAATATTTAATTTGTTGAATTTTCATTATTTAAAATTATAATTTATTCAATGTTTTAATTCCATTATATAGGCATGTCATAGATTTCAACAAACAAATCTATATTTATGTAAAATTAAATGTGATAGCACTCACCGAAATTGAAAAATTCGAATTTCATCTTTATTGCAAAAAAGATAACTAAATGTTAGTAGAATTGACTTTTTTCGTAACGATTTTGTAGTGGCTCTACAATCGAGAAAGTTTAGTAGCATCTCACGCTTCTAGCATCGAAATACATGAATTTTATAGATAATCAATTAATGTTCGAACAAATGTAATGATGTTTATGTATGTACCTATATTTGAAGGCACAATCATTTCAATCTATGATCTCATGATTTGTATGTATATTTGCCATGCTTGTTTATTTCTTTACCAAAGCATTTGTTGCTTCAGCACTGATGATTTACGTTTAACGATTTGTTTTGAATGTACAAACCACAATCTGAAATCTATTTCACTGTGATTTTTGCAACTTTGAGCTATTTTATAGTGATACCATATTTATAATGTGATTTTAAATATATTAATAAAACGCTCTTATTTAACATGAATTTTATTGATTCTCATAGTGACTTTGATTCATTGTGATGATTTTATTTATCGGATTTAATTAAAATTAACGATTGACTGAATAATAACAGTTCATATGTGGACGAGTATAAAACCAGTCTTAATTTCAGCATCATTTATTTTTTGTTATTTATTTCACAAACGTTAGTATTGTCCATAAGTAGAAAAGTGTGGAAATATTTGATTATCCCTTTGTTTTTTGCCACTTGGGTAAATGTTCACATGGAACACGCTAAATGTAATACTATGTCAGTTTGAATCTACAATTGATCAAAAATCAATGTTGCAACAGCTATTGACATATTTTTTTCATGTTTCTTTCAAAGAGAAGGTCAAGGTAAAAAACAAAAAGGAGAGAAGTGATCCCACTTTCTACCATATTTTCAAATGTAATGCTGTTAACACTGGCCATGGTCAAATGGCAACACTGGAACTACGCTTGACGTTTTGATAGTTTCTACATTGTAGTATCGTAAACTGAACGAACTCGTTCATTTACTATCGGGTTATGTTTAGTTCACAAATCGATAATAAACATGTCAGATCATAAGTTTGCATTACGCCAACTTAAATTTCCTCTTTGGGCGTCAGAAGCTCTCATTCGCATTGGTAAATAATGTGTTAAAGAATTGCCAATATTCATCTGTTGTTCGAATGTCAATATTCTAACTTAGCCTTCATTAATGGCAGTCATACAACGGATGAAGCTATTGGATGGTCATATCAACAGTATAATTCTCAACCGATATCATAAAAAATCCAAACTTATTTGAGATTTATGCCATGGATATACCCATTCAGTACTCAATTGTTTGATTGTAACAAACATTTAATTTCAATTCTATTTCAGAACAACTATTAGCAGGAAAAAATGTTCCGACGTCCAAACAGATTGAGATGGCTAATGATCTTATGAAAGAGTTCATATTTTGTGAATCTGACCGAAGAGGAGCTAAAAGACCGACGGCTCTGAATCCACTCGAAGAATTACATGTTTTGGATGTTCTTTGCGAATACTTTTCAGGTTCGCTAAACGAAACTGCTCGCAATTCTATATTCTTGTCTCTCTTCGGTGGTCCAGATGCGCCTAAAAGGATCAAAGTTTTATGCAAACTTGCTAGTATGGCTATTTCAGCATCAGCTTCTCCTGTAAGTGTTTCAATTATACTAATTACTATTTTATATTTAGGTATATCGTATTAAAGCAATTTCTTTTTAGGTTTTAAATGCTGTTGGTGTGTGGTTGCAACAGAAAGGATGCGGTTCAATTTTAGCTATCAAATTAGCTCGCAGTATAGTGAGAGACTATTTTGTTCTGCATCCGAATAATGAAGCTATTCTAAAAAATTTACCAAACATTGCACCACATTTTGTTTCAAACTTGATAGCAGCAATTGTAGAGATGTACTTGAAAGACGGAGCGGAAGGAACATTTTCTCTACCGCCAAAAAATTTACTCAAAATAATCACTACTTGGGTAAACAAATTGCAAAAATAATCGATTTACTAGCTGGAACAATATTGTATCATAAAAATTAAGAACTCGAACTAAAAGTTCAATTAATCTAGCTTTTTATTTATCATTTGAATATATACCTACATACATTAAATATCCCAGTGTAAATTTTAATATACTATATTTTTATAACTAGTTTTTTTTCCCACATATTTCACTAATAGGTTTGCTCTGATCCGAAAATATGCCATACAACCCAATTAAGCGCTACAGCTTTTCCAAGCGGAGGTATTCCTATGTCTCCTGTTTCACCGTTGACTGGCCTCATTCAGTGGTGTGCTTTAGCACCACTATATATAACTTGTCCAGAATCAAAAGGTGAATTTGTTTTCATAACATTCCTATTTATAAATCTATTATTTTTCTTATGAAATCATGTACGTAATGTATTATTCATTTGTAGAATCTAAAACGAAAGAAGTGGTTCCGTTGAAAAAAATCAAATTGGAAGTCTATCCCGAAGTCATCAGCGTCGATTCACAAGAGTCTTCTGCAGAGTTTGACCTTTATGGAAAATTACATTTGGGTGTGTTACAAAGTTTATATGAAGGAAGAAAATTGCAGGGTTCATTAACAGCTGTGAACGCTCAGAATTTATCTCAAATAGTTACTCCTATATTATTTAGAAGAAATCAACTTCAAAATATTGAAAATCCTGCTGTAATTGATGAAAAACTACAGGTAGGCATATTACGATAAATTTTGCTTTATTGTTTTGATATCACAATTCGAATCTTAGTTTTTCTTTGTTTGATTTCAGATGTGTTTAAATAGAATATCACAAGCTATTCAAATCGCATTATCAAGTAATTGTGTTTATGGAAATGTATCAAATCTTCTATCGACGTTGGAAGGACTTCCTGAGAATAGAATGTTAAGAATAGTAATAAAGACTCACAGACAACAAAATTAGTTATTGAAAATATTTTATTTGAAGAATCATTGAAATCTATTTTTTTAAATAATTAGGAATATAAACTGTTTTGATATAGTGATTGTATTATAAATACTGTATAATGAAATTGTAAGATGTGTAATATGAAAGATTAAAATGGTTTAAATCGTCTCGACTGTTTAAGCAAAGCAATTTTCTTTTTATCATCTTCAAATTTTTGTCTCAGCGCAATGATATGATTCATTTTTGATTCTCTAATTTGGAACGTATAAAAGTTTTTCAATTGTTTCTTTTTCATGTTAGCGTTTTTGGCTGCAGCTATTTTATCAGTGACACTTTCTTTCCGTTCAAAGCCTTGTTTTCTGCTTTGTTTTGTAACCGTTATCCATCCTTCATCGTCCGCTTCCGTCAAAGCCTTTTCACGTTCAACTCTTTCTTTAATCTCTCTATCATAATTTTCCATGTACGTGTTAATTTTGCTTTGTAAATCTTTAATATTAGGAATTGAACTGTTGTAGTTTTGAATCCATTTCATCACACCGGAAGTCAATTTGGGAGAATCTTCCGTAGGTTTCAATTCTTTTAATTTTAGCGCTTCTTGCAGGCCTTTAGAGTTTTCAAAAATTACATATCCAACTTTATATCCTATTATAGATTTTTCATATAATAAATCGATCTCATCTTTTTTATCGGTGGACGTAGGTTTGTCACAGAGTTGTACGCGACTGACTTTCCCAGCTTTAGTGAACAACTCTGAAAGGAAGTTTTCATTCACAAAAGGGGGGATATTTAAAATAAATAAAGTGCGATCGCCGGGTTTGCTTTCGTTTTCTCCTCGAACGGCATGCTGTTTTATGTATAAGGTATGAGTTGTGATACTGTCGCTTGAAGTTTTCAAATATAGAACTGGAAATGAAACGGAAAATTTAGACCAACGTAACTACAAGCTGTGAATAACAGTCTAAACAATCGACTTTACTAAGATAACGAGTGAAATATACATTCATAACAAAATTTGTGTTGAATGATTTTGTTCGTCAAAATTCCAAATGTAATAGATTTTTAGGTTAAATTAACATTTTACCTGACGTATCAGTAAAATCAATATAAATATGAACAATTCATTGAAAGTATGAAAAATAAAATTATACCGAAAATAAATGAAAAAGTATTAGTCAATAATTGATTACTTTTGAAATCTTCAACGTTCCGCGTGGCCATGTTTGTAAACAGCTGATCGCATTTGACAACTGTGGCCTAAATAATCTAAATCGTGTCTAAGAACCGACGAATTATCTAGTTTGGATTTATTATTTTATAAATTGAAACTATTTAAACCGCGATTAATTAATTTTCAGCGCATAGGTAAATAAAAAGAATAATAAAAAATACGAAAATGTATTCTTTTGGACTGGATTTCGTACTTTTTGAGAAAAAAATACGAAGTGCGTAAAATATGTTTGAATGAACTTTCATTATTTGATCGATTTCGTTTGCAGAGATAAGAAGACGAAATCGAAACAGATAAAGATGAAATTTGAAAACGTCGATGAGCGATAACGATTCCGAATATTCGATCGGATCGGAATATTGGATTTTATTCGTGTTCGAAAATCTAATTGCAAATTTTGGACATAAATTTAGTACATAATAAAATTGTAATAAGAACTGTAATAGCTTGCAAAAATATAATTTCTTGTTCTAAAAACGATAGAAAAATTTAAACTATAATACATCTATCGATAAAGTCTATATTTGTTCCCAAAAGTCGTCGCGCACGATGCGCGTAAGCGATTTTGAGCGGCGCGGCGATCGCGGCACCGTGACAGTTCGAGTTGACAGGTGTCGGTTCGCGCGTCCGGTTCCCGGGTTAGGTTAGAGTGGAAGGGGCGCGAGGTTTCGCGCGCTCCAGGGGCGGAGGCCCGCGTCCCCGCGCGCCCCGCCCCTGTCCCGGGCCGCTCGCCCGCCGCGACGACTCCTCGTTCGCCTCCGGCTCCGGATCGTGGCAGCTGCCCGAGGACCCGCGCATCTCCAAGCTGCTGAGGAGGCTGTCGTGCGAGAGCGATGCGGTCTCTGCCCGCGCGCTCACCGTCCGCCTGCGCTCGGCGCTCGCCGCCCCCGAGAACGGCAGATACGTGCGGAGATGCCACGAGAGCATCGCCGACTCGCTCGCCAACGTGCTGCACGAGGCCGCCGACGGGGAGACGCGCGACCACGTCTCCGCCACGCTCGGCAGGCTCGGCCTCGCGATGGGCGCCGACTTCCCGCGACACCTCGACTGGCTCTCGAAGGCGTACTCCGACCTGCGCAACGACGAGGTGAAGGCGCTGCTCGCCGGCTCGCTCGCGGAGACGTTCCGCGGCGAGGCCGAGCTCGACTCGCCCGCGCTCTCCGACCACTCGGACGCGGCGCTCAAGCACCTGCAGAACGTGATCGAGTCGACCGACTCGGCCAAAGTGTTCGGCGTCGCCGTCGACGCGCTCGCGCTGCTCGCAGACCTCTACCCGGACGCGTTCGCGGCGAGGTTCGTCGACACGGTCGACATTCTCATCGGATGGTACATGCACACGGAGAGCGGCGAGCTCAAGGAGTTCGCTCTCGAGACGCTCGAGAAGTTCTCCGACTACTGGAGGGCCGACGGAGGATTCTCGGTCTCGCTGCTCGGCCAGTTCGTCGACGACGTCGTCAACTGCGGTCGCGCGCTCGAGTCGGCCTCGGACGGCTCGGCGTCCTCCTCCGACGAGCCGGACGCCCCGGAGAGATCGCTCCGCTCGATCGCCTCGGTCATAAACGTGTTCGACACGGTCGTCAAGAGCCTCGGCGATTCGAGCCCGAACGAATCTTCGAAGACGGTCGCCTCGGCGTTCCTCGCCGAATCGTTCAGGAAGCTGCTCGAGACTTTCGCCGTCTCGATCCGAGTGAAGCTCGACGACGAACTGCTGCTCGCCGGCAACGAATGCGTCTACCTCTATTTGGACCGGCTGCGCGCAAACGTCTCTTCGGGAGCGGCGATCCTGTACGAGATAGTGGAGACGGAACTGGAAAACGTCCACTCGATGAACGACAGAATCGTCCTTTCCCTCTTGGACGTCATCAGAAAAATAATAAAAGAGATCTCGTCAAATTTGACCTCATCTTTCATCAAATCTATCATAGGACCGGATTCGCGCGTACCCGAACTGAAGAACTCCCAAAACGTGCGGATTCGATCGGACGTAGTTTCGGTGTATCAAAATTTATTGAATTTGAAGAATATACCTTTGCTGCAGGACGTCTATCGCTACGTGTTGGAGGACGTGGAAACGGCGTTCAAAGTATTGTTACCGGGAACTGAAATTTTGCCTCAAAACTCGAGCGCACGCACCTATTCCGTCCCGGAGGCCGAATATGAAATCGTCTTTTACCTACAATGTTTGTCTGACATTGCGAACGCTAGCAATTCTATTATTGGAATGTGGGCCCTTCAACCTAGCATATTAGAATTGTTGGCCGTGAAAATGATTCCGTTCGATAAAACTCTAACAGTTAACTATCCGACCGTACAATATTCTATTATATACCTATTATATTCTCACTGCAAAAAAAATAATCATTTTATCGCTTCGAGCGATTTGATCGGATTCGGTCAACAAAGACCGAACGTATGCGACATCTTGAGGATTTCCAGTATTCAAATCGGAGATTCTTCCAGTACGAGTCCTACTTGTGGGCACTTCGGGATCATTCTTGGATTATTCAAGAAACTGTTTCAAAGTAAATTACCTACGGATACGATCGCTTTGCTTCTCAATTGGACGTCCGATATATTCAGCCAGCTAACGAAAACGTACATAACCGTATTTCATCTTAACATTTTAGTGGAGCTCGTAATCGACTGTATAAATACTGGATTCACGACTAACGAAAGGATTTTGAAGCTTACTATAAATAATTTAGAAATATTGGTGATGAATCGTAGTATTAGAGCCAATAATTACATTATGAATAAGTTAGCTGAATTATGTATGCTTCACATTGATAACAATAACGTGAACATAAAAAAGAAATTTGCATACATTTTCACATTTGTTCCTATAAATCTCACCTTAGACCTGATCATTGCACACAATGCAAAATGCGAACGTTACAAATCGAAACAATATACTCTGGATTTGACAAATATTAAATGTTCACAGAAAGAACATTTGATGAAAGACACCTATGGTCAAATGTCCACCGAAGAGTTTAAAATTTTCATGAATTATTTGCTTCTCGGAGTCATACATCACAACGGCTGGCTCAAATGTTCTTTCCTCAATTGTTGGCCTGTGCAAAATACCAAGAGTGACGACATTCATTTGGAATTCTTCAGACACTGCGCATCAAATTTTTCTTCTGTTTTGACTAAATGGGCGACGTGGGAATCAGCTCAATTGTGCACTATGTTGAAGCTACGAACACCACTCGGTAAACCACAAGAGACTTTTAAGAGTATTGAATCGTCAATCAAACAGATAGCCAGGGAGATAACTTCAATGGAATCAGCAAGCCAAACGAAAAATCCTGAAACCAAAATAGATAAACTGAAACGCAGTAGAATGTTGATAGAATTTTTTGAAAGTCTTGAAAAAAGCATGCAAAATGCAGTGGATGGATGTGCTGTTGTTTTGTTGCCGATGGATAAACCAGTCAGGACTTTCTTTCATACAAACAGCATGACATGTCAAGAATGGGTGAACAGAGTTCGTCCTGCTGTAATATTAATATCCTTACACACAGGTCATGCTGCAGCCGCAGTCCGTCATTCACAATCTTTATTATATTTGCCAACTGTGTCTGGTTCCTCTTCAAATTTAACCTCTGATCTATTGGCACATTGTGTTTCACTCACGAGAGCACTACTTCGTTTAAAGGAACCAGAAGTAATTTTTGGTCTTTACACATGGATGAAACAAGTTTACGGAAGAAAAATAGTGTGGCTTAAGATTGCAGCTGAACAATGCTCATTGAAATATGAATCGGCTATTTCTAATTACATGACTTTGTTGTCAAACAACGAAGAAATTTCTGAAAATGGTTTGCATGATTGTGAAGTAAAATTTATCATCGATCAGATAGTCGAGTGTCACAAATCTGCACATTCTTGGGATGAATTGATAGCATGGAAAAATGAGAAATATGCATCTACAGAAGAACAGAATAATTGGAACCATGATTTTAATAGCTTTGAATGTCTTAACAAATTTCAAAATAATGAAATTTTATTTTCATCCGATTTATGCAATTGGGATATTTTATCGTTGGAAAAAGATTCTCGCGATAGCAACATCGCCAAACTTTTTGAGAGAACTGAAAATACTTTGAAGAATATCGCTTTGCAAATAATGTTCACTGAAGATTATTTAGAAAATGCCTCAGAAAACATTTTTTCCTGCATTGAATTTGTCGAAAATAATTTGTTTGAGCTGTCTCGAAACCAACCATGTGAATTTTTGCCTGATATTCACATCTTACACTATGCCATCTCCAACTTAAAGAGTATAGCTATCGATAGGAATTTGCAAATTAATCCATTTTTCATATCTCCAGAAAAAACCTTAAAAAATTACGATCCTAGCACTTTATGTAAAATTATGTGGTGGTGCGATTATTTTGTCAAACTGTCAGGATCAGAAGTTGATCTTTCTTGCATGGAGAGTGTACGATTGGATCTCATTAAATCTAGTCGAAAAAATGGAAACTATAATCTATCAAAAAGAGAGCTTTTGAAGTATTTCAGCTTTTTTGATGCTGGAACTTCTATTAAACGATTAGAAGATATATGTGACCTATTCTTTAGATCTATCAATTCATATGATGTCAATATATGGTCACCGAATAATATTGTTGCAGTCATGGAAACATCTAAATTATTATATGTTGAAGATAGCACCAAAGAAATGGCTATGAATTTATGTGCAAGTGCTTCTTTAGGAGTATCTCAACGACTTGCATTAGAAGAGCACACATATGAGTTTAGAGAAAAAGGAACAAGGATGCTGCTTACTCTTTCGAAGTGGGTTCAGAATGAAAATGACAAGTTGTTGACCAATAACTTGAATTCTCCTTTGACAAAATTGGTCACTGCGTTACCTGAAATTGGCCTTGTCAACAATAATATTTCAGCTCATGTTATTCCCATATCTGATTCTGCTGTTGGAAAATTGCTACAGTTCAGTGTAAATCAGTGTCCTGGATTTTCTAAAGCTTGGTTTACTTTTGGCTCTTGGTGTTTCCGATGGGGAAAGAAAATGGTCGAATACAGTTCTACTTCAGGCAGACAATTGACTGAGAATGATAAAATTCAAATTAAAGGAATGATGTTGCAAAATAGTCCTGAAGACTTTGAAGCAGTTTGTGAAATTTTATCTAAAACTAGAGTTGGATGTGACGATGATGACATTGATTGGAGTGAAATTAATACTTCTGATATGATTGAAAATCAACTAAGGAGTGTTCCTTCTCTTCGCAACGCCTATTCTGAAAATCTGATATTATTTGTGGACATTTGGAGGCAGGCACAAAAACGAGTATTTTCTTACTATGAACTATCAGCCGATGCATATTTCAAATTTTTAGATCTCAGTTCTTCTAGTGATACAGTGAATCACAATGGAGAATGTGCAATTGTAACTGCGACTTTGAGACTTTTAAAATTGATCGTCAAACATGCAATGGAATTGCAAAACGTTTTGGAAACTGGTCTAGCCAACACTCCGACCCAACCATGGAAAGTTATCATCCCTCAATTATTTTCTCGACTTAATCATCCAGAAAACTATGTTCGTTGCCGAGTATCAGAATTGTTGTGCCGTTTGGCTGAAGATGCTCCACATTTGATCACATTTCCAGCTGTTGTTGGCGCCGTTGAAAACAAAAAGAATAACTTGTCAGACTTTAGCTTTACAAAATCTGTCTTCTTAGAATCAGAAGATAAGGATATAGAAAATATTGATAACATCGAAGAAAATAATTCGGAAGATTCTAGTGACGATTACCTAAATTCCTGTTTCATGGATATGGTTGACACTCTTGCCAAACAAGCACCTGAAACTATTTTACAAGTTCAATTGTTGGTGAAAGAATTGAGAAGGATTAATTTACTTTGGGACGAGCTCTGGCTGAGAACGTTAGCTCAACATCATACTAATATAAACAAACGTCTAGTTCAACTAAACAATGAAATTCAAAAAGTTAATAATAACTTAAGTCTCCAGCCTGATGAAAAGTCTAAAATCATCAGTGAAAAATATAATATTTTCATGAAACCCATCTTATTTATTTTGGAACAATTAGCAGATATTACAAATTCACCGTGTGAAACTCCATATGAAAAATCATTTCAAGAAAAATTCACTGAATCGATCAATGATACATTAGAAAAGCTAAAAAATCCTAGCAACCCTGAAAAACCTGATTTTTGGACACCTATAAAACAGTTGCAAACTAAACTTCAACAAAAATCCAATAAACGCTCTCCGTACACATTGAAAATGTCTGATATCAGTCCAACATTAGCGAAAATGATTGACACTGTTATTTCGATGCCAGGAGTTTTAACTTCATTGAAAACCAGAATAACCATCAGATATATCGACAACAATGTAGCCATATTACCATCGAAAACTAAACCGAAAAAACTAATATTCCACGGATCTGATGGTAAAATTTATACATATCTATTCAAAGGTCTCGAAGATTTACATTTGGACGAAAGAATCATGCAGTTCCTGTCTATCACAAATATCATGATGGCTCAAGATAAAGAAGACAACATGAATCAAACTTATCGAGCTCGTCATTATTCTGTAATTCCATTGGGACCCAGATCGGGTTTGATCAGTTGGGTTGAAAACTTAACACCTTTGTTTGCATTATACAAACGTTGGCAGCAACGAGAATCTATTACGGCTTCAATCAAAAGCAGCAGCAGCAAAACACCTGTTGTTCTCAGACCATCAGAATTGTTTTACAATAAATTGATTCCTCTTTTGAACACTGCCGGAGTCAGCATGCAAAACAGAAAAGAATGGCCAATAACAATATTGAAACAAGTATTGGTGGAATTGATGTCAGAAACTCCCAAAGATCTACTCGCGAAGGAACTCTGGTCCAGCAGCATCACTCCAGGACATTGGTGGCACACCGTGAGACGTTACAGTTTTTCTGTGGCCGTAATGAGTACAATCGGTTACATTATTGGACTCGGAGATAGACATTTGGATAATGTTTTGATTGATCTTAACACTGGTGAAGTTGTTCATATTGACTATAATGTTTGTTTTGAAGATGGCAAAACTTTGAGAGTTCCTGAGAAAGTACCATTCAGGATGACACCAAATTTAGAACGATGCCTTGGAGTTACAGGGGTTGAGGTGAGTTTATTCATTAAAATCAACTTAATTCATATTTTTATGTGTGAAAAATATGCATTCTGATATATTATGAAAGTTATCCATTCATTCATATCACGGTTCATGTCACCACTGTGTAGTTTGATATAAAGGTTCAAGATGTCTCTTTTTTTGAAACATTTTTATTCTTATGAATTGTACTTAATTTTCATGTTGTAGTGATTCCTTAAATCACAATCCTTTTATTTTCAAACAAAATTAAGTAAAGTTTTTAATATGCATAGTTTTAATACATAGCTCTCTTATTTATAGTACAATTTTCAAATAAAAACTCTAGTAATATTTACATTTTATTAAATTGATGATATAGACATTTTTTAGTAATTTATTTCTACCTAAATATGCGTATTTGGCGATTGTTTATTTTACACATTACATTTAGAACCATTCAATTTTGCACCAATATTTTTGATATTTTCTCTCGACATGGGCAGCGTGGCTACCGAGTCTTCATCTGAATCTTTCTCCATCGAATCTATCATCTTCAGGTTGTTGATATTCAGGCAATCTTCGAAGCCCAAATTTTCTATGATATGGCACCTGTCAGCCTTGTCCGTTAAACGTTCATCATACGTCATATTTTCTATTATTCTACACTTATCCGATTTTACGCTATTGTTATTCACTACACTGTTGATTGTCTTATCGTTTGTGTCTTCTATTTTGATCACCTTGTTGCACTCATTAATCGGTGGATCCTTCTCGGTCGTCACTATTGTTCTGTCGATCCTACTCATGGTGTCCAATGGAACTTTCCTATCTGTAGACATGTTGGGAGTGTTCCTGAAGCTCCTCTCGAATTCTGGACTGTCTGGGCTTTGGCATCGAAGCAGTCTCAAAAAAGCCCTTCTGAATCCTGTATTCTTCCATGCATATATCACAGGATTGATTCCAGAATTAGCCATCGCTAATGAAAACACTGCTTTGTACAGAACTTGACTGTTCGGATTGTAAACTTTTACACTTTGCGTACAGACAACTACAACGTATGGCATCCAGCACAACGAGAAACTCCCCAAGACCATTAGAACTACCTGTAAAATTTCAAAATTATTATTCATTCTTCATAATCTTACATATTTTATGTTTGAGAACAAACCTGTACACTTTTCCAATCGTTGAGTCCTGTATGACAGCAAGTCGTCGTCCTCATCCTTCTAGCATGCAGAGCAGCTTCACGCCATATCCTCCAATACAGCACAAACATAACAATCCAAATGAGCGAAAACATCGGTGCCAGAATGTTCGTTGTATATTCTTTAGGAATGACCTGAAATCATAATTTATTGTATTTTTTAAGCATATGTATTCGAAACTGAAACCAGATAGACTCGACTCACTTTATGCATATCACAGGAATCAGCCATGCCCCAATTGTTCCAAAAGATGGGCACAACGCTCACGGTCACAGCCAAAATCCAAGCGACTATCATCAGACTCCTAGTCGCCTTTTTACTCATGTACCGACTATAGTGCAACGGATGCAGTATTGCTATGTACCTATCGACTGCTATTGCGATCAGGTTCAATATCGAAGCGCAGCACGCTAGAGTTATCAGAATGAACCTCAAAACGCACGTAGCCTTAACTTTGCCCAGATTGGCATTCAGATAAAACGCCAAATGGTACGGCAAAGCCAGCCCCACAGTCAGATCCGATATGGCCAGATTGAGCACGAACTGATTCGATATGAGATTGGAGAGTCGTCTGCTCAAAGTCACGGCCAGGATGGTCAGGGTGTTGCCGCACAGGATGGCTATCATCAGCAGGCCGTCGACGAAAGTCCACAGCCACAGATTGTCGATGATCTCGGCGTACTCCGCGGTGTCGTTGGCTCGCATAGTCTCCGACCCATTCTCGAACGACTCGAAGTCCGTCCTGTACAGAGTGTAGTTGGAGAAGATGGTGTCCGTCATCGGCATGACCATCATCTTTGCCGCTTCGAAGCTATTAGGTGATGTGGAAAACGTCCAGAGCCGACTCGAGCACTCCTCCGCAGCCAGGGAGCGCTCTTCGATCGGCCGAAACCATGTCTGAAATCAGAGATGGATGAGAATCGGTTATAGCATTTTTCAGGTTGTTGCAGAACACATCTGCTATCCGACCGTGACCCTTTGGAGGCCGCGCCATCGATCTGGACCGACTTTGCGTAACAACCCCAAACCAAAACCCCTACAGAAGCTACCCCCTCGCTCCAGAGGACTGCGTTTCCTGGTTTCGTGCCAAAATTTTAAAGGACTTTTAAGCTAATTTCACTTTCGAAATTGTTGCATTGGAATTTTTGAGAATTTCGTTCGTAATATGCTGATTTTTTCATCTTGAATTCAATCATTTTCGATTCGATTCGAACAATTTTCATTTCGAATCGAATGATTTTCAATTCACGTTAAATTATTTCAAATTCATGTCAGATATTTTGAAAATTTATCAAACTCTTTCAACCAAGTTACAATCCGAATTTTTGTAATTGATAACTGGTTATCGATTTATTAATAACTATGATTCAATTTTTAAAAAAATTAATGGCCAGTCGGTTAGTCAGTTCTTCCACTCCGAACTGTCAAAAATCTGAAAATTTGACAGTTCGTGGTGAAACTACTAACCGTATCTCTATGATTAGTTAACTAAAGCATTGAAAATACCGGTCGTAATTTGAATTACTTATCATTTAACTTAAATTTTAAATAATTTAACTTAAATTAATAATCATATTATATGAAATGAAAAACCAGTATAACAATGAAATTATGAAAGTTTCGCACTTTATTAAACATTTTCGCTTTCTTTGAAAGTATGAGTGTCCATATAATTTCGATCAAACTTTGTGTAATCTTGACGTTTTTATTCGTTTACCGCTGCGTTATTTTTACTTTTATCTGAGCTTTCAACATCACATAAAGCGTCGATAGCGCACTTTTACAACGGTATACATGCACTTGGCACATAATAATTTTCGTTTAATTTACAACTAGACCGATTGATTACGCCATTCTCATTTAGCTCACGTATTCTCGCGCACAATACTAATCGATCCACAAACAAACACCGACACGACTTTTCAATTGCATTTTTTTTTTCACCAAACTACCAATATTTGTACTTGAAAAGTAAACTTACGTGTTCATGTTAAGGTGCTATTTTTTTCTGCGGGATCATTACTCAGAGGCGTTCATCAGTGAAAACGCACAAAGAGGCGAAGCGTTTTTACGTATTGCCCTTCTATAGTATTTTACGAGCTTTATATAGTTTTTCCGATTCGCTCTTTCGCCTTTCATTGCGAAAGAAAATCGTAAGATTTTTTTTCCTATATATACATTTTCATATAATATGTAGACGATTTTGCTTTTACGTGCTCGCTTTTACGATTCGCCCGGCGAGATATTTGTAGCTTCATGAATTATAAAATTCACCATCGAAAAAATAAACGAATATGTATTGTACTAACGGATTCCCTTTTAGATCATCAATATAGATTCTGTTCGTAGTGATTTTCATCATCGTTAATTTAGCAACGATCGAGTCGTGTAGTTTCCTAGTACGTGACTGGCAAAACAAATTCAAGATGTGGACTCGAGAAAAATAGGAAAATCATTAATTTTTTTGTCATTTCGCATTATTTTTCGAATTTTATAAAATCTTAGGTATACATAGGCTCGATCGCAAATGCGATAACGTTTCGAATATCATATTTTCCGAGTTTATTTCCGAGTTAAAGAAAATGTGGAAAAATGGCCCGAGGCTCCGAGTCGAGAGTGAATTTTCCGATTTTTCCTTTCGTTTACGTTCGAAAATTTGTTTATGAATAAATTTCGGTCGTTTCCTGACTGGGATTTATTTATATTTTTATTTCCCTTGTGTGTTCTTGAGTTTTTCTTACTTTATCATTTTTTATGGTTTAACACTTCGATGTTTTTCTTTGTGTATTTTTAATGAGAAAAATATCTTTAATCCGTCGCAATCGAATATAATTTGATAAGACGAAATTTCCTTTTTGTGTAATTAACAAGCTTAATCTCTTTCAGCCGTAATGCAATTAGCAAAAATATTTTTCGCAAACACATTTCGACGTTGAAAAATATACGAATAGATATTTTTTTCAAAATTCGTTTTGCTTCTAGCAAAACAATTCCAACTTATCATCGTTTCCATAAACATATCAATCTGCATTCGGATGGAGATTCAACATTTTTCATAAGAAACGTTTTTTCGTTGTTGAACCAGGTTGTGGATCGATCTTTTCATATAAAGGAACACCTGGTATCTCGTGTTATCGAACTATTCAATTTATGAAAACGGAAAATCTGGCAAAATTTCAACTTAATAATCTTTTTTGTAAATTTACAAATTTTGTATCTGTCAGTTAGTTTTTGTGTAGTGATGTTTTGAAGTTTGTTTCTTCGAATTTGAAAACTGAATCGAAAAATCGTTTATTGAAGTTTTTTGAAACTAACAATCAGAATATATTTATGGCGCAATATTTTAAGATCTTTAATGATTTATGTATTATATTTTTTATCACATCTACACGGATCTCTTTGATTAATACTTTTTTTCCAACAAAACATAGTTGCATAGCAATCAATCATATTAACATTTTTATTGAACACCGATCGAATGCTATGTAAGACGTTTTACGAGTTTTTGATTGCTAATAAAACATGCGATTTTTTACTATTAGAATCCCATCACGTGAAATTAATTGAGTCGAACGAACAAAAAAATCGTTTACAGTAGAATTTACAATTCCGACCCTTTATAAATATTTGAACAAAGTGGCATCGCAACGAACCAGATTGTATAATAGATCGACCGTGACACTTGCATACTTTCTACCAACGACCACTTCTAACCCTCACGATTTCTAACCCGATTGTTATCTTCCATGGTTGAACGACTTCCCCTTTCAATGTCGACTTTCGACCCCTTTGCTTTCCATGGCTAATCATAGAGCCCTCTTAAGGTAATGTACGCCGTCATTTTGTGCACAAAACCTACGTATTACCATATATTATATAGGAAAATCTTAGAAAGCAAGATGTAAAAGTGACAAATTGAATGTGATTTCTTAAATGAGTCCAATTTTGGTAAGGGCACATCTTATATGAATGATATAAGAAAAATGTGCCATTTTCGAAATTGGTGATTCAAATATTATTTATTTAAGAGTTTGAACATATTTCATTGATTAAAATTTATCATTTATCCCTTTGCTACTAAGATCTTCATATGTGTACATCAACAATTTTCTTCATAGATCGTCTACATATTCAAGATTTTTTTTTTTTAATGAACTATTTTTATTCAGGTGTTGAAATGTTATATGAATCAATTGTTGAAAAAGAGTAAATATTGCGAAAGCATAGTTTATTTTAAAACAATTTTGACTAATTGTATTATTTTCTAAACAGCAAACACATGCAATTTGATATCGTATAAAATTCCATAGCACCTTGCGTAATTTGACAAAATTTCACTCATAGCAATTTTTTAATGAACTTTTCCCCGAAACAATCGTTCAATTAAAATTTTCTTCTAAAAAAAACTTTACTCAAATTGGCTCTATCTAATAGCCGTTTGTTTGCAGTCTTATCCATCGAACACGTTTCAAAACTGCTCAATACATTTTCTAACCCACAAGACAAACTGTTATGAGTCAAACTTGCGTCAAACACCTCCTATTTGGTAACTAAATATCCCCATTACCATCTCAACAAATCGAAACCGTCTACGCGAAACTTCATTACCTTTTTCCATTCAAACTCGATATTTTTCGTACGACACTAAAATAAAACACTATCCGAAATTATCTCTCATAGACGCAACTTTCGATTGATCGGAAACACATTTCGACTTCAATGTGACTTTGGTCACTACTACATGGTTTTCTATAACGCGCGTGTACTCCGAGCGAGCGTCCGATTCGTACTGAACGAGCGGCAAGCAGCCGGCAGATTTAGCGGCGGGTGGCAGGCTGCAAACGGGGAAGGGGCTACGTGGGAGGTGTCGACTTTGGAGAACCTTCCCCAAAGGCGGACGAGTAACCCTAGGGCCGAGGGTCGTCGAAGGCAGTCAGCTCCGAGGAGCTGAATGGGACCGGGGTTATCGCACCCTGCGATTCATGGGGGTGCGTTTCGTCCGATGGGGAAATGAAGATTTTTCGGTGAATTTTGGCGAAATTGAAAGACCGGATTTTTTATTGAAAAAATCGAATGTATGTCGGTTGAAGGAAGTAGGGAAAATGTGTGATTGTAGACGAAAGTTGATTGAAACAAAAAAAAATCTATAGAGTTTATGGGCTTCGAGAAAAAAGTTGTTAATTTGGCAATTTGCTATAGTATATCTTTTCACCTCTGGTTTGTGAATAAAACTAATTTAAACTATACGCGCTTCCTCCAACTATGAGCTGCCAAATCAGTCGCTGAAAGAGACAGACATATTACAGTTCATACATTGATTCATACATCCGTCTCTTTCTCCCAGATTTAGATAGCTCATAGTTGGAGGGACTGTGTGTGGTTTAAATTCGTTTTATTCTTAAGTCATGTGTGAAAAGACCGGCCTGTTCAAAATTAAGTTTCTTTTCAGTGCTTGCAGCTGGTTTTCATATAATATTACAATTCGACAACCACTTCTATAAAGTCTAACTTAGTACAAACCCTAGTGCGTTGGGTTATTGTTTTCCAAAAAAATATATGTTTTCTTTTAAGTTTTCGGGTTTTTCAAAGTATTCGGAGTGTCTAGGCAGGTTTTGATTTCAAAAAGTTTTCTATGTATGGATTCGTTTGTTTCATATTCAATACACAATATTTCAGGATTTATTTTTCTTTAATAACGTGAGATTGAACATTGTCTATTGAATTTTCAGAGCGAGATTCTTAGATTTTTCTTCGAAACGAAGAAATATCTGCGATATTTTGTTGTCATGCAACGTTATGATCTTGTATTTGTTATCTGAAATAACAATGTTATATTATTTTCATATAATTTATATTCAAAGTTTCGTTTTATATTTAGAAATTAGAAAAAATAAACTAACGTTTTTCATTAATCCACATGCAATACACGCTTAATCACTTGATTGGGCTCTATTATGTACAATTCGGTTTTATTTCCAGCCGCAACTATTTCGAATGTAATTGCACGACTAGATTATTTTTCTAATTTTACACACGAGTCCGGCTTGCGGTTTGAAAGTGACCATTATGGTGAATTTCAGTTAGATAATCTCCACATAGACGGTCCATTAGCGTTATGAATCCATTCTAAAATACTTATTATATTATGATACGTAAACGTGATGTATGCTCAGTTAAAAGGGTCGATATACTGAAATTGCGATGCACTCGTGTGCAAACATTGATATTGTATTCGTTTCGTTTGGTTATATCTTGAACGCGTTACACAATTTGTGTCGTATCGGTTCTGCGTTCTTAGAGATATGATGTGATACGGTGCTGTGGTATGAATCGATTGTGCATGCCGCGTCGATTCAGAGTGCATGGAATGCTTGGGTTAGAATCTTATCTACTTCTGACGAGATTAATTGATATGGAAAATTAATCGTTTCCTAATAATAATCAACCCATATCAAACACGCGCCGTGTGTTAATACAAGGCTATATGAACACGTACCGTGTGCGAATATTGGGCTATATGAATACGTGTTGTGCGCGAATACTGGGCTATATGTACACGGATCGTGAAATGATAAACTTACTAATCCGTATTTCATGCTACTGTTCAGGGCGATCTTCTGAATTTTCTACTAGTTTTTTTTCACAAATCTACTATTATATATAACATTTTCAAAATATTCCTGATAATTTGTTGATTGACGAATTTCTATGCGTCTAGGTTCGTTAGTGATTACCCTTCGAGTCTCATCTGTGTTTCTCGATCTTAATCGCGAAGATTCTAATCTTTGAATTGTGCTTTCGAATTAAAAGTTACTGTCACGCTGTATGATTTACAACGGCTTTCGAAACGCTCCAAAGTGTCAGCCTAAGCGCGAAAGTTGTTCGCGCGTTGAAAATCCTTGATTTACGTCTGTTTTCGATTACTTTTTCCCATATGACGACTGAAAAGACCAAGGAGTACAAGTGACATTTTTACCGAAGTTGAGTTATGTAAAAGAATCCCTTCTATGTACGCTCATATATTTGGTGGCGAAAGGATATAAATGAACTTGGAACGTGTACCGAGATACATATATCATCAAATCACTCGACCTCCTCCTATTACATGCTCAACTTTGAACGCGATTTTCTCGAAATCACCACAAAGTCACTTGTACCCTTAGCCTTTTCAGTCGTCATAAATGATTGTTAACGTTGCGAAACAATACTCATTGTCAGTTCAAAAATCGCAAAATCGCTCGTACAAATTTATCGGAAAATTCCCTATTTTTTTCCCCATACAATACGCAATATATTAGATTATTTTTTCGGGGCCATTGGCAAATCACCATCGGCAATTTATCGTACGTTTTGATAAGGGAAAAGTGTGCTTTTGCTTATATTGAATTTTTTTTCCCCGTTTCCATGCGAACTGTCGCGAACTTTTCAACTATTGACGGAGGGAAAGGAAAAGTGTGCGTAATGGGAAAACACTGTTCGCGTTAAAGTTAACATATGATATTTCTGAGTGAATAAAGATTATTCGACGCGATCTTCATAAAAGTGTAATCCGTATCGTATATCATGCGAGAGAAAACCAATATATCCATTTTGTGCGACAGTCGATATCATTTTTCGTCTTCGAAGCGAATGTAGCGAAGAAATTGAATTATCGAACGTATTTTTGTGAGGTTTATTTGATTTTTTTATAGATTTGGGCTTTTATATAAAACAAAATTGTAGATTATTGATTTAGTCATCTTTCATAATTTCTGATGTTCATGTGATCTATCTTTATTTAGACTTACTTAGGGTGTTCGATTCGCCTGAATCTCATATATTTGGGTGGCATGATAGGAGAATGGGCAAAAATGTATGTAATGCTTACTCGACGATTAGACTTGTGTCGTTGGAAAACTCTTTTATGTTAATATAATTTTCATTGTGGAGCTAAGTCTCAATTCGATGTGTGAAAAAGTTATAGTTAAAAATATCTACATTTTAACTATCTTTTTTTAACCCATTTAGATACTTATCACGAACTATATCTAAAATAGATTGTTTTGTTTCAAATCATTATGTATGATAAAACGTAAATATTTGTTTTCCAAGCAAGTTCGTATCGAACACGTTACATAGAATACACATCCTATTAATACTAGACGTCTATTAAATTTTAATACCGTATGCGAAAACTAGCAATAAAAATTATCGAACACATCAGTGGATAATGTATTTAGATAAAACTACAACATATAGACTCGTGTACAAAGGCAAACATAACATCACATTAACGCAACGCAATTTGAATACTAAAGAGAAAATACGTATGCCGTACGCACTCGGGGCATAAAAAAAGTAACACGGCACACAGAGGGTTATAAAAAAGTTTATCGTCGTCTGAAAAATACCGATATCTATGGAAGATATAATACTAAAAAAAAAATGCGATCCACTCGAATCGACCGCCCTTTTGCGGAATCGCACAGTTAACCTTTGCGCACCCTGTCTTTATGTTAGCAGACTGTTTACTGGTGGCGAAAAATTAATGTTGCTTTTTTATGATTTTAGCAGTATTAATCACTTTTATTCGAGTAAAAGCGTTTAAAAGGACAATGTTAACGTTTTTACGTCTGACCACATCCTAACCAAGATAGTGACATGATTTTGTTTTCGTTATTTTTGTAAGTTATACGTAATCGAAATTAGTCAAAATTTTGATTCAAAATTATTTGCTTTTTTATAATATTAGCCAATAAAATTAGTATTCGATTGCATTAGATATTTCATATAACATTCACACATGGAGTGAGTCAAAAATGAGAAAAATAATTGACTTTTCAGAATTGCTTGATCCAGAATTGTAAGCATTGGTAATTGTATCAACTATGTTTCTCTTAGACAGCATATTGATTGGAGAAGTAATGTAACACCTGTGAGCTAGATTTTTTCTTTTCTTCTGCTTGTATAAACAATCTTGTTAGCTATTTCATTTAGGTATTCAATAGGTTTATAATTAATTAATCATCGACTCCAGCCTCTAATTAATTTTGACCACTCAGGGCTAGTTCACACGATAAAGACCAAACTAAAACCAAGACCAATGGACAGAGATAGATCAATATACATATGATGTAATAAGACAGGTCTGTTTTTATCATTTGGTCTCGGTTTCGGTTAAATAGCTGACATGTGATATCGTTAAGCAACAGTAAGTTCGTACATCATAAAAATACATTAAAATTTAATGTGACTATATGAATCGCTAACCTACTGTTACTTTACAATATCTATATGTAAAAAAATGATTGTAAAACTTTAAATGAAGAAAAAAAAATCCCCAGGAGCATAGGGGTTAACGCGAAAACGTTCTCCTTATCGCGGCCGCGACATGGGAGCATAAATCACGGCTCTCTCAAGACGAAATATCGACGACGACGACTTCATTCCACCGATTTACGACGCCGAATTAAGTCAATAAATAAGCCCCGGCTTCAATATGCTATTCCATATATGAGGGGACCTCAGATTTAGGGGCCTTGGGGCCGCGTTCAAGGCTTCCACGCGAGGGTCGAAGGCCCTTTTTCCAAGGGGAGGTCTTTTTCTCCCTTTCTACTCCTCAATACGATGCACGTGTAGTCTTAAATCGTGTGAGGCTAATTTTGGATAGAGTGGGATTTTTTATAGTTTAGTTAAAATTTGTTGGAATCAGTTGTCGAAGGAGGGTAGGTAGAGATGTCTACTTAAGATCTGATTTCAATTGTATCTCAGTTGATACATTTATGATTTCACTATGACGATATCCAGTGTAGATATGGGATTTTCATGGAAAACTGAATTTTCTGGTTTGACTTGTCGATTTATTGGTTCTGTAGTCGATTTTGGGGTTGAAAATTATTATATCCTATCTTTTGGATCATAATAATATCAAATACAAAGTCATCTGTGTTATAAATGAGTAAGGCCTTCATTCATTTTTTGAACGTGCTCCTTTAATTTCACCTGTAGAATTTTTGTCCTTCAATAACTCAGGACTATCTAAAATTTGTCAATCAATAAAATATTTTCCGGATATTGGTTATTATTGAATAAAATATATTTTTCATATTTTCGTTTTGAAACTTTCCTTCAAAGTGACATTGAAAGCTCTCCTTTCGAAGAAAACTCGAATTTTTCTCTAAGCTATTTTCGAAACTCGATTAAATATTTACTCGATCGATCGAAATTAAGTTTTCCCCGCGGCGTACGCTCAATTACAATTCGTTCCCACAATTTGCTTACACCACACATAAAATACATACTGATCAGACCATTCGATCGAATTTTCATCGGCACTACTACACAACGAGATAGCATTAAGAAAAGCAAACTGGCAATTTATATCGAACGATGCAAATTTATGCATTAAAAATGTTGACGTTGTTTCTCATATTGCACGGAAAACGCTAGACTGTTATACATTCGTTGTTTGACTAGTTTATACAGTGGAAGTCGCCATAACATCGCCAGTCATAAAAAGTAAACTCGGAGAACGATCGCAATTAAAAATACATTACACGAGTCAATTTTCATGAAAGGTTCTGTACTATTAGCCTCGAATGGCTTTTCGTATCGAATGTGTTTCCGCGAGGGGAAATTTTCCGATACGTTTGACGCTTTTCCGAAATTTTCGCACCGAACATTTTCTCGCGGAAAAACAGGCTTATTTCGTAATCGGAGTTTACGCGGTTTGTAAATTTCGTTATTTTTTTTTCGTCAATTTTCATTGTGGCGAAATTTTACATGCGTTTCACGCTCCGTCGGACTTTTGACAAGCGAGATATTTGACGTCTACCAAAAAAGGCGGTCAAATAATAGGATTGTGATTTATGACCTATTTTCATCCTTTTTTCGTACAGGGGGTGTTTCAGATTTATTTTCTCATTTTATTAACATTTTAAACAAAGCGCGAGGAGATAACGAATCTGTGACATTTTGTATAATGATTCATCTAAATGCGCGAATGTGATCAATTTTTTAATCACGCTCGATTTTATTTTCATAAAATTTCAATATGATTTGAATATTTCACAAAGCCAATCTCTCATAGTTTTCATACATACGAAATGCGACGTCCATACAAATTCGACGCGATTCTATAGTTATATGCATACAAGGCTCACTCACGTTTTATTTGTTTCTGTATCCTTCGGCATACAAGACCATAAAATTCGGCTGAAAAATCCCTCTGAAAAAAAAGCACAAATATTGACAGTGTTCCCTATCGCCGACCCGCAGACCATTTGTCTTTCGAAATTTCACCACCATTCGAAACGTGTAGTGAAATCCGAATCCATTAAACATCGCGAAATGTAACACACAAATATTTGCTGTCGCAATTAAACGCAAACACTATGCTGAAAAACGCTAGTTTTTGAATTCGATTGTCGAATGATTTACTATGCCGGTTATATAAATCTCCATACATCGTACAAAATTGCAATATGAAAACTTTTATACAAAATTATATTCGAACAGCAATACAAAAACAGTTCAGCTCTTACGATACTTGTTTCGCGATCAATTAGCGTTTTGTTTGCTCGTTTCTTTCATCGATGTTTGCTTGTGTTTCTGTAAATGATGTCGGTTGTTAGATACGTACACACGTTTGCTGAAATCCATTGCCACTGACCCTCCGTCTGTATATAGTGCTTTATCGTCGTTCCTACCAATAATAGATTCCAGTTTTATTGCTGAGAAGCTCTAGCGAACTTTTACGAATTGTCTAGGTAAGCTCTTTTGTACGGACGTAATCCTTGCAGGGGTTTTCAGGATTTTCCGATGATACAAATTTCTGCAGAGACCATTTTTAAGACTGTATTTCTCTACGATTTAGTTTTTCTATGTCTGAATTATCTTCTTTGCAAATAAAGTAATAGATGATATCTTTTTATGTTTGATTGCATAATCTGTTTGTAAAATTTTCAAATTTAAATGAACGATTTATCGATAGTTGTTTATTTGCATCCATATTCGACAGCTTTATATGCGGCATCATAGTAATCTGTTTAAGTTCCATCAGATTGTCTAAATATTATTCGTTTGTATTGAACATAACAAATTCGTATTTACTCTGACGAAATTTCTATCGAATCGCTCTGAAACATTTTATTTTTACAATCTTTTTTAGAGAGATTTTTCACATAGCTTAATCGACTGTTTACACTGCATTCGAACTGAATTGAAAAATCGCATGCGAGCTTATTTTAGAAAATAGTAACGAACATTTTTAACTGTTACTTCAACATTATAAATGGCTTCTAAATTATTCTATAATATACTAGCTACTATTACTATGAATTTTTAGTTGATTGTTAATCGTTCTAATGATGCAAAAAATCTTATCAGATGTATATAATTTCTGAAAATTTTGATCGAAATCTAGCGAAAGATTCAAGCAAACATAGATTACGCATAGACTACATGAAAATTCATATGAAAAGCAATTTGCAACCTCACTGTCGAACTTTTAATAATGAATGAGGAATAATATGAGCTAGAGACTCGATTATCATGAAATGTGTTAGGTTCGCCCTTGGCACGTTTAGTGGTGCGTGAACCTTCCCCAATTCCTTGAATATTTCAAACCTTCCTATACCTCGAAGCCTCTAGTTAAGATTTGGACATTAGCTAAGATTGATAAGGCATTCGTATCTAATTAATTCTACCCGAGAAGATGTTAAACTTTTATAAAAACAATCAATCATTTTCGCATTGGCGCTGTTTAGAATCGATCATGATCGATTCGCGCGACAATTTTTCAAAGTTAACGACACGATAACGTATCTATCTCATATAAAATATCAAGTATATCTTGATTAATTCGCACGAGTTTTTCTTTTTGATACGACCCTTAACCGTTTTCTTTTATTTGAACCGCGTTCGAGTGGCGTTGATTGATTAAACATCCTCTAGCTAGTTCTGTACAATGCACACGACATTAATAAGATCCGAACTGTTTCTTTCGCTCTTATTTTTTTACTTAGTGTTGTTCAACGGAGGAAGCTAATTCGAATTTTCCTCTTTCGCGCCATGCATATTGAACGATCTCGTTCTCATTCCGGATTCGATCCGATTGCGACTTTTCCGAAGGTTTTCCGTTGATTAGTATGCGATTTTGAGACTAACAAGTTCATGGTGGATCGTGTGTTTGATATTTTCATTCATGCATTGATGCGTTGTTTGAAATTTGACGCAAGTTAGTAATTAAACGAGAAATTCTTGGCATCAGTGCTGCAGTTCTGTGTAAATAACTATCGAATTCTCTTCGTTTCAAATTGTCATGATTTACATTGTCGATAATAAACTTTTATAATACGATTGAATTTGAATGAAAGTGCTTATGTAACAAATAAATTATTGATGCATTACAATTGGATTCGTATATTTGTAATATGAAATTGATGTAAGTCCGAAAATTGAAAAATGAGTTTATCATTATTTTCTGTTTGCTTTATTGACTCTTATATCAAATTTTTAGGTATTGAAAGAATTTCGGTCTGTATTTTGTTTTTACCTAAGTCAAATGTAAAACATTGAGGTTCGATCATTATCGATTATTAATTAGTTTACTTTATTAATTGCTTAAAAACTCAACAAACAATAAGATCGATCCTCAATATCTTGAAATGAAACAAATTAGACTCGCACCACTCATATGATTATAATAAAGTAACCTTTTCAAAATTTCCTCTATTTCCATGAAAATCAATCGTTAAATAACTATACATTATATTCGAAACAATTTCCACGAAGTCGCTTGATAAATAACAGCATCCTCCACATAGTGCGTTATTAAATCTGATCATCTCCATCATATAGAAATTTAACGCGACACAACGTCCTCTACGGAATTATTCCATCACATAGCAATACTTTCGTTATTTTATCCACACTTTTCTTATTGTTAAAATAGATTGTCTCTTTGAGTTTTCGATCAGCATCACGTCAAAGGTCACACGACCGCCATATCCACGTCGAAACTTTTCGAATTAATATCGCTTTGATGAGTTTTCCTCGCTTTTGACGAATTTCCCCCGCTTTGTGTCGCGGTAGTCGGATCTCGGGAAATCTCGGGAAAATCAACTTTTTTTTTCTCGGTCGTTTGTACCAATTACGGATTTCAATTATGTTGCCTTCCACACGACTGCGAGCGTTGCGAAGTTTTCGTCGAGTTTTCATTCAATTTGCGGAAACTTTGCGTTTACGCTTTTTTAATGAAATTGTGAATTAATGCCGTCGAGAATGTCTCTGGAACAATGCCTGAAAATTTTATTTTTCGTTTGAGAATTTTCTTTTTGTAAATATTAATTAATTTATGAATAAGGTCGAAATTATTAGGATGTATAATACTTTCATTATTTTTTTTATCTTTATTATCACCCATTCTATTGCATCGTAAAGTAATATCGTAATAATATAGTACTGAGAAAATTAATCATCATTGAATTGAAACCGACTGAAGCATATCGATATCACAAATCAACAGCAAATCCAAAATTATTATGACAATAACGTATCTACTGTTGCTTAACAATAATATTCACACATCAATCCAAACTTTTCCCACATTTCCCAGTTTCTAAACCCATCTAAATTCCACTCGTGCGTTATTATTGCAATTTGCACGTGCAACGTTTTGCATTCCTCGAGTTTATCGTTCGAGTTTGCAATTGTGTTGCATTTCCTCGGGTCGAAGAATCATTTGTCTGAATCAATGTTATATCGGAGCTTTATTGGATGTGCAGCTTTTTGCGAATGTGTTGCACGTTAGATTCGAAATTCAATTTTCCACTCTAGTAGGAATATGCGCTCGAAGTCATTAATCGCTCAAGGGCTTTATCTGAAAGTGAGTTAAGTCGCTCGAAATTGTGTCGAAAGCTCGTTAGTTGGCTGTTTCGTGTGTGCTTATAACGTGGAAGATGACTTCAGTTTGCTGGTGCATCGTAATTTCGAATATTAACTATCCATATATTATAATTTTGGGGAAAATTGCATTGCTTTCATCTCTTCTGTGCATAATTTTTGATGTCGTATTCGATTAGTTATTATGAATCGATGTTGCTCGAGATTATTGGTCGAATTTAGAAATTCTGTGAATCGTATAATTTTAAATGTAATGAAACAGAAACCTCGCAACCTCAAAATTGATATTTCTCTAAATTCCTAGGAATTCATTTCAAATGTCAATCGATGTTCCTGTACTAGTATATTCCGAGATTGTCGAAAACGTATTGTCTTCAATTCGCGGAACAGTCATACCAATTATATTTTAAGACAATATTATCTATTAAATCAATGTTATTACACTTTGATTATTCACCAGTGCAAATTAATTGAATATTTTCTATGCGAAACTCCAGTTTCCATATCGAGGTCGTCGAACAATGGCCGATTTATACCCTCCCATCAATCGATGTCTATCTGTCTAATATTCAATATGGAATAAGATATTTTGAAAGACGCAATATCTTAAGGGCACACCAGCCACACCTCAATATATTTATTTGGCCCCGAAGTGAGTTAAACGATACGCTTTTTTTATTTGTTCGGTATTTCGATAGCGCCGTTATAAGAGCGATATTAAATTGTGTTATTATTCCTTCAGCGAAAATTTCCTGAATATCGAAGAATTGATCGATTTTTACTCTTTACGATTCAAACCAGACAACATAAACTATTCTATGGGATCTTTTGCTTTTTTCTCATTTGAGACCAACCTTCGATTCGAACGTGCGCTTTCATGCGAGAATCCATCACTAAAATCGTCGCAAGCTTTCAGCTGAATAAATATTTCACACAGATCGTTCAACCCCCTTTTTCCTCTAAATCTGCTCACGAAATCTAGTATAGGTATACCAAAATTTCATAGTGAATTTCATTCCTTTAAAATTGTTTGTTTCACATGAAATGAAAATTAAAAAACCTTAGAAAATTTGTTTTTTCATTAAATGAAGTACATACGTTGACTCACGTTTCGATGTCATATAATTTTGAGCGCACAGCGAATTGATGCATGTCGTTAGATGAAGTAAAACTATGATTTTATCAAACCATTCCGGTAAAAATATTGCAAATTCCAATGAAATTCACTATTTATTTTTATAAACTTAAGTGTATGCTCAATTTCGTGAATAACTGCATCTGATATATATACTTGGAAGAGAAATATCCTTCTAGCGCTTCTCGGAATAAATCGCGTTTGAATTTCCACTCGCTTTATGCAGTTACGCGTAATTTCCATTTGCAGAATTATTCGAGACACATCCGAGACGTTTGTCTCCTTGATCCCCGGAATTGTCTTGGTCAGCTGGTGCTGATGCTGGAGACGCCGAAGGCCTTTTGAACCGTTTACTGAATGCGTTGACCCGATTCTTCGGGCTATGAACTACCGGAGTTAAGTCTCGCGTTAAATTGCTTCTGCCTCTTAAACTTTCGAATGTTGGAAACGACCCTTTACTTCTAAGGTTTTTTTTTTCGCGTTCTAAAGTGCCTTGAGTGGAACGTTTATCGCTGACTTAAGTGTATATGTGAGATCTGTGCTTGAATTATAATTGGCTGTGTTGAAAATAGTCGCTTATTGTATTCGATGTCATTTGATTTCGGAGAAGCTCGAAAATGTTTCGTCTTAATTAAAAAAGAAAGTTCGAAAAAAGGAAATTGCAACTTGAAGATTCGCGTTGTAAATTTTCAAAGTCCTCGGGCGATCTTTCGTTGTGAAATTACAGTATGTATAATGTTCTTGGAAAATTAAATTTTCATACATTTTCCACGATACATCGTTCATAGTATATGCTTCGAATTTTCTTTTACATTCGAAATCGTAGAGAAAAATCAGACGCTTAAATATTTTAACGTTTCCAGATAAATCCCATTAAATATAAGATTTGTTTTTCAGCACTCTGTCACAACTTTACGAATTCTCTTTCGCCTTTTCGACTCCGAACTATTTAAAAACTATTCAACAATTCCATCGACAACAGAACCGATTTAAAACGGCTTCAGCATCAGACTTCGTATCCTTGAAACTGTTATGGATAATGGCGTTCGATATCGTTCGAGTTGGACTCGAACCAAATCGTTCAATAGTAACCAAAAATGAAAACTCACAAAATGTAACAACTGATCAATCAATCAGCCAGATTTTCGTTTTATCGAGACGAACTATGACCGATTCGATATTGAGCTCAGATTAAGTGTTTTCGTATTCAAATGTTAAAGTCATTTGCTATTTGACGTTACTATGTCGAATCGATTGTCTTCTTTTGATATTTATTCAAATGCGGGCAAATATGATAATACTTGGAATAACTTAATAATGGCACTTTCATTTGAAATTATCGTTCTTTTCGAAGGTGAACCTGATGAAATATTTATGTCACATTAATGAGGTCGCTTATTTAAAAGATTATTAGATTTTTTCCCTGAATATCACATTAAAGATAATTTACATATCAATTCATGTATTTTATATTAGAACTTTTCGTATATGACATCTCTAATTTGAATCGAGCTCAATTTCAGTACCAAATCCATCACGAACATGCTTTTTCCATATATAATTGAAGAAACGAACCGAAATAGCATATTCAAACCATTTCACATTGTCTTTTTTTTCAAATTCACGGATTTTCCCGCCTTTTCTCGTGGGGAATCAGATACGAGATAACGTCCGTCATTTCTCATGCGAATATTTTCGTACCGCACACGGACTAAACGTCATTTCGTTTCATTTTTTATTCCCTTTACGATTTCGGAAACGTTTTAAATTCTTCATGGACCCAGCAGTTGCTCTGGGAATATCCTAAAATAGTTTTTCGCTTCTTAGCGAGTTGGATTCGCTTTCGAGGATCGATGCCTTTTACTTTTCCCTTTGTTGAATTTTAAATCGATCGCAGATTGCTTTTTGAACGCATTAAATTTTGAAGCTGATACATGCACGTTTCGATAAGTGTTTCTTTGAAAATGTGTACGAAAATATTTGGAAAAAATTCAATCATTACCTTAATAGACTAAATAGTTATTTGTGCTATTTTTACTTAAATTTTGCATAAGCTAACTTCTTGAAATTATATAAATGGAAAATTCCAAGTCCGTTGTACTTCAAACCGAACGCGACAATGATTAATGAATGTTTCTTATATTGTAATAATAATTTCAGCGCACATTACCGTACTTCAGCGTTTCTTCCCATTGTTGCTGAAACATAAAATTCAAATGCAAATAATTTCCGACGTTTTACGATCAAAATTAGCAGCGTGATTAATCGAAAGAATCGACGATAAAAAATCGCAAATATTCACTTCTCATAATAGCGAACGCCTTATACGTTCGGCGATCAACGACCGTCGAAGTTGAATTTTAAGAATCACGTTTTCGAACGATGACTACCCAAAGTCAAACCGTGTCCACTTTTTAATCTTTGCATAAGTAAGAAATGGAAAACAATCATCTCGAGTTCTACGACCTTGTCGATTTTCGTATGTGATTCAAAGTTTTGTCTTTCGAAGAAAAATAAGGACGATTGTGACTATGTATGTGACGCAGGGTTTTCCGAAGTAGGCTCAAAGGAAATTTTAATTGAGCCTGATTAAGGGTTCTGTAAAATTCTGGGAATGAATCTGGAGTAGACACCTTTTTAAGTTACTTTAAATCTGATGGATCTTGGATGATTGAAGGAAAAAAATGTTTTATGATTCCAACGCGATAATATGTTTCGGAAGTTTTGCAAGTTGTGTTATTTTTTGAAGTTTTGTATTTTAGCGTTTTGGGACTCATTGTCAGGTTTGTGATCACAATTGACGTTTTGTCACATTGTATATAGATTTTATGTCGATATGTCGAACTTTTATCGTTTCTAGTTTTCAATTGTCCTGTATGGTAATATAAATCGTTTGTCGTTTATGCTAGTATTTGTTTTTATAAATTATCAAATTTAATGCATGTCTCTCTTTTATTTAAGCACAATTTTAATTTTGACTATGTCAAATATATTTTAAAATACACTTAATACAATAAATATTAACATTAATACCGATATGTTAATTTGTACTATTTCGAATCTTTTATAGTTTCACTAATATCACAGATTTTTATTCCGACTAAACTCATTTGTTCAAACACTTCACTAACACACAGTCTTCAATATCAATCCTTTGTCTTGCACTTCGTTACTTATAGTTTTCACATGATTTTTATCACCACCAGAAGACGTGGAAACTTGTCTCAATTTTCCCGCATCGTAGTAATTGGGATTTTTACACCGCAACAAACAATAGAACGCTCTTCTGAAATCCCTATTTTTCCACGCATATATGATTGGATTTATTCCTGAATTCACTTTGGCTAAACTAAGAACGGTCATATACAAAATTATACTTGGGCTTTGAGAGCTTATAACTTGTACTAGAACCACTATCACGTAGGGCAACCAGCAAATTGTGAAACTTCCCAAGATTATCAGAAGAACCTGCGAAATTCGATTATATTATAACTTGGTTATTGATTGAAAGATTAATTATTTCATTCATGTACCTGTAAGCTTTTCCAGTCTTTTTTCATTGTTGGGTTACACGTTGAAACTCTCATTCTTTTCGTATGTAAATTGACTTCTCTCCAAATTTTCCAATACAACACCATCATGATCAACCACATTAACGAAAACAATGGCGTCACTACATAAGCTACGTATTCTTTAGGGATCACCTTAAATCGAACAATTCATTTTTTAATATAATTTATTTTCAGCTGCAGCCTTAACTTCACACTAAAATTGACTATTCGCACATATAATATTTACAAATAGCCACAACTCAAGTTTATAAACTCACCATATGTACATCGCAACACGTGGCCGGATTTTTCCAATAATTCCAAAATATCGGAACGATGGTGATGCTTATCGAAGCAGTCCAACCGATAACTACTAACATTCTGAATCTTGTCTTCCTCATGTACTTGTTATAATGCAACGGATGCAAAATTGCAACATATCTATCCACTGCCACTATTATAACATTCACTATAGAAGCACTGCAAGCCAGTATTATCAAAGCAAACTTCATTATGCAGGTCTCTTTGTTGTTCCTCAAACTAGCGCTGAGATAGAATGCTATGTGATAAGGTAGAGTCAATCCGACTGTTAGGTCGGAAATGGCTAAATTCAATATGCACTTATTCGACGTTCTTTTCTTCAGATTTCTACACATCGTCACTGCTATTATCGTCATCACGTTTCCTATCAATATGATGAACATTAGGAAAACGTCAGTCACTGTCCAGTAGATCAAACTGTTTATGAACTCTATGTACATTGTGTCGTTGCACACATTAAACGTCTCGTTATGCTGGGTTATTATATCTGGAGATTCGAATCTCATAAATTCGTCGAAGTCTGACATCTTAGTTTTTGTATTTGATTCGTTTTGTCACTTGAGCATATCTGAAAAATAAATTGAAATAATCGGATTTTAATACACAATATGGCATTTGCGGTCAAGTTTATGCACAAGGAAAAATTTTAAAACAAATCGTTTGGCTAATCAATGTCAATTGAATTTCCAGTTACAATTTCCTCAAATGAATAAAAAACCTACTTTCCAAACAAAACAAATATTAACGACGCTGTCGGAAGACAAGTGGGATAAGTTACATTTTGTGATATGACTGAGCTTCACTAATATTCTCAAATTTTGATGAATTTTTGTGAAAGTATATCTAGACATAAAACAATCGTTAAGACTCTTAAAATCGTCTCAATGTTTAGCGAATTTCATGAGATGCATAATCACATCACTAGTTCCCTTACCAATTCATAGAAATTCAACTTTAATCCTTTTTTTTTCAAAATCTTCACCATATAACTTACCCCACTTGGCTTCCATCGGCGTCAAATTAAAAAAAATACAATTTGGCACACGACAAATTATCACTACGAGATTACGACGTGTCCAAACACACCGTCGATTTTAGCCAGACTAAAACCGTTTAACGCGATCCGCCGGATTCTGAACGAGATCCTCGACTTCTGGAGTGGTGCCATTCGCAAATGCGGTGTGGAAAAGGCCGAAAAGTGGATATCGACCGCGTCCGTGACCTTCCTGGGCGCTGGAGACGCTTCATCGATCTGGTCTCCGAACCTTTCGCACCCTCGGGAGCGTTGCGGATCGGCGAGCGGGACTTTAATGTTGGAAATTTTGGGACTTTCGTGCTTGGTATGATTCTCGATGGGTTATTTTAGGTTGGGTTTTAGGTTAGATTTTATGTCAGGTTACGGTTCCAGGTTTGGTATAAGTTAGGTCGAGGAATTGTACACAATTGTTGGTTTTTATGAGTTCCTTTCTCAAAGTAGAGTTTGTTGAAATTCAGACTTCCGTAGATATTTTGTATAATTTTCATTTATTTCTCATTTTTGGAATGCTTAATGATCATAACAAAAATACCATTTTTGTGATCTTAAAATTCCAACGAAATTACATAAGTGATGACTATATCGAAAAATATTCATTTACCGACTCGATTTTCTTCGCTGCTTCTTCAATCACTTATTTGTTTTAACTAATGATTATTCTTATTTTATATCCTTATTCTCAATTCATTCAATTGGATCTAGTTTTCCTCCTCCAGGCTCTTCATTGTCTTGTCACATTTATCTGAACTTAACGATCACTTCTTCGAATATCTTGATTCGATTTCAGAGAATAACAATGTATTCGGATGTCCAATTTATATTATTGACAAACTATGATGTAATGTCGATTATTGAAAATATATTCAGTATGCACTTGTGCACTGTACAAGTGGTCGTTTAACACTGAAACTAGCCAGTTGTTTATAAGCGGTGAATTTGTATGACACACGAAGCGATATGGACTTTACCGCAAAATATGTACACATTGCAATAACAATGTTCAGACGTGTTATCAGCATTTTCATCATCGTAGTTCTGGATTTTCATATTAGAAAAATTCCCGGGTTTTTTTTTCGATTTCTGAGAATGTTGACGCCCCTTCGTCAATTAGAGCGTTATCGCTAAATTGGTTAATTCGTACTATGATACATATTTTTCTGCTAAACTAGATAAAACTAGTATGACAATTTTATATGCAACATCCTTATACTATTCATTTTTTTTTTTATAAAATGGGACAAATTAATTTTATGCTTTATGAATGATAATCGTTACGATCTGATACATTTTCAGATGTGTTTAATAATGACGAGTCAATGTAATATCATCGTGTATTCGATCGAAATTATTTTCACGTTTATCATAATACATACATTGACTATCAGAAACAATTACCGAGATTATCAGGAAGCTTTCGCTTATCGATAAAATGGCGTTGTTGCGATTCAAATAATGATCTATGTATCTGTTTTGCAAAAATAGATTATATCGCAAACATTCTCCTATTGATTAGAAAACGATCGTTCAAACTCGAATGTAAAAAATAATATTTTTCAGAATTATTCAGTAAACATGTTTACCAAAATTGGGCGTAAATGATATGAAACTGTTTAAAACACACTTATCATTGAAATTTGTTCTATGTTAACACAATACTTCGTGATAAAACGCTGTAACTCTTCGCATCAACATAACGAAATATTATTCAGTTCGATGAAAAATTGTAATAATTCTGATTTATCACACCGATAAATCCTCAGTAAATATGAAAAATGCTTCATTATTGAGACGATCAACGTTCTAAAAAAATCCTAACCCAAACCCCTCATAAATATTCGATTCGATAAAACAATGCGGGTTAGATCCGAAAGGGAAGCTGCTGAAATTACAATTTTTGATCACGTTTTGAACGTGGTTCGTCACGTACCATTTGTGGACGTGTTTTGGAAACCTATGCGATTCCGATACCCAATTTCTATTTCGATACCCTTAACCGAATTGACATTTGCGACACTCTCTATGGTCCAATTTGACAAAACTACCCTTATTAAGATAATCAAGGCTGTCGATTATTCGTTCGTTGTTATGACAGACCGAATTCAACCGTAAATTTCTCATTTTATATTCTTTTGGTGTATCAAATATGTAGGTCTATCGATAATGTAGTGGTGTAAAGCGTTTGTGTATGTCAAGTCAGGCTTCAGTGCCTTCCTGATGCTGAAATCGGATCCTAGCTAGTCACATGTCATTTTTTTAAATTGATCATGTCTTTCGAACATTTGATTTAAAAAATAAATGTTAATTTAAAGCTTTATGAAACAATTCGTAAAAATGAATCCCTTGTCTGTTTCGATTGAATTTGATCAATTTTAGTGCCATATTTCGTGCGTCGATATTAGTCTTCAGAGTTTCTAACTCAGCAGCTATGTTTTCGCTTTAAATTGAATGATTAATTGAGAAATTTATGAATAATTTGGTAGAAATACAATAAATTAATAATTCTACTCGAAAATTATATATTTATACGGCTTGCTTTTAATGCTTGTTACGTTTTATGTATTATTATACGCCTGAAATGATTTTCAATGATCTACAAAATTGATTTCGATTTATTACGAATTTTATGTCATAGTATCAAAAACCATTTCAAATGTCTAAATTATAGCTACATGCACATATTTGTTCTCGACCTTCGTACGGTTTATTGATTGCTTTCGAAAATACAAATTGTTCTTTTACTGAAATGCCGTTTGCGTGTTGTATTTATACTTTTCCATATCGGTAATGGAATATCGTATAATTGTAACATAATACAGATCGTGCTTACATAATTACATATAGACGTTCCGAGTAATGATTTTCTGCTAAAACGTTAATTATTGAAAACAAACTGTAACCATTTTGTCATTTTCGACGTTAATTCCCTTCAATGTTCACGCAACATCAATCGCTTCGATCTCCATTCGTTTCTATTTCCCGTTTCTTTTACTGCGAATGAAGATGTATCGATTTTCTATAAATACGTTTAAATTGTTATCTTATTCGCGTTCGAAGTCCACGTTTCAAGTATTTTCAGACCACCTACTATGCGTAAAAATTTTTATTTTAAAAGCTTAGTTCGTTCAGGAGAATCTTTATAAATATTTAGTCGATTTGACTTTTCTATAAAAATTTTAAGTTCGATCTCATAAAAATTGTTTCGGGCACATTACATGCAAATGGTTCGCTTTTATGATTCATTAACCTCAAATGTTTACTGTTCTCGATTCGTTCATTCATTCATGTATTTTTTATAATCCTTATCGATTCATTGAAGTCAATAACATTTTTCACCGTATGACTTTTATCGAAATTTTGGAAACGACCGAGCTTTTTCCATATTCTTTCTGTGTAATTTATCAACGTGATGTATTTTTATTACCACGTATGAATGAGCGAATGGTGAAGAAGTAGACATTTCTCTCAAAAAGGAATACGTAATGGAATATTAATATCAGAAACGTTACAAATGTACGTATGAAAAAATATTTCATCAAATATGTATCTATCTCACTAGATATTTTCGTTTAAGCTCAATTCATCACACATTCTAATTCATAATATTTTTATTTTGTTTCAGGTACGTACGAGAACTTTGTAAATACATACCATACTTCAATGCGTAAGTTTTTCATTTGAGAATCGATTTTTCAACGTCGAAAGCATTTTATTTTCAACTATCGCTCTTTTTTAACTTTTTACGCTTTTCATATTCTAATCGAGATAAAATATTGACTTTAGATGTCCTCCCATATAAAACTCGTAAAACACATTTCACTCTAATCGAACAGACGACTTCCAATCCGACCTTCAGCAATCACATTTGCATAATACGTTCGGCTTATCGCATCGTCTATTCCTTATACGATTTCTATCACGACATTTATCATATTTTTATGTCATTCGAAAGCTACACGTTCTGAAAATTAAAAATACATTTTCAATCTACACTCGTACTTACAGAAAATCTTCTGCTTCCACAAATTCTCCTTACGTTCAGTTCGCTATTATGTAGTTACATTTTCGGAATATTTTCTTAAAAAATAAGAAAAATTGATTCATACATAATAGTTATGAATTAAATAATACATTACACATTATACAAGAATTTATTATTGTAAGAAATGTTCAAATGATATAAGAGTGTTGTTTTTTAACATCCGCTCAGATATGTCTAAAAAAATTATTGCGGTGATTTCATTTGTCTTGATGATTTTTTTTTTCTGTCGTATAACATATTTTACTTTTAATCTTAATTTCCATTGAAATTAGTATATTTACATATTCCTTGAATATCCCCTTCGAAAAAAATTGTGCCAATATCGACTACTTGAATTTTCTCTACATTTCGACATTCACGAACCAATTACAGTTCCTTCAACTGCTAACTGTTAAAAATCATCGGAACATAGACGGATGTTTATACTACTGTATATTTGTCTCTATCTCACTTCTGTTAAACAGTTCCTAATTGAAGAACAGACTGTAGATAAACCTATTATAAATCTCAAAAAATACTATCACATTTCCTACAGCCACTATGTGAAGAACCTCCAATATACGATTTCCACATTCACGATCTAATTCAAGTCCACCACAAATAGCCGTTACACAACACCTACCCACATTACACAACAAAACGGCTCGGATGCCAACGGTTCCTACCCACCTCAAGATCGAGGCTATCATGGAATCGCGTGCCAACAACCGAGCTGGTCGTCCCTATCCACGGTGGGTTCATGTCCGACCGACGACCTCAAGTTCACCACCCCCCTTGGGGAGACTCGGGTCGCCACTCCGACCCCTCTGGGGAGACTTGGGTCGCCACTCCGACCCCTCTGGGGAGACTTGGGTCGCCACCCCCGCGAACGCTGACGACCTCCCACAACGCGGGGTCGCTTCGGAATAGCCGACTAACTGACTTGTTAAAGTTGACCATTCGGATGCGCTTCTGGTCTTGTGCAGTATTTATGGTGTTTGCGGTCGGTGGAGGATGGAATGGTTAAATTGGTCCGGTCGGAGTTTTGGTCGTGGATGTGATGTTGAAATGTTGGGTGGGTGATGTGGGTGGGAGGGTTTGTGGATGCTGGGTCGAGTTTGGTGTTGTCGAGATGATATTTATGTATGTGCAAGGGTCGTCGGGTAAATTGTTTAACTGTTCGAATGAGAGTTTTGGTGTTGGAGTGATGTTGAAATGTTAGATAGGTGATGTAAAAGTATTTGTTGGGCTTAGTGTTCTTGTGATGCTAGGTTCAGGTCTTGATTGTTTCTGGCTAGAGTCACAAATTTTAATTGAAAAATTAATATGAGATCTAATTGTTTCTTTTGAAAAATTTGAAAAGGTGCTAATTTCTTTTATAGAATGGGTCCTAAAGTAGATACTCCAAATCGAGTAAAATTGGTCGACTTTAACGACATTTTTGGTATGATGATTTTTCATAAACCTTTTCTTGTTGAAGATGCATGTTTAGTTGAACAGAACAAATTGAGTTATGTACATATGTATGCAAGAATCCTTTTTAGTTTTCAGGCTTTGTCATTAAGATTTTTCAATTCAATTTTCAATTTATCTTATTTAATCTTAACTATGTATAATTCAAATTAATTTTCACATCAAATCTAAAAATTCGATCACAACACACAGCACACCATTCTCAAACGATTAATATCTAAAAAAATAATGAAATCTATAAAAAAACTCCATTTATCTACGCTTTCACATATCATATTTAAATACGCATTTTCTGAATTTCGACCCAATGTCATCCACACGACCGTCCGATGATAATCTCGCGCTCCTTCGAGGAAATTATCCGCAAATGGCGTCTGAAGGAGCTCGTGTCCCGTTCGAAACTCAAAACCGACATTGTTAACGTCGACATTTCCCCTTTGTGCCAGAGAAAAATAATAGCTCTCCTCCGGTTCTGTCACATCTGCAAATATGTATGTCGAATGACACCGCGTCTTGTCCCCATAGGATGTGTTTTGAAAGTACGCAGACTGTTGTGATGATATGGAAATTTTGATTTTGCATGTCATTCTTGCGTTGGATGATTTGTGTGAGTTTATTTTGATATTAAAGTTGCTTTGATTCTTAATTTATTGTAATATAATGGCTCTATTCTGAGTATTTATCTGTCCGGTGAAACGCTGCATTGCTGTGACAGCTCGATTTTCGAATATTTCCCATTCATTTTCAAACTAAAATCACTACTTCGTTCATTATTACTATTGCAATATATTTTGGTGATTTTATTGGTTATTATATTTATAGTAAAAATTTCGAAACGTAACATAAAATAACTACGTTATCGTTATTTAAACCCTTATATTCAAGTGCATGTTACAATGGATGTTATATCATAAATTGTGTAACATATGGCATTTCAGTGATTGAAAATCTAAAACGAGTCAAATATTTTTAAATAAATCTACTTTATATTCGCATTCCCAAGAAGTTGTACATTTTTTTATCGCCGAATGACATTTTATTTCGCAATAAGAACTTTCAGCTCGGATATATTTTCCATGCAATATTCTATTTATAGGAAAATCGTTCCCTTTATACATTTTCTTTCGCGCGCAGACTTATGACATAGCCCGTTTTGAAAAGAGCACGACAAGCTTCTTTTCATCATATCGGAAAAATACACTGTATGTAAAGCGATCCGTTCTGTCACATTATTACTAGTATTTTTCATAAAACTCGCCCTCCGTATTGTGTTCTATGGGGGGCGATATCGCCGAAGAGAGCTGAACAAATGCACTTTCTTCCTTAGGCACACATACACATTGCTAGCTCAATGTACCTAAATATCGTATGCTTGTATCGGATGTCGAAGAATTTCATATTGGAGGAATTCTTTGGAATAATGTTGCCTCGTGTTCTGAGTCAGTTTGTGAGATAAAAATGCGTGTGATGCTTGAAATGAATTATTGACTATGAATGGTTAAATTATATCGAGATGAGCTTAAAGAATTTGGTGTAAACTAGTTATGAAAAGCTTAAATGGTAGTTATAAATAGACAATTTTTGTTAGAATTGATCAAAATAATTTCTACAGAGAAACGATGTGATGTGAAATTCAGTGTTTCTAGACATCAAATGCTAGTTTTCTGACCCACAACTTCAGGCACCATTTTGTTACAATAATCTAAAACTTTTCACCATTTCAAATTTTCATCGTTGAATGTTATAAATATTTTAATTTTATAAATTTTAAAATATCTGAATCGATCAATTTCGCCGAATACATATCGAAATTTATACTTCACATTCAATTCAATTGTCAAATCTAATTTAAAGTTGATCCATAAAAATAAAGAAGCTTTACAAGACATTTCGCATTTTTCTACATTGTCGTTTGACATTTGAAACCTACGACATTTTGTCATTTATTTTTTCATACAATATAAAACATATTTCAGTATCGCTTTCATGAAAAAGTCTAATTTCGCCGACAAAGTCGATTGCTGTGGAAAACGTTATTGTTTCATACGTTTCTCGATCGAATGTAAATATTTAAAGTCGCGGTAGACTTGTGCGTTTCAGTTATGTAAAGCCATCAAAGTGGCTTTCGATCTGAATTACGATGAAATTTCGTAAATTTCTCATCGAAACTTCTATAAAATTTATTATTTTCTTGCGGTTTATTATCAAATTCGCTTTATAGCGATATTATTTTTCAAATTCCGAAATTTCATTTATAACGATTTACATAAGTTTCCTAACAATTTTTTCAAATGTGATTTCATACTCCGAATCAAATACATTGACTTAGCTAAAAAAATCATTTAATATATCATACGTTAATTTGGCGGAAATAAAAATTGAAAACACACTCGACGATTAACAAATTCGAATTCCTCGAAACGCGTTTTCGTAACTTTTCGCAAATTATCCGAGAAAACTAACCGAAAAGCACTCGGACCGTAACCGCGGAACACTTATCGGATTTTCGTCATATCTACAAAGCCATATAGTTAACGATAAAATAAAATTAGCATTTGAACGCTAGTATTTTTTCTTCGCTTCGAAGAGTCGGCGATGAAAATTATCGCGTTGGGAAATTCGCATTTATCGGACCGTTACTGTGACACGAGCGAAATTACGCAGGATTTGCAATTTTTTTTAGTATTTAATTCGTTGCTTCATTTCGATTTCAGCATTTAATAAATCATATAAATATATTTTCATTGAATTTGTTAAAAAATATGAATTTCACTTCTGTTATTATTCAAACTTTTTGATTATCTTATTTAAAAATAAGCTAATTAACAAAAAATATAATTTTAAATATAGCACTGTTTTTATTGCCGAATTCAAACTGTTGTTGATATTTAATGAATACTCAAATAATGATATCTTTTTGTAAAGCATTAAAAATGTAATTTCGTGTGTATCAATGAATATAATTTTCAATTGAAAATTTATATTCCATTGTATTTCCTAGCCATGAAAATGCACATATTTATATTGAAACAAATGAGTTTGATTTTTTATAAACTATTAAAATATATTCCATTTTTGGAATTTTTTCAAAATTCCATCGTTTCATAAGCAATTCAAGTGATAATCAAAATCTGTATTACATTGATTATTTAGTTTCAACCAGTGCATTTATGTTATTGATTCAATGTTGCGTTGATTTAATTTTATCTGATCTTAGTGTGCTATTCTTGGTGAAATCTGGCATGAGATTTATTGTGTTTAATTGTTTGTTTTCGTAATAAGATTTTTTTACGATAGAGCAATATCGAAGAGTTAATGTGTTATTTCGCCGCTATTAATATTAATTTTTTTCTACACATATTTCGAATATTTCATACACAATAAAGCGTGCGTCGAATAGACTATCGATATTTTAATCGTGCAAAGCGGTTGCAATTTTATTTCGGGCGTTGAAGTAGTAAAATGTTATTTTTATTTGATTTATAGCATTCTGACGTGTGTGGAATGTCTGCTATTATAAAATGTATAAGACTCGAATGTGTAACGACGGAACAATAACTTTCCCAGAAAAGCTTTCCACATCCACAATAATTCACGATTTTTCGATAAAACATAGCATCGCTTTATATGTATTTTCGTTCTGAACTCAACAGACGTAAAGCTAATTCATTGATTCTTATTTTCCAACTTTAAAACATTCCGAAGTTAATTTCATGCGCACACCCAATTTTATATGAACACACCATGCATAATTAACCGACTTCAGTCACCTGCCAAATTTCGTACATACACAATTCCAAACTCAAATTAAAACCAATCACATCTCCAAAGCACATAAATTAATCATCGCATAAACTTCAAACATTATACATTCGGATTCATTACACATTCTCGCGTATTTCAATTAGACATCCACTCCCATTTTCATCGAACTGCGAAATTTCTCCGGAGGAAACAAACGTCGATTTCGGGGATTTTTCGTGGAAAACTTTCGCCGAAGTCGTTCATCAAACTAGATGGAAACCTTCCAGATAGTTCAGACCTGAAACGTGTGCAACCAAAGTGGAGTTTAATTTAGTGAAACGTTGACGGTACGTTGAACTTTGCCAAAGTGTGCTTTTTTCCTTCGTTACTAGTCGATTTTAGAAAAGTGGCATAAGTGTTGTATGTATTTTCGATTTCGATCGATGAAAATTTTCATTTGAATCTCAAATCAACCAGATCGACAAATTTAGTATGGAATATTATATTTATTCTTTGCATTCACATATCGAGCCACGTTCAATATTTTAAGAATATTTTTTAATAGCTCCGGGTAGAAAGGGTTGAAGATTATATACAAATTCTATCTCGTCTATAATTTGATATCGATTTTCTTGTAAACTCATCTACTAACTAATCAAATGTAGTTCAGTGATATGCTAACGAGGACTTAGTCTGTAATTAGTCATCGATTTTGATGATTTTTTTTAGAAATGTAGTGAAGATATCTAGAGATAAAATAATGGTGGAAAATAATATTGCAACTCATAATAATTTTTAATCTTTAACAGGTCGAAGCTCAGTATATTAGGTAAACTAAGAAAATAACGTTTCATATGTTTTGTGCAACATGTGATGATGATTATGTTTTTGCTTTTATTCCTTGACAATATGTCAAGATGCTTCATATTAAGAATTTTTTTTACCATGTCTACAAATATACTAAACTTAATTGGAAAATTATTGATATTTGCATTTTTATTATTCACTACAATTTTATCTCCATATTTACTTAAACCACATTCTCACCAAATTTTATCAAACTTCTTGATCCGAGCTATGATCGAGCACTCGCAACTAAGATAAATCATTCCCTTTATACGCTGAACTATAAATTAATTTATCCTTTTTTTTTACACAACGGATCAGACTTAAACCAGGTAGAAAAACTTCGCATGTGTACACGAACGAAAGCGTTCATGTATTCGGACACTTTTAGTGCTTTTTCGTACTCGGAGCGAGCAGACATTTTCGCGTTATTAGACGTCGCATAAAAGAGTGTCCTGCACTAGGTATGTCGGGTAAGTGACCGAACTTTGTACGGTAATTGTTCCAGTGTTTCAGCACATTTTTTTCATTATTTTCGTCGATATTTTCTCGTCAAGATCGAGTTCGTTATGTTAACGAACGGTGGACTTGTTTTAATTATAACGAGGTTTTTCGCCCTGCGAAACTTTTCAGCGAATTTGCATTTTGATTGCTTTCTTTCGAGGCGTTAACGGGTTGGACATTGTCATTTGTGTCAGCTTCCAAATTAACGATTTCTTTTGTGTCGCGTATCAAAAAGCGGAACGAATCAAATATTATATTATTGAGCTGATTTTTTTTTCTATACGTACCTAGTACGTAGTTAATATTGCCGTTTCGCGAAAGCTATTTTACGACGTCTCTACTTAGTACGTTCGAAATTATCGAGATTTAGCTTTAGAGCCCTTAGTCTTAACCCTAGAATCTTCGACGTTGAATATTTACGTCCATTTCGCGAACGAGCGTTTCGAAAGCACCATTAACTTGAGCTTTCGTAGAGCTTACATTATAATATAATAAGACGTGCAAGAAAATTTTGCAGCCACTTTGCGAAATAATCGTGCAACAATTATTCGATCGAATTTCATCTTAAGATCAATTTTGATATAGCCATTTATATTGATATTTTCTTTTTCTCGGATACATGTGAAAGAGTTAGACTAGAACTAAACTGGGACTAGACTAGAGACCTATACTAGAGCTAGACTAGACTAGGTTTGACTAAAGCTAGAGTCTACACTAAAATGAAACAAAGGCAATATGAATGGCAACATCCACATGTGAATTGGCCAATAGACCGGAACAAGAATCTGATAATGGAGCTCGTTATTAACGAGTTTCACCATTTTTTCGTTATTTATCGTAGATTCATTGTAAAATCGTTTCCTTTGACCTTTCATATGGCATTTGGACGACCTTAAAAAGCGTTGATTCGAGGTTGAGGTTGTCTCCATGCGTTTCAGACCTTTTGAAATTTTAATGCAGCAAACACACCTTTACGAAAATGCTATTTTGCATTTTAAAATTCTATCATACGAGTAAACATCTGCATATCGTTTGAAATATTCCATATTTACTTCGCACTTTATTTTCGCCAGACTTAAATTTCTCGAATTTGAATCTATTAAGTTATACCAGACGATATAATAGCTGATAATGCACTTGTAATAATGAACTTAGTATTTTCTTGATGCTAGATTCAAGCCTTAATCTTAATCGATTAATTGATTTGAAGATCCGATCGTTTCTTTCGAATAAAACTCATGTTAATTTATTGCTCTACAAAATGAATCCCCCAACTCGTCTGAATCGATTGAATTTTGTGACATCTATCGTTCGCCGATTTTTCTTCGGGCTTAAAACGAACAAATAAATTATAAATTCGTCTCGATACATCGAATATTTTCTTAAACGCATTCCCTCACATAAACGACCCATTAAATAGTGCTCTTAAACGTTCGACACATACAATATTACAGAATCGATTTTACGACTTTCCGTTAGCTCGAGCGTTCATAGAGTGTGTCTAATTCCTAATTCTGCCAGCTTCCATAACACCCTGTCGACGTTATTATACGATATATAATACAGTACAGCTTTTGATATATGACTTTGCGAACGGTCTATAAATTATTTATCGGTCGCCGAATTTGTCACGGTTCGGTTTGAACGTGTGAATTTCATATTCGATGAAAATTGTCACTTTGGTCCAGTTTCGATTATATCACTCGCGTACGTATAACCCAGAAAATTTACGTATTCATGTTTTTCGTTAGGAGTTTATTATCGTGTTGTTTTTCGTACTATCTTATCATCTGTGTTCGATGAAAATAGATTTGATGTTTATTTTTAATATAGTTGAATATGATCGTTACACGTTCGATTGGATCAAAATAACATGAATTGCATTTAATCAATAAAAATTATTTTCTGGTTCACGATAAATAATTTCCTTTTCATGTAAACTATTCAACTTGATGTGGAAAACCTTTATATTTATGATTTTGCTTATAGATAAGTTCATTCACGTGTTTCGCTGAACGTTTTCATGAATTTTTATCAAAATCAGCATATCATACATACGTAATATGTGCATTTTACAGTATGAATTTTCTAAGAAATTCATATTCTTCTACTAAAGTAGCATCATTTTTAAAATAAAATTTATGCTAAAATATACTTAAAAATTTATAACACATCCACAAATCTCATCTCTTACATTTAGTACTAGTTTTTCACATGTAATATATTCACAGTACAACACACGAGTAGCTAACATCTCAAAAGCACTATCTTTCGTAATTAGGAGTTTTCCTCGTTTTATATCCGCGTGCTTTTACCCCATCGTATACAAGGATTATCTACCCGCATTCATACCGATACATAAACTCAGATTAATGAGGCTCTACTGTAAACCAGAGGCACTAATGATTTTTACACAATAACAAAGGCGACCTATTATGATTTCTATTCGGAAACAGTCACAGTTTTCAAACTAGTCACTCGAAACGTCCAACTTTTAAGTGCTTTCCTTTGTATGGATCGGGAAAGGGATATTCTATCGATACCTTTGCGCTTTTGTCACAGGCATTATTCGAAGGAGATGCTGTAAAGTACACCTGTTTGATCTCAAGATTTAACGAGCGCTTCTTGTATTATGGGTTGGACGATGAAAGTTTATCTCATGCGGTGAAGATGTGCATATAATATCAATTGTCTTGCGAAGATACTGTTTGATCTTTGAGTCATCAATTTTGTTGAAACTTGGCAGAAGTTTAGTGTATGTTTGGATATGAAATAATGATTAAGAACTCAAACGCAACTCTATAATTTTCCAGTTATGTAAGTCAAAATTCAACATCACGCAAACTAATGATTCTATTTCATCCGATATCTATAAGGCCGCCATTTTGAACATTAAAAATGACCAGCTTAAAATCGTTTTATTGTTATCTCAGCTTCTTCATAACATAATACAAACATAATTTTTACATCTGAACACATGTTTCCATGGCTTAGCAATGCAATGGTATCAAAATGAAAGTACGGGGTTAATGAGGAACGTAAAAGGAGCGCAATGCTTTTAGTCGAGATCGAAGCAAATTATTTATTTTCAGTTTTCACCTTCATTTAAGTCTTTACTTTAACAATATATTTACTAATATTCTTCAATATTATTATCGCAAGATCAAAAAGATCTTGTTGAATAAAAAAATAGTTTAATTTTTTCATCACAAGACAATGTAAAGTGTAACATTTTCAGCGCTATAAATTTATCGCGCGATATTCCGTAATCCTGTCGGTTTTTCCGCTTTATGCGAAACGCGCTTTTCTTCGAAAAACAAGCTTTTCCTTCCATGTTTATGTTCGCAGCGCGCAAAGACGATTTATATTCGTCAAAACATCGCAACCGAATCCGCGAAGTAATAACAAATATTCACGTCACTTACACTAAACTCGAGTTTCAAACTAATCGCTTCTCTTCAGTAGAGTTATGGCGAAAATTTAAATTGATATTGTTTGACGTAGGTGTGTCGCAATTTTTCCCTTTTCACCGAAACTCGCTTTTCGAAGTGAAAAGTTTAATTTGCGAACGCTTGTCGTTCGCATACAAAACTAGAGAGGGGCAAACACGTTTCCGTATCGAAACTTTGCCGAGTCGTTGTGTAAACGGTTTTAATCTAGGAACGTCTATTAAAACTTTAGTCGGATCCGATGTTGTTAAAAAAAAAAATAATTAAAAGGCGTTTGCTTTTGTGTTGTTAAAGTCTAGATCTTTGTTGTTTGTCTATAGCGCCGATTTGATTCATTAAGTTCTATTACTTTATTGATATAAGAAGAAAGTTGCTACTGTGACTCGGGAGATGCTTGAGACTATCGATTTTAATTGTTTATAAACTTTTGTATTTAAAATCGAATTAGTGATGACTATTAAATGAGATCATTAATCGCATAAAATACTCTTTCATTGTTCGACATAACTGTGTGACTGATTTTGAGTTCAACAAACGCATGAATTTTCAAATCCATATTCATCATACATACTCATAAATGAATAAAACGTCACTCTTTATACTAATTTTTCATCTAAAATTATTTTGGTGATACAGAAACCTTCATACATCTCTGAAAAATGTCATCAAAATCTAACGAAAGATTTGATGAAACATATACATAGTAGATATGAAGCATCAATCTTCATATGCATAGATTTATAATATTTTCATCTGTTCAACTGTATCAAGATTCATTAATCAATCTTAATCCTTTTTATAGATGTTTATTATACTTTAAGCTTCGTTATCTACTCTCGTTGTGCAGATCACGTTTCGAGCTATGAACATTATAAAAATTATCAAATCATAAATCACATTTATCGATTCACATAAAACGGATTCGTTCCGAATTCGATACCGTATGAAAATTTCGCAGATTTGATTATACGACCCACAATCGTGAGGGATACGAACATCGCGCCTTTCCCGATTTATTTTCGGAATTTCCCGGGAAAATATGAAAAAAAAAGGATTCCTACGACCATTCAGGTCATTCGTGAAAGGAGATTCCTTTGAAAATTCGCTCGGGACCGTGTTGCTGAAATATTTTCAGATATATAAGAACACGGTTGCCTTTTCCGACTTCGTTGCTGAAGCGTGCTTCGAGATAAGACCTGGAAAATTCTCGTATTTTCCACGATGCCTTTTTCTCGGAAACTTGTTCGAAACGTTTCGAGTGTGTACGTTAATTATTTTCTTTGTGCTTATTTTTATTTGTCCCTATCGCGAATCTGTTCTAATTAGGCTTCATTAGAGATGAATGCTGAATATGAAATGTAGGTCGAACAATTTAAATGGGGCGTCTAAAATTACGACGATTGTTTGCATCTCGAATAATAATTCGATCTATTCAAATATTTTCATTTTAAAAATACACTCGAAAGAGATTATTTAAACGTGAAATGTTATCATTTTATAGTGTTTTCCATTACGAAATCTCTATTCCGAGCACGTACCGAAACGGCACATAACTAACGCGAAACTTACTTAAGAGCTTTTTAAAACTCGCGCCATTACATCGGTGCACAAACAAAAAGCTCGACAAACTCAAATTCGTACCCCCATTTGAAAATCCACACATTTTCAGAGGCGAATGACGAACTTTTCGATGACCTCTTACGAGAAAATCGCACCGGAGGAAAACGAGAAAACAAACAGAACACGAGAACGACCCGCATCCTTAAGGGCAGCTTAAAGCGTCTTAAATCTTACTTGTCAGGGATTGGCGATTTTGAAAAATCGGTTTTTCGGGAAAATTTGACGAATCCGATTAGAGTTTTTTCAATTTTAAAACCGCAAAATCGAATAATTTGAAGATAATTGGAATAAATCCCTCATCATAAACGATTGTACTGAAATAGAAAATAAATACGATAATAGCTAAAATCCATCTGTATGTGTAGTGAAACGCTATATTACGTTGACAGTTCAATTTCAATTATTTTTTTCTATTCTCGTACGAGTTGATTACTCTTCGAGATATGAACGTGCCACGAAAATAGAGTTAAATTCTAACAATAAGAGATTGCTACATGTCTCTTTCATTCTGGAAGACTTTAAATCTATTCTAATCAAACCTAAAATGTAGCTCAACCTTACTTAACAAAAAGATAAACTTGACCTAACCCATACAATACAAATTCCACCCTTGACTAACTAACAGAAAAGAACCTCAATTTTTTTTGACTCATATGAAATTTTCAATTGTGACTGACCAGAAGTAAGTTTCTTTCCAACGACTATAATAAATAAATAAAAATTTCATCCAATCTTTTAAAAATTCTACAATAGAATTAAGCCTCTCTTCTTACGAATACTTCAAATTGAAAAACCGCTTTAATAAATCTTAATAGAAACCCTGACAACATACCTTAAGAGGAAATGTGCTCCGTGATAGACCAGGGCAAACAAGCTCCCAGCTCCTTGCACATTGTTCCCTGTATAAACAGACCTATATACAGGGTGTATGCGCTCTAAACGGCGGTCGTTCATGCAAATCTCGGGCACAAAATCCCGGGATTTGCATAAGTTTCGGTTGTCCGAAGGCGTTTTTGGGACAAAATGCCCGAAACGTGTGACGCTATTCGAACGAGTGTGTCGAATTTTCCTAGGCCCTTGTCAATTGCGTGTCGAACGGGGATAAAAAAGGGCTCGATCAAAAACTATCTGGGGAGATAAGGTGATATTGTTTTTTTCGCCTATTCACGCCCTCTTGAATTTTTGACGTGGGTTTTTTCAATATTTAGTTCGGTTATGAGCGTGGGTATTATCGTAGTAAATTATTTCGTTATCGATTGGTCGTTGAATGTGTTTATGGTTTGCATTATATTGATATTAAGCAATAGAAGTTTCAAGAGTCGACTCATATCGTAAACGAAATATGGAAATAATTGACTGGTGAACCGAAGGGCTAGTCCATATTTCAGCGACTAAACCAAAACTAAAACCAAGAGACTGGGACAGACTTATATGTATATGCAATTGAAATAGCTATAAATCCATATCAATTGCATTCATAAGCCATTTCACTTGCTTATATACATAAGTCCGTCTCTTTCTTTTGGTCTTGATTTTGGTTTTGTCGATGTAATGTGAACTATCCTTAACGATATCGAAATAAGTCGGATATTTTATGTTTCATTTATAATTTCACATTAAAAGTTCAGAATTTGCAGATATACATTCTTGATGTTCATTGAAACTGTAACCCAAGCCAATTTTGTTTTATTTAATAACGAGCGACAATTAATTTCTCATTACACTTGACTCTGAAAAAATTAGTTTCCTCTTTATTTCTTAATAGTAAATCAAAATAATGTACGCCGTTAATTACATTCAGACAACCAAAATCAGAGAAATTTTCGCATTATCGCATTTTATATAATATGATAGCGTTAAACGCGATAAATTTTCCTTTCTTCATCTTCGCGCTATAAATCGTACAACGCAGTCCAAACAAACGATCGTTATTTTTCTTCTCGATAAAAAAAATACCGTTTAATCCAAAATTTCATCTTAAAGAAATAACGTATACTTTTTCTAGCGGAAGCCGAAAAATCGAGCTCAACGCGAAAAAACTCACGATTTATCGCTTCGTTCTTTCAATTAACCTTTATTAACAATAGCTTGGAGAGTTTGTTCAATTGCTTCTGTGTTTTTCGAGCAACTTTTTCATCTTCGAACTTCGACTTCGGAGATTTTCCGCTGAAAAATAGAAAAACTCACCGCCGCTAAAAGTTCGAAAGTTGTGCATTTTACAGCGAATAACGCCTTTGTCTGCGAACGCTGTAAAGTGTAAAGCAACTGAAGAATTTGCATACATACTGCACTCTCTAGTAAAACGTAATTTTATAAATATGCAAAATTTTCGTTAATTAATCACGCCTCGCGCGAAATAATTGAAGAAGTTCGACCGAACTTTGATCCTCTCCAACATGTCAGATATTAATATGGCCTTTCATCGAACGTCTCTGAAAATTATTTCGGGGAAATGTTTCAGTCTAAAAGTGCCTTTTCTCTTATGCAATCTTTGAATAGACGTGACTAATCGGTTTATCATTTTTAATTTTAATGAAGGAATTAATCACTAGTTTAAAAACGCTTTTTTTTAATTGCATATTTGGAAAGGTGCCTTAAAAGAGAGAATTTTACCTGTGCATTTTTTCACGTGTGTGGAATATTCGAGCATGATATCGAAATTGGGACACGTCGTGGAAAAGCTCGTTTATATGCTGCTCTTTTTTGCGTGTGAAAATAATTTGAAAACCTCATTCTGGTTTTACGCTGAAAATGTGCAAGTGAAAATGTTATCGGAATTTTCGCGTAGAGCACAAAGAGCCACGAATAGGTTCTGTTAATTGAAATCGGATAGTAGTTTTTTTGGAAATTGCGTTTCTATATAATATTCTATATTATTTGAATATTTCGATGTTTGCGTTATGTTTCTATCTATTCAATCAAAATAATCTGTTCAATCAACACAAGCTTATTTGGTTCGTTTCCTTGAACCGTATTATTTCGATTTTGTAGTGAAAACAACCTTTCAAATCCGATAAGTATCTTATGAGTTATTATAGACTTAAATGAAAATATTTATCTTCTTGTACCGATCTTTCTTTTTAACGATCTATGCATCCGCAATTTTTCCTACAATTATGCCATAAAATAAATCAAAACATTCTAAATTCCTTTGTAAAATATTGCAAATTATCAACTACAGCACAAAAAAATCGATTATATTCACAAATAAGTCTTTCAGAGCTGATCGTGACTAACTCCAATTTTTGAAAAAAAAAATTAAATGTTCAAATAAATCTCAAAGTAAAGTCAAGTCTATTTTCGTTTATGAATTTATTTCAAAAAGACAAATCAAATATTTTCTGTCTTTCATAATATGTGAACAGTTCGTACCCAGATCACATACGTACTGAAATAATATCGATAAAGTTATTTTTGTACAAAACGGAAACCTTGACTTTTTGGAACTGTTCAAGTTCGGTCGGCTTCGTTCCAGCTTTAGACATGTCTAATATTATATTATTTGTACATTTCGATGCACGTACAGACAATAAAATATATCATATTATAGTTCACGTAACCTTAACCTCGAACGAAACGGCGAATTTAGCTAAAATTTTACCTGTACATGATATAAAATTTAAATTTAGTTTTCGTACGAATCTAAAATTTATATCAAAGAAAATCTAGCTCTGAGTGCATGCGACGCTTTAAATATTCCATCAAATTGAATTTGTATGTTCTGTTGCATTATTGTTTTTCACGTCGAATGCACTTTAAACTTTATGAATCGAATTTACTTTTATATGTGTATGTTTTATCAAAGCGTTTAAATGCAATTTTACAGTTTTCTTTGTCTCGAAAGTTCTGTTCGTTTCGGTGACAATTCGAGAAAATCGTAAAACGCTTCTCGGGTATCTTTCGTGATTACGACAAATTTATAACTATCGAATATCTCTCGACTATTTTAAACTTTAAGAATTGAGATTCTAAAACAGTGTATGTTCACTTCGAATAAGATTTCGAATTGTACACAAAGAGCTCCGTGACTTCGTTAAGACGTTCAGCTTCGTATCGTTCTTTTTGAGCACTTTCAGCGTTTTAATGGTTTCGAAAAAATACACAACGTATTAAAATTGAAAACTCAATATGCTTCATGGAGAAAAATCGCTGTTTTTATTTTTAATGTCGAAAAACGAAAGCTCGATTCTAGAAAGCTTTAAGTTTTTACATGAATATTTAACGTCCGTGCCACGAGTTGTTCATTTTATAATTCTTTCACGCTTTTAATTTTGAAATATTCAAAAGGTCTGTTCCTAACTTTATTTGAATTGCAAAAAATCTCATGTTCACAGATTCGCACTATTTATTAAACTTAATACAAATCGACTATATTTGGAAAAACAACCACCAAAAAGACTCGACAATAGAAAATCTCACGCATCACTTATTCAGCATCGCATAATCCGAAAACGCTCCTGTTTTATTCACCAGCTCCGAAAGCGGTGCAAAATTGAAACTGAAACTGAATAACCTGAATTTCCAAGTTGAAAAAAATCCAGATTTTTTCCCTGTTTCGAGGGTATGAGGACATTTCGACCTCGTGTCATTGCGTTATCTCGCAGGCTCCATCCGGAAAATCGATCCCGGGCAGAAGGTCGTCGAGAATTGGTCGTATGCTCGGAAAATGAATCAAATTTTCCATGTGGAGACTGGAGATGTGTGGAAAATCGAATTATCGTGCGTACGATGAGAATTTTCGCGGAGGAAGTTCGGTATGAGTTTGATATGTGGTGTGTGTTGATTGCGGTTGATTCTATTCGATTTGGAATTGAGAAGATTTGTCTCATGTCTGAAGTCGTCAATTTTTATGAATTTTGGTAGAAATTTAGTTTTTTTTTGAATATTGGATTATTGTGAAATATGTGGAAAATCAATTTGTAGTGTGTACGATGAGAATTTTAGCGAAGGTGTTTGAGTATGAGGTTGAAATTCGGTGCATGTTGGTTGTGGTTTCTGGACTAGACTATTCGATTTGACTTGTGATGGTTTGTTTCATATTCAAAGTTGCTGATTTTGATATGATTTGGTAGAAATGTGGCATTTTTGAGTATTGACAAATTATCGTTATTATGGTTTATGAAAATTCGAATTCAATCAGTTGAGTTTGAAATGATTCTGTGCACATTTTGAGTCATTATTTTTAATGAAACTTTTTTGAAATGTAGTGTAAGTATAGACTTAAAATAATAGTGAAGAACGAAAACGCAACTTCTAATAATTTTCCAGTTCTCAAAGGTTAAAGTTTAATAGAATGTTTTCGTTGGGTAGACTGAAGAAATAACATTTCATCTGATGCATTTTCACATATCACCAAAGGAATTCAACAGTAACATTACTGAAAAATTATTGAGACTGACATCGTCATCCTTCGCCATTATTTTCTTATCTCGTCAAAATTGATCACCCAAAATATGCAACAAATTCTTTCAAGCTCAACTCTTTAAATTCTGAAAATATCATTTTCTAATACGTCAAATTTTCATAAACCCTAACATCGATTAACATATCGACCAACACTCAAAAAACACATTGTATCACATAAACCATATCTTAATCACTGCATATGAAAATATTAATCATACATTAAAACATTGAACGCATCACGATTTCGCCTCTTATACACTTGCGTCATAAAGTTCAAGTTTGACGCGAACATCCTCATAATAATTTTCCATCGCATGAAAGTGTACATTTCATACGCGATGCGGGAAACTTAGTTCCATTTTCGTTCCGAAGACGCGTGGGAAGTTCAGCGAAATGAGGTTTCGCTCGAAGCCCGACGTGTGTGTGTTTTTTCATGTGTGCTCAACTCGATTTCGATGTTTTGATTTCATTCTTGAATTTTGCTTCTATGTAAAAATTTCATTTTACATATGATAAGTGTGTGTTTTTATTCGTTTAAAACTTGGGGTCGAAGTGGCATTCAGATAATGTAATGGGTTATGTATGTAAATTAACAATGAGAACCTTCGTAACTCTACTGAATTATAAAATATAGATACAGAATTTAAAGCATTATCTTACTATCTCGAATATTCGCTAACATTATTTTTCTTAACGAGCTGAATATCGCACGGATAAGAAAATCGGAAAAACTAAATTTTCATCGCAAGCTATTCAAAGTTCGCGTTAACCACTTTATAAACGTCGCGATAATTCGTAACTTCTGGTCGTTTTTAATTTTTTTTTAGATTTCCATTATTAAAATATGCCTCGTAGCGATTCCACACACTTTTCATTAGGCTTTTATGTTTCCGAAACCTTGAATGTTAACAATGTAGCTAAATTTACTGATGCAGCGAACGCTCTCTTTTGTAATTTAACTCTCTTCAGCATCATAAAAAGCTTATAAAACGTACTTTACCCGAGCCTGTTTTGTAATTCTTTTCATTAAAGTATAATATTATCGTCCGTCACATGCTTGCGTTATGATTTCTTTCATACACCGGTATTAATTTTTAATCGTAGCATTTTGACATTTTCCCGTTTCTATTTTGATATCGTGTGATAATTTTTCATATATCTACCGATCATTTATTTGCTTGTTCACCCGTTTCCTTTGACATGTGCCGAATTCACAATTTTCCTCTCGACAAGGGCTTTCATTAATTTCCTTTGAAGCGATGTTACAATTGGTGCAATCAGCACCTGCACGTTATCTCAAAGAGCAATTCGCACATCGATTGGAATATAAAACCAACTATTTCGAAAACTGTATAAGTACATATCTCGAAAAATTCTTTAAAAATATGCATTCATTACTAAAATCATCAATTTCGTAGCAATGCTATATTTGAGTCTTTGAAATAAATTATTTATTATTCAGTGACCAAACAAATTTTGTCATTTAATTGTACTTGTATTTATCTTAATCATTCAAGAAATATAATTTACTCATACAAAGTTTTAACTATGATAATAGCTTTAACATATAATGTGAGATTTATTTGCTGCTTTAGTTATCTAATTATAGAGTTACAATCAGTCTAACAACTACGAACTATCATAAATCTATCTCTGTTCTTCGAATTTTTGACAGTCCGTTGCTGGAAGACTAACCAACTCATTGCTTACTTAACTAAACCAATGAAAAGACCGTCCTTAAATCTAATATTTATTGAATAGTGGACTCAATTTTTGCACTGAACGTCTCATTTAGCACTCAGATCTCATACTTAAATTCACTTATGACGAATTGACCTTATGTCACGTTATCCAATAACAGTTTATACACAAGCAAAGGCGGTCATTATCTAGCTCGTGTCCAATCATCCGGCTTATAAACATGTTTGATGTGATAACGAACAGCCATTATTGAAAGCCCACCGTGTGTTCGTCGTGTAATAGCTTCGGATCTCGTTTTATATTAGGATTTCGATACATCGTGCAATTTGAATTTCCCTCTGTGTGCAAATTTTCCTCTGTTTGCTTTTGACCCATATGCGATTTTCCTGGAACGTTGCGCCGCTTCGCAGAAAAACGTTACGACCCTTTAACGTAACCAGTTTTGTTTGTATTTTATTAAGGTTTTTTATTTATCCGTTTTCAGATGTCAATTGAGTTATTTTCTACGTCACGAATGCTGTGTTTGATCCGTTTGATCAATTAATTTAGGTTTGATTGAGAAAATTAGTCGTTTTGTTGTTGGAATTTTCGCGTGAATAATGAAGCGGGTTGTTTGAAGATGTTCGAATGAAACTCAAATTGTAATGTCGATGCTTAAATTGTATTTATTTTTAGGGATCTCAAGCTAGTATCTCTTTGAGTTACTTTGTTTCTTATTTGTACCTTGCTCCGAGTAGATTAATCCATTCATCACCATAATCCCACCAATTAGAATAATTGTATATGATTCTTATTAAATTTGCTCGAAATGAAATGAACATCTGAAGCATAATAGCTTGAAAATGTGTTAGCATTAGATCCTTTTTATTTTCGCATAGTGTGACTAATTGGTTCAAATACCTTCAAAGCTCTACTATCATCAGTTCATCATAATTTCAATGAAATAAATGAGAGATCTGTTGCACCGTCTTAACAATTTGCAATCTCCTAACCACTGAACTCTCAAACATTTTCCAGCAATTAATCCAACCAATATTTCTTAGAAACCCCTTCAACTAATGAAATCGACTTGTCATTTGATCGAATCATAGCTTCCTTCAAACACACATCAAAACACATCCAAACTCGACAAAAACACCCCGCATTTCAAACAATATCAAAAGAGGTCACCTCGACGAGGAATTCGGACATGCACCGAATGCTACGTTTGCAAGCAGAGAGAAAGAGCACTTTTCTAACAACTGGGTCGCTCTCACTACCCACCAGACAGTCGAATAGGGCTTTCCACTTATTCCTTCTCGAAGAGCACACATTTATACGATGTGTACATTAAAGTTAGAGTGTGAGAGGACCTCTGTGTCAAATCGGATCTGAGCCTTCTCCCGAAAATCCCCTCTTCGTAATGGGGATAAGTGGCGACCTCGAGACACACGAGCAACTTTTCCCATGTCGTCTTGTGTGGAAAAATTATGTTTATATATGGGTTGGTTTGTGGAATCGTTTCTGGGTAAAGATTAATGTCGCTGGATTGGATGTGATCTCTTTGGTGATGTGTGGAATTGGGTGCGTTAATGAGATGTATGTTTATATGAATATGGTGACATGTTTGGCTGTATTGCTTGTTTTTAATGATCGATAGTTTATGGGATAACCACCCTTGACTGAAATAAATCTATGGTTGCGAAGCCGCTGAAAATTGAAGGCCTAGGTACGATTCGAATTGTGGCACCAGGGAAAGAAAGAAAATCGGATAATTATAGATCATTGTATTGTTTCTAAAGGACCATTTACATGCTGCTTCTATTGCTTCTCTCACTCTAGCCGTCAATAGCAGTACGAATTGCAATGGCGATACGTAAATTAACTTTAAGTACTGATCCTATAGTTCAACGTTCAATTGATTAAATCAAATAAATAAACCAAATTTTCAATCTCAAATTCTAAAAAGATTTACCACTTCTGATACAAAGATAGAAACACTCAACAATAAAACTTAACCTCTCGATAAATTAAACCAATATATTTCCCTCGGATAAAAGAAGAACGGCTCAAATTGCCTAGATTTAACGCGACAATGGCTTAGCTGAAAAACCCACACACGTGAGCGAGATACAACCTCACAACAAAAACATCCCAACCGCGAAACCCTAAAAGATTACATCATCTCCTATGACCTCGACAACCCTAAATTTGACACCCCAACATAATCTTATAGTAGAAACTCTATATTATAGCCTCATCCGTTTCCTCAACTCCTAAGCAACAACAACCACCCCATTTAACACGAGCACGTGTCATCTCGAAACGCGAAACCGTTTAATTAATCCATCCCTTTGTCTGTCGATTCGCCTATAATCATTGTATTTCGCGAAATTATCGAGATTGTGTAATACGCTAGAAGATACATACGTGTTGTCGTTATAGAGGTAGTTTGTGTGAGCGAAGGCTTCGCCCACGCTTCGTACTACGATCTCGAAATAGGGTATGTCTAAAAATAAGCTTTCGGTTAATTCGGTGGAATGTTATTGCGAAATTGTCTGTGAGATGTTGGGTCGATTGTGGTTCGAGTTATGGAAATTATGTCCGATTCGGAGTAACAATGTCGTGGTGAAGTTTCGATCTATTTTAATCGAATGGCGAAAATGAGATCTGATAAACGTTTGTTGTTAATTTTGTTCTTGTGATGTTGGCTATTTCGAATTATAGAATATGTATTGTGCGATTCTAATATTATTAATCTGATTCGATTCGGTGTGGTTTGTGCTTTGATGAATCAAATGTTATTCTAAGATTGTGTTAATCGATATAGGTACTTAGTTGTTATTTTGTTTAGTGGAACGTTCTATTGATCAAAATGTTTCGATTCTCTTGTTTCTATAATTTCATACATTAGTATGAAATTTATTAAGGCCTGAATTTTCAATTATCAGGTATTGAATATGAGTTGACTTTTTTTCCTATAATTTGACAGTTGACAAAAATTTACTTTATTTTACTGCTAAAAACTAACCCTTATAGTATCAAAATGTATTTATTATTACTGAAAATATTACATTCAAACGAAAATTTTCCACTTGAACGTTTGTGTATTCAGCAAGATATTTTTTTACGATATTCGTATGACTTGCATGAAGCTTAGGTCATGTATCCTTAGGGCATTCTCTGACCCGATTTTTGTAAAGCTTTATTTTGTGAACTCGATCTTAAACAAAGCGCATTCATTTTGTATGCTATCCTCGCTTTAACCACAACGATCGGAACATACTAACGTCTTGCAGTTTCAAATTCGATTAAAAAAACATACCGATGCTGCATACAAAACATCAGTAATCACTACAAACATCGACGTCAAATCGAATACACATAGACGAATAATTTATAATCAATTACGCTGTAAACCGCGCATTGAAATTTTCACAGCACTGAAAGCGCATTACCGCTTCGTTAATTATTTTCGTAATTGCATCCGAACGCAGTGCACGTACAAAATCCCACAGGAACGCATCAAAGTTAACCAATCGTATTAATGCACCGGCTGTGGAATTATGCAGTAATTTAATTTCATACGTGTCTTTCGTTTCCAGGGAATTTTCCGCATGGCGTGCGAACACGTCTTGAAAACCATGAAGAGGGGACGAACTACTCTGCTGACTCTCCTGGAAGCCTTCGTCTATGATCCTTTGGTGGAATGGAGCAATGAGGCTGGAGCTGGAGCCACTGCTGGAGCTGGTGCTCCGATTTTGCTCGGGAAGGCTGCTGCTGTTCGTTCGGCTGCTGTTGAGAGACGATGTGGTTTGGACCTTCTTGGTGTGAGGCTTCAGGAAGTTAAACATGCTTGGAGCGAGAATGGGTATGTTTTATTTTCAGATTTATCATTTTATTCATATTCAGTCCAGTCTTTGAGTTTTAACTGTCGGGCTTAGTGTTGTTGTAATGCTGGATTCGAGTCCTATCGGATCCTGGTGAGATTCAAATGTCATTTTTCTCTTTGATTAATTAATATGGAGATTCCTGAATATTCGATCCATTTTATCCGAAAAAAATCGATTGAAATCGATCGATTTTAGTGACATATTTGTTCATCGGTTGCCCTTCCGATTGCTTCTTCGCTTAGGCAACCTATTAATGTGTATAAAAAAAGGAAAGTAGATGTATGTTTAATAGATCAGGACCAGTTGTGTTAGGCTTCTTCAAATGTCTTATCACAGATGCATAAAGCAAGGAAGAACATTTATCTTTTGTCTAACTGAAAATTATTGATTTTCTTACCTTTGCTTCAATGTAGAACGAGAAAATCAACAATTTCCGAGCTAGAAATGAAAAACTTTTCTTTTGTACTTTATCTGTCTTAAAAGACTATTTTATATTTTCCTAAATGTTCTTATAGCTAATTATCAAAAACTCTTCAATTGAATCGACTTCATCAATTCAATTCAAATTCGTGCACGTTAAAACTCATTCAATTTCCCCTGCATGAAAAATTTCAACCGCATTCCGACCAATTTCGTCTTCTATTAGAGGGGAGCTTTTCCCGTTTCCTATTTTTTCCTATTCGCTGTTTTATTTCACTTTTTCGTCGCACAAAGGCAGGCGTTAATTGAAGAGTGCCTCGTTCGTTCATTCGTCGAGTATTCCTCGCTCAGTATATCACATTATAGATATACTGTGCGTACATCCGAACGATTTTTCTTTTCCCTGGAGAAAAAATTTCATCGCTCTTCCGGCTGTAGGGCCTTTTCATTATGTTCCGTCTTCTCTAGTTTCTTTTGTTGCCTTTTCTAATTATTCCGAACGATCGAGTCGGCGGTAATTGATGTGCTTTTTATTATTGTGTGCTTTTTTTTCTAATTGACTTTGGCGTTTTTGAAATAATTAGGTACCTGTACAATTTCGAAACAAGTCTCATTTAACTCAATAAAAATCGCATCAAATTCATCGTATATAAATAAAACTTTCATCTCGCCTCTATTACGTGACGATACAATTGGAGCGTAATTCCAGGTATTCACTATGCTACGTTTCGTTATACGGGCTAGGAATGTAATACGTTTCCCTCCAGGAATTCCACCGTCAGGCTACGTCTGCTGACAAAAAATATACCTTATACTTTTATATATGTATATACAGATTTTCCAGGCAGACGTCCAACGGTTACGTGATCCTAACTTTTCTTTTCGAATCGACGATCCGTAGAAAACCGTATTTATGCGTATCATTCCGGTTGTACGGTGACCGTGAAAATTGGCTATCGATCCATCCGAAATAGCTCTTTAAGGAATTAATTCTTGACTTTCTCCATAATTAAACGCGTCTGCTTAATATCAACTAACTATTGAGTCGAATTGTTGACGTCTAAGTACCCTTAAACAGATCTTTGTCTAATTAAATAAGTCATAAGTCTTGTAAATTAGATCCAATGTTTACTTATAAACATTTTTAGGTAATTATTTGTTAATTATGTATCACTTATAAATCTGTAAATTTACCACATTATCTCTTGGGAGGAATAGCAATATATTAATTCAGAAAAGGATTAATGTCAAGTTTGAATAGAGATTGGGTAATAATGAAATAATGGTGTGATTCTAATGCGACGTTCACATACAACTGTTGCCATTGACTTTCTTTAGTTTTAACATCTGCTTCTTCCTCACATAACATATGAAAGTATTTATGAGAGAACACATTCAAACTTTTGCGATACATAGACAATGTTTTGTAATCGAAGTACAAAATCGAATCGAACTTTGCACCGGCAAAGAATCTTTATTTTTCAACACAAGTCACCCAATCTATCAACTCCAACAAGTATAACATTTAAAAAAAAACCCACATCGAATTTTATTTTCACTCTACTCAATGTCAGCTCTCGTTATACGAGTTTCTCTCGCTTGCGGTAAATCGATAAATCTGTCGATTGTATTTTTCGCGTTGTTTGATCCCCGAAAAGAGCAGCGCTCTAGAAAAATATTTGTTTCTTACATACACACATATTGGCCATCATCGCTCGTGCAATCTTAAATTATTTGTTAGCACTGTGTTAATAAAGGAGAGTGGCCGACGATGGGAATCGCCGATTTGGCACACATTCGCACAACTCAATTATCCTCGAGCGGTTCCTTTTATTAAGGACGATTAGATATTGTGATGACGATGGTTGTTTGTCTTCGGATCCGTTTGTGGAAATTAGCTTTTGAATCCCTTGTTATTGCTGCGATGTTATTCCAGCTTCACCTGAAATGCGCTCGCTTTTCTTGTTTTCCAATTTTCCGACATGATGTGTGTTTTCATTCTGTAAATGTAAGGGTGCCCCTAAAAATGTCGTGGGTTCAATAAATATTCAATGCAGTGGTAAAACGTTTGATTTTCATACTCCAGTTATGCATTTGATTTCATTTTAATTATATTTGAATTAAATAAAAAAAAATGATACAAATGAATGTTGATAATTTAAACGGACAATTATCTGATAAGGATATATCAGGTGAATTAAGTGGGTAATCAATTTTTTCAAACCAAATCTATTAGTCTGATTAAATGCCAATTTATCATTATTATTTCTAACGTTGACGAAATTATCTTACAAAAATGAAAGTTGATTGAAATTAATACCTTTAATAATAATTGAATTGTCATATTGCGATATTTTCTTCTGGTACTCCTTATACGCTTTTTCGTCTCGCGTCAAATTGCATATTCAGATTCGGATCCGTCACAGCTGTGCATTCTATTAAATGTTTGCTTTTCATTTTTCAGAGACGAAATCAAAAAGCAATTGCCGATCTTGCGTCAGCAGGCGTCTGCGTGGTCAGAACAACAGAAGGCATTAGTTATGGCTGAAGGTCAGCTGCAGCAGTTTCATCGTCAGCTTGCTCTCGTCAAAGAATTGGAAGCTCTCGGTGCTGACATAAAAGAGCATCCTCTATATGCAATAGCTCGTAGATATTCATCATACAAGAAAATGAAAGAAGCGTTAGAAGATTCTGCTAAAAATTTGTTGGAACTCCACGAAGAGTGCGGAACTAAAATTGAAAGTTATACTCTTGCATTAGAAACGATTAAAGGTCCACAGCTCACTCAGTGGATTCAAGAACTAAATTTCCCTATAGATCATGATGGTCATAATGTTTTCTATCTCATTCGTGATTTTCTTATGAATGCCGGTCAAAGCTCAATGATCACTCAGTGTGAGCAAGCTGAAACTGAGTTGGGTCAATGTGCCAGACAGCAAACTCATTTAATTAAGAATTGCTTGGAACTCTTGTCTCAATTCGCAGCTATTGCTCAGTATCTTCCTTGTAGCTTCATCGAAAAGCATAGAGTATTCATGTATAGGAAATGGACAGCTATTCTTTTGGAAACTGAATCATTGGACGTATGCAATGATGTCGCTCATGAAATTCACAACTCTATGACACCCGAAAATGCAAATAATCCATCTTTACAACATATGGCGACGTTTTCGTATCAATTGCAAAATTTAAATAATGCAGCTAATATCAAATTGAATAAGCTCTATGAGAGACTGAAAGCGGAAGGTGGTCCTGATGCGTTACCCAGGGCTGAGAAGTGTTACTTAGATGCAATTGGTTCAATCACTAACTTCATATCTCAAGGGGGAGGAACTGAAAAAGCTATTGAATGTGTGATCATCAACACATTGCACACCCTTAATAGAAGATTCTTGATGCTGGAAACGAGTGCTCAAAGTGCCGGAGAATGTCTAGTCGATTTGACATCTTTAGAAGGAGAGTGGTTCCTCGATGATATGAGCATCATTTCATTTTTGATAACAGAATTCATTGCATTTGTTCCTCAATTGCACGATTCTTCCACTTTAAATGATGACCGGATTCCAAAAGCATTTGAATGCTTGAACGCCTGCAAATCTATATTTAGCGATTTGAAAGAGATGTTGTCAAATTTCCAATCAATCATATTACCCGAAGCCATAAAGAAAATCCAAGCTGAGGAACCTTCTGTTTTGATGATGATCAATGATCTCAATAATGTCGTCATCAATACTGGTATTCCGTTGAACGAGCTTATAGCACAACTCGAGCATCACATTCGATATATCGTAATGGATATAGAGGTTATTATTTCATATTTGAAATTCAATTCATTTGTCTTTTGTGGAATTAAATTATTCGTTGTTATTTTTAGATACCATCCAGTAATACTTGTGCAATTGCTACAGATTTAAAAAATCGATACAAAAACTTAGTAAAGTTAGGAAAAGAAAACACCACTAATTCTACATTAAATTCAGAAATAACTTCCAACACTGGTCACATGCTTCTCATGGGCACAGATGGACTCTTCGCTCATTTAGGCGCACGAGGAGTAGCAATCTTAGACACTTTGACGGCATTAAATTATCCTCATTTGTGGAAAAAAGTTGATCAAATAACCGAAGCTGGCGATCTAGCTGTAAGCATTTATGAAATTTTAAGCGCTGAAACTTATTTCAAATACATTGCTTATGTTACTAATTCCATTTTTAGATTTCACTAGGAAATGAACAATTACGTTTGGTCTTTGATGACATATTTTTCATCAAGCGTATACAAGCTATCACTGAATTTTTCAACATGTGCCTCCAAATGTCATTAGCGTTTAAAGGTGTCGGCTCTGTTGTCGTTTACGATGACGATCGATTGAGCAAACCTATTAAAAGGTAATTAATACCCTCCCATTCATACATAATTGATTCATTGCATTACTTATACATATGTATTTAAATTTGTGTTTGTTTTCTCAGATTCATGGCTGATTATGTTGGAAGACAATTTTTGGGGATTCAAACACAAACAGTTGCTGTGACCGTATGCCTTTTAATCCAACGATTTGGTGTTAATATCAATAAAGAAATAGAACAGCGCCATATTGGTATTGTTATTTCTAGGTTTCACTTCTATTTTATTATCATGATTTTATATATTTACTTCGTTATCTTTTAGGTATGTCATGGAAAGTGCCTCTTAGTGAATTATGCGAAATATCTGTAGCTTGTTCTCTCAAAGCTGGAATGTTCACTCCTTCCGTTTTACAACAAGCCAGTGCATTGATTACAAATTTAGAAATGGTTTTCAGACGCAGGTACTTCTTGCAGCAAAGATTAATAAATATGTTCATAAAATGTGAGTTACTATCATTTTCTTTCACAGGGAAGCTATACATAAACTCGAAGGATATACTCAGCTACAGCAAAGTAGTGTCAGTAGATTGCGTCTTCAATTAACTGCCCATACTTGGTTACGCGGAGAAGGCAGAGGATTGAATGGAGGTCCTACACCAGGTGCTGAATTGCGAAGAGGAGCTCAACAACTAGCTGCTCAAAGACCTCAATTGATGGCAGCTTTGGAAAAACACCGTTCTTTAGTTTCTAGTGCTGAACAAAGGTATTTTCATATTCAATTTATGTATTTTTTAATAATTTTATATTAATCTAAGAAATGATTTAGATTAAAATGGGCTTCTGGAGCAAATCCTGCTCTGAATGATGTTATGGCAGCTTTTGAATGTGCAGTTAATATTAGGGAAGATAGATTAAATGTTGAATGTGGACTTGCAACTGCTATTGGATCCACTTGCTCGGCATTAGGAAGCTTAACCTTAAGCGGAAACTCTGGTTCTTGGACTGGTGGACGTGAACTATCTAATTTAGCATCTAGAAGAATGTCAGCTCTAGCTTTGGTGGCTCGGGCTCCTTCAGCTCCATCTCAGCTACATGAGTCGCTTTTGCAACTTTTACAACCCGAGGAAAATATAGATGTGAAATGGATTTGTGATGTGTCTGCACTTATTTCGGATAAAATATCATTTCTTCAGAAAAACCTATCTGAGCTAAAAACAGATTTATCAACTAATGAGGAGAAATTAAAGAAAGTTGTAGGTCACCTTTCGAATTTGAAGCGAACACATGAAAATATCATATTCGATACAAAAACTTTGTTGAAAGTCTTTGCTAAAACACAGGATAATATAGGAATTAAAGCATTTGAGTATCTGACGATTCACAAGAATTTTATTGCCGATTTAAATGAATTGATTGAAGGCTTAAACATTATTAACATATCTGACAAATTCATGTATGATGATATCATATCTAAAGTAGAATCAGAAATCTCTAGTGTATTTGAAGAATTATTGAGGTATGTGAGTTTCGTTTATCATAAATTATATTTATCTCATTTTTTTTCTTATTCATAAATTTTGTAATAGTTTTGAAACTGCTATTAAAGAAGAAGACTCTGGAAATATGAAACGTAGAGGCACACTTGTTAGACAAATGGCAGGAGTTTGGAACAGTCCTGCAAAACAAACATCTCCTCCTAAAGGTATGTTGTTGATAATGTTGAATGTCTATCATGTAAATTAATAAACAAATTGTATTTTTCCAAACAGGGCGTAATCAACAAGTTAATGCATATGCAGCTTCTGTTTGGAAAAGAGTCCGGCTGAAGTTAGAAGGCAAGGATCCTGACCCTGCTCGCAAACACTCAAATCAGGAACAAGTAAATATTTGTAACATTTCATATTTTTATAATCAAACAATTTACCTATGGGTATTTCTGAATAATGTTTTCAACTCATTGTCAGTATTTTTATTATGATACTGATTATGAGTACGAATCCTATTGAATTCCAGTAAATCACTTGATATTTTTCTCAAATGATGTACCTATTTGTTTGAGCATAATTTTACTTAATAACTAATATAAGTTTCCATTTCAGGTTGACTATATCATCAAAGAGGCAATGTCCTTGGATAATCTCTGCTTGTTGTACGAAGGCTGGACTCCATGGGTGTGAGAAAAGCAAGATGCGGCGTTTTAGACGCCTGGTTAAATAAAGCGTACGTGTAAACCTCTCACATCGACTGAGATAAATGCTCCGAGGCATACAACCGTCACTTCAGTGCGGCGATGTACCGCGGCCAGGGTTCATTCCTCGGCCCCCGTACAAATTTCGGGCGCTGTAATTCGTTTAATGCCTAGCCAAACTCAAAAGGTCCATTATTATTCATCGCGTCACACTTCGCCTCCGATGCGCGTGAAAAGTAAATTTAATATTAAATACAAAAATATTAAAACTGAACACAGCTTTGAGCGCATGAATACTACCGAAGTTGAGAATAGTTCAGTTTGGTTATTTAAAATCGTGGGTTCTTGATTTATTTTTAATTTTCCATATTAAAATCTTCATGTTGCAATTATTGGGTTCCGTATTTTATACACTATCAGTATAGTTACATTTAACACTTTATTCGCAACATAAAACATACATCCATCTTACTTAAGTATTTCGAAAAAAAAATTATAGGTATTTTCAATTGCTAAAATTATGAATCTTGAATTTCTTTTTGATTTTTGTATTAAAAACATAAATGAAAGATTCACAAGTATTTGTTGTTTGATATGAATAAAATATTTACATCTTAATTTGGAAAATCAAACCTATCATAAATTTGTCCTATTTATCAACAGAGTTGATCCATTATCGTGGCGTTGGTCAAATTAAAGTAGTGCAATATTTACGATAAAACTATTTTATGGTGTTGTATGTTGTGGAATTCGTGTGAAATGTAATCATACTCTAGTGTTCTTTGTCAGATATAAATGTAATAGTAGAAAATGAAATCTGTCAAAGATGATAAAATCAAATTGATGTTTTTCATAAATAGCTTTATTAAGAAACTACCTACTTCAGTACTGTACGAAATCTGTAAAATGTCTCCATCTGTTGTAGAATATGTTGTCGATTCACAAAAAGAACATCGATTCCTAATTTATAGATGTAATTTAATTTTTCATTTTGAACTTTTTATTTTATTTGTCATCAATTTGCTTGTTAGACATTTTAGATATAAGTTTATTCTTCTTTTACTTCAGAACTTGAAAAATAACGAATGCATACATACATCAATAAGATTTTTTTTTATTGTTTTAGGATAACAATAATATTAAAAAAAATATTATGTATGTATGTATTTGTTGTTTTCTTTTTATTTAAAAATAGTTCGATTGTATAAATGATTGAACACCTTTATGTTGTTTATTTTTAATTTAGCCAAAATATCTATATACATATAGCTTATCGCAATACTAAATTGCTTTTTCTTGTAGGTTAGATAGGTAATTGCATTGAAATTAAGCAAAATATAAATTAATGTGCATGCTATTTGTAATATTTTAAGTTCATATTCACTTCACCGTATAAATTTCAGACTAATATCTATTAAATAATAATTTGCTTAAATTACCTTCTTAAAGCACAATGTTATCAGGCACAAATTTTTGATTATATCTTCTAATGATTGTGTATTATGTTTTATTTTTATACCTTTTCTCTGAAAAAATAAGAAATGAATATGATGTAACTTGTTTTTCCATTTTTAACTGTAAGAATAAAACTTATGAAAGTATTCTGTGTTTTATTTAACACAAGTGATTAACCTGTTGAAAATATCAATGCACGCTTGTATAGAATGAAGTTATACCTAACATAAGACTTAAATGGTTAATATAATACTATTTGCTGTGTGTGCCTTAATTGTGATGATCTGGAAATTTTCAGGTTTATAAAAACATTCACATGATCTCAAGGTGTTTATTTAACTTTTTGTGATATTTCATAATACACGCAAGTGTCAAAATTGAAAGCGAAGCAACAAATAATATACAACATTCATATACATATTTCCCAAATACATATAAAATAATAATTCTTTCAATTTTGTAACATATATAACAAAACCTCTATAAATAAATTAATATTTACATTAAACAATACATTTTAATAAAACAATTTACCAAACATTAAAAAGATGAACCAAAACAGCTCTAATAAACTTATTCAATCATTTTGCCATATAAAAATTCTTAGTATTAAATCTATAAAACAAATTTCATTTCATATAATAGTTTGTATAATTGTGACTAATATGATTTCCATAGAATTTCAGTTAAGTATTTATCACTGAAAAGCAGAATAAAGACAAATAGTAAAATTTTTGAGTTATGTACAATTTGAAATTCACGATATCTCATATGTAAGTATGGCTTAAACTTCTAGGTCTATATTGTTATTACATATTATCGTATGATAAATATTTAAATATACTTGCAGCATATTCATATAAAGATAGTTTCTCAGTTACAATATATTCTCTAATCAATCAATTTTCAATACGATTTGGATATTTTTCCATTATATAAAGCACCCATTTGTAGGACAAAGATCGTGTATAATCTGTGTGAATATAGCGCGAATACAATTTAATGCAAAAAACTATAGAATGAGAAAAATTGAATACTCAAATTTTAGACTATTTATTCTGATGTTCACTAGCTTGCCGTTTAAGCATTAATATTTCATCTAATTGCATCTTATACATATCCTTCACGTCTTGCAAATCCAACCTCAACTCTTGAAGCTGTTCTTCTTTCTCACCGTACATTTGAAGTAATGCATCGTACTGATGCTGAAGACTCTGAAAAAATAACATTATCATTTAATGGAAATTATTTAAATCATTTCTTTAAAGTAGAAAAAAATCTTGTCTACCTGCATATTATCAAGTTCTGCTGCATGAATAGCAAGTTCTTTGGCGAGGGCAGCTCTTTGTGCATGTGATCGTCGACCAGCTCTTCGAGCAGCACGCAGTTCACCTTCACGACGTTGCAATGTTGACTGAAGTCGTTCCAATGTACATAATCCACCAGTCGCACTCGTATTTATATCTCCAGCCATACCTATACTGCTCATAGTATAAGAATCACCATCATCCTTCAAAAAAATACTTATTAATGTAAAACTAAAAAATAATAATTGACAAAATGAAATTAAATAATTACAGCAGGCCAAGCTCCACTTCCTATCGATTCTGAAGCAATTGAATCTCTTCCCGTGCTTCCTGGAGGAGATGGATTCTCAATTTGATCGATGTTAATAGTAGCCGTTCCACCGTTACCTGGTATTCCTCCAGTTCCAACTAACCTCGCTAACAGTAATGATGAACCAGGAGCTTGATCTACACCTAAAGCTGCATCTCTTAATTGCTCCTGTAAACATTTTTTTTTTTTTGTATCAATCCATCCAAAACTAAGTTTACATTCACCTAAAATAATTATTTTACTTGTAATATTCCATTTCGTCGCTTTTCTGCTTCATGGGCAGTTTTTTCTAAAGCTAATGAATCTTCGATTTTTCTCAATTTTTCATTCAAGTTATGAGTTAATATTTCCACTTCTTCTTTATGTTTTTCATAATCTTGTTTTAATCTGCAAGGAAAATAAAAATATTTGAACTCAGGAAAATATGTGATAATTCAATTCACTAATGAAAAAAATATATGACAAATTTACCTTTGGCTACTGCTTAATGTTATATTCAACTGTGACATGTGTTCATCACAAGCAGTTGAACAGTTTTCCAACTTTTGTGTTACATTAGCTAAATTATTTTCCACACTAACCAATTTGGTACGCAATGTTTGGCATTCATCTTTAACTTGCAAATGAGATTCGACAGCCTTCATCAATTTCATTTGGGTTTCAGCTGCAAATCAAAAATACAATAGAAACCAGCCACAATACTATATTGTGAATGATCATTATAATAATCACCAGCTGCTTGTTGTAACATTTTCTCTTTAGCCTGGAATTTCCTATCTTTTTCCAACGAATTTTCTTGCAGCGTTGCTAATTGAGCCAATAATGCTCCAACTTCAGCTGTAGTACCTCCTAAAGCACCATTGTTAATGTCCACTTTGCTGAGCTGCAAAGCAGATTCGGCTTCTTCTGCACGTGCCATTTGCCGTGAAACTTCACTGCGTAAAGCTGATTCTCGCGTCATCCAACGTTGTTCATCTAACAAAAACAAGAGTTAAAATATTTCCCACTTATGAAAGTAATTCCAGTTGAAATACCTTGTCTCATTTTGCTGCGTAATTCTTCAAGTTGATGTATGAGTTCTTCGTTTTCAGAATCTATTGCATTTTTCTCCTTTTCTAATAGAGATAAAGCTTCTTCTTTCTTAACACAATCTCCCCGATTTTTTTGCAATTCCACTACTTCTTTTCTTGCTACATCAAATGATTTTTTTAAAGATTCTAACTTTTGATTAGTGTCGTCTAAAAGGCCTTTTGTCTAAATATGAAAATTGATTTAAGTATAAATATAAAATTAAAAAAAAAAATTAAGAATTGTATAATTTGAAGTTAACCTCTGCGAGTTCAGATTCAAATTTTTTATTTGAAGTAGTCAATTTATAAACAGTTTCGATTTGAGAACATTCCAAAGCCTCTTTGGCAGTCATAGATCTTTTGAGTCTATCTAATTCTTGAGCTTGTTCTGCAACTTTATCTCTAAAACATAAATTAGAATAAAACATAACATACATTCCAATTCTTCAAATAAAGAATTTAACACATTCTTAATATTGATACCTAAGTGTTTTGATAACTTGTTCATTATCTTTCTCTTTAGCCCTAAGTCTTTTAATAATCGTGGAATGGTGTAATTGCTGCTTGGATAATTTTTCACCTTCTTCTCTAAGTTCTTTTATAGTTTCATCTCTTTCTCCAAGAGCAATTTCTAAATCACTATTAGTCATACGAATGGCAGCTTCTTGTTTGTATGTTTCCATTTGTTTCCTCAAAACATCCTGTAAAATTACAATTTTACCAATCGATATAACAGAATTTAAGTAACAATTCAATATGAAAAAATATTACCTTTTCTCTAATAGCTTGCTGAAACTTTTTTTCTAATGCAGACAGCCGTTGAGTATATTCTTCAGTTATTAAAGAAACATCTGCTACATCTTGTTTACTCAAGTTTTCTACCTGTATTTTTAGTTCAGTGTTTGTTTCTACTAATTCCACATTTTTTCTACTGATTTCTATCAATTTTGCTTCTCTGCTTTCGAGAATTTCAGCCATCTCAGCCAATCTTTTCAAAAGTCTATCATTTTCTGAACAGTGACTCTCATCACTTGCATTACTTTGGTTAGAAACTTCAGATAATTCTCTCGTATGACCTCTTATTTTGGTAGCGAGAGCTTTCCCTAGCACCAAATCTACAACACTCCCGGTGGAATTTTTGTAAAATTTTCCAGGTAATTTAGCAGGACTCTGACGACACACGCTGTATGTTCCTCCATAGTCACCATTTGGACTCGGTATGATTTCGATATCAGAAGATGTTGTGGTTTCCAAATCATCACCTGATGTGTGTCCTGAAGTCTGTTCGGAGCCAACTTTCACCATATCAACGCTTCGTCCTTCAGAACTTACAGGTGATGTTGGTTCTCTGTGCAAAAACACGTGACTATGCGAAACATTTTCCAAATGATCAATACTCGAGCTTTTATCGACTTCCTCATAACTTTGACTAGAGCTAGAATGAGCACCTTCTTTCCATGAAGAGTGTAGCAAATCCGATTCCTCATTTACTTTGCAGTACGAGGACGTTTCACTAATTTTATCACTTAACTTATCGATTATCGCTTCTTCTAACATACCCTTTACACTAAAACTAGTAGAATTCTTTTCTTGTATCACAGTTTTCTTGGCAACAGCATCTTCAGAGCTGGAATCCACCGTTATCATGTCGTTTTCGGCATTCAGAGTGCGATCTGACCATGAACCTTCGTTCGAAGATGCGCAACTGTCACTTATTCCAGGATGTATATTTTCATTGAAAGGTTGAATTATATTATCACAACTAATACTATTTTGGCTGACAATAGGTTGAAAGTGTTGTTTTTCAAGCAAATCTTTGGATATTAAATGTTGTGCTGATCCAAGACCAACAACTGATGAAAATTGAGTTAAGCTTCGACCGGGTGCCCTAGTAATTGGAATATCTTCAATGCTACGAGTGTTACTGGAAACGTCAGAACCAAAACTATCGATCATTTCATTACAAAACTGAGAACCTGTTTTACGAGAAATGAGAATATCACTAGGTTTGTGGTACGATGTTACATCTAATATAGTAGTGGCAGTGAATTCTGAAATGGAGTTATATGAGATAGTATCATCAGCAGCTGATACATCTTCATCATCATTATTTGCTGCATTTACATCAGATACAATTTTGACATCTTCATCGGTAACTCTGATGCTAGAATCACTTGATTTCACTTGAGATGCTTTGGAATCCAAAGTTTTTTCTCTGTCCATTGGCGAGCTCAATGGAGATCCAAATTCATCATCAGAAGCATGCATCGGTTCGACCGGTTGAGTGAATCCTAAGAGCTCGATGGAGCTAGGACTTACTAAACTATCAGGTAACACTTCAACGGAACTAGATGGTAATTTCAATCCCACACTGCTGCTTGTAGATACAGAATGATTTAAAGATCCCGCTTCCGAATCGGGAGTTGTTTTCAAACTTTGAGATCCTAAAACTTCTATAGATTCCGAGCTGTTTTTTCCACTCTCAGAAGAAATGATGGATAATCGATTTAACGAATGATTGTGTTGTTTATCAGATGATCTTCTAATAACTACATGATTATCAGAATATGTAATACCTTTCATCCCATTTTCAGGATCAATCGATCCACTGTTATCTAAATTAATTGGATTAATACTTTTATCGATTCTCGATGAAACACTTTCCATATCTTCAGCGCTCAATTGGTTTAGACTCGAGCCTCGTTTATCTTTGAGGTTTTCATTTACAAAACTATCAAAAGACTCTTCTTTAGTTGACATTTCAGAATAATCGAACGATTCTGACTTGAATTTTTTATCAACATCACCACTTCTATTGACATTAGCTCCTTCAAAGAAAGATCCCGTAAACGAACCCCATAGACTTTGAGACATTGCTTTCGAAGGACTCTGAGTGATAACCGACTGATCTTTAGTCGGAACCAGACTCAAACTATCCGAAGAAGTCAATCCCCACGAAGAGAAAAAGTCTGAAGTCTCCTTCTGCGACGATTGAACAACGGCAGAACTGGTGCCAGGATTTTGTACAACAACTTCGGCTTTAAGATCAGCCTCATCCTGCTGAATATCCAAAGCCTTATCTATTGTCTTCTGAGCCTCTTTCAAGGCTGACTTTGCCAAGCTGGTGATACTCGAAGTATCGAACCAACTCATTTTGGCCTAGTTACATTGGACGACCTTGCTGAAATTTAAAAAATCAAGTTTTTATAAAAACATTTAAGAAAACTTATAATAATATCGTTTGAATGAGGATTAATATTACAAAGATTGATAATATCTCATATATCTCAAAAGTACAAAACTGTAAAATAACATAATAAATCTTACGAAGCAAATGAAAATACTTATTCTAACTTCACCCAATTTTCGACAAATTCACATATTGTGTTCTTGAAAAGTAGATTATCATGATTTTAATTGATAAGTTTGAAAGTGAATAGTCTAGTGAATCAAGTATCATATTGACAATATTGTTTCCTTCACATTATATGAAAATAGAATTGAACATATTTTCCCCATACAATACATCGCGAAAATGAGACCTAGAGCGATTTTAGAACGTACAAATAATATAAAATCTGGCCTATTTTAGAGAAAATTCAAAATTGAAACTGGCCTATATGCTAAATCGTAGCACTTGTGCAATTTTGCCAAAACTGAGACACGGCCAGTAGAGTATCAGTGGAAAGAAAACTAAAACAAATAGATTCGACATACAACTAGTTGATTATGATTTTCATGATGAGTGCCTGATAATTTATTTGCAATTGTGTCAGCTGAGATGTGAAGCAGTACGCATAAAGCTTCAATATTCACAACATGTACAAGGATTAGTGCTATTACATATAAGATGATATGAGAACGTGAAAAAATGATAATAAACGAGATTTACCTGTGAAATGAGTGTTTTCTGAGGTGATATTCATATCACCGACGTCAGAAACAAAAATTGACAGCGCGACGTTATGACACTCGCGCTGCCAACGTTATCATAACATTGGTCACGCAAACATGGATATAACGCTTCTAATTGGAACCATTGTTTGAACAAATTAAAAAAAATCAAAATGTTGAATTGTTAATTAAAAAAAATATGAAAATTGAAATAAATGTATTTACAAAGAATAGCAGAAAAGTTTCTTGCAATTGTTATATTATTTTTTGAAATATTTGAGAAAAACGAATTTAATAAGATTTAGCTTCAGATTTTAGATTTAGATTTTGACTTAAGCAGTATTTTATCGATTTCTTTTATATAAAAAGAACATGAGAACATATTTTTCACATATATTCATACATTTTATAACAAAAATTTGAATATTCAACACTTTGGCGCTTAAACTTTAAGTTTAAAAACATCAATAATTCAAATAATTAAACTTAAAACACACTTTTATCGATCCTAACCCATTTTCTTCCAAGACGAGCACAAATTTACATTTTCAGCAAAAATTCAACGATTTTCAGCTACGCCATATTAATTCCATGCAGCGCCAAGTTCAAAACGAACTGTTCGTATCTTTTTTTCCTGACGCACTCAAATGCACACACTACAATAGATAAACCACTACATACTTCTAGAACAGTAGAATAAAATTATTAACTGGAACACACACACACCACAAACCACACGATAGCTGAACAGTAATCAGTTGAACAGTACAACATTGTTAGACCGGGCTCCAGTGGCGCAATTGGTTAGCGCACGGTACTTATAAGACAGTGGTCGTGAGCTATGCCGGGGTTGTGAGTTCGAGCCTCACCTGGAGCATCAATTTTTTAAATCTTGGAGTATAAATGCTGAAAAGAGCCTCGAGAAGGTCGTCGGGGTTCCAGGTCAAAGGTTAAAGGACGTAAGGTCGCTTGAACCATGAGTCGATTCGATTCGATTTGAACAGAGGTCTTTGTTCAGTAGGTTGGATTTTCGATGTGGGTGGGTTTTTTCGGTTTTAGTTTTTTGCATTTGACGGGTATTAATGGGGTCCTAATTAAATAATTTCGTATATCTGAGGTAAAATGGATTATTAATTTGGTTGAGTAAAACTAACAATGAAATATAAGAAATGGACTGGTATATTATTTATATTTATAATCTCCCTATTTTTTTAATGTTACAGAACTCTATTTAAATTTATAAAATATGCATAAATTATGAAAAAATATGTATTTAGGTATACCTATATATTTTTTAAAACAGAAGGGAAGTGTGGAGATACTTAGCCCCTCCATAATTATACCAAAAATCATTCTCAATTGGCGGCATCTAATTGGTAAATTCAATTCAAATCTGAAAGTATTGACTACAGTTTTTCAAATACAATTTTCCAGGGAATTAGAGGAAAAATACAAAAGAGATAATCAAATGTCCCAAAGAATAAAAGTTCCTCATCCTCCTGTATATGAAACGAAAAATAAATTGTCCCCCCCCCCATTCATAAATAAATAAAAATAATATCTCTAGAGTAAAATTATTTAATACGTAAGTTAGAAAAACAAAGAGTTGAATGGAATAGTATATGTATTTTTTTACAAAATAAATAATACAAATGGTCAATCAAATAAATGCCTTGTTGTCAAGGAACAAAATAAAATATTTAATTTTAACAATAAGTATACATAATGTACAATAGGAAGAAATTAATGGAATGATAGGTAGGTAGGTAGCAAAATTGAACTCTTCAAGCGAAACAAAAAGCAAATAATATTTGTGCGGAATAAATAATTTCTTACATTCAAACACTTCATAATATAGTTATTATAATACACAATTCGAAATCCTAAATCACATCAAATAGTTCAATAGAAAATCACACAAACAACTAAGTTTTTATCAATTTTATATAACACCAGTAGGTTGCGCTGTGTTGGGTTGAGGCGTTTTCGAACCCATAAATGTGGCAGCGTTCTGGATTATTTGAGTGCGCACAAAGTCTGTCGTCACAGATGAAAGATTCTCTTTAGTGCCGAATTTACATTTCACATAACCGTAAAGATTGGCTCCATTCAATGTGAGAGCTATCATCACCAATAGCTAAAACAAACAATTATATCAATACAAATAAAATTTCAAATAATAATTAATTGCACTTAAGTTTGAAATCATTTGAATTCAACTTTCATAATATTGAGAATATACTATTTTAAACAAAGTGCAATTAAATATTCTCCTTTGAAAAAGTAATACTCACGAGCCATTTGAATTTCAGGCCGAATAACGCTACAGTGAAAAATATACTCCAGATGAGAGGACAAAAGATCAGACCCAGCCAAAACACTCTGCTTTCATGGGGGTTAACTCGTCCCTGTAGGGAGCCCTATTGTCAGTCATTTAATCGTCAAAACAATGTTAAAACTAATATAAATCTATATTAACATTCATCACTATTACTACTGATACCTTTTGTATGAATTGATGTAGGATTACAATTAAATTTCGATTCAAAAAATAGAAAGAATGTAAAATAAAATAAAAAGACATCATACCTTCCTGGATTCAAATACCCAGTGCGATTTACCAGCATCATCCACATAATTCCACCATCTGAGACCGACTAACAAACGTCCAGTTATATTTTTGACCGTCCAAAAGTCAGCTGATAGCAACAGTATAACACAAACAAAACTAGCAATAAATGAATCCGAAAACCATCCACACAAAATGTAGACCACGAGAGCTGTGCATCGAAACACTAAATGGAAGAATACTATGTAGGGATGTCTGTAACATGAAAAATAAATGTATTAGATTGTTTTTAATAATAATGTAAGTGAAAATGAAAGTTTATTGAGAAATTATATGTAGTACGTGAATTTTTTTGCTCCGTCTGCCCCAACATCTTCGTCTCCGAAAGCGATGGTGTCGTCATCCAGAAGAGGCACCTGCGGTACACCTTGCTTTAAATGAGTAAAAGAAAAAACAAAACAGCAAATGAGCAAATTAAAAAGCCAAGCAAAACTGTTAAATAAAAATAATTATATGTTAAAATTATGAGTTTTAATAAATAAAAGCCAAACAGTATGATAAATATATTAAAAAAAAGTATTTATACAAGTGTTTCATTTCATGTTAAAAAAATTAATTTAATTAAATCCGGCTGTTTTATACATGCTAATGAATTGTTAAAATCATATACTTTTCCTAATATACACTTAAATCGATTAATATGTATACAAAAGTATGGATGAAAGGGCCTTATATGTGAAACATTCTAATGTTTTCTTGTATTTAAATACAGTTCTAATAATCATATTGTATCCATATATGAATGAAATAAGGGTAGTTGTCTTGTATACGAAATATATATTAACACAAACTTGATTTCTTACAAGATTTTTTCAAACTGAACAAAAGTAATCAGATATCGAAAATATAATGATACGTGTCACAAAAATCAAAATAAATGACGGATATCAAATGTCACTCAGGTAACGTGGTTAAATCGAAGCGTTATGATTTGTGTAGCAAAACTAGATAAAATTTAATGTAAAAAGGCAAAGTCTAGTTAAAATTGCAAAATAAACGCAAATAAAATGTATTGCGGCATGTTTTTGTATAAAATTTGACAGAAGAAAAGCTTACCGTGACAGACGCCATCTTAAACGTCACTGAAGTCAAAATCTGTCAAATACAGCCCCATACACTAGCGATAGAAATTGCGAACGTCGAAAATTGAATTGATTGATTTTTAGAGCCTATTTTATCAAATGAAAAATCACAAAAGTTCTATGGTCTTGCACTAAATTTTGATAATATTGATTAAACTGAAATAAAAATAATAATAAAAATTGTATTTTAAGTATTTTTAAGTTTTTTTTTTTTGAATAATAGGATTTGATATGAAAACCAAAGCGATTCTGATCAAAAAATTTCCTTAAACAAATAAAATCGAATTTACTTATGTACTTATTTTATAATCTAAAAAGGTTTTGCGAATGTATTTTCATTGTATTTCAGTTCCGATGAAAAATATTTTTTCAGTTTTAAAATTTAATCGAAATTCAACTACTTTTCTTGAATAAATCTGAAATTACATTTTTGAAAAACAATTTTGAAAATGAATCGAACGATTAGAACGAACGAACCCTCCGAACGCGCGTAATTCGAAGCGTGTTCGACCCGCACGGAGGCGTTCGAGTTCGCGAACGCCGCTCCCCCAGTGAGCGTTCGCCGTCCGCGCGGGGCGGTCGCGCTCGCACGAACCGGAGTCCGATGAGCGTCGGCGCGCGTCGCGTGTGACATGGGGGCGCGCGCAAGTACGGCGGGCGGTCGCGCGCGCACGCTCTCCGCGGGCTCCGGCGGGCCCCCGGACCTGCTGCGGCCCGGAGTCGGAGTCGGAGTCGGGGGCATCGCCGTAGGAGTCGGAGTCGGAGTCGGGGGCCCCGAGCGACAGCGCGCTCGCTCCCTGTCCTCGGTGCCGGACGCGCCCCAGGACCACGGGCCCGACGCCGAGGACGACGAGCCGCAGCAGCATCTGCAGCTACAGTTACAGCAACACCAGCACCAGCCTCCGAACGGAGCTCAGCACCAACACCAGCTGCAGCATCACCAGCACCACCAGCACGCGCACCGAGCGCTCGCCGCGCACAGTCTGCCGGCGCACATCTGGTCGCTCAACGGTACGTCACATCTCCATTTTCGTCCTTATTCACCGTGCGAATAAAGGCGCGGAACTCTTTTGTTTTCATCGATCCGGGATCTAGCGTTTGTTTATGTCTGTACGCATTATGCCTGTGTGCGTTTCTTCGCGAAAAGGCTCGTTTTTGTTTTGGTCTAAACACTTTTGTTTTCGTTCTGCGGATGCAGATTATAAACTTTTCAGTAAATAATATGGTGTCGAATCATAAACAATTTTGTATCCTAAAAACGTGCTAGGACTTTTTTTCAGCGACTATTTTTTCAACGTGCAAATTTATTCTTTGCAAAATCGTAAAATTTCATTATCGACTCGTTTCAAAGTCATTACAAACATTTGCAACTCAAACACATTTCATACCACAATACATTTTTCATTCTTCATAAACAACCATTACGCATTTCGTTTGATAAACTTCAACAGTATCGAGAACGCACAAAAGAAACAAATCGATTAGACGAAGACGTACACCGATACGTTTGTTTCCTACATTTTTATGCGAAACGTTTACGATAACCGCAGCTCATTATTCGAATGTAACGATCTACATTATTATGTATTATAAATTCTAAAGCCTCGTGTATCGATTTTTTCCACACAGGATGTTTACGCCAGGTCACATGTTTTCCATTTGTCAATATCGACCGTGAACTTACACATGTACGTTTGACGACCGAATAGACCGAAGGGTACAAGTGACTTTGCGGTTTCGCGAAAAGCGTGCTCTCAAAGTATTTACATGTACGTATTAGGAGAAAAGGTCGAGTGATTCGACAATATGTCTCGGCACACGTTTCAAATTCATTTATATCATTTTGCCACCAAATATATGAACGTGTATAGAAGCAAAAACATCAGTTGTATCTTTGGCCTTTTCAGTCGTTATTTATAAACTCACAATGCGTTCGGGAAAAGTCCATCTGTCCCTCGATTGCAATTGTGTTGGGGTTAGGGTAATTTCGCTCCATAGAATTTGTTTAGGTTATGTTTATTTGAAGGTTGTTGGGGTGACGAATGTACTCGAGTTCAATCATATTTCCGTTGTGTGAAAAATTCGAGAATTGGAAGCTAATCGAATTAGTTTGTAATGTTATCACCTCAAAGGTCATGGTTTGTTCAAATCGGTTTTATATCGTCAGATATTTTGTTTTTTCGCGAGTAATTTTTATTTTCATAAGCAACATTGTATCTATTTTCATGCACATATCTGTTCTTTATCATAATAAGAAAAATTTCGACGAAACCACACATCAACGCATTTTCGATATTTTTATCTAAAAAAATATTTTCTCAAATCTAAATACACACACTTCATAATCCCATGTCCGAGTCGAGCAACATTATATTTCACACAAAACAACATAAATTTCGTTATATTTACACAAAATCTTCATTCACATGGGTCCTCTTTCATATCTTATCTCACCAACTGCAAGAAACATTTATTCAAACTTCGAATCACAAGCGAATACCATCACATAAATTATTATGCGCAAAAAAATATAAAATCGAAAGTACTATGAACATATTATATCTACCATTTTTTTCCATACGATGATGTGATGTGCACACAAACATTTGACGTCTCACGATTTGATCCTATTAAATTTAATAGGCGTCTCTTTCGCCGCATCGGCATCATCATCATACCTATAATAAGCACATTCGTCTGTCTGTCTATCTGTCTATTTATCCACGTAACTCGGAATAATGGCAGTTTGACGATCGCAGAATCGAAAGGCTTCGAAAGATCGACAGGAATCAATTCCTCTATTATTATTGTGATGGGATTTTGCCTGTCGAATGCGCATATCGCGTTTCGTTCGAATCGGAATATTTCAGGAAATTTCGGCTTTGAGAGATTTAGTGTGTGGGAGAGTCTATTGGGAGACTTGGTCCTTTGTCTCTGGACGGTTTCCTTGTGTCGGGGAATTTGCGTTCTTTGTCTGTGGGAAATTCTGTGCGACTTCTCTGTTGTGTGTCGACCTTTGGAAAATTGGCTTTTTCGCTTTTCGAACGATTATTTTTTATGTGTGATGAATTTTTGTCGGATTATGTAAATGAAACGTTTCAATTAGTAGATTTTCCGAAGAAAATTCTCAGTCCAGATTCACCCATGCTAAAGTGAAAAATTTCAGCGTAAAATTTCACATTTTTCTCTACGATTCAAGCAAGAAACAATGTCTCAATTCTCTGAAATAATTAAAATGTGTGTCTCAAATTCGTGGAATCGAAAAATTTGGGACTTAAGAATCACATTTTGAAATCCCATGTTGTTCCGATGAACACTCGATACATTTTTCATCACTAGAACATTTCCACCTTTCTGTTTATTTCCAGAGACGATAGTTTTCGGAATGCGACGACATTTCTACTATGTGGAAAATTTCTCTCCATGTCTTCGGGAAAATTTGTCCTTTTGAAAGGTTAAACGTGAGAAATGTGTGTGCAATCGTTTCGTACAGCGGATTCGTCGTTTTGTGCGCAATTGTATTATGTGCCTACTTTTATTTTTTACTCGTACGTATTGTGTGTATGTGTAATATATTTTGTCGTGGCATATTTCACATTCGAATTGCGCCGTTTGCAAAACTTTTTATCGAAAAAAGTAAATATATTTATATCCGATATTCAGAGGTGGTGTATTTTCCTATTTTTCCTCGCCGATTTCGCATTATAAATATTTTCATAATCGACCCATTCAGGCCACGAACAATTCGACCAAATTTATTTTCCATCAAGAGTTGATACGTATGATTTTAACTTATTTACTTACACAAACAAAACACAGTCGAACTGTGTCTCTCGAGAGAGTTTGAAAATAAACCATTTAGTTTGCGAACTAGCTCGAAGATGTCCCCCATCAGGAGATGGCTATCTTCGAATTAAATCGTCGAAATGGAAAGTTGTGATAGTATTGACGTTCTTTCGAAATTTTCCTCCGGTGCACAACCTTGACGCTATTTTCGTCATAGTTGAACTTGAGTTTTTCCACGTATATGTACATATTCGACAATTGGCGCATTTGTATCGTGATTTATTTGGTTTGCTTCGAATAAACCGAGTCGATTTGTTTGTCGACCGCAGTTTCCAAAGGTGTTCGGTGTAAAACACTGGCTGCATTTCTCGTGCTGATTAATTTATGGGTTGTAAAACGATCGTTATGTTGGTTCAATGAAGGTTTTTGTGTGAGAAACGGTAAAAAAAGGTAAAACGTTTTCGCACAGACTGATATTCAATTTGTACATGCAAATGCTGTCTCAAAATTGATCGAGTGACTAAAAATATTTTACGATTTTAGGGTGAGTATTGTTTATTTTGTCGACAAACAAAATTGTTTGAATTCAACATTATCAATATTCATGTTTAGTGTATAAATAAAGTTTCGTTTACTTGTGTTATTCCGCGAGTCTGCAAGAAAGTTATTACAAGTCGAACGAAAATTGAGCGTGCGCATCTATTTCAAATAAATATTTCTCTTTATAAATAGTCTATGCCGAAATTTCTAACTGAAAACGTATGTTAATTAATTTCACTAGATAAGATCGACCGAAAATTGTTTCCTTTTGCGCATTTTCCAGTCGGTCACTTGAACCGTATCTTTTTTATCAGCGGTATAGCAGTTCGGTTTATATTCATGAAGATAAGAGCGCGTCACAATATTTATGTTTTGTGATTTATCAACATGCACCGATTCTTGTGCTATGCGACTATTTTGGAAAATTTCTAAATTTTATATTAAATTTCACTCACACGAAACCTGCGTATCGATCCCCAAGTAAATTATTCGAGTCGGAAAATTTTATTGCGCTCGTTAATTATACGAATTTTCCACGTATTAGACGAACAGTAGTAAAACGAATATATTCCAAATCGTAAATAAAAAAAGTTTTAAATTTCTTTTTTCATTCAATTCGGTATTCATGAAGCACACGCTTCTATTATATGACGACTGGAAAGGAAAAAAGGGTACAAGTGGGATTTTTTGCCAAAATTGAGTTATGTCGAGGAATCGTTTCTATGTATGCTCGTATATTTGGCAGCAAAAGTTTATAAACGAACATGGAACGTGTACCGAGATATATCATCTAATCACTTGACCTCTTCCTAATACATGACGACTGATAAGGCCAAGGGGTTCAAATGACTTTGCGGTGATTTCGAGAAAAGCGCGCTCAAAGTTGAGCATATACCTACATGTATTAGTAAGTGGTCGAGTGATTTAATGATATATCTCGGCACACGTTCCAAATTCGTTTATATCCTTTTGACACCAAATATATGAACGTACATAGAAGCGATTCCTGTACATAACTCAATTTCGGCAAAAATGTCACTTGAACTACTTGGCTTTTTCAGTCGGCATATGAGTGTTCGATTTGACATTTCTGGCACGAAGGCTCTATACACAACAGTGTGATGCAAATTGTCGACGATATTTCACGAGCAGCCTTATTTTCTCCAGTGTCGTTCCTTTTAATTGCACGTAAACATTTCCAAGCGTATAAATCACTCGGTTGACGTTTTTCGAATTCGCGCGCGAAATTTTCTCACGAAGCCTTTTTGTAAAAAGTGTAAAGCGTCCTTGCGCTAAGGTTCGAGGTTTTCCGGAAGCGTTCAGATCTTATCGACTGGATTGAAACATGAATAATGCTTGTCGTGTAAAAAACTTTGCTTTTTGTTTTTAGCACTGGTTGACGGTTTTTAGCTGAATTCGCCATGCCTTTGAAATTGGGTTGCGTTCATGTAATGTTTTCATGATTAGTTCGATGTAAGTAGGGTAATTGCGGTGTAGATGGCCATATGGGAGACGGTGGTCAGTGGTTATTTTTTTTCGAAAATTGGATGTAATAAATATTTTTTTTACTCAAGTTGGATGTTTAGTGATCACAGGACATCCAACAATACAAAAATGAATAATTGTTGCCAATTTTTGGAAAAAAAATAGTCACTGATCATAGTCTCCAATATGGCTATTTATACCGGAATATTTTTTCTGAAACATTGAGTCGTATTTCATGTCATATGAGAGTTGTGTTTATGTAATTGGATGACGATTTTAGAATTGACCACGAAACAGATGTTAATCGTTAAAATTTAGGAGAAAATAGCTCTCAAAATAATTTTACTTGATATTATTATACACACTAAAATATCAGTGAACAAAGAACATAACATTAAAACTGCATTAATTAACATTTTTACTATCTCCATTCCCTGAAATCTGAAAATATGTGTTTTCTCTCTAAATTAGTTTCATGCAACCACTACAACCTAAGTTGCAACTGCAACATACAAACGTCCCATAAAAACTGCTTATCTCATCCCCATTAAAGTACCTTAGACTAAAACCATCTACATACACACATTCCCACAAATTCCTCCCAGTAAAAAACAATCACATTTCCACAGATAACACCTTCAACCATCACTCCCCCAACCTTCGTGTCCACGGAGCGTTAAAACCCATCAAAGAGCGACCGCTTCGCTCCATCGACCACCTTCGATTATAACTCTTCGTCTCGGACCATACACGTGTCTTGTGATGCCACCCCTGTCGACAAACAGCCGCACCTTCTCTTTACACAAAACTTCGCCCAAGGCTTACGAATTTACAGCTTATTTAAGCTGTCCAATTTGGGCTTTTTGGAGTTTCCGAACTACGACGTCGGTGGGCGTCCGTACGCAGATCGTGGGGAGGGTTTTCTTATTGACAAAACTGTGCGACTTTGTATTGGGGGAGTTGGGGGTTGTTTGCTCTTTTTTCTATGCGGTGTCGTTTTATGCGAAAGTTTTGAGATTTTTAGGTGTTTTAATATGTGTTTGTCCGGTGTGATGTTATGTTATTGTGGAAATTTGTTAAGATGATTGCTTTAAGGCATATTCACACTTCTGTAATCGAAAATTAGCTGAGAGATAGACTTATAATATGTACGCAAAAGGGTGGCTTTATTGAAGTCTCTCTCACAATCAGTCTGTTTTGGTTTGGTTGCAGACGTTTGAAGTCGCCTTTAGTGTATTTGTTATTTGAATTGTGGCGTTATATGTCGATTCAGCGTTTGATAGTTAATTTCTATATTGACGTCATTCAAGTTGAAGAAATTAATTTACATGAGGATAGCACTTAAGTATAAAATCTATAATTTTGTTCTAAAGCAGACGTTTTTGTTAAATTGTCAAAATCATGAAACATATTCTTCAAATCTCTCAATGAACGAAGCAACATTTTTACTGATTTTGAGTGCATCGAGCAGCCAACAAGTTTTCAAATAATGTTTACTTACTAAAATAATTCTTTATTCTGAATAAAAAATGCTTCCAGAATCTGATATCTGATAAAATTATCTATTCGAGTTAATTTCCAATCGCTACTTTATATCAATGAACAAATCTTATCACACTATTCAATCATAAAATATTCATCCGATTCGCTTCAGCGAAATCTCCTTATCTCGGATCTGGATCAGCTCTAGATCGTTCTCACGATATATGAAATAATATAATTTCAGCGAAAACGTGTCGCATTACCTCAACCATATAAGATGATATATCGATCGATATACACAAGACGTGCTCTCACGTTTTATCCACTAAAACATCATATCGATCGACTTAATCTTCGGCACCTCTCGACCTCGAAAATGCAATTCTGAGCTCGTGTTTCGTACAAGATATGCTTTTTGTAAAAAAAAAGTATAACCCAAAGCACCACGTGTGTATAGCCTTTCGTGCTGAGTTCACGTGCATTAAGTGCAATATTGATTTTCATTACATTTTAGACGTTCTAGAAACTCGGCCTCGCCTATTCGTCTGGCCCTTAAATTGATGGTTATCGATGTGTGTAATCAATTTTAAGCTGCACAAATGTGTAACAAACTGTTTTAAATCGGTATATATTCAAAAGCATATCTCGAATTGAATTTACGGTACAGTGATCTCGAATTTGTTTGCAGAATGATTTGAAGTTCGTTATGAAATCTGGCCTATCTTGATGATTTTCGGATGGTCATTGGAATAATTAGTAAACCTGTTAAGATCGTTATTATAATACAGCTGATAGACCTGTTTCCACCGCTGTACGAACCGGTCAAGTAATTTTCTCAATTAACATCTATTTTTTTTTGAAAATCTCAATTTTCAATCGGCTCAAATTACAAGTGCATCGCTGAATAAGCTTTCCGGTTTTCCTTCGGTCGATTCGACTCTGGAGTTTTCCTTCTTTCTCTGCAATGGACTCGTCTGCTTTTGCGACTTCACAAATAGCATCTTGACGCGTGTGATCGTTCAAAAGCTTAAATATATGCCTACTACGTCAATGCCAGGGCCGTTTCTGTGGGCTTTTTGTTCGTTTCGATGCGTTTGTGTCCTCTTTGAAATTTTAGTTGTTCGAGTCGCTAATGAGACGTTTGAATGTGTTTTTCTAATCGTGGTGTTATTAATTGATGTTTCGATTGGATATAAATAGTATTTGATTTAGTTGATATCTGTGAAATTGAAAATTAATGTATGTATGTTATTTATACAGTCGTCCCCCGTTTAACGCGATTACTTCACACGTTTTTTTTTTTAGAAAAAATGCATTGACTCGAATCTTATTATGAGTGATTACGTCTATGCGATTTTTCGGAAAAATATCACAAGCCAATTGAAAAATACGGTGTGAAGTAATCGCGTTAAACGAGGGACGACTATAAATGCCTTAACGGTTGGACCTTTGGCAGTGAAATTTTCTAGATTTATTGTTTGCACGTTTCGAAAAGTCTATACATCATTGCATTTAACATTTTGTAAGCGATGACATTTCTATATTTGACAGTTTTCTGTAATCTCTTTCGCAGTCTAGTTGTAGCAAATATGTTTGGCATACACAAGCAATGAAATTTACTATAAGAATGGCAAATACTATTCATACATACATACAACGATCCACAAACTATTTAAAGTTCAAAGAACCTTGCTACTTCAAATTATGCAGATTGATGTTTAAATACATTATCATAGAAAATGATAAGAAAATTCTTTCTTATCAGAAACGACCTATGAAATAATTGAAATCTAATGCCTATAGACCAATTTCGGTAACAGTATTCCGTTAGTATCTAAATTTGATCCATTGTTTGACAGTGCGAAATTAATGTGCACTAGCAAACGATGCTCGCTCGGATATTTATAAAGGTTTATTTTCGAAAGTTGTGTGTCGTCGAGTGAATATATGCGAACGCATAATGCTTGCATATCGCAAGAAAAGTCTGAAGAATATATCTCGAGTCATGTGTGCATCAGGAAGACGCGACAAAGATTTAAACGACTGTCTAAATATAATGTGAACGTTGCTAAAACGGCGATGATAGAACAGATTTGCGAAACGGTTGCACCGAATAATCGTAAATTTCGCGAGAAATAATATTCGTGCATGTGTTGAGTTTACCTAACATCTATATTCACTGTGGAAATTTTCTTTGAACTCACATCGCAGTGTTCGGTTCATTGTCTTCTTCTATCATCACACGTTTATTCTATACGAAGGATTCCCAAACTGGCTTCTTCGAAACTCTGAAGTTTTAGAGACTGGAAAAGTAAAAACGTAATAATAAGTTGATCGGTGATTTGTTCAACTGATGTTTATGAGATTTAAGTCTAATTCACAATAGTCTTATCCATAGATTAATGAGACCGACCTGTATACGTGAGCAAGATGGTTTATACATTTAGCCAGTCAATCTCGCAGGTTTTTGAACTGGATTCATTCGTTTGAATTAGTCTCAAATATCAGATACTGTGTCAACATCAAGTAATAGCATTCTATTGAACCTGAATAGATATCTCATAATGATTTAATACATTGTATTGGTCATTAATTCTTAAGATAACCTCTCGCCTTCGATGCAATCATCATCTTTGAAACTTCCACAAAAATTTCCAAAGAATGAAAAACCTCATCCAACACAAACACATAAAGACAACCCTCATCTCCTCGCAGACAACAATCTCAACATCACCTTCAACCGCTTTCACACACACATCCCAAGATACACTCTCGACGTCCTTCGCACCTGAGCTACTTTTGGCCACTAACCTCACTCGCTTTGTCTCCCCGACACTCGATCGAACAATACACACACATCCTCGTGTCTCCCATGACGTAGTTTATTCCGGGTGGGCTTATATTCAGTAAGCAGCATCAGTAGTAGGGGACTCCCCCGCCAGTCGGAGCCAGGACCGACCAAGAGCACCAGCTCCGGTGGCCAGTTCAGCGCTCGTGGCTACATCGATCGTCTGTCTGCTCTCACTCTACTCCCTAAACCCTGTGTGTATATCGCGAATTTGACGTCCACTGGAAGCCTCTTGTTTGGTCTCGGTGACATTTCGAAGTTGCTCGATCGTCGGATTCGGCGACGATGATGGCTTTGTGCTTTTTATCGACTTGTCAGGTTTCGATCGTTTATTTATAGTCGGGGCTATTTTCGGAAGATCTGTGTAACCCTCGATTGATGCATTTGATTTTATCGTGTGTCGATTGATTGTGTTTAGAAGTCGTTTTTTGTAATCGGAGATGTAGTGCAAGGGACGTTTATCGTATGTCTATGTAAAAATTGTTGCCTTTTTTGTTCTAGTGTTCGCATTTATTGCGAGAAAGACAACGATTTCTAGTTAGTCTGGCTAGAAAAGAAAATCGTTTCCTTTTTCATTGATTGTAATATGTTAAAGCCCAATCTTTTAATTGTACATTATAACTACTTGGCAACGTGTTACCTTTTTTGTTTCCATAGAATTTGACAGTTCTCATTACTAAAACTTCACCAGCTTTTCTGATTTTTCGAGATTTTCTGAGAAACCTATACTTTTTCTATCCTATACATACAATTGAAAGATCAAACATGAGTACAATAAACTCGAATATGCTGAATCATTATTAATCGTATTTTTTCCAACACTAATTAAATTATGCATAATCAACCCTCGCATAACTTTGAGGCATTAGTCGATTCGCTGAGTTGGAATTCCGTAGTCTAGGACTTCCGATCTTTTATTCGCGAAATTTATACGTCGCACATATAAATTGGCTGCGAAAACGCATTTACCATTTTCATTGTGTAGTCAGTATCCATTTTCGTTCTCCATTGTGCCGAACATCGCCCGCGTTTTAAATAATATCGTCCCACCTTTTATCCGTTCGATTCTTCGAAATTGGAGATTCGTTTCGATGATTTATCCCCGACTTGAAACAAATTAAATTTAAATAGTTCGCTCGAACGTGAACTGTCTTTGTGCTCTGAACGAACCGAGGGATAAAGTTTCTCAATTATGCGAAACGTCTAGCTTTCGCTCTCCGTGTATTCCACTTAAGAGTGAACGAACTCCATTCGCTTCTAAAATATCAAAATATCGACCGATTCAAATTCAATTCGGCTCGTCCTTTCGATCGGATTTAATTTTAGCCAGGAAGTCGCGGGAGCATTAAACGATCACACGTACATGGCCCAGTTTTATTTTAGACTCGAATCAAACTCATACATCGCGTCGATATGAAATTTTATATGATTTGACGTTTGGCAATCGACTTGAATCCTTTTCGCGCACATTTCCTAGCCAACCTTGAAAGACGAGTAAAAATATTGCACACAGACACTAGAAAATGTGTCGTGTCCCGATTATTCTAAAAAAAATTAGTACAGTGTATGTGGTTTCGACGATTATCTGATCGACGGTCAAGGTTTTCGCTGTGAGAACAATTTTCGAATGCATCCGCAATGCGATCGTTGTTTCGAAAACGTCATTATTGCTTCAGCGAATCGTATAATGTAATGTTAATAAATACCATTTTTTTGTTATATTTGCCTTTCTGCTAGATAAGATTGCATTTCTAAAATGATACGTAATCTGTGAGTGAAAAGATTTCGATAAGAAAAATTTCATTTGATTTTATTTACATAGGAACATCGCACAACGTGTAATTCGTATAGTAGCGAAACAAAATGTTAAAATCGACTCGCTTAGCGAGTGATAAAAGGGGAGATATTATGACTAGGTAATTTGAAATATACCGGTAATTTAAATTGACCCATTTATCGGTAAACTGATAACACAATCCTTAATTGTGACGTAAGCAGCATATCCACTTTTGTCATTCAAAAATATTGTTTCACTTAACAATTTGCAATTCGAGTTAGATTCAAAAACGAATTGCAAGCAAATCAAACTGTACAGAAACTGACGAATGAGACACCTGTACGGTTACACAGTCATCTCTATCCCTTTCAGAAAGAGATAGCTGTATAACCGTATAGGTGTGTCTCGTACTTCAATTTACGTCCTGTTCAGTTCACTTGCAATACAAATCGACCATTATGCTTGCTATGCGATATTTTTCAGACTAGTATCATTTCACGAAGCTATCGATTTCATTAATAGATAACAGTTGCTAGAGTAGAAATATATTTAATATTTTTTTCTGTTAAATTTACAACTGTCATCAATAACCGCAGCTGTAGCGCGTCGCATGTATCGCTTGATTTACGAACGCGGCGCCGCTGGCCGACTTCCCAACAAAATGAAAATCTCGAAATCTCAAAATATTTATATACCGGCTTTCCCCGTTTTTCCGATATCCGCGATTCCCCCTTTTTTTCCCCACTTCCAGGTCGTTTTGCGTAATTTCGCGTCCGTTGCGCTCCGTCGTTATAACGGCTTTAACGCCTGTCCGAACGGACCCATGTTATGTGAACTTTTCTCGGGGAAAAGTGCGTTAGTACGTTAGGGTTTCGATAATTGAAATGCCGCACGTGTGTGTTAGAATGTTTTGTTTTTTAGGCGTTGTTTTGGAAATTTATTGAAAAACAAATACTCGGTGATCTCATAAACATATTTTTTGATGGGAGGATTGCTGAAGAAATGTTAATAATTCGTTCGAAACAGGGAGTACTGCAACCCTGCAGCCCCTTAGTTCATTATGTCCGAATTTAGATTTTCGTCTAAATTTTGTGAAGTCCCCAAAAATGGTACATTATAAGAAAGTTTTAGGCTCGATTACATGCTGCAGCTGCTATTCGTGTTATCTCTCACTCTAGCACTTGAGATATGCAATGACAGCATGTTAAGAATTCAAGTATTAATAAACACAATGTTTCTATTCAATAAATTCAATACAAATTATAGTTGACAATTTGTATGTCATTAATTTTCAAGCCGTAAAAATGTATGCCTGTATATCAGAGCAAATGGAAACATTGTTGTATGAACTTAATGCCCATAAGCTTTATGATAATGCCATTTTTGTTATCTTCATAAAATTCATACGAAATTACATGAGAAACCTAACTGCTGCTTAAATATCAGATATGAAACGTTCGAAATGTCATCGAAACCCAACAAGAGACTCGAAATATAAAATTCTTGTATGATTAACACAATTGAAGTATATACTCCAGGGCTTAAATTATAAGAAAAAAATCGTTAAATTCTTTAACAGCTCAGACAAGATGTATAGGCGTTATCCTTCTTACTACTCGAGGGTATCCACACCATCCCTGTCGCTGTTGAGCTCATCATCATCATCATCGTCGATATCTTCAGCAACTAGTTACAGAAGGACAACATCCTTCACATCCATCTCGACAAGTTCTTCGACCACTTCTTCGTCCCCGCTGTTGTTGACTTCGACGTCATCATTACAGACAACTTCGAAAGGTACAAGATAAACACGAACGATAAAACGAAAAAATCGAGGCATATAATTTTTTACCGATTTCGATTTCGCATTTTATTTTCTGTTGCACACGAACCAACTTGACTGTGTCTCTATAATTCTATAATTTTTTTATCGTCGTTGTTCGTTCGACAATAATATTTCTATCATTACGAAGAGACATGTGACATCCAACTAGTACAAACGATTCAATTGTGATTCGTTTAACGACATTGTACAATGCGTTTTAAACAATCGCCGACTAGGATGTTGGTCACTCGTTCGAATGCTATGTGATTTGGCGTCGTTTAATTCGCACCGTTAAACGAATCTTTGTTTCTACGCTGTAATGGATTTTATTTGAGTGATGATCGGTGGTTTATTGTGTTATATTTTCTCTTTTGACTAATCGTAAGTGGAATTTAATGAATAGTCGTATTGTGTGTACACGTGAATGTAATTTCGCTGACCTTTGGTTATTCGGTCGTGAAGGTGATTATCTAATTTATGTTTCTGATTGTATCGAGTTAAACGTAGTTTGGTTTTGTTCGTATATCAAATATTCGATATTGATTTACCTTTGTGAATTATTTATTTTTGTTAAAATGTTTTCATCGGTGATTTTTTTTTTAATATTTGGAGATTTTTAGGCCCAATCTTTCAATGGTTAATTGCTTAACGTGAGTTCTTACTTTTTTACAATAGAGTTTGATAGTTGTTTTGCGTGTTCATGGACTCTATAGAAAAAAATCACTTACAATAGTTTAACAAATAATTTACTCTTTACAGTACAAAAAAATGACAAATATCCACGGTGTACAATTGAAATATTCCAACGTATTCGAATGAATATTCGAGTTTGAACGAATCGCCGATTCTTACCTCTTTCAATTGCTAATGTTGAATTTATCAGTTAGCCTCATTATCATCACAAGTTACTTACGGTGCTCGTGTTGCATAACGTGTAATGCATATTTGTAATTTTTAAATAAATAATGAACAATGCTGAAACTGCATATTTATGAAAAGTCAAAATGCAGAACGTTATTAGCTATCTTAATGCACAATCGACTCGGCAATGCGAACACGAGCACGTGCTCGTATATTTTAACTGAAATATTGTATAATATTTCCGTTATTTATCACTCTTTATAGTATTTTCGTAGATATAATTGAGCATTTATAGGTAGCCCTATTGATTCAATAGATAAAAATTAATCAATTGTCTTTTGTATTAGAGCTATTTTGTTCAAATTTGATCAAGAGTTGCTAAAATGTTTAAAAATACATAGATGATAGATCGAAGAGTCAACTCTCGTCAATCATCTGTTGCGTCCTTAGCTCGTTTTCACGACGACCTTGTTTTAGTGACGTAGAAAATATATTTTTTTAATGATTTTCTTGTATTCGCAAAATTTTCATTTGTAGAACATTTTGAAGGTCGAAAGTAAAAAATAAATCTTAATGAATTCACATGAGTACACATATTTAAAGTTAATTATGTTTCAAAATTCAATTCGATATCTGTTAATTTTCCGTTATTACAATCGCAAAATGATTCACTACATAACACGTCTGTGTCAACAAAATCCACCTCATTCGATCAGCTCTTTTTCCTCCACAACAAACACATTAATTAATCACATTAAGCTGTATACAACTCATCGGAAAATTGCAACGCTATTATATTATAAAATTTAAAAATTAAATGAAACACCGGTACATGTGTACTGCGTCCAATATTTTCAACCTTGCTTATCATACCAGTATTTTTGACTGTCCTCTGCGGAGCCGAAATCCTTACGAATGTCGGTCTCGTACAGTTTCGATTTGCTAAGGTTTCTTTGGTTTTTCCACAAGAGAAGCCTATTTGTTTAATATAAAACGTGCTCGACTTCTCGCATTATCACGCGACGATTTTGTCCCGAAACCGAATTTTGTAAGTTAATATTGTATGATTTCATATCTCGCAAGGAGAGGTTTTACAAAACTCCGCTCAGTTTTTAATGAAAATTTGTAGAAATGAAGTGTGAATATGGATATGAAGACGGAAAACGCCACTATTGATAGATTTTTATTTATCGCTGGTTAAAGTTTATTTGATAGATTCATAAACAAAGTAAATGTTTGAAATTAAGTTTATTTACATGGTAACGTATTGCGATTTTTTTGCTTTCATCTCTTTAAAACGTCAAACGTTTCATGTATAATATTTTATTCGATTAAGTTATTTTTCGTTTAGTATTTGTCTGTTAATCAGTAGCTACATCAGTTTCCGCTCTATTAAAATTCCAATAAGGAAAATTGAAAATGTCAAATATTTTAATAATCATCTGTTTTTTTAGAATGATCGATAAATTTATCTTTCATTCATTTTTTGTAATATTGATAATTGTATATTTTTATTAGGTTAAAGTTCACGTTACATTTTTATATAACTCACATTCGTTCACAAATTCAACTCATTCTCACTCTAATTCGTCATTTGCAGAATACATATCAAAAACAACAGTTCTGACACAAACCTTATACATATCCTACTGTCACTCGAGTTCACGAACAAAAAAACTTTACCGTTCTATTTCTATATTTTATTCACCGGAAAAACCGAAGTCGACTGAAGCACGGAACTTTCACACTTCTCATAACTATAAATACTCTTTTAATAATTTAATAATGACGTCGCATATTTAACCTTTCACTTCTGTCGACGCTAATTCAATTAGCTGGTGTCAACCCGCCCTTATGCTTCGGTGCAACGGATGCAATTCGATCCGACAGATTTTCCGATATATTTCAAACGTTCTCGAAGGAACGATGAAGAGTTTATCTTTATTTTATGCGAAGTCGTTAAATTTTCCCCCAGGTGACCGTTTGTGCTCGGAAAATGTTTCAGATAAATGTCAAATGTTATCTATGTGTTTTGCGAACGTTTTTCAGGTTATTGATTATTAAGCGTCGTCTATCTTTTATGGGTGTATAGATTTTCGGCTTATTTGAAAACGAAACAAACACGTAGCCGTTTTATCGCTTCATATTATAATATTTTTCGTACGATAATAAACTCGATTATTTATTCGAATGTGAAAATTACTCTTAACGTTAATATTTCATATGTGACATTTTAATCCGGTTAATAATCGCATTTCACTTGCGTACATACATATATTTTTTTCCCGTTTAATGTCACTTTGTTTCCTGGCTTACTTTGTGGAATTTCTCTTTTTGATAAACCAAACTTTTGTCTTTGGCGCTTATTTTTAATTTTTCGCCTTTATTACGATTTCGTCTGGATTCTCGGAAAGTAGCGTTCGTTGGCCTCGACCCAATATGTAAGCGTGCTTTTTCAGAAAAATTGCAATTTTTATTCAGAACGTTCGCTTTGTTTATGAAAGTTCATCGCACTAATCAACCGTGCTCACCGTACAATGTATTATTATCGTAGATTCGGAGAAGTCTTACAAGTTCACGAGTTCATTATCTAGAACAAACCCATATTTTCGTGTAGTAAATGTCAAAGCGATAATAACAAGTAATCTCTACTTATGTTAATTTATCCAATTTATGACGTATTTGGAATCATTATGAAAGCAACATTGCAACAAAATTGTGGATGAATTTACCATATTAAGGCTCTTATTTACAACCAATGCTCATTTTTTTTATAAAAAAAATATAATATTCACCAATTAATTAAGGTGTATGAATGAACTGATTTTCCATTTCGTGTTGATTGTTTTAAACATTTGAGTCATAATATTTTTAAAACGGTTTGAAAAAATCTATATATTTAACTTGATTTGGAAATGGCATGCAATCCTCATATATATAACACGAATACAACAACTGTAGAAATTAAATAAAATTTTGTATAAAGTAACATTGTATATTGATTTCAACTCATCCGTTCAAACAGCATTCATCACGTTCGAGCGGTCAACTTAATACATCTCCTATCCCATCACGTATTTAACACGAATCGAATATTCAAATCGAATTGAAAATCATTTTACTTGAATTTGAATCCATTTAAATTAAATGCGAAATTATTCTCCATAAAATAAAAAAACTTTTACATAAAAATCTAAACGAACGCACTATGTTAGCACATGACAACAACAACGCAGCCTCATCTCCCCCTACACATACCAATCCAAAATTTTTCCCCAAAAAAAAAAAAATCAATAAAACCCCCCAATTAACAAACAACCCCTATTAAAAAAAAACACAATTAAAAACATTAAATTAAACAAACAAATCGGGTTCTTTGTTCGTAGTCACGGGGCAGCGCCCTCGGGCTCCATACACACGCCCACGCTCAGCGCCCAGATACGTACATATATATGTATATACACTCGTTGCACTCTCACTCCCGCACTAATGTATTTATATGCACCGGGACACTAACGACCTTTCGCCGCCGAAACGACACTCTAGCTCCTCTATTTTTCAGGCCAGCCTTTCGGTCTGGTGGAGGTCTGGAGACCGTTTATATATCCGCGCGTTTCTATTCGTGCTCGACGAAATGTGTTCATGAGGTGGATCGATCGGATTTGAGGATTTTGTGTGGTTGTTTTATTTTTTTTTCGGTGGATTTACTACGGCTCGGTTGGTTTTGAGGGGTTTGTTTTGTATGGGAGTTGAAAGGAGAGTGCGTTGTGAGAAGTGTAGTAGCGATCTGGTTGCATATTGCTAACAGTCAAATTGAAAAATGTTCAATGAATTTAAGAAAATATCAATAATCTGGATGTATTTTGTAATATTTGTATCTAGAATTCAGTCATTCGAATTATTTGTATCGATTTGGGTGGCATCTATCAGCAGCCGAGGGTTCTACCTATCTGTCTGTCTCACCCGGTGTGAACTTGATGAAGTAAGTAAGGCTTTCGTCACCTTTGTTCTTATGAGTTGTGTCATTTATAAGCAATATGAGGTTGGATTAGAGATTATAACCACTCCTAATCGAAAATACAAAACCGCTGGAAAACGAAGATACAAGTCTGATTCGGACTCTAGAGGAAAATTTTAGTAGTTCAGTAAAAATTTATGTAAAATATATGAATTTTTTCATGTGATGATTTAAGGGGATGATTATGTTGTTTTTGCTTGATTTATTTGAAAATGTACACATTTTACTATAATACGAATACGCTCACCCCTTAAAATGAATTCGTTAAATTTACTCAAAAATAAATCTGAAAAGCGAGCATGCAAAAGCAAATTATTTACAATCATAGCAAACGAAAATAGAAAGATTTCCACTTACGATAATTTTAATTCAGCGAAATGGCCTTTCAAAGAATGTACAAATCAAATCGCCGAACCAAAAACCTATGTTCTGAAACACGTACATACATATTTAATTTCATCGAATTTTCCATCATTCCTGTTTCAATTTCGAAATTTGCATGCTCGACCTACGAACGATCGAATTTTCCGATTGCGGAAATAGTAACGTACATTCATACGTAGTCGTATCCACTTACAATACGTAACGAGCCGTATCTGCGAATGTGAAATTTCATTCGTTCTCCTAGTAGGTACAATTCAAATAGTCTATGCTTCTATGGAAAAACATTTTCTCGACTGTGGAGAAGCATTTTCCTCATAGGAGTCTGAAAACGGACCGTTCGCTGTAACGTCATTGATTGGCACGTGATTGACGCGAGTGTGTGTTTTAGCAATTCTTCTCGCGTGTAAAATGTGTTCGAAGTCGTTTAACTTCAGCTCTAGAATGTAAGGCTTCATTCACACCGGTTTATATGGTCCGTATTTGTATGTACTGCACGTACGGTGAATATGGACTTCATGCTGTACGGGATTGTACTCATTGTCAGATCTTTTCTTATGTGAAATGTTTTAAAAAGTATATATTAGACAAACTAAGTTTGAGACCCTAGAGACGATCTGAGTTTATTTTGCTAATAGCTTTCGTTTGGAAAATACTGTTAATGTAATTCAAGAACTGAGTGCACTGTACTACTCAATTGCGCTCCGTATCTTATGCTCTATTTATTTATCCATCTCACGAAACTTCGCCCTAATGATATTTAATAAATCGACTTTCTTCTATGATTCTGGAGAAAATGTATTCTAGAGTTACTTTGTATCAGAACTGCACTACGTTCCGAGTGAATTCGATAAGAATCGTAAATGATTTTTATTGAATCTACTAGAAACACTGCAGATCTCGACTAAAGTAGTTCGAAGAATCGTACGTTCCGAATCTTTGCTTTTTATTGTTCTCAAAGACAATTTAGTAGGTACTGATATCAAACGGACAATTCGTGTGAATCCAACTTAATACAAATCGATTCTGGACAATGGAGACGTTTTCGTTATAGGTCTTATTAATTTATACCTATATCGAGTGGGTTGTTCCTAACGCCCACCCGTTTATACCATTTTTTAGTTTCCATTATGACATTGCAAGTGGGATGAATCTGATTGTGAGAGTAATTGAGTGTTTTGCAATTGATTCGTTGTGTATTCGATTTTGTGTCGAATGAGAATAAATATGCACGTTGATATGTCGTTGGCTATAATTCTGAAGTGGGTTCGGTTTCATTTGTTGATTCGTTTACGTTACACTTGTTGCTGATGCTTTTAGTAGGTATTTTTTATCGTGATGAATTTCGTTTTATTGGTGTAATTATGTTCGTAGTGTTTCAATTATTTAAATTCGTTTTTAACGTATTGTTTTTCTTTTCAGGTGAGTTCACGTGTCCATGCTTTCTATCCGGAATAATTGTTAACTCAGTTTGATTAACTGAACTTCCATCCATTTGAGAGTGCGTAAGTTGAACTAATTTAATGAAAGATTTTTGATTAGATAACTTTAACAAACTTATATTTTCAAATTTAAAAGTAATATATTTTGTATTTATTCCAAGTTTTTTCTTATGAAAAATGTTTCTTTCTATATTTATTTATCTTGAATATTTTTTATTCATTTTATTTAAGCAAAACTTGCTCTAAAACGTCGCCGTCGATCAAGAAGATCGAAATGATAAACGATCAAAGTTTTCGCGGTCATAACAACTTTTCACTGCGGCAGGACATTACATAAAAAAGAAGATCGATCCTTCCCACCGATTATAATAATAATATACACAATATAATAAGATAGCAGGTTTTTAGCCTCCTCTTACACACAAATTATAACATTATACATACACCCTAATTTTCGTTCGGAAACTTGCGCATTGTTCCTCCAGGATTACGTCGTGTTTAATTGTTGAAACTAGTTTTATCTCTGGCCCGTTTTCCAAAATTCAACCCTCATACTCCTGAATCGTATTAATCTTGAGGATTATTCATTTTGATGGACGTTTTGTATTCAACGGAATATATAATGCGTTCAAATCTCCAAAATTAGATGGAATGATTGATGTTAATTGTGCGTAAATTGCGTGGAATATTCAATACTGATTAAAGCCAATTTGTACTACACAGGTGCATTCAATGCGATTATACATCGTTCAGCGATGAAACGGCAGAAATATGAAAGCAAATGTTCATGAATGATGACATGCTAAATTAGTTTGCATTGATCGAAAGTCATTGTTATGTTTTTAGTTGAATGAAACACGTGTATGTTCGTAGATATTTGGACCTGAATCTGTAGCTGTTCCATTAGTCGATTGATTTAATTAAAAAGCATCTTTTTACAATGTTGTTTCCATGTCCTTGATTCGTGACAAAAATGCGTTAACGAAACGCCTAAAAGCTTCGAAAAGATTAATTACGAGCAGTAATCAACTCTAACCGCAATGGATGATTGATCGAGTCGAAAAAAAATTACGAGTGTTATTTGCAAACGAATTATTTACCCGAGAATAGTTGGATTCCTTTGTCCGATTTTCTTTACGTAAATATTTACACTAACGAGATTAATCAATTTTAATGATCAGTAATAATTTCAGTTGTTGATATTATTTTTAGAATGAGTTCCCCTTTGTTTGCTAATTCATTTTTCTTTGAGACTCTTTGTAGTCGATTGTGAACTGCTGTGTAAGCTGTAAATAATATTTGCTATTACTGGGCTACAAAAAGATCTCCTAAAAACTGTCATTGATATAAATCTCGTTGTTTGTAAAATTTAATTTGCAAGAGAAACGATGCAGAAATCTTTCCTGACGTGCACACAATGACCCTAGAAAGTTTCACTGCCAAAGGACTGAGCCGTTATGAAGTCTATAAGCATTCATTTTAACATTATATAATTTTAATTTATATTATTATCTAAACAATTTAGCGACAAAATAGCAATCTCAAACCGCATTCTTGACCGCCACAAAGACAAGAGAAGGACCCCACCGCAGAAGATAAATATATTAGCGCCACCGAGTAATTTATCGTCCCACAACAACCATACCTTATTTATAAGGCTTCACCCACCTATTCCACCTCGTTCCCGAATCTAACCGAAGGTGTCAGAGATTCTAGCCCAAGTATTATACAAACACTGTACCAATGACGAGATCGAACCTCCTCACCTTGGCCGAAGGTTGTGATAGTCTCGAGGGATGGACGCCCTTTGAGGATTTATGGACAGTGGGGATTTTTATTAAAAATCTTTGGTGTGGAGGTTGATGTATGTTCGGACAAGCAGTTGATATATTTTATATGGATGTTGGGTTATTTGTTCGAAGTCTTATAAAAATTCCGATTATTTTATTGGTGTGAGTTTTGGGCGAGTGGGAGATCCATTTTTGGGATGTGTTTGGTATATTTTGAATGCGACTAAAATAGTTTATTTATGTATTGATTTGTGTAAATTTAAGTTTGAGTTTAGTGAGAATGTTTATAAAATTAGAAAAATGATTTTATGTTATGGAAATAGCCATTTCATTTTGTATTTATAAAATCATATCGATATGTCTATTCATTATGAATTCTTTCTTACCTAGTGATTAGGATATTTTTCATTATGAATATTTTCATCATTTTTCGACAGTCTAATGAACGTATTCACTATTTTGTTTATACAATGATAAATTTTGTGATAAGGGTTGAAATTATCATCAGTAATATAATTTTCCCATCCACAAGTAAAATTCATAATTTTTATATAAATGTATCGAATTTATACGCACAGTGTTTATTTTAAGCGATTGAGTAATGTTTTTCATCGTTTATTATTCATGTTTTTTTTTTCATTTGACGTAAATAAATATATGCAAACATTTTCCGCATGTTATGATATGAATATTGCATTAGCGCCATCTATACAAAATAACAAGTTAACCTAATATAATACGCGCGAAGCAGTCGTCTGTTTTATCGACTTCATATTTTGAAGTTCGGCAGATAGATGTTAGAATCGTAAAAGAAAATTCACATTTTCCGATTAATAATTTTCATATTTTCACCCAGTTTCGAAATTTATGAAAAAGGACTAAGCTTTTCTTCTCTCTGGTCGTCTTTTCTGGAAACTCACCCTCAATGGAACGAAAAGGATTCTACCTTAGGGTTAGAATGGGGCATTCAGGATCCGAGAAGAGAAGCAATTAATTTCTGTCAGAATTTAAACCGTTTACGAATGTCGTTTGCACTATTGTCGACCTTTAGCTGTAAGGGCCTCTGTCGTGGAAAGTTGCGAATTTTCCGCGCTGAAAATATGGCCTTCGTAATTTACGTTCGGCTACAATGGAAAAGGTGTAGCGAAAGCTCTAATATATCTTATTTATTCGTTCGCAAGGAAATAAATATACAAAAAAAGTCTGTGAAAGTAGGATGCGTAATATTGGACTCTTCCAATTAACAGTTTTAAGATATATCTCAAGATTTTTCACCGTAGATTTAAGGTATTCGTGGTAAATGGAATTTTAATCATTCCATTTTAATTCACAGGCGAATGAAACCTATGTATGCGAACTATTTTTTATAACGAACCACATTGATTTCAGAGTTGAATGTGATCATAGCATTCTTTTAAGATCATAACGAGTTAATTATCACCAAATTCAAATGTGTCTTGGGAAGAGTCTACTCGCCATAGAAACCTGCTCATTGTCTTCAGCGATATGTGCCCTTATTTTTTCCCAATTCCCGTGAATTTTCCACGTTTTGTCGCGTCATTTGGTGGATGTTTTTTTAATGGAATATAAGAATGTCGCATTAGCGCGAACCTTTCTGACCTTGTTCGCGGTTGACGTCTAGTAATCAATTATTCTTTACAACGGCCGACCGCCACTTTCTTCCCCATACACTTTATCTTCCTTTCTATTTCGCATTTCTTCCCCAGACTTCCTCCTCCGTTCCCTTATATTTTTTTTTATTACGGCGATACAAATGTACTTTTGTGTCTTGTCATCTTTCGTAAGCGAAATCTCGTAAGCGTTCCCCGCTTTTTATGCCATCCCATTAAATTTTATTTTCATCCGAGTAATCTCGATTGATTTACTTCGTTTTCTGTGCATTCATTTTTTTTTTTTTCGCCTTTCTAACATGACAGTGAAATGTTTAAAATTGTGCTTCGATTAGTATTGATTATTTTGTATCGAATGTAAAGCACAAAAGCTGTATTCGAACCGATCATTAACTCATAGAACACACGTATTTGAGACATTACTTAGCTTACTACAATGTTGTGAGGAATTTTCGACATTTTTTAATGAATTCAAGAAATGTTGCATTTTTCAGTACACGTTTTATTAATTGAGTTTATAGGCTCTTTTGTAAGTTTTAGAGTGATCAAGTACGGTTTTTAATATTGCATTTGATGCCTACTTGATTTTTATGTAAAAATTCGATTAAATGAAAACGTTAAATCGGATGTGATTATTATGAAACAGTTGTCGGAGTGTATAAAAATAAAATTTTATCGTAAACTCTACGTCTCGAAAAATCAAAGCAGTGTTTAAAAACAAGAATTATCCAATAAAATATTAATTTTATACATCCCGACAAAAATTTCTTCTGAGTTATGTTTTCGTTTGATCATTTTAACTTCGATATTTTTCCAAATTTCGATGTCAAATGCAAATTAATAACTTTACTTGATCAGTATTCACATTATTAAAGGAACTACGAACTTATTTAATGATTTTTTTTCTTCGAAAAAACTACAAAATGTATCAAAAGTGTCCGGAATTCCTCACAATAGTGTATGTAATACACATCCAATCGAATCGATCTTCGTTTTACTTTCGTTCGTTCGTAGGACGGATCGTAAAATCACCTGTTGCCGCCGTTAAACGTCGCACTTCGAGGGCGAGGAAACGGATATCTTCCGTTTAACGTCGTTAACATCCATACACCTTATCTAAAAAAGAGGGTGTATCGGCTGCGAACATCTGATGAACCACCTATATGTGCCATTTGGAACAGAAGTCGAATCGTGAAAACAATTCGTTAAGAATAATCTAGTATCACATGTTATCCATGATTGATGGAAATTTAAAAGAAACACATTAATCTGAGATGTCGAAATAGAAGCAACACATTAAATTTTTAGTGTACGAGCGAAAGAGCCAGAAAGAGCATTCACAAAGAATTGAATGGTTGTTCATCTCTTTTTAACGACGTCTCAGACAAGTGTGTTTTGGCCTTAAGATGTCTAGTATCTTGTTCGAAGTATTGTATGAAAGCGATCTTTTATAATTACGTATATCGATCGCTTTTGTGTGTTTGACAGTTTCTTCAGTTCGACTTTGATTGATTCTGTGAATAGTCGATTTTTATTTCGATCGAAGTGATTTCGATTCTGTATACAAGTTTAACGCTCGATGTTTATACGATGAAAATCGATTCGGATAGATCCGAATTAAACAAGAAAATTTTGTAGCGTCCGATAAAATGGATGCAGCGTCTGGTTCGATTGAAAATTTCCAAAACGTAAATAATTTTCACTTTCGCTCGAATTAGAACTCGCTCGCCCTTGAGTGAAAAATTGACGAATTTTCTCGTACGAGTTGACGTTTTCGCGTTCAAACATTAAAACGGTTTTTCGTAACCGGGGTTTTGTATCGGTTTATTGCCGCGCACGCCAGCTTATGCCTTAAACTACAATAATAAAAAGTTTCGCTTTATTCGCTCGCGCACTTAGCCTCGCACTAAAAATGTTATTGTTCAATTCCGTCCGATCGTAAAAGTTGCGCCTTGTGATTAGACCGGGTCTTGTTCTGTCCGCTAATGCGATATTAAGATGCTTTATCGTCGCGGATAAATCGCGAGTTTGATTTTATTACGACAATGTATCAAAGGATCGTTTCGATTAAACGTCTTCGATTGTCTCATTTTTCTTTTCGTGTATGAGACGATTTAACGACGTCTTTAATTTTTACGATCGGTCGGATTTTAATCGAAATGCCTATGGTGATTTTTTTCATCATAATCACAGCAGACAGACATATGCTATGGAAATTGTAATAAGGATGAATGTTTGAGTTCGAATTATTATGATTTGGTTCACGATAATGCATCGAATTACGATGATTTCGAAAATGGCGTCGATGATAGCCAATTTTAGAAGCCTCTAAATTTAGGACAAGCAGTGGCGCTGTACATTAATTATGCTGCTTGTGTTAATTGGAAACGCATGTTTCGTTTAGCGTTTCAATTAGCATGCGAGGTCTACGTGTCATATATACATATTTGGAAAAAACAAGAATATGCGTGAAAAATCAAAAGTGATAAAAAAATAACAGTCTGCAAACAATTCTTCAGGACGATTGTGCTGAGAGTGATCAATCTCTTCGCATGCTTCTCGACGAAGCCAGATGAATAATTGCTCATTTTGTTGTCAGAGGAATACGTATGTAAGGGAATTGCTTCGTGTCCGAGGAAAGGTACTTTTTTCCATTTTTTTTTTTATACATTTATCGAGCATTTAATGCTTGCAAGGTGGAGAAAAACGACCGTCTTAATGCTTAGGGGGATAAGTATTAATTTTGGGTAGGGAGAGTTTCCATTAAAAACCGCTCTTTTTCCATTTCTCGCGTGAAATATTGCCGCCGCTATATATGTATATTAAAAGCGGTGGAAAATAATAATAATGCGGTACGAAAATCGGCAGAAGCGAAATTTTCGAATGTCGGATTGGGATTCGCGAAAGAAATTTCTTAATGGAAAAGTGGGTGGACTTAATTAAAATTTCGTAAGAACGAACGGTTTTCGCTAATAGTTTTACGGTTCCGTTCGGTTGTGGTTGTTATTCAACACGAGGGAAATTGTGTTTCTGGATATTCATCTTAGATAAGAATTTTGTTAATGATTAGCGGCGAGTCGTTAACTACGTTTCTAAATATATTTTGAAGCTCTCTTGTGTATTTGTTCTGTTAATTTACTCAGTAATTCGAATTGTTTGTATTGATTTGTCGAATCTTATTCATTCACTGATAATTTCAATATGTATCGGATTTGTTTCGTGCTAGAAATCACGTTCTAATTTCTATATATAATGACACATCTTTTCATGAACTCATTAATATGCTAACATCTTACGAATTTCACAAAATCCATCATCCTGCGAATTAATTACTATATCTTAAAATTTCATGTTTCTTTATGAAAGAAGCACATTTAAATACCTATTTACTTTAAGGTTCTTTATTCAATTATCCTTCTAAACTTTTCCGCGAGATGAATATGTATTTTATCGATTTTCGCAGATAACACGAGTGACTAAAATATTTCTATTGTATTCTGTTTGTGTTATTTTTCGGCTTCCGATATTAGATATCTCGATTCCAAAGTCGTGTTTGTATTGTCTTCGTGTTTATCGTTTTATCCATGGCGGTTTGCTTTAGCGCTATCAATGTCCAGGTGTCAAAATAACATATCGTTCTTATTTCTCTCACACGTCGAAGCTTTTTCACGAGACGATCGACAGCTTATCTTCGCTGGATGTTTGCTTTTCAGATCGAATACCGAATTTCCATCAATTTCAGTGATATCTGTGTGAGAGTTAAACCTTTGCTTTAGTGTGAAGGTGGACGTTCTTTTCGTTGCTGTGAAAAATAATTGGATTTTGCTATATGAACATGTTCAGTGTGCAAATTCTGGGATATATTTACATGACCGTGTACGAATACTAGGTTATGTGCACATGCATCGTGTATAATGCATGTTTTGGTTTACATGAACATTATACGAGTGACCAAATAATGTCGAATAATCTATTATTTGGCACCCATTATGTTGAATGTTTAGTATGTGGGGACACAGACGAATTGACTAACATTTAATTGATTATTGTATTCAATATATTTCGAAAAACATTTTGACAATCTGTAATCAAATAATTAATATTTAATGTACATTATCATTAGTAAAATAAATTCAGTCTTAATTTAATTGCCTTTCGATTAACAAGACCCGAGATGTCTCAGCCCACAAGTAAATAATGATTTCGCATGTTGATATATCTATACATAATTCGTAATATCAAATAATGATTTATACCGTTTTTCTTTATCTAAGCGTTTGATCACAAAAGCTTTTCATCGATCTGCACTCGATAATTTATCGCACTAAAATCAAAACAATCTTATGATTCAATATTTTCAAAATACGATCGAATCGACACATATCTCATATGGAAACACAAAGCGACGAAACACATTCGATTGTCGCCGAACGATTTGCATTGCAAACAAATCTCGCACAAGATTCGAATATAAAACGATGTATAAAATCGCGTGCTCCGCTTGCTTAATTCGAAGCCTCAATTTCGCGCTATTCATCTCCATCGTCTAATTGTTTATTTATTTCGAGGTCCTCTTATTTTCGGCTTTTTTCCTTCGTTCGTACACATTATATTGTGTTATTATTGCCGGAGAGAGATTCGCTTTCGTGCGAGGGCCTTTTTCTTGATTTCGAACAAATGGAACGGCAATTTGGCGAACGAGCGTCCTTTGTCAGAATCTCTTCTTTTGCGAGAGAAAATTTGAAATTTCCGACGGCGATATTTTTATATGTAAATAAGCTGAAAATTGTGCGTCTGTAGTTTCACGTTCCTGTAACTGAGCGCACGAGTGTCGGCGTATAATTAATTCTTTTAAATGTGGGTTTTTTTACGTCTTTGTTCTTCGGTACTTTATGCTTAAATATTTACGTCGTCGACACTTGAGAAATTTCTTATTATTAAAATTTTGATTTTAATTATTCGAATGATAAAGTGTGCTTTGTTGTAATTGAAATACTTACGCCGAATCGTATAAATATGAATGTGAATAATATTCACTTATCTCGATTTTTTTTCAATCGTCTACGTTTTTTGTTGAGATTAATCAGCAAAATTTCATGTTAGTGTAATTTATTAAAAAAAAATGACTTTCATACGTCTGAAATGTATTTTGATATTTTGAATACAAATGATAGATAGTTAAAAATGATGACTGAATTTCACAAAGGGCACAAGTGACCTTTTTTATCGATACTGAAAATGGCTCTGTCACTTGTGCCCTTTGTGAAATTCAGTCATCAAATATTATCGATCAGATCAAACTAGCAATCGAAACATACGTAAAATACATATTTTCAATTAAAATCAACGAATAAAAAACAGTTGAAACGGCTTCATCTCCCGACCTACGCAACACCATCCACCATCTCATCCCACATCCGCGCACCCGCCAATAAAACCGCGATGCACTTCGCACACATACACAAATCTCAAATATATAAAACCGGGGCTTCTCAAACTTTTCTGCAACAAAATTACGAAATCCAGTTTGAGAAACCTCAACTGAACACACCGAATTCCCACTTTATACTGAAGCCGAATCCACAGAGCAAAAGAGAGAGAGACATGAGCCATACAAACTTCAATTTTAATGTTTCCAATTTTTTTTTCAATTAATATTTTAGCCTAACTATATCTCAATGAGAACACATTTTTAAATCTTAACACAACCTAAGTTTAAAAATCCGTGCCTCAACAAACACCGATTCTCCACTTTGCACAGTGTACGAACCCACAAAGTGAGATAGACAAAAGCCAGACTATTTTTTTTTCAATTCATATTTTAACCTAACTATCTCACAATCGAAATAAATTTTTTAAATCTCCACAAAACCTAAGTTGTAGAATCCGTGACTGAAAAAACACCGAATCCCCACTTCGCACCGTTTCCTCATCCACAAAGTGAAAAATACAAAATTCAGACTGACATTAAATTCAATTTTTTTTCAATTCATATTTTAGTCTAACTATCTCACAATCAAAATACATTTTTTAAATCTCCACAAAACCTAAGTTGTAGAATCCGTGACTGAACAAACACCGAATCCCAACTTTGCACAGTGTCCTCATGTACAAACCGAGAAAGACATTTTTTTTTTTTGATTCATATTTTAGCTTAATAATTTTACAATCAGAAAACATTTTTTAATCTCCACAAAACCTAAGTTTTAGAATCCCTGTCTGAACAAACACACCGAATCCCCACTTTGCACAGTGTCCTCATCCACAAAGCGAGAAAGACAAGATTCTAACTAACATATTGAATTTTTTTTTCGATTCATATTTTAGCTTAACTATCTCATAATCAAAATACATTTTTAAATCTCCAAAAAACCTAAGTTTTAGAATCCGCAACTAAACAAACACACCGAATCCCCACTTCGCACAGTGTTCTCATGTACAAACTGAGAAAGACAATTTTTTTTTTCAATTCATATTTTAGCCCAACTATTCCACAATCAGAATACATTTTCAAATCTCCACAAAACTTAAGTTTTAGAATCCGTGTCTGAACAAACACACCGAATCCCCACTTCGCACAGTGTCCGAATCCACAAAGCGAGAGAGATAAGCGCGCTCGGCTTCCGTCGCTCGTTCCGCTCGCCATTCGAGCACCGTCCGCACCACGGACCGCACGCGATGTGAACCGACACTGATATAACAAAACGCACTCTTACAACACTCGACAGTGCTCTGTGATACGTATCCTAATTTAGATATATTAAATAAAAAGTGTCCGCAAGAACGAACCATGGGTCAGGTGTTCGGATCCTCGAACCACAACCACCACCACCATCGCCACAGGAAGGATTTAGGTGAGGAGTTCGAAGATATTGCAGTGGGTGTTTTGAAATCGAGCCGGTCGATAGCACGTGTGCGTTCGCCGATTTGCGCAATTCGAGTTCGATTGTCGGTGGTGTTGTTGTATGGTTTCGTTTGCGAAATCGATGTGACGTTTATGTAATTAGTTTTGGGATCGAAGCTGATTTTGTTCGATAGAAGTCGGTCGATTGGTGCGTGTTTGAGATGATTCATTATTGATGTTTGCTCAGATTTGTCACATTGATTCAATACTGTTTGTATGTACTGTGATAGTCGCTTCTTGATACGGTGTACGACAAGAAACGACTAGTGAATCTTGCTTTAACGGTATCGATTATGCCAATTTATGTAAGAACGTTCATTATTGAGTACACCTGACAGACAAAATAGATAGATACACGAAAGAAGAATCATTAAAGCGATTTTAGTTCGAAATATTTTTCGGTTTCTATGTACATGCACTTTTTTTCTGTATATCTTTATTATTTTCAAATAATATTATCGATTTTATCGTATATATTAACACTATTAAACACATCGTACCACTTATAAATTATATCGAATTCAAGTGTATGTACTCAACAACAAAAAAATCCTGATACAGTCTAAGTTTATTCTATTTTCAATACTTAAAACGATTCAATCTACCATCGCTAGTTTAATCGGTTCAGTTAAGTGCCAATACACGTATACGCTTTAAGGTTTTTGCACATTCGATCAGCTGATTCGCATTTGCATCAGCAAATGCAACACCGTGCATCGCATTACAATTGCGGTTTCTATCACATTTCAAATCGTTCCAAATGGACGTTCGTTGCGCTCGTTTACTTGCGAACTTTGTATCGTATCGTATTGTATTATACTAGCTTTGTATTCTAATCTGTTCTAGAACTCATCTTATTCATACGATTCTGTGTAAATTTAATTCTATGCCCGGTTATCGGTTGTGAAGCGAGGCGATGCACTTTCGTCGAAATGCCATTAGCTTCAATGCGATAATATTTGTTCTACATGATATAAATACACTAATCGTTAACGTGTCAATTAGCGAGTTATTCCATTTTTTTTTTTTGTATCTAGTTTTTGCGCTTTTATCTCGTTGTTTGTCGTTTATTTTTTCACAATGAGTCAACGTCACTATTTCGATGCAAGTGTACATCAATTAAATTTTGATTTTTCGTTCTCATTACATTTGTAGATAACAAAAATCGTAAATTCTCCATCTGTTATCTGCTAATCGTCTTATCGAAAGTCGCGAAGATCAACCGATTAATTTGTTATGGTTCGTTGTAATAATTTTGCTCGCTTCGCGAATTATAATTTATTGACTTTGTATATTATGACGGTACTATTATATTAATATTGCAATAACACTACAATTATTACTGATTTGCGTCATTATACTGTAAGTTGAGTTGTAATTTCTAAGCGCTCTAAGTTGTCGATAACGAAAACGTCGTTGTTTACCTTCGACTAATAATCGTTCGAATAATAACTTTTTGTTCGAAAGCACGTACAAGCACAATTTTAGCTGATGAATACATGTGGCGCAGTGTAAAATTTTCATTTTGTATCCAAGGACGAAATAACCTGTACAATCGAACATTTGTTCGTATTCTTTGTTCGCAGTTTTTTGACAAATGAAAAAAATATAAATTCCTATATTAAAAATATTTTTTTTTGGTAATAAAGACGCTTCAAATGTCATAGAGTATAATCGAAGATGTCATTCAACTTCATCACTTCAAGTTTAATGATAATATTATTGTATTTGCTTTGGTAAAGACATAATACTCGAGATCTTAACGTAGTGTCTAGTTACATTTAATATTGTGGATAGATGACCCTAGAGATCTTATGTCGTATAAAATGGCCTCATTTACGATCTATTTCTGCTTTTGTTCGAAAAGTCAATTTAGTTTGCATCGCATTTGCATAAGGTATCGTAAACTTTGCTAGTTTGCATGACTAATTCGCAAGAAAAGTACCCCATATAACTTTTGAGTCATTGCCGCTATTATGATGCAGAATTTTCCCTCTCGCATACTAAAACTGTACAGAGCTGATTCATATTTTTCAGCTAAAGATAAAGTCCAACTTTTGTTTGTTTTTCAGTCTAGCCATTTAACAGAGTTCACCTTTGAATTTCACCATAGCAATCAACCGAAATGACGTGTCGTTAACTGGTTTTTTTCTACCTGTACGATTTAGTCTGGTTCACGATGCACATTTCGAAAACTGTTCCGGTAGGTCGTAAAGCTGAAAATATCTCCTAAAATACACAGATTTAGTGCTGAACGTTTATCGATATTTACATCTCGATTCGAATCCGCTCTTCGGGAATCTGAAATTTTCTGAAACCAGAAAATTTCATTCTAGAAGGAAACATTTGTTGCTTTGTTTCGTTTTTTTCAGTGTGTAATCAAACGAGTCGTATCACGCAACGTCTGGAGATAAATTTGAAAGGATTTCAACGATCCCGCATTCGATTTGCTTTATTAGGTCGAGACATGAAACGCGAATGTTTGTCTTTGTAGTACTTCCTTTTTATTTTTGACAGTTCGTGAACGCGTGTACTTCGATCGTGTCGCCTTGAAAGTCCAAAAATCGTCTTACGGAAAAATCTATGGTAATCTAAAATTGTACGAATCGATAGTGAAATGATTTGAAATTCGTCGTTCTTTGTTTTTTGTGACCTTTTTTACGAAATAAATGTGCAAATTTCAAGCGATTTTGATAAATTGATATATTAAATTCTTCGAATTTTATGATCACTTTGCAAAATGAAAATATAATAATAGTGTAAGCTCATTTTAATCTTCTAGTCGCTTATCCTAATTATGCACATTAATCAGTATAGAATTTCAAACAATAAAACTCACAGCACATTTAGCAACAAAGCACCCTGCGCACAATTTATCATCATCAAAATCATTCATGTGACTTTATTACGGTTTCATCCAACACAGTATCGTTGATTTTACTCAAATTACGATACACAAACAGCGATGAAAACTATCCAACCGTAGATTCTATATGCGAAAATGCAAATTTGATTATAGCTTTCGCAAACGTATGTAGATGTTCAGTCGATTTTCATAACGTAGAGATTATTATTATACGTTCAGTCGTTCAATGATATTTCCCATTAATTGCTGAAGCAGGTTTTGTTTATTATATATTACAAGATAACTAGCTTACAAAAGGGATTCTGTTACACGCTCGTATATTGTTTCGTTTTACAATTAGCGATGCTCAAGAATAGTATTAAATGAGACAATATGATTAAAAAGTCGATAAATATGTCTGATGCATTTTTCTAAATTTCGTTTAAAATCACCCAAAAATATGTTCGGTTCACGAATCAATTAAAATTGCCTATGAAACAAATAATTTATTATTAGGTGGTCAAGCAAATTTTGTAGTTTAATGGCGTTCATCTTTATTATATTATTCAGTACAGATATTTCACACATAAAATAATAAGATTTATACCAAATGCTTTCACATTTTAATGTAAAGTTCATTTTAAGCGACTCAAATCGAATCAACACGTTTCATCTGACCCATAAACGATTTCAATTGCATCCACAGAACGCATCCCAATTCCAAACGTAAGAAACTCAATATGATGACTGAAAAAGCCAATGGGTACAAGTGACTTTGTTGCCAAAATTGAGTTATGTACAGAAATCGCTTCTATGTACGCTCGAATACTTGATGGCAAAAGGATACAAATGAACATAGAACGTGTACCGAGACATCAAATCTCTCGACCTCCTTCTCCTAATACTTGTAGATACATGCTCAACTTTGATCGCACTTTTCTCGAAATCACGAAGTCATTTGTACCCCTCTGCCTTTTCCATCGTCATATATTTTTTATCATTTCGAATCGAAACCGGTTCCGTTCGGAAAAGCGCATTCGACTCTCAATATAGCCTCGTTCCGAAATCGGATCCGTACGTTTTTCATCACTCGTCGATCGATCGATCGAATCTTTATATTCATTCATTCCGAACTGCACATTTATTTATTGGCAACGTGCTCCGCCTCGGGATAAATTATCTCCGCTTATTTTTGGCTGCAGATCTTTTAACAGACCAGCTTGATTGATCGTAGCCGTATGCCAATCGGAACAAAATCGCTAGACAGTTTGTCGTCGACACCAGTATGTATGAAGATAACGTTTCGCAACTTGCGTTCAAATCGACCTTCGTTTAACAATTTCTGATAGCGGAGACAGGTGAACAAACAGTCGCGAGTTTTGGAATTTCGATGTTGCTCGAATTTATCATATGTGTAAGGGTTTCTCGTGTAAGTTATCTTCGCTGTAAAACTATTTTCGGAAAGTTTCTTAGAGAGCGCTCCATTGGGAATGGGGTGTTTCTGAGAAAATTATTTATGATCCGAGAGCGCGTATTAAGGGATGTGTTGCATCAAAAATACATTTTGATGAGTAAATGTGAAAGTATTTTCAGTTTGATGGTCTATAACTCATCTCTATTAAATTAGAATTTTAATGAATATAGTGGAACCTCGCTTAAAGATCTCCTCGTACAACGAGTATCTTGCATAATGAGCACTTTGAATAACAAGAAAAACAAAATGTAAAAAAATGATTCCTTTAACGAGCGATGTTTCATATAACGAGTAACGAAAAAGTAGCATCCCACCTTTTCATTCAAAAATATTTTGCTTAACGAAAATTTCTCATTAACGCGTGAAATTCTAGAATGAATAATGATCGTAATGTGAGATTCCACTAATTTTTCAGATGTGCACAAAATTTATATCAGCACATTTAATTTTTCACGTGTTCAACATTACAATATTTCCCTTATCGTAATCTAATCTATAGTACATTAATTTTATTAAAACTTTATCGCATTACATTTACGAATAATAATACGAATCCATTTAGATGATTTCAATTTTCATCCATCAGGCTACAAATGTGGGCGGTCATTTTCCTATCGACGTTTTCTATTTCAAGTTCGGATCGATCGCGTATGTATTTTTCACGCCTGCTTCGATTCGTTGAGGACATTTAAATTTTTGAATATTTAAAAATATTTTTTTCCCGAAAATATACGGTCAATTAAGTTCAGGCAGAATTGCGTCACGTAACACCAGATGTGGATAATGCCTCCACACTCACAATCAACTGCTTTTGCTGGCCAGAGGTTTCATACTCTTTTAAATTGCTAATATTCTGCAAATTGGGATATTGTGTCATTTCAGATAATTCGAACTTATTTCTATGTATTTTTGAACTTTGTTTTGTATGTGAATAAGTGCATGTGTTAAAGCAGTTTCAGTATCTGAATTGAACCTTTCAGTTATGCAAAACGAAAATTCAGAATTCCTTCAAAATTTTTCATCAAATTTCTTTCATCTCATTTTCTTGTTTTAAAAAAACATGCTACGAAGGTTTCGAGCAATTTTTTGCATTATAGTCTCAAATCTAGCTACCCTCGCTGAAAGCATCCCTCCGAATTTGATGAATTTTTTTTCATCAAAAAAAGGATAGTTAGTTATATTTAGATTAAATATTGTATTTGGAGGCTTCGCTTGCCTAATTGTGTCGTGTTTTTTTTCCGCATTTGGCTCACATTCGAAGCTAAATAGCGCTATAAGACTGAGTAATTTGCCGTTTCGCTCCAGTGACTATATTCTCGAGCTTTTTATAATTACAATGGCGAGTCGCGTTCATTGTACGTGTAAATATGTATTCCGAGTGCAAAACCCATTTAAATTTCAATAAAAAAGTACTTACACGACAACGATATCGTATCTGTGTATGAGAGGCGTAAAGATTTTTCGTTTATTGCGGATTTTTTCCTATAACATTTTACTTGTATATCATTAATCTACGCCTCCCTATCGCGAATCCGTCAAGGCTAGTGCACAATTTGAAACGGTCACGAGTAATGACTGAAATTGCTATAATGAGTTTGAAAAAAAATCTTGTATTATTTTTACACGAAAGTGCATGACTTACCTTGTGCAATTGGCTTTGCAGAGTAATTGACTTGTAAACCTCATTTTTTTTATAATTCGATCGATTCGATTGAATATTACGAATGTATTAATGAATCGAATGTAGATGTTTTGTGATGCTAATGTTATTCTATAATATTGATTGTTTAATTAATGATAGTGTTTCACTCCAGCACACGCTAACCTAGGTTATCATTAGTTCGATATTTTTTCAGTAATCCAATATCAATAAACATTATTATTATTGCATATTACTCTCGATTATATCTACGATGAAGTTAATATCTAACTATACAACAGCGCTATTCTGTGTGTGTCTATGTAACGCTCCGAAACTGCGCGTTGATATATTCGACAGGTTGAAATATTGCGTTGATATATTCAAAGGGCTGATCGCTAGTTACTAAGATTCTTCAAACTTGTAGGAAATCGTTTCTCAATATCAAACGATCCGGTGAAATTACAAATTAACCGAGCGAGTGCAACATTTTCATTTCCCACATTTACCAGTCGCGTTCCGCATGCGGGAAATTTTCTATTGTTTTAACCGTTCGTTTAACAGTTTAACTGTTACGAGATCGACCGGTTAACTCTCGATCGTATATTATGTGCAAAACTTCCGTAGGCTATTTTCTTTCCAATTATAAAAGATTCATCTTCGACTCGAATGATCTAATAATGTTCGGTCATATTGTTACTTTCGTTTCGCATAATGCACTTATGCACATTTGGGTCGCAGAAAGTGTTTTCCGAAAGAGAAAATTTTCAAACGGAATGTGATTTCGGATGAAGATTGTTATTTTTTGTATAGAATTTTCCGATCGATGTTTGTGCGTTTGATTCGCGATATTTGCACTGATCTCATGAGACTGTTTTATTAACCCGTGTGTGTTTAATTACGGCATTTTTACGATTTGAATATCAATTGCACTTTCGACGAGACTTATTTACATGTGCGTAAATAAATATTCGTTCACGTCACGATTTTCCTACACAACTTTTCAATTTTCACGGCGATTTACGTCCATATGCCTATTCAGTGAATCGCCTTGGAATAAAGCAGAGCTCAAGTTTCCTTTTATATCGTTCAATTTACATAATCTACTTAGATTTTTATATGGATCAATCGATCTTTTTTCCCACACACAATAAAATTAACAGATCATAGATTGTCTTCCTCGAAAATTAAATTAAATCGACGATGAAAAAAATAAATTAATTTTAAGTTCAATAAAAGAGTTTCAGAGATTATTTGAGTTATATATTTTTTGTAATATGAGTTTTTTATACGAAACTTTGGCAGACAGAAACAGGTTGAAACAATTATTTCATAGATGGATTGAAAAACATGCACACATTTGTTAGAAATCATCAATCGATATCTTTATTGTAAATTATTGTTTTTCAATTGATATGAAAGAGAAACATCGATCCTCATGAATAATCTACATGCAAAACTGAACCTTTTATCCTCGTTCATAATATCACTTTCCCTTGCACCTGCTGCCGAAGCACTGCACAGTGTAAGCGCAACCATATTTATTCCGACTCTTCTTCGACATTTTATTTTTTCGAATCGTATCGTCGCAGCAGACAACGACCCGTCTATCGCATATTCATGACGACTTTGTGTCCTTTGTTTTTTTCTTCGTTTTAACACACATACGTCCGAGTCATACATATTTACGTGTGTCCGTTCGATTCATCGGGTTTGGATTGTGCGTCTTGGAGAGTATGTTAAATAATTCAAAGCGCGAGGCTCTTTTCCTTATTTGTTCGGTTTTTGATTTCGATTTTGATTCTGTTTGCTCAATCGATGATTCGCTTCGCTTATCTATTTGTGATGTGATTTTTCTTTGTTTCGTGAGATGTTTTGATTTCGTTATGTAATTATTTGAGTATTGATAAGACTGTTTGTATGATTCGATAATGTTATTCATTCAAATTCGAATGGTTCGTATCACGTATGACCTTCGTTTGAGTTGATTTAAATATTCGACATGTGTCGATACGTTTGAGTTCTATTTACACATTACTCGTTTTTAATGAATGAAAAATTATTTTTTTATTAAATTCTGAGATGTGCATCGAATGATATGATCGTATATTCGTTTCGATCGTTCGTTGGGTAAGTGCATGTAATAATTGTGTTACGTGCATATAGATTACACTCCAAGGTTCAATTTGAAAATCCTTCACGTAACGTCCGATAAAATCGCGTAAAACGTATCAAACACTCTATGAAGTTAGAGTAGATTGCAATTAAGCATAATAACCTCTCGATTGTGCACAAAAAATAAATAATAATGATAAATTAATTGATTCAATGTAGACTTGTTTTCGTCATGCACCGCGAGAAACTGCGTACATAAATTTCTCAAGAGTGCGATCACCTATTTTATCACTAGTTCGCTAACCGTACGCGATTTATTTATACACAAAATGCTTGATTAATTAACACGCTTTTAAATAAATATGCATACAACAAATAAAAATTTTATCTTTCGTCTTTTATACAGTGTGCGAACCGAGCGATGAACTTTTTATTTACGATTCAATTTTCTTCACTCGCGGCTAACTTTACAATTCAGTGAAATACTGCTCGATTTCATTGTGAATCTTAATACTGAAGTATTTTTTCTTATTGTATTGAATTGTTATTAATAACAACCCTTTTGACCTGTGCGTTTCGTAATGACTATAAACTTTTATTGCGTATAAATCTTTTTGTTTTTCAAGAAATCAACAATGCATTCGTCGCGGTCGACAACACCGTTGCGTAAACGATAAGCCACAACAGCGCTATGGAAAAACAATCGCATAAAATTTACAACGTGGAATAATCTCGTTCAATTCAAACGCACACAGCCTGAAATTACTACGACAAAGAGTCAAACACTTGAAATATTCATCGCTTCATTAGAGTAATCGCCATTGTCCCGTTGTCGTTTTTATTTCCATACGCGGTGCGAACGCGTGAAAAATGCACGTGTCCGCGGTCCGAAGGAGTTAAATTTTGATGAGACCGAGTTTCCATCCCTCATCCCTTATTTCGTTCATAATGGATTCGAGGAATGAGCTGTTCCAGGCCACAGATTTGATGCGGGTGCGATTGTTTTATTTATCGGAAGTGTACTGTTTCGATTTGATTTTCGGTCTGAAATTGATTGCTGAGCTGTTACAGTAACATAGCGTTTCACTGGACATCCGAATGAAATTGGACAGTTTTAGTTTGTATCGAAAATTTTTGAGCTGTCACTGTAATGTAGCGTTTCACCGGACGTACAGACATTCATGCGCAATTATTATATTAGATAGTTATTTTCGATCCGCAATTTGAGTATCACTGGATTAGATTCATATCATTATTTACGAGTCATTAACAAGATCATTACCAACTGCATACGAGCCGCAAGTTGATGTTAATGCGAGTGATGTAATGCTACCTGTAATTTAAAAATCATAAATCATTTTGGCAATCTTATTGATCTTCATCGTGGATATTTATAGATTTAAATTCAAACGATTGTATTTTTCGCACTTTCGTTTCGTGAAAATTTAATGCGTTGTTAAAGCGCACAGATCTAGTTCGCGATTCGTTTTAATCGAACCGCTTTATCGAATTAGTTTTCGCGCTCGAATCGAGGGAATAATTTTATTTGGCTCGGATTTGCAGAATTACCACTCGAATAATCGTGCATATAAACTGGCATCGCAATTCACTGTAGTATACATAATAATACAATAGATATGAGAATAAGCATGTCTATGGTGAAATTTGTTCGATTTCCGATCCGTATTAAGCTAGGGGTAGGTTTGTAATTCAGCTGTGATACGTGATTTATCGAAATGATTCGATTTTATATGCTCGTTAATCTCATCCGCTTGTGCGTTTTGGCTTTCTCGATCCTATTATAATTTTGATTCGATTGTTGTTTTTTTCAGTATTGTAGATCGATATAATTAATGGCATGATTATGATTGATTATTCTGCTTAGACGTTTTTTTATCAGTCGGTTTGATTCATCGATTTATTTCTGTATTATCAACTGTGACATTCTGCTCTGCATCCGTTAGTCATATTCTATATTGAATTATTCGATTAATTTGCCAGTTAGGCCATTGAGATATCTATCCCACAATAGAACGAGCAACCGCTTACAAGGAGATCTATTCATATACTGATGTTATGAAAAAAACATTATGCAATATCAATTTCAGATTATATATCATACAAATATGTATGTTTTTTAATTTGAATCAACTATAATCAACTTATGCGAAAGCGTATGATTTTGATCTAGATAGGGAAACACGTCAAAGGATGAGTTTTCACTCCCATCCCCAAGACATATTTTCCGATTTGTACATAAACCGACAAAGACAAAATCATTCCCCATTAAATTTTCTACATACATTTCGCATTCCGCCCAAAAATAATCTGATCATTCGGAGAATCCGCAAGCGCAGATTTATATAGGGCATCGCCAGGTACGGCGACACGGCACTAAAAAGCAACACGCAAATAGTATACACACTTCGGCATAAGCCAGTGTTTTCAGTTCCTCTGGCAAGCATTGCCGATTTTCCCAACGGCCGTTTGGATTTAGCGTCGATCCGCGAATAGATCCTAGGGCAGGGCGTGGGCACAGTGACCAATTCGCTCCGCTGGCGAATGATCGTCTTCTGCTGCTTCTTCTTAGGTCGTCTTTTGCATCGAAGAAGTCGTCGATATAGTTCTGCGGTCTTCTTTTGTATCGTGCGAGTTGTCGATAGTTCGGTTGCGGGACGGAAGGATGATGCACGTGTCTTTGGTGGTGCGCGGTGCGCTTTTCAGACTCGTTCTATCGATAGGGAGGATTTTTCGCGTAGAAATCGGTGATAGGATTGAAGTTTCGAGGGAGAAACGTAAATGTGGTTCTGGTGAGTTGTTTTGTTTTTAATTGAAATTTCTGATGTTAAATCTTCAACTTTTGGTTGATTAAAATCTGAAATGTTTCATTGAAATCTGATCAATTGTTTGATAAGACATTGAGTACATATAGACGTATCTCATTTTTAACGACTTAAGCCCGAATTTTCAATCATAAGTTTGCTTAACATCCATGTTATTATAGACAAGTTCTCATTTTTTAAATATTTTTATAGTTATTGCGTGTTTGCGAACTCACAGGGCCAAACTCTATGAAAAAATTCAATTTGGACCGATCTATTCACTAATCTTAACTTAGCTTAACTTCAACTTAACTAGCATTTTACACCTTTACAGCTGTCAAACTCAATAAAAAAAATCTAGCTGAGCTTAAGTTTAGTTGAGATTAACAAAATGATCGACCTTAGTCAATAGTTCAACTAAATTCTGCTTTTAATTACGTACCGTTTGATTCAACGAAAACTGCTGTACCAATTAACTCCAAACCATGGGATGGAAAAGTAATTATAGAATCTTATTCGTTGATGAAACTCAAATGTTCAATGTGTGTTGTCTGTTTTTCCATGTTGTGTTTTTATCTTTATCTTTTTCATTTCAATACATAGCATCAGTAAAAAGTTCTGAATGTGACTCAAGATTGTCTTGTATTTCATCAGCGTTTGTTATTATTGGCTGTAGTGATTTATGGACGAATTTTATTAGTACGTTTTAAATATTTATGTATCTTGATTTTTGATCGAAGTGTTTTGATTTTTCACGAAATTTGTCTCTCGAATCAATTCGATCGATTTCACATTTTACTACGTAGAATATTTGCAGATTATTAGTTTTGTATTATACCTGTAAAGTTCTGCAATCAATTTTTTTACGATATAATTTCATATCATTTTATTATCATTACGATATTGAAATTGCGCAATCTTGCGTTTCATATACATGTATAAAATCTATTTTTTGCAATTTATATTACGAAATAAACGATAAGCCATCTCAGTTTTCAGAAAACATGATTCACACACGTGATTAACAGCGAAAATTGCTAGTTAACTATCTGAAAATATGCGTCAGTTTCCTGTTTGATTTTTCAATATGAAACATCTATTTTTATTTTGTTGCTCACAAAGAAAGTCTATTCAACGGCAATAAAACTGTTATTTTTTTCAAGGCAAGCTGTTTTTCCGTTCTATAACCACTTTTTCAGAACATTTTTCACGATGTTTACACGAACTCGCTTATTTGAACAACTGTAAAACGCAATCAGTTAATCACACATCAGCGAATTTTTCATTTCTCCACTATTTCGAATTATACATTCGTTAATGCACTCGAAACTCACATGTGCATCTTGAACTTTAAAAGTTCAGTGCACCCGCGTTTATTCAATATTACGAAAATGACGATGCGACACTTAAAATGATGACATCGTATATAAGCGTATACATCTCCATTGTGCTCTCGACAAAGTAAATAATTTGTGGGAATTTTTTCCCGTAATTAATCCCAATTGATCGTTATTGGGCTAGACGTCTGTGATGTATTGACGCTTTTTCGTATTTTTTTGCTCTCACATTGTCAAATGGATATCGTAATCGAATGAATTCCTCTCATCGAAATCTCTTATCCCGAAGACGATTCGTTGCCTTTTGTCGAAATCGCTCGAGCGTTTCTTATACGATATGCTATCATGATATATTTCTCACAAAGAATGATTCGATTCATCGAATATTTGAGAGATTCTTCATTTTTTTCTTCCAGCACAAGTGAATTCATCGTATACGAGGGTTGCACGAGACTTTCAGAAGTATGATTCTCTCACAAAATACTCCACTAGCCAACGATAAGAATATACGAAAGATATAAAATATTTGAAAGATCCTTATTTTTTTGTAACGCAAGTGAATTAATTCATATCGCACATTATGCTATGGTTGCATGAGACTTTCTCGAAGGGTCAACAGCAAGGTTATCGCGAATATCTTCGTGAATAATGCACGATTGACCCTTGTATCGGAAAAAGATTCGTCGTCACTAAAATCGTGCGATGCTTACGAAAATATTTGATTAGGACGACCTCAGAAAGTCTATCTTTCTTTAGAATATTGTAAAAATGCGGTCTCGAAAGACTCGAAAGTGCCCGGCCTTCGATATGGCTATAACGATCCGTTACGAAAAATCTTAAATGTTGCGAAATTGTCTCTCGCATATGATACATACAACAAGTTGCGTTCTTAGTAGGCGTTTTTTATTCGATTTTGAAGATTTCTGCGTTCGATCGAGATTTTTCATCGTAAATATTTAGGTGTTTCGACGCGTTGTTTGACCGAGGGTAAGGTGTTTTCGCTTTCGTTCAAAACGCAGGAAATGCGTCATTGTTGGTCCCAAGTGTTTTCCTTTTGGAAAGGTTCATTTTTGAATTGTGCTGTTGTGAATTTCGATTTGTTAATTATTTTCGTTAATTTCGTCGTTTCAAGGTTTTCTTAAATCGCATTAATTCCGTTGCTCAAATTTTGTGTGAAATGTGCTGGCTGTCTTCATAAATTAGCGCGCGCACGTTTCCTTGATACTACAGAGATAAGTTTTTGTATTTGTTGTATCTTAATGAGATTTATGTATAGGATTTTTATTTGATATTAGTAATCTGTACGATTTGCATACGAAATTAATTTAATTTTTCTTAAAAGATCAATGTCAATGATACGATTTATTCAGATCCACATTTTTTCTCACTTCACAATGCTTCAACCGTTCAAGCTATTGGAGTTATTTTCCCGCATAGAATTTGACATCTCCAACTTCTAATTACTAACCGAAAATTGAAAAATCGAGCCAAATACAGAAAGAAATCACATAAATCCACTTTTTCATTCAAAACGAACTTCATAACAAATACATAGAACGCTTTTCCCTCCGTAAATTTTCCGTTTATTCCTCAAGCATTCGATCGAGACACAGTTTCCTCTCAGCAAGGACCCCTTTTCCGCCGACCCTTATCAAACGGCATTCGAATTTTCCTCGAGAAAATTTTCCACCCCGAAATTTCCCACCGTGAAAATTTCCCGGGAAAACCACGTGTACACAAGAAGCGACGACGATAACGCCGCTTTCCGTTTCCTACGCAATAAACACACGTGCGTGTACCTATTATATCCACTCGTACACGAGAATATGACAAAAATAAATATATGGTATGCGCATTTTTCACACCATCGGCGAATTTATATTGTGCGCATACCGCCTAAATGGTAAATCTCATTTTCTTATGGCAGGTTTATGGGTTCGTTGCGGAGGTCGTTATTTCGGACTTGTGCCCTCTAGCGAAAGCTCGCCTGCTCTATTTCCCTTTCCGCTCTGTCTAGGATGTGTGTGCGATGTGTTATATATGGCGATGGAATAAGCCAAGGGGTGCAAGTCGAGAGGTTTCGAGAAATGAGCGCTCGAAGTTGAGCGTGTGTTAAGAGGAGGACGAGTGATTTGATGATGTCTCACAATGAAAGATTTCGTTGAAAATTTGTAGAAATGTTTTGTATGTACAGACATGAAATAGTGGTTAAGAACGAAAATGCAACTCAATATTTTTCATTCCAATATCGAGGGTCAAAATTTGATGTATGTATTTGTTCGACGCACTAACAAAACATTGTTTTATACGAAGTTTTTCGGCACATTTTCAAATGGGCCAAAACACTAAAAAACAATAATAATATCGCTAATCGTTGAACAATCCATGCATAAAAAACCATTTAAAACATTAATTTTGTTCATCTAAAAAATAACTTCACATATCAATCGTTGACCTGCGTTAACTGTCAAACTATTTAGACTTGCGTTTCCGTTTTTCACGGTTAGTTCATATCACTTGTTCCCCTTGGTGTATTTCATAGTCGTATAATACAGTATGTGCGTTTATGGTCGTTTGTGGCGGATGATCGATGATTTAGGATTCGGTCGTTTTACGTGAGAGGTGCGCCTTTTGATTGAATCGAATATTGTACGTGAGTTTTCTTCGTAGATTGCAATTTTTTTTCACAAAGGTGATTTTGCGCATTTCCTGTTTCTTCAATTGAAAAAAATGGTACACTTATCTTATGTCGATTAGATATCGTTTTTTTTCAAATCTTATCATTTTTTTTTAATAAATTTTTATCGTTGTTAATGTTCTACTTGATTGTTATAATTGCTTGTCTGTTAGATATTTTCTTTATTAGAATTATGCAATACGATCGATTTTTCAATTATCTGATAAGTGACGCTAAAATATATTTGAAATGTTTCACTCGACCAATCAATAACATATTAACACTAACGCAAAAGGAGGCCTTATAAATATCCGCTGCACGTGAATAAACAAATGGCTTCTTCGATGCTCGTTATTTTTAATCAAATCCCAGTCCTTGGTTCGAGAAATTCTGTGAGAGAACTTACAACAAAATATTTTTTACTTATTCCGATTGCAATCTTGAAAAATTTTAAATGCACGAGGTCACTTTCTCAAAATCACTTCTGTCCATCGACTTTTAAGTTTATGTCCTCGACAACCTTCTCATATTATATGTTTTCGTTCATACAAACCGCCTTCGTACTCTTTTCAATATTTTTTTCCATTGTATCTTGTATTTGGAAAATATGTACATATGGACGAACTCGTTTATGTGCCGCTAATGTTCTCTCGTTTCACCCACTCTAAAGTGTTCAAATATTTACTTTCATAAATATAACCATTGTTATTGTGCAAAAAAATAAATGTTTTCAGAATAATAAATATTTTTTTGTTTTTGTTTCAGGTAAGCATATTCACCTCAACTACGTTCATTGTCCTGCTATACAATCCTTGGTTGATAAGGTATCAATGAATTTTTGCCCCAATTCAATGATTTTTATTTCAGTAAGTTTATCGTTGACTTATTTCACCCCAAAATCGTTCTTAGGTGTGGGAAAAGAAAATTCTTTTAATAATGCCAATATAATTTTCGTTCGAAACATTTTTCGTGACACAGTTATTTTTCCACTATTTTGATGAAATAATATCTAGATAGATTTATTTTTCACAATACATATATTTTTGTACTAATTTGAGAAAATGTGGCCAGTTTCAGAATTTCAAATAGGGTCGACGAACGTTTTAGAGCCTCGGAAAAGCGTAGGTCGTTTGTTCTTAATTGCAAACGTTGAAAACTTCTCCGCGATTTGTCGCAATGCTAAACGAAACCCACGTGCTCTCACAAAATTTGTTTGTACTATTTTTTAGTGTCTGCGATATGGAGAATGTATTTTTTCATTCCATTCATAGACTTCTTAGAAGAATATTTCATCGGGGAAATTCTTTTACGATACAAATTGGCCTTGTTAGCTGTCGGAAAATCCGAAAATACTTAATCGCGGTATCAAGTCAATTAGTGTAATTCGGTTTTTTATTCATTTAAACGTGTTTTATTGCTTAAATTAAGAATAATTTTATGACGATTAACTTTCAATTATTAAAGAACTAGAAAAACCCTAATTTGCATGACATTCAAAACCGCCTTCGACTTTGAGTTTCCACTGATTGAATCATCCACACAAAAAAAAACAATTCTTCAGACAGATAAAAAATTCGCACGAAATTTTTGATTCATCAAAACAAATATGTTTCGAACATCTTTCGTCAGATAAACGAAACAAAGCGCATTTTTTCCACAATTCCTAGAAAATCATCGCTGAAAAAACATGCATACGATTATTTTTTTCTATATTTGAACCGATCCTGAATTGGAAAGCTGCCGATCCGTTAGATGGAGGCCAACGAGACCGGGTCGCGTTGGGTCGCCGAGCAAACCCAGTCTGGGTCGATGCACCCCGTTCTCCTCTGTCTGCTCGTTCGTTTCGTACACCTCGTGTTTGCATATATGACGACTGAAAAGGCCAAGGGGTGCAAGTGACTTCGCTGTAAAAAGCAAGCTCAAAGTTGATCATGTACCTACATGTATTAGGAGGAGGTCGAGTGATTTGATGGTACATCTCGGTTCATGTTCCAAATTCGATTGTATCCTTTTGTCACCAAATATATGAGCGTACATAGAAGCGGTCCTGTACATAAATCAACTTCACTTGTATCCCTTGGTCTAAAGTCATAATAATGCATATATAAAGCCGTGATAATGCACACGTAATATCCTTTGTCTCGTCTGCTAGGTTTTTCTTTTGAGTTCGTCTGAAACGAAAGCGAAGCTGCGATGATACGTGCTACGTTTTCTCACACGTAAATAAGTCCTTTAAAGTGTCTTCGATCTATACAAAAATATATTGTAGTGAAGAGAGTATGTTTGGGTAATATGGGATCGGGTTTTATTTCAGAAAAAAAAATATCTTAAGATTTCTCGCATCTGTGATTCGTTTGAGGCAAATTTTGTATGATTGAGAAATGGGAGTGCAATATACCCACTTCTGGATTAACGCGATCGATTTTTTTCAGATGAAAGTTGTTAGAGTGAGACAAACTAAATTTGTGTAAGTTCAGGATTGGGTGTATATTTTTTACTGTAGGACTTAGGTCAAATTCATGCTGGAAAATACAGTCCGCATTCGTATCGTGATATCTCATGTGCTCCATTTATCTATCTATCTCATAAAGCTCTGCACACAAGATATCACGCAATCGACATACAAAAATCGACTTTTTTCATCTTGTCGAAAAATATTATTTTTGATGAAAATTCTAGATTGCATTAATAAAAATTCAATACAAAAATTTTCTTTCTACACTTCATATCTTTGACATAAAATGATACTCGCGTAACTTACTTTAACTTCTATCTTCATACTAGACTTCAATAAAAATTCATCCTCCAATGAAACAACTCATTATCGATTTGCGAATTGCCTATGCGCCTCTTCAGACATACAATTCGTTCATAGCTTTCAAAGTTTTATCGCGCGATTTATACGCGGTTAATCCGCGATTTTGCTCAACTCGAACGCGAAAACATCATAAATAAACGCGCAAAACAAGCGAACTCCAGTCGTTCAACTTTGGACATCTAGCCCGAGTTTCCCCTTTTATTATGCGGGCAAACTATGCCCGTTTCTGCCTTATTTCGCCCGCTGTGGCAATATTTGATTTTGTATGTGAAATGTTAGAAAATCAATCGATTTGTGATGAAGATGCGTTTGTAGTCCGAGATTTCCTTGAAACGTTCTGTGGATGATTCGATCACGCAATGTCGTTGCAACGATTCGCTATTGTGTGCGTTTCCGTATGAATTAATCATTTTATTGTTCTAGGCAAATTTTATTTTAATCTGTGAAGAGGTACTCGAAGTATGTACTTAGAAATGACATTCAGAATCGTTAATCTAATAAGGAAACTTCAGTTTTCACTCAGTCGTTTTTAAATTGTATATTAGATTAGTTTACACTCGACTGAATTATCGATTAGGTTTTCAATCGATTTGCACGCCGGGAAAAATATTATGACAATACATCAAGCATTTTATACTATACTTTCATTTTCTTCACAAAGTTTTTCCAGAACACTTTAGTCACCTAATATACAATTAGTAGGTTTATTTTTTGTTTTCTTAAAACAATGCCATCGTAAATTACACCGAATTGTTTTGACGCGTTCTAGTGATAAACGCTCACCCTGACCCACATATCAAAGTCGGTTGTTTTTGAATATTTTTCGCGCGTGAAAAGCGAAACGCTTTTCCCGCGGAAAATTTCTCTCACCTTCTTTTAGAGTTTTTCCTCTCGATATCGACAAAATAGCATCACGCGAACAATTCCGTCCTTATTGTCGACGCTGAATCGTTAATCTCTGGAATTCCTGAATAGTCTTCCATTACTGCTTCTCGTGAGACTTTCAGACAGACATCCATAAAATTTTATCGATACTATAATATATAGAGCAATTCACGGTGATGTATTGTGTTTGTTTGTTTTGTGTGGAAATGAGCGATGGCGTATTTGCATTTCGAAGAAAATTCGGGGAAATCGTTCGAATGTCAGTTTGTTCGTTAAATTCTTCGAATAATTTTATTTTCTGTAAGATGATTCATTTGAATTCATTTTTTGCTAGATTGGGAGATTTGTTATTTCTCGAGACTATTGATTTTGACTCTAATCAAAGGATTAACCGTTAAGGAGTCTATCAAGCACAGAAACTTACTTGATGCAGATCAAATTTAATATATTTTTCATTACCTATTACTGTCTTTGCATGCTAGAAAATCATAGAACAAAATATATACATCAACCCATGTTATTTTCTCGGTTCACCTGCTCGAATTTCCCTCTGAAATTTTCCCGATGTCCTCAAAATTGATATAAATGTTTCTCCACCCCAGTCGAAGCGAGCTTATAGCTGTAGTTCTTTTTTTTACCTTCGTATCTTCCCCAACACAAAATGACGAGTATTTCCAGAGCTTATTTTCACAGCACACACCCCATTATGCCAGTCGGCTTACCACTCCTTTTAGCTACGAGGATGTCGTTAGTATCGTCCTTGTGATTCTCGCAAGAAAAGGGAAAACAGCCATAAATGTATTTGTTTATATTTCAAAATTTATACAACGTACAGGGAGATATGGAAAAGTGTGCATTTCCAGCTAAATAAACTCGAATCGCTTCCAAACTTTAGAGCTTCAAGTTTGCATTGAATATACTCAGAGTCTATGGCGATGGAGAAACGTTTTCCGTTGGGGATAAATCGAAAGTTTATAATGCGAGTTAATCTAATGTAGTTTTCAGATTATACACATGTTATCTTTGTGTATTTAGTATTTGTTATTTTTTTGTCGAAACTCGTATCGCACTCGAGACTTTTCTACTTTAACAACGGTCGCAATTCACTCTCGAGTGTTTTTCGAGTGAACGATGCACTTTAGCATTGTCTGTTGCCAACGTGTCTGTCGTTTCTTCTTCTGTTTCAGACTGTAAAGCTTTCTTTCGAAATGACTGCAAAAAAATGCTGTGAAAATGTCGCCGAGTGCACTTTCAATCACATCCACTTCGTATCTATGAGATGTGATGTGATGTTGTGATTTTCTTTTTAAATTTTTTCACATCAAAACTGTGAAGTATATTAAAAAATATAGTATGACCTTTTCGATCTGAGATAAGAAAATCGAATCAATTTCCATTTCAAAATTCACCCACATGCGTTGCGTGCACATCGAAAAACATTCTCCTATCGAACCTTTAATAATTATCGATTGAAACTCGACCGCGAACTGTTAAACCTCACTAACGTATTATAATCACATACACACACTCGAATGTGAATTAATCACAATTATTAGAGTCGACTTTGCGTGAATTCGTCAGAAAGCATTGCCTTGACGAAAACCGCAGGGTTATTAGCCGATTGACGCATAGCTGAAAATTCTGAAACATTCTGAAAATTCTAACAATAAGCGAAGGACGCAATTTCGCTATATAAAAGCGTCTGTTTTCTTTTGAGGAGTTTTTTCGACGTGTTTTCGACTGCGATAATGAACGAGGAAAATTGATTCGACCGTAATAATGAGTCTGTTTTTGATTTTCGGTATTTTTCACGGATGATTTCTCTGATCTTTATTTGTTATTTATGCGACTTTTGGCGTTTTTTTCATCGAATTGATTCGATGTTTTCAGCGGAGAAATGTTTTTCGAATATATGTAGTGTGCAATGTAAATATTATAACACTTAAGGTCATGAGTCGAGGTCGCATTTTTGTTATTCTTTTATACGTTTCTTGCGTATTCTTGCAATATTTCTCTTGTGATTTGTTCGATAATATTTTTTGTTTATGAAAAAAAAAATCAAATAACTAGTGTACGACACGCTTAAACATAATTTAAACGTTTTGACACAATTACGTTTTTTTTCTTTAAAATTCATGCTTACACACGAAAGTTCATACATTTTTCAACTGCATGCATTCAATCTACATTCGGTATTACATTCAAAATTGCCTCTATGTAATATTTTCATTAAAGCAAATTAGATTCGGCACATTTTCTGAATAAAACATGACTTAAGCTCGCGTCAGATTTCCGCACTCGCGAACATCTCCCTAATCTCGACAACAGCTAACCGTCTTCTATTAATATTCGTTTTTGTTGATATCTCACTTGGGAAACGCCTAAAACATCGTTGCTCAACTGATGGCTGAAACTTACAAATATTATAAACTTATTGTTAGCAAAATTAAAAAATATATATTAAAAATCCAAAAAAAATTCTGATATTCCTCAACCTCCTCTGATTGTGAGTATGAATTTTGTCATGTACCTTTAAAAATCCTAAAATTTATTAAAATTGAAAAATTTTCCTTCGCCATTTGATAACTGAAAAGGTCAAGGGTACAAGTGATTTCGAGAAAAGCGAACTCAAAGTTGATCATTTACCTACATAGGTCGAGTGATTTGATGGTATATTTCGATATACGTCCCAAGATCGTTTATATACTTTTCCCACAAAATATATGAGAGTACATAGAAGCGATTGACCCCTTGGCCTTTTCAGTCGTCATTTGTAATTCTATAATCACTGCCAAAATTCGAGCTAAATCAATTCAGAATTCGCTCGAAAACACCCCCAGTTCTAGACTCTAGCTTGTCTAGAGTATGGAATTAATTCGCAGATTTGCGTCGCGAATATATCGCGAATGTGACAATCGGATAATTCTCTCATTGTATCGGTTTATTGTCGTGCGATTCGCTCATTGTGTGTGTAGCAAGCCTTAGCGACTGAATCGGATGTTCGTCACCGTATCGCTTCTGCTCGGTTTGGCTCCAACACTTCGCTTAATTTAACTCGTTTTATCCGTGTGCGAATTAATTAATTCGTATATGACGATGCTTCTGTGTCTCGACGATCGGCTGAGAAGTTTTGGGATATGGATATATTATGGTGGATTGATGTGTTTTCGTTCGGAATTGTTGTGTCTTTTGGTTACGGTGGAACTTTGCATAATTCGTTGCCGAATCTCGCTCGCATTACAAAGTACTCGTTAAGCGAAACAACGAAAAAATGATTCACAATATTTCCCGTCTTATCGCTTGTTATGTGAAATACTCATTATGCATGATTTCACTGTAGTTGAGATTAGAATATTGACGCATTTCTCATATAAATTTTTAATCGAATTTTTATTTTCACAATGTGAATGTTTCGAATATAATATTTATATAAGACACACGTGTTCTGACGTTCGACTATGACGTTTCTTGTAAAATAAAATTTAATTCGTGTGTAATTAAGTAATTTAATATACTTCTGCGTATTGCGTGTACATTAATTTTTCAATTAGGTCTCTTGTCGAGTTTTTCCATGGGATTTACGAAGATCCATAATTACGAAGGATCGGGGATGGCTTCCGTCATTCGACGCCATGAATATTTCATGCGCATTTCTACGGACTCGAATATTTATTTCGGATTCAATTTAACAAGTATCGATTCGTTCGGCCTTCGGCTCATTTTCATTATCGTGTCCGATTTTTTTCCTTAAATATGAATTCCTACGAAAAATTCGAATATCGACTCGGAATACGTAATTGAATATCGATATACCTGCTATAGACGCGAAGCGTTACGTTAAACGCAGTCGCCTAATAATAACGCCTAGTGCTCCATACGCGGGTGGATTTTTACGCTAAACCCTTTTGTAATATTGAAGGCTTTTTTCCGCGAAAGGTTCGACCTTTGAAAGATTTCGGGTTTATGCGCTTTTTTTCCACGTCTTCTTGCGGGTGTTTCGGGTTTTTGGAAAAGATCTTTTTCCGTTCGGGGATTTTTCTGGCGCTTTTCACGTTTTTACGTCTCGCGACTGCTTTTCGCCTTTTTCTATCGAGGTTAAGTGTCGTCGTTTTCACCGCATCATGCCGAGATGAGTGTTGAATGTGAAAAAAATCTATGGTGAAGTGTGTATCGGATAATCGAAAGGGTTCATAAGACTCATCATTGTTGATTGCTGTGATTTTTTAGGTTCCCAAATTTTTTAAAAAATTCCTTCGATGACGAAGTAAATATTTTATGCATGTCGAATTTTCAGATTTTGTAAATTTATCCTTTCTCTGAAAAAATTAAGTAGTTTACTACATGTGTGAGATGTGTAAGTGAGAGCTTAACTTATCTTTCATTGCATGCCCCAAAAAACTTAATCTGTTACATACTATAATGCCATTTCAATATTATAAAAAATGATGCATGCATATTTGTCTTTCTGTCAATATGCTAGTAATTTATAGACTTCTTATTATATTATCAATTTGCAATAAAACTTTTCTACGTTATTTTGTGTAAATCTGATTATTAATCATCAAATTTCACAATCTACAGTATATCTAACTTCACTGGAGAAATCTTAACCATAGCAAAGACTTATCAATATTACTACACACACAACTCAATTTTAACAATTCTCAATCGATTTGAAGTCCATAAAGTCTCGAGCAACACTATCTTTTCACTGCTCATATCAACAGCCATAGAGTTATTCATTCTTTCTACTACGAATTGTAGAAAATCAGCGGAACATAGACGAATTTTAACAGTTTCTAGTTGAAGCACCGACAATAACTACGCTTAGTCAACCAGAGAAGTAAAAAGACAGTCTTTAAATCACACAGTTCAAACAATATCTCATTCACTCATTCGACAAATTATTTCAAACGCTTATTACGCACTGTCAAATTATAACATCTGCATCAAAATCGGGACAATTGAGCGGGAAAATGGCCTCTTCCGGTTCGTTCCATGCTATCGCTTCCGATGACATATGAAATGGGCCAGTTCGTGCCCGAAGATTAACTTTTATGTTGTGAATCGTTTTATAAATAAACTGTTCGTTCGTTCGTTACACGGTTACTGGGTCGGTCCGTCCCATCGCGACCGTCTCTCGAACGGGGTTGGTTCATATAATTCGACGGTTATATGACTACTGAAAAGACCAAGGGATGCAAGTGACTTCGTAGTAGTTTCGAGAAAAGAGGACTCAAAGTTGGACATGTTTGTATTTGGAGGAAGTCGAGTGATTTGATGATGTTTGTAGGCACACGTTCCAAGTTCGTTTATATCCTTTTGCCATTAAATATATGAGAGTGAATAAAAACGATTATTTTACATGAAAACTGAAATGACCGAGGAGTTTAAGTGACTTCGTGGTAATTTCAAGAAAAGGGCTCAAAGTTGAACGTGTTTGTTTTAAAAGGAGGTTGAGTGATTTGATATTTTATGCGCACGTTCTGAATTCTTTCATATTCTTATTTGAGTGTACATGGAAGCAATTTATGTTCATAAATCAACTTCAGCAGAAATTCCACTTGTGCCCCTTGGTATTTTCAGTTGTCGTATGTATTTTTTGTTTTAATGCGAGTTCGGGCAACGGTAGAGTAATGAAGGGTTTCGCGTCAGAAGTGAAAACTGTCATTAGGTGACATGACTTTTTGCAATCGCTTAGTTGACTTTAATAAAAATTTTAGTCGAATTTGATTTTTCATTGATCACTTTGTGAAGAAAATAGTCAGCTGATTGTTCAGTGAAACTTATCATTACTCTAGGAGTTTCCGATCTATCAGCTCTGCTTCTTCACTTTAAACTAAACAATTAATTAAGAAATATTTGAAGAAAATGGTAACTATATCTGTGATAATGAATATGGATGCGCCTTGTTAATGTAGATTGTTGATTATTTGGATTTATTGAACGATATAACATGATTAGCTGTGTTCCTTAATCCGAATGTCCCATAAACCCGATTGATTCCGATTAGTGAGGATTCACTAGATTAGTTTCGATCGATCTAATGCTGTTGAACTTTAAATGAGCGTTTTGTGTGTATAAAGCAATTTGTTTCTATATCGATCGTAATATTATGTATACTTTTCGATTTAAATTATTTGTACCGTAATTGTATTTTTTTCCGTTGAGTGATTGAGTCATTTCTGTAAATGGATATTTTAGACACTGACATGTTTTCATAAACTCATCGAATCGATGTGTTAAAAGGAAAATACTCATTTTTTAACCTTTCGATATGAAAGTGCGTCTATTTACGTCGATACGTTTTGTTTCTTTCTACTGGTTGTAAAATGCAAATCTAGCATCGTCCTTCACAAAATTATTGTCCCGAGCTATTTCGGTCTATTGAATGTATAAATTTAGAATCGAAAAAATGGATCTTTACATTTCCATTCGTATATTTTTACCCCCTCGGACACTTTCGTTTTCCACTTCCCTTACTGTTACACAACGGCGTATTGTATTTTCTTTTCCTTTTTACAGTTTCTTCCACTATTCTTTTTCGTATATTTTATAAGCGCGGGATGAAAAACTCAACCCTTCGCTTATGGGAGCGTAGCAATAAAGTAACATGAACTAACAGCGTCTTGTATCCATATTTCGCGAAACGAAAAGTTTTTTTTTTACAGACCGAGTTTAACCTTCCGAACGTTGAAACAAAAGACTTATTCATTTTAATAGCTTTATGAAATGTAGTAATTTGACATTTTTGTTGCGGAAAACAAATATTTTCTCATGTTTTATCCGAATCGATAGATCGTTTTGTTGACATATGAAATTTCCTTTATTCACTGAAATTGAAAGGGACAGTGTGTATTGAAGGTTTTTTTCGTCATAAACATACTTCCTTCGTACACATAAAAGCCATTAAAATCAATTTGATCGGGTTTATACAAAAATATTCAATATTTTGTCAGATTTAATTATTAGTTTAGATTATATCTAATATTTATATTTATTGAACGACAAAAGAATAATTTTCATTTAAATTATAGGAAACGCTATATTGCCATGATAACTCATATTCGAATAAAAAATTTCAATTCGATTCGCAATGACACAATAATGTTGCGAACACATCATATATTTTGACATTATTAACCACAACACTATCTTTTGCACTTATACATTTTCCTGTGGTTACGAAAATAATACACAACGGATGTGCACTGATATTTAACGGGTTAATTACTCGTATACAATCAGCAGTTTTCCATTTTATATTATCGATAGTTTATCGCAAATGCGGTAATTTTATTTAAATAACCTATTATCGAATTAAACAAATTTCCAGAAAAACTGACATTTCAGAACATAAAAAATCAAAACTCACATTTTCCCCATTCCAAAAACTCATACATTAATTTCGATCTATAAATTCACAATTAACCCACTAGTCAATAAATCACATGTGTTTCCCAATCATCAACAATTCTAATTATTTACTAAATCATAACATCTATTAAAAACCAATTCATCAAAAAACCGAAAAAAAAAAACACTAACACTAACACCATCCCAAAACCCAAACATTAATAAAACTCACACACACAAAAACACAAACAAACTTACTAACACATACACAAACACAACATAAACACACACACATAAATACAACATGCATATACACGAACACAACATACACACAAACAAACAAACACACATACATAGACAGTCTGAAAACGGAGAATAGGCGCAGGATGCGTGCGCGGGAAAACGCTCGGGCTCCGCGTCCGCCAGTGCGCCGCCGCCCTCCGACCGAGTCGGAAGACGCGCCCCCGGGGGCTCAGCCCCCGCCCGACACACCCCCCCCCCACCGGCTTCCGGTTCTGCGTCTCTGAAAGCCTCGCGTCTTTCGAGGAGATCGGTTTTTTTGCGTTTTTTCGGTGCGGAGATGTCGCTCGTTTGATAGGTTTTGGTCGTTGATTGTGTACAGTCGAATATTACTATGAACTGTTTGTTGAAAGAGAGGTTTTTTTGGTTGTGAATTATGTACAGTCAAATATAATCATAAAATGTTAAAATAGAAGTGTGACAGAGACAAACATACAGTTCATACGTCTGTCTTTGTTCCGCAGAATTCTTACAGTTCGTAGTTAGAGTTGCTCAATTCACATTATGATCTTTCTCGCATTTTCATCTCATAATATTTAATTGAAGATTCTTTCACTTTTTCAACCCTCTTGTTAGTTAACCTAAAGATGCGTAGTCGCTCATACTCTAAATTCTTCCGCTCATAAAATACCGAGAAGTTCTTATAGTTGACTAATATGAGAGTTAAAAAATGAAAAGATAGCTCCTTAAACGGATTATGAGAGCTAAATATGAATTTTCGAACGAGAAAGAAATGACAATTGTAATAGCAACTGTCATAATAATGTAATCGTCTTATAATATTTTATACTGTTGTATGTATCAAAATCGTTGAAAAAAATAATTGTGTCAACATTTGTATCTGATAATTTTGTACTGAAATGAATTTTAAATTTTGCTAAAATTTCAGTTTTATGTTCAGTAGCAATTAAATGGCATTTTTGGTTGACCAAATTGATTTTTCCGAATGAAAAAAATCGTTTTTCCGATGTCGATAGAAAAAAAAGTGTTGATTGATTGTTAAATTTGTTTTCGATTCGTGAATTAATTGGAACTCCTTTCGGAGTCGATTCTTTTATTCAAAAGATTGATTTTATCCATGCTCCGATTTGTTTTCCTATGAATTTTTCATATAAGATTTTATGCTTAGATTTTGAATAAATAAGCTTTCCGTGACTTTCTCGCTTAGTTATAATATTATTGAAAATGTTTAATACCAAAACTCAACAGCAACAACATAATTTATGACTCGATTCCACACCACAGTCGAAGAAAATAAAACAATTTTTCTTGTCTGACAAAATCAAACTTCTTATTGAAAATTAACATAAAAAACAATCAATAATGAATTACTGATAACTTTTACTATGCTTATCATATAAATCACTAAACAATTTTTTTAATATTCATAGACCTACATCTTTTGATCTAATAGCTTCCAAACAAAACACATCATTATCTCACATTTCCGAAAAATCTTCACATAAAAACCGCTGTTTCTACAACTTTTCCTAACGGATAAGCTCCAAGAGAACGACACTTCTGAATAATGAGGTCGTTCGCGAAAACGAGCCTCGGTCGAGAAAACCGAACCCATCCCTAAAACGTATAGGTATTAAGCTTGCTCTACTCACTCGGAAGATCCCGAAGGCTTCGATATTCGAATCGTTATCGATTTTCGAAGTTTTCAGCTGTTTGTGTTGCGTCGAAGCTCGCCTTAAGTGATGGCATTAGTGATAATGTGGTCTGTGACGTGTGTCGATCCAATTTCGTTAATGGTTTTATTTCTCGAAGGTCTCCTGTGCGATTATTGCTTTTGTGTTCGGTCAGTGATGAATATATTTTCGGTTTTGTTCATGTGAAACGTTTTCTTGTATCGGTCGTTAAAGTTAAAGCTCCGGTAAGCTGTTAATGCTCATGGTTCATGCTGAAATTTTGACATATCACGCTCTAGCTATAAAAGTTTTTTAGCGAAATTTCAGCGAAACGCACGATCTTATAACAATAGTGTGAGTCGTTCAGAACTAAACGTGACTAACTTTAAGTAAGATGTCAAACAAACATCATCAAAGAAATGATCCATTTTTCTTTCAATTCACTACATCATTCCATTTTTCAGAAATTATAAACATACTTTGTTTATAATATGCTATGTATTGTATCAGTTCACATTAGAGTACAGAATTGATAAAAATATCTTCTGATATAAATAAATTATTATCTGGTAGCCAAACAAATTATGTTATTTATCTTTATTATTCAGGAAAATTGTTTCACATAGTAATGACTAAGTACTTTGACATTTGAGTCTCATTTTTTTTATAAAATTTATCAAATTCAACCATAAATATCTCATATATCGGTCGACCCTTATTTCGTATGGCAATATTTAAACTTACACATCAAAAATAATATCGTTGAAAATCGATTTCGACATGTAATTTTACAATCGAGCCTTCACACACACATTACAGACACAAAAACGAAACGAGCACGTTCAGTGTATAATAACGTCATGCCATTTTTCCGATAAAAGCAAATCCATTTCGATACGAAAACACTTTTCGTAAGCTCGTGTTTCGTTATTACAGCTTTTTTCCGGCGCTAATTTATTTGGATTTTCATAATGCGGGTACTACACCAACCCACTAAAGGACGAATTTAACGACACGTGAATTTCGTACGAAATGAAAAAGCTTCGACTGTAGGCTTTCGTGGTTATTCGCAGTCGTGATTGGCGGTCGTAAAAAAGTTGTCGATTTCGAACTTCGGTCGCGTGCAGTTTCAGCTTTTTATTGCGATTTAATTCGCGGCTGGATGACAGTATTTTCTGCTCGATGGAGGAAAGAAATGGTTTTTAGGTCGGATGCATATTAATGCTTGTTTATGACGGCAATAATGAAATTAGATTGTATTTTTTTATATTTTGTTCAGACCCTGAGTAGCTCGAAACTTTGGACTTTCATCTATTGATATCTGTTATATCATATTGATATTAAAAATAATGAATTGAATTATAAATAATATATGGACATTGTTTTTTACATACAATTTCTCAAAAGGAAGTCAGAGTGAAAAGTCAAAAAAGTTGTGATTAAGTATCACAGTAAAAATTACAATCCCCTAATCGTTCTTAATACTCTTTTATAATTTTACATAACTGTACAAAGTATAAATTTCAAATTGAATTAATTCATAGAAAAATATAAAATATGCCACCAAATCGTTGACATTTAACACTGATTTTTTTTTCGATCGTAAATTGTAAAATTATTGTAAATCTGCAAAAACCTTTCCAGGTATGCTCACAAAAACTCTAAAAAGTTTCATCGAATTTCCATTCACCGTTCAATAGATCATCGAGTTCATACAGACAAACATTTAATTCACATGCATATAAATACTGAATTTCATTCTTATGCACTATTCATAGAGCGTATCAAACTTTCAATTCATCCGAAGCGAAAAATCCTCTAAAACTTCCCGAATAGATAATAACACTTGACTTTTACAAAATTTCTCGAAAGAACTCCACAAAACGCAGCCACTGCACGTACTATATACGTTCAACTTCAAATTGCACACATAAATTATCATACCAGTTTAAATTTTATGCTCCGTTTTATATGCGACAAAATGTATTCGCCAAGTTTAGAGCATAATTCACCGTTAAAACGAGCGGTCTAAGTCCCGGTTCGTCTTCGGGGACTTGTGCCGCTTTCGCTTTCTCGAAGCTTTTAATGGATACAGTGAAAAGTTTCGCTTTAATGATGGAAGTTTCGCTCGACGTGAGAATCGGTGTTGTGTCGTATTTTTTTCAGTTTCACTAACAGTTTTAATTGTTGATCGGAGTGGTTTCGTAAATTGTGGTAATGTGAACTTGGATACTTTGGTATATGGAGGAAGCGCGGCAAATATGGACCACTAAAATTTATACCACCAACATGTTAAGTTGGGATAAAATCAATCACTAATATTGATTCATAATTTATTCAATCAATTTCAAACAAAGTAAATATTTTATTTGAAATTGATTTTTTTTATATTTTCAATAGAATCGTATCTGAAAGAAACCAATATTTATTTTTCATTCAACATGTTCGTTTAATGTATTTTGCATTTAAATGTATAAATCCATTACACAATACATACAGTTGTGCAATATTTTTTTGCAATGTGTGACCTCAGTTTATATGAGTTTTCCGTCCTTTATTTTTTGACGCTTAATGTATTTTACTGCACATAATAATCAGTTAATATTTTGTTTCAATTAACGAATTAAATACTCATACATAAAATCATTAAAAACTATCAAGTTTAAATAACATTTAACTTCATTCTCATAACAACTAGCGATCAACCCGTTGAACATATAAACGCTGTTTTGAGCGTTACACGGACACACACAGAATATCGCTATTTTACAGTCAGATACAAAATATTTTAATCAAATAAATTAGTAATACAAAAAAATATACATTCCACTAAAAACGATTCGACCTTTCTCTTATCTACGTGAAAAAATAAATAATTCCTAGTGACGCATCGAACGTAATTTCAGAATGTGACATTTACGCCACTCACTACGAATAGAATACGCATTGCCTATACTATACGACACACATATCGACGTTTCCACTTTATTGTTATACCACAGCCATTGTTATTACAATATATCGAATTTCAATCAAGCTGTATTGCGGGGTGGGTGTAAGTTTCGGCCACGATTTCGTCCCGCTTAATTATATCGGACGAAATTAGACAGGTTTCCGCATACATATTACGTTAGGGTGGGTCGAAAAAATATTTTTATTTATTTTGAAAATTTTTCTAAATGTCAGAAAAAATGATATTTCAAAAACTTAAAGTGCGTCGTATAAATAGAAGATGATAATTATTTTTTATCGTTTTCATTCTAGTAATGTAATGACTCTTTCAGGTACTGAAATGTTTTGGAAAAAAATAAAGTGATTTTTCGACCCTCCCTAATAAAAGTATCGGTGACTGTCTGTTCTGTCACAAAGGGTATTGTTCTGTATGAGGATGATGAGTTTTATCTTAATTATCGTTCGTTTGAAGCCCGTCGTTGACCTTTATTTTTTTTTCGTTTGCAGTGTATACGTAATTTGTGAAATTGTGTTTGTTAATGATTTTTGTTTAGAATTATTTGGTTTGATGATCTGTATCTAGTTGAGCAGTATCAGATATACCGTGACGTGATAAAAAATTAATGGTGCGTGTAACGTATGATCGCATCTAATTATTTCAGTTATAGAAAATTTTATTTCCTGAATTTTTTTATGTAATTTCGAAACTATAGATTACATCTCTTAAGCCATAGTCAAGACAATTCAGATTAGGTTAGGTCAGGTTCAATAGTAACCATTCGTTCTGTTTATTAAAAACATTAGTAAAATGATATTTTTTCTCATTTATGAATAATAAATCTACTGAAAATGTAAATTATTCAACATTATACACATAACCTACTAAAAAAAAATCCATTACCGCCTAAAATAATTCGTTACTCACTTCGTTTCAGTCAATCGTATGTACATCGACTACTGACGTCAATATTATTACACACGTTCGATATCGTTGCTCTTTTGTGTCGTTCGCTTTTCCTATGTACAAAACGTATTATTATATTTATTTTTCACGCGTATGTCTATATATACTTTGTATACGCTTTTCACGTCCATTGAAAACAATGAACAAAGGCAAAGTTAACACGTTCCAGCGTCGTGTCAAGTTCGCCTAATATATTTTCTATCGATCTGTCGATTCGAATGTTTTTCAGCGCCTTTCAGTTGCTGTTCGGTCACTTCGATTAAGCTCATTTTCCATTTTTTTCAAAAAGCAGAACTAATACTGAAAAAGACTGAAAAATTGTTTAAATTTTCATTTTTGTACATATCGATATCTTTGAACTACTGTAGGTTCACACATTAGATTGATGAGACTTTGAGTCTCAAATTTACTGTTGCTTAAACAGTATCAATATGATACAATTTGTACATAAAATTGTTTTATCTTTCGTCTCATTAATTTCGCTTAAATTATTCGTGATCGCAATTAAAATATAATTTACGAAAAATACTTTTAATGCTCAATGGTGGAGATTATGTATTTTTCGTAAATTTCAATATAAAGTTTATGTGTTAAGCTCAAAGGCTACACGGGGTTTATGTGTTAGACGATTTCGCTTCGCTCAAATCGTGTCTAGTAGATTGAACGTTTTAATCCGCGCATTAATTAAAACGTTGATCCCTTTATTTTTTAATTAAAACTTCGCCGTTGTGCGAAAAAAGAGAAAAGCCAGCCAGAAGCTTGGAGATAACGTATTTTGTGTGCAGTATAACGTTTTGGCTTAATCACGTATGTGTACGTACGTGAAGAAATATCATCAAAAATTAATTTATTTTGTTGATAAACGATAATTTTATTTGGATATAATATGAAAATCATAAGGGATTTTTACATAATAATTTTCTTTTGGTTATTTTGAAACAACAAATTGAATCAGTTTATTACATCCCAATAAAAAAAAATTTACAGCGATAGACACTGCTTTAATTCATTCAATTGACCTTTGCGTTTGTTAAATTTACGATAGGAGATTTGTTTCGAAAAAATACGCAAGTGTTTCATAATTTTTCAAATCTAATAAAAACGAACATCTATTTTTCGAATCGATAATATTTCAATTACTTCACATTCTTCTAACCCAATCGACCGATCTATATAACGAAGTGCATCATCACTCGGGGACACTTGAACTTCTCGCACGACAAAGTCTCAACAATGAACACCCTCGCTCAATTTCGACAACTCGTCCTCTCGAATCTTACACCTATTTTGCATAATTGATCATACGTTAGTCGTGTTCAGTACACAATGATATTTGACGACTGAAAAGGTCAAGGGGTACAAATGAAAATTTTGCCGAAATTGAGTTATACACAGGAATCACTTCTATTTGGTGGCAAAAACATATAAACGAACTTGGAACATGTACCGAGATATGTAATCAAATCTCTCGACCTCCTCCTAATACATGATCAACTTTGAGCGCGCTTTTCTCAAAATCACCGCTAAGTCACTTGTACCCCTTTGCCTTTTCAGTCGTCATTTGATTGTTCGGTTCATGAACGTGTGTATGTACATCGAATCGATATGTTGACACGTTAGGCGAGATTTATATCTGAAAGTTTCATAAATCACAATTTTCACATTGTTCAGCTTTTCCGCTGATGTCTGAAAATGATTGCATTACGAACTGATTGATTTCGTAGAATGTTAGAGCTTTTATATGCAAACTATAGTCACTTAGTGATTAATCGATGCTGTATTTTGTGTAATTTTTAACTGTTTAATTGACGAAGTTATATACCTATACCATTCATTCATTGGAAAATATTTATTTTCATACTGGCATAAATATGAATTGATCAAAATGTAACCTATCACTCAATATGTTCATAGATACCATAATTTCAATGAAATTTTTGAAACTTCCTGAAATATACCATGAGCAATAAAAAAATAATAAACTTTAATAATCCTTTTAGTTAATTAACTTCTATGCACCCGTATGACCTACGAATTCGATAAACGTACCAATTAAAACAAAATTACCCTTTCATCGCAGCAGGTGCATTTTGTGCGATGATCATCGCAATGGCATGCAGTTTATGCATTTTTCCACCGGCCACTGTCATTATAAAAATGTAGGTCGTACCTATGTATTATATTATATGTGCCCTCAGAAACGTTTCGACATTTACAAAATCGATCGACGCCAATTCTGCTTTAGAACGTATCGGTATTCAACAGCCGCATGTTGAGCTTTCTTGCAGATTGATGGAAAATATTATGAATGCGAATTGGGTTGTAATTTTGGGTGAACGTATTGATTTATCTGTTGAGAAAGAGGCGTTTTCTTGCAGACACATCTGTCTTTGTCGTTGTCAAACGAAAGCTTTCTTCATCCGCACTGAAAGGATATCCATGAACGAAACCGCCTTCAAAGCCTCGGAGCTTTTGTTTCTTTGCTGAGATTTCGTTCGTCTTTTTTGTGGATCGAGATTCGAATCCTTTCGCATTGCATATTGATAGTTTTTCTAGCTTTTGGTTTTTTCTTGGCAATGCTTAAGTGTAAGATTCTACTGCTTCAAATAAATCTGTTGATTTTGATACATACACAATGAATTATTAATTGTCAGTGAAATTATAATTTGTCTTATGAAATCATAATTTTGATTGCTTTGTTAGTGTGCACAAATATAATTTAGTTGATAAAATCCTAACTCTAATTGATTGCTTGATTACTCTTGCAACCGATTCCACTTTAGATATATAAAACTTTACAATAGAAGCTAATATCACTTAAATTTTGATTATTCTGTAACATAATTATTATCAGAAATTATAATTTCACTATAAATAATTGTAATATTATATCTGATGATATGAGCGACATTTCCACGTCCGATTTAATTAAACCTCTAATACCCAATATCAATATTGTTAGATCCGATGTGGATCCATTGTTAATTTGCCGCAAATCCAACAGTGCATTGCTTCAGGACGATGTTGTCCAGGACTCTATTGTTCATACTGTCGTTATGTGTTGTGTCGATGACCAGCTGATGATGCGGATGGCCTGCTCTTGAGGGAATCCTAGGAAATGGGTATAATAATTGGCACTTGTGTGCCGGAGAGCGAGCCGGAACCCTCAGTGTATAACGAACGGGCACTCCAGCACCACTTTCTGCAACGAGGACAAAGGAGGCTCGTTTACGGTACACAACCGACATGATTTTCAAATCAATTAATTGTGTTTCTAGACGGTCCATTATGCTAAGTGTTATGATCGTATCTGTTTATATTTTCGCTTTGAAAGAATTGATTTTTCATATTCAGATGAGTTGTATGTGATATTTGTTTATATTCCAGTCACATTTTTGAAAAAATAAATGTTGTTTCTGTAAATATATCATTTGGGGTTTAGCTTCCGAATATGATCTATGTATCTTTGATATATAGCTGAATAATAAAATAAATCTAGATTTATGTATGTCATGTATTTTATTATTTATTGTACAGAAATTGAATTGGGGGCCAAAATTTTATGTATCATATTTCCTCATCCTATCCTATTTTTTTATAAAATATTATTTGCAAGAATTTCTTCATAAGAATCAAAATAATATCTCATAATTTGTTTAATTTATACACATTTGTAATTCAATGATTACTAATTTTCTTTTTTCTTGTTTTAGGTATAAAATGTCCGGTTTGTAACAAATTCGTTCTGCCGGACGATATTGAATGCCATCTAATGATGTGCCTAACTAAACCTAGACTTTCATATAATGGTAATCATACAAATTATATACTAAAGTTATATTATTTTATACATTTACTGATGTTTCTTTTGTGATTTTCAGAGGACATTCTTAGTGATTGTAAAGGCGAATGTGTTATATGCTTGGAAGAATTATCTGCCGGGGATATAATAGCTCGCTTGCCATGTCTTTGTATCTATCATAAAGGGTCAGTATTTTTTTTTTGTTATTGAATGTTATCTTTTTCGTGAGTTCGTTATTAATATTATTTTATCATAAATTTCAGATGCATAGATCAATGGTTTGAAGTGAACCGATCTTGTCCAGAGCACCCTGGTGACTAGTGGATATATTCTGTGGTGCCTAGTAACGATTGTACAATGACTCGTAATAATTATATAATATTAACAATAATAATAATAAAGTGATATGACATGATATGTGGGCGACACGATGCCGAATCCAACCGAAGCAGAATGTGATTTCTTCTTGTTGCAAATGTGACATCAACGTTGGTTCCTTCAGAATGAGTGATTCCGCCTATCATTCGATCGTTGTGCGACCTCGGAGAGAAAGAAAAAAGTGATTCGATTAATCTGAAAAATATAAAAAATTGTGTTTTCACAGATTGTAGTCATGTAAAAGTGCTGTGCTTTCACTTATTTTGAGTGTGCCAACGTCTGCTCTAATTTTAGTAATATTTCAATTTTAATAATATTCAGAAAGAAGACTGTTGCCAGAGTTCTGGTGAGATATGTTGTAAATAATGAAATTTTCAAAACCCTACCATATTTCGAAAGTATATGCAATTTTACCATTGACAGCAAATAATATGCATCTCATGTATTTTATGTAAATGATGGAAAAAAAATGTTACTCATTAGAGAATTGTTAACCAATACTTTACGTTTAGATTTAAGTATTTTGCAAGAATTTTGATACCCACATGCTTATTGATTTATATTTATTAGTCATAATTATTTAAAGTGGAATTGCTGTATGTAAAATGGTTCTCACAATGGAAAGTCATGTGGATGTTTTGGATGTGTGTCCACAGAACGAATTTCGTTTCTCGTGCGTGCTAGACAAAATATTTTTGATACTTTCATATCGAAATATATAGAAAACTTTGGTTATCATGCTATGCACATATACTTGATACCATGATATATTTGTGGAGATTCAAAACATATATAGCTTTCATTGAATCAGTAGCTTTTTATAAAATTTTCGTCAATATTTTTTTTGTGTTTATATTTTGGCATCGAACCGTAATGATTTGAGCGAGAATGGGAGAAGTTTGTGAATCTAAACACTATTAATCTACTCTGTCTGTACTGACGGTCACCTAGAAAATTGGATTACATCTCTAGAAAATAGTTTCACACTGTCCATTTAATAATAAATAATAAAATATCTCCCAGCTCGCAATTCGTACTCTCGTGTTTGAATTATATGAAAAACTAAAGAAAATACTTGTCACCACGATTATACGAAACAACTTTCCTATGTTCATTATTTTTTCGGGTTATGTATGGTTTTCAAAAGAACAACCAATTATTTATGTTCCCCTCAAATGTAAAAGAATACAAAATAATTAACTCTGTCTAGTTTTATATGAATCATTTGCTGAATTGCAAAAATCATCGCAAATCGCTGGTTGTTTTTGTAATATTTTTTTGCACTGAGCAATGATTTTGTATTAAAAAATGTGCATTAGAATGTATGATTTATAAAATAGAATTAAAAACTGAGGTAAAAAAGACATGGAAGAACAAATTTACAATTTTTTCAAATTTTCTACAATTTTTAAATACATACATCAATATCACATAAAAAAAATGTATTCATACAATGAACCTTGTTTTTTTGTTATCATTTTATTTGATTTTTCACATTGAAATGTATAACATTCAGAAACGAATCACATCCATAACCTGTCTAATGTACATGGGAAACTTAAGAGACAAACATAAACTTCGACATAACATTTTTGTAATGAGAGTAAAACCACAATGCGATCTTAATTTATGTATATATTTTTTGTGATTTTTCAAAATGTTTTATTGTTTGTTCTGTTTTTGACGATTTTGTCTGTACAAAATTGTAGAGGAAACTACTATCCTCGTTAAAATCTACGAACTGAAAGCTATGGCTGTTACTCTTATATTTTCGTCAATATTGTTGATTGCTTTTCGTTCAATATAAATGTTTAATTGGCGGCCAAAGAATCAAGAGATAAGTTTACTCTTAACAGGTCATAGACCGTTCGATGATGATTTACAATCTTTTGCTGTGCAAATGAAAAATGTATACTCTTCAAGTCATCTTACGCAAACTTTACGGCAGTTTTGATCATTTAGGTTTAATCCTCTGTGGATTTTTCATCATTTTATTGCTCTCAAATGTTGAAAGGGATTCATTCAAATAGATCTGTGATTTGTTATATGAGGGCAGTTAATAAAATGATTATTGGTGCTAACGATGGCACTAGAGTTACTATTATTTTTCCCACAAATTATTTTTATCAAATTACTTTAGTGTGGTTTTGTAAACAGAAGTTTTCTAGAGATTTATATTATATAGGGACAATTATTATCCATTTTACTTTATATCTTTTGTCAGGTAAAATGGATCATGCATTGTGTAAATATGTAACTATCATAAAATTTTCTGATAATAAATAAAAAAAATGATGTTTTTAATTTGTTACTTATTTCTTTCCTGATGTGGCATACTTTTTGTAGTAAAAGGATCAAAAATATCTGATCTAATGGAATACCTATTGACATATTTTCTTGAAAATTCAAATTTACAACAATCAAATTGATTAAAATTAGAATTTCACTATTGCAGTTAAGTACTTCACACAAAAAAATGAATTAAAATAAAATAACGACTCATTTCAATTACATATCAGAATGTAAACAGATCTGTTATCTAAAATAGGTATGTTGCTAAATAATTTTCGTTTTTTGTCAAAATGTATGAAGAGACCAGTTTAGTAAAATTTTACAATTTTAAAGATTAAGAAATGTAAAACTAGAATGAAGCAGTTATACTTCTATGCCCAAATACCTATCATGCATTCAATATCAAAGACTTTTTGGTTATTTTAATTAAAAAATATAAAATGAATCATTTATTGACTCGATAATCTGAAAACCAGTAAACTGGATAATAAAAAGGCACTAATTTGAAAACCGAACGATTTTTCAATGAAGTAGTTAAATTATTTAGTAGGGGAAAGTAGAGACACTTGATCCCCCATTTCATTTTTTGCCTATAGGTCCCTTTTGAAAAATCATATTTTCAAAAAAATACTGTTAAAGTAAATTCAATTCAATTTCAAGTGTATAGACACTAATACTTCAAAAACATATTTTTTGAAAAAGTAGTTAAAGGCAAAAAACAAAAGGGAGGATCAAGTCTCCTCATATTCCCCAGCCAACCTACGAACGAAAAAGATTCGAATGGCATTTTGTATAATTGGTGATGTTGGCATGCATGAAAACGTGTTATGGCCGCGGCGGTATGGCGGAGCAGCCGGAGCTGCTGTTCTTCGATACGTTTTCCCACGATTCCAGCGAGGTACGAACAGTTTCCTTCCTTTATTTACTTCAGCTCATTCAGAAGGTCCAGGTGCTCGATTCTGCACCAGCATCGGCTCGATCTTCGCGTACTTTCAGCGATTTCCCTCGGCCACCTCTCCGTTTGACAGTTGCTAAATCGACCGATGGCTTCCGATTTATCTGTCGTGTGTGAAATCTTCGCTGAGAACACACTGCGTTGACGAGTCACGTTGAACTACGATAGTTTCATTCGGAGGGACTCCGTACAATTGAATTTTGATACATATGTTCATGTGTTGCGATAACTTCGTTATCGTCGATGAAATCATATTTTTACTAGTGAAATTAAAATTCATAAGTGACCATGAATTTAATCGGTAAAAAAATCCCTCCTTTGCTTAGTGATGTATTAAATTTGAAGATCCCTAACCTCATTCAACTCGACAGCATTTGCAACCTTCCCATTGACAGAATAGTTATCAAAATGATGATATCTTAAGTGAATTTTCAATTTAAAATAAATTTGTGAAAATAGTTTCTATTGTTTCCTTAATATCCAATTCATCCGATGTAAAGCATGTGCGATTTGTTAATATTCAGCAAATATGAATTTGATCTGTGCTCCTAATGAATATTTTTACGTTTGCAGGAATTGAATTTAGATCTCGTTCAGTTCCCGAAGCCAGTTTATGTCTCCGAAGTTCGGATCATTCCACTGGGAGCTCGTGTGCAAGGCGACTTTCCCGGCGGAGTCAGACTCGGAGCTACGAATCCTTCACAGTTTCAAATAGACTTTTTCGTAAACGACTTGAGCAAACCTGGCGCGTCTACATTCGAAACCTTGGGAAGCTTGGAATACTGTCAAAATGGAAAGATTCATATGGAATGCGAGAGTGGAGATAATCCTAGGCAAATTCCCACCGACGGCTTAGTTTTAAGAGGTTGAATTGTTTTCAATTGAACTATTTTTATAATATTGAAAATATTTATACTATTTTATGTATATTCAGGTTGGTACACCACAATAACACTGGCCGTTTATGGTACTATAACAAAAAATATTACGGAACAAGTTGGTTCCGGGCCCGGTAGTGTTGCAGAAGTTGTTCCACCTCCTGCGCCCGTTTCTACTCCGCCCGCATCTAACAATCCTACACAACCATGGTCAGATCTCGCTCAAAATCCTGATGTTTATCCGGCTGCAACTTATTCCCAAGATAGTTATGAACAACCAGGTAACTATCAGTCTGAATACTACAATCAGGATGCTCCGAAAGATCCGAGAGCATATCACCATTCTGTAGAAGGAAGCAATAATCCTTGGGATGACAAAGATAGATCGGATGTTATCCGCGATCGAGATAGAGATATTGTCCATCCTAGAGAAAAAGAACGCATTCGTCACGGTTCTGTTGGACGGGATGTTATGCGGTTAAGATCAAGATCTAATGAAAGAACTCGAAGCCGTGAACGAAATTCTCCTAGGTATTCTCGTTCAAGAAGTCGCGAAAGAGATTATCCACCTTTAAGACCATCTGTGAAAGAAGAAGGTTTCCGCCGTGAGAATTCTAGAAGCCCGAACTACAGAGACAGAGAAAGACCTTTATCTCGAGATAAAGATTGGGAAAGATACAAACGGGATGATTATAGAAGACATAGACAATCTTCATATGACAGATCTAGAGGGGGATCATATGAAAAGAAAAGAAGTCCACCAAATTATGATAAACGAGCACCATCCTATGAACGTAGACCACCTTCTTATGAAAATAGAACACCTTCATATGAAAAACGTGAATCGTCTTATGAGAAACATTTACCACCGTATGAAAAAAGAGCTCCATCTTATGAGAAACGATCATACGATAAAAGAGCTCCTTCGTATGACAGAATGAGGGAAAAAAGTTATGATAGTCGTTCACACTCACCCACTAGAGAGGATCCACGAAAAAGACCTAGAACACCTCCTATAGAGTTATCAAGAAGACCTCACACGCCTCTTGAAATCAGCAATCCGCATGATCGAGACAATTTAAGTCCTGTTGACTCTGTTTTATCAGATGATGAATATGACCACAACAGAGTAGGCGATGAAATGTACATGAAAAAGTTCAAAAATCGAAAGATGCACATTAAAAACGATCCTGACAAGATTCACTCATCTTCAAGCAAGGATATGGGTAATTATGATGTACCGAATATCAAAAACGAAAGTCAGTCACCACAAAATATAAAAATTAGCACTCCGTTGGATTCTCCTTGTCCACCTCAAGAAGATGCTTCCATGGACACGGAACCATTTGAACCCATTCTTTCCGATGAAGACATTTGTGATGATATGGAAGGTCCATTTGGTGATATGGAATATGATGTGGCCGATTATTGCGGAATAGATGACACTCTCAAATGTTTCAATCCATTCAGAGCCGAATGGCAGCAGTATACACCGTTTCACAAGTCTCCAGTTCATTTACCGGTGCACGATGACATTCAAAAACATGTCATGAACACATCTCTGATGGATCTGTGTAGTATGAATAAGAATTTTCAAAAATTGTATGAAATTTTTGTCGATCTCAAAAATGAAAAATATTCCTATAATAATTTCGCTAAATTGTCAGTAGACGATAAAGAAGATTGGGTGCTAAAGTATGAAAAACTTCCAAGTTTACTCTCTAGCGTGTCTAATGAAAGTGATATATTATTTAGGATATTTAAATCATTCAATGTGAAAGATCATTTCAACGATGAATTCAAAAGTGTTCTTGATATGTTATTAAATTTTTGTAGAATAGGTTTAGACTATGATCTAGCTCTATCGCACACACAGGCGATATTTAAAATAAAACATATTAAGTGTGGTGTGAAATTAATTGAAGTATTAGCATCTAATAAGCACAATGAAATCATCGTTATGACTCTCTTAGATAACAATATTGATGTCTATTCTAAGTTGTTGGAAAACTATATAAAGGATCATATGGCACTGAGCATTAAATTGTCAATATTAAAAGCGTTAGATGCTTGTTTGGGATCTGAAGCGACAATTAAGCATTTCTTGATGGAACGTTTTTACAACATTTTTGATGATTCTTCGAAAACTGCTGAACATAAATCTGAACTGAAAGTGAAGTCTGTCTCTAAGCAAGTGCTGAAAAATGGCTATCAAATATTGATAATTATGTTAAATAAAAATCCTTTGGCTCGAGTGAAGTTTGCTATCAATGCTCTTCTGTACAAGTTGAATATTTTCGAGTTACTGAAGAGACTTCACGTAAGTGTAGTACAATTAAATTTTGAAGAACCTAATGGACAAAGCATATCCGAAAGTGAAATCGAACTAATTATTCATTCTTTGGAAGAAATTTTATATGTATATCAAAACGGTTCATTTGATATTTCTCCACCACGTAGATTTCTTCCCGTATCTGTGCAGTTTGATATGAAAAGAATTTGTTCAAACAAAGTTTTGATTGATTTTTTCAATATTCACAAGTTATTGGAGACATGCATATATTTGTTGACTTGTCCATTGACATATAATTATCCAGTCATCACAAACCCGATTTATGAAATTTTAATGCATCTAATCAATAGCCACGAAGGGCTCAATTATCTTTTGGAAAATGTTAAGACATCAGTGCTTCTGTTTCAAATTCTAATGCTGCCGTACACTATACAAAATGAAGAAGACCAGTTGATGGTCCTACAGGATATAAACAATTGTACATCTTTCCAGCAACTCGGTTTAGAGATGGCATATAAATTGCAAGCATTGTATTATGTTAATGCCATACTTGATCTTGAAAATGGAAGTGAAATAGATGAATCTGAGTTATTTGATAAACTTCAAGGATTGTACTGCCTCGGCTTTGGTAATGTGGGTAAATTGGCATTAGCTAGTGTTCTTGGGATGGGGGACAATATACAGTGTCTTTTAAATTTGTATGAAAATGATATTCACAACAAATCCATGGAAATTGATGATAATGTGGTTGCGAAAAAGAAATCACCAACTAAAAATTATGCTGTTGATCTAACCGTTTCCACAATACAATTCAACACCGATGTAAACTTTTTGAAAAAGTATGGCAGGAGAATATTAACCGTTGCGAAAGAATTTGATTTGTTTGAACAAAGTATAGCTTCGAATCTTCAAGAAGTCTTACCTTATTTGAAGCCTTTAGAGAAAACGAAAATATTTTCTAACGAAAACATTTCTGATATTGTGGAAGTGTTGAAGGGTTCAATTGAACATGTCACTTCAGCTCCAGGCGATCTAGCGACATCATTGAGGATTCTAAAATATTTGGGCATATCAGAGTTTGAAAGTATACGAATGCCACTTGGAGATTCACTGAAACCTGAATATTCAGAACTGAAGTATAAATATGTAATACTACAGTTATATTCATTGGATGGTGTTTCTTTAATCGTCAACATCTTGGAAAAAATATGTGCTCATTTTGAACAACCCAGCTTACATACGGCTACGTTTGTGTCCGTGCACGGTTTGCATTTAGCAAACATAGTTCTACCTTGCTTAGAGCTGTTGAACAAAATGCTCACATATGTGATTCAATGCAGAAATACGCAATACAAAGATTTAACGTCTATTCCAATAATTCTCCAAACCTATAATTTGATGTATTCTTATCCCATTTCGGCCGTTGGTTATAAAATGGCACAGAAAGCATGCAGAGAATGTATTGAAATACTTTTAGCGCACACACAACCTATTGTGGAAGATGCCCTTGAAAATGAGATGATACACAAATCTTTATGGACTTTACTATGCAACGAGATCATCAAGTATATTTTGACTGGTCCATACACTTACATACCTGGCTTATTAGTGTTTTCTGAAATACTGCCGCTTCCGTTGCCTATTCAAACTAAATATGCACTCAGTGAAAGTGAATTGTCTAATATGGTGAGCAATAGGAAACTATGGTCAGCACATCTGCATACATTATCATCGAATATATCTGAAATGATTCAGAGTATATGTTTTTCTGTATGTCAACCAGTTGTACAATTGCTGAGAAGGCTTTGCATACAGCTCACTGACTTAGCATCGAATATGGCGCTGTGTGTAACTAGATCAGTATTGGATCTCTTAATTACAAACGTATGTACAGAAAATACTTTGCCTCAACCAATGACTCCAGTTGGTTACAATGTTACACGAATTTTGAACTTTTTGGCTTATCTCGTGACCCACCCATCTGTAAAGTGCACCACTCTTCACCTTCTAAGGCAGGGTACATCGTTGCCGAAGTCTGAAGATAGATACAGTGTGTTCATTCCTTTACTCTGCAGTATTCTCACCACCATTAATGATAGTCAATCTCATATACAAGCGCAAGAATGTGTTATCAGTATTATCAGCAGTTTGTATGATTCAGAAATCACTTTGCTGACCCAGTTCGACTCGGTTCCATCGATAAAAGTCGAAGTCACAGAAGAAACATCTGAAAACGTGAAACCAGTGATGACTCATGAAATGTATCTTGCTAATGCAATACCTTCTAAAGATATTTTAATTTCGCTAATCAACGCATCCTTAGAATATTTAGCTAATGAAAACAGTTCAACACCTATCATATTGTCAGTGCTTCGGACGTTCTTCTTATTAACGGAACACGATTATGGTTTTTATTATTTTAAATATTGTGTTGAAAAGAACAAAACTGTTATGTCTAACCTATTCAATAGATTAGTCAGCACCATCAATAAAGATACTCCTGATTGTTTGAGTACTTTCATCGAGTTGTTTAAAGTGTTACAATCGAACACAGAGGACATAGATACAACAGAAGGTCTACAGTTTATGCCAAGGACTAATACTTTGAGTATTCACGATATCTCTGAAATTATTGGTTGGCAGAAGAATAAGGAACATCATCCCATTTTGTCAGCAGAAAAAATTTTAAAGGTATGAATGACAATCATTTTTGATTTTTTTTATCTATATAATTTTAATCCTGATTTTCACAATAGGAGATGAATGTAGACGAAGAGTTATTGGCATATATACGGCAGCTGATATCATCATTATCATCAACTGTAATGACATCAAATGGTGACTTATCCAGTGTTCCATATTTGCCTGTTCTTGGTTCACCAGAATATCTTGTTACTCAATTCAACGGACGTAGTCTTTGGACTCAAGGTGATGCCCAAGATGAGCGTCTTGGCTCTACATATTGGCTAGGTATTGCTCCATTACCAGCTGAAGAAGAAGCAGTAGAACCTGAAATGGTGAAATATTGTTTTTTGGATTTTCAGCTTTTTAATATCAATTGATTTTTATTTTTTGTCTTTTTTAATAGATACCTTGTGATCTTGCTGAGCTGGCTCGCACATATTTAGCTGCTGGCACAGATCTCGTTGCAGAAGCTGAACGCTTATTGCACTTGCCTCCAGCAGTACCAAGACCACCTTCAGAACCACCATTGTTTAGAACTAAAAGATTACATGTTCCAAGAGATAAACGACCTTATGGTATTTATTTTTTTTGATTAATAATTGTAAATTTTTTTATTTTATTCATATTGTCTTTCATTATAAGTTTCTCCAGCAAGAAACCGAGGATCATCTCAGCTGGGTATAGGCGGTATTGGAATAGGAAACACCAGTTCTAGGGTTCAGGTGGACGCTTTCCGTTCACGTCCACCAAATACATCGAGACCTCCATCACTGCATGTTGATGATTTTCTCGCTTTGGAAACGTGTGGTGCCCAACCAACGGGTCCAACTGGATACAATAAATTGCCTGTTATGGCTAATAGGTAAGTCTTTAACAATTTTGGTTGGTTATTTTTGAAATATGTAGATTTTAATCTTGAATTAAAAATTAAGGGGCGGGAGAGGATTGAGGTCGAGAGGAATCACAGTTACAGATAGAGGCAGATTTGCCTCATCTACTCCACCTACATCATCTGTGTATAGGTATTTTGTTCATAAACAATATAAAATTTACTTAGATGTTTGTATAAATTATTTACTTGTAATTTGCTTTTTTAGACGAGGAAGAGGTGCATGGTCTACTGCTAATACCTCGAGTTCCATAGCTGAATCTGATTCACCTCCATTATCATCACATTTCAGCCGTTCGAGTTCTCAGCATTTTCAGTCACCAGTTATGCAGTACTCTACTAATCAATATTCAGGTTTGTGAATGTTTTCATTACAATTTGCAATTTTTTTTTACTATTCCTATTTTTAATAAAATCATAGAAAATTTCCAAGTTCATTTTTTACTTATTTGAAATCCAGTTTTATATTTGTATTAGGTATCTAATTTATCTGAATTTATCTAATTTCAGGTTCTGTAGGATGGAGTGGTGTAAATCGTGGTAACAGAAGAGGACGGGGAATTCGACATGGTCGTGCGTCATTTTTGAGGTAGCACCCGTTACTGAACAGGATTCGACTACCGCCATGATCCTGTTAAAAATTCAACTGTATTTTCTTTCTTAGCCACTAGGCATTTCCCCCCATTTCTTGAATTAAAATTAAATTGCCTAATAGACAAATGTGCTAGGTTTTCGTGTAGTTTGGTGTAAAACTTAAAACTTTCTTGTTGTCTTCGAACTCTATCTTTAAATCGTTTGAAGTGTGTCAGTGTAATATGACTTACATACATTCTAGTGGACAAAATATTGTACTCTCATACATCTTGTCATTTTGAAAATTGACATTGAATGTTGTTTATTTTGTTTTCGCATATTAAATTATGTTTAAATCTTCATATATATTTGTTTATTTTTTATTTAATTTGTGTATCGCTTCTATGTGTTTATAATTTCATTTTTATATTCTGAATGTTTTGACATTATTTGAAATAAATGTTCAAATACAGCATACAATTTGTTTTATTGATATTTATACATACAACCATAAAACAAATCTTCATTTTCTAAAAACTGTATTATAACTTTTTAAAGTTATTTCAATGAATAATTCTCTACAGATGTAAATGTGGAACTTATAATTACGTCCAGTATTACCTACTCTAAACTAGACCAATTTGAACAGCTGATAAGAGTTAAATAACAATGGTAACTTAATTAGTGTAACATAGAATACTTGCTATTAATCACTATTAATTCTCATTGAATTAACTTGTGGATCATTTTTCTCCCACTAATGTATTGTAATTTATTAAAATATATTTTGAAATGAATTCTATTAGCAATATCAATTTCAAATAATTGAAATTATTATATAAAAGTGTATGATACATCACAGGCATAATCAAATAGTTTCCATTTTGAGTCTTAATATTTTGCAATTCAAATTCAACCGTTTTCCTTGCACAAAAACAAACGAAACTCATTTAAAGTGAAAAACGTGTCACACAAACACACAAGTGCTTCTGAAAAATCATATTTCAATACAAATTTTCAGGCTGCGAATGACAGGCTTAGAACATCACAATCACAATAATATACGTGTAGAAATAAAATGTGTATGTGTATTTTTTCCATAGGTAGTGAGTACCTGATGCTCAGCGGCATGGCCTCAGTGCCAGGCCGTACCAGGCACTCGAGAGCTATCTCGCGAAACATACCTGTCCCTCTTCGACGCGTGGGAAACCAGCTATCGTCCGCACTCTATTTATCTCGCACTCTCACGATCCTCGACTCTGATACCCGGCGCGGCTCGACAACCGTCGGTCCTGGAATCGAAACATTTTATCATAACAGTCTGAAGCGAGTTTTTGCGAATTATTCTATATCATACTCCAAGTAGATTCGTATATGATTCTTATAGAATCTACTTGGAGTATGGTGTAGATCTGAAGCAAAATGGATTTAAGAAATAATTGTTTCTGATCCCTGGTTTGAAAATTATAAATGATTTTTTGAATATCTTATGAATAGTCAATTTGATGATTCATTTGTTTTGTCAGAACTGTTATTTGTACAAATTGTATCAAAATGGTTAATAAAAAAGATTTTGAGCTATTTAGGTTTTTTTTTTTATTAAGGACTTCAATTTTGTTAGAATGTGGAGAAAATAAGTTGAGATCGATATTGAAATTGCTAAATTTTTTCAGTTTTTATTAAAAATTTACCATACATATTGCATTGAATTGAACGTCTAATACTAAACGCAATTTATCACAATCTGATTTCAATACATAATTCAAAAGCATTAAATACACGAATCACTTAACGATCCTCTATAGAAACGATTTTTTTTAATGAATATCGTTTTTCTATAATCGATATCGATCACATTTTTTCCTATTCCTCATCACGATTCATCTCGTCACGGACAGAACGGATTTCAACACGAAGTGCAATGCATATTATTTAATACAATTCAATGCAAGGTCATAAATCACATAGATGAGCGAATCTCAACTTCTGTTTTCGATTGAATATGTGAGATGGATTAAAAAAAGGTTTGTGAACAATACAAAGTGTCGTTAGTTGGTCAGGTATCATGCGAGCGCATATTGAAATGTCAAAGACCTTTCCAATTTGTTTAGTTCAATCAATCATAATAACACCTGATTGAATCGTAAAGGTGCATTTTCACTTGAAACTAAAGTAAACACTTTCTTATTTTGTGTAGGGAATTCTTCTAACTTTTCACACTTATTCACATCTAATTCTAATATAATATGATTATTTCAAATAAAAAAATCTTATCCAGTCATTGAGATTTTGAATTTATGTTCATTCTTCTATAATTAGTTAAATTTTCATGAAAACGTTTTAAAATTCATCAATTTAGAACTTATCTGTCAAGGGTTAGTTACACGTTCTACAAACTTGCATTCGAGTTTCTAGAACATGATCTAATATCATGCATCTTGCACAATCATTAGCTAAATCTTTATATAAACCGAAAAATGTATAAGATTGTGAATTGCTTATTTATAAAAAAAAAATGTTTGAACTAATGTCAAGTTTGGATGAGAATTGAGCAAAGTGGGAATAATAATACCGTACAAATACCAATCAAAATATAGAAAATAGAACAAATTCTTTAAAAAATCTACTTCTTGTTTTTCTATAATTCATTGATTAACGATAAATTGGTGAACTCTTCACATTCATAGAACATAATATTAAAAATTCGGCGATAAAACGTCCGCTCGTATCCGGAATCGTTCGGTAACGGTTCAGCGATTATCGTCACGACTCGACTACCATCGAAAGACCGAACCGGTCAAATTTTTCATCAAACGAACGACTATTTTCATCAACGATAATACTATCCTAAAATCCACAACCATTGATTTAAAAAAAAAACACCAGTTCTGAAGAAAAACGTCTCCTGAAGCGAGTTTTTGATTGTTGGTTAACTTTTTCTGTATAGAATTTGGAAGTTATAATCGACGGTTACTGTTAATCGACGATTGAAATGCTGGGTTTAAATGAGAAGATTTCTCCGATCTATGTTAGTTCCAGTGTCGTTTGACCCAAATTTATGTAGAGGAAAGGTCAAGGTGGGCTTCTGAGGTGGAACCAGTTTTGTGGAATCGTCTTTTGGATGTATATGGCTGATTAGCAGAAGACGATTTGTACTAATTTCTAATAAAAAAAAGGAAGTTCTGTTATTAAATGATATATATTTTTGGTTCTTGGTTGTTGTATCAAAGAAATTATAATTGAAAGGTTAGGTTTTAGATAAGGTTAGGTTGTTTTTATTTTTCATTTTGTAGGTTAAGTCAAATTTGAAAGTTAAAAATCAGGTTTAGTTTTGTGAAGTTAATATAAATATTTATGTATTTTGTTATTTCAGATGTGAGTTTCGAAAATGTATCAACGCACTGAAAATTTGAAAAAAATAAGTGTGATTTGTGAAAATAACAGCAGATGTACTGATTTCAAAATAATTGCTGAAAAGTATCGCTTTTCGAAATGTTTTTTATCATTGAATTTCAAATTTCTCTCAAGATGCGTATCATTTGTGCAATTACAACAATCACGACAGATTCGTTGTAATATTATTTTTATATCAATCAATATACTCGCAATGAGCAAAATATAAATAAAACGCTATTATTTAGCTTCAGATTAAAACAAATGACTCAATAATTGTTAAATGATTATGAAATCTCAAAAAGAAAGTGATTCACACGTTACAAATTATCGAAATTACTAAGCAATTGATATAAATAAAATGAATAATCGAAAACCGTTCATTATTATTTTTATAACATTTTTTTTTAGATCAGTCACAGTAATAAGCGTGATACATTTACCCAAAAAAAAAACTAATTTGAATCAAGCTGAAAAACAGCAAGATTACATCAAAATTTTTAGAATCTAGTATTATTTTTTTATGAAAATTTACCGTTCGAAAAATATCATGCGTTCTCGGCTTCATTACGCTTTTTTTCCACCTATACATAACATAACAAATTGATTCGTGAGTCGTAGAAAAAAAGGCGGATTCGTTCGAAGTTCGAACACTTTTGCAACACGACTGTATTATGTATTATGCGATATCCGCAGATCAGAAACGATCTGAAAATTTCATAGAAACGAAACGGATCGAGTCACGATCGTTTTGTCAAAATGGAGAACGAGAAATATTATAAAGGAAAAAATAAAGACAGAAATCACGAACATAATGCGATCTTCGAAATTGAATCGCTGCGAAAATTTGATGCGAATTGATTTCGATGAATGATATTTGCCAATGTGTTTAAGATTATTTATTGATTTATTTGTATCGAAATGGATTTGAGTAGTTAAATCATATTAGTCAGTCATCCAACTACGAACTGTCAAACAGTGGTGGGATAGAGACTAATTTGTTACAGTACATATATCTGTCTCTATTCCGCTGATTTTTGACATTTCGTAGATAGAGGTTCTACTGTAAATTGTGGCTTAACGTTATTTATATCGAATTGAATTAACAATTAGTTATTCGAATATGTCAATCTAAACAAGATATTTTAAAATTTGGTTATGATTTTTACAACTTTTAATTGCATAGTGTCACTCGTGTACTATTTTCAAAACACTGAAATGAAAAATAATATTTTAATAACTTTTAATGAAATAGATATACATTATTTTAACATGCAAAATGTATAATATAATATTTAAAGGTTAACTATAAATACGACAAAAAGTTTTACGAACACATACATATATGAGATATTTTTTTATAAATTAACTTTATTACATATAAATATTCATTTTTCAACAAAATTTTCTCAATTACTAACTCATAACAAAAAATTTCAACATTTTTATATAAATCTACCATCAATGGTGAAATTCAACAACTGCATCAACAATCACACATCAAAATACCAAAGGCCAACAACCGGCTATATGATTTTTACAAAATAAAAGACACTCATCACCTTTCGACACATCAACTATCAAAAATACAATCGACAACATTACAAAATTTAGCAAAAATCCAACACAAACCAGAAAAAAGACCACTACGACCAACATCCCATACACGGACCGACAATCTCATACGGTAAGTTATTAAAGAAGACTCGTGCATACTTGTCTTTTTTCTCTCGTATGCGAATTATATTATATAGAAAGATCTCATCGATAGTGGTCAGTTATCCGGTATCGGATAATGAGGTATTGATCGCCGGATGTCATCCGGTTTGTCATCCGGACGTGTTTGTCGTTTATTTTTGCATATGTGCCACTTTCGATGCGATTTTCAGAATCGGTTTTGCAATTATATTTTCGCTTATTGGTTCATTTCGATGATGTGGTTGTTTGTTAATTATATTTTGATTCATCTGTCAAAATTTTTTTGAGGTTATCTATATTATAATTGAAAATTTGTAGTTGCAAATAAATACGATTGATTTGAACTCAAATTGAAAAGTTTTTATAGGATATTTTTTTTTTAATGAAAAATTATTTAGGGGAAGATGAGACTTTGATCCCACTTTTATTTTGGAAAATCGCATTTTAAAATTATCAAATCAATACAAAATGATTCTAAATGTATTAATTTTTTTTCAATTATACGATTTTCCAATGGGGAGTTTATAATCAAATTACCAAAAGGGGATCAAGTCTTTCCACATTCCCTAACTTGTGTAGAAGTTCATCGGTCCAATAATTTTCTTCACCTAATTTATTCTAAAATATAACTCAATCTTGCTGTTGTTATTCAAGTGTTGATGATTCACTTCACAAGTACCAAATATGGAAAAGTGCCAATTATTTAAAACAACAAATATCTGAACTCTGGGATCCAAATACAATTAGATAAACAAATATTATTACAGCGATGTCTCTACCCAAGAATGCTTATTTATATTAGAATTTAAAATTGCCTTTCTTAAATGAAAATTTTCAACATAAACGATAATATGATCTTAATATGAATTCTTTTCTGAAAACTAAATTTAAAACCCAGAAATTTCATATAATAAGTGTTTCAAGATAGAATTCCCACTGCATTTAAATCGTTAAAATGAAAATTTTCCCACATTGTCACAAGATACATTTCTTCAAATGCGTACAGCACAAATCACTCGCATAATTGCAGTGAAACTTTTTTCTACAATTTAGAACGATGACCACTTTAGATACGCACAAAAAGGCTTTCATAGAAAGCAACACTATCACCTTATAAGGGAACTTATTGTTAGAATCGAAAAACCAAAAACGAACAATATAAAACAAAAGGTCGCACCCATAACATAACATAACAGGATTGAGTCGAAACGTCCGAATAATTTATGGGTTTTTCTCATTTAGGAAATGAAAGCTATAAATTTCGAACGAAATGAAAATCATCGTAACGTAATAATGGATCTCCGAACTGCGACCGTCGTAACGAGACGATTTATCGATTCAATTAAGACGACTTTCGCGAATCGAACACACAATATTGGCGATTTGAAGATTTTTACTGCTATTTTCAGGTATGTGGTTCTTCAGTTGTTAAGAAATAATCGTTTATTTTTCGGAAAATTTATTCTGTAATTATTTTTGAAGATCTCTTTACATTATAAATGAATATTGATCGAGAAAAAGTCATGATAATGGACAAATTAAAAAAATGGACACTAAAAAAGTAGAGAAGGGTGGGGAGACTTGATCCTTTCTTTTGTTTTTCATTTTTAACGCTCTTTTTAAAAATCATATTTAAAAAAAACAGTGCCGAAGTAAATCCAATTTAATTCTGAGTGTATTGACACTATTTTATTTATCAAAAGAAAGTTAGAGACGAGAAACTAAAGTGGGATTAAAGTCTTCCAGACTGACTAAGTCACCCCACTCTTTCCTATATTAAGATTTATAATATTATATTTAAAACAGATCTTTGGGTTTCCGTATTCGAATTGACACTATAATTTCAAATTTCATATTCTTTAAAATATTGCAAGACATAAGTCTGAACGTAATCAATATATGTATCTACATATGATTTGTTAACCAGCCAACATAATTTTAATAGAGTATATAGATCTTCATTTGAAAATTGTTCGACCCATTAAACAACTTATTTTTTTAAAAACAGATAAAAAGATATCTACGACGGAAACATTCAATTGATTGCAAATTTTAACATAAACGATTATTTATCAATCACAAATTCTAAAACAATCATCAATCACATATTCTAAACATTCATTCTGCCATCAATGCCACATTGACCTTAAAATCAATCCGAAATCCAACAACTACGGAATGATAATGGAATAGGTAGATGTATGCAATCAATTGCATATGCACAAATCACGTGTATAATTGTGCATTCTCCATTAACAATTAAATCTAATAAGGCTGTGTTGTGCATCCGATGCACATTCGATTATTATTGATCGTGATTATCGTAACGCGATACTATTCGAGTGATTTGATCGTCTTGTGTAACTATCGATAGGGTTGTTGAATTTTGAAATATTTTTTTAATTATATTTCATTATTGAGTATGGGGAGACTTGATCTCTTGAGCATCTAGTTATTTTTTGAAAAATTGTATCAAAAAAATAATATCAATACACTCGAAATTAAATTGAGTTATCTTTGACATTTATTTTTTCAAATATGATTTTCGAAAAATAAATTAGAGGCAAAAAACAAAAGAGAGGATCAACTCTTTCCTATCTCCCCTTATATTATTGTCCTAGAATTCGATAAAATCTAGATTACATAGTAAACTAGATGATATAATTATAGATCTAGATCAAATTATAATATCGCGATAAATGTAATTGTTTATAATTGTAAATTAAAGAGATATGTACTTTTGAGATTTATTTTTCACTTAAAATTGGATCTTTCGATGTGTTGAATATCTATTTTTGGAATTAGCCTTTGGCTGATCTTTACCACTTTTGGGCAATAATGTATATATTTACATATAAATAATTGGGTTATAAAACCTAGACAGATAAATAAAAGCCAGTATAAAGCTACTTAACGACTTGTTAATGATTTTTTTCCCGGAGAATTTAACAGCTACTCAAATAAAGACCCAAATTAAATAAATAAAAGCTTAAATTAATACTTCAAGGAAATTTAAGTTTAATCTAAAATCGATTGTTTTATATTTTGAATCTATTTTCGATATCGATTCCATAACCCTGAAAATTATTGTTAATATGGTATTGTGTTTTGTGCGATTCGCTGATTGATATTGCATAAAATTACATGTTCTCATTCATAAGGTCATATGCAGGGGTTGTCAAAATTGCACCAAGATATGCAGATTATTTCGCATTCGAATAAAACTTCAATGAATATAAAATTATGCATCTATACTTATTCGAAACAAGATAATCGCCAGTAGAGCCAGTTTCTTTTTAAGGAAAAGACCTGAACACTTCGAAGAAATACTAAACCATTCGCATTTAAATTAACATAATATTGCATTCGAATTATTTATTGCAATAATCTTCATGACATCACATTTCTATAATCGAAAAGCCTTATACGAAAGGTCAATGCGAATTTTCGTCAATTAATTTCTAACAAAATAAAAAAAACATCGAATTCCATTCACATTCAATAAACGACAAATATTTTTATAAATAAAATATCTATTATATGACAACTGAAAAGGCCAAGGAATACAAGTGACTTAGCGGTAATTTTGAGAAAAACGAGTTCAAAGTTGAGTATTTACTTACAAGTATTAGAAGAAGGTCGAATGATTTGATGATACATCTTGGTACGCGTTCCAAGTTCGTTTATATCCTTTTGTCACCAAATATATGAGCGTATATAGAAGCGATATCTGTACAAAAATCAATTTCGGCGAAAATGTCACTTGTACCCCTTGGTATTTTCAGTCATCAAATGTAATAATAGCACCAATTTGTATGAGTGTCTGCATGTCTTTTCATTTGACGTTCAGGCTGCATTTTCCTCAGATCAGATGTATAAATTTTATAATTTTATTCAAGCCAGGTGTACGTTGATATTTTCAATAGGTTGAATACTTATTATATAGGAAATAGTTGACTATTTCATGAGGTTTTTCCGATTTAACTAGCGCTTTTCCAAAGTCAACGTACTGCGCGTTCAACGTTCTTGACATTGTCGTATGTGGGTCAATCGCGACGTGCGATAATCGTTTCATTTGCGAACCGAACATTCCGTTATGTGTGAACAGGTGTTGTAAAATACGGTCCTTGGACCGATTGAGGTCCTCGAAAGATTCTGGAATAGTTGGACCCTTAGGTATAATTATTTGAAATATTATAGACGAGAGAATTTCTAATTTGATAACCTTAAAGTTGGGTAATATTTTGGGAAATTTTATTGAATCGAAGTTATGAAATATAATTCAAGAGTGGGTATTTGAATTGTTTTTTCGTGTTAATTAAAAATATATTAACGTTTTTTCCCATAACATAACATAACAAATGAAATTTCGAACTTTAAGCTATTTCAATGATTGATTAATTGTAAGCTACTTAACCATAGGTTAATGCATTTTCTACAATAAGATATAATACAAGTAGGTGTTAAATAATTTCTAACTGATAATTTAAAGATTGAGTCTTAATGTTCTATTTTGTTAATACAGAATTTTAATATTTTATCAATATTTATACTTCATTCCGAGAACGTTCAGACGTTAGTTACTAAAATCGAGAATTATTTGATGTTTTTCCCTGTAAAATCCTTTTTCCTTATGCGTTCGAATTCTATAGAATTAAATAATTAATTGATTATTACTCAAGTTAAGTAATTAATGATTGAAAATTTGAGCCTCAATAATCTAACTTGACCTAAAACATAATCTTATGAATAAACGTAACCTAACTAACTTAAAATATAACCCAATCCAATGAAACCTAACGCATCATACACATGGTTTGCTCCACGAATATCGAAATTCAGAACGAATTTGTATAAAAATATTCATTTTTATGAACTGAAATATTTATTAATATAATATTTAATCGATAGATTATCAAAATTTTCGACTCCCCTGTACATAGAGATAGTCGAGTGGGATTCGAACAGTTCACCGTTAACCGGTCACTTGGCAATTGACGACTTTTACTCTCGTACATATATTCCGTTAATCGAGACCGACCATTATATTGAGTATTATGCAAAGCCTATGCAATGAATCGATACGAATTTATCATTTAGCAATTTGAACCGAAGCCAGTGGATTAAAGTTTAAACATTGTATGATCGCCTGAATTCGGCAAATTCAATTAGTTTGTTTAAACCAATTTTTTATTTTGATCTGTGTAAATATATTAGACTAGATCAATTATATGGTGCTAATTGGTAAGAGATAAATGATGTCAGTTTTTCAGATATGAATAAGGAAGAAAACATATTACTAACAATAAGTAGTTAAGAAAATAATTGAATGATTGATGATGTGAATTTTCGTTGAATTATAATTCTTGGAAAATATCGTGTTTAAGTATGAAATTGTTTTGATTCTAGTAATCGTTTGTGTCCTAATAATTTAATATCAGAACATGAACGATGATTTATTTATGAATTTTAATTCAATTAATTGGTTATGTTGAAATGTAATAAATATTAGAATACAAACAATTACTAGAATAGATAAAATTTTATAATATTGAAAACAATTTTGTGCTTATTCGTAATTTATATATATAGATAACGGAGTTATTTAAGTAATTATATAATATTGTCCATCGAATGAATAATATTAGAATGTATTTAAAAAGTCATTCGAAATACTCGAATCTTGAAATTACGATAAACGACATTTCATGCTATTGTTGATAACTGTTAGTATAATTTCGATATTCTTGAATTTAACATGAAATTACAGAAAAAAAAACTTAAAAAATAATTCAGCGAAATTTGAATTGATACAAAAATTCAATCATAATAAATTCAATTGAAAAACATACGTAATTTGAAACAAAATTATTTTCCGTAGGCGAAAAGAAGCTTTAGAAAATATTTTCTTAGTGGAAAATTTGCATTTCCATTAAGAGTTTTTCCGCAAATCTCCTTCCGGTATCTAAATAAATGCAAATCGACCAATAAAATTGATTAAAAAACGCAATATAGAGTGTATTAGTGCACCTGGGCACTGAGAATCCATAGTCCAGTGCATCTGGGAACTTGTATGGGAAGCGTTTTGGACTCGGTTCAAAAACCGTTAAAGTGCATATGGGTGGTGCATGTAAATGGGATGCATTATAACGCATTTGTAGTATGACAACGATTTTATATCAGAATCGTATCGCATTATGTAAGTTAAAATGATTTTTAATAAAAAAAATAAGCGAGACACTCGTGAGTTAAAAGTAAAACTTTTTTGATTGAATAAAATAGCCCCCTTTATGATAAAAGGGTTGTATTTTACTTTTTTCTTTGCAAAAAGCGTTTTATTTCTATGTTAGGGGAACGTGAGAAGATGATTCTTTTGGGGGACTTGATCCTTTTGGGAGATTTGATCCCCATTTTTTTGCCTCTAACTCCCTTCAGGAAAATTGTATTTTTAATAGAATAGTGTCACAGTAAACCCAATTAAATTATAAGTGTATTATCATTATTTTTTTTTACAATTTCATCAAAAGGAGGATCAAATCTCCCAGAAGTATCAAGTCCTCTCATATTCCTCTATATTAGGTGAATTCACTTTCTTACTGAATCAAGTTCAACAAAGAATATAAAATGTTTATTTTATAAATATTCAAATGAATTATTTATATCGACACATTAAAATATTTTAACATCAAATCGCTTCAATATTTATGAAAGAACATATTGATAATTTTGATAAAAGACTCTTAGAGCTTATATTGATGCATTTCGAAGCATATTGATTGATATTATCAAAACTCAACTTGAATTTACTCATTGATAGAATTATAAATCATAGGTTAAACATTCGATTAAATAACTTATGAAAATAAATAAAAAAATGATACTTCCGAAAGAAAAGGCATTGATAATAGATTGTTTATGAACATCGTAAACATGAAAAATGAACTAAAATGATTAATAATGTCCATTAAATATTAAATAATCATTACATAGGCTATCCCTAAATTCAAACAAATTATTAAAAAAGTCAATTTAAATAAACAAAAATAAAATTTCCATACATGCACAGCGACATGTTTATAATGCTGTTACACAAAATAAAATCTGAATCGTCTGTACGTTATATTTTCTGTGTAGGTACGTCACGAACGGAAATTCCATTACTGCTCCGTATTGTATGTAATTTATATAATTGTGCTTTTGTTATATGTCATCTCGGTATGTGTGCCGTCCATAACGTATGGACGTACGTACACAAATGTCCCATACATTGTCCGATTCGAACGAATAACGCGATTCATGTTTGACAATGAAAATTTCGTAGACGTCGTGTTCGGATTTAATATGAATGTTGTACTAGTGCTTGAAAGGTGTGAGAAAATTCGAGGAAATGCACTTTGGGAAATTTAGTGTGGATTATTTTGTATGTTTGGAAAGTGGTTGAAGTAATTATGCGTGTAGTTTGATGGTTGATGTTATAGTCGATTGTAGGTCGATGAGAGTTTTGTGATGAAATTAAATATTTAGTAAATATCTATTTTGAAATATAGGTATTGATGTTTGAAGTATATATGGAATTAATTGATTTGATATTGATTTTTTTTCGTTTGAATGTTTTACATTGAAAAATGTTCGAAATAAAATGAAAAATGAGTTTCATTTCACGTTAAATCGCTTTCATGCAATATTTCAAGGAAAACAGATGAACGCGAATCAGAAAACAATTAATTTGAAATGAAACTGAATTGAATTTAAATTTTAATTGAATTGGATATTCAGTATTTTTTTTCAGTGCGAGGTACTTATAAGTATGCATATCATCATTTTTATATTACTATCAATTCGATTGCATCTAAATAAAGAAATTCATCATTACAAGCATTAGTCAAATTCATACATGTTGTCTAGAAGAATACTAAGATTTTTTCATGAGTATTATAAAAGATAAAATGAAAATATAACCGTTATACGAAACTTGAATGAAAATCCTCATTTTTACTTTAGAAAAACGAAATTTATAAAAGAGAATAAAATATTAAAAAAGAGAATAAAAAGAGCAGAGTTATGGGAATTGAAAATTTATTTAAATTGAATTGGAAATCCAATAAATTTAATTCTGTATGAGGTATCAATAATTATACATATCATCATCTATAAATTACTATCAATTAGATTGCATACAAATTAAGAAGCACATTATTATATGCGCTCATTAAAGTCATACTCGCTTCCTTTCTATTATAGAACAATAAAAATTTTTCATAAATATTATAAATAAATTAAATGCAAATATAATCGTTAAATAAAATTTGATAAAACCTTCATATTTACTCTAGAAAATCGTAATTTTTTCGCATTTAATCTGCGACGAACATCGAATATAGGAAATAACCCGAGATGGGGAATAAGGAGAGCGAAATTATGGAAATCAGGTTTGTGTCAATATAATGATTCCTTTGTGGACGGATGGTGTGCTCGATTTATTTTTTAAAACGTCATCATCGTTATCTTTATTACGTTTCGAGCGAGTTTTCGTCGATTCGATGGGAAATGACAATTCGTAAAAAAATCTCATAGAATCCCATGGATGGATCAAAGCGATTCGAGCACGTGGATTATGTATGGAATATAAAATATATGGATGATGAAGATTTTAGAGGAAATGCTTTCTTTTTGTGTGAGAGATTTTAGGATTTGATTCGATGAATTTTTGTATAAATCGGTCGTGATATTAATTCATATATAAAATTTAGATGAGTGTATTTTTTTGGTAGTTTAACTTTACTTAAACACATGGAATCACATATTAATGAATTTCTGTTGAAATGAGTTTTGTCGAGTTAAACTAAAAAAAATCGTATGATATTTTAATCGTCGTATAATTAATCAATATCTTTTATTGTAAAAATTATAATATTGATCGAATGAAAACGTTCTTTTGTAAAATTTCATATGAAGCATATTTTTGAAACGTACATGAAATTAAGCAACAGTTCATCGAATAATGTTCGAAGTTGCATAATTCTTTATATATGAAAAATTTATTAGTAAAATAGTCATAATACAAAAAATATGACGATATAAAATATTTTTTATTAGTTTGAGATTTTTATAGAGTTTCACAAAGTAAAGATAATGGCATAAGTATAAAAGACGAGCACTTTTGATTATCAATATATAATAATAACAATCTTCTAATTAAAATGGTTATTTAATCGTGTGTGTGTTTGCATAATAGTAAAAGTTTTATCTCAAATCTATACACTTTGACAATAATAAGTGAGAAGTTTTTATTAATCTTGTGTTCACTGTATCAATGTAGTATGAAATTTTTCGAATGAAAAAATATTATTTAAATAGATTTTTTTTTTGTTATATTTGGCTTTCACTTAAATCAAATCTTTTATTTAAATCAACGATTCGTTTTCGCTCTGCGATGGATAAAATTTTACAATGTACATTGAAAATTTGAATAATATGTATGCAAATGATGAAAATTCCGATTGAGCAACATCCATTGTGAGAACATAACAATAATTTATTTATAAAAAAAAAATTACGACACACGAAATAGTCAATTTTTCGTGTGAATTTGTTGCTATTATAAAATTCGAACAAACAACAAAATTATAGCAAAATTCATATAGTTGTAGAAGGAAGTAGTGCATTTTTCGATGCAGTGAACATGCAAAATCATAAAATATTTCACGGTTACGATCACTGTAATTATTTTGACACTTGGGCTAGGAGCACATTATAGTAGCAAGTCGCATGAAATTGGCGACTTTTTAACATGAATTTTACTTAAATTTCAATTTTTTACAGTTTTATCTCTATTTTAGTGACATTTGATAAAACTTTCAAACTTAAAGTATTTAATTTTTTTTGTATAATTCTAATCAATATTGAAATTAAGTGACAACTGTAAATCTGTTTACGTGTATTTATTTTTTATCAGAATATTTTTTTATAAAATTTATACAATTAACTTACGAATATCATTTCATCATTAATCATACATTATTATGAAATACACTGACCTAGAATATGAATCAAAATTTTATCACAGCTTTATAAACAATTACAATTACAATTCTATTGAATTGTATTCCAAAATAAACATTTCAATGAACTATCATAATTTTGCTTCGAGCTCAAAATATCAATTTTAGTACTATATCTAAATAATATAAAAAATAAGTCCATGACACAAAAAATAAGATTCCTAAGAAATCAAACAGGTATAAAATTTATAAATAAACACATAGTACAAACTTCAACCCTCGTGTCAAAATATTCAAGTCGACGTTTACACAATACAAAAAAAAAATGTGTCAGATTCAGATAAGAAATAGAGCAGGTACCTTTTTTTCGCAACGAACACCTGCAACTTTTTATTTAAGATTCAGAGCAAATAAATTAAGTATGTTGGTCGTTCGAAATTTGTTTTGTTAGAATATGAGCAATAGTACATTCCCAAGAAATTCTGTTATGTATCACAATTAAATACGATTGTGTTTGAATGGTGTGTTATGATGTGTATATTTGTGTTACTTTTAAAACTTGTTAAATTCACATAACAAGTGTGTGAACATTATTTTTTCGATCTAAGAAAATCCATTAGAACATTTCTTGAATAAATCTATGATGTGGTTTGTAACTATTTAATTTTGAATTGTATGTGAGTAGAATATGAATTTTTTCGCTCATATTTTGAATAAACGAATTTGTAAAGGTATGTATAAGTAGGTATTTTGAAATTAAGTAAGTAAATTACAGTTTCAATATAATTAATTACGATTATTATCAACAGGAAATTTAAATTTGAATAAATACGTATTCGATAGTATGCTCTTTTGTTTTGTTTCATTGAATTGCTTTCAAAATAAAAAAAAATCGTTATTAGAAATTATTAATATTTCAGCATTTCAGATAATATTTCAGCATAGATTATGTGACGACTAAAAAGACCGAAGGGTACAAGTGACTTTGTGATGGTTTTAACACAATAAGTAGGAGGTCTAGTGATTTGATGATATATCTCGGCACATGTTTCAAATTCATTTACATTATTTCGCCACCAAATATATGTATGAGGGTAGACAGAAGCAATTTCTGTACTTGCAAAAATGTCACTTGTACCCCTTGGTCTTTTCAATCGTCATGTATCATACCAAAAATATCGCACCCGACTACCAACGAGCATAAAAACGCACATCGACAATCATTCGACTCGAGCGGCCACAAAAAAACTGCAAAAGCGCAACAGAGCAGTCCGAAAACGACACCCAACGTGCAACCACCTGTGCGCTCCACCCGCGCCCCCCACCCGCCGCTCCCACCCCGCTCAGTGCGCGGCCGGACGTCGTCGCGAACGGACGTGTCTCGCGCGTGCATAACCTAAAACCGCAAGACACGAAAGCTTCGAGAACTTCGAGTGCGCGCCCCGCATCAGCCCACCATCGGCTGGGATGTTCTGACCACACAGTGCAATCAGACGTGATTAATTAGTGCGAAACGGAGTGTGTTTTGACAGGGCGACACTGCATGCGGCTGTGAACGGTCCTTCGCTATGGCGAGGCGCCTGTTGGGTGTCGTCGCTCTGTCGGCCATCGTCGCGATCGTCATCGTGACGGCCGCTGACACCAGAGGACTTTCAGGTTCGTTAATTATCGATTAATTAACGTTTAAATAAGAATAGTGTTCGATTTAGTTCGGTGTGATGTTTGAAATTTGAATGCGCGCCGTTCGCCGCGGTCGTGTGTCGCTAGATGGCGCTCGCGTCGAGCGGGTTTGGAGCGGAGTGCGTTCGTGTCTCTTTGGCGATGTAACGGGATTTTGTTGCCGAGGTGTTGCTTTTCGATTCGATGTTGCGCAGGGACGTATTTTTAGCTTTTCGTTAAAAACGTGATTTATACATGTCATCTTGAGTTAGTTTAATACTAGTATAGTATACGAAAATAATAATGAGTATAAACTAGTTTGATGATTCTAGTTAAGTTAGTTTTTTTTTTTTAGTTTAAATCTGATTGAATTTCATTTTAGGTTAGGTTAACTTATGTCTTATTATTTGTTTGACAAGTGACTAGGTTTTAGTTTCGAATTTGAAGTCATGAAAAAGTTTTGAGTGTCAGGTTGATTGGATTGGTATAAAAATGTTTTGAAAAAATTAGGTTTCTAGGTGGAGTAGCTTAGGGTTTTCTCTTTATTTGAATCCGGCTCTGTTTTATTTTGATTTAAGGTCGATATTTCATTCGTTTGTAGTTTAGTAGAATCTAGAATGAACTATTGAATAGTCGATTCATAGAATTGAATGTTAAACTTTTGACGATTTAAATGTGTTTTGGATTTATGCTGAAAGAATAAGAATCTATAATTTATTTTAGTTAGATTCATTGAACATTAAAAATATATAGAAGTGATAGAGTACATATTTATAGTTTTCGAAATGAATCAGTTTTGTATTGAGAGTTGAGTCGAGCTGTCGATGTGTCGGAAATTTTATGTGACGTGGACAGAAAGCTGTGAATTAGCGCTTATAAAGTTTGAGACGCATTTTTCCACATGATCGAAAAAGTTTCTAATAAACGCTTTATTATTATCGTACGATACTTTCTTCAATGACGCCGAATAGAAATTTCCCAATCGATTTTTTCACTTAGCGGTTGACTAATTGCCTGTATCGCGAACGCAATCCAAAAGTTTAATCGAACTATGAATCATCGATGAATGCACAAAATTTCAACACTTCAATCTAATTTCAACATCTCCACAACAAATCAAAATCTGCCACCGTTAACAATTCATACTTATAAAAATACAATATTTAAATAGATTCTCGGCGGTCCTATTCATCGATCGGATCGTTTAGTCGTCAACGTCACCTGTGTTAACAGATTCGACCCTATTCTTATTTTTTCTGACTATTCCGAAATGAAAGAACGAAAAAAATAAGCATTCTTTTCGACATTTTTGTTCCATTCGCAGCGAGGCTGGTGCACTTCGGTACCGGCTCGTTTGGGTCGTTGCACCTGACGAGTGAATCGTGTCGATTACAATTGCGTTATTTTGTACGAACGTTAAACTTTGTGACAGACGAGTGTGCTTTAGACAGTGAAAGATTCCTCGAATGTCAGAAAAAAAGTACAATTACATGTAATAATTGATTATTATATCTATAGGTCCGATATTTTAATATTTTTTATGCTACTTTGGTTTGATCTTTCAGTCGTTAGTTCCTCAACTCTGTTGTTGCGAAATTAGAATTTACGTTTTTTTTTCTTCTATAAAGTTTGACCCTGTGATTTAGAAAATACTCAATAACTGTCAAACTTTATAGAAAAAAAAGTTATCTAGCTAATAATATTTTTGCTAACTATCTAAAGATCAGCTTTTAGTAAAGTGTCAATTTTATTTTCGTCAAGAATTTGATAATTGTTATTGTCAACATGATACTGAAATACGATTAAAATTTTGGCACATATTAAATTATTTCACAATACATATTTAATTATGCGACATTTTTTTGTGAACGTATTATGATTAACGAACTAATTTTGTAAAAATCATGTGATGTTGAAACAAATGAATGTTTTTTTTATTCAAATAAAATTTCATACGTAAACGTTTTTTCATTTCAAAATTGAGTTCTAACAGTTTTTTCATCAATTTATTTTTCAGAAAGTCATGATTTAAATAGATTGAAAATATTTTTTTGAATTAAGTGATGATTTCGACGATCAGTTTTGATATGAAATTTTTAACTCATTGATCTTGTTCTATACAACTTATTCCCGAAATGAAATTTAGTACAGTTTTATCAAAACACTGACGATCATCGCATAACATGTTCAATTAATCAAAATTTAACAGAATCATGTCACGTGATTCTAATGAAAATTTATGTGATTGTGATAACGAACAGAATAAATCTACCTTTAATTTCATATTCGGATTGCAGTAGGTAATTCATTTATGTGCAATAATGCAAATCATACAGAGCTTCAAATTAGATTGAATTTACAATGAATCTGCTATTTTCAAACCCTTCATAATTATACAGCTTACATTTCATCATGTAAAATGTAACGCATTTTTTTCAACTGTACACAATTTAAATACAGTTCGTTGGCTCGGAATGAAAATTTAATTCGCAAATTTGAATAAACCACATATGAATGTTGCTGCGATCGGAATTCGTTTGCTTATTGTTTATTCGCGAAATATTTCACGGTATTGTTGCTGCATAACAATGCGAAATTGTATTGAAAATCGCATGGTCAGTTTTGAATGCATTTTTCAGCACAAAGCCGTTTTTCTTTTGGGAACGATGAAAGTTTCAATTTGTTTCGGCATAAAAACGTTTTGCATAAATGCTCATGAATTATCGTATTATTCTTACGAATTGTGCAATTGCATTTTAATCTTCATTTTTGTACCTATTTTATACCTGATTTCATGTACCTACTAAAAATGTAATAAAAACTTCGTAAGATATCCAATTTCTCAATATTTTATTAAATATCTTCAAATGACTTTCTTATATCAACGATAGATTGAAAGTATCTACCTATGAAATTCAATTGCATTGCAAAAAGCTTATTTATACAATAAAAGCGAGCTCGATTGCGATTCGCCGGACCTGTTAATTTATTTAAAATTGTAATCAGCCGAAAATACAGAACGGAAGGTTATCTTTTGTCATGCAAATTTGCTAAACTTTGTGCGCGAATTCGAAATTGTCCGTCGCCGCAAAAGCAACACACAACTTTCGTACACTCTCCATATAAATCCTCGGGCGAAACTCGTTGATTAATCGAGAGTGGACCCAGAAAAGGCGAATTTGTATATTAAAATATCGTTGCAATCGAGGGATGAATGAATTTGTTGGCAGAATTCGAAATTAGACTTCGGTCTTCTTGGCTGAATTGAAAAATGTCGCTCGAGTGTCAATTGATAATTTCTGTTGTTTGTAATTTGATAAAGGTCGTTATTCACTATGTGGATTTGTCCATTATCTGTGCTCTTTATTGTTTTGTACAAATGTTTGATGTGAGATGCATTTTTGTTTGAAGAATGTTGTATAAAGATTAAATTAATTGTCTTTGTCTAGAGTTATGTTGCATGAAATATTTGCATGAATTTTTAAAGAATGCATAAAAGTGATTGTGAAAATAATCAGTTTGTGTTGTCTGGCATTATGTGTTTACTTTTCGATTAATGCTGTTCCATTTCCATAGTTTCCAAATGTCAATTCAGGTTAAATTTTGTTTGTTTCACACTGCTGATTAATTATTGCTTCGATCGATTTGGAAATTCGTCGAAAAAAAGTAGAGCGACTTAAAAACTGCAATTCTTAACTTTTTGTGCACAATCAAATGACAAACACTCATTTGAATCATTCGAAAAGAATTTCAAGTAAATCAATATTATATCAAATAACACAGAAATTCGTTCCTTTCAAAATTTTCAAAGAAACCCACACTTTTCTTCAAATGCACAATATTCTTTTATGCTCATTATCTTTACAATAAAAAAAAAACTCAATTGAAATTAACCAAACCCACTCGTCGAGACGAATTGAGAAAATTTCCGCGACTTTGTGGAAGATTGAACAAATATCCCACGACTTCCACTCTTTTATATTATGAATATGAATATGCTAATCGGATTAGGTCACCGACGAAATCGTACACCAATAACGAAACATATTAAAATTTCATCGAAATGCACAATCGACAATTTTATTATATTGTTTCGATACAGCGATTTCGACAGATACACACCTATTGACCGAGTTAATTGTCAAAATAGGCAGTTTTACACAACGATGATTAATAATTTGATCATCAGGTCGATTCACAAATTAAGTTAAAGTATCGAAGACAACAAAAATTGACACTTTTCTATCAGTGATGATTAATTATTCGATCGAAAATTAAAATCGAAGTCTCGAAGCCAGTTTTACCGTTGGATTCGCCTTCAGCGCATATAACCGAATATTGAATGAAAAAACCGAATAAAAAATAAAGAAATAACACGAATCGTTCACGTGGAACGTCTTTTAACATTTCACCGTAGAAATCGGCGAGGATTTACCATAAATATAAGGCTGTAATTTAACTTTGTATCGTCCATAAATCAAACGCTTCGGTTGCTCAGAGGTTCGCGGGCTAAGTTCAAGGTTGTGTCTGAATTATGCATGAGCGATTTTTGAGTTGTGGGATTTTTATTGAATTTTTACACGAAAAAACGACTTTTCCTAAAATATTTTAAGGTTCTACGATTCAAATTTTATTTCTGTGAAAATTAAAGTCATATCAAATTGCACATTTTTGTTGAGGAATTCGATAAATCGTTCAATTATTCAGTTATTACTTGAGTAAATAATTTACTTAAGTGATTAGTATTTAATTAAAAGGCTTTAATATGACTTTGATGATGAGTGTTGCTACGCGTAAAAACGCATTCATGTGCGGTAGGTGTGTTAAGTTCGAGTGAAAGTGTGGGAAGCGAATGAAATTCGCATAAATTACAAAACGTCTATAATTTATACTACGTTCCATATAAAAGTCGGTGAATTGAATAAAAGACGCATTAAATTATACGTGAATCGATTTCTAATAATTTTGCATACGTGTATACGCTGATGAGAGTTTAACGAGTTGCGTTTGCGATTTTTGAAAGAAATTTTCTGATATGTTGGACCATTCTTAAGATAAGTTTGTATTGATTTTATAGCAATGTGAATGTGCAAATATTTAGTTCATTGGGTATCGATTAAATGACAAGCTAATATATTTTATATATAACGATTTCGTTTAATTTTATACGATCTTCATTACAGCAGTGTGAAGTGTAGTTTAGCCCTAGCGTTAGATGGACTAAATTACATGAAAAGTACTGTTGTATATTTTTTAATGATTTGGAATAAACAACATTTCACAATACTTTGTTTTAAATCTGCATAGTGCTTCAAGTTATTCAAATATGAATTACATACGATCGCTATTTTAAAATTACTTTATCGTGTATCTGTATGCAGTTTTGTATGAAAGACCATCGACGACTTCAAGCATGTTGCAAATTCGAAGCAAATAAACTCAAAAAATATTAATTTAAGTTTCCTGCTATTCTTTTCAAAGAACTTTCAGCAGCAGCAACACTTTTATATCACAGCCATTTTGAAATACTGCAACATTTTAAGAACACTCAGCAACATAATCTTCGAAAGCAGCTCTCCGATCTAATCCTTAGCAGATTGCCAATTATACGAACGAATACAATGAAACTGTTCTTCACGTCTCCAGGATATGACCACGTTCGAGGATGGCCACGTCCTGGCACGTGACAGGTGCTCAGTACGACCAGAACGGATATGGAGTCGTGATACTGTCGCTATACTGACGCTGAACAGTATTTTTATACCGAATGAAATTTCTTTAGAACGCGCGACTTTTATTTCAGCACGGCTTCGGTTTCATTGTATCGAAGAAAGGTGGAGACTTTTTCCGTTCGGGGGGAATTTGATTGATTTCGAATCGTCGCTTTTAAGTCGATTGGTTTTCGTACATAGTATCAGTTTTCAATATATTTGAGGATTCTAGAAGTCAAAGGGTGTATGTGGCAATTTTGAGTCATTGAAGTTGAGTGCAGAAATAAATGCTGGATATGTTTATTGGGTTAGCTTCAAAAATGATAAGAATGGTTTCAGAATCTGATTTAATTAACATGAGTGAGAAATTGCTCTTCGCGACTAAAAATCAGACAAAAATTGACTTTATGTACCTTTCATTGATTCGTGATTTCATTATATTGATTCAATTCAACAGTCCTAGATTCTGTTATTGCATGATTACATTTGCATACTCGCTGATTTCAATATCTCTCTTTTTCATTCAAGTATCGATGTATTATCAGACCCTTTAAAAATTCCTCAATTTTGCTGAATTTCAATAGATATTCAAATCAGAATATAATTTTCTAAAAATTCATTGAAATATAATTATGCCCTTCGGCTTCTAGGATCCTCGTTTAGAAACAACTTATCGATCGATGAAAACATTCGACATTCGCCCATTAATATGAAAATTTCGTAAAATTTGACACACGAAAAAATGTCTTGCGATCGACCGAACGAACTGAACCGGTTCGTTCTTCGCGTTATGTTCATTGTCGACACACGACTGGTTCTCGTCGAAGAGGATCCATCTCGACTTTGGCGTCAATTGCGCAACTCTTTTATACTATATATTATATAAATTATATATGTATTCGTATTTGATTTTGCACTTCGTGTTTGGATTTCGTATTGTCGTGTTCGAATTCGACCCGAGGGGATATTCGGTGCGGGTGAAGGTCGGTCTCGGTCAAGGAGAGCGGTGCATGCGAGGATGTTGTGGTTTAGGTTTAGTTTTGATGGTTTTTTCTTATGTAATATACGTATGTTTGAGGCTTTTCGTGGAATTGTTTATGTGCGAGGTTCGGACGTGGAGATATCGAAAAAATAACGTATGGGTTTTTGTGTAAGATAAAATTCAGATGAGACGTAAATATTGTGTTGATTTTGATTCTGAATTAATTGAAAAATGTATTTTTTTTTTGTATTGAATGGGTTTATAGTTTCTGTAAATATTTAAAAAGTGATCAATCATGGTTCATAATATTAAATATTAAGATTCGCACTTGATCAATCAATCTTTATGAAAGAAACTACGGACCAATTCAGTGAAAATTCAGCCAAATTTACTATTGAAAGTGTCTAGAATTCTTCACAATGGTGAATATTTTGATTTTCTTGCATCGACTGGCTACTTCTATTCGATTCTATGCCTGTTCAATTAGTAATCTCATCTTGTAAATCAGGCTTAATGAAATCGAGCGAGTTTCACCATCGACGAATTCCTCAATTGCATTCGCTCACCGAATCAGAAACAATTGGTCTCAAGCACCTCATCCTCTTTATACGTATTTGTGAAGAACAAACCGCCCCCCAACATTTTCTCAATTTAATAACAATTCAAAAACGTCTCTACGGCGACAACGCATCGCTCGGCGTAATCTCGAATTTATATCATAGTTCCTTAATTGAATCACAATGCCGTATTCTATTGTACATTCGTATGTACAGCTCGCTTCCTTTTCATCCCGGCTTTTATGTCCTATAATAAAATTAGAACCACGAAACAAAACTATACGAAACACACTGCATATTTGAATTATTCAACGCCTCTCGATCTATCTTTACACGCGTACAAAACAAAAGATTGATTCACGGATTTCACGAAAGCGAACAACCGACACTAAAGCTGGACGTACACGTGTACGATTTATCTTACGATAGAGGAGAGTAAAGGGACTGAAGAAACCTTCGGTTTTATATTTGACGACTGAAAAGGCCAAGGGTACAAGTGACTTTTTTGTCGAAATTGAAATTGAAATACTGGAATCCTTTTGGTCTTTTCAGTTGTCATATTTCATTTCCTTCAGAAAGCACACAAATTAAATTGCTTTACATTGGATTATCTTTCAAATCTGAAAAATCGTCTGATGGTACAGACCACCAGTGTTAATAATGTTATGCTCTTAATAATTATGTGATTCGGTAATTCAAGTCTCTCATATGCTTCATGTGTCTCCAGTTTATAATAAAATGTGTTGTGTTGTAAAAAAAATCATTGAAATATAAATATTCGAAAAGAAATGAGAGATCCCAAGTGTCTTAACTCTTCCCTATCGTAAGATAAATCGTACACGAGTATGTCCACCTTTAATCAAATCTGACAGACTCACGTAGGTGTTCTAAAACATATTGTAATTTTGTAATCTTGTAATGTTACATTTTTAAAAAATTGTCGTCGAATGCAATGTAGGAAGTTGAACTCTAGCGATAGCCTCTCACGACTGTATCGTTATTTTTTCAATTGAGTCGATAACGTCGAATGTGTGTATTATTCGAGTGGTTCAATTAGATTTGTACAGTCACTGTGATTTGTCGACTCACACATATACGTGTATTTTCATCAATATGATGAGATCGGTTATCGTCGACGACTATTAAAATGCGATTTGGTCAACGCGTTCGAAATATTATACGTTCGCATCAATCGACAATTCTTTTCGCTTCATATATCCATAGAAATATAATATTATATAGTTCTTCTAATGGTGGATTCGTGCCGTTTGACGTTTTGAATTTCACCCGACACAATAATAATATAACTTTCTTATTTGGACAGAACGAGCATTATGTGTTTCGTTTCGTCATGCAACGGTTCAATTTCAAAATCTGCACGGAATCGGTCGTTAAGAGTTCGAAAACGAAAGCGGCTTTTCGATCGACGCTAATGTTTTATTACGTTTGTGAAAATTCGATTTTATTGCTTGTGCGGTTCTTATATTATATGGACGGTTCAGTACTTAATGTGATTAACTCCAATTATTGAAAAAAAAAAATTAAACTTCAAAACTCTTGATAATGTCTCAAATTTTCATGTGTAAAATAATAAAGATTTTAATTAAACGATCGAACATGTTTGACGATCGGATAATAAATCATTTATATTGGTGACAATTTTGTTTAATTTTGCACTTATGTGAATTCACTACATACGTAGCTCATTATTAACGATATTTGTTTGTTAATAATTACGATTTAAATGAATTTTGTGAATGCATCAAATACGTTTCATCGTTTTTTTCAACTTTTCGTTTCGTTGTGTTAATCACGTTGTGCACTGAACAGTTCATATTCCGATTCTTCGATTTTTTTCTTAAAAAGCTTTCATGAAAACAATATTCGATTTTCAATATTGAGTGAAGGTTCATTAAAAAAATATTTTTTTCCACAACACAAAAGTCGCCTATCGGTCATCAAGCTTCGTGATAAATTGCTAATGTCGCGAACAAATCGCGGCGTTTTGAATATTTTTAAGCTCTCGTCGAAAACTTTATTTTTTCCCTTCTTTTTAGCCTCAGCATGATGAATCGACTAGTCGGGGGAGTATTTTTCAAAAAATTCTTTTGTATCGCTCCAACATAAAGTGCGGAATTATCCTTTAGGCAGGTCGCTCGTGATCCGCGAAAGGAAAATCGACAAAGAATAAAAGGCTTTCTTTCCTACATATAATAATATGTATGTAAAAAGTACATATATTCAGGATACAACATAAGCGATCTGCTCTCCGTTTCGCCCAAACAAAATTTTCTTTTCACGTCCCTCGAATATTTCCCTTTTTCATAAATCGTCTTTGTCGTCCGCTTAAAATATTTACCGCCCACTTCTGTTCGTTAGAAGCTGAAATGAATAAAACAGCCGAAAACGAACCTTCTATAAACAACTCGATTTTCGATGTGCTTATCCTTCGAATTAGGGTACACTAGCGACTCGAATCCTTTTTGCCGTAGTTCGATTAGTTCAAGGAAGCTTTGATGAATTTTCTTCGGTCGAAAGTTGAAATTGGCGAAATTTACATTGGGATATCGGCTTCGGTTACAGTTTCGCAACATAAATATTATCCGTTCTAATTACACAGCGATAATCCTTTCGGTTCTAATCCCGAATGTTTGACTAGAGCTTTTTATAGCAGATGAAGCGAAAATTAAACATTGAACGTGTTTAGTAAATAAATATGGTTTATTTGATGGCATATGCGATGTTTGTTTAGAAATAAACAGAATTGAATAAGTAAGTTTGTGTAATTTTATATTTATTCGTAGAGTGTATCATTATATTTAAATAATGATTCAATTTAGATAGCATATTTTTTATATTATTCAGTAAATTTTTGTTCTGCTTAGTATGTGTTACGGGTTTGTATGATGACCAATCCTAAGATATCCAAGATAGATCCAAGTCATAGAATAAAACAGTTGTATAGAATATGTAGTTATGAATATTTGAAGAAACTGTCAAAAAAAGTAAAATATTCCATTACTTTTTCCAATCATTCGAGAAAGCTTTCATTTTTTATTTTCTCCATCGATAAAATTCTTCTGGTCACCGCAATGACATATTCGAAACATTCTTACGCAAAACACATAAAATACGAAACTTTCCACATTTGTATAGAATATTTCGTACACACATACGTATATTTTATTCGAGATCGTACAGTTGACGATATTGAATTTCTATCGGAACGGAACGAATTTGATATATCGGAACACGTACACGATATCGTTCACCTTACGAAATAAAAAGGACACTACACGCAAAACCCCGAAGGACAACATACGCATTTATATTTCACATATGAGTAACTCAGAAGCCTAGGGGTGTAAGTTATAGATTCGAATCATTGGAGATAAGAAAAATGAATCTATATGTTACTGTTAATGACGCGTAAATGTAAGTTTACTTTGTCTATGGTAATTCTGGTATAGATGGCCATATGGGAGAACATGGTCAACGACATTTTTTTTTTGCCGAAAATCGGAAATAATCATTATTTTTGTATGTCCTGTGATCATTAGACATCCTACTTGATAGCAAAATATAATAATTATTGCCAATTTTTGAAAAAAAACGACCGCCAACCATCGTCTTCAATATGGCCATGACAAATTTTTCTCATAATCAATATAAGTTAACAAGGTCATTAACGAATTTTTCTTCACTTACATCCCTTGGCTTTCGAGACCCTCATATCATTTTATAAATATAATATACATTGTTTTGATCGGCGGAGCGGTTAATTCGCCGAGTAAATCCGATTGGATTATAATAGAACTGCCGCATCTCCTTCGGCTCATTAGACAACAATGGCTGTTCGCTCTCCCCCTTTTGTCGTTCGTGTGCGTTGTGGGTATTGTCCCTTATATTATATATGTATTATTGGACGAACGATCTTCATGGGTTCAACGGTTTCTTCGTCTTCGGATGTATGTAAGGGGATGTCGGAGATTCGCTCGAGTGGTGTATCGACGCTTGATTGGGTTCTGCGTTTCGTTTGAGTGATGTTTTCGAGTGTTTTTTTCTTTTTTTGGGGGAAATTTAACTGTTTAAGGTTGGAATCTTATGCGTATGATACTTTATAGATGCACGATTGGGCTCTAAGTGCTGTTTGGGTTGAGTTTTTTCATTGATATTGCGAATCTGTCACTGTTTAGGGATGGAATCTTATGCAGATGAAATGTTTCAACTAATCGTAAGCTTAATAAGAGATGCAGTGATACATGGACCTTGCTAATTATTGAATTTCTTGCTAGAGTCTAGTTAGAAAAGATGAGTTTTTCCCCTAGTATTACGTCTTTGGATTATGGTTATTTTTAAGTGATGTTTTTTCTGGTTTCAAGTGTTTTTAAAATCTGTTGATTTTCAGATGTTGAAATTTTATGCATATGAGACTTTTAAGTTAAGTGTTATAACGGTTGTTTGATAGATATTTGATTGTTCAATTAGGTTCAGTATTTTTATCGTTATTTAGGTAGCTGTTTTACACTTACAATTAGTCATCGATGCTTATTTAACTTTCTCTGCGCTGTAGATTATTCTTTTGAGTGACTGAATGCATCGATGTGATCACAAAGGAACGTATGAATTGGAAAAGTGTAATACATTGTGAGCATTAAGTGATTGAAACATGAGTGGTAAACGATGATATCAATATAATTTGATAATAGAGAAAATAAGATGACAACTCATGTTTCATTGATTATGTCAAAGCGCATTGAAAATATTGTACAAATAGAAATTGTGAATATGGAATGAAAAAAAAAATCAAATCCGCTTGTATTTTTGTCGTTTGACGATTTTTCGGTCGTGATTTCGATTTTTGTGTGACTGTTGCCTATAAAAGTCGTTTGTTCCACATTTTTGTGTCACTATTAGTGTCACATAACTGCACTCTTTCCGGTGCATTCTGTTCGTTGTCTTGTTCTTAGAGATTGTGCAATTTTTTATTCAAACAAAATTGAGCAGAATAAGCAACACAATTTTTATTGATAGTTTTCTTATTCATTTGACTCAACAGTCAGTTTGTTACTGTTTCGATTTTAATGTTATGAAGTTATCTAATTGTAGTCAAATATAATATTCTGTTATTATGATATTATGCAGAGTATAAATTCATAAGAAATATGTATGCTTAAAACACGATCGTTTTTCTGTTTCAGAATTTAAATGTAATATTTCATCACTGTTTGTATAATAAATAGGTCTTTCGAATTCAGATTAACTAAAATATTCAGACTCTCTTAGTCGAGAAACTTTGCGTGTATAACAAATTCGATGTTGTTTTAGCTAACGATGTTTTTAAATAATTACATAAACGTCGTTTTGTTTTGATTTGTAATTACATACGAAATTAATACAAACCTGTTATTTTCCTCAAAAACTTTTTGTGTGAAATTTCAACAAAATTCAACAAATCAGTCGTCAATTAACATTAAAGTTCAAACAATATTGTGATAAATTTATAATTCTTTGAATTTTTATTAGAAAAAAATCCCGAAAGATTAGTATGATATTAAAATTTACTTTGAATAATTACAGTGGTACCGCATGACACCTTGCTTTTTCCTAAGAAATACGATCGTTAACTTATCTCAAACGTAATTGACCTTTGCTCAAAAACTAGTTGTAATGTAAACAATTTTTACGACTTTGTTTTATTTAGACGATTTACAAGATAAGTGAAAACACCATAAAACTTCCTCGCGATGCAATTATTATATTTTCATACGATAAATCATAATACATTTGACAAGTTAAACATCGCATTTCACGCTCACTGATCAATTCGATTTTCATGATTACTATCCGATATAATTATGTAGCAAAAGACACGCATTCCGAGCGAATGTTGCGTATAATTAGAAAACGTTCGAATAATTAAAGAAAAAAAATTCATACGAAGATACATATAACAATTAATCGGACATGCTTTCTTAAAGAGGAAACGTTCAGGAAAACGCTTTTCCTCATTTTTCATGCGTTTTTCATTTGTGCCATTTTTTTGTCATCATCATCGACCGATTGTGAGATGTCGTCTCTTTTCAACGAAACTCTTTTCATCTTCGCAAAACAATACTGTTTTTTTATAACCTCACAATGGCGGTTATTGTTCTTGCGTCGCTTCTCTCGCTCGGATGTTTTCAATTTTTTTTTTTACAAAGTTTTTTGTACGTTCGTGTGTATTGTTTCTATGATAATCGACGATCCTTGTATCGAAAGTCGTCGGTGTCGACTGATTCGAAAAAAAGTGTGATTGTCGATTCGGAAAAAAATATGCGATTGTCGATTCGAATCGTCGGTTTCGTTAATAAAATTGGAAATTAGAAAGGTTTTTTTTTTCGTTATTCACTGATGTGTTGTTGTTCTACAAATTGTGCAGATAATCTGTACAAATGTCGACAAATTTCGTGTAATTCGATTATATTTTTTTCAGAAGTTTCATTATACGTGCTAGGGTTTGAATGCGTGCGTGTTCGGCGTAGTTAAATTTCTCATTACTGAAGATCATTAGGATTATTACCATAATTTGATAAAATCAGCTGTGTGTTGGTTTTTTTTCAGTTATAGAGAAAATACACTTTTAATTATCAAAGGAATCCAGTTTGGTTATTTTGAATGCGTTCGTGAGTTAAGTGAATGAATATTATTGGGCATCAGATTTCTTTTGATGTCGAAGTATTTTTGTTTTAATTATCGTTATATTTATGTTCGATCTGTAATAAGATAATTGACATTTATTTTTATAGTTTAACGTTATAGCAATGCTTGAAGTCGAAAAATATAACTTTTTTTATAATTCAATAAAAAAAGTTGACTTAAAAAAATCTTGATTATAATATCACACATAACAAAGTGATCCATCAATTCCTTCATTAATAGAAATAAATTCATTTCATTTTTAATTCGAACCACTCCTTATGGCTTTTCATTTGAATATTCGAATCACGCGATTGTTATAAGAAAATCTACCCTCTCTATAAAAACAAAACCCTATCGCTTTCCCCATCGAATATTTCAACTCGCCGTCACATTTTTCACAATTTGTCGACTCGAAACGCGAATTTTAATTCGAAATCGTATTTTTTCTTACCACATGCAATTAACAAGCTCATATTTTCCGGTCGATTTGTCGTCTTTAGCACCGAAAGAGTCAGCTCCCCATACATACCGTTTGCGGTCGTCGACGTTTTAAGTGGATCGTTGTTTCTCAACGCTTTCCCCGACGACAATTTCAGGTGTCGACCACCTTTTTTCCACTCGTTTTCGTATGGGAAAGTCGCGAAAATAGTTTTGAGAAAATTCTGCGTCATTTTAAGATCGATTTGTCGCCGAGAGTTGTATAAATCAGTCGTAAATGTTGGTCGTTTTTAATGCTTCGATATGGTTGTGTATTGAATTGTGATTGTGGTTATTGGTTTTCTGCGAATTTTATAGATTTCAGACTTTGTTCTATGCGTGTCGTGTGAGTAATAGATTGCGTGATTCGATATGAAAAACTAATGAGTGTTTTGGAAAATTTTGTTTGTAAGTTTTATTTGATCTCATATCTATTGTATAGTATTATATAATGAGTCAATTTCATTATTAAAAATAATTGTTGAATGATTGAATCTTGTATTTTGTGTCACGATTTCGAACGAAAGGAAAATTGTATACTTATCGATTTATTTTACTGCTATTTTTCATAAAGTACGTACGAACAGCTCATTCGTTTTTTACGAACCTATTTTTCTTATCAGCGTCATAAGAGTTCCATTTTATGAACATCAACGAAAAAAAGCATTCTGAATAATTTAGAATTTTCACACCAATTCCACTCAACACTCATATATAATTTCCCACATTTCTTCACAAAATCAAGCAAACACCAAAACCAGACTGAATTTTTTCCACATATGCGTAGTTCTCTCGTTAAATTCTCTATCTTTTCGCGCCTAGAGCTACGAAAAATTTACCGCAACCCTCTCAACTCGACGCATCTCTTTGTCGATCTTTATAGGGGCGGAAAAACACATTTTGCCCGCTTTTTATGCCCGACCATAAACCGGGAATAAAATCCGGCGAGGCCTCTCGTTTCGATATCATCAAGACTCGAAAAAAAAAATAAGAAAAAAGCGCGTACATATATCCATTATTAATTTAGGCGATTGTCGTCGTCGCAGCCTCGGAACGATCCACTTTGCGACGTTCGTGTTCTTCGACCTCGTTTTGCGTGGATGTGGCGTGTTCGATACGTGATTTAGCTGCAAGATGAGAGGATTTCTGATTAAAATTCTGCAAGGTTTTTTTGATATGTCCGATTCAGATGTTCGAACTTTGCTCGAGATGTTTGATGTTGAAAAGACTGAGTTTTGTCGCGTTTTGTTATTGTTTGTTTGAGTATTTTTAGGTTATTTTGTATGTAAATGGGAGTTGTGATTTTGATTTTTTAAAATTCTCAAGAATTTTCAAGAAATAGTATATATTTTTTTTCGAGAATTCTCGAGATTTCAACCGCTGAGTAAGCGAATGAGTTATACGTTCGATGCTTGATAATTATGTAACACAAATTGTATTAATGGGTGATATTTTAATCGACAGTTTGATCGTTTAATTTTTTAATAAAAAACGTATAATGGAGTATATTCGAACCTAACTGACAATAGAAATACTATCATCAAGATAAACTTTGTGAAAATTATATTAAATAGAACTTACAATTGATTTCATTTTCGTTGATATAACAATGTATAAACTCGTAAAATATAAAGTGTTTTCAAAGATATGATTTGAATTAAACTCGTTTTGAATATGTGTGTGAATTTTTCAACAAATATTTTTATTGTGTGTATTCTTCCAATTATAACATTTGGGTTATGAGGTTGTTCAGCATTTTAATAATTTTATTTTTCTATTAACAAAACAAGCTTATTTCAACATACCAACGTTGAAAATATTAAATAACCTCATATCGTTGAAGAAATAATGCAAATATTTAATCATCTCTCACGATCGAAAACGGAATCGATTCTTTGTACATAATAAAATAAAATAAAAAATGAACAACAACAACAACAACACAGTTGCGTGACGTGGACGCTTTCGTTTTTCGTTTCGGGGCTCGCGTGCCACCGTTCGACGACCGCTTTCGTTTTGAACTTGGCAATGATTTCTTGCGAACGCTTAACGCCGCGTTATTTTTTCCCTCTTTCAACAACGCGGCCACTTTATTTGACGCCATCGACAGCCAAGTGGCGTAAGTGACATGATCGTGATTTCGAGAAAAACTGCTTAAAATTTGAGCTCGTACCTATATTTTTGCACTAGGAAAACAACGAGTGATATACAGTAGGTCCTAGACTATGGACTGTCAAAAATCTGCGGAATAAAGATAGATGTATGTTCCTATTTCACGCAGCTCTAGTTAGAGGACTAATTGTATCTCACAATCAGCATAGTTTGCCATCAATCATTAACATGACTAGATACAAATTTTGTCATTCGACAAAAAAATGTCACTTATTCCACTTGGCTTGACGTCATTTCGAAGCCGGTCGGACGACGTTCATATAATACTTCGTTTCTTCGGGAATGTCGATGATGGAATCTCTCGGTGGTTGACTTTTGGTTGATTTCGATGTTTGGTCGATGATGATGATGGGACAACCATTCAATGTCTTCGTGTGGTTGTCGATTGTTATGTGGTGGTTGATGGTGGGTGGTTGGTTGAATAATTATTTTGTGGTTGGTGTTTGTCGATGATGATGTTATGGGTTTGTTGTCCTGTTGATTGTATGGTAATTCAGATTATTCTGTTATTTTTTGGAATTGTGGGAATGTGTTGATAGATATTTTGTATAATGTTGGTTTGTCTAGAAATATTGGATTCCGGGGATTTGTAGCAAATACCTTTTTGAACTGCTTTGCTTTAGATAAGCACCGTTCTCTAAATAGACTTAATGAAATTTGTAATGATTCTAATCAAATCTGCTAGGACGATGGTGTAGATCTGACTAAAAGTTATTCTATTCTATTCACTGATAGAAACATTTACCAAATTATGTGTTATTTATTGACCAATAGATTTTCTTATTAGGTGAAATTATATTTTTAACTATTAATTATTTAATTTTCAATCTAATATTAATTGAAAATTAATTTATATTGAACATCATTCATAGTCAAAATTTCTGTTATGTTACGCACAATGAGTTTCTTAAGAGTCTTATTCAATTTCGAGACTTATTAAATTTTGAGAAAATTTTCTGTTTCGGTTTAACAATTGTTAAGTTTCTGAAGTGTCCTTTCAATAATATTATTGTTTGCTTAAAAGTTTTCGTAATAGGTTAAGTTGCATTGAAATTTTCTTATTATATAACATAATGAATTTTCCGAAGACAATGCTTTAACAGTCCTTCTGTCGTTATAAGAATCGTACTTACCAAAATTTAACATCATATTAAAATCATGTTTACGTACATATACATTCATTAGTAAATATACGTTTTTAATGTACTTTTTTTATATCGAAATCAACGTGAAAGGAAAATCGAAACGAGCCATCACTAAATTGCATCTCGTATACGCCAGAGACGAAAATCACTTGTTTTTCATTGCAAATGCCATTTCCTTAATTACGAATCGTCTAACGACCCTAGACCGCAGCTGTTACAATGAGCCCATCTCGATCCTCACAGCCTATATTATACATACACATATACAAATATAACCCAACCTAATCATCGAAGGTCTCGCTTCGATTCCTGACGAAGATCGGACCACCAACTTACAAAGTGGATATTAACCGAAGCAAAGGGGACGATGTTTGACCGTTTCGTTCCGTTCCATCGAATCCAGGTCGCATATTGCGAAATGTACGTTCGAATTATACGATTTGGCTTTTAGGGATCGCCTGATTTCCCAATGGGGAGGCTCGACATAATGAGACTCGTGGATTAAATGAGGAGGATTTGAAGAGTGTCGAATTGCGTATGAAGAGGAGTTTAGAGGTCGAGGGTCGAGATTTGGTTGAGTCGGAGCGTTTTGGAATTTGATGAAATTGGGATAGTTCATGGTAGAAATTATAGTTGAGATGGTAACGAGACAGATCTAGATACGCAAGCTATGTATTAGAGATGTGACAGAAGGGACGCTCTTCATTTATTGTCTTCAAAATTATTGTTTTACTTGCTCTAGTTCTCTGATTTAGAACCATAACGCAAATAACTTCTAGCTAAGTACTAGCTTGAAAAGATGAGCGTTCCCCCTAATACTACATCTCTGCTGTATGCCCATTTCATTTGGGTATATAGATCTTTGTCGTTGGTATCGCAACTGATGTTTCTAGTGTGTACTAGACTTAATGTGTACTAGTTGAGTGGTTAAGCAACATTGTTAATGTCATTTTGTATTTTGGTTTTGTGTTAATTTATTTTTTCTTTAAAGCCATTTTCAGACGTTTGAAACTAGTAATTTTATCATTAGTTAAGCTACTTAACCGTAATGAAATGTTTTCCCTTATAAAGAATTTAATAGCTTTTGCTGCTAACTTAAAATTGAATGATCAGACCTAACTATTGCAAAGCGTATTTTTTTCGTTTATAGAATTCAACAGCTGGAACCAATGCTCATTAGTAACAAACTGTTAACTTACAATTGAAAAAACGAGCCGTAGATGATACATTTTAATTTGCTAATATCGCTCGGAGAAAGTTGAACGATATATTTTTTTAATACGGAATCACACGACGTATTGGAAAGATCAATCCGCTACGCGAAATTAGACTTTCTTTTATACTTACTTCCCTATTCACTTTTTTATTTTTGTCTTTGTGTCAACGTCGCGTTATCGGCGGATCTTTCAGATTGGAATTTTTCTTCTTTTTTCTTCTTTCGGCCTACTTTTTTCTCCTTATACCATTTTCTTTCACTTAAGGTCATCTGCGAGGTGAAATTGGAAAAGATGATTCGCTATCGCTTTCCTCGCACCGCCGAAGTTTCCGCGTACATTTTCTCATCAAAGCGAACCTTTATCTCGCCCACATTACGAGTTTAACGCGCAAATATTCTTATCTCAATCGAAATCGACGATTTTTCATATCGTCGAAACGGCGCTCGTTTTCTCTTATGGCTTTAAAAATCGCACAGTGCAGCACTTTCCGACTTTTAACATTATGATAAATGCCAGAGATAGTTTCGATGGAGCCATTCGTGCCGTTTTGCATCGGCAGTTACACCGAAATTATATCAGTTTTATAGAGTGGACGAGTGCACTCGAAGGATTAACTCGCTCGTACTCGACCGAAATGGAAGCGTACAACGTTGTATGTCGGTTCTATAATATTGTATGTAATGCAAGAGGCAATTGCGGTCGGCAAACCGAGTGGAGAATAGCGATTTTGTATAAACACACATTTAATCGCGTTTCTTCCATACGAACAGGTTCGCTTCGGCTGATATGGCGGAGTTGAACCAGACGCTACGGTGAAGCCACGTGTGCTCGATCTCAATACAGACGACTCGTATGGAAATGTCATATTTCATGTAATTTAATTCGTTTTTGAATTATGGTATTTAAATTGTAGTGGAAGATCGCTATTCGTATGCACTTCGACCCAGGATATAGTATGAATGGCGAAGTTGTACGAATGGTGAAGAATTTTTTCGTATACATTATTGTGAATTGAAAAAAATCGTTCCATACTCATAGCACTGTTATCGATGAAAATAATGAAAAAAATAGCTTAAAGTTTAAAAGGTTTTGTAAGCATGAAAAGGCATTGTACGAATTTCGAGTCGTACGAATAGTAATACATACAAATAGCAGATTTTCAATGTATTATAGAATTAAAAAGTTTTGTATAAAATACATAGTAGATATATCTAATTGAATCTAATTCTGCTTAAACTTTATACGCTTACTTCGCACTCCAGACTAACCTTTAATACTTTTAAAACATCTTAAACCGCTCCAGATTAAATTGTATCTTAGAGTTGGACCGCCTCTACGAGCGTTTAATACGAAATTTTTTCCCTCCGAAATTCACTTATATCCCCAAAGAGGCGCTTCTGTCCAGAACTATCTGAACACGTAGACAGAAGGGAGCAAGGTGCTCTTTAACGAGTTTCCCCTTCCATTAGTGGAGCGTTAAAAACTCACCCTGGAACCTTTGTGTTTTCGCACAGCGGCGAAGCCTCGGGGCCATTCTAGTCTAGACGAGTTAACTCCCCTAATGCCACTTAAACTCGGGTGCAAATGAACCCCTCTCTGCTCTGGCGCATTGTCCTCTTTGGGATGCGAAGATGCTTCCACCAAAACTGCATACTCGACCCTAGGGATAAAGGATCCCTTTCAGTCGGGCCTTTTCTCGGTTGGGTGCTAGATTAAATTTGGGCTTGAGTTTCGTGTGCGATCTGTCATTAAAATTCTTAGTTGTTTTCGTAGGATTGACGCCTAGGAATGTTGAACGCTTGTGCGGAATTGTGAAGGGTTGGTTGGGATATGTGCATGAGGAAAGTGCGGTAGTTGTGAATGTTTTTGTTAAATTTTGATGGCTGCACTTTTCTTATGAGTTGCAAGATTGGTTAACTGGGAACAGTAGATAGTCAACTTAACTAATGTTACCATTAAATTGAAATCAGATAGGTGAAGTCAATGCTCTGTTCACATAACAAGTGTTTTACGTGGGTTTCAATAGGGAACTCATTGCACGCAATGGGAATTCTGAAGATGTTAAACTGTTTAAGGCAAAAAAAAAAACATGCTCAAAGTTCCCTATCGAAACGTGCTTAAAACGTCTGTCATATGGAGAGGACCTAACTAACTACTGTCCACTTGACTGTTTATTCTCCTCAGTGTGCATCAACATGTAATGTCTGGGGTTCACATCGATCTATTTGACTTTCTACTGTCCTCAGTATGAACGAACCATAATTGATCCCATCTAATCTACTCATATCATAATTTTCGAATTCTAATTTCTGAATTGTATTGTCGTTTAAATCATGCATTTCAGTCAAAGTTGTCGATTAAAGACAGGAATGAGTCTTTGAACACACTCGAGTTCTTCAACGGGAAGTAGTGGGCGATTCGTCTGCATTGTTGTGTTGCCCACGTTTGTAACATTCACGTGGACCATTCTAGTTAATCGTATGCAAACAACGGAAACTTTTTAATAGGGTGTGTGTGAATTGAATTGACCCGCAGGAGGTGACATTGAAACTTTGACGCGAAACGATGTTCTTCGTCATTCGTGCTTTTCCATCAAGTGCACAATAATCGAGGTGTGCTTATTGTGAAATTTGTGTATTGTGCTTGTTAGTTTTGACGTAGGTAATTGTCATATCGCGTGACTGTGTAAACAGCTATCGTGAACTTCCTTTTCAGTGGAATGTATATTGATTATTGCTTCGACATTGTGATATATTGATTGCGAGATTATGCTCGTTTCATTGTTCGTTAGTCGCTGTCACGTTGAATTAGATATGTATCAATTCAATAATAATCTCGAATTGTATTTTTATGTCGCAGGATTCACATTATGCATGAAAATTGCAGTTGCACGTGAAATATCCCAACATTTGTCAATGCAGCCAATATTATACGTGTTGTGTTTACGTATCGAATTGAATAATAACGTTGGCTGCATTGACAAATGTTCATGAAACTGAAATGTTCACGCATTCTGTAAACTCCTGGTATATTTTCTCATACGTCGTATGAAATTCGTGATACACATTACGAGCTTTTAATACGAAATCCGTGTATTATCATCTTGCGGATTCGCGAATGTGTGGAACGCTTTAACAATTAATGTTATCTTTATGAATTATAAAAATCGCACGTATTCGGCGACGAAACAGACAAGGTAGGAAGCGTCAAAAAGCCAATTTCGTTTTACGACTTTGATGTCGTAAACTCGCGTCGAATAAAATATTAACAGTTTCGTGCGAAGGGCCTCGAATCGATAATGTACAACTTATTGTTAGTTCAACAACTACGTGTGCTGGATCATCGAAATTTTATGTGAATTTCCCCATATACAATCCCAGACCGCAAACTTCGATACTTCAATAAATATCCGATGCGAATCACTCAATCATATCGAATCGCAAAGGCTGTTTCGTAGAAGTGAATGATACGTCTTGACAATGTTTGGTTGTTCAGTGCACAGTGTGACTAACTCCACTTATTGAAAAAAATACTATATAAAGTTCTTCGACATTCTTATTTCAAAAAGTTGAGATTATCATTTCATGCTCTGGCGCGGATTAATCGGCTATCGAACTTAAAACGAAAAAAGCGCTCTTCCAAAAAACCCAAAAAGTATTTATCCAACTATCAAAAACGGTTGTCTCATTTCGTCCGCAAATATTCTCATTTCTTAAGGACACATTTCTCGGTTGTCTTAGATGAATCCGAAACGTATTATTCCTCTAAGAGAATTCGCTTCCCATTAGAGTCGAGTCTCGGATCAAAAGCGATTACCTTCACTCGACTCTGAGGAACGCAATATGTACATGCGTAATACAATTATTATCAAATTGAGTTCTCGTTCTCCAGTCGACTCATGCAGGATGACATTAAAATATAACAGACGACCTGTATGCGTATTATGCGTGTAAGTATATTACGCATGAACGTATGAAAAATCCCGAGTTGATTCGATTAAGCGTTCGAATATAGGAGACGTGCGTAAAAATAGAACGCTTTGAACGAACTGATTTTTGATCCTGTTTTGTGGGGGGTTTATTATATAGAATGATGTGAGTTAGTATGGTAAGAAAGAGTTTTATATGTTTTCAGACAGTAGAAAGTATAAAATTTGAAATATATGTAGAATTTAATCATTCAATTCGATCTGGGAAGAGAGACACGTTGAGGGGTGATTTTTTATTATCTTCCTCCACTCATATGCCAAATTTTATGAAATTAAAAAATCGACTCATTAGCTGTTCTATACGCTTATTTATTTCTGAACATCATTGAATTCTGAGAACTTCGCTCTTGTATCACTTATACGACTTAGCAAACGTCTTTCATGAGGATGGAGCGGTTTACCGTCGCGTTATTAGATAATTGACATGTGACGCATTCGTTCTATCAACAACAATTATTCAAATGTGTGCAAGACGAATGTCAGCGTCCATTAGACATCAATTTTTCAATTTTGCATAAAAAGGCCATCCACCTGCTTCCACAGAAGTCTTCGGTCACAACAATCGACGACCCGTGTAATTGGCACGAAGAAGGAGCAGAATCGTTCCTGGTCTTCTGAAATTGGCAGAGTTTGCTCCGCGAACAAAGAACGTGGCTCTATCCAGTTTCTCGTACAGAGAAGCAGTCGATTGATTGTGGCTGGTAACAATCGCGAATGATGGTGGATATAGAGCTGTGAGTATAGGTATTATGTTGGGGGAGCTTCGTTATTCGAGGAAAATTTTAACAACGCTTTTGCTTCGGAAACGGAAGCTGGAAAAGCGTCAGAATTCAGCGATTGCTCTGGCTTTGTTCTCGTTTGCGGCTCTTGCATTTCTGTGTATGTACAGTGAAATTGATACTGCACAACAGTTAGATATATGTCTATGCTGCATTTTCGATATGAATTGAAAAATCTATTTTGAAATCTGCATTGAAAACATATTTTTTGTATCATTAATTCGATCATTGAGTCTCAGTTTGCCAAATGCACTCGAGTAATAAAAATTCACGAAATATACTTATGTGCAAAATCGAATATTTTCTCGTGGGTGTAAGCGCTTTTCGTCTGGGAAGAAAACCGCAATAGCGCGACTTCTCATCTCAAGAATGGGAAACATATAAATTTAATTTGTTTGCTGTAGTCGCGATGGCACTTTCACGTAATTTCTACGCCGCGGAAAAATCTATGGTCCCATTTCGCATCTCTTTATTCGAACACCATAACGAATTTTACAGCTTTCAACTCTGAAAGCGTCTCGAGTTCGATACCGAGACGTTTAATTCGATGCGGTTTGATATTTCGACTTTTTTTATACGTAGAGATGAAAATCTTCGACATTCCTTCCCGATTCGTATATTTGCTTTGAACGAGAGTTCTTACGGATTTTCGCTCTCTCACCGTCCTCTTATATTGGCTCGGTATACCTATTATGTTTGTTATCGTTATATCGCCATTCGATGATTGTTTCCGTTAATGTGGAGATTTAGCGTTCGAGATGTTGATCTTGCGGAGCGAATTCATTTTCGGCTTATGAAAGAGACGATTACGACTAATGTTTTTCGCTAATATTCGCCAGAATCAGATCAATTGTTCTCTTCTCTCACGCTATAGAATTAACGTCGTAATCGAATTTATAGTTGTATAATGTCTTGAAATACATATATTATTTTCAAAAATATATACAAATAACATTCTTCATAGTATTTGTACAATTTTTTTCTGACTTCCGCATGACTGATATGCCTTTCGAAGGGACTTTGCTTATCAACTATTGTCACAGCCGCTTATATATGACATTTTTTAGATCGAGGAATAAAAAAATATGGCCAGTACTTGAAATTTTTCAATTAGAGTGTGAGTTAGAATTACGGGATTTAAAAGTTCATTAAAAAGCGTAACAAAGCCTTAAAAGAGGGATGCACTAAATCTGAGATTCTAAGATTCTTATTGAATCAATTTTAGATGAATTATAAAACTGAATATTTTGGCTATTTAATTTAACTATTTTGATCTTTCTGCGACTGTTAAAAGTGCAGAAAATTAATATATTTGCTGACTTTCGGGACACACTTCGTAAGTCGTTCTCGTTTGTGTATTTTTTTTTGGTTTAATTTTATTTCAGCTCGATCAATAGAATGTCTGAAAAGAGAACAGAGTCGAATGTATCTCGGTCTCGTCGTTGCAATTTATTTTTGTTGTGCTCTATCACGGACAGACGTGTAGTACGTTTTCATTGAATTGAATTCGCCGTCGGAATCAATTCCTCTGTCCGGCGTCGAGCCTCATTTCAGTTATAACGAAACTTTTCCGTTATTCCATTATTTGGCACTCTATTACTTTTCGATCTCTAATACACTTCGACGTACGTAAGAATAGTTTAAAGCTTACGTTGTTGCATTATCGACCGAAAAGTCTGACTGTTTCGCTGAATGATTGATGCGTTTCATTACTTTCGAGATTGTCCTCGGTATCTTCGATGATTAATGTATCTTAATTGCCTTCTCTGCATTCTTTACGGTTAATTAAGAGTATTTCAACCTTTTCGAAATGAATGAATGGAAAAAAAAAATGTAGATATCGAAACCTGAGATTGTCGATTCCGGCATCGACGATGCATACGATGCAATTCTAAAACGTCCAATTTTTCGATTGAAGCATTTTTTCGGAAAAAATCCAATCATGACTTTTCCTTTATTTTCATACGTTCGAAACAATTTTGTCCACGTATGATTTTTTTCAAATTGAAACATGCACAATAATAAAAGTGGAAACACCCCGACTGAGACGTTATAAAAGAAAGAGATCAACAACCATTCAATTATTTGTGTGCGAATGCAACAACATTATGCGCCCCCCTTGTGTAATTTCTTCACTCGCACACAAAAATTGAATTAATTGGTTCTCTTTCTTTCATTTATTAAGTCTCAGCTAGTGTGTTTTGCTCTTAATTCATACACACAAGTATAAAAACATTCGATTTTTCACCAAAAACATATCGTTACGCTAGAACGATTCAGCGCAGTCATCTTCGAAACGACTTCACGGTACGTGGCGACGACAAAAGACGTCTCAGACACGACAATTTTTTTTCAAAAAAAAAAAAACGAACGGAAAAATATCGGAAATCAATTAGAGGGTGATTAGACGTGTTTGGCGCACACGTCGAATTTCCACGTTCCAATTTCGATTGTAATTGCTTAACCCGGTGCACGTGTCGTTCGCTAATCACGTCTGTTCTCGTTCCCTACGGGTAATCAAAGGGCTTCTGGTTAACGAGTGAGGGTCGACGATATATAGAGCGATCGTGACAACCCTTTGCCGATTCGGGAAAATGTCGGAAAAGTCGGGAAAAATGCATTTCGGCCGCCGGAAAAGTCGACGCCGAAACGGCTTTCGATTAACGTTTACGCCGCAAACAAAGCGCTCTTTTAAAGCTTTTTATTTTTCAGGAGGTCCATTTTGGCTTTGTACGGAGTGTGAATTTTGATTTTTTTTTTCAGTATTTTTTTCGCTTTGTGTGCTTTGAGCGGTCTTTTCGTGCCGGTCGATCGATTTTTCGTTCGTATTAATAGATGAATGAAAGTTTCGTTAGCGAATCGGTAACGGAATATCTTTATGTTTTTGACATTTTCACGAAATCGTTTTTTATGAGTTTTTCGCTACGTGTACAATTTCTGCGATTGAGTGATTTATTCGTTTGAGTTATCGATGCAGAATTAATAGCATTGCATAATCTTTTATTAGAAATACCTTTTAATTACCATGAAATTAAATCAATTCATGAATATTCACAGATTTTCGTATATTCGTCTATGTTTCAATCTCACTAATAAACATCTGAATTAGACACACGTGTATTACAATTTGTCGAGCTTTTCGCCGAAATTATTCAAGAAACCTTCAATATTTCACCGCGTGAATATTCATGGTGTTAAAGAGTCGCACGATGGGATTAGCTGATTCTATAATAATCTAGATAGGGAATTTGACGTTTCGTTCGCGCACCACTCAACATCGTCTCTCGTACACAAACTCGTGACGAAAGCGAAAGAGAACAGAAAAAAAGAAGACAATTTATATATAGTGAAGAACAATATTGACAATGACGAGGGAGTACACGATGACAGCGAACCGTGCCGAACGCCAAATGAAGATGGACGTACACCATTACGTAGTAACACCGAGTGGTTCACGATAAGAGGCTCCTTTCACCTCTGACAAGGAGAGTGCACGTACTGGTCTTTGCCGATTTCGATTAAACTTTGTAGAAATGAAGATATGAAATAGTTGTGAAGAACGGAAACGCAGCTATCGATAGTTTATTAGATATCGTTCTTCAAAGTTTAGTTCATTTGTCAGATGTGATAACAAATTAGGGACGGTCTTTACACCTTTGGTTTGGGAATAAAACGATTTTAAACTACACGCGCTCCTTCCAAATATGAGCTGTCAAAACAGACACTGAAAGAGACAGACATACAACAATACATACTTCATTTAAAACAGCATTTCGTTAGTCGATGTACAATTCACGCACGAACCATCCATATTCACGATTCGCGGTGTTCGTTCGTGAATCGCGCATGAATTTAGTGCAACCTAAACAAATATGCATACCAAACTGTCTTACAATAACTTTACTATTGAGAGTTGCGTTTTCAATTATCACAACTATTTCATGTCTACACTTACACTGAATTTCTACAAGTTTTCATAGAAATTAGTGGATACCTTTGTGAAGCCTTTCACTGTGAGATATTCTGTAGCTCTGTTGTTTTGTGTTATTGTATGCTGAACTTTCAGATGCGACATCTGAAAGTTTATAATAACAATCAACTTTGGATGCAACCGAGAACAATGCGTGTCGAGAAACGTCTTCCGGGATTTGTAATAAGTAGTTCTTCTTCAATTTAATGCTGGATTGTCTCTTGTACACGTTATTTATATTAATCTTGAGTGGGTTTCAGACTCGTTGAAAGTTTCGGATTGTATCATGAGAGAGACGACCCAGTTTTCCCGAATGTTAAGAATTTGTTCGTGTGTGTCTGTTGTATAATAATTATGTTCTTTCGATGTGTATTTATGGGTTTTATTTAGGAAACGAACGTATTTAGTAAACTGTTTGGTTTCCGCTCGTCGGTTTCAATGAAAAACTTGTGTTTTCGTCGGAAAATGTTGAGCTGCTTGGAAATTTCGTGTGTTGGTTTCTTTCTGGGTGTCTGAGCTGGTTTTCTTCAAGTTGCATACGTGAAATTGACCGGAAAATTAAGAAGTTTTGTAAAAATTTTATATTAAATTAAAGGATTTTACACAAAACAAAATCATATTGAAAAAATGTGTAGATGTTTCATTGAATATTTCACTATTCATCGAATCAAACATTCCACGTCTAGATTTCTATGCTCACTACTCGTAGCTATTTCCGCTTCGAATTTCCATGGAAAAACACAAACTGAATAGTTTTCCACCGCTCGGTTAGATTTCCCCGTTGCTATGCGAATCGTTGAATTCAACCGCAAATTATCGAAGGTGATTTTCCCATTTGCATTCGGTCCAGCGGTCGTCTAAGGGTCAACTGACCATTTCGAAACTCGCCATCCCTTGCATACCGCATATAGTACCATGTCTCCCAATATAACCGTCAATCGGCATTTCTATCTGCGCATAAAGCTAAAGTCACACTAAAGACTTTGATATTTCAAAAAATCGACTTTTGAAATAATCTGATGTGATAAAATTTAGGATGTGGCTATATGAACTATTTGCACGTACTAGGTTATATAAAGTGCAAATTATGAGTTGTATGTAGACTCAAAATGTATTTTTTATGTTCAAATAACTCATTATTTGTACATGGTGCATGTTTTTATAGCTACAATCTTAAATTTATAGATCATTAAGGGTCAATTTTTATTGATTTAGTTAACTTAACATACAGTAAGTCAGTTCTTCGACTTAAAACTGACGAAATTCCGTGAAAAAAGAAGAGATTTTTGACAGCTAATAGACATAATAATATCTGCAACTTGGTGATTACTTGATTAAAGCAGTGGAAAAAATCTGCCTTAAGTATCATATGAAAACAAACTGAGAAATAAATCGGAATTATTATTTTTTAACGTTTCATTTATAATCGTATCGGTTGTATTATTATACATTTCAAAGTTATTTAAATATTAATTGCAGTAATTAGTGTGACCTCGACCTAAACTTTTCCGCTCTACACATGCGACCGTTTGTCGATGTGCAATTTCCATCTATTAGCCAGTTCGTACATCCGAATGCATTTCCACATAAATTCCCCATAATATATTTGCAGATGTGTTTGCTCATGTGATTGACCTTCTTTGAAAATGCAAATTTTCCCGCGTCGATATAAAATGCAAAACGACGGAAGCGAACTAAACGGAAAACGGGTTTTCTCATTCATGGCATTTTCCTGTTGCACATCCATTCAATTGTTGCATTCTGTAAAAATTAATCTTTTTTTTTGTTTTGTTTTCAGGTGAGCTTGTGTACTTTCGACTTTATTATCGTTCGTTCGTTGCTGTTTATTTGGTAAATATAATTTTATTATAACATGAAAATTCGGTAGTTTCAATCGATGATAATTCATATGTATGAAACATGTCAAAATTTGCAAATCGCATTCGTCAGATTCGACGATTTAACATTTCATGGTCGATTAAACGTAATAAATTTTACGGTTTAGCATTTCGCATACGGCTCGTTTGTTGCACGACATGTGCACACGGTGGCGAACTTGCACTGAAATTAATTACTGGGAAAATTATTAAATTTGCATAATTCATAATTAATCATAATGAAACGTGATTATTTGAAACTATTTTTGTGAAAATATTATTAATATCTATACTATTTTTTTTTATTGAAATTAAGTCCGATTCAGATTTGGATTTCCGATTATTAACAGTTCCGTAACCATGTCATTTTTCTTTTAGTTAGTATACAAATCAAAATTTTATCAAATAGAATCATTTTATGTCGAAGCAAGGTGACCTTTCGATTATCTCAATATTAACTTCCATCCTTATATTAAATTTTCCTAGAAGCGATCGTTAAGCGGAGCGCGTAATAAATCCGTCGCTAGATTTTCGTCTCGCTTATATAAAAAAAGCACAATTTTTTCCATAATTTTCGTAACGAAAGAAAAACATCGTTCAGCGAAGTCGACGACGACAACTTTATAATAAAAAGTGTTTTCGACATTTTTCCCCAAAGGACGCCTAACTTTCGCCCGAATTAATTTTTACATTCGCTAATGACGCCCACCTCCAGGTCGATTTTTCCACCTCTTCATAAGAAACCTTCGAAGTTTATTTCATTTTCTAGCGAAAATTGAACATGTTTTCGAATGTGTGTATTATATTATGATAGTTTTGAAACGTTATCGAGCAGGTCGAGCGATTAAAGCGAATGCGTTCACTTTGTGAGCAACATGTGCGGTTAAGTGCGGCTATTCGCTTGAAACGTAACTGAAACACGTGAACGTCGAAGTTTACGTTCTGTCGAGTTTCACCTATTGTTGTATAATCGTATGATTGTGTTTTAAAATGCGGCGTGGGAATATTTACGATGGGACGGTTTAATTCGAGGTGTTATGTTGGCTTTTGATTTTTAATATTGTTATGTGTTATGTGATTTGAATTGATCTGGAAATGCTGTTCGAAGTTGGCTTAAAGTCGAAGAGTCTTGAGCTACGCTGGATTAGATGAACATGAAAATAAAAAGTCAATTGTACATTATGATTGAACATTTTTCTTTTGCTTGACATTGAAATGAATAATTTTAATGATTTTGTGACTTGGTAATATTCGTTATTCTTTAGACTTTAAGACGATTTTGATCCGTTAACATTTCTGTTCCCGTAGTAAACTCCATTGCTTGTATAGTATCTGCATTCCATCTTATTTCTATAGAAGATAAGATTTTCGTATATCAAATTATTCGAATGATTAAATTACTTGTTCTTAAATAGTTTAATTGCTTTTGTCTGTTTTCAATTTCTCGAACTGTCTTTTCGTAATTGGATGCACTTTGCTATTCAAAGTCTTAAAACTAGTGCTTTGTTTTAAATCGAATTTCTGTGTAGCTGCTCGAAAAGATTTATTTTCATTGTTAACGCCTTTAAACTATTTCGTTTTTCCGATCTATTCTTACTAAACATTTTCTGTTAATCAATATATCAATCGTATATTATTAACTAGTTATCGTATGGTTATGTTAAAATTTAACTTACGATTGAAAGATTGATTTATATTATACGATTTTCATTTAATTGTAACAAAACATATTCGAAAAAAGTCTAATTAATCGAGAATGCATAACGCGAACCAGCAAAAAGCAATCTACCCTTAATATCGCGCGTTTCGCACAAAAACGTCAAACAACCGCATTACACGTTTCGTAATAACCTCGCAATAAACGTAACAGCCACAGAACAAAACGCAACATAATAAAACACCAGCCAGGAGTAAAAAAAATAACAACGAGACAACCTCCAGGACAACCATACCGACGGCTTATCCCGTTGATGGCCACGAGGGTGGGAAAATGGGGGTCGAAAGGCCAAGGGGCGCACAATAATATTTTTTATTAATAAAATGTTTGATTGAAATAATTGTATGTTTCAGTTATGGATTTTTGATTATTGAAAGGGGTGAGAAGAGTGGAATTTTGAGAGGGTGAAGTTCATGAGGGTGGGAATTCTCGTAGCGATTGTCGTAGTTCAAATTAAGCATAACTTAGCGAACTAACTTTAAATTATATGACCCTTTAGATGAAATTGGAGGATGTTCGATTGTTCAAAGTAGTTCGGAAGACCTTTGATAGAAACTCGAAAATGTAACGTCTGTGCTACGATTCTCGTATGCATTTTGATCTAGTTCGAGGCAAATTGATGCAATTACAGTTACGTATTTAACGTATACAAGAGAACTATAGAACAAACTATATATTTTCTTTATTTACACTAAATTTTAATTATAATAATAAGCGAATAATTTCTTCGCATTTCATTTTATTCTGTATCTGAATCACTCGTTATGCAAGGTGCTCGTTAAGCGAAGTACATACAATTGAACATAAAGACTACAATGAAAAATGTACATAACAAGATTTGACTCCTGAACCTATTGACATCGACACGATTGAATCTGACACAATGGCTGAATAATTACAGCAAAGATTCTGATACTAAAGTTCATACATCCGTATCTATCCAGCTAATTTTTATTAGTTAATAGCTTGAGGGATGATTATCTATTTTATAAATACGCTAACGATGCTCGAAATTTTCAGCCACAGCCGTGCCTCGAACCCGGGCGTTCAGTTTAATAGTCCGTCGCCTTAGCTCCGAGCTACGCGTCGTAATTACAAAACTGCACCGCTTAATGTATATAAGGCGTAAAATATTTTTTTTATTTCACACATAGATGGCAATAAAAAATATTGTCGAATAAAACACATCCGTGGCGCTACTAGTAATCATCATTTTCGAATTAAAACAGGTGCGACCCTCGACGATTGAACTAGGCAACCAAGAGGGTGTCTAGGTGGTCAAGTACACACAACAGTAGTATGGGTGTGAACATGGAAAGAGCGAGTTTATTTATTTAGTTGTCGGGGTCGCGGTCACGTCTGCGGACCCCCATAAATCCACCGGTCCATGGGACGTGCGATAACAACGCACTCCGTACACGGATCCGGTGATTAGTAATTACATTTTTCAATGACACGTGTGGCCAAACAACTCTGGACGTTACGTTGGCTCGCCTGGTTGACTCTGGACGAAGGATACGTTGACGCGGAGTACGTGCGCTTTGCGACAGTTCGCCTTTCGACGAATTCGGAGTTCGTAAAAGTCGTAGGATGTGTTTATTTTTCGGTTGATGGATTTCGGCTCATTCACACGTAAGTAGAGTAGCCGTTGTTACGATTTGGAAAAAAGGGATTGATCTATGCAATATGAAGGATGTCCCTTTATCCAGGTTGTGGTGTTGGTTGCTCCACTTGCGTGTGAACTTGCTCTAAGGATGCCGATGAGACATATTTGGCTGCATTGTTATCTCATTTGTGCAGCTGTATAGCGAGATAGTTTTGTCTCATTAGTGTTGCGATAGGTGTCTGCTCTGGTGTACTTTAAGTAAATAGTAGATAGACTTTAGATTTTTGTTTTTTAATTGTTATTTACTTGCTTATTGTTTCGCTATAATTGTCAAATCTATGAAGAAAAGTCTTTAATGAATCAATGAGCTCTAAATGCCGGCTCTAAGTTTTTGATATTTGTTTGATTTTATGTGCTATTGTTTTCAAATTGACGATCAAATATATTCCTATTTTGAAATGTTTTTTTATGGTAAATTGGGATAGTTTGAACGGAGTAGTTTTCATATTCTATGAATGAAATATAGATAAATATTTCTCTGAACTGTTTTTTTTTTAATTTTGAAATAGCATTTACTAAATATACGTGTATTTTAAGCTTGATTTATGCTATGAAAATGGTCGAAATCGTGAAAAAAAAAATGCTATATAAACGACTGGCCAAACGCGTTCACCTCAGCGCTAGAGCAAGTGGTAAAGCGTCCAATGAAAAACTGCCTGAGGGTAAACTCGGCGAAAGTTTTCCAACAGATAAATTTATCCCTTTGGGTCACATTATACGCGCCCGTCGAGGAACAGAAGTGTTTATCGCCACACTCGATCATACATATATAACTCACTTACTCACACTATTTCGTAATCGATTCGAACTTGAAATTGTCCTGTTAAATAATTTATCATAAATCCCTAAAAATAAATCTTCGATTGTTTAGTGCATAGAATCTTAGAAGATTTGAAATCTGGACATGTTTTCTTTCAGCGAGTAGTTGCATATTGTGAGCATTTCAGCAGTGGCAGTTGGTTGGAAATGTCTTCTGAGGATTTACGATGAATTTTCAGCGTCCTCTTGTTTTAAAGCGATTCAAAACGTACCGTGTTTTCAGTGAAATTTATCCGTTTTCAATAAATCTGTCTCGGTGTGTGGCCGCCCCACTATTCCTACAGCTGAACAATGGTTTCGTAGATTAATGACCCGCGAGCTACAACCATAACGGTTCGAATTTTCAGCTACTGTGTTTTTGCTGAATTCCGAATCGAAAAACACACTTGCATTCTGGAATGTGTTTTCAGTGATAAATATTTCAAATTTTATAATTAAGTAGGTTATAGTTCAACAATCGTATGATTGTAAGTTGCAGATCAATTTATTATACCAAAGATCACGGAAAAGTAAACACCTTATTTTTTCAGAGACTCATATAACTAGTAGATATATTCACCAAGTACAGTTTACCAAAAAATCTAGACGTATGCAAAAATTGGGTCTTTGAAGTCAATAGAATTACAGCAAAATGGCCCATTTCTGCCATAATTCTGAAATGTTACAGAAAACTGCTAAAACCATATATGTAATATTGATTCCTTGATGAGTAAAATTTTTGCTTGAGGTCGCTAGAATGTTTTATAGATTAATATTTTTTCAATATTCAATTAACTGTATTGTTCGAAATTTATTGATTTCACCTTTCATATGAACATATGAAAGTGTATAAGGTGTATGATCATTTGTATATGTATAGAATTCACACAAGTTTTAGTTCAATGCAATTTTATCTGAAAATCCTTGCACATAATAAATTAATTGATCTAGATTTCAATTTATAAATAAGCTTATTCAATATTCACAATCTGTTATACACTTGAACTTCTTATGCAATGCGAATGTAAATAAACACAATTCGATAAACTTGTACTTGACACGAGTGAGTTCAGATCAGTATGTCAACAACTCGGCATTGCCATATCGTTAAATTGACGTATTTATACGTGTATTATAATTCGTTCTAATTCTGTCGTTGTATAACGCAGCCGAATAGCTCAATTATTTCGGAACCGAAATCAATCCCCGATTTTAATGACTGTTTATTTTCAGTCGTATGTACAATGAGATCGTTTCAGATATGAGGCTTTTGTGTTGCTGTAGTGTTTGCTCTATTAGAAAGCGATTTATTGTTGATTTCGAATTCGAATCGTACATTGTTATGAATTTTAATTCATACTCACCGTACTGGTGATTTTGTATGTTAGAGATAATATTGAAGCATTGTTTGAATTTCGATTTTCAAAATTTTTCATTGACGACTTGTGTTCGGGACTCGTTTTTTCGCGTATTACTTTCTGTTGAACACAACACTATTTTATGAAGAAAGAAGCCACATATTTATTCGGAATGAAATTAATTTCATTCGTAAAGATCTATTTCAAACTTCAAAGTCAATTTGAATTCCATTTTCATGACTTTAAAAGTTTTTCTTGAAAAATCGCTCGGCTCAGACAAATGTCTCTTGAAATTATCTACTTACCATCTTCAAGGTGCTTAAAAAGAATTGCGAAAATGTAACCATTCGAACTGCGACCTTTCCACGATCGAACATAAAACTCTTCACGTACAAAAAAATAAATAAGAAAACTAAACATACGACCTATTCGCTTTTTACAAGACCTCTTCGACACGTCGTTTACGGTTTTATCTCTCCGCATATCGGTTTCGGTCTTAAGCGTATGCGTTTTCACGTCCCTGTGGGAAATCTCCAGTCGGAAAGAAAACTCCCTTCGAGTTTTCCATTCGACAGTTTTTCCTTTTCCATCGCGGCCCTGACCTAGACTCGGAAAAGCCTTCGGAAGGTTTGTCTACCTGGTCGGGAAATTCGGCAAACCCTGACCGTTTCGGTGAGTTGCACCGGTCTTCTGTCCGTTGTAGTTGTGGTTGTTATTGTTGTAGTCGTTGCTGACGAGGGTCGTCAACTGTGACGGTCATGGTTAGGAGAGTCGGTTGTATGAAACGAGTAAAAGAATCGAGAGGTTTTTCGCTGTCTTGGCTTGAATGTGGGTATAGGATGGTTGGGATTTAAATTTTTGAAAATTGATGAAAGGTGATGTTTCTTATCTTCATCATTCATTTTAAAGTGAATGAGTGAGTCTCTAGTCTAGAAAATCTGAGGAGTAAACAATGTCGCTAATTGATCGATACAGATTCATGCATATTCATTTTGTTCTAGTTGATTTATGTGCATTAAAATTAATGTGTTATGTAAAAATCAGCATATAATCGTGTTGTTATGCATGGAAATTTAAATACATGCGGGTAGAATTTATGTACTACAAACATTTTTAAAAATTTGAATGTTAATTGTCGGGTTTCGGTTCGTTCTGTATTATGGCGAAGTTAATTCCGTGAAAGCAGAAATTTCCTCTTGGTTTTGTTGCTTCTTCATTAAATTTTTCTATTTCATATTGTACAGCGTTTAAGAAATTTCTCCTACTTTTCGCTTCATTTCCATTGTTTTTATTTCTATGCGATGTATTCTTTTTTTCTTTCAATCGTTTTATTACGGAACGCTGCATTTTAAATGTATTGCGGCGTTTATATCTCAATGAATTCGTAATTCATTTAATTCACGTGAGTGGTGTCTTGTACACGTACCATATTTTAAAATGTTAATATATTTATTAAATCTTTTCATATGCGCATAAGAAATAGTTTACGTCATATAATAGACACATTACGTATACCATATAAAACGTTCTCATTGCAAATTTTACTTTATTGAATAAATTTTCCTGTTTTTGAACTAGTTTGTCGATTTTCTACGAACCGCAAAAGCGGTTTTGCACTTCTTTTTTCATCTAATTGATATAACACTCGAGTGGAAAACTCCACAAAAGAAAATAAAAACACGAGAAGAGCTCGAACTGTCGAACAGCACAATACAGCACATCTTCGCTAATGATACCCAGCTCACCTTGGCTGATTCAAGAACGTATTTTTTTCCTATCCCCACCTTTTCACATGCATTATATTATTCAACGCAAATTATAATGGAAAAAAAACCCAACATCCACGTTGACCTGGTACCGAATGGTACCATACAGAATTAAACGCAACAATGCATTCGAAATGCGTTAATCATCCGAGAATCATTACGTTTCGTATTAGTTAACGTTTCGTTGTCGAAGATCTGTTCATAAAATAAGAGTAGGTTTCGTTTTCGGTTCGTTGAGAGTGCGAGTTTATATTGCGAGTGACGGCTTCAATCAGTTTCGGTGAATTGAAAATCGATTTTGGATTTTATAGATCGAATGTTGTATGAGTGTGTTGAAGAAGTCGTGATTGATGTTTTGGTGTTCGATTTTGGATGAAGCGGTTGTTTATTAAACGATTTTTTGTCCCACTATTGGTGCTCAATTGAATGCTTATTCGATTGATAGATTTTTTTTCGAATATCTAATGGAAAAATATGTCTGCTGATTTGAAATGTTTATTGATGGCACGAATTGTTGTCGGAAGGTTTTTAGTTTGGATATTATATAAGAATGGAATATGTTCGGTAAAAACTCGAAAGTGTTAAGTAGGTATGAAGGTAGTATGCATTCGATTGAATTTGAAGCACGTTGATGCAATTAGAGTTCTTTTAGTGTTTAGACTTGTCCGAAAAATATTTTTAAATCGTCTTTTGAATCCTCAGATTACTAAATTGCCAAACGATCGTTATTCATTTCGACATTGTGAGGAATTTTGGACACATTCAAAAATTAGATAAACTATGTATTTTTTACTAAAATGATTTGTAGATTATTTTCTAATTCGAAGTCTGATAAAAAATTTCTCAAACCCATTTAGAAAAGTGTCTAAAATTAATATCTAAATCAACTATTACGACTATTCTCATTGCATTTCTGTACCATAAACCGATTTGTCTTCCGGAAAAGCTCACATCTCTCACATCGCATCCGACATACACACATACACGTGTTTACAAATATGTACGTTTGTTATCCCCGTGCATCGAATAAGTCGGATAGTGCTAGAAGCACCTGTTCTTAGGCTTGGGGGTATTAGGAAGATAAGACGGCTTCGGATCTGACGTCGGAGACGAGCTCGTCTTCTTAACCCCATTCCTCGCTTATGTTCCTCGCGTCGTTTGTGCTCCTCTCGCGTGTATTATATGCGGGATTTGCGATTTTAGCGAAAACAAGATGTAAACTCGCGGATCAGGGCGGAATATTTATTTGCGGGGTCGTGTTGCTTTCTTTTTATAGCAAAGTAGTTTTGGATCTACTATATAAATAACGTTGAATGTATTTTTGCATATTATTTATAGATTTCTTAAAGTCTTATCTTTTTTCAGTGAAACTTTTCAGAGTTATCGTACGCATGCCTGATAACGTTTTTGGATTTGAACATTTGAAACTTTAACATTTAACATTAACATTTGAAATTTTATAAACGACGTAATTTCTTCATTTGACAGTTTTCAAAGTGGTCTTTTTGTAGCTCAACCGTAGCAAACATGCATGGTCACTTGCGAACAGGACATTTTAAAATGGGTTTAAAGTCCGAAGATTCGAGCAACGCCAGGTCTTAGAAGCTGGTGCATATTAAAATTAAGAAGTCGTTTTATATAATGCTATGATTGTGCATTTTTCTCTCACTTGAATCGATGATGACATTGAAATGCATAATGTCTTTTAATTAATGACTTTTTAATAATCATGCTGTCACAATAGAATGGGAATTTAATACGTACGAGTCTCATTAATTTATATCTAAGCCGGTTCAAGGACATGATGCGATTATGGATCGATGAATATCATATTAAATCATTTCATAATATATTCAAATCGATTCGCAACAACAAGACGTTGCGCATTTTCCGACATATGATAAAAAAAGACATCATCGTATATATTTTCGTCTTCTTTTCAACACGAATTTATATTTTATTATATTACATATACAACACGAAAAAAGATCATTTGCGGTCCGATTCATGTCAATTCCCCCTGATTCTACACATCGAAAATCCGCCTTTATTAACCGTTGTATTTTGACCTATTGTCGCACTCGGACGAAAAGCTACGTTTATTTAATTTGAAGGCAACAAACAAAGGGTCGTGTCGGCAATCTTACCATTGTTTTATTTTCCCTCCATTTTTTTTATTCTGCTCCAGGAGCTTCCCTCCTTTATGCGATTTCCCAACCCCCAGAAGCACTTTATCATCGTATCTGGACAATAAAGGGTCCCAGAAGCCGAGAGCGGTCCACAAAAGGACCTCTGGCCACGAGATTCCGGTCCACAAGAGAGTATATGTATGTGTAACATTCATATTTCGAATAAATATTTGTTCTCTCGCCACTTTCACCTTCCTGTGTCTCTGCGGTTTTGAAAAAGCGAGATTTTTCCCGACGCAGTTTTCCAGAGAGTTTTCCTTTCGGCGAAGCAGCGTCTAACTAGAATTTTCTATTGTCACAGTATTTGTTTTTGCATTTCAGGGTAAATATTTTGACTGCATACGTTTCCTTAATCGTGGTAATGGTGTAAGTCTACATTCTTTCGTTTTGAGATGTTTAGGGACGTCTACACTATGTAAATAACAAAGTCGTCTACTTCTCTTACAGATTCTTATATTTGTCAGATTGAAGCTGATTTATCTGTGAATTCTTTCGATTTTGCAAAATTATCAAATTTTGAACCATATACAATTTGAACATAAAAAAGTTAAGTTCAAACCGAATCGATCACATTCAAATATTGTTTAGTATTGCAACGTTATGCAATTTCAAATTAATTATAATGTAATTATTAAACATGATAAATGTTATCTGTTGAAATAAACTTAAATTTGACATGAACTTCCCTTTTATGTTTTTTTTTTGTGATCTATGTGAAAATTTTACACTAGATTCGTGTCGAATTTAAGTTCGCTTGATTTAAATTGCTTCGGAACACGCCATAAACTAAAAGTTCATTTGTACTAGCTCGTTATTCATTTAGTTGGCTATTTCGTTGGCGTGCTTTCCGATTGACTTTAAGTCCATTGTTTGGAAAATTTATGAATTTATTATGGATGTGATCGTTTAAATGTGGATTTTGCGAAATTGAGCAATATAACGTGTTTGATCTGGTTAGATTTCTATATGATGCGGTTCGCAGTAGAGAAGAAAGTCGCTTGTTATATTTATTAATGAGTGTATTTCTTTGCGGTTCATGACGCATATACGGACAATGGGAAAATTCTAGGAAAATCAAGTTTATAGAATGAGTTCGCTCACAATGAATTGTGTGTATATAAGATATGAAAATATTGACCCCGTATTCAAAAGACGTATGAACGTTCGATGTTCGTATTAAATTGAAGTGTTCGTTATGTTCGAGCAATTGTATGTGAAACGTACGTTTTATAAATATGTAATGTTCAGTACAATATTTATGTACATGTCTTCGCGTTCGAATCATTTATTGGACGTTTTGTTTGTACAAACATAATATTGATATGAAAAATAAATATTTTCATGAAAATTAATTAAAATGAATGTTCCGAATATGCTTTTCAATATTGTGTATATTTACATGATAACAATACGGTTGTGTCGTTTATCTGACGTATTTTCTTTATGAAATTTTTGGAAAAATAAATTCGATATCGCTGTTAGAACTTTGCTGGAAAAAATAACATTTTTTAATATTGTCGCTGTGGCACCTGTGGCTTTCGGCGAGTGTATTATTGCTTTCTCGACAATTGCCGAAAATTTAATAACGTTGTGAAATTTTTCACCGAAAAATGTTTTCCCGCCGAGTAAATCGAATTTCCGCGTTGAAGTCTAATTAAAAAGCGATTAACGCCGACGGGGTTTAATTAAACTTTCGATTGTCGAAAAAAGGACTTTCCTTTTGACCGGAGACTTTGAAAGCTCATAGTACGATTATTACGCGTATAAAAGGAGCGTTTTCATCCTTTGCGTCTTTCATAGCCATTTTTATGCCGTTGAAATTTTATCCTTATGTGAAAATCTTAAGTTCTTAGCGAATTTTATCTTTAAAAGAAGTCATATCATCTATTAATAATAATCTTTTGATGCATACGATCTATTCAAAATTTGTTCGACGACAGCAAGAAACTTCTGAATATTCCCTCTTTCACAAATATTTCATGTTAAGTTTAGTTAACTCGTCTTATACATAAATATCACATCCTATAATGACGTATAGAGATCAACAAGGCAATATCTCAAAGTTGTGCGCATAGACACGGCCAACTTTTATAATTTCTCCCCCGTTCGAGGAAAAGTTGAAAGTACTCGGAAAAATACCTAATCGCAATTTTCCTTACGCGTGAGAGACCTTTCGTTCGCCCGACACCTGAAAACGCTCCTTTCTTCCTTTATTTCATTTTTTTTATATGAATTTTTTTCCAAACCTTGCCCTATCCACCCCAATTTACCCCCAAACTCTCGGGGAATACTCGGGTCTCATTTTCGAAAGTTTTTGCACCGCCCGCTAAGGATTCTCCGGCTCGTAAATACCTTTGCAAAAATACTTTATTCAAATCGGAGCGAAGCTGTATACGTATGACGACTGAAATGCCCAAAGAGTACAAGTGACTTCCAAAAAAGCGCGCTTAAAATTGAGCATGTATTAAGAGGAGGTCGAGCGATTTGATGATATGTCTCGACACATGTTGCAAGTTCGTTCATATCCTTTTGCCACCAAATGTAGAAGCGATTCGTGTACATAACTTAATTTATATAAAAATGTCACTTGTGCCTTTTGGTCTTTTCAGTCGTCATATATAAAGGGATGGGTTTTCGTAAGGGTGGGTTCTTTTCGGATTCGAGCGAGGGGGTTGAAAACGCCGAAATTTCATCGTCGAAATTAAACGAACAACACTTTTATTTTAGCGAGGGATGTTGCTATCCGATTTTTAATATCGCTGCATACCTAATGATAAAAATGTTTTTGGAATGTATTCGTATTTTTTTTTCTTTATATAAAGTTGTGAAGGAAATGTAACTTTGTAAATGTCGGAACTTTTGAAGATTTAAATTGGAGTGTTGAATCATGGAACGATTATTGACACTGAGATTTAGAGATCAATTATTACTACTCAGATATCATCGGAAAATTTATTCATTGTTCGATTTTTTTTCTCGATTATACAGATGGAATATCTCGTGAAGCATAAAATGTGTAAATCATTGTAAATCGTGTGTAAATTGTAAATGTGTTCATCAAGTAGTGGACTTATCGAGTTTTTCTATTTCATTGAAATCACATTAAGCGGTATTATGTCTGACGATGAGAAAAGTAATTGGCTCTCGTTGATCGTTAGTTTAGTTACATAGCATTATAAGCCTCTTTATGCTCCATGAGATAGTATATTATTCTTCTAAAATAAAATATTGAAAATGAGCAAGTTAATATATTATAAATATCAGAGAACCCAACACCCTTATTATTATATTATAATAGTTTCACAAAATATATTAAGTACATCGCTTAAACGGACTGTAAACCGTTTCGAGTTCGTCTGATACTCGCATAACACATTCCATTCATCACGAAACCTCTCTTGTTTACGTTTAACGCTTTTGATATTTCAATTTAACCCTACACAATATACATATAAATATCCACACACACTAAGATGTCTCCACGAAATGATTTACAGTTGAGTTTTCGGGTGGATCCTTTCATCGCTTTCGTATGGCCGTATTTAATTTTTGCCCGACCCACATAAAGCGCTTTCTCCGTTGTTTGAATTTTCCCATTTTCACTTTTCTCGCAAGTCTCGTTTGTTCGTTTTGATGTAAAACCCGGGATCCGCCTCGAAAACAATGGAGTCTGTATTAGATATGATTTTTCCACGCGACTGCGAATAGTCGATTCGACGAATGCTCTCGAACGATGTATAATACGAGTTTAACGTAATGGGAGTTTATTTTATTTCTGGTCGGTTCGTTTTACAGAAAGAAATTCGTTAATTAAATCGCTCATTATATTGTACTGTCTATGAATGTACTAGAGTTTTCTTAAAGTAACTGGAGGCTGTATGTTGTGTAAATATATTAATTTTCTATTCGAGCAGTCTCTAATTACTTCCTTTGAGCACACGTTGGTTCGCAGTGTCCAAGTGCCTTTTAGTAAAAATGTACGATTACTCATATATTCTCGTGGAAAATACGTAATCAAATAAATTTTCCCGAGAACGAACGCTTTTCTTTCGCAACGGTAGAATTTTCGCTAGTAGCTCTCGATGCGAGGGGAAAGCGATGTTTTTAGAGTCCGTAAAATAATTTAGATTTATTCTAAATTGGTATCATCAAAATATTTATTAAAATTAATATTTTTATCATTTATGAAATTAACATATCAATAACTGATTGTAAAATTGAGTTATTGTTAACGCGAACGGGAACACGATGAACGGTAAGCGAATTTTATGCTCCTATTGAATCAATGTATGAGCCTAAAAACTGTTTGAAGATTTTGGACACCTCTATTATTATCCTTCTATTTTTTAAAGCTGTATTTCTAGCCGTTCCGTTCCGCTCAGCAGTGGACGCCTCCATAATTCTATGGTTAGTCGATGAAAGCAGTGAAAAGATCGGCTCTTATAGCATAAAATTTTCTTATTTAGGTATACTTTCTGAAAATATTTATATTTTACACACACATACGAGTTACAAAACCGTTCCAAAACACACCACTTTTCTCCATCCCGGAAAAAAATATAATTTTCATTAGGCGCAGTCGAGGTTGCCTGGAGGCGCACAAAGTGAGAACGTTTTATTTTTTCGCGTCGTTGTTAGCGAGACCTTTAAGCTGAATATATGGCGAAAGTTTCACGGGGGATAATAATGATCGTCGAATGTATATTTCATGGCGTCGCGCTGTTTTCCCGCGCTCAAGTTTTTCAAATCTGCATAAATCCTGGTTCGTGCTCGCGCCTCTCTTTCGAGCTCTCTCAGTCGATTATGCAAACTTTTATATACGAAATTGATTTTTTTTTTCGTCGAATCGAGTTAAAAGTTGTAGAGTCGTGTCGTCTATTGAATTTTATCGCTAGTGATTTATCGAATGTTATCCGTTTTATGTACTGGATATTATATCCACTTACAAATAAAAAATGGGGTGGCTTTATTAATACATAACGTATGCGAATTCTAGGCTGTTTTAACATGCAATGTGTGCATATAACGTAGTATTTGCACACTGTGCACGTTTATATAGCTCAGAATTTGAGTGTTCATATAGTCACTTTCATAAAAATATCGAATTGAATAAAAATCTGAAACTAATATGAATGAACGTTTTATATAAAAAAATATATTTTTATTAATAAAGCAATAAAAAAGGGTATAAAAAGATGATCTTATGATGTAACGCATTTTCCGCACCGTAGTAGACGCGTTTAGCGAAAGTGAATTTTTCCCTCGGTCGTTGTAATATTGATCATGTCCGAACCCCATCTCCCAGCTAATGCAAAAACTTTTCACCTAACCAATAATAAAATAGAGAAAGTGGCCCGTGTAGTGGTCTGTCCCTTATTTTTTCAGCGGTCCCCTAGTCTCCCAACTTCGATTCAGGGGGGAGAGATAAGGTTAAACTGTGCGCAATTTTTTCGCCGGCCGTAACACGCAGCTGCTGAATAAATCACTTGAGAACCACCCTGTATATACGTATAAGGGGTGGGTTTAATTTCCCATTAATGAGTCTTAGTGTGTATATGGGCGTCTATTTATTTTGTATCGTTAACGTATTGCGACAGTGATTAAGTCTGTCGTTGATTGTAAGCTCGAGATTTGTTGAAATGTTAATTGTATTGATGTTGCAAAGTTGGATTCTTGTCCGTTAATTTGACACTCCGTATGAAATCATAATTAATTATCAATACATATAATATACTTGAGTGCAAAAGTGAGCTATTGAGCAATAATTAACTCTTACCTATTGAAGAAATTGGTACATTGATATTTCTATTCACGAATTGTTAGAGTTTTAAACATTGAGACAGACGTATGTAATATACACAAGTCCGTCTCTGTTTTCCGTCCTTTCCGCAGATTTGACAGTTCGTAAATGGAGATATAAGTGTACTACATACTTATTGTCTAACCACTTTCGTGTTCTCGTGATTTTATTATAATTACTTACTTTTGCACTCTGATATCGATTACATTGATTAAAAATAGTTAAGGTTGGATTTACTTGGTAGATTAGGATTTAAACGTTTGTCAAGTTCGAATAGTGTTAGGTAAAGTTAGGATAACGGTATGCGTCTAACGGACAAGTACCGAAGGTTGTTTATAGTGTTACTTGTCTAGTTTGTTACCTTGACAACTACGTAAACAATTTAGTTTCTAGGTGAATCTGTTATCTTAAAAAACCTTGCTGCACTTTTTGTCACCCGTATAAAGTTTTTCTATTTGAAAAAGCATTGAAATGTTTTCCGATGTGGTTTATTTAGCTGCATTATTCCAAGGCTTGAATTATTCGATCGTGTATATAATTTATTTATAAAGTGGAGTGAATATAAAATCTGCATTGTCAACGGCACAAAACAATATTGTGCAGGAAAACTCGGTATGCGAATAAACTGTTGTACACAGCGCTTTGAACCGAAAGATTTATGAGTCTGCTTTTGATCTAAATTCAACGTTTTCAGCGATAAATTTTCATTAAAAATGGAAAAAAAAATCTAGACACGTAAGTGTTTGCGAGTTTGTGTTAATAATAAATGACGTCATTTTTTTAAAGCTTCGAATCACGATTTTGGCGTAATACATTTTTTTCGGTTTGGATTTATAATAATTGGCATTGTTAGTACGTCATGTGAGTCGTTAATAACCGAAGTTCAGATTTTTCTATTGTTCAACATCATGGAAAATTCATATTATCATGCGAGTATCGTATGATATTTTTAACGAGCTAGAATTTCATATATAAAATAATAATTCAAAATATAATATTCATTAAAAATATATACCTATTAGCGGAACATCACCTCTCATTATCATAAATTTTCATAATCAAACGATTTTCATATAATTATCGAATATCACTCAAAACGAAATCCCAACGAGCTTATTTTGACAAAATTTCCCCAAAAAAAACAACCATGTAATTTTCGAATTTGTGAATAATTTTAACTGACCGGTCTCACGTTCGCAAGGAAAATATGAAAATTGGACTCTCATATAAACATACACTGAAACTTTTCATTTTGTTTATGATTGTCATCCGACTTTGCTAAAATTTATAAGGGCCGAAGGGAAAACTTGCGGCCTAAACTTACCGTATGCGACGTAACAACTTCCCGGAAAAGTAGGCCGCGTTGTCGGCTCACTTAATTAGACGGATTTTCTCCTCATTCAATGCTTATTTATCTTCATTTTAGTTAATAAAATCGGTCTTTTTATATATATACAAAATTAGAAAAATAATCAATTTTTTTGTACGATTTAATTCATTTATTGATTTACCATGCATAATTCGCACGGCTCCAATCTTCCAATTTTTTCTATCGCACTTACGATCTAACTACTTACGACCATCATTCCAAAAATGCACAACCATATTCGTACCATGCAAAAAATGCACACTGGGCGTGTTAATTACGGAACAATCTATTCAATCCGAATTTAACTGTTAAATTTTTTGGTAGTGGCTCGTTGACCGACGGTTCCGCATGTGCGCACCCCGTGGTCAGTGTGTCGATGTAACGTTACAATGCACTAGAAACTAAATTATACTCGATTCGATTCTCTTATCTGCATAACATACAATATGAACCACACTGTGTGCAATTTTATCCGACGTAATTACTCCCCTAATTGTAGCCGAGGCGATTTTACGACCGCCAGATTAGAGTTGCATCGTTTATTCGATAACATTCTAAAAAATTTTTTTTCGGTGTAAATAATGACTTTCGATTTTGTTCGAATGCGTGAATAATTTTCGGTATTTTAATCGTGTGTGTCTAATTAATTATTTCGATATGCATACTAATTAATTTTTGTTTATTTTCAGGTATGTGTCCGCCAAATTAATTCGAGTGTGAAATTGTAAGTTTTTTTTTTGCTTATTTACGAAGTGGCAAACGTGCGAGCCGAATTTTCAATTTGGCTCTCTGTTAGAAAAACATCCGACTGACACGTACTTCGTTTCGCTACAAATTATGTTTACGTAGTGCTTTAATTGCGGTTGTGCTTTTGCAAATGTATGGCAATTTTAGTGTCGGAAAAAGCTATAGGGAAATTCCTGTATAGATGGCCATACGAGAGACGATGGCCACCGGTCATTTTTTTCTATAAATTAGCAATATTTTTATTTTTTTTTGCATTCAAGTTGGATATCTAGTCATCATAGAACATCTAGTAATTGAAAACATAATTGTTGCCGATTTAGAAAAAAAAGTTCGTTGGATATCATCTCCCATGTGGCCATCTATGCCGGAATTCCCCCATAGATAAATACGGGCGAAAATGTGTCGTTTTATAAATATTGCTTTTCGTAATTTGTTTATGATTATGTGATTTTTCAATCGACTCTCGCTGATTTCAATATGCATTTATTTGTGGTTCGAATTCTCGAGTTCATCAGACAAAAGGTGACTTTGTGTCCCAAGGACGTCGAAGGACACAAATTGTGAACTGAAAAACCTGTGATTCGATTAAGGTTGTCTTGAATCTTAAGACGAAACTCGCAATAAAAATTAGCGACCGTAGATATTACGATAAAAATAGTATTTTTACTTTATTGATTGTATCGGATTTTGATTGATATGTAAGATCTTCAACTCGAGTGTATTTTGAAAATTCGTTTTGTTCGCTTCAGTACACGTGTACGTTTTGTATTCCTCTTCAATGTGTGCTTTCAATTATATCGGATTATTTATGGTAGCTATTGAACCTTTGTGTGTAAACAAGAATTTCATACAAATGAGGAAATTAATACTCGGTGGGGTTACTTTGTATGCTCGTTGCAATGTGTTGTAAATTCGATTTTTTTTTCGAAGCGATCAACCTACACTAATTTCCATTGTAAAATTACAAAATAAAATCACAGCACAATTTACTTTCTTTCTCGCGCGACGACTTTTTTCCACTATAAAACCCACAGAGCCTTATTTGTTTGGAGTATAGCAAAACCTCGTTTATCTACACTAATAAAATATCAACGTAATCTGGATTAGCAAAAGTTAGTACAATGAAAAAATCCAATTAAAATAATTTACTATTGCTATTTTTAAACTCTGAAAAGATTCAGAATATGTACGATCTACTAGAATTTTGTGCATTTTATTATTGCGAAAACCAAATTCACATTTATTTTAATCGATAGAATATCTAGCGTTTGACTTTTGACGGAACCGCGTTCGCGCAGCAAGGCGTAACAAACATACAAAGCACGACCTACACACGCGATTCAATTTAACACATTTAGGCATGAATTTTTTCACATTTTTTTTCAATTTTTCGAAAAATCGAGGTTCTACCGTACATTGTACCTTGTCCGTGACCGTGCGCCATTGGAGCGCTCTCGTTATTTAGCACCGGTTTTTGAGGTCATCCGCCACGGATTATCTCCAGATACGAAAGGTGCACATACAGACATACAGATATTTAAGCGATAGCCATTTTAAACTCTGCATTTCCGCTTAGTTTCCACGGACAATTGGCGTCCGCTCCGCTAATAGTTTCTACTCCCCATTGCGAGTTTCGAATTCCGCATCGTCTGATACCAGTAGGTTTCTGTCTGTCTTTCTGACTATGTGTGGGTAAAGTATGTTTGTTTCCAGATATGAGTTTTGTAGGTCTTACTTTGTTTTATTATTCGTGTGCATTATCTGAGTAATCGTCTTATTGTGAAAATTTTCCGAGACGTTGTTTGATTAAGCTTTTTGATCTGTATTCGGCATTAAGTGATTTTGTGTTGAATAGTGTACTTTATGTGATTTTGTATGGTAGATTTATATCGATCTTTGTATGTATCTGACCCATGGCTCGTGTATAATGGTTTATTGAAACTATTTCAGAATTGTAAACATATCTCTTGAGGAAATGGGTCAGATTTGAAGTAATATATTGCACAGTCATAACATATGTTGTAAGAAAGAATCGATAGCCTCCCCATAGCTTTTACTCTAACTCGAATCCATATTCATATTCTCAGATATTCGCTCGGATACATTAATTCTGCGAATCTCTCGATATTTTCACTAAATTGAAAATTTTCTATTATATTTGAAAAGTGGGATTTATCACATCCGACACGTTGAGAAAATTTATAGTCGAGCCGTAAAAAAAGTTATGACTCCGTGTATAAAAAAACAACGATATTCACTTTCGTACACTATAAAACGCTAATAGGGAAAACGATCAACACGAACGTGCATCCTTTTATCATATTCTAATATAATAATAGCACTAATTTGTCTATATGTCTGTGACAATGTTGCTCAAGCTGTAATCTACTCTACTCTTAAGAAGATTGTATAAAATAATAAGCTCAAAACTTCATCATAACTAAGCATGCGTTGATATTTTCAACGATCCGTTTACTCGCCATACATAATCCCAATTCATACGTCCTCGAGAGACAAGATCGCAATTAAATTACAACCATAATATCGTCACTTGACAATTCCGGTCATCGTCGAAGGCTTCGAGGGCTATCTTCGGACACCATCTCGACTTGACAGTCCCTAATGTCGCAAGTTAGTCAGGTCCTCGCACTTATAAACCGCAAAACCCTCCCAGTCTCGGGAGATGAGGGAAATGAGTCTCGCCAACTTTATTAAAGAGATAAAGAGGACTAACTCTGACGTCTTATACGTGTATAAGAGAGTGGATCCGAATGTGCTAATGGTACATACATTCGGAGACAAAGCGTTTCGATTCATAAACTGGAAGCGTTTCAGTTTTCGGAGACGTGACGTTTGCGAAACGCTCGTTTGTCGTGATTTAGATAGCGGTTGTTTTGAAGATTGTTTGGAAGTAAATATAACGTGCATGATGAATCTAGAAGTCAAGGGGCATAAGTGATGTGTCTAAATCATTAATATTATAATAATGTCAGAGTGTATCTGTGGTTTAGTTTGGTATTGTCTTCAAACGAGTCTGTTGATTTGATTTCAAAAATAATATTTTTGGTCTTAGAATTGTATTCATCAATAGTTAAATTTTCGTTTAATTGTAATGCATATTTATTTTTTTTCAATTTGTTCACTTAAATCTCTTGGTTTTCACTTAGTCTTCACATTGAAATAGAGTTCTACGCTAACGTTGAATACGGTTTTCCTGTATTTCTTATTGTGCTGTATCAAATTCCATTTATACAACAAATGAACTTTTTTTTCTCGAAATTGAAAAGACAATTCATTCTTTCTCGCAGACATACTGTTGCGATTTCAATTTAAAAAACGTATTTGCAGGAAAATCGTACCGAATACTTCAGCATCTTCATTTCCAGAATGCGCTTTTTCTCGATAACGTTGCACGAGACACGTCCATAAAGAAAATTGAAAATTTTATATCATCTGTACTCAGATTCTTGCATTTATTTTAGACCCATAAATGATTCTTATCTATATTATTATTTATTTAGATTAAATTGAAAATAAGACTATTCTCTGAAAACATCTACACGTTATCTTTCGTGACACGAAATACAAAGGTCAAAATGCACATACACAAATACCTATGACCTTCTCAACACGAAATAGCACTAATAATAGTCAACCTACAAAACAGAACAGTTCTAAAACTGCCTCAAGATAAAATCTAGAAATCACCTGCACTATGCATTATACGAGCTTCTATTGAACTGTGAAGGATTCAGTTCAGTTGCACCATTTTATTCAGCACGACAATGTCGTAGATCGATGGAATGCATGGGAGACATGAATAAACATGGGTTTTCAATATCGTGACTGAGTTTATCTATTTATTGCACCTCGTGAACTTAAGCCTTTTTTTAGCCTTGCTCAATAAGCAGTTTTTTTGGTATGGTTTATCGATCGAGGAAGGATCGTGATTTGTTTGGGGAATGATTGATCGATTTTTGATTCGATATGAATAATTTTGTTTGTGCGGATTAATCGATTATTCCTCATGTGTGCTTATGTTATTTTGGGCAAAAAAAATCCATCAGATAAGTGTTACGAGTTAATTTAGAATTTTCATAAATTTAGAATAAATTGCTTTGGAATGGCGTTCGCATGCGTGTTCGACAAATTCAACTTCAAACGCAATGCGTAATTGCGCATTTGAATAATATGTACCATTTTTTTAACTATGGAATTAGGCGTATATTTGCCGTGACTATCGCGATAATAATTCGTTTTATATTATTATGTACATAATTTTCTCTCTCCTTTAACTCTTGTTTTGTGAGACTAATCTTGATAACGTTATCACAGATGAGATAAAAAATTTCCAGCGCTCGATCGAAAACAGATTCACTTTTGTTCCAGGCGCCGTTCGTAAAAGAACTTTCTCGAGAAAAATTCATCGTTAATTAATCAAAATTTTTTACATAAACGCATTTTTATGCAAACGAAAAAAATATCGGATCCAACCGAAATAAATAAAAATTTGATAGACGGATAGTAAAAACACTTGCGCCTGACCTACACTGAGTGCATTTACCTTAACCATCCACATTTGAATTGTCGGTAAACCTGTTCTGATTTGAACTCGACAACTTTGAATTCAAAGGCATTCGAGGGCGATTTTACACTCTATTTTACGGAAATAATCGTACTGAATCGGCGAGAAGCTCTTAAATGCTTTGTTTTTCAAATCTTTTTATTTCGCGATTGCGAATCGGTTAATTACTTTCGTATTTCGCGCCACACATATAGACTTTTTTTCAGAAGTTTATTGCGGTTCGCGAAGCACCCTTTGGGGAAATTAAGTTCGTCGGCGATTTTGTTATTTTAAGTGCACGTTAACGTCATACATGTATATTCGATTAAAAGTATGTTTCTGAACTGTTCCGAGATTAAATTGTTGCCGAGGAAAATAAGTAGTTTTGTATTATTATTGATGTTTGTTCTAGCGTTTTATTGCTTTCGGATATTTGTTTAGGATAAGATTTACTCACGTTGTCGACATATTGAAATCGATCCGTAGTAAAATCTAATCGTTTTCGATATGTGGAGATTTAATTGAACTATATTTTCTTCAAATAATTTAATTTACATTTGATACTTTTCATATGAATTTGAAGTCCAATCTTTCAATGTATGTCAAACTACTTTCAGGTATAAACGTTTTTCCATCAATAAATTTCGACAACTTTAATCATTAACTAATTGATAACATATGATTAAAACGTCTAAACCTGAAATTTCAATAATTATTATCTGAATCGATCGTTACTCACCTACATATTGAAATTATGTATTAAAAATAAAAACCGTCACAAGCGATAAAAATTCTAAAGGGAAAAACTTAACAAGTGACTAACGATTGAATGTTCGAACCCATGTCTAATAAAGTCACATCTAGCATTATATCACATAGTCAACATGAAATCATTAAATACACAGAATTATACCCTCTTAATTGAAATTAAAACATGCAGTTTTCCTGCAGGAAAAAACTCCACTAACTTTTTCCTCCGATGATAAAATATCCGGCGGCCTTGCGGTTTATTCGCGGTTTTCGCGACGATTTATGAAAAACCTCATCATCGCATCTAACCATGACAATCATCATCACAGTAACGATCGTCAATCGTCGCCGATATACTATAATACAATATAATAATATAACCGGTGTGAAAAGAGCGTCTCTCGTCCAACCAGCACCGCCTGGTACCGAGTACAGTTAAACGATGACCGAACGAAACGACAAAGCAACAAAACCCGTACTAGTAGTTGTCTCTATACGAGCCTAGTACGTGTGCTATTTATTCATAGAAACACGAATTTGAATATACGTGTCGAGGCTTTTTTTTCTCTCTCTCATCGTGCGATGTTATTTCGTACGATGCTTATCGCGTATGGGTTCGGATAGGTTCAGGTGTTGTGCGTCGTTGTGTGTTTTGTTGAGGTATGATGTTAATATTTAGGTTCAGGGTCGATGTTTTCGTTTAATCAGAGTTTTTTTATGTAGAGTTTTATAGTTGTCATGGCGTGTTTGAGAATTTAGAGCGTTATACTCTATAGGGCTTAATAACGCAACAGTTGATGAGTGAAAAGATCCGCGTTTAAGTCTCTTTGATTGAAGTATTTTTGTATGAAATATCTAGCTGATAGCTTAGTGGTATGAAACGTTTGTGCATGCAAGTGTCCATGCTATGCTGGATTCTAGAACTGTCAGATCCTGGAGATAGTTATATGTAGTTTTTATAAGGCAAGTCTTTTCGCTGCTTTAGTTAAGTAAATACAGAGCTACAGTTAGTCTTTTAATTACAAACTCTTGAAAATCCGTCTATGTTCCGTCGATTTTTGACAATTAGTAGTTGGAGAAATGACTAACTCCAGTTTATCTTAACTGAAACAGTGAAAAGACCGGTCCTTAATTGATACGATGTGATAGCTCGAACGTTTCATTTGAAAAAAGTATTTATTTAACACTTTACGAAGCAATTCCGAAAAATGAATCGAATGCTTTGATTGAATTCAATCGATTTTAAGATCATCTTTCTTACGCTGATTAGTCTTCGGAGTTAAATCCTAGTTGTTTTTTATTTAGTTTTAAAAAAATGATTCTTTGTAAATACATAAAGATAAGATTCAATTATCTGTAGCAATAAACAAGTTTCGTTTTGTATAAATATTCGCTTAAAATTGCTCGTATGAGATATTATAATAGGCGCGCGAAGTCGAGCAAGTGCGCGTTTTACGCTAGGTTGATCAAAGCGATCGAAATTTCGTATGATGTATTGTATTATGCTCGTTAAATATTTGATTAATGTCGCGAATCCAATGTGTTGTAAATTATTTTTTGAATCGCTGAAATATGTACCGTTTCAATAATTGAATAATGAATGTGCGAAATGATGCGACGATTGTATGCAAATAGTGCGTGTTGTGTGAATTTATATTTAGTCATGCGGTATTGTGTTGTAGTTTATTTTTAAACACAAAAAGTGTTTATGTTAAATCGATTTGTCGAAAAAATATAAAAGAAGATGAAAATGTGAAAAATGTTATCTCGAAAGTATCATATTTTCCTATTTGCGTTAGAAATTGAATTTTGAAAGTTTTCGTTTCTTGAATGCAAAGAAGATTCGTGATCTTTCACGTTTAAGTTTTCTATTTTCTTCATAGTTTAAAAGTCAACGGCGTTCATTCATCTGTTGTAACAAGTTGTTTATATGCGATTCGTTACGAGCGTGAAACTTTGCCAATTAATCATATTTTTATATACCTACCTAATAAATTACTAAAGAAAAATATGTGCTTTATATGAAACTTTATCGACCGAATTGAATACCTATTCATTAAAAATATCGATGATATAATCCTCAAGAGCGTGCTAATATTTGATATGCGATTTGCCATTCGAAATGTACCGTTGACAACGTATTGATATAATCATATTGCGTTATGATTTACGGCTTCATGAATGCACAATGGTACTATATGAATCAGCAGACGAATAAATGCATTAATTTTGACGTGGTTAAAATTTCGAAACTAGACCACACTGTTTCGCAAATGTACATTCGGCGAATCAAACGTATGATTTTGACCGCGCTCAAATAGAAATTATCGACAAACGAACTTGTAATTATGTCAATTCGAATTATTTGAGAATGTACTCACGTTGAATTGTTTTTATTTTTCGAATAGAGACCTGGATTTGCTAGAGATTCTTTGGACTTAAAGCTGATTGATATACATATGTTGCATTGCGTGTATAGTCCATGCATGTTCGTTACATCTTAGATACAGTTAATCCCTCGAAATATAGTTAATTTTGAATTGTAATGTTTCATAAACTTTTCCAGATGTTCCTTTTGAAAGTTTTATCGTAATAGTAGTGCCATAGTTCGGAATTAATCAAATGTGTAAATAATATTATTCGGAATTTTATAAAGCTTCGTATTGCCATCTAACGTATAAATACGTTAAAAGTTCCAATTTCGTAATTACGACTTGTAGCTCGGAGCGTAAGGCAGTGGGCCACCAAACTGAACGCGCGGGTTCGAGGCACGGCTGTGTCTGAAAATTTCGAGCATCGTTAGCGTATTTATAATATAGATAGGATATGCCATTAATGAATCTATAAAGCACATTCGTTCACTCAATTTTATTTGTGAATATGTATGTCGTTGCCAATTTCCTCTGCAGACTTCGCAGAAAAGTATCAGTGGATCGGTGTGTGTACATACATAGATATATATTTTTGGAAAATTTGAAAATTCCAGAGGCGAATCCACATTTTCCAATATGGGCACAATAACGTATTCTGGCCTATTGGCGAAATACCGAAACATCCACGTCTGCTCCGTTGCGCTCCGGAGGAGCTCTCTCATCTGCCTTTCGAGTCACGAAGCGTCGATTCAGTCGGAAAAATTTCAAATGTCATGCTCTCATGTCTTGTTTTGCATCGCTTCCATTTTCCCCCTTTCGTGTTGTCAGAGTCGACCTTTTTCGCGGGCTTAAAAAACCCTTAAACGCCGACTAAGCTTTCATTCGGTCTGGCGAAGACACGTTTTCGCTAATTGTTCCCAATTAACTAACAATAAACTCAAGTGATTTTGAATGATGTGTTTTGTAAATGCATAGAAACAAATTTTTGATCAGGTCTTTGACTTGACCTATGACCTGGACCATGTGATTCAACCCAATTGTTTATGTACGAAATGCATTGGAGCAAATGTCGTGAAATCACTTGTAGATCAAGCGACTCGTTTGAGTTTTGTAAATTAGATTTTGTTTAATAACATATCGTTATATATGCGATTATCAGTTTGTTGAGTTTATTTGAGAGCATCTTCTTATTAGCACTAGATTACGAATCAAATCAATTTGAATTTCTAGTAGATCTATCGATTTAAAATTCGTCTTATTGTTAGAGAACAAATCTAAATGATAGTTCATTTTCTTTGGATTGTTGCATGAATGATGTATAATTCTTAGCAAAATTTGCTTCGTGGCTGATTGTATATTCGTTACATGAATGCATAGATTTTTTTTTTAATTCGATCCACGTCGATAGATCGTTCTACAATACGGTGCAATTTATTATCATTATGAATCGTTCGAAAATTGCAGTACCTCGTATATTATCAAAGCATTAAATCGCGTGTAATTGATGTTCCATAATCGGCGATGACGATTCGTCTTGCACGGGGAAAAATCGCATAAATCTTCGAAGATAAATAGCAGAATGCCTCTCACCTGTTGGAGCGACCCTGATTCGATTTATTCGCTCGTTTTCGATAAAAAAGCCGAACTGTTAAAAGCGAAGGTTGTTCTCGATCAGATAAATAATAGGATCGACACTGTGAGAATTCGACGTATTATTAATGAATTATGGGAAACTTTGTCAGTTTTGCATAAGAAAAACTCGTGCATTGTATCTCGAATGATTTATGCAATAGATAAATCATTCTATGTATGTACTAAAAATATTTTGAATTATTTAGGGAATTTTCGAAATTTAGCACAATTATTAAACTTTGACCCCACAGAGTAATATATAATGAGGAATTTCCCTCTCTAGGTGTTGAACTTTCTCGCATCTACGACAGGTCAAAAGGTTAACAATATATACGGGTTCGGGTTAAGCGAATCGAGACCGAAATGCATTGTTATAACCCCAATGTACATTATGCGGGAAACCGATTAAAATCGGCCGATTCAGGAAATTCGCATAAATCCATTTCGCTATTTTCACTGTGCGAACTTCTGATATATTTGTCTTCGAACGTATGATACATTTGTGGATCAATTAACATAATAGACTCGTTCTCTCGATTTCCGGACTCTCATTAGTCGGATTACCGAGGATTTTTATTACCGCATATAAAGGGCCTTTAAGCGAACAGCCCCGAAAGCCTTTTCGTATAATAATAAATTAGCAGGGGATTAAATATAAATAAAACGATAAAGCCAGACATGCCGATATGATTTGTCCATAGGGCAATAAACGTAATGCGAATTTAGGGAAAGTGGCATTTTCGGGACGAAAACGGTTTATTTCCTATAGGAATCGTAATCCTTTGATGTGCTGTGTGTCGTATTATGCGTAAGGATCTCGTAAAGATTTGTGGTTTATGATGGATGAATTATTAATTCGATTCATATTCATAAGGATCTCGATTGTAAATATTCAACGATTTGCTCGTATCTCTATTGATTTATATTCTGCTTTGCTTTTTATCTAATTAATTGAAAGATATATCTTAATTGTACTGATTAACTTCATCAAATTTACAATAAGTAGTTTCATATTATTTGATAGAGTTAATTCTTTTCCGCTTCTATCTCAGTCATTATTTGATTCTACACAGGAAATCAATTCAATTAAGTCCATAAAAACCTTCTCTATCTTCAAAATACGAGTTCAAACATTGAACAAGCAATGAACGTCGATGTCGTAATAAACTTTTTTACACAAACACAACTCATTAATCCGATTCAAACGAATTCGTTTCGCAAAGAAAGGAGGCGTCAGAGCGAAGAGTGTTCAATGTCGAAGAAGTCCTCTCGATTCTGATGATGCTGAAGTCGGTTTCTCAATGGAGACGGTCGCAATCTAGATTGTTGTTTTAGGTCAGCCGATTGTGATCGTCTGCTCTTTATAAACACCGTTTATGTATCAGAATGACATAAACTTCCCGTTCTGCAATGTCTAAAACAATGCTTTATCTTAGAGATCGTGTCGTGTTAGGGTGAGTTAATTTTTTCATGGTTTGTGGGTTGATTTTTTTATAAATATTTAGAAAATTTGTTGAAAATTTAGTTTTGAATTGTTCTTATCGAGCGGCAATTGCATGGTTTTGGAATGTAATGGAGATTTTTGCGATCTTTTATCTGCGTTGTAGTTTTAACGAAATTTTACATTGCACCGATGCACGTTATATTTGCATTTTGCTGCAGAGTTAACTACGCTAAATTTGCATTTTTTAGAATAAGCTTAACGTATTTTACAAATTTAAATTAATTTGGCAATTTTTAATTCATAAGACTGCGGGTTATTGGCTATACGAGTATACAGTCTATGCGACTGAATAATTGTCTATTTGCAGTTGACGCTACCATGGATAATTGGTTATTTGCACTTTAAGAGTATGAGCATTCTGTGCATATGTGTGCACTTAAAATTTGTTTTGATTATTCTGTCAGAATCTTATTACAACTAGTGTATGTTATGTCACGTTTACATTATGGCTGTTGCTATTTTTGATCTGATTTTCGCATCTAGCCCTCTCATGTATATGGTAAGAAAGACAACAACTATAATGTATACGCGACGTTAGATATTAGATAAACAAAGTAATTTCCAATTTAATTTCTTTCAATCACTGATTAAAGTGCAAACTCACTCACACCTCAATCAGTGAACTGTCAAAAATCACGCCAGTAACACTCGCAAGTGGAAGACAAATACGAACTTACATACATATATACAGTTGTATGAGTGTGAGTCAATGTAATTCGATGTTTTCCTTAAAACGACCGATTTTTCCGACGCCAAAAAAAACGTCACCAATTTTCCTCACCGAAAACGAAACCATGCATCCAAAGACAACTTAATAAAAAAAAACGACAATGCAAAAAATTGCACAAACCACCGTTTCGAATGTTGATTTTGACATTAGACACGAGCTCGTTCGCAGCCTCCGCAGTGAGTAAAGTACGGCGACGTCTCCGGCTGGCACCGAGCAGTTGTCCGCAACATGCCAACCGGTCCAACTCGTTTGTTTACCATTATTATATTGTTGTTATACACATACGTGTGTAGTACCGACTGTAGTCTTGTACCGCGACTTTGACCGCTCCTCTGCCGTTTCGCGCTCATGGCGAAGTGACGTGAAGCGAGGTTATGAGGGATGGGGTTTCGAGGGTGAGTTGGGTTATGTTGATGGATGTTGATTGTTTGGAGAGATGACTTTGGAGGTGTTGAGTTTGGAATGGTTGAGGATTTTTGTGCTGAGGGGCTGCTGGGATGCAGTTTTTCCTGCGTCGTTGAAATAGTTATGATTGTTGAGATGAACAATGCTTTTATATGAGTACTGAGAAGAACAATTTTGTATGTTTCAGATTAACTTCCTGGGTGTAAACTCGTCAGATTTTATTAAAATTGAATAAATTGAGCCGTTTTGCAATATTTTCGGTTCAAAATTTCTGTATTTAGGTGATAAATAGTGTTTAAATTATTTCAAATTGGGAAATATATGCAACATGCATGAAATTTCTTAATATATTGAATTTGAAGAAGCTATATGCACTGACGAAGTTGTTGCCATTTATCTCACACGTGTCAAATTAAATGCATTTTTTTTCTCGATTAGCTTTCTATAAATTTATAAAAAAACTAATATTTTTAATGTTGTCGAAATCGTATCAGAAATCTGACTGTTGAATTGAAGTCTTATAATAGATGAGGTGTTTTGGTAATGAATATGTTATTTAGATCTGATTTGCAATGGTATTTTATGATTGATATGTAATAGGTTCATTTATACATTAGTAGGTATTAAATTATATTTAGATTGTGTGTATATGCGATGCTAGTTATATCTTATTTTGATGTGCGTGATTTAGTAGTCAAATATTGATAGGTTTTTATGTAACTTATGTTTCATTACTCATAACAAACATTGAGCAATCACGTCTGTGTATAAAAATAGATCTAAAAAGCTTTCTACGTCTTAATACGCTATGTAAATTCATACTATAAATAAAATGTTATACATTCGAATTGAGCAATAACTCGTTGCTGTGTAATCATTCACTTAGAAACATATCGTTAAAATATAATATTAAGAATTTTGTTTTGAAAACATTTTCAATTAAATCCTATTCGTTTTTTTCATTCTTCGACACTCATTGTCGCTTTCGTCACGACTAATCACTTTTGTATTTCAATTCCTTAAGTCGAAATACCGTACAATTTTTTTTCGCGATCGCAAACGATTAGCCTTCCATTAGCGCACCGGTTGTAAATACTTGACCAGAAGCGTGTATGTAAATCATTATGTCACGGTTAAATAACGGGTCGTTACAGTGGAATAATTATAATATCGATATCGAGCTGAACTCGCTCAGAGAACGATACATATACACTTTTTTCGCCCGAATAAACGTTGCTTACTTGTGGGTTTTTCCGGTGAAAATTGTACGAAATTCTTTAAGACTTTCGCGAAAGTTTCTTTCAAACAGACCTTGCGAAAAGTTAATGAAGAATTTTAATCATGTTTTATGAGCGTATTATGCGTTTTGAATTATAATATTTTATTTGTTATCTGTTTTATGTGTACTTGATGTATGTGTGTCAAAGAATAAAATGCGCAATACGTTTTGCATTACAAGAATTTTCTTTATGTCGGTATAATACATGGATATTTTCCGCTCATACAATATTACAATAGCGGCTATTCCAAGAAAATATATTATATCGTTCGATATTTTTTCTAATAAAAAACAGGGTTGTCAAGTAGTTCGATGCAAATGATTGTAATTGTTAAAAGTCTCATCTTTTAATGAAAATTCCTGTTATTAAACTGATAAGCCATTATACAACGATCGAAAGAAAGTCCCTAGTTATATAAATTCGATACCCCTGATACAAAACTAAATTTTCTCGACTAGCGTGCAGGAAATTAACTTCAAAAGTATCATGACGAGAAAAAAAAACTTCTCCTTGTGTTTATAAGACACGCTATCCTCCTCTTGAGATTAAACGCTGATTTGATGACACTTAAACCCCCCAGAGGGAAAAACCTCGACATCCCCTTTTCGGAGGAGTTTTTGGCGACAATCCGGCATTAAAGGAATTAGAGTTGATTCTTGGCAAAGGGACGCACACACACTCGTTTCGAAAAGGTTTTCATTACACACAAAAGTCCTTGTTTTTTCGGTAGTATGTACGTATGTTAGACTCGGGCAAAATTGGCTATTATGTTTTAAGGCTGGCTGGCTGGAGACGCTCTTTTTTTTACACTCCATTTCCGAGTCTTTCAAAGACGAACATAATAATATGACAGTTTAATGGACGGCGATAAATTCGAACTTGTACTACTATTGTATATGCGTGTAAGGAAAGTGAGATTCTTTCAGGATTATTTGTTGAAGTATTCTGGAAAGGAAATTGGATCGTTTCGATATTGGTATTCAAATCTGTGATTGTGTTGGTTTGAATACATTGCAGATTTGTGAATAGAAATGCTTGTAATATTTGAATTAACTTATTATGTCTTTCTGTTAGTTTTTTTGATATTAAGTACTGCGACATCTGTGATTGGATTTTCTCCTTTAATTTATCTGCTTGTTTGAATACTTGCTTTTAGCAATTGTGACTATTTTTTTTACCTCAGTAATCAATCTGCATGCAGTTTTTTTATTATCCATATCAGATACTAACTTTTTTCCATTTGTGATCGATAATATTTGTACGAATGTGTAGCACGTAATAAATCAAATTAGGTTATGAGATTTGCTCGGTATCTGTAGAGTAGACCATTTTCATGAAATACAACATAACTCAAACTAATCTAAAGTAAAATATTACTATTTTAAATCAAGTCTAACTCAACCTGACCTAGCTTTTCGAGCATCATGCTTATTATCTGCTCCACGTGCACTATAAACTTTTATTCGGTACTTCCGCCACTACTCGAAAACAAAAACACTTCTAGCAAAGCGATACATATCCAACGATTGATTCATCTTAAATTTCGAATTATCCCCACTATCATCTAATGGAAATTAATTAACGTCAAATCAGCCTAGAGCGTCACCATCTAGGGATCGTCCCGGCATTTTCACTTCGGACTTCATAGACAATATACCGAAAAGTTCAATAGCGTTCTTCAAATGCGATTCGTGATTCTGCGGTCCATCGCAGAGATCGAAACGAACGGTGAAAGTGTTCCCACGATCGCGCATCCGAGCTCTTGCGAAACGAACGTTGCGAAACTAAACGCCTCTAGAACTCGGTCGCGAATGTGATATTGTGTTGGGTTTCAGTTGCGATTTTGATTGTCGAATCATTGATAGGAATTCTCTGTAGTGCTGTTGTATGAGTCGTTTAGGGATAAAAGTGGTTAAAGTTAGGTTTTGCTTATCGCGGCAAGCAGTATGTCTCTCAATCAAAACTGGGAATAATTGGGACTACAAGGAATAGATTCTATTGTTCGTATTGTTGACCACGCGGCAAGCAGTATGTTTCTCAATCAAAACTGGGAATAATTGGGACTACAAGGAATAGATTCTATTGTTCGTATTGTTGACCACGCGGCAAGCAGTATGTTTCTCAATCAAAACTGGGAATAATTGGGACTACAAGGAATAGATTCTATTGTTCGTATTGTTGACCACGCAGCATGCCGCATGCCGCTTGTCGCGGTGCGCAAAACCTACCTTAACTTCACTTTGTAAGCGAAGAGATAAATTCGATCGAATGTGTTTAATGCGTTTTTTGAAATTTCTTCAATTCTCTTCATTATTCCATTTTTCAGATATTATAAACATACATACAGAATGCATTAAATTGACTTCTGAAATAAACGATTTATATTCAAATTTGAACTGATCTTGACTACATATTCTTTTTTTTGTGAAATTTCAGTCTTCTGTTTTGATTATTATAACTGTAGCATTCATTAATAGTCCAATATAATTTATTATATTTATTGTGTATAAAATTGAATATATAAATTATATTGATAATGATCTTTGTTCGAATTAAATGACTACTGTAGTTCGTATTTAATACAGAAGATAAATTGGAAAGATAATAATATTGCAATTTGTATGTTTGTGTCTATTTATTTTACATATTATATTATACGCACATTCATTTCTTATTTTGTTTGTACAATTTCGAATCGAATGATGAATCTAATTTGAAATGCGATATTAATTTTATTGTTTGCATGAAAATAATTAGTTATGTTTATAATTGTAATTTATGTAAATATAGCGTTCGTTATGCAAAACACTCGTAACATTGAAAATTTCACCGTTCGACAATGAATCGCTAATATGTATGCAGTTTCTAATTGATTTATTTTCACTTTTCGATACAATTTCAAATAATTTGACTTTTACAATAATTTCTCTATCAAAACATGCCAATTTTCACAATTTCAAATAAATTTCATTCATCGACAGGACAATCCTTTTTTTGCATTTTCCATATCGCAGATAACGTCTAAAGATTCTCCTAGATTTATTCAAACTGTTGAACATGTTCGGTCAGTAGTTTTTCATTTTGACACAAGCGCCTAGGGAAAATGCCAACTCTTGCAAAATTTATATACAATCAGATAAATGTGAGGGTTTTTCCCCAGCACTCTGGATTTATTTCGCTTTGACTAATCCCTCGGTTTCTAATTGAAAACCCGTGTACGATATTTGCGCGAATCGCCAAATCCCGTTCCGATTAGACATTTTTTCCAGTGCAAAAAAATGCGATAATCATTCCTCTTCGCCTCGACGATAAATAACAGTCGTTAAAAATTGACAATGTTTAAATCGGCCGTTAATTCGTTTAAGTTTTGTTTACGGGGGGCCCTTATAAAGCGACACTTGATTTATCGCAGCCTCCGAAACTTTGCAACCGTTTTTAATGAAAAGCGAAGCTCCGCTTTAAGCACGCCGTTTACTTTAAATTCAAAGGTAATTTTCTACGATGTGATGAAACCGAGGATGTTTTTTTTATTAATCCATAGATTTATAGGGGTTGCTTCGCTATGTGATGCAAGAGGATAGAAAACTCTCGTCTCTTACGATTAACACCTTGAAGATGGCAAATGATTTCAAGCGATAGTTCATTTTAAAAATACTTAAAAATGGATTTAGAATTGATACTGTATCTATATAACTAAATCTGAATACACTCATGTTGATTTAATTTTACAAAATTGCATTGAGTTTGAATTTATGCATAAATATGAGTTTCGTTCTACGTGTACGGTCAAAATTATCCTTCTACTAGTAGATCGGTCCACAATGTGTTAAAAATAAAATCTTGAATTGTGTACGATAAAACATGGCGATATTTCCTATGTTTACAATGGTTTATTTAAGAGCACCACCCTTTTGAGACCGCAAACTATTAATCTAGTTGACGTTGTCTAACCGAAAAGATAAATCACCTCTGACGATCTCGGTCACTTTTAACCAATTTGCTCTTCTATAACACGAATATATGTATTTTTTTTCATATTATAAGTTCGATTTTTTCTGACTTCTGTTCGATTTTTATTACCGTGTAGTTATGCGGTTGTTGCTTGCGCGGCACGTGTAATGAACGTACGACTCGTTTCTAATATGGTCGTGTTGTAGGAAATTGCACCTGCGTTGTTGATTGGTCATTGTTTTTTATCGGTTCTGGGAATAGGTATTTGTTGAATGTCTCTCATATCCTGTGATATATCTGCGAAAATTGCGTTTTTTTTTAACTACGCCGTTGATTTATGTATGAGGCACGTGCTGATTGTATCAAATGCCTCGATGTAGTTAATGAAACTTAAATCGTTAGAGGTTTTTTTTGTATTAGTACTCGAGGAAATTCTTGTATTTTATAGTAAAAATGTAAAAAGTTATGGAACGCATTGAAAAAATGATGCAGTTTGTTGAACCATCTTAGTGCGAATTTCCCTAGAGGCATCTTAACCAATCTGAATATAACCGTTGTACTCAGTCTTGAATGGTGAAACTTGGAAAAACTATATTTTATGTAAAAATATGTTAAACGCGATACATTTCTGTATTTGAACGTTCCGTATTCCGAATTGTCTTTGGCCGTTTCAGTCTATTTATTTCGCACAGAAGCCGTTGATAATTTCCGTCTTCATCTCTTCCATAATGCAATAATGAAAGTTGTGTCGATCGTTTCGATATTAGTTCGCGAAATTCAATTCGAGAACGATCTCGATTTTCACAAAGGGAAAAATCATCGGCGAGAAATTCCATTGCTTCCATATGGACGTTCTCGAATGACTCTCCTTTTATAAACTTTGCGAAATTTTTCCCGACAACGAATATTGTTTTCATACCCACTCCGGCTTCCTTGTGGAAAATGCAATATCGTATTTCGCCCTTTCTACGTACACTCAACTCCTTTAATAGCTTTTTCAGAGCGCATCCAAGAAAATAATCTAAAAAAAGAATGTACATAAACGAAACTGATCTTTTTGAACCCTCGTGTGATATTCCCTAAGGGAATTTTCTTAAGTGGCTCACAGATAAATTATGTATATCTATCGAAACGCTTCATAGATTTTTATAATATTTTGGCTAATATTGTTTTTCATTCGAAAATCTATGTATCTTGAATAATAAATGTAAGCAGATATCGTTGAATATGTATCGATAGTTTGTGGATGAAGAAGAGTCTTAGGAAAAATCTATACATAAAAGGAAAAAGCCCGGAAACGGAACCAGAGTTGATAGCTACATTTGAATCAATGTTCCGTATTTCCTCGGTTCTATTCATTCCATGATTTACACGAGGAAAGCTCTTTGCAAAACGTGCACGAGACTCTGGAAATAAAAAAGACAAAACTAACCATTTGAGCAGCGCAGCTTTAATGAAATATCAATGTAGGGATTTTAAGGGATTTCATCAAAGAGATGCACTAACTAAACGAAAAATCGCTTTTCACTTCAACGGTCACGTGTAAAAAAATATAGAAGAACCTCGCTATTCGATTACTTCTTTATTCGTATAACTTATTGTTAGTTTGTAATAATGTTTAAAAATTTGTAAAGTTTGAAAGTAGAACTCTTTTCTGTGACATGGCAACTTAGTATTGCTCGAGGAAATCTTTACGTGTCTTATGCGTTAATTATGTTGTATGTTTAAATAAGCAATTATCTGTGAAAATGAAACATATTAATTGAATTAAAACGTTCGAGTTGCTATTTGTATTGATTTCTGAAACAGATTGTCATCGAATAACGAAATTCCAAAATATTTTTTTATTAATAAAGCGATTTCAAAGTATTTCTCAATTCTAGTTTTATTCTACAATTTAATGGCATATACGCGCTCGTGCGTTTTTCCCTCTTCAAATAAAGCTATCGGAAAAGCGTTTTCTCAGTTTTCCACGAACTATCGTTTCCATTTCCATTTAAAAAGGAGACCGCCGTTAAAATCGGTCTTAATCTGCAGTCTCGTGACCTGAACTTGAATCTCTATAGAAAACTATCGAATTTCACGTCACGTAAATAGACCGACCGCTTGAACCGTAGAACGCCTAGTGAAAGTGTATATCCGCTAATGCACGACTAATATTAATTTAGATATACCTTAATGTTGCTATGAATGACGGAAATTAGTTTTAGGATCATATAATATTCGATAGTTTACGATTTCAGTTAGTTTTATGAATTTTTATTTAGAAATTCTAGAGAATATTTTGTGTTTCATTATGATTTTGATCGAATAAAAAGCCCAGTTCAGTTATAGATTAACTAATGTCTCAATGAATTCATATTCAATCACAAATTTATTAGTGAAATTTTAATATTTCAGATATTTTATCTGTTTAGTGACTGAAAATTCTGATGAATTGAGTTGAGTGAGGGATTTTTTCAAAAAATTTAATACCCTTTTAAAATAGATTAGGACTCCTATCTTGTTTGAATAGAGCTCAGTCAGATTAAAGTTCTCACTCATTTATCATATTTGATCATTTTAATTATATTTTTACATACATTAGAAATTTTTATTGTCATTTATAATTTCAATCTAAAAAAATGTCTCTTAGTTTATTCATAGAAAATTCACTATTTTAACAAATCTTGTTATATTCAAATTATCACTGTATCGATTAACAACCGAAGCTCTGTACTAGACGTTGATTTATGCATCTTCCGACGTAACGTATTCATTAATTAACTAAGCGATATGCTAAACAATTGACACTCGAGACACGGAGGTTTCTAGAGATGCAATATTTACCTACACAGACACCTCGTTCCTTGGATTATAACGCGATAAATCTTTTGTTTGCTCGCACCATTAAGATTGATGATCGACATCGAAGGGAAAATGCACGGGGAAAATTTTCAAGCTGACAAGGAGAGGTTGTAAAGTGGTCCTCATCGATTTCTATGAAAATTTGTATAAAATGAAATGAGCTTGTACCGAAGAATGAAAACGCGTCTCTCAATAGTTTTTTAGTAATCTTGGATCATAGTTTGGTAAACTTGTTATATGCACTAAAAAAATATGTACGTTTAACATGATTTTTTTTAATTTATTCATTCAATGTAAAATGATAGTATTATTACCTTTAACGATATGTCACAATATTTCATATGACGATTGAAAAGGCCAAGGGGTACAAGTGACATTTTTGCCGAAATCGAGTTATGTAAAAAATTCGCTTCTATGTACGCTCATATATAATATTATATTTGGTGGCAAAAGGATATAAACGAATTTGGAACGTGTACCGAGATATATCATCATATCACTCGACTTCCTCTTAATAGATAAATGTAGGCACATGTTCAACTTTGAGCGCTCTTTTCTCGGAATTCCCACAAAGTCACTTGTACCCCTTGGCCTTTTCAGTCTTCATATAAAACAGTATTCTTGTACGAACTTTAATCTGCGACATCTAAAAAACTCGAGTGTCGCATTTTCGTTCTTCACAAATATTTCATGTCTACTTATTTCTACAAATTTTCATAAAAATCGGTGAGAACTACTTCGGATCCTCTGCTTTTGAGTGTGAAATTTAAGCCTATGTAGGTGTCGGAAATATTCAGAGTTTGAAGCGGTGTCGGGCGTATATTGTGAAATGGGGATGGTGTAAAGTGAGTGTCTGCCTACTAGGGGTGTTGTCTGATGGAAATTGATAGTTAGCCGAAGAGCTGAATTTCCATAGTGGATATTTATGGTGATTGTGTCACGTTGATGCTGGTTGACAGTCGATAATATCAAATAATGGCTAATTGTGAGTGGCATACGGATTTTCGTTCGGGGTGAAATTGTGGATTCGACGGGGCTTAATGGCGGTCGTTAATTTGGCGAGTTTTGGTTGCGTTTTATTATGTTCGGGTTGTTCGTTGATATTTTTGAATTTATATAAAAAAAGGCTTATTTGTGGATTATGTTTCATTTTGGGAGTTTATAGGATAAATTGTAAATTTAACTCGAGTTGGTCTTAAGGTTTAATGTTCGAGTAACTCTCGTATCAGTCTCGAAATGTCTTTGTAATACAATAGACAAGTTTTGAACAAGACGTATAATAGCGAATCGCTAACTTCTAACTGATTCTATCTAGAAATCCGTTACACGTGCTAAAGTTCAAACTGTGACAAAAAAAAAATAGATTCATTTCTAAATAATTTCTTGAGTCATATTTATATCTTGTTTTATTGAGAGAATAAGGGCTCTTTTTCGAACAATTTAGCTTGTGACTAGTTTTTAAATAATAATAGTTTTTAGCTAAATCATAAGTCAACGATGTGTTTCTTTCTCTATCTATAGTTAAACTTTGTGAGTTGAACAACTGTCGAATTTTATAAACTAACAATTAAAGATTGAACCTTAATAATATTCAATTTAAATTTTACGCTTTAAATTTAATTCTTTAACATAATTGAACTCAGACTTTATAACTTATATTTTCTTCCTTAGAATATCCGTGACAGCAAAACTACCTGTTCATACGAGAAACAACCCCAAATTTCAACTAAACCCCATCGACATACACACATACAAACATACACATCTAAGAAACAATACCAAAACGTGACCCCGTTGCCAAATTATCCTTCGGGATCGTTGTCGGTAAACGATTTTCTTTTGACCTACCGGAATCCGCCGTCCCCATTAAACGGGCTTCGTTACGGCCGCGATGTTTATTCGCCCATAAAAGACTTTTGTGGAGTAAATTGAAAAAACATTTAACAAATCAAATGGCCCGTCCATTGTGCTCCAATGGGGAAAAGAGAGGGTGTTTATTTCGAGGGCAGATGGGAAAATTCCCATAATCTTCGGGAGTTTTCTTCGTCTGAAAGGTTTTTCTTAGGGTCCCTCGCGGGACGGCTCTGTCTTAAATTAATAATGAAGAGTCAATCGTTGCGATGGGATCTTTTAGATTATTGTCGATTTTGGATGCTTTTCGCTTTCGTGTTTGTTGCGGTGGTTTTGTGGGGCGTTTTGGTTTTATTCGCCGGTGAATCTGATGGTGGTTCGTAAATATACAATGTGGCTTTTTAAGGTGACTGAATATTTGAACGCGCGAGAATAGATTAATTTTATTCAATTGAAGTTGGTATAAATGCCATTATCTTGATGACAGGTTCTTGATCAAATGAGTGTCTGAATCAATTTAGTATTTGATTCAAACGAGTGTCTGAATCATACGCATTTCTGAATAACGGATGTTCTACGTCAATGCTATCTGGATCAGATGTGCATATAATTCAGAATCATATTTGATTCAGATTCAGTCATTATCAAGTAACAGTCTATTGTACCTAAATTTATGATTTAATTTGAGTCTGTCATTTTGAATATTTCTTACAATTTTCTTGTCAAATCTTGAAAGTATTCATTAATAATTCATTTACAAAATTTTCAATTAATATTATTTTAAAGTCGTTTATTATTCACGATAGTTAGGTTTATTTAGGCATTTTTTCTTATTTATTCTACCTAGACAATTCAAAATATTTTATCAACGAACATCTTTAACAATCTCGCCGTACAGAAACATGCCGATTCGTCGAAACGGTCACAGCTTCAAATATTTATTTTATAATACAAACACTAATCAAGATATTCAACGGTACGTTTGAACGCCGAACATCGAATAGAACAACGCCAACAATTAACGTAAAACTTATTCCGCCGACAATTTTCGTATTGTTTATAATGGAGGAAAACTTGCGATAGTTCGAACGAGCTATGAATTTTTTATTTTGGTAATCACGTTGAATAATAAATTTTATACACTAATGATTGAAATTCTGGACATTTTTTGATTAATTTGAGAAATCTTCCATTTTTTCGTAAAATTTGAAATAAATGGGTTCATACTTTCATTTAAAATTGAAAGAGTAGTCAAGTGCGATTCTTAATATTGCATCTATATTTAGAATGAATTTCAAGGAAAATTTCTGTTAAACAAAAATACCTATCATTCAGAAAAAATCATTTAAAAATTGTTGGAGTATATAAAAATATTATATGACGACTGAAAAGGCCAGAGAGTACAAGTGACATTTTTGACGTAATTGAGTTATGTACAAGAATTGCCTCTATGTATGCTTAATTGCTTATATATTTGATGGTAAAAGGATATAAACGAATTTGGAACATGTGCCGAGATATATCATTAACTCACTCGACCTCCTCCTAATATATGTAGGTACATGCTCAACTTTGAGCCGCTTTTCTCGAAATTACCCCAGTCACTTGTACCTCTTGGTATTTTCAATTCCATATATTATTGTAAATTCTGTTTTGAAAAATTGCGGCAATACATAATTACAAGAGTTTTCCAATGAAATTTTATTCGCCCCGACAATAATTCATTCCGAGTAATGTTTTCATTTAATCAAAATTCATTCCAAATATCGATATCAAATGCAATATTAAAAACTGCACTTAAACAGTCTTCAAATGTCAAAAAAAAAACTATAAACCCATTTATTGAAAAATTTGTAAAAAAAAATCATAATTTATCATGTGTCCAGAAATCTTCACAGCAGCGTATATCACGTGCATATAGGGACACAGTTTCGCTTTAAACAACGTAACTGCTCACTCGAACCCTAATTATAATACTCGGAGAGCGTAAAAGTTTCACGAGCCTCTATCCACATCGGACCCTTTTTTAAGGCTGCCCTCGCTTTTTTCCTCCGCGGGACACGCGCTGAAAATTCTTTCAGCCCCTTTGTGCGAAGGGAAGCCCGTAACAATTATCGTAAATAGAAAGATCCTTCTCGTCTCGTCATTCACGCTCTTCACAACCGAGCAGACCCTATTAGGACTGATTACGATCACCATCTCGCCGATAATGCCCGACGATTCGACGGCGACGGCCAACCTTTTCCGTTTATGAAGGGCGCAGTCGTAAAGATGATCCGCCGTGGATTAATCGGGACTTTTTCCTCGGTGTAGAAATAGAAAGAATATCATACATGGTGCATTCGGAAAGTTGTGAAATTCGTTTTATTGCTGTGCTTCTGCGAGTTTCAATCGGTTTAAATTAGTCGATTTAGATTGCCAAGTTATTTGACGATTGAACAGCACTAAGGGTACACGTGACCTTTTTTATCGAAATTGAGTTAGGTACTGAAAATGGTTCTGTATTTGAAAATGGTCATTTGTACCCTTTGTGAAATTCAGTCGTCATTTAGCTTCATAATATAACGATTTTCAATCTGATATGGAGAAAAAATCGTCGTTTTACTGGACCTCTCTTTTGAAACTGACTCATAGCCAGTAATGGGAATGTTGTTTTCAAAATTTTTGATTCTTATGACTCTTTTTGAATCCCAAACTATGAATTGTTAGATGACGAGCATTGGCCATATTTTTTTAATTTCTCTAGTTGAAAAACGATGTCAAAAGATGTAATTTTGACATAAATAAAGCTATTCAATCGGCTGTGATGATAATCTAAAAGGAAGGTTTCTTCAAATGCCTCTAGGAACGCATATCAGACATAGGAAAGCCTTTAAAAAAACTCTATATTCATAGTAAATCATTAAAAAAAACTTTTCATGTATTTTTTTACAAAAAATTTCATGACTTTCAGAATGCACTGTGTAATAGACGATTCTTCATTCGTTCGAAGAGAGTCGCCGTGTTAATTTATCGCCGAATGAGATTCGCTGAAATTTTATATTTCCTTACAGAAGACTTGGCGCAAGATGATATTGTATATTGCTGAAATGAAAGAAAAAAAAAATAAGGCAAAAATATAAAAACGTACACCGAAAAGAGAGCCGCGAAAGAAACTCGCGTTCTAACTGTTATTCGACCTTTATTCGCTCTGCGCGAGTACATCCTATACCACTAGCGTAATAAGAGTAATCTCTTCTGCGAGAGAAAAAAAGTGCCGAATACGTTCGAAATTGCGGAATCGTGCGTTATTTTATCTTATTTTTCCAGTGTGTATATATCTATAAAATAAAATACGTCGTTTTTGCCGAGTGCGATTCGGGTTTATTTTATCGCTGTACGTTTTTGCGGGGAGCGAATTTCAGAACGAGGCGTATTAAAACTTCTTCGGCATCTAGATGCAAATTAATTTACGAACGAATCGAAAGTTTCGCTCGGAAGCTTCGACGTTTCGAGCTTATGAATATATTTTAGGACGCTTTGCGAATGCAACGTTTCGAATGAATCGACTGTGAGATTTTGTGAGAAACTGAGTTTGTCAGTTTTGTTTTAGACGTAGAAATGTTCGGTATAATACGTATCGTTTAGTTTTGACGAGTATTTCATATTCTAATTACCTTGTGCCATTCGTGAGCAATATATGTAATTGGTTGTCCACACTAAGTAAATGACAAAGTCGGCGGCTTAAGTTGTCGACTCTCATCACGCCGATCCTCGACTGTTGTATTCAAACTGATTGCAAATAACGAGTTTTTTAATACACATAAGTGTTATATTGTTTGTATTCTGTCTATTTGTTGCTGTGGATCACATTTTCAAGATAGTTTGATGAATATTTTTCTAAGATAATATATTACATCTTGTAGATTCGTCTCTTGCAAATTTCTTTAGACAAGTTTAGTATCAAATTGAGTTGTTATCTAAGAAAACAATAGACGCATTTTTCCTAAAGACATCATTTAGATAAGATCCCATCCTTCGGATTGAAATCCGATGGATTGGCGACCCCTGGCAGCCTCCGTTGCGTAGCATAGATTAGAGTAGACGGCGAGTGCGAGGAACTTGCGATTGTCCCATTCAATATCCACTTGGCGAAATGAGATACAACAGTGACGTACGCATCGGGGACCCTGTACAGGATATAGTCCTGCAGTACACTCGGTACATAATAATAGCGTAATTGAATTATGATGTCCCTTGATGGATGCACAGATTCGATGGTGTTAAAATGCATTTGAGTTGCAAGAAAGTTCTTTGTTTATCTTTTTGATTAGATTTTGTATTTCTATACATTTTTACCAATTATGATCTCAGGTGAAAATCAATGATGGTGCAATGCAGCGTTTACAAATGGCTGTTGTCATTCCTGTTGCTGTTGTTTTTTTAATATTTGATGCGAATAATAAAGCGAGAAAACCAATGGCAACAGTTACATGTAGACGCCGCTCAAGAAGACCGATTCATATCAGAATGAAACGAATTTTTTTTAATTAAAGAGTTAAAATTTGATAAGATTCAAACTCAGTATTAAAACAGCACTAAACCCAACATAGTTTGCACAAAAAATGTAAAAAAAATAACGAATTATCTGCGATTTTGAAACATTCAGTCTTTCAGCAGCTACCCCACTCTATGTAAACATTTATTTACGTATCCATATTGCGACATTAGATAGCAATAACACACGAACCATTCCATTTTCCGCCCCCAGCACACATCCTTACACAATTTTCCGAGCCTCGGAAAATCTGGTCGTCAATCCACAGCCTCTCGACTTCTTCTAACCACTTTTCCTCCCCCGTCGAGGAAAAATTCCACACATAAGAGATTCGCATGAAAATTTTTGCGAAGATAGCGCGGTTATTGATGTCCGCGAAAGCCTCCGCCCCCTAGTCGCGGAAATTGCTACACTTTATACGTTTCATTTAATCCGACTTAGAAATATAGCTCCCCTAGGATCCGTCGGTTATTTGCCGGGGAGCTCCGGTACCTATGTGTGGACCGAATCGTTGTCGCATAACTTCGAATACATAACAGTTTTATAAATATCATATTTTTCAGGTTATAAGTTTGTGTGTGAGTGAGTTTTTTTGTCGTGAGGGGTGAAAATTGTATGGGGTTGACGCGTGTTATCTTTATGCGAATATTGAAGCTTGTTGAATGTTATCGCTTATCTTATTGCGTGAAATATTGTGGAGTTGCAAGGATCTAAATTTTCAATACACTTTATGACTTAACTTACGTGATCGGTATTTTTTAGAAGAAATCTGTTAGAATGAGACATGCTTAGTTTTTCTTTGAAGTCTTAAACTTATTTTGTCTCACTTTTGCAGCAAAATGGTAGCCTTATATGCAATGAATTGAATGAAAATTAATCTTTTTTCAATGTCGAGATTGTAAGTTTTCTAGCGAATATTTTTTAGAACTAATGAAACTCAGTTCGTATCTGAGGTTTCAAACTGATTGTGAGTTTGTCTCACTCTCATATAAATACTACGAGAAATTAGCGCAAAAATGTAGGGGCTATAGTTTCAGCTGGCAGAAAGCATAAGATTTTGGGTAATGATAGGTCTTAGGGGTGCATTTTGATCTAGAAAGGGGAACACGTCGTAGGGATGTTTCCACCCCCAAAATTCAACCCTAAAGGTGTCCGATCGCGGTTTTTTTAGATTTTTGCAAAAACTATTATAGATACGAGAAAACCGTCAAAGACAATAATGTTTTCCATTAAATTTTATACAATTACTATCTAACATTTATTTTGATAAGACTTATAGTTTTTGACTTTAGACTCCCGTAATTTCTCGTACTAAAATTGAATTTAATAAAAAAAAAACTTTTTATAATGATATGATTGTAAGCTCTTCAAAAATATTTAAATTGACTTATCCACAACAACTTTAAAATGCACCTGACTGCATTTTACCTTTTTCTTTCTTTATTTAGGGTAATTATTATGGCGTGTAGTTCATATACTACTATGTTCGACCTTTAATTATCAAAACAATATTTAACATTTGTACATATAATTTATATATGGACCCTTTTTATGTGATTTTTCAGCAGAATCACGCCGAAAAAGCATTCGCCCGCATAGGAAAAGCACAATACGAGTCGTTTTAGCAAATGGAAAATTCGTTTTTCCGCACCCGCGCGAAAAGCCGCGAAGAGTTTCCCGGACTCGTCGTCGTCGTCCGCTCGAAACTTTTCTCTTTGACGCACACAATGCGATTACGTTTTCCGCGTTCCATACGACGAAATGCGATTACACGAACAACTTGCGGTCCACAGTGACGGTTTACTTGCTCCGAAGAGTCGATCGGAATCGGTGCAATCGTGGGTTTTGTTCGTTCGATCGAGTTTCGGAGCTAAAGTTGAGCGGAGTGCTTTTCAGAGGTGAAGCTTTCATTTTGCAAATTGGTCTAGTTTAGTTTTATAATTGATTTTGTAAATTTGTTTGTAGCAGCATAATGCGACGTCTATACAATGTAAATGACTAAAGTCGTCGACTCGAGTGTTCGACTCTCCTTTGCAGATTTTTGACTCAACTTGAAAGAACTCATTGATTGCAATCGAGAAACTTTGTAGTCAATAACTAAATTTTTCATTTATTATCATAGTGTGGACGATCCATAGTGATTATTGAAAAGAAAATGGAAAAATTGGTACCCTGTTCTAATAGATATTTTGTTGAATATTATCAAGTTAAACAATATTTTCACACAGTTTCAGATTTCATTGCGTTTGAATATAAAAAAACTGTCATTTTCTATGTAAAAAAATGAATTCTTATTGTATGTTACAAACGAGTAGTGTGATTAGTATGCAAAAATAAAAAGGACTTGCACCAAGGCAGACTTTCTTTCACATCAAAAGTATTTTCTGACGACATATATGTAAATTATGAATATTGGAGCAGGTACTACGGTCCATACTTTTCCCATTATCCTTCCCGGTTCAAAATTTTCGTTCAATTCGTTTTAAACTATTCCGACACGCTTTATTTTCAGCGACGGTTCACTATTGATATAAACGACCCGACGCCGAGCATCGATTCCGTTTATGGTTTAACACCAACCAGTTCCCGTTTTATTTCCTCATGGTTACGCTCTTTTTTTTCGCCTCGCACGACCCACATGCAACTCCCACCTGAAAATTCAATTTCGCAAGACCGTATTTCCTTTTCGCTATCGAAGCCGATGAAACGTTCAGCTGTAAAATTTATATGATGGTGTAAAACGGCCACTCCAATCTTCCGAGATTGTTACTGCGATTCGCTTTTACTGTGTGTCACATTTCGTTTCAGCAATAGGCTGTGTCAGCTATTCGAATGTGCGTATTGTCTGTAAAACTATTCATTTGTGACTAATCTCGTGTGACTCGTTCGAGGTATTCGTTGTTTAGAAAATAATAATGGCGATTTATATGAAAAATAATAATGGTTTCGTGTCAAAGTGAAGGCTCATTTAACATTATATCATTTTAGCATTGTTCGATTCAGATTTTTCAGATTGAAAATGAAAATTGCCATGACCGCACGACAGATTCAATTAGCCTTTTGTTCTCTATGAAATGTAACGAGTGGTTTTATTTCGATCGTTGGATTATTTTTTATCGAGATGTCATTTTATAGTTTAATGGCTTCATTCTCTATATACACGCCAATAGCAGTTGAGCATGATAAGAATTCTAGAAAATATCTGTATTAACCAGTTTCAAACTTTTTCGAACGTTTTGTGCTTCATCACAATATCGTTCACATTTGCGGCATTTTGAATTTGAAATAGTTTAGCGTAATGCATTTATATAATCTCATGGAAGTTCCACAGAATAATTTTAAAATTTAAACACCTTTTCACCCCACTTCTATTTCGCATATGCAAATACAATATTCTTCAACTCTTCCCATTATACAAGCAGTAGAGAAGGTCGACTACCGAGACCGCGATTGTGATGTAAATTAACAACGACTTTCCCCACCATACTTACAACAATAAAAGCCTACGTTTACAGCGAGGGGTTGAAGCCCTTATCTCGACTTTAAAACTTTACTTTAGACCCCGACACTTCTCTGGACATTCGTTATGATACGACCTAATAAAAGGACTCGTCGTCAGGTGGTTCCGTTTTTCATTTTGAATTTTATTCTGGTCAGATCTGTATCTGTGTCGTAATTCAATTAACGCCGTAATGGGAACCTTTAACGGTTCAATTTATGGAGGATCGTTGTAGAGCACTAGCTTAGCTCTAAGTACTTGTAGAACGTATGTTCGATTGTAGTGTAATGCGTTAAAAGCGTCTCGTTACACAAAGGGTTTTCAAACTATTTAAATAGCTTGTCTTTATCGGGTGTGTAATTAGATTAGCTCGTTCGAAGTTCGAGATTGTTCGATTTAAGTTCGTTCGAAACTTTCTCCATAGAAACCGTTTTAAAAATTGAGACTCGGCGTATTTGAGTTCGATTATATTTTTTCGTATAAATGCGAAGATGTATTATCTAACAATTTAATCCGATTCAATATAAAAACTATCGAGCCAAACTTCGGCGATAAAAATCTGAGCGCGTTTTTCGAAATCACATTTAATTGGATTGAGACTTTTTTCATCGCATATTTTTCACATCGGCCAAGATTTATTTTCTTTCCTTATACGTTATCGTTTCCGACGATCAAAAGCCCAACTCCACACACTAATATCACTTTCTTTTCAATGTATAGATTTCGAATAGCTTTTGAATTTCGCCCGCTTTCACAATCGGACAGTTTGACTATCGGCGATTTCCGTATACGCACTTCGCTAATTAGCAACACACGATGACTTAAGTGTTCTCGGTTGACGGCTCGAATTAAACATATTGTTTAAGTTGAAACCTTCGTCGTTTGTGTGAATGAAATATAGCGTCAGCTTTCCTTTAATAACCTGTGGCCATTAGCGGAAATTATGATTTTTACTTTGTTAATTAAAATTATAATTCCTTCGGTGAGTAAAGAATTGCTTTCTTAGATTCTCCCGTGTCACTGCGGTTCAATTTCGCTGAGTTATAATTTATTTTCTCATTATACCCGAGTGCCTTTTCTTCTCGTTTTTCCTTTCTCTCATTAAATTTCCGATTTTTTTTTCTCGCTAATTTAACATTTTATTTCTGTTTCTGTTACAGGTATGTATCCCCATAATGAAGAAGTATAATTAGCGGTCGCACAGGAAACCACCCCCCATTGAAACCGTTAATAAAGTTGCTTCCGTAAGTCTTTTATTTCATTTAAGGCCAGGTACGATTCTCTCTCGAATCGAGAGCACTTTATTAACCTTTAATCGCCCCCGGAGATTTATTTACGCCACGAAATTAATTGCTCATTTAGATTCTCCGTATACTTTAACAATATCGATTCCTTTTTTCTATATCATCCGTTCTAACTTGAATTGTATGTTTATGGGGATGACACGTAGAATAAATTACACACTGACACTTCTCTCGGAGTTTTTTTTTTCACTCTCGTATAAAACGGCTTTAGTCTGGAGAGTAAATGAGTTTTCCCCGTAGAGGAGACTTGGACTCGTTCGTCCTTTTTTGCTCGCTTTAATCCTTCCCATTGAAAATGCTCGGATCATCCACGTGTACGTTATAAGCTTAAGATTATTACGAGAGCACACAAAGGTATACGTGTTAATATGTAATATTGTGTACAAAAGGCGTACCTGACATCCTCTCTAGAGAAATGCGATACTTTTGTGCTCGGTTATGTACATACACGTGTCGCTTTTGTACATTGCGTCGATCAAGCGCTACTTTTATTAGTGGAAATTGTAGATTATTTGTTTATTTTAGCGAAAAATCGTTTCAAAGTTTGTTTAGTCTCGAGAGATAATTGAGATGTTCAGTGCATAAAGTGATTAAGTCTATTAAGTAATGAATTATTTATTTTAGATGCCAATTCAATTAATGATGTATTACAAAGTGAACTGATTACATTTTAGTTTATTTTAAATGAAATTTTTATTTGTATCGAACACATTTCGTCGTTTTTCTTGACCCTTGTGCACTGAACGACTTAAATTGTAAAACTCACATCCATACTTTGCTGACTCGATCTTTTTCAAAGAAATTTTTGAATATTGCATTTTCCATTTTTGCTACTATTTTATCTAAACTTATTCTACATTTCTACAAATTTCATCAAAACCGATGAGTGCACATTCTTCGCAAGACTTATTTAGTTGTATCTCCTTATTATCTCATATAATGCGACTAGAACGACATATAAATACATAAACAACTGTAACAGCAGTGTGTTTGAAATGTTTCAAGAGACTTTGCATGCTTGCATGAAATTGAAATGCTCCTCTTCGCTAGGATTGTTATCTTTCATCAAAATGTCAAACACACTCTTCCCATTTCGGTTAGCGTGTTACTGATCGTTTCAAATAGGCATTTCGGATTTCAATTATGATCGATATATTCGTTACGTATCATATCTGAATATCGATATCGGATTTGAGGAAATAGCTTTTTCTTTGTCTCGTTTGATTCGAATGAAAGCGCTTTTCGGAGAAGCTGCGTTGTTATTTGTTCTAGAGGTTTTTCACGTTTCAGCCAGTAGCGTGTTTTTAAAATAGATCAAAGCACATGAACACAATATGTATGTTATTTAAATATAGATTAGTTTCGAAATAAATGCCGATATTGTTTGTGTACTAAAAGTATCTGTGTTTATACAGAATCTGTATAGTTTATACTTGTGTGTTTAGAGAAAAACTCAAGAGTTCACCTTATGTTACGTAAATATTTAATATGTTTGAACTATTGACCCTTTTTGTAAATTCGGCATTTTCGCAACAAGAGCTTCGCGTATTTTTCGTAATTTTTATGGATACGTAAAATTTATTTTTTAATGGCTGAGCATTAAAAAGTTTCTTATTGATTTGATGTAAATTTATTGAACCTGCTCATTCAAAAATTGACTGTTAAAACGTTTTAGGTACAAAAAAAAGAAAACGATTTCATAACATAATGTACCGAAAATAATTAAGCTAAAACGTCGAGGTCGTTTCTCAATTCGCATTGCAATGCGAACAATATACGAGTTAATCTATCATTCTGTTAAAAAAAATTACACAATACACACTATTGTCGACAATTCTTAATTTTCGCGAAACACATTGTGTTATTTTTTCAGCAAATCATTCACCGTTGAATATGAACGATCTAGCTAATATTATATGAAATGAGAGTGTAAATTTTTATTTAATCAAGATTCGAATTATAATTTATAACACTATTTCAATACGTCTCTAATGAAAATGTATACGACTTTTTTTGTCGATTTTTTTCATTGTATTTCAAGTTCATTTCGATATTATATAATTGAAGTTTCATATGTGCTTTTCGGACTCTTCACATATCTTATTTTTGGTTTCTTTTTCATCTTCCACGATGTATTGACGTGGTTTTTGGTCGACCGGTTTTGCTTTGACCCAATGACCGCCTCGTCACGATCGCTCGTCCACAAGTTAACTTTGCACATTTCCTATTGCATGCTAGTAAGTACTTGTACGTTTTCTACGATAAGTTGTTTTGATTTCATATTTTTTCGAATAAGAAAAGTTTGCTTAATTTTATTAATTTTCGATCGGCATACTTTTTTATTTGTTTCGATGTTGATTTCTATTGCGTCGCGGCTTGTCTAGACCTAGGCCGAAGGCTTTCAGTTGCAAAATATGTAGTATAAAGTTTTTATATTCATACATAATTCACTTTAACATAATTTATTCATTTTGAATTAGATTGAGATAATATGCATTATTTATGAAGATAAATTATGTATGATGTGTTTTGCCGCTGGAAGCCGCCGGCTTAGGTGTGTATACGCCTTTATGTACATCGAAATAGATAATGATTTTATCCTAAGATTTTCGCTACACTAATTACTGAACATTGAGATAATTCAATATAGATCTTTTTTGAATAGAATTAGTTTATCAAAGCGCTGTTTATATGCCTATTTTAAAATTAACGAAAAGTCACCGGAGCGTATCATCGAATAGAGAAAATTTTCTCTGAATCGCTTTATATTATAATAAAATCTAGCTAAATTGAATTTCTCCAAAGGCTTTAGAGTCAAAAGAGTATCGCATTACGCTTCGCTACGAGATTTTAATAATAAAGACATCGAACGAAAATTCATGAAATTCCCAACGTTGCACTGCACCTTTGCCTTTGTTTTATTTTCTTTTTCAACACAATAACCACAATCGGATTAAACGTTTCCACGATCCACTTCACACCAAAGTATCGGACTTCTATAAGAGTCTTCTGAGCGATCACGCACTCGTATAATACGATTTTGCTCGTATTCACGCATTGTCCGAGAAAATTTCAGACGACAATGACGATCGAGATGACTCTTGTCTTCGTTTAAGATGATTGCTGAATGCGAATTGTGGAAATGGCTCGTGGGAATGTAGGGAAATGATCGCAAAACTTTCGGTTATTGTCTCGAACGGTGCGGTCATTGGAACGTTGGCATGGATTTGATTTGAAGATTTGTTTCAATGATTTGTATAAAGATGTTTAGGATTGTGTAGAAGAGTGTCAAATATGGAGCAGAATTTTATTATGGACCTTTGTTATCTTTAGACGCATTATTATGGACCATCGTATTGAACAATATCATAGTTTTTATGCAAAAGCAATAGGCGAACGGTGATCTATATTTTGCGCTGGTCTATATTTGTCACACTTTCTTTACATTTTTTTATAGAATATGCTATTTTCGTTTAATTCATTTATTCAATAATATCTTCATTCTTTGATCGCATTTGAAAATCGACGAATTTTTTTATATCATTGGGTCGAGACGAAAATAAATATCGCACACTTGAGAATCGATATTTTTATACTTATTTTAAGAACAAAGCTTCTTATATTTTCACCTTTTCCAGCTTATTTATTTTCCATATATTTTCTTTAATTATTCAATCATCAATATAATTAATGAAGGGACTGTCCTATTTCAACCTTCAACAAATCCAACAACCTAACCTTCGTCTGATATAAAATTCAACCCACATACGTCAAAACAAATCTATTTTATATTTCAATGGAAAAAAATGTCATTTTGATCGAATTTCGACTAATTATCGACATTTTCCATTAGCGACTCAATAGAAACGTGTGTTCGCAGCAAGGAATGTTGCGTCGACTGAATAACTGTATTTTCGTTAATGGCGAACGCAGCACAGAGAAGTAGAGAGAGAGTGGTCCAGTGCTTTTCAAAATGTTCAAAATCATATGAAGACTGAAAAGGCCAAGGAGTACAAGTGACATTTTTGCCGAAATTGAGTTATGTACAGGAAATATTTGGTGGGAAAACAATATAAACGAACATGGAACGTGTACCCAGAGTATATCATCAAATCACTCGACCTCCTCCTAATACACGCTTGACTTTGAGCGCGCTTTTTTTGTACCCCTTGGCCTTTTGGGTCTTCGTATATTTTTCGATATTTCCAACTGGTTGTGCTATAAATCGCTCGCTAGGGCATAACACGAGTTTCGCGTGATTGCAGCTTTTATAGGTCACCGAGTACGATCTTGTGTGCTGCTATGCTAAAGTATAATACACACGTATTGATTTTCAGTTTTGACCGATATATCGAAATTCGAAAAATCATGTCGTCGTTAGTTGCTGCACTTTGGTGTGCGGTTGTGTCGAGTGCTGTTCGAAATATGAAAATTCGATTTTCAGAAATGTTCGTTCGAGAGGATTGCACGCGATCGTTATGTTTGAATTGGGAGTTTATTTTATTTGTTCGTGTTCGAATTTTTACGATTTGGTTTGTTTGGGTTATTTTCGATGAATGGAGTTGTTATTTAAGCTTTTTTTTTCTAATTAATAGAGATTTCTAGCAATTAAAATCACAATTGTCTATTTACAACTATCAGATGCTTTATATAATAATAGCTCAGTTTAGTGAATCTGTCTATTGAGATGCAGTATAACGATCAACATCTCAATTTCGCATATAATTTTTCGACCATTATCATACATTTACGAATAACAAATGTTGTTTCACGTTGGACTGCGATATTGAAGAACGTCACTTAAGAAAATTTGACATTTGTGGTCATAAAGCATTTTTTTCCATGACGTAGATACTTTTTCTTGGACATGTAAAAACCCAAAAAAACTTTCTTCTAACTAGGTTTTTTTATTATTTTGCCACCAGATAGAATGAGTACATAGAAACGATTCCTGTACACACATAACTCAATTCAAACAAAAAGATCACTTGTACTCTTTGGTTTTTTCAGTCATAATATACAAAATTTCAAACATTTCAATTTATTTCTCGATATAAATTGAAATATTTTGAGAAATACCCCTGCATCGTCACTCACATGATAAATTATGACACGACGCCTGAACATTGAATTGATCATTCGCATCAGTACGCAGAAGATTTACGATTGAATATCACTGTATTATAAACAGACAAGTACATACCTATTATACATCCTCCATTTTACCTATGTGCGAGTGCGACAGCCTCAACGTTAGAGCGAGACGTAGTAGCATAGTTCATCGACTCCACTCTCTTTGGTCAGAGGCCTATTCGCTCTCTTGACATGCATAATTTCTCTACGTGAACGCTATTATGATAAGTGAAAAATTTCAGACACGCGATACGAAGTCGACCTCGATGTGTTAAACTCTAGTCTTAACGTAGCGCTTGTGTCGGGTTTGGTGTTGAGTTTGAGTCTTGTCAGTTTAAGGCGAAAGTTTTGATGTTAATTTTTGTAATAATGTGCGTTTTTGATCGTTTTTTTTTTGAAGTTAAGTATTGCGACATTTGTGGGTGGGATTCCTTTTATTTAGGATTCTTAAAATTAAAATTCTTAAATTGAATTATTAATTTATATATAGTTTTTTTATTATTGGTTTTTGCTTTTGAGCTATTTGTAGTCTCGTACATCAATTATCGATTAAGCTACTTAACCATAGTTAAACGTTTATTTTTGAATAGACAACTGCCTTGTTAACTAATCGCTAAAATCTGGTTCACATTGGAGACAGTAAATAGTCAAGTAGACAGTAGATATTCAAATAGATAAATCTTAACACTGACTTGAAATCAAATAGGATATTATTCACATTGACTACATTTCTACTGTTCACTTGAGAGTCTACTGTCCACTTGAATGACTACTGTCCTCAAGGCGTACCATTCTGTAAGTTGAGAGATTCACATTAGTCTACATAGTTTACTATCTACTGTCCATTAAACCTTACTTTCCTTAGTGTGAACTAGCCTTAGCTAATAATAGATCAATCAGACCTCATTGTGACAGACTATTCTATTAAAAAATCAGACGATACGTTCAACTGGACACACGTGCCTAATATCACTGAATTAATTACTTAAAATTAAACCAATTTCCCCATATATTTTAGAATCGATTCAAAACACACGAACGATGCACTATGCAGAATTGGAGGCTGGCAAAATTAGCGAGTTGCATATTCATGATGCACCGTCGCTTCTAATTGCGCGCGAAATTTCATACTGCGTTCTGCATATTCGATCGATCAACTAGACGCGTATCGAAAATCCACGTGGAATTCGATTAACGTCGAAAACATTTCGTATTATATGCGTTTTGTGTGAATTCGTGGTGTGTGATGTGTCGGGAATTTTATGTAACTTGCGTGTTAACACGTTCCAGTCGAATTGTGTGAAGATTTTCCATGGAGAGGTTGATGAATCGTCGACGATTCGTAGTCAATTTTGTGTTGAATGATGATTCAGTTTATGGTCAAGTTTGTTGTAAAATTATGGGAAAATGAGTTAATTTTCGTAGAATTTTCAATTTAGTTGGGATTGTTAGAAATATGTTTTATTTATATTTCAATATGATGATTTAAGATGTTCACTTTCGCGTATCAAAATATGCTTTTACAAAAATTGAAAATCGTAGTTCGATCGTATTTTTCCATCAGTCTTCGATTTTCTATTCGAACGTATTTTCCGCTCGACCACATTTTCTCGTTCGTTCGAATTTTCATCTATTAGCATTTTCCGACCATCTGCAACTTCCTCGTCTTTGCATCTGCATTTTTCCATACGCCTAATCATATATATTACATTCATCTAAGAGCTTGAGATCAACAGATACATAATAATGCGTGAAAACTCATCTATAAACACATATTTATATTTATATTCAAAATCACATTTTTGTCCCCATTTTCACTCCCAACGAACTATTGTACTCGGCATGCGATTATTATGAAAACATCCACAATCGTCGCCTGTTGATTGTGCGTCGGAAGGAACCCCTTCGTTCCGTTTTCGTACTTGGCGGCCCTTTGTCGTTGTCGAGGGTTCGCACATTCAATTCGGCTCGTTGTCGGGGGATTTCGCGGGTCTGCGCACTTTCTCCGAGTGGATTTCCAAATCGGCAAGTGCGAAAGTTGCACAAAGTCCCGGGACGATCCCGGGATTAGGAACTCGTCTGCCCTAGAGTCCCTTACTCCGAACGTCCGAGTCGATTCTCTCAACTTTGGGACTAGGCAGTGTAAGTTTTTTAGATATTTTTTTTAATGAAATTTGGTTGATGATTGTATTTTGAAGATGTTTTATTGTTTAGCACCTCAAAATAAAAAATCAATTAAGTTGCGATGCGTTTACATGTATACAATCAAATCGAAGCTAAGATCGTCAGATAGACACTGAATCGTACAATTTCTATGTAAATTGGTTTATAAAACTAATCGAAATTACATTACGTTTATATTGATTTTGTTTGTAAGACAAATATTTTTCAATTCAAAATGAATAATTTTCAGTACTTATTCAAAATTCCTGAAACATTGATAAATCCATAGAACAATTATTCAGATGATGACATTCTTGAGTAGTTCGATAAAATTTTTGAAGTGTTGAATTTGGATTGAAAATTATTATTTAACTTGAAATGGAAAACTATTGTATGCATTTTTATCTTTATATTTTCATATAGGCTTGAGTTTTTTATATTATCCGATAATTTCATATAATGATCTTAATGAACCTTCATTATGAAGTCAACGTATAATAAAAGGAAAAAAAGTTCAATTAATGAACAAAAGGTTTTTCCTTAATATAATATAATATTTTATGAAATATATTAAAATTTCATATCTTATTTATCTAAAGCTAATCAAATATTAACTAACAGTTTCGTGCATTTTGAATGTTCAATATTAATTAGCGCGAGTTGTGCATTAATTAAAGTTCTATTACCGGTATAGCCCTATCTATATTACTTACTGAGTACATACAAATTATGTGATAGACGTAAACTGTGCGTTAATCCTTGAACATGTTCACGTTTTCAGTAACGAATCGTGCGATTCGCTGATGAAAACCCCTGGCAGAGGCCGCAGACGTTTGAATTATTAAGCGGCTAACGTCCGTCACGCTAGAAGCCTCGATGTTTGAATTTTTTATAGCCTCCATTGATAATATCGGTATTTTAACTTACGCTCAATAAAATGTTCTGAAAGTCTAATTTCACAAATTTTCCGTTCGGATATGAAAATTGTGCTAAATTGCTATAATTACGATCGCTTATCATTAGAGCTTTCGATATTAATATAAAGAAATTTCATAAATATTTTTTTATTTATTTAAGTTTATCTATTAAACGAATTGGTTTTTCGACTTGTCTAGGCCGGCGGCTTTTAGCGACAAAACGCAATAATATTAAAATTGTATCTTCGCACATAATGCACTTTATCTTAATATACATATTCCAATTGAAATCTTATTTTATTCGGATTTGATTGAGATGAAGTGTATTATGTATTAAGTTGAAAAAAAAAATGCTGAATTTTGTCTTTTGCCGCCGGAAGCCGCCGACTTATGTGTGGACACGCCATTAGTCATAGGATTATTTTCAAATATTCAAGTATCTTTCTATTACGGCATTTTCAATGATACGAAAACGATAAATTTTATTATCGAGATGTATTTTTAAATCGTTTTTTATATGCCGCGATATATTCGTCGCTTAATCTCAAAATTAAGCACAAATCCCGTATAAATAACGTTTTAATTGCCGACACGATTGTCGCGTTTAGAGACACAACACTGAAAATACTATATACGTATGCAAATTGACGAAATTTTATGCGCACCCCTAAAAAGCTGCACATACACACTCACATCAGACTAAATTTCGAAAGCAGCCCGGGGATAGAGCTTACGTCTTTTTATATTATACGTTCGCCGAATTTGCATTAAAAATGTTTAAAATAATAGGATTACCTTAATGCTGGACCAGATTTCTCTCGGTTTCAATTTTCGCGGAAAAATCCAGAGTGCGTTGCCCTTTGTGAAGATCGGAAGTGCGAATCGACAAAGGCGCGCTTTTCGCTTCGGCGCGAAAAAATAAATTTAAATATATTACGAGAGCTTTCTAAGGTCTAATCTCGATTTCGGATGATTTTTTTTTTCGTAGATCTCACGTGTGAATTTGGATTTTGTGCTGAAAATACGTGTATGTCACGTACATATATGAATTTACAGTGATGGTCGTAAAAATGTGAACCCTTGAAAACTTTGAATTATACAGTATTTTACTATTATACTTTCCAAAGACTTAAAGTGAGGATTTTATTCATCTAAGAATCAATTTGATTAGGTTTTTATGACTTATTCAGTTTTGAAAATATGATCCAAATGGGCGTTTTCTTTGGACTTTAAATGATCAATTCTTGCATGTTTCACAAATTTTCTTTGTAAAGTGTACCTGGTGAATTTTTATGTCACTCCATTATGGTTATTTGAATTTCGATGAGATAAATCAGCAAAAATGTAGTGTCTTAATAGCTAGTATTTTCATTCAAATGTCTTATTTAAATCTGCACAATGAACAATTATACCTATCTCATTCCCATTTGAAGCGAATATTAAATTTTAATCCTCAGATTTTTCCCTTATCTCCCTGTTGTTCAATATTTCGGTCGAGATGAGTCGACCGAGATCGTTTCGCATCCGGAAATTAAACCAATGACCTCTAATTTAGCAACCGAGCATTGTTGAAGCCTTCTACGTCGCTAGGGCTTATACAATGTATCTGAATAAATGAAATTGTGGCTCTGTGCCGTCGTTACGAGGGTAATCTTCGGCCGAGCGAAATCCCTTTACTGTTGAAAAGTTTTTAAATTGTGCCGAATTCGTTTGATAAAGCGAAAGCCCTTCGTTGCAGCTGAATGTTGTTTCTTTGTGAATGTTTAATATGTGAAACAATGGATGTGATTCATCGCTCGTTTTGCGGATTTTGGTTTTAACTGATGCTGCGATATGAATACTCTCTTGATGTGTTTATTTATTTTTATTGACATTGCTACTCAATTTTTAAAAAATAATTAAAAAAGCAGCTGCTAAGCTAGAAACTCTGAAAAGCAATATCGTAAAGAAATAATCGATCTATCATATCAAATGAAAAAAAAAACACGTGGCTCTTACCAAGATTCAATAGAAACAAATTCTGTATTACGAAGATTTGTGTTTTGACATTTAAATGTATTATTTCGTTCAAAAAGTGGAATTAATCACGTTATGTTAGTGAAGTTTATTCACTGAGCGACTCATTTATGTGCGATAAACTTCCAATACACTGCAGCATAATAAACTTTTCAAATAATGTTTCATCGTATTTAAATCACATTTTCTCATATCGGTAGTTTTAGATTAGTTTTTCGAAATGCGATTCGTCGAAAGCGATGTCTTTTCGCAAAAACGATTCGTTTGAATTTCCACCGAGTTCGTTCTGTTATGTCGAAAATGTGGTTTAATATTGAAATTGTGTTTATCTTGCGCATTTTTGTATAAGCTTTTGCAGCAGCATTTAGATTTTGTACGCTCGAGGCGATGCAATTCGCTGCAGGACTGCAGCTGGGTCTGCCGTTGCTTAAAATTTTCCATTTCTTTTCGGATTGCATGCCTTTTTGTGTATCTCGTATTTCAGAAAATGCTGCACGGACCGATGGATTTTAATATTTGGTCGGAATACCAATCGTAAAACTCGTATGGTTGTGTATGAATGTCTGTTATATTGACTGAATGTTCGTAATAATAATATGCATGAGAAAATAATGGATTGTATGAATTAATTTGAGTTAATTTAATGTTCAAATATTGGTTAAAGTGCATGCAAATTTAACATTGTTGATTTAATATTAATTAGTCTGAATTTCAAATGATTTGGGATTATAGATACAATTCACAAAGACTTTTAGATAACTTAAATTCATATTGAATGGGATGTAATTAATGTTTTTTTTTTAGAATTCGGCATATTTTTTCACACAAAAAAAGGTTTCCTAATGCCTACCCTTCGATGCGTTCCATACTCGAATGCATTTTTCATATCCCCATTCTTCCTGTGGCAGTCGTCTCGAAGAATCAGAAATAGATTTTCCACGAGGGAATCTCGGAAAAACGGAAAAGCTTTAGATGTACCCGTCGCACCCATCGATTGCTTCAATTTAAATGCCTCCAGATACACCATGCCTCGAAAATAATCCATTTTTACTTTCAATTTATTCACAAATATATAAACGTATCATGATACGAAAAATATTCGCATTTATTCATGTTTGCATACAAAAAGCTATCGCATCTCCGAAAATTTTTGCATAGTCTCAACAGATTTTCACGGTGTTAAATCTTTATCTTTCGCCATTTCTGTATATACGTATGAACGATATCATTATCGGTGTTTCGAGTCTCTAGAGACGATGGTTAACCGGAAACTATAGCCATTGTCGGTATCTTCCCATTGTAGCATCCAATGCACTCCGTTGAGAACATAACTTCACTTCGTGCAGTGTTATCAAGTGTGTCGCCACTTCGGTACAGAATTTATCAATAGATACATGAACTTTGGCCATACGTTTGAATTAAGTTTCACTATATTAACCTGGTTTAGATGAGCTTATATTTCTCAAAAATTGTTGAAGATGAAATTTCAATTTTTTTTCATGGAAGTCATTCCAAATGTCAGTGTCAAACGCAATATCAGATAAGAACCTTACTTGATCAGTCTTCAAATTATACAAGAAACTACAAAATTATTAGTATAAAAATAATCCAACATTTATTAAATATGTCCAGAATTTCTTTCAATTGTGTATTTGTATTATATATCAGACACTAATCCGAAAGCTCCAATTACAGAATATTATTCTCGCGCAACTCGTATAAAAGGTAGAACGTTCGAAGATTGCTTATCCGAAGGGTGACATTTTACGCCGAATCGTATATAATATTTTGATTAAGCCTCGTATATAATATTTTATGTGCGTGATATAATTTAATCCCGGGTAGGTCGACGACGTTTTAAAACTGAATTATGCCTCGGCCGGTTAATTGAAATCTGCCATTAGGTAGACGAAGAGGGCTTCATTAGACACAGTTTGTTTGGACGAAACTCTGGTTGTCCTTTGTCTCTGGGCGTTTTTCGCTAATTATCCTGGCCTAAATTAACGTCGTTATTTTCTTCGACGGCGGAAATTATATCATTTCGCAGAGCGATCTTTAAATATTCATCGTTACGTTTGAAACTCTGAAGCTGACTTGTGACCGTTGTTCTGAAAATATTTGAATAAATTGTTGAGTCTTATGTGTTTTATGTGAATGAATTAATTCTAAATAGTCGGCTGATAGCGTAGCATTATAAAGTATTTGTGCATGTCGCGTTAGGTTTCAGTATTCTAGTGATACTGAATTAAAGTTATGTCGAATCCTAATGAAAGTTACATGTCGTTTTTCTTTATTGATTTGGGACTGTTTTTTTGATGAATAAGTAAAATTACCTGTAACTACAAATAAATCTAGTATTTATTAAGGGATGTTTAATTTGAAATTTTCATAAGTCAAAGGTTTTCACCTATGCTTATCCACCGTAGAGTGCATTGCCGTTTCGGTGCTTGTTTGTCTTGTAGCAATCCGCAGGGGTGAGATTCAGCTAAAAGTTTGTTCAGGAAAGTTTCCGAAATTAAACGATACTTTCGAATGGGGGATGTTCGTTGGGATATCTAAAAGCCCGCGTTTCGAGTTCGGCGGTTGAAGTTTTCGATATTTTCACGTCGACGATATGAATTTATATTCCGAAATTGGTTCATTCGGCATCCGTATGTAATAAATTTTCTTTTGAAATTCAAATTTTCTATTAAATATTTATTTAGGATTTTCCGACGATTAGTCAGACGTTAGTTTCCAAAGTCGCTCATTAGGCGAATATGGGTTACGACGTCTTGTCACGTACCGCGATAATACCTCTAGGCGGTAATTGTTCACTTTTACTGCGAGCAGAGCGCGTGCTCTCTAAAATCGTAATAAAAAAGACGTTAACAATGGAACGAGAGCGATTGTTTGTACTATCGGCTAAAATAGAGGAGAGTTCTTCGCGTGCGAACATCACCAGGCTCGGTCGTAAACCGCATTCGACAATCTACCGAATGTCTCTGAAACGTATGTTTACATTCTGGACGTTCTCTAATATATTCGTGTTTCATTCGTATGTTCTTGAATTAAATTTTTCAATTTGTGTTTTACGATTGAAAAAATTTGGTGCGAAGAGTTTTGATGCAATTTTTTGAGTGATTGCTTTTGTTATTGTGTATCGTTATTTCGTAGTTGATTGTAATCAGTTGCTTGGGGTTGATATTTTCACGAACCTTAATTAAACTATAACTTATTGTTAATTTGTGTTCTTAAACTCGCTGCTACGAAATCTAAGGTAATTCTCGGAGTGTTGGCCATACGGTAGTGATTGATGATGAGTTGGCCATCTTTCCTGTATGACCAATTCCTCACAATTAACCTATTTTTAATAAATATATATAACAGTTCATTATTGCTTAGTATACACAGTGTCTATTCTAATGTAAATAGAATGAATATCCCATATTTATATTGAACTAATTTCTTTTTTATCAAATACAGATGACTTTCAGAATTCGAACACAACCGCTTAAATTTCGATTCGAATTCAAATACTAAATTGAAATTTTCATTTCACACATCTAACACATCCTATTCAGAAACTAATATACATAAAATTCTCATTCTATGAATAATATACAATTTTCTCAATATGTCTATTCAATCATATATTTTTCGTCAAGTATAATTTAAATAACACTCTCTCGAGTGTATAGATCGAAGTGTCTACCGAATTTTCGCATCATACTTCATCTCGTTTAGAAATGGGCCACTCTACAACACAATCGATATCGAAACGCGATGCTGAATGATCGAATCTTTCGCAACGGGGGAGAAGTGCTTCATTCTATTTATCGCAGATAACAATGGCCGACTCTCTCGCTTTTGCATTATTCACACAAAAGAATGCAAAATTCAGTTCTTTGGAAACGAGCAGGCGAATCTGCGGAAACTGTTTTATATCGCGGAATGGACTCCGCATTGAAATGGACGGAAACACTTGAGCGATTTCAATACTGGATTTTTTTATATGTGTCATTTGCGATTTTGAATCGACTTTTTTCTTCACATGACCCGTTCGATGCACAAATCGTCTGAAATTCGAGCTTAATGCGTTTTTCAAAATTCTCTTAATTTCCTTCATTATTGCATTTATCCGAAATTATTAACATATACTTTCGTTTGTGATAAGCTATCGATGTAATTAGTTAACATTAGACTGCAAAATTAATAGAAATGGCCTCTAAAATAAATGATTTACTGTTCGGTGGTCACACATATTTTGCTATTTAATGGTAGGTGTTTATCATTATTATTCAGGAAACATATTTCACACAAATAATTATGACTATATCAAGTGCTTTGACTTTGAATGGCCATTCTTTTCACTGCTCTAGTAATTTAACTATAGAGTTACAATCAGTCCTTCTCCAAATGAATTACATATCAAAAACCTGCATAACAGAGACTCACCAGTTAGTTAACTAGTGTGAAATTTGCCCTAAATCATTTTTTAATCGCTTTATCCATTAAAAGCTTCATATAGAGAATTTTGATGACAAATTCGCATACATGAAACTGATCGGTGTTTGATCCTCTATCGAGATCCCAGTGTCAATCAACGTGAACTATTGATGTTTGTTCAGCGTCGTCAAATCGACTGTTTGACGAGTGACTTGGGCTTAATTCGGCAAACAGGACAAGACCCTTTATGTAAATTCGAGCGTTAATCTCTCGAAACGTTCCGGCGTCGAATTATCGCATATATTGCATTAATATCATCGTACGTTTATCATTCGTTAGGGTTATAATCGCTAATGTAGCCATAGTGATGGTTTAACTCCGTGAACGTGTAATAACATTGATATGAAATTCTTAGTACGTGGAAATCACCTTTGATTTATCTGTAGTGTTTGAGCTCGCTTATACTGAAAAGGGAATGGGTGAAAATGTATGACGTCTTTTCCCATCATAAGGTATACATATGTGAATTTTGGATTAATTGACTCATAATGATCCTCAGAAAAGGTAATAATCATTTTCAACCGCAAAATCATTTGAATTCTTAAAAAAATGATATTGATATCGTTATAGAGTAAAATAATCAGGCTACATACCTGTAACTATTAATTGAAATCTGTGCTTGAATTTCATTATTCGTTGTGATTATTTTTACTCATTCTTCTTCATTTTATTTTTTTACTTTATTTTTGATTTTTAATAAATTTGATATTAATTTTTGCCTTTTTTTGTTTCAGGTAACGTGTTTTTTCCGCTGAACATTTCCGATTCGAAAGGAGCACGCTCTTTCGATCTTTCGCTCGTTTATGCTTTTTCGTGAGGGCAGGTATTTTTTTCTTCTTCATATATCTACATAAATATTTACATCGCGTTCCATATTTATTGGCGATCGTAGACGTGCTTCCAAAGGAGCGATTAATATTGAATTTGAATATCAAAAATAAGTACAATTTAATTTACACGACTTCCTCTTTCTCGAATATTTCGTTTAGCAATATTTAACATATTAAATTTGATCTTGATTGAACGCATGTACTTTTATAAAAAATTCAAATATCAAAATTAAATTTCATACATTCATTAAAATATTTCTATCTCATTCGTATTTGCGGTTTCTTTGTTCTGATCTTCGCCATCTCATGATTTAATGACAATATCTAGTATTTCTACAACAGTAATGTTATTTGACTTTGTTGTAGATTTAATTGCGAACCACACTTTAGAAAGCGACCATATCGAATTTCTGCCTCTCGATTTCATTCCAAAATCCTAATTTTATTCGCGAAATGTCACAAATTCACATCGATAATATTCTCAACTTTCGACATTGTACGAATTTTTTAGCCGCATGCCGATTACACGTACTATTTACGACCGTTATTACCTCGATACTTAGTGTGTAGTTGAATCATGTTTTTCAGAGTTTTATACGATTTTAATTGCGAAATTTTTCGAATACGTATAGAAAACTGTCTCTTTGTACGTTTACTTTCTAATTCTTGTGTGTGTTTTAGATTTTGCGTCGTTATACGCAATTCGTTTCTTTTCTCTTCCGTTCTATAATGGCGACGCACTTAATTTTTTCTTCCATACAATTCAATACGCACAACTTAATCTTTTATACGCATTTTTTTCTTCAATTCAATTTGAATAATTCTTTAATATTGAAGATTTATAAATCGATCTAACAATAGATTAATTTGGTAAATTTCTCGAGTTTCATCAGAAAACTTTCTAGCTCGTTGTGTACTTTCGAGTACACGCTTTTCAGTTGTTGGCCTCTGCTAGATACGATTTAATTTAAACTTGTGCGGAGCCTCGCAAGTGTTACTCGTTATTTATTGTCGATTTTTGTCCGCAATTCTAACTTACGTGCACTACTCTCACAATATCACCTGAAAACATCCCTTTCCGTTGCTAACGAGTTTTGAATCTCTGCTCGCTGACACAAGTTTCTAAAAATCCATTTGAAAGTGGAACTTTACTCTAGTCTTATTCAGAACACTGAATTGTCTCGTTTTACAAGTTTGATTTACAGAATCAGTTTTGTGTCGTATTGTGAAAATCGAATTGATTTTTTTGTTTCATAGGAGTTTGTATTGTTAGGAAAATTGAATGCGCGATAAGACAGAAACCCGCGAATTTTTTAAGATCGTAAAAGTTCTTTTAAATGAGTTTGTTATTCACATTATGATATTTGATTATAAATTTCGCATTGGAAATGCAATCATTTAATAATAGACTTCACCGCATTTTCACCAAGTGCGTTATTCATCAAAAATTTCCTGCATGTGTGAATTTTTCATCTTCGCTCATTTCATGAATATGTAAATCGCGAAAGGCAGATTTTGTCATTCTATTTCGTGGAAAAAATTGTGTGATATTGCACGAATTTTGAAAAACGTCATCAAAAATCTGCGCAAGGGATCCCCTCGCGTAATTTATCGTCTACGCAAAATTTCATATGCACATTTTTTTGCGAACAGAAAAAGCGGCCAAGAAAGGAACATCTTATTGAAGAGTTATGGCATTTTACAGCGAAAGAATGATAAATGGACCGCGATAGTTGCCAAGATACATAAACGCTGAAAATAAAATACACACATTCAGTCCGTATATGTTTGCAATGAAACGTATCAACGATTCAATAATACCAATATTTTTTGTATATACGAGGGCTCTTTTTTTTATAAGTACCGTTTAGAAAAAAAGTGTATATCAACATTATTTTCAAATTATATTTATTTTCAAATTACATAATTTCTTTCAAATACATAAGTCTTTCAAATTATTGAAACTTCACATAAAGTGTCTGTATTCCCAATTTTTTATCGATTTTTAAACCAAATCTTCACTGACTTCAAAAACACACCAATATCAGCAGAAAAGTAGCTTTCTACGAAGAGTAGGTATAGAAAAACTAATTTTTCGATATAACTTATTGTAAGTCCGACAAATTTTTCAAACTTTGAAGAAAAATAGTTAATAAAATAAAATTTGATATGAAAAAAGCGACGTCATACATTTTTTTTCTTAAATGGAACTTAATAGAAAAACGACCCTCGTATCATAAATATATTTATTTTATACGACTAGAACTAGAAATTCCCATCTGCGATTCAACTTTACCCTAACACACAGTGGAAACTTTTCAGTTTTTCCCGTCGTTAGTCAACTTCAGTTTCGGTCATAATTCAGCGCGACGCATTTGCATCTGAAACGCTGCAGCGATGCGAAAGCTCAACACACCCCCCTTTAAACCCCCCATCTATGTTTATTTCCTTTTTTTTAAGCATTTTCCCCCTTTTTTTTCATTTCGAGCAATTTTTTTCAGTTGCCGTTTTTACTTTTCGCCATTTTTCGGGATACGTGTTGAATAAAACGGACAAAGCGGTCTCGAACGTAAATTTCAGTCCTGCGCCAAGATTAATTGTGTGTTCTCTTTAAATGTTTTTTCAGCGTAATTAATTGTTGGGTTTAGCGTGCGACACGTTCTTAAAGCAACAATAAGGGCGATTTTTCTTTTTTTTGCATTATATTTTGATATACTGCAGAGTTTCGTGAGAGTCTGGTCCGTTTTTTTTTGTCGTTTTGAAAATTTTTGTGTTATCTCTTTTTGTGAAAAATTCCTTTCGAAAGAAAATGTCGAGGTAGATTGTTTCATAATAATATTTTATATATTCAGAAATATAATTAATTAGTAGTTTTGTGTATATTTTATTGATGTGGTTATATGTACTCACACACGGTACGAGTGCATATAATAATAATAATTTTGATATAAAACAAACTCGTTTTGATTTTTTTTATCCAAATAGCGAATTTCTACGTATCTCTGTATCAACGTGTTGTATTTTGAATCAGCATCGTGTACGCGTTTAACGGAATCTGTTTGCTTTCTATATTTTATTTCAATTTCACGGTTCGCCGTATTCGAATCGGAATCGGGAATTTTTCCGAACATCCCCCCGACGCACAGGTATTTTTTTTCTATTTGGTACCCCATTCGGAGTGCAATTAATTATTTCCTTTACCGTTACCGAGAGATAGTGAACGACGATTTCGATTATGTGCGGTCGTAATTCGCCAAAACCGATCGCTTTAGCGACAGAATTAAACGTTTCTCGAATTGAATCTTGCGATAAAAATTATTTATTTGATTTAATTGAATTGTTTATTATTACATACGTCGTTATAATATAATTATTATCGCTTAATTGATATGATTATATCTTTAAGCCGACGAAACGACTCGATCTAAATCAGATTACGCATCACTAATACAATGAGCATTGAGCCGGATTATCATTTAAGGACATTATACGATTCAGGACTTTCTTCGAATATGAATCTTTCGTAATATAATATATTGATTAACCAGCCGATTGTGCAGCGGAATAAAGTGCTTGTGCATGCCGCGTTGATTCAGCATACTCGTAATGTTGAGTTTAAGTGCTGTTTAAGATATGAAGATTCGGTAGTTTCTTTCGAATTTGAATTGAAAAAAAGTTAATTCAATGGTTTTATGAAACGGTTCTTAAAAAATGATTACCCATGTAAAGGGTTTGTTAATGTTAGAGAGACATTCGTGAGATCAATTAGATAGACCTATACACATAAGTGAGGTGGTTATACAGTCATCTAATAGCCATGTCATTTAGATACGTATATAGATCTGTCTCGTTAATGTGAACTAGTTTAATCTGAATCTTTTAAATTCGATCAATTTAACACTATCCATGTTATTGTTATTCGTCACAGCTTCTAGCCTCGAAACTCTACATTTTTCACGTTTAAAGTGAATGATATTAATTGAGGAATATGAATGAAAATAATGTAGTATCAATTAATAATTATAATAATATTTTAAGAGACGATTGAAGCTAGAATCGACATCAGTTCAAGCATCCTTCGGATCGAAAATCGATCGCGCACGTACGTACAAACACACTTTAACCGTCTCCCAATTAAACCGGAGTTAACTCCGAACCGGTTAACTCTAAAAGACCGCACCGGAACAATTTCTCGGAAGTTGGCTGAAAATCTTGGGGGATGCTGAAGCGGCGTCAGACAGACGATTTACGACCTCGACCGAGAGTTACGACGAACGGTTTAGGTGACCGCTTTAACGAGTGGTCTTCCACTTCTTCTGCTACTGCTACTTCTTGTTCTTCTTGTTCCGAAGGAAACGTGGAGTCGTAAACTTTTCTTTTTTTCGGTCATGTCGAAAGAAATTGGTACCTTTATTGCTTGTGCGGTGCGCGAGATTGGCAATACGCTGGCGTTTTATATCATTGCGTATTAATCCGATGAGATGTTCCGGTTTTGTTATTTTGTTGAGTGGTGGTCGTTTTTATTTGATGGTTTTGCTGATTCGTGTTTGTGGGAAGTGTTTTCGGGATGCTTTGATATATTTCGATATGATAATTGTTTATCATTTTCATTGCATGTGCATTAAAAATTCTATTATAATTTGAATATGAGGTCTGTTTATTTCGTCGGTTATATGTATAGTTCACAAAATAAATAACTATCGTGAAGTGGTTTTATGTTATGATTGAAAAAACCTTCGGATTTTGTTTATTTGGTTATGGAATATGATTATTTAGACCTTAGACTTTGCGTTGAATCTGTTGTGCAGAATTATTTTGCACCGTACTCCAAGTAAATTTAATAAGAATCTTATTAAATCAACTTGGAACATGGTGCAGATTAAAATAAAATAGCTTGAAAAGGTATTTGCACCAGACTAAAGATGTTGTACAAAGGGAACACTCATGTTTTCTGAGTAGAAATTATTACCTTTCTCGCTCTAAATGCAATCAAGATAGACAATAATTTCTAGTTAAACAATTTATGAGCTTTCTGCATTATATATCTTCTCTAGACCTCTGATTGAATATACCTATTTATGAATTGATTTACAATCTATAAATTAGTCGATCTGTAAACATCCATATTGAGAATTAATCTGAAGATTTTTTTAATAAAAATTACAAATATATGAAATAAATTATTTTCTGATTTACATACGATATTAATTGTATAAAAAAAATAAACATTCAGTTATCAAAAACGCTTATTGAACAATAAAAAAAACCCGCGAATTTTTCCGACGCCGCGGGAAATGAGCGTCGCGCATTCGCTTATTTCCCGTCCCGCTTTGAAATATTGAAACATAAATCGACCGCTTTATAGGTTGCCAACAGGAAAACGCCTCTACACACGAAATATTATATATTTTACATACACACGATCAAAATAATAATAGTATGTAATATAGTAATCGCTAGAAAACGAAGAGCGTATAATACGAGCGAAACTGGCGTAGTTCGGCTAGATTAAACGCGACGCTCGTAATATGTAAATAATGCGTAACGGACGCAAGTTTAATTGTTTATGGATCGAACTTCCCCTGTGTGAAAGGTTCGGTTATTGTTTTGGAAATATTGTTAAATTGTCGTTAGACTTATGTCGGGTCGTATTTTTCGATAGTTGAGTGAAAATGTTGAAGATTCCTTTTTGATGAAGCGAGCGTATTAGGGTGTTTCGTTTTAATCAGTTAATGTGCGGTGTGTCATCGATTTTTTTTTCAATTGTGTGTTTTTAATTAATTAATGACATTGTTGTGACAGTTGAAATTTTAGAACGGAGTTTTATGACATGATAAGCTGGGCTTATTTCATATTTTCCGATTATATGTTAATTAATTAGTCTGATCGAAAATGTGTATTCAAATTATTCATAGCTCCATTTTATATTGTAAAATGTCCAATACGAGCGTAAAACCAGTATTAATGTATTCATCAGCAGCATTTTCATACATACAAAGTTTGATAAACTTCAAACAGAGCTTCATTTTTTTGTAAACGACTCTCCTTCGTACTTCCGTTGACTCTTCATTAAATCTCAATTTTCACAAACTCCCGTATCTATCGTCCAACTTTACACGTAGTAATACATTCGAGCCAAACTCGGAAACAACATAAAATTTTTCTTCCACTTTCGAACGAGAAAAATCCTCTCAACGTTTACTACGAAGCGTATTACATATTTTTTGTTCCTTGAACAGTGTACGTATAGCCTTGCTCTATTTGCCCCCTTCCGCGTAATCGTGATTTGAATTTTTACACTTACACAAGAGGAACAAACGCTGATTTTTCTCTTCCATTTTTTTGCTTTCATTGAACGTGTATATTTTTTACACAGTGAGCCGTTTGTTATTCATGGCAGTACATTGTTTTGAATATTTTCTCGAACTGCAAGAATATTTTGCACCGCTTCTATCTCTAGGTTGCATTGTGCAAATATGCAGCCTTTTGCATCGAAATTTATTCTGTTCTCGTTTATGCGATCGCATATGACGGTATAAAAGTGTTTTAATATCGCAAAGTATTCTTTCGACGCTGTGCTAGGATTTTCTGGTGGGGTTTTTTGTTTGTGAATTGTAGGTGTTGCTTGATTTGATTTGGAAAAAAATAAGTTTTTTTATTATCACGTATGATAAAGTGACTAGTTGTGTGGTGTAGGATTAAATTTATTTAGTGTGATTAGTATGCGAGTTGCGTTTCCGCGATTTTTATTCATATCATACACTTATTTATGCATTAGTTTATAGACTCGTTGAATCTTAATGAGTGGATTGTTGTGAATTTTAAGTCAGGTTTTAAGCAAATAAATTTAAGTGATATTGGTAAAAAATGTCTTCATATAAAAAAATATTTAAAACATCGAAAATTATGTATTTTTCAATTAGAAAAAAACCGTTGCCTTTTTGATTTTCCCAAAGTATCCAGTAGCGGCAAAAAAAATCTTAACAATTACTAATAAAAAAATTAACATGCGTGTATATCAATACTTCATTTTGAGTTTTCAAATTTCATTTTTTACAAAGAAATATTGATTTAATATGAAAATGTTTTCATTGGGGGTGATTTCGGTATAGATGGCCATATGGGAGACGATGAACAGCGGTCATTTTTTTCCAAAAATTATTATATTTTATGCTCAAATTGAATGTCTAGTGATAACGGGACATCCAATAATAACAAATATAATAACTGTTACCGATTTTCGGAAAGAAATGACCGCTATCTATTATCTCCTATATGGCCATCTAAACCGGAATTACCCCAATGGAAAAGTACAACAAAAAATATATTTAACTCTCAATTATGAGGATATTTTTCAATGGTTTCCGCATCGACGAAGTGAATAATTCATCCTGTGCAATATTGGAAATGCATTCAATACGACGCCAATCGGTCATGCGTGTCACGTGTGTGACGCTTTATTAACAGTGAAAATTAGAACCGCCAAAGGTTAACGAGTATTTCGTGACTGGCCAACTTTCACGTATATATCTGTATATGTGTATTTTTTTTTTGTTATAGTTCATCTGCAGATTCGTTTATTTGACTCTAATGCTTTTTATATGACGCCATTTTATGTATTTTTTTTCGCTCCAAACTATTCTCGTTTACCTCGAGGAGAATTGACGTATTGTTTCGTATTCGTTTAATGTCTACAAAGTGGTGGCTAATGAGGTGAAAATCGCTTACGTCTGAAGAGAAAATGTCGTTTTTTTTACCGTTGGATTTTCTTTCATTATTTGAACGAAATTTTCTTCGAATCGATCAGGCAATTTTTATTTGATTCCATTATATTTTTTTCAAAATAAAAAAACTTTGAATTGCACTTACAATACACAAAAGAATTTTTCACAATTGAACGGGTTGGTATTATTTATAATGAGTAATCAGTCCACTGAAAATATCGATGCACACTTGCTTATTTTATGCAATTTTCATAACATCCATATAGAGTAGATTGCAGCTCGAACGTCATTGTGATAGACATAGACAAATTAGCGCTATAATTATATTAGATATTAAATTTCTATCATCGTTACTTAACTCAAATATAATATTTCACTCCTGAATACGTTTCGAACTAATAAAATTAATCCGAAAACGATTCAGATTTTCACATTCGAACCGATAAAACCGTAAACTCATTTAAACCGAACTCGACCGAAAACTACTTCTGAAACAAGGCGCAGTCTGACACTCAAATCGAATTTATCGAAACACATTTGCCTGAATAGGTACGTTCAAATATATTATACAGTTTATTATACATCTAGTGCAAAATAATATAGAACAAGTGTGACACACGTACATATGTTCCGGAACGTAACACACGGCACAACCGAGGAATTTCGAATGCATTTCCCTCCCAGGTTCCTTTTGTGCTTGTGCCGTTTGTTCCGGGAGATTTAGGATTCGAACCATATTATAGTATATGCCAAAATGGAGAAACGTGAACGGTGAGGTCGTACAGTGAATCCCCCCTGAATCGGAATGCCTTTGTATGGGGGTTGAGTGGGAGGTTGTTGAGGTGTTCTGTCGATGGGGTGTCGATTTTTCGTTTATTCGAGGCAATTTGGGTCAATGATACTTTGGTTAAAGTTCGTAGTTTTTTATTTATTTTTTGAGTGTTTTTATTTTCGAGTTAGTTAACTACATTGACTTCCTGAGATATGTAATTATTATAGTCGAACGATACCAAATCAGCGCGTTTAGTATCTTAGAGTCAGTGTAGTTAACTAATTCGGTGGTTTAAAAAGTGAAAAGATCGGTCCTTATTTTATCCTTAGGAATAGTTTCGTGATGTATTAAATTAACACGTTTTTCGAATTAAATTTTCGAAAGAAAAGATCGAGTCTCCATATCAATTAATTAATTAAGAAAAACGATATCTGACTTTCGTAAGGACTCTATAAGACTTGAATTCAGCATTATGAGTATGCTGAATCGACACTAAATGCACAAATGTTTCACACTGTTGCTATAGTTATCGTATATTCAGTTTTTTTTATGTGCAGTATTCTTGATTTAAGCTCGGATTCTCAGACGTACTCAGATGAATGAGAAAACCCGAAGAAGATAAAGTTAACAAAAATGATATACGCCGCAATGCTCGAGCGAAACATATTTCAAAAAGCGGTTTATAGATATGAATTTCAGTACTTTATTTCAATTTCATATAAAAGTGTGAAATATGCTGAAACTTAAATCCGTTATAATCAGATTCGCTGGAAATGCATCTGAATTTTAGTGCATTCTCTAGTAATTCTAATTAAAAAATGCTTACTTTTATCGTTTAATCTTCTATCAATCGAGACTGTTTCGTCTTCTGATAAATAGGTCGTGTCGATGCAAATTTTTATGTACTTTAGACGTGTTGTAGCTTTATAATTTCACGGTTGTGTTGTTTTTGTGACGAGAGACGGTTTAGTTTAACATATTTTTCACGGAGGCTTTGAAGTGTGAAAGTGTTTCGTTATAGAGTGTATCACATATTTTTTCGCGTAAAGCGAAATATCTCGTTAAATTTACCCATAATCTTGAAATTCATTGAACCTTAAACAAAATTTTGATTGTATGAGTCATTGAATTTTCGGATAACAATCTATCTCTTTCATGTATTGAATATGTCACCTTTGAGATGATTGAACTATAACAAATCGAACTTCTCGTTGACATTTAATTAGGTACACACACATAGGTCGTCGTTCGAAAACAGTTAACCGAGAACGTTACGCATTTAAGAGATAAATACAACCGGTTCGCTAACACTTCGTTTCATTCAAATGCCAATGATCAAGTGTTATTTTCTGCGACCGGTCGTTAAGAATAATTGGCATCGATTACTAGAAGATGAAAAAAATCATAATTCTTCGATAAATCGATAGATCATTACGTACATTTCGGAAGACGATTGAGTTAATTTGCGCTGTCGCTTAATTGATTCAATAAAGAGTACTCTCGTTCCCAATTACGAAAATAACAATCCGTTTCGGATTCGTCGAAAGGTTTAATTACGGAATACTCTTTGTTAATAAAATGGCACGTTTCAGCGACAATTGTAGAATGTAGACGTAACATTCTATGTCGGCGATCCTCTAATGGACATATCCGTTTCCTTTTATCTTATGGCAATCGCAGATAGGACGACTGGTGTAATTTGTTATGATCTCTAAAGCGGCTCGTTGAACATGATTGTCGACCCTTGGCAGACGTGCACGTATGAGAAACGTCAATATGTGAAGCCTGGTTTACACTATGCGATAAAATATTGCATTCACAAAGAAATTTTCCAAAATGATCCTCTCTGACTCAAATGAAATTTTGTAGAAATGTAATATAAGCGTAGATATGAAATAGTTACGAAAAACTAAAATGCAACTCTCAATAGTTTTTGATTTGTCGCAGGTCATAAAATGGTGTATTTGTTAATTATACTGAAGAATAAATTATTTATGATGGATGAGAAAGAAACGTAAGTGAAATAATAAAGCAAGTGTTTGGTTGCATAGTGTAAACGTCGTAAACTTGTATTACATTCCATACGTTGCAATTGTGGTTTTTGTGGATTGCGTTGAAATCTTTCGGTTCGATTGTCGCATTTAATTGCGGTCGAATAGTACATTTGTCGTCTGGTGTAATTTGATAAAATATCAGTGCGTAAAGTGCCATGTGAACTGGTTAACGCTCGTGTACACAACGAGCAAATATTATGAACTATTTGTTTGATGGTTCGCATGAAATAATTTCATTTCGTATCAAAATTATTTTTTCAATAGTGTAATAATAGATGTAATTAGTGTGAAGTCAATGGAGCGTATAATTAAACGACTGTGAGAAAAATAAAATATCAAAATCAAAGATCAAGGCGCGATATATAAAAATATCAAGGACCTCTCTGTAAGCGAAAAGATTAAGCGAATTCGTTACAATATAATCGATCTCGATTACGATTCCGTATACATTATCATATAAATTTTTCGATCGATTAGGCAAGTCTTCGCAATCAGTGCCGTATTAAGGGATTCGGAATAACAGACCTCTGACATTTTTTTTTCATCCGCTTTCCCTCAACACTCGGGGATAATCGAGTTTCTACTGTTTTCATAAATAAGTTTCGTACACTCAGTCGACGGGGATTAGAAAAAAACAAGCTGTGCCACGTCTCCCCATCCCTTGTAGTTTATCCCGGATTTTTTTGCTTGCTTTTTCAGGGGTGGATAGACGATTATTGTGATTTTTTTTTGTTTAATTTAAATTTAATTTCATTGATTAGGTTTCATTTATTTTGAATATGTTGTGGGAAGATTTTTTAATCAGCAGGTTTTTGCAATTACAATTTTTTATACCATTTATTTAAATTCTAGATATTTTTCTTAATGCATTGATAAAAGTTGCTTTTTTTTGTTGAATTTGTACTCAATGGGTTTGTAATTTCGTTTGTGATTCAAAGAGTATTGAAATATAATACGATTCTTAATATTGCAATTAAAGTGAATTTTGTGGAAGAATTCAATTATACGGTAATATTGCTCGGTAAAGTTTATTATGAGAAAGTTATTGGAGTGTGTAAGAATAAGATTTTATAGTAAACTTAACTAAACTAAACTATGTCTTGAAGAATAGAGGAAATATATTCAATAAAATTTTAATTATGCATACCCCGACAATAATTTCTTCTGGAAAATGTTCGCATTTAATCGATTTTTTCCATGAAAATGAGTCGATGTCAAGAACTCAATTAAGAAAATTAAGAACTGTACTTGATCATTCTTTAAATTATAAAAGACACTGCAAATATTAGTGAAAATTTTGTGAAAAAGTGCAACATCTAATAAATTTTTCAAATGTGTTCAGAATTTCAATTCACATTCAATTTTAAAATAATATTTTTCTCATCTATACGCCTCTTAATGTAATTTATTTCACAACGTTAATATCTCACACAATCTCAATTAGCTTTCAACAATTTCATCGCAGTAATGAAAACTTTCTTTTCGAACACATACATACGAGTTAATTTTTCTTTTGCGAGTTTCCTCAGCCCTGGTCCGTTCGCTTTTCCTTCTCAAAGCCATTTTCTTTTTCCTTTGGCGGAAAACTCCTCGAGGCAACGTCGTCTTTCTAGGAAAAGCGTTTTGCCGGCGCTTTTCCTCTGCAGTTGCATTATTAATGACGTGCGTACACTTCTTGTTTGTCGCTTTTATTTTCTTTTCATTACCGGCTCTCGGATGAAAACCGCAAACAAACGAGCCAACTTTTATATCAACTGTTTGTTTTTTTCGCGCTTATGTAAATATATCGTGAGCGGTGGACGTTGGAGGTTTTTTTATTCTGGTTCAAATTAAACCAGACCTATTAATTTTTGTTTGGATAACTGTTTTACTCAACTTCGAATACGTGAATTTTCAATATTTTTTGATTAACTTAAATTCATTTATTTTTGGGTATCGCTATCCAATTATCACTAAGATATTAAGGGCTTGTATTTTTACTGCTTTAGGTAACTAACCAGAGAATTACACTCAGTCTTTCTACTAAGAACTGTCAAAAAACTATCTCTGTTCAACGAATTTTCAAAAGTTCATAATAGTAAGACTGACCAATTCTCTGCTTAGTTAGCTAAATTATTGAAAATACCGTCCCTCATATTATTATTTGAGAGTTAGTTATCATTAATATTTAAATAGGTTAGCATAAGTCGTCACCTTCATTCATTGAACAAATTGAATGACCATTAATGATGCAGCTTATCGTGTCACAGTCATGTCGCTATTGAATAATTCCTTGATTCGATAATGGCTAGTTTCACACGTGTAAGCAATAAAAACAATCATATATGTACATTAATTTCATTGGCCTTAGTTCTAAACTCATTTCGTATGATTCTGCAACTCGCTTCTAACTTAATAGTTAGGCCTCGTTGACACGTGAATTAATGATTCCTATTCTTACTCTGTCAATCAAGTCAATAGAGTGAATTAAATAAATAAGCCAGCTGATGATGCATGTGTGTAATAATGCGTTTGTTTATGCCGTGTCGATTCAGCATACTTGAAATGCCTGAGTTCGATTCTTGTCGATTCTCGTAAAAGTCCACATATTGTTTTTCTCAGTTAATTCATTGATATGGAGATTTGATTCTAAAAAAAAGTGTTAATATTAATGACTCTACGAAAGGATTCCTGAAAATTGTCATAACCACCTTATCTCTATCGACTAAATTCAATCGATTTAGCGACATTTATTGTGTGCTCTTACTTACTCTTTAGTTTACTTCACATAACCACTAGATACAGATAGAATAGATCCTCCAAGTATAAACTTTCAAAATTTTACAAAGTGATGGAAGATTGGGATCGACTTATGACATGTGTTTATATAAAAATCTAGCATGTAGATTTTCGACATTTCATAGTTAGAGGACTACCTGTTCCGACACAAACCGAACAGTCAAGTATGAACTAAGCCCCGGGCTTATTTTTCGCGTAGCTCACGAAACTCGTCGCATTCGAAGAATTCAATTAACCTGCGCATTTCGAATTTGTTTCAGCACATTCGATGGTTAAACTCGGCCGAAACGCGCTTTCAGCCGGGAAAATTCAATTTGAATCGCGCGAATTTACTACGCGCAAACGCTTTTCCATACACATATGCGGGGATAGCTTCGCACTTCGGCTCCGTTCTGTTATTAAACACGATTAAGTTTCGACATTTGAATTTTATATTGGGGGACTAATTGAATCCGTTTTGCGCCTCGTTAGTTGTTTAATCGAATCAACTGTTTTTACCCCGTTGCGTTGCAGCGCACATAGCACAGTTTTGTACGTACAAAGCGGTCGTATAATCTAGTTTTGCGCTTTTCATTTTGAGCTTATTGCAGTTTTATTTTTTGAGAAATTAATATGCTGTGTTCTAGTAAAATCGAATATTATGAGATTTTTTTCATTTTGAATTTATCGTTAAAATATATGCATGAATTTTCCGATTCATGTTGGTCTATTGGCGAAATGTTTTAATTGAGAAATGAGCATTTAAGTCAATTTTCGAAAAATCCTACACTTGAATTCATATTTATTATCATCAAATTGTTGACTAGTGATCATAAATATATTTATCAAATGTGTTTATTTGAAATTTTCTTATGTCATAAGAATGCGTTCGGTATTAATGATATCTTAATCTTTAGAATTTTTTTAAGGATCACCGAGAAACATTTTCATGAAAACACATAAAAATACACCCACCGCTTACGGCATTATACAAAACATTTTCCCCCTAGAAAAAGAAAAAGCTCAGAGCTCAAATCTGCGACACGCTCACTCAACAGGTGACCCATTTTACACGTGAACTTACACACGTGTCACGCAAAAGCGAACAGCCGACCTAGCATTCAAAAATTCAGATTTTTCGAAAAGCACACAATTTTTTTCATATAAATATCATATATGACGACTTAAAAGGCCAAAGGGTACAAGTGACCTCGAGAAAAGCGCACTCAAAGCTGAACATGTGTTAGGAGGAGGTCGAGTGATTTGATGATGTATCTCGGCACACGTCCCAAATTCGTTTATATCCTTTTGCTCAACTCAATTTCAACATGTCTCGATTTCGGCGAAATGTCACTTGCACCCTTTGGCCTTTTCGGTCGTCATATATAGGCATTATCGGACGTGTCAAGTGTCGAACGTTCGCGTGTCAGTCGTTCTAACGCCCACTGCGAATCGATGATCGATCACCTGTCGAAAAAGCCTTCTGTCCGAACTGTGGATGATCGAATTTTGGATATTTGGATATTATATTTTGGATATGTGCGGAAGTTGGGTCGTTGATTGAATTTTCATAGTAAATGGAGCATGCGTTTTGTAGTATGGGGTTGGTTTGTTTCGTTTAGGTCGTTATGATTCTGTGTGTTTTGTGTTCGTGGTTGAATTTCGGTCAATGTGGTATTGGAGTGTGATTAGTTTGGTTTTTATTTAATATTTTTAATTAACTTGACAAATCTGTCATTTTTTTGTTTATCTGAATGTGTATTGTTTGTAAGAAAATTTTGAATTGAAGTTTAATGTATTGGTAATCAATTTCATTGAATTAGAGTTTTGTTCCTTAATTTGTTAATCATAATTTGAGTTTTTTAATATTATTCAATATTATTTTTATATTTGATTTGATAATTATCATACATTTCATCATCAAATTTCACCATTATTATCAATTTCATTTTCAAAGTAAACATTCTATTTCAAAATACCATTTCAACAAAAAAAATAGGTATCCACAAAAGATATTTTCAACCAACCGAAATTCCACATTTAATTGATTTAATATTTGCTAGACACTCAAATTACATTTTGTACTTACCGGAAAAATAATTCGATAACGCTAAAACGTCGAAATGGACGTCCTCGCTCACTCCGATATATAATTAGACCAATTTCGTCGAACAAAACGAAAAGGTTAATACGTAACGTTCGTACCCACAAACATACCTTTAGATATATAGATACATTCGGTCAAACACATTATTCTGAAAATATCGCCGGGGTATTATGTTACGGTACACGTTCATAACAGATGTTCCATAACACTGTTTTTCCCCCGGTGTTGTTTTCATTGGCGTTTTCCCGCGGAAAACTAACCCCGCGTCTTACGTGTTTCGACTGGCGATTTTCCGCATTTGGAACTATGATACGCGTACGTGTCCGTTGTTACACTATTCGACGTAAATATGTGAAAAATGAATGTTCCTTCTCTCCCCATGCTGTTTTATTTGTCGGTCGGGTGACTGAAATTCAATTTTGTGTGGTGGGATTTGCGCGTATGTCATGCGAGTGAATTGTGTTTGTCTTGAAATGGGAAGATGTTTGAATATGTTCGATGAAATTTTTCGTATTGAATGATTTTTTTTATCCTGCTATTCGTTTCAGGAAACAGTACAGAATTGCATTTTTTTTGCATAAGTACATTATATTGTGATTCAATTCGTTTCATATTCACAGATAATTGCTATTAAAAGAAAATATATGTTACATGGACATGATAATTTTGTCATTCCATGCTGAGTTATCAGGTCAAAGACACTAGATCCGATTTTAATTTCCCAATGAGTTCTTTTTTAAAATCAATTGTCATTTTCACAACTTTCCTTTCAAGCTTCATTGAATATTAAATAACAAGAAAATATGTCATGTTTTCATGGATTTTGTTCGAATAGCAGGGCATCATACAAATATCGAGTCAAGTTTTATGAGGCGTACGGATAACGGGGTTCGACTGTATATTCTTTGTTTTAACTGTGTTAATAGGGAAAGTTTGAAATCTTTATTCAAGAATTTTATTCAAATTAATTTTTAATTAAGTCGAAATGGAAAGGCCATTTTATATTCAGCATTATAATTTATATTGATAGGAAAAGCTTTAAATGAGCTTGATTTTCAAATCAACCTTTGAAACGTGACGTGGCGTTTTAGAAAAGCGAAAAAATAATAACGTTCCGATGCTAATTAATACATTAAATTAAAATTCGGTCAAACGACGTCGCTCCCGTAACGACGTTTACCTAATTATGAGCTTTTTGGATTATTTTCAGTCATTATTTTTAATTACAACTGTCTTCTAGGCCACCGCGCCGGTCTTGTCTAAGAACTTTGTGTCGATCGTACCGAAGTTAATTTAACTTTTTGCCAGCCATCTTTCGCCACGGCACTAGTTATAATCAAAATGCAAATCGCTCTTTTTTTCCCGAAGAGAAATTAACGTCGGTGCTCCTCTTCCGCGATTATTATTCGAGACTTTCAAACTTTTTAACCCAGAAGTACATTTTATGTTACTATGTCTATACGAGTTCAATCTTAATGAGTTTTGTTGATGAATCGTATCATTTTTCAATAATACGCGTTTTTCATTACACTTAACTTTTCTTTGTGAAATCATGCCACCGAATAGTCCACCTATTAATTTTGCATTATGATATTGATTTAATGCATAAATCTTTTAATATTATACATTAGTTATTGATTTTATCAATAATTAATTGGTGGTAAAAATTTGATGTAATGTTTACGGTGTTCCATATTTGTCGCCCTTCCTCTATAAGTTATCAATGATATCGTGTTCCTTTTTCATATAGATATTTTTGTTCGTATAAAACGAAAGAAATTCGAGTGTTTTGTAAAAATTGTATATTTGGTTAGTGAGTTCAAAAGGCTTCTTTTTGCGGTGTCGTATTTCGGTTAACTTCATAAAAACCCCGTTTAAACGACGAATTAATATTCCTCTCGGAAAAGTCTTTGTTTTCTTTGGTGCGAACTGGGAGCGAAAGTCTCCGAAGACCGAACGAATTTATGCATAAATTGGCTTTGATCGGTAATTTTATTAAAATCCACGAATCGTCCCAATCTGAAATTTTAATCGGGTTCGATATTCGAGAGCGATTTTTTTTTTACTTTAGAAAATTTCTCAGGTTTTTCGTTCGCATTATCAACATTGTTATTTTCCCCGAATTATCCCCAGTTCACGAAAAGCGAGCTTAGAATTTACATTTAAATCGAGTTTGAACATTGTTGTATAGCCGAACTAATACAATAAAGTAAATTATTTGGTTGGCTTACAGTTTAACCGTTGTATAATTGAAGTTTCGCTAAATTCTCACATAATTTTTCCTCTGAGGGAAATGGTTTTAGGCTAAAGCTGCTTTTAATATGGCCTTCGTGTAATTTTATCATTCTGTTTTCTTCTATGTATTATATTTTACTTCTGCGGATTACCTCGTGTCCATTAATATTTTTTTTCGGCTTACAGGTAAAAAACGCATCGACTGTCTCGCCAACTTTTCAACGTTCCTAAGCTGTATGAACCAGGATGGTACGCTTTAAATTTCATTTTTCGTAGCTTTTTTGAATATTATATGTAAAACTGTACAAAATTCATAAATTTATCTAGTTGCACTTCTTTCTGAAAATTGTCAGCTCCTTTTCGGAAAAGAATTACAAGAACTTTCAACTAGGAAAAGTACGAATTGCGATGGACGTGAATCGCTTCTCTCCACTTCGCGTCGGAAAATTTTCTCTAACACAGACACTGCTCTCCTATTTAAAGTTTTCCGCCGATTTTCCTCAGTTTGTTCGCGAAAATTCGCATTTTACAACAGGGCTGAAGAATCGCTTAAAGAAAATGTAGTTTCGGTCCTTAATTTCAAGTTCGAAAACTTGTAAATGCCAAGTTGAAAAATAATAGGCATTTTTTCATCTTCATTTAAAAATAACCATTAGTTTTGAAAGCGTAATTATATGTTTGATGCTTTTAACGATCTGGTTTGTTTTTATATTTCTTTGTAATAAAGATGAAAAAAAAATAAGAGATATCAAGTAGGAGATGAAGTTTCGGGGGTAAGTTGTTCCGGAAGAAATAATTTTCTATGAAAAAGAGATATGAACACCACTTTGAGAGCATAATTAAAGCATTAGATGTTTCTCAAATTTCGAAATCATTTTAGTCACTCAGACGTCTTTGGTTGAGTAACGAAACAACTTACCCCTGGAACTTCCAGCCCCAATATTCCCTATCTGAAGGCTTATTCCTAATTTGAAAGCTTTTTATCAATTTAAAATTATCAAATTTAATCAGATTCATTTTTTTATATTATTTATATAATAATATACATCCCTGTTTTCCATTGATTCTGTTTAATGCACCGGGGCTGCCCTCGCACTATAAACTCGTTCTTTTTCTTTCGGTGTTCGTTTCAGCGGAACGTCGCCGTATTTCAGATCCCCTCTGAATCCTTTCACGCTTGTTCACTTCTGTACACCAACTTTAATATATATTTTCCAGTATAATTGTCTCTGAAAGCGTCGATGTTGCGCTTTTAAAGCGGTCGAAGTGCAACCAACAGTTAACTGCGCTGAAATCGTATTGATTGTGTGTAATTTTCGTGTTCAGCGATAACGATTTATATGTTCGGATAGTTTCATCTGGAAAATCTGGGAATTTTCACTGATTTATTACATTTATTTACGTCCATATTTTGTGAAAGGTGGGGACTTCGTTGTAGAAAAATGGTTATTAATTGATCTGAAAAATATAGCAAGTGGGATTTCAATGTTTCGTTTTGTTATGATTGAAGTTAATATGTTTGAAATTAAAAAAAAAAATGTTGTTCACACTTTGATAGTGAGATGTATATTGAAAATTGAAACCAATTAATCTATGTAGATTTAATATGAATGTAGTTAGGTTATAATTAAAATTAATATATTCTCTGACGTGATCATTTGAAACTTATGCGCCTGATATTTATTTATATCACATTAGATACATCTCGTATTTTCTTTGACGTAGGTACTTCTTAAGCATCTCATAAAATTTTCTTCATTTCAACTTTGCGAGCGATATGAAACTTTTTTTCCACATTCGTGTAAACATAATGAATATTCAGCCGTATTAATATACAGACACGAAGACATACGGAAATTGTATAGTGGCGTTTACTTAAAACTATAATACTACACGATATTCTCTCACATCGCTACGCGCTTTCATTAAACGTTGAAACCGGAGCTTAACGTGGCAACGTCATTAGAGACAGGCTTTTCCGTCGTATATTTTCCCATGTCTACTCGTATATCTGAAACACATATATGTTGTTACAATAAATTTCATATTGATTCCATGTATTTTGAGTCGAAATTTACTCGAAATAATTTGTTATTTATTGCTGTTATAGATGACATTGTTGTGTCGAATATGACTAGAAATTTAATCGATGTTACACGAACTCAAGTGTTGTATGAAAATCTAATTTACATACAATAGAACTATAGTCGTTTTTTTTATATTTGAGTCGTTCAGTATATAGCTTTGTTAAATATATTATGTTATGACTGTATGAAGAATTTCGATATTTAAATCTATTTTTCTCAAAAGTTGAATTGATCACTTTATACACTGGGCAGCTCAAATAACTCAAACGAACTCGTACAAATAAAAATCGATCTACCCAACTTCACCTCACTGTATCTTTCTTTAATCCCGATAGAGCCGTTAACATTTCATCCCCACACCGAAAACCCAAGAAGGATCTTCGTTCTTGTCTTTCGAGGTGTTAAGCCATCGTCTCGTAAGAATTTACGGCTTAATTTAGTGGTCGTAATATAAACAGTGTCTGTTGTGCGTTTCGCTCGACTCTGCGACACTTGACCAATTCTACGAATAAATTCCAATTTTATTTTTTGATATTTGTGCTGTACATATTTTGAGTTGTAGGCTTTCGTCTTTGGGATTTGGGGGCTTTTGGGAGCGGTTCGAGTCCCGCAAGTCATTTCGGAGGTCGCCTTGTGGTCGTGTTTGTTGAGAAGTTTATAAGTTTCGCCAACTGTTAAGGGATCGATTTATGATTTATGTTTATTCTCAGTTCCGTTATTGATGAGCATATGTGCGACTGGATTTATCGAATGGACGAATCATTTTTTCGTGTCGCAAATATTTTTTATACGTATTGATTATATTCCTTCATATTATATTTTCTGTGATCTAACGTTATTCGAGACTTTTTGGACTTAATAAAAAAGTCTGGAAAGGGGGTGTGTGGTGTTATTATTAAGTGGTAACACTAATTACCAGTGGTGCACCAAACGAACCATCGAATATATTGATTTGAAACTCGTTGGAATAAAAAGCATCCGTTTGATTTGATGAATTAGATCGGTATTGCACTCAAGAATTTTCGTAAATAATACCTAGCAAATACTTTTCTATTTCAATTATTATTATTTCAGAGACATAAATTCTAATTGTATAATTAGATTAATGGCTGTTATTCATCCGACTTATATGTGAAACGGCATTTTATATATGTCAAACTCTATAGGAAAAAAAGCATTTAAAAAGCCTATTACCTTATGAACCGCTAAGAAATGACGGCCCTAACTTTTTAATATAATCGATTAAATACAATCACACAGTTTGAACTAACTTCAAATCAAACTCCACTATACTTCGAGCATCAAAGCAACACAGTATCGATTCAAAACCATTTTTTTCGCCTCTGACATCGCCCTATTCGGATTGAGATTCGTCTAGCGTAGCAGGAAACATTTCAAAGCGGAAATTTAACCGTTCTACGTTAGCCTGTAGACGTTAACGCCTTGCGAACTTATCACGGTCGTAAGTTATCGACAACTTGCGAAGGTTCGCTGACACGCTGAGATCTTCCCCGGATAACGATCGTCGCCATTGTGAGATCTATACAACGTTATTTCACACCGCAGTACGAAACTCTGGGGCGTCTGAAGCGGTTTCGGTTTCGGGTAGAGGCATTGTCCTAAGACGGTCTACGGTTTCGACGTAATGGTTGTGATTTGATGTCGATTATTCCTGGGTGATTTCAATTTGCGGTTGGTTTGAGTTATTGTAGGGATGGCTGCAGCCCTGCAGCACGCAAAAATATTAATGTTTCTGTAGATATTTTCAGTTCAGTGGGACTTCGTTTAGTGATTACTTTGAAGAACGAATAATTCGTTTCATGAAAATCTCACATAACGAGTGAAACAAAATGTAAAAAGTAACTCGTTTAGTACGTAATGTCTCGTATTACGAGTGATGAAAGTGGAGATACATTGTCGTATGCAACATCTTGGTTTTTCGTTGTTAATAAAATAATGTTTCGTATAACGAGCATTTTGCAATATGAGTATGATTCGGGAACAAAATATACTCTTTAAGTGAGATTCCACAAATTTTATAAAATTAATAAATACTCTGTTTTCGTTATTCTATCGATATATTCCATTTTATCTTCGTAACTGTAGTATTTCCATGAACATTTCCATGGTTTGTGTAAATTTTAAATGAAAGGTGAAATGATAAGATGAATCGTTACAAGAGTTTTCTTTTTGCGGTAGTAATCGTTTTGTATGTATTTTTGATGTCAGATAATATGTTTTTGTCCTTGGGTGTGTATTGTATGTATGTGAGTTAGTAAGAGTGAAACCGTTGAGTTTCGTTTAAAAATTTAGATTGTTTTATGGTTTACGTTTTCTCGACATATGGCACGTAAACTTCCATGAATATTATATGAAAGTGTTATGTACCAGATATGATCTTATACATGCAATATACATAGAAAAGTATTTTGTTACCGAACTTATATAATATTTTATTATTTTTGCCGAAAAATCAAATCAATTTAATATTATATTTAGCGTCGCAAATATATAACACTGCAATTAAAGAGTTCCACTCGAGCTTAAATTCGTATATTTATGAGAATTTTAACACGTACACAAATATTTAACGGCGCTACTTAATTCGAAAGCTTTTCCGTGCGCCCCTACGCTTTTCCTTTCCCTTTAAAGATCCTTGACGAAGGACGCACTTTTGTTTCAGCAAACGTATTTCCCGTATATCATAATGCGAAATTCACGTTCAGAATGTATTTTCCTGAAAAAAAAAAATTGCTGGCCTCATTTATCAACTCATTATGAACTTTTAATTGTATTTTTTACAAATCTCGATATGATATTGAATGCAAACAATTTTCATGTCTTCGTCTAAGTGCTCTCAATTATAAGAGTGCGCTTCGGTTTGAAGTCTGCAAAAGGAGACTGTTTATTTTGGGAGCGCCTCCAATTTCGTTAATATTGAAACTTTCTTGGAGTCGTATATATTACACTTTCAAGCTATTTATATAAGTATACAATGAAATACTCGGATCGTATCCCTGCGAACAAATGGAATTGAAAAACTCGTACAATCTCCTCTCGAACTAATCCAATCTAATTGGAAGCGATTCGATCTTTTTTGAAAACTATCCCTAAATCCAAAAACAAGTATAACGCGATCCAAGTATTATTTATCTCTCTTTGAGCACTTTCTTCGAGATCTTGATTAAAATTCTTCTCAGCCATTGAATAATATACGCAGGGCGATATCCGAAGTTCATAATCCAAATTAAATAGTCGTGTATACGTTTCGCAGATTTTAATGTATCAAAGGACTTCCGAGTCAACATTATCATCTCGAGAATGGCTTAATGAACTTTCCGAACGAGCAAGGATCCTCGAGTCGACGCTAATTAAGCAAAGATGATATGCATGAAAAAAATTGAAATTTTCAGCTATTTTTTTATTTTCGAGCAATATTTTCTACCTTAACTAAAAAAAGCTATCTTCAAGTGGATCCTTGCTAAAAACTTATAATTGGTGAGTAGAAAACATCTACAGGAGAGTTATCAGTACCAGACTCGATCTTCAACTTTTGTTCGTAGTAGATACACCTCTTGTTCAGTGCATTACATGATTAACTCCATAAAACGAAACGTCGAGAAAATCTATGAAACATGTCTGATGCATTTTAAAAATTCCTTAAATTCCACTTATTGTTTAATTGAACTGATATTATAAACATACAAGTTTCATTTATAATATGCTATGAATGTGGTCAGTTCAATTTAATTTAACATTATTATTCCGAAAATATTAATTGGGACTGGTACCATAGCAGACGTTTTTCTAAATCCCAATTTTTTTCTTATGTCATAAATTATTACTATTGAAGCAGGTACCAGTCTTTACATTTTTATCCACTGTCTTTTCATGTTTTTCCATAAAGCAGAGTTAATCCCTTTATGCACTGAACAGCTCAGATATCCGATATAACCTGCAGGAGTTTTTCCTGCAAAGAAGAGTGGATTTGTAGGAATCCTTGCGAACGTTTTCAGCTGTTGAAGCTTTCGCTAGAATACTCGTTGCTGTGTTCGAGTGATAAATCGCGGTCTGTGAAAAGCGTCTGGTCAGTGTAACCTCGGGTTTGGACATAAATTTGCTGTTCTGTTACGATATCTCATCTGTCGTCTAGTCTTCTATCTTATTTCGGTGCTTAAATTCTTTTCAACGATGAAAATATCATGAAATTCATCGAGAATCATACTGTATGTTTTTCATGAAAATCTATTTTTTTTTGTCGTTTTCCTGTGTGGTAATTGAATTTTCCGCAAATTCTCCTGTATGCGAATACAATATGCTTTTTTATTACAGTTTTTCGAATGTGTGTTGAGTTTTTGCATAGTGTAAATGCAAAAGCGCATCGCAACGCTACGACCTGACAGTAAATAATGGAGCTGCATTTTTTGCATTCGTTATTTGTCGTGTACATTGTTAGAATGTTTCTAGACTTTTTCAATCAAATTGTTTTGCGATGTTTTATGCTCGAGCTTCTCTAATCCCTTTTTATATTCATTACGTGTTCAGTTGATGTATAATATTTATTATACATATTTCTGCACGTTTATAGAAAAAACTATTGAATTCAACCTTGACTATTGATAGATATTTGATTCCATATTTAGAAAAATAAATAAAAGATTCTTCCACTTTCAATAAATTACAAATATTATTCTTTATACATAAAATATCTCAGGAAATGATATTCAATTATCTATGTATTATACATATTTATTCCTGATCAATGAATTTTCTTATTAATATTATACATGTATTGAATTTGCAGTCTAAAAATAAAGAATACAAATAGCTTTTCAAGCATATATAAGCTTATTAACTAATAAGTATATTCCAATAAGGATCTTACAGAGTCAAATTAAATGCATTGTAGAAACTATTATGAAGAGATCAATCAACTTAATACCTGGAATACTATATTAATTGCTTCTCGAAAATTCATAAGCTTGTTAGATACTTATATACATTAAAATTGAATCAGATGCGTTCCTAAAACTATAATATAACGAGTGGATCTAGTTATTGAAAATATCAACGTAAACTTGGTTTTGAAATGCAAATCTGCTCTTATTTTATGCAATCCTCATAACATCAGTGTATTGTGAATTGAAAAGAAACAAAATGCAAAGTATGTATCTATCGAATCATATATTATTTTGTGTGTCTAGTTCATGTATGATATTTTCTACGTTAATGGAAAATTCTCTAAATTGTGAAATTTAGAGTATAAATAGTAAATTTAATAATGCAGAAACCTTCCCAGATGTGCATACAATAATTTTATCACGAAAAGATAAGCCTTTAAGGCTTCTATAGAGCAGAGACAGATAGACATCGATTTTTGTTTATATAGAAAACGTATGGAGCAAACTCGACGCTTTACATGAAAAACGACCGATTTTCCCGCGCGATTTTTCCGACCGAGTCCCGAATGAATAATACAAAACTGAAACACGTGTAAGCGGAAGATGTCCGCGTAAAGTAAACGTTATTATTTTCACTGTGCAACAGTCCGTGTCCTCCGCATGAATAATGAATAGAGCCGCGAAGGAGGACGTCGAAAAATAGCGTCGGACACACCGTGCTTCCCCTATAAATAATGGCACCAGTGCAGTGTCGAGGGGTTGCAGAATAGAATGTGTAAAAGAAAAAAATTGTCCCCCCGTCGAGGGCTGGGAAGAAAAAAAATTTGGTGGCGGCGCCCGTTTTGTTTGTTCGCCCGTTCGATGTTGCGCTTTAGTATCGTTTGATCGATGTTTTTGTATTGAAGTTTTGTTTATTGAATTTTTTTTTAAATATCGATTTTATTTGTTGGTATTTTATGAATTTATTGCATATTTAAATTGCATAAAACGTTAAAAGTATAATTTCTGATGTCTACGTGAATCAATGTGAAGCAATTTTTCATTTATAATTCGATATTGAACAAATCTGTAAAATATATTGGATCAATTTAATTCTAGTGATATTAGTTTGATCTCTAGGCATTTTTATTTGAGTCTGCATGAAATACATTTATGGCTTGAATTTTTCAAACGTTTGCAAAATTTTCCCTATGCCAAACACTCGTATATCGAAGTAACGAAGCTTGAGGGTGAGTTTAGGATGTATGTATCCAACGTATTATTTATTGCAGTGGTTGTGAATCTTTTTCGATGGAATGTTGTTTGATTGAATGCTGTTTCGATGTAGTTATCAAGATAATTGATCTTGTTTTGTGATAAGGCTTTTTAAATGAGATAAGGGGAATGGAAATGGGAAAAAAATCGACCCTGCCAGGATTCGAACCTGGAATCTTCTGATCCGTAGTCAGACGCGTTGTCCGTTGCGCCACAGGGCCTGTTGAAATGTATTGAATATGAATTGATAATATAATAATTTATATCTTATCAGTAAAAAGATAACAGTAAAAAATATTGATACATCGTCATATTTTGTCAAATGATCTATTTTTATCAATCATCTATCATATAATCGGCAACAATATATTTATCGTATTATTTTGAAAACAATGTTCAATTATTATAAATTATGATTATCTAATGAAAACAAATTGAAATCTAATCTGTACAGTGATTTTCCATAAATAATTTCTCAGTACAATTTTAAATCACATATAGCAATTCAGCTCACATTCCTCAAATTGGCAACTACTCACTACATCTAGAAAGAGTATCGCACACTAAAAATGGTAATCCAGCAATAAGGCAATTTAATCTCGGCGTTCCGAGAGACGCTTAACTGAAACGCCCGACTTAAAAGGATAACCCAAAGAAACGAAGCCTTACTTTTCCTTATTTTTCCATCCGAACCGCGGATTCGATCGAATACAATTTCCAAAATCAGCCGTTTAGAGCTTATCGTGATTAACTCCATTTTTGACAAAAATAATATTTAAATAGCCATAACTTTCTATGTGTGAAATAGTCGTATCTTCGCTGAATAATAAAGATGAAAACTATTAAATAACAAAATTAGTTTGGCCATTAGATTAAATTGTCCTCACTGATTTTAATGAAAAATTATGGAAATGTAAATATGAAATACTTGTGAAGAACGAAAACGCGCTTTTCAATCTTTTTCTTTTGTTATCGTAGGTCAAAGTTTGATTTACATATTTGTCTGGTTCATTAACAAGAATAATATTTTATGTAAATTATTTTGACGTATCAAAGGGATATAAGCAATAGTAATAATATCGCTTTACTCGTAATATCGAAATATGTAAAAAGTTAAATGAGTTAGTCACGTTTAGCTCTAACGGTTCAAATAACGGATATTTCAACCCCTGATCCTCAACACGCACAAGTAACGTTCCTTTCGTAGCATTCTCATATCAATCAATCGTTCTCAAATACGTACAAGGATCGATCGATCAAGATCGTTTTTATTTTTCAATTAAGCGAGTTTGCTTTGTCACGGTGCACTATTGTGTTCGTATGATAAACGCTCTCGTCCTGTAACGAGTGTTTTGTGTTTTTGCTCTTCGTGTGTGATGTTTGGGCTCTGAAAAAAAAAATGGAAGGCCATTGTTTCGATCGCATCATAAATAATAATGTGAAATAGTATTATAATGTTTGGGTTGTGAATCGTTGTTGTTCTGTGCGCGCTTCGCTTCGGATGTTTGTGCGTTTCATTGTGTTTGATTATGTATCGTTTGTTTGTTATTCTGATTAATATAATGTGTGTTATGTCAAAATATTTTATTAGAATTGTTAATTTGGAATTTGAGTTGTTTAGCGCATAAAGTGATTAATTCTTGTATTTTTTGAGAAAGTATTAGATTTAAATTTCAAAAAACTTGGTATGATCATAACTTTTTATGTGTCAAATCTTTCCTGGGTAAGTAATACAAATACCATTAGATTACAAAATTTCTTATAATTGATCATTTCAGAGGTTATTTTGATTAAGTCTGTACGTTTATAATATCGGGAAATAATAAAGAAAATATTGATCAAAGCATCAAACATGTTTGATATTTTATCTCGATTATTCGTTTTATGGAAGTAATCACGATGTCGAAATGAATTTTTACTCTGTTTAATGAACCTACGACTCGTAAAAACTAATTTAATATCTCGACTACAATTTGTTCAGATTAAATTCATACTTCGAAATTGTCATTCGAATCCTTTGTCTCAGTCATAATCATTCCTTTGAAACGATCTCTCGGAAAAACAAAGAAACAATTAATATTCGCGCCGTTCGGAAAAGCGACTTTTCTCAGTTCGTTCAACAGGCTGCTATCTCCATACAACGTCGAGATAATCTAATTCGTAAGCTGACCCTTTTCTGCGAAAGGATAACTGAAATTAAATAACAATCGCATTCGTAAAAATGTCGACGATATTTTTTTCTGATACGATTATGTTTCATAAAATTTCATTTCGAGTCGATAATGCGTTTCCTTTTGTGATAAACACGAATTAAATTCGTTCAACGTATTTGTATTGACTTTCGACGAAATATGTCGTATGATACAGTAGTGCAATATTACACAGAGGCAATATCCTTTAGAGAGAGCATTTATGTGTCTGGTACTGCAATATTAAATCTTAATCCATTTTTCCAATATCTTTCACATGAAATACGCCACGTGTGTCGGATTTATAGGATTTTATATGAAATCAAATCGGTTTCCGATGTAACTAATGATTCCTATTATTTTTTTTATATAATGAAAATAATAAGCATCCGATTCTCATGTCGATATTTCAATAATATCGAAACGTCTAGCTTTAAAATTACCCTTCAGATTTTTCCTCGGAGGAAGAAAATCCCGCATAGCGCACTGTGGTTATTATTATTGTAATGAAATCGTATTTTTATTCAACAGCGGATTTTATTTTACATCTAGAATACGCATAATAGACATATTTTAGCCTTATTAACGTATATATCCGAGACATTTTCAATCCTAGGCGCAAATGCGCTCCCCGAAACCTTCGATACTGTTTACTGCTAAAAACGAACCGAAAAAAAAAATATAAATAAACACATAGAACTTTCCGAATCGGCTTTTTTTTCCATCGAAGCCGGATTCTCTCTTATTTTCTTCGACGGAGGAGAGAAGAAATCCCGTCTCCTGTTGTTGTTCTACGAAGTCCATATAGAAAACCGGTGTTTATTCGTTCGCTTTGCGGATATCCGAAATTCGGATCTCACGGTCGCTCAGATCATAAGATAAATCACTTCTTTTTTGCGTCTTCTGTGTAGTTTTCGGTTTTTCTTGTAAGTACGTACATGTACTATGTCAGTTTTTTTAGTACGTGTCCATAGCGAAATGTACGCGATTCGTGTCAAGGCAGTTTTTTAACATAATGCTCGTGATTTTTTTTTAAGTTTGTACAATGCATTTTTCTTGTGAGTCTAAATGTTGATTTTTGTTTTATATAGATAGATAGATATTAATGTTTATTGATGTGTAAATGTATATTTTGTCTAGTTAAAATATATAATAGGTACATTACATAAATGCTAAAGTCATGAAGATTCGCAAGTATATTTTTGCTTTTTGGAACATGAAAAATATGCATGAAAAACCGATACAGTCATGCAATGTAAAATTTAACTAAACAAATCATACACTGATACATTTTGACTATAACATTCGCTTAAGCTTTGAGTTGACTTATCTTCCTCTAATATAAACACGGTTCGGTGTCATTTTATTTAAAAATTAGATCTTTTTATATGAGTATTTGTATTTTATTTAATGAAGTTATTACATTTTGATAATGTAGCCATCTCATAAATTAGTATCAATCATTTTCAATTTAATTTTCAACCTATCTTTTAACCTAAATGGACCTTCGAGTCGTTCGAGCACTTTATACACTCAAACATCTGAAAAGTCCTTCCAGTCCTTATTTAACGTTTTCAGACTGCGTACATTTTTTTTCTTAAACTGCTGTTTTATTTCTGCTTACGATGCCGCACTTGTATCTTAATGGATATCTTTCGCCGGAGGCGTTCGGTCGTTTTCTGGAAAACTTCAGAAATACGAAATATTTCGACGATTAATATCAGCCGAAGTGATTATTTCAGCCAAATTACGCCGACTCGACTGATTTATGCGATATTCACAAGTACGTCCATTATACAAGGAAATCGTATCGGATTGACTACTCGGAAATATCCCCTTTTGATATTATTTCATTATATTATATTTATACACGAGCCATTCAGAGTTAAACGTGATTAACTTTAATTTTTGATAAAAATCGAATTTTAATGACGAAGCAATTGGTATAGTTGTGAAATATCTATCCTGAATAATAAAGATAAATACTTCAGATTCGATTAAGTTTTCTTGTTTCATTTTTGTCATTGTGTGTATTTTGCGGTTTGTAACATACCTTATATGAAATAAATAAAAAAATAAATGACATTTGATTGACCACCGAATAATAATTAATTCATTTCAGAAGCTATTTTAAATTATTTTTTTCATCTAAAATGCTATGACCACACTTAGTACTTAAAAATTCGTTTATTTTTTCAAAAATGGAGTTAATCACTTTTCGCTTTTAGCTTCTGATATAGAACAATGGTACATTCGTCGATTTAATTTCGCACACGGGTGCGGAAGAGATTATTTTCGGACCGAAATAAATCTTCGAAAATAAGTCCCTAATCGCAATTAAATCCCTTTTGCAAATTCAAAGGTTTTCGCAGCGCTAAATTATTTCGTCTCAATATAACGGGGATTGTAATTGTTTTGTCTACCGATTTAGCGGAATCGTTGATTATTATTTTCGTTCAAAATTTATTATTCGAACGAGTTTCGCATCTTCTTCTAGATATATAAAGTAGTTTTTTTTATAGGACACGCCTGCGTTGTTTTGTTTTATGTGTGTCGTTATCGTTATCGTCATCATCATCAATTCGAATGTGGCTGTTTTGTATATATTATGTATACGCATTTTCGATTTTTCCCCAGTGACGTTTTCGGTTTAGATCCGATATCTGTTCGGCCATTATTTATTTATTTATCGGTCTATAAAGCAATTTTTATCATGCTATTTCTGTCCGTTTTTATATCTTTCAGAGTTATTCATATGTGCTCATCAATTCGATCTTTTATACGATTTTTTTTTTTCATAGAAAATCTTTTAGCACATTGTAGTGAATTCATTCACACTTTGGAATACGTGAAGTGTTTTTAACGGTATTTCGACATTAGTTTTGGTTGCACAATTTGTATGATATGCAAACGATTTTGATATGTTATAAAGTTTTATGTTTATTGTAAAGTTTACTGTACTTTGTAATGCAGTTTGTAAGAGTAATACTTAGTTGAAAAAAAATACAAGTATCATTTTCCTGTGTTGCGTGGTTTCTTTTATTTATTATAGAGTTATAAAACTTCCCTGCTGCATACCAATAGCTCAACAAGAATTAAAAAATAAATGCTTAGAAATCTTATTGAATTAGGCATTACGGAAATAATATTTAAGAAACTAATCATTGTACTTATAATTACTGTTTTCTCTATTGTTACTCAATAGATTAATTGTCTGTTTGTCTTTTTGCTGAAATGCTATATTATGATCAGTTGGTCAATTTTGTGATTCTGATACATTTACGAACCAAAATCAATGATTCACGTTGGCCAGCGATGATACATTTCAACACTGAAGTTTGACAGCTTTGGCTCTAAGAGCATTATTTTCTGCTATGACTATTATATTTATTTATACGCACTTAACAGGCGTGTGCTATATTTTCAACGGGCTGATCGTTCGTATAATTACAAGATCTAATAAATCCCACAAATCACAATCGACACAAAACTTCCTCGAATCAACACAGTTAAATCTCGTACTCTTGCAATTATTTCACTAAGTTTGTCCCTAAAACCGCAGGTTCGTTTTGTTCCTCCTAATGTCGATGCATTATGCATGAATATCCGGAAAATTAGCGTCGACTCGGAGCCTCGTCGGGACACCATTATCCCTCAACCAGCACACATTCCCCATACTACGGTTGCCAACCTCACATTAGTCCCATTATATCTTGCCATATCTCTGACGTGGTGTACAGTTTTGCATCAAAGCTTATGTTCAGCGACGAATGTTCCTCTGTCATGTCGTTCTGTCTATATTATGCTTGCGAGGAGTCGTGTCATGCTGTCTTTACATTGTCGAAGTTCTGTGGGATGTAATGTGTTTGATCTGTCAATGCATTGCTGTTTCGGGAATTAATTTTGTTTGAAGATTCTAGGAGTTAACTGGTATTAGTCAAGCTTATTAATTGATTCTATGGTTTCGGATTGTAGAAAGAATAAGATTTGGCATGTATTATTTAAAGATTTTAATCGTGTGATTTAATCTAGAAAGAGAAATACGTCGAGAGATGAGTTTTTACGTATTAAGGGGTAAGGAATGTTAGTAAAAACTCACTCAATTATGTGTTCCCCTATCTAGATCAAATCGTATGATTAAAAATAGAACAAATTTTAAATTAGTTAACGTAAATGCATGTTTATATTTTAGATTACTTGTTAATTTACAAATCTTCAATCACAATAGGTATTCAGCTCTAAGTATGGCTTTCTCATAGCATGGTTGTGTTCACTTAACTTTTCATTTTTCAAATGCGGAAACTCGTAAACAAAGAGAAATTTGCTTGTAATCGCACTCCGTGTTCGGTTTAATAATCGTCCGTTAAGTTTCTTAAGTCTGTTTGCAAATTCGCACAATCAAATGATGCAATCCTTTGGCGCAAGCTGCAGTTCGCTTGCATTTAGATTTCGTCGCACTCGAATGCAGTTTGCCAACCGATACTGCGAGATTAAATCCTTCTATACGTACGTTTGTACTTAGGTGCACATAATATAATACATACGATTTCCACAATCTCGACGAAACCAGTTCGATTCGCCGTTTACCCAAAGGATTCGGGTGGAATTCGCATCGAAATATATCCGCGATGATTTTGTATCGCTAAAATTGAAAACTCGCGAGATAAAGGCGTCTAATTACTTTCGTTCGTTAAGAATTCGTTTGAGAAACAAATTTCTTTCGCCCGAATTTCGAGATCAAACGAATCCTTCCACGGCTTCGACTTTCGGCCTGCGTTAATAAGAATTTACATACAAATAAGCTCGTTACGCTGCGATCGGCTTTTTAAAGTTTCCGAACCGAATTTGAGTCTGTGTGCATTCGGCATTAATCCTTTTTTTTCTCTTGATGCTACATTTCGAATAAGACTTGAACTTTCAGCAGTTTCGTAACCACTTAATTAGAGGTCGTTAGCTCTTAAATCAATCCTATATTGGCCATAAGATCACTCATGAGATCAAAGGTGATAGAAACCAACCACTTCGTCAAATAGCTAACACCAGATGAGGCAGATAGATAAGTAGATGCTTTGGCTGCTGATAGATGTCACTCGAATCGAACGGCATATAATACATACAAGAAACGACAAACCAATATTCCATTTCGATTTCAATCAATAAAAACGACATGCGACTCGCCAAAACCCCCAAACGCCTTGAACCCAATATTACGAAAACGCTGAGCCCGACGCGGAATCCACTTTATCACCATCGGCTGGCATTGATCCTTCGCTTTTCCGAATTAACCTCGTATGCAAATCGCAGTAATAATTCTTGTCTGAGGCGCGTATGTTTAATTGAATAGAGCCTTGTCAGACGGTTGCAGTTTGAAATTGGACGCGAACGCTTAATATGGCGTTGCGAGTTAGTTGGTAGCTTTCGCGGTTTTGACGAAAATTGCACTTCGTGTAATATGCTCGATTCGTGTGCATGTGTGTTCACATATGAATGAGGTGTGTTCCATAAGTCAGAAAATATATATTTTTAAAAAAAATATCAATATTCTTTAAAATATGTACTTTCTATGGGCTTCTCCACATTTTTTCACATCCCTCCTTTTGAACTATTTTCTCAACCGCTTCAATTATAACTAAATGACGTCTTTTGACTCCGTTTTTAAGCTTGAGAAATAAATAGAATATGGTTCATGCTAAAAATCTTTTAGTTTAGAGTTTAAGAGTCATTTGGAGTAATGGGAGTCAAACGATTCTAGTACTCGCTGTGATGTGAACTCAAAACAAGGGTGCACTAAATCGCCGATTTTGAATTAATTAATATTCAGATCAGGTTAATTTTAGATGGGTTATAATGTTGAATGCTTTAGCTATCTAATTCATCTGATTTAGCTTTGTTGTGATTAGTAAGAGCACAGAAAATAAACATATTTCATGACTTTCGAGACACACCTCGTATGTTTCGTTCTCAATTTGATTATATCTCGTGCACGTACAAATTCGAGCTCGAATGTAGCATGCTAATTAATATTTGCACGTCAAATTGAATTTGTTATTTTTTATGATATTTTTAGCTTAATTTACATAAAACTCTAAATCAGGATTTTCCAAAACATTTTTTAAAACTTGCCAACACTTTTTTTTCAATTAAATTTCTTTCACTTTATTTCAGTATTTATAGTAAATAATTTTTATTTTATATGTACTTATACGAAATGAATATTTTATATAACACAATTTTCAATAGAAGCGCTTACGTATTATAACATCGTTTGATACGCTATCCAAGAAAATCAATTACCTATCCCTAAAGTGCGCTCTCTTTTGTTCGCGCCAAACTCACTTTGGGGTGGCAATAATACATCCCCGACTAGACACAATAAAAATATTAAATAAGCAAAGTTCGATTTTCACCACACCCCCAATAAAAACCCTATCGAAATCCGTTTACCCTCCGCTAACCGACGTCAAAGGACCGAACCCTAGCAGTTTTCTCTGTGTAACGCAGCCCACTAGCTTTTATTAGTTTTTTGCCAGACCCGGCGAAATATAATATATCTTATACAGGGTGGGTATTTTCCGTTCGGAACCCCGTCACGGATCGTGGTCGTAATGATGCACCAAGATGTTGCTGAAACTTTTGATTATTTCAGACGATCGAGATCGTGAAGGGCTAGCAGTGCGCGAAAGCCTACGTAAGCTTTCATTCAATTACTTCGGAGAAGTTTGCTTTGAAACTTTTCAACGTTAATATGGGCGAATTTTATGGGCGTCATTTTAATTTCGTATTATATTTGAGGTCCCTAGATGTTTGAGGTCTCTAGATACTTAAGGTCCTTTGAAGGCAAGAGGTGAATTGAAAATTTAAATCGTTAAAGTTGAGTTTAGGAATTGTATCTGAATATATGAATTTGTTTTAAGTATTTTTCTAAAATTTTCAATGAAACCTACGATGCAACTTTCGAAGAGACATGACTAATCGTTTATCTGCGTTTAATGTGGTTTTCAATGGCAAAACACAAAATGCAGCATTTTATTATTTTTACGTAATTCAATTTTCCTTAATCTAATCCAAATACAAAAAGATTTCAATTGAATTACGTACAAATATTAAGATAAAGTGTATTACATATGATGATAAACATTTTGTGCTATAATTTGTGTTATGCCGCCGGGAAGTCGCCGACCTATGTGTGGATACGCCATAATCCTTTATATTAAAGAAAATGCTACATTTCAAGTTGCATATATGGAAATACGACCTTAGTTTCGAAAATGATTTTATATTTTTTGAAATTAGCTTTATTATACGATCCCTAAACAATTTTCGGTATTTAATATTTGGAATATGGCTTAATCGAATTTCGTTCGTTTACACTCATACTCCTTGGCTTCTGGAGCTCTCGTTTATATTATTGCGAGGTGTGTTATTTATTAAATTTGTATCGGCCATTTGCGGTAAATAACCAATTATTGCGTCATTAGATTGATTGGCGAACAATCAATGTTCGCCCCGTGATAAATAAATCGCAATGAATCGGCGCGTTTTTATTTGCCATCATGCCGTTTTTATTGGGCATTATTTTTGCTTCGTTTTTATTTACGACTCTTGCCTCGGTCACAAATCACCTTCTAATCCTCCTCGCCTCGTTTCTGGATAACCCCGGACTTCATTCACTCTTTTCTCTCTCCTTTATTCTCCTCATATAACCATCCGAACGATGGCGAAACGTTTTAGAAGAGCTGATTTATGGCATATGAGCTCATTTGTTTCGATTCATGAACGGATACGTGTGTGTGTTTTTAGCAATTTTATTTATATTCAGAGTATATCGTATGGGCGAATATATTTATAGTTCGTCTCGAAAAACTGAAAAAGGAAAATTGGCGAAATTCCGCCTCAAAAATGTCCTTATTCAAATTTCGCTCTAGAATTCTTTTAAGGCGGAATTTTTATGAAATGATCAATTTTCTTTTTATAGAACTTATTAACTGAGTTGCACCATTCGAGGCAGTTTTATCGGTTTGAGCAAACAGAAGATATTTCGAAACGTTTCAAGTCATCCGGGATATAGATCGCAGTTGGAGAAAAGTTTTTTTTTCGATTTCGTTATTTCGGAACACTTTCTCTTACCGAGAACGTTTTTCCAAGCATTTCCTGAAATGTTTGTTTTTCCAATGAAATTTATTTTTATATCCAATATTAATTTCATTTTTTTCCCCTATTTACATTTCAGTACCGTCATATTTTCTATGAAATAATTAAATTGGAGCTCACTTTTCAATTCAGTACTTTTAGTCGTGAAAGAAAATTTTCATCACATTTCCTTTTATACGCTTTTTATTGCTCTTTCTTTAATGTTAAGCACACTCGTTTCAAAAGACGTCTTTTCTTCGACATAGCTTTAACGAAATGCTATACGTCGTTTAGTAAATTAACGAATTTAACCATCTATAAGGTATTCGGAGTTAACTAATATCTAACCGTTAACCGTCCCTCAGAGGGTACAGCGCGGATAATTGGTTCATATTGGAATAGTTGCGCACAAAATTACCAAACTGTTAATTATTAGTTTAACAGCCCGCTTAATTGTTGATTTTGCTTCCCGTCGAGACGAAACAAACATTCCTAAACATATACAATTCGAATATTATTATGAAAATTCTATTTTTCCCTTGACGTCTCAATCTCACGTAGACGTTTAAATATTCCGGTCCAATATCGTCTCCCTTTAGCATTTCTCACTTCGAGCTCATCGCTTTTAATCAGAGATGCGAGGGGACGACCCTTTGAAACTTCCGAGTTTTAATCTTGTAATTGAATCAATAACCACCCTCTTGATCCATCCCCTCTGAGGCACTTTGCTGTTGCTGAAAATCTTTGAACGTTTGTTTAGATACTCCTGTATGAAATTCGCGAGGTGCCTTTATGCCAAATTTTAATTCAATGCTACCGGTGTCGAGTTGACCCAATTTTCCAGGTGAAATGCGACGAAAACGTAAATTAAATATTCGAATCGGTCGCTTTCCTTTAGGGCGATTCCGGGAGAGATGGCTATAATGAAGAGACGGTTGTAATGGAGAGATGGCTATACTGAATAGATGGCCATACAGGAAAGATGGCCATACGGAAGAGACGGCTATCTCTCCCAGAATTAACCCAATCTACGATTTTGAGTGATAGTACATTGAAAAATTCTGAATAAGGGAAAATTTTCTTTGAAACTTCGTCTATTGTAATCGCTCGTTTTTTCGATACAATGAAACGTTTATCGAGAACCTTACATGTTTTGTTGTTGTTGTTTGTGTACGTCAATCGCTGAAAATTCTTAAAAGCTTCCTTTGAAAGGAGAAATTGTAATTCAGATTTTCCCATTCACGACTCGGGAAATTATTTCGAAAACGAGCCCGTTACGCAGTTCCGAGAAGACGATTCGAAACATAAACGTATACAATTTATACGCGCGAGTTTTTTTTTATTCGAAAACTTTCGAGGCACTCGCGAGAATTTTTTAATACAAATTTGATGCCTTTGAAGCAATTTATTATCATAACATTTCGCCTTTGCGTCATTATTAACTGTAATTATATGAGAGAAAGTTATATTAACGCTTCCAAGAAACATTTCTTTATGCGTCCTTATTTTTCATTCGATAAATAAAATTCATTTTCGAGTGGAAATATCGTTTTTTTTCACATTAAAAACGATATTATTATATAAACCATAGTTCTCCGGTATCAATTGTTACGTTCACGCATCGTTACCCATCCGGATACGGAAGCACTACCTCTTTCAACTGCCCTGAACCATTTTTTTTCCATCACAAAGCCTCCTTCACCTACGGACCGGAAGGTCGAAGATCGACAATCGACAACACCAACGTAAGATCGTCAGTTCGGCGTCGTAGTATTCCATTAAAGCGCCCCAGGTCCGATTGAATTATTCATGGGGGTCAAGTGAACCCTGTCTATATCCCAGATAGCCAATATAAAATAATAAAAAAATATACTCCTATTATATTGTATACTAATAGATTTTGTGACCCGGAATTTCTCGAGACTCTATGGACTTTGAATGATTGTATGTTATTTGTTGACTCTTTAACGGCTGATCCATTGGCAGTAATGCTTTCCTGAGTAATTGAAGAAGGCTTCTGCATCATTACATTTTGAAATTTATGTGTAATATTATATTTCATTAACAAGAGTCTCGAGCGATTTCGGGTCACAGAATCTAGTTTTACAAAAAAAAGCTTCAGTGACCTACCAATTCTCGTTATTCTATGGACTTCAAGTGATTATAAAGTATTATACCTATACCTAGTATTTATAACATATTCAAAACAAATGAAATGCAAAATACCTGTCAAAACATATTAAATTACTTCGTTTATATAGATTTTGCTTAATATTTTTACCATACTTTGATGCAAGAAAGCAACTATGAAATATTGAATATTCGACACCCTATCGATTTCAAAATGTAATGACGCAGAAATCTTCCCAGATGTGTCCACAATGACTTGTAAAAGTTTCATCGAGATTTCACAAGTGACAGAAGAACATATAAGGCTCACTCTTATATATTCTATTTAAATAGATAGATAAATTGCGCTAATACGAACCTTTAGAATTAATTTATTATCGTTCGGTGCGGATGCGCCATTAGCATAAGAATCGTTTGTTTGCGCCGCTTGATTTTTTCCCATTTCACCCTCACTTTATTTTCGCATACAGATCGCTACACATCGGTCTATTGACGTCGTAATAATAATGTATTCGCTTTTACGGAAACCACTTTGCGAAGTGTACCTATACCCTCGGCATTAACATATAAATTGTTCGTACGTATGCGGATCGCGTAAATCGAAATCGCTCCTTTCCACATACCGCCTATTGTAAATCAAAAAAATAAAATGAAATACGAATCTAAGGGATGATCCTTTATTTTTTTTCATGTCGAATTCATATGTGTACTTTTTCGTTTTTGCAGGAGACACGACATGTCCCAACGGAATGTTCAAGTGTCCCGAGGGGAAGTGCATACCGGCTCTGTGGGTGTGCAATTATCAAAAAGACTGCGATAGGGGAGAAGATGAATTCCAGTCGTGTCGTAAGTATCATAATAATATTTTCCTATTGTTCTTTTATTGATTTTTTTATGTGCTCGTTATATTCTGATTGCGTTATGGAATCGTGTGTATGTATGCGCTTCGTTGATGCGACGAATTTGGTCGTTTATCTGAAGAAATTAATCTAATGCATATTTACATGTCTTTAGATAACGGCTTATCAGACAGACTACGTTTTTGATTGTTCGAAATTGGCAGCTGTATTTGACTGATAAACTAATGTTGGATATATGAGCCATTAAATGCATGAAATGATGAACTTCATATTTAAAAAAAATAAGTTTAAAGGCAAAATTTGTTTGGCCACGAAATTATAAATCGTTTATTTTAAAGAAAATATTAATTAATTCTGTACTCTAATGTGAACTGACTGCATTTGTTGCTTATTATAAAAAAAAATGTATAATTGGAATTTGGAATAATGAATCAAATTGAATGGATTTTGAAAAACGCATCAAATTTGTTTTTTTCTCGATTCATTATTTTATCAGTTAATCAATCTCAAATTTCTATCGAAGCTGTGTTAAAATATTTTTCTACTCTTTCATCAATATTTGATTGAAATTAAATCTCAATTTATAGATCCATTTTTAAAACTTGACATCGATCAAATACGAATCCCCAATTCAAGCATTTGAAATCCTTTTACAATAACAGTCGACCGATTTAGCGGATTTTCCATTTATCGGCTCTCGAAATCGAACCATCCCATTTTATTTAACATCGAACGAATTTTTTTATTTAGCCATAACGAAAAACGACCATTTCACGATAACCGCCGATTTATTTTTTCACCTTGAAAATTTTCATAAACGCGTTCATCTCAGATCGTTTCGACGCACATTTTCCACGGGGAGTTAATAACGCACATGTATAAGTACGTTTTTGCCCAACGCTCCCAAACGATATTTTAATGAACGCTTTTTTCGCGTTATCGTCTGCGATTTTTATTCGTTTTGAAGATAACATCTCTGATGTTTCGTTCGAAGGTTGCGATTTTCTTCGAGTTTTTATTTCGTGCTGCTGCGGTGTCTGGAGTTGGTCTTATTCTCCGGTCTCTAGTGTAATTGAATAATTAATTTAAGTTATTTTCATTAGGGAGAGACGTGTTATTAGATTAGCGGTGGTTCACATCTCCCCGAGGGAGCGTCACTGCGAAAATATCTTTCGGGTCTGCTTATTTTTAAAACTGTTTTATAAATTTTTGATTTTATTAGAAGCATATTTTCTTGTGATAAATTAACTAATTTAATTAACCAGGCCTTTGGCGCAGTGGTATGGTATGTATAAATGTGCTAAGAGCAGATTTTTTTGACTGCTTTACTAACCAGAGAGTTGAAACTATGAACTGACCTAAAAATACGTGGAGCAGAGTGAATTTTTAACAGTTTGTAGTTGAAAAACTGACTGTTACTTTCTGCTTAACTAAAGCAGTGGAAAAAAAGGACCTCAAAAGTGTTGTCAAGACATGTTTATTAGACGTCACGAAATGTTTTTTTTTCAAAGTCATTTTCAACAGTCAATGAGTCATCAATATATTGATAATTGAGTCAATAATATTTGTCGCATAATCAGCAGATCGTCAATTCAGTGACACCTCTGAACAGATCAATCTACTAACCAACTTCCCCTGACTCATGATTTCGAAACCGTGGAAAAAGCAAAGAACCACATCCAACTAAAATAAAAAAAAAATACTAATTTAATTACGAAATTCAACTCAAATTTAATTAATGCGGAACCTCAACAGCTTCTGCATAATATTTTTTCATACACACAACATCATGCATCGGCGAACCTCGAGACAGACAGAAAGCGCACATTTCTCCCTCGACTTTTTGCGGCAGCGGAATTGCCAAAAAATTATATATGTATGAGCTCGGGTCGAAAAGGGGGTTAGGAAAATAAAAAAATAACAGAACTGAGAGAGAGAGAGAGAGAGTAAAATTCGAGTCGGGGTCGTATACTTCTTTTGTGAAATTATGCGTACGAATTTGTATCTCTTGACAGAAGCAATCTTCGCGGCGGCCATCTTCAATTGGGTCGTACGTATTTCCTGATTGAATTAAACCAACTTTTTGTACGTGTCCCTGACTCGTTCGTTGCCTTTGTGTCCACTTTTTCCTATCTGTATTATTATACGTATCCGTGCCCCTCGTGTTCTTTGTATTGTATGTACTACACACATGTGTGTGTCATTGTTGCGCTCGATGCTCTCTGTGTAGTACCGCTCTCGTTTCTCGTACGTATGATATTATATTTTCGTCTTGTCCACTCACCAAATATTTCTGAATAAAAATCCGTCATGGATATATATTTTTTCATTCGTTCAATTTGAGTAGAAATCCAAACTTATTCATGTTATGCAGGGTTTACACATTGCATGTTTATGACAATTGCATAAACAATTCATAGACATCTGTCATTGCACCCAACGTTACATGTATTTATAGTATTTGTGTATTGAACTTTTAAATTGTTTTTAAATTGTTAAATAAACATGCTTAACTGTCAAATTGTCGATTTATTTACGATGATAGTTCAATCTTATCAAAATCCATTTTATAGAAAACTTAAAATTCAACATAGAAGAAACTTTACGAAACGAATGTCGAATTTTAGCTCTTTTTATGCGAACTTCATGCGAAACTTTCGAACGTTCTAAACGCAGAACTCCAGACGTAAGGTTGACTGATTGCTTACATAAATCAAAATTGGTCTTCGTATTTGCGCTTCTGCGGTACCACTTTTATTATGAAACTTCCTTCTTATATTTCGGTTTTTCTCTTTATTTTCCCCAACGATGTTCAGGAACGTGGAAATTCGGAAAAGCGAACCGCTGCCCGAACGAGAAACGTCTGAACATATTTTTTTTCTTAGAAAAAAATACACTATTCTCACTTATGCAAATAGCGAAAAAGGGGAAAAAAATAATAATCTGTTTCGTTTCCGCTAGATTTTGACTAACATAACGACGAAAGAATTTCCCTTTCCGGTTAAGGGTCAATGGCGGATGAGTTGCTTAATTTTTTTTCGCTTTTCCTTTGGTCGTCTTCGGATTCGTCCTAAGCAAATATGCCGTAGCTCGCGTTTCTTTTGTGATGTGAAAATGTATGGAAAATTCGGGACAAATCGGACTATTTTTCGCGAAAGGGTAGTTTGAATTTATTTCACGACGCCGAAGAAAAGAACTTTGCGTGAATGCTAAATATTTATAAATATAGTGTGAATCTTTCTACGCTCGTTTTATTTCATTCAAAATAAAATAGTGTTCGACTTTTATTTTAATATTTTTATTTCGGCAGTTATATTTGACGATGCTTTCAGTTTTGGCATCAAAGCCTTTCTGTATCGAAATCTTTAGTAATTTCCGTTTTTTTCTTTATATTTATAAATGTAGTATTTATAGCTTATGAATTATATTTTAATTTTGATATGTTGAAAGGTAAATCGATAAATATTTAAACGAGCATCATGTATTTATAATTATCGATCAATTTAATTAATTTTATGTTGTTTATAAACTCATTAACAGCCGATCCTTTGATGGAGAAACTTTCAATATTTACTATGTTCATGTCTGAGAATATTTCTGCATCATTACATGTGACAATTTACAAACAACAGTATTTATATCGTTCGACAGTTCTAAGAGAGACTTTTTCATAGCTCTGCCATATCAAATATTCTACACAGGCTACACACGCAACAGAATTTACCACGAGACCGAAACAAAAAATATCTATATAACAGTTCACAAATCATAATCGACATTAAGTCGAAAAAATCTCTAGCAACACTAATCACAGAAGCTAGCACTCAACACGAACCAAACTCCATCCTTGCAATATCAACACTCATTTCACTTTCCATCACAAAATCGCACTTTTTATCCCAAAATCTCCCCTTAAACCCCGCTTTTTTTTCGTCAAAACGAACTCCACATCCCGATAATCCTCGTCGATTGATCGCGCACAGAATCTCACAGTACATTGATCGATCTCGCACAAAAGCGCAGTTTAAAAATCGCAACCGAACCAACCCTTAACCTAAGGGTGGGTAAGTTCAGGTCATTAATCAGGAGCCTTTCTCTCGTCCGTTTCGCGGTCATCTCGCAATTAATCATAGTGGTCAGATAGCGGTGATTAGGCCCTAGGGCCTTCCTGAAAGGAGCGTCATAACAATGGGGGGTTGAAGATGCGGTTTCTATAACGATATTTTGAGTGAGGGTAGTTGGTGTTGCGGTCTCGAGATGACTTCGGAGTAATCGATTGTTTATAATTTGTGCATGTTCTTGGTGAGAGTTGATGGGAAATTTTGAGGGAATCTTGTGTTAGGGAGTTGAGATGTGTTTTGAAGTAGGTACAGTGGTTTGGAGTTGCTTAAGACTGTTGATTCTAAGCAGATTGTTAAATAATGTATGAAAGGGAAAAAATGGGGAGGATCTCTAACTCTTTCTGTTTTTTTAGATTGGGAAAAATATTTTAATTATGCAGAAATTATACATGATATGCACACAATAAGCTTAAAAAGATTCATTGAAATATAACGATGCATTTAACAATACATACGAAACATCGATTTTCATATATTTAGATATAATAATTCCGTTGTTCGTATCAGAATACTGAGATTAAACTGTTCAAAGTTCGATTTTCCTCATATGAAAATTTTGTTATTGAAAATTGTGCATGTAAATCTCTTCGTACAAAAAACGTATGATTCATAACATCCGAAACGTATTTGAATGTAAGTTATGAAAATATCATATTTTCATTGCGTGTTTTTCGAATATTCGCGATCCTCGTTCAACATCTATGTATATCATGCTACTGTATATAGATATTAAAAACTACACGATAATTCTATTTTCGGCGGACAAATAAGCACATATTCGAGACTCGGTACGTATTTGCGCACGGAGTTTGCGAATCGACGTACACGCCGAAAACGGAAACAAATAAATGAAAATAAACACAGCAGACGGATAGGCAGACAGAGACAGACAGACAGACGGAAAAGTCGACCGCGTAAAAAACCGTGGAAAAAGTAAAATCGTTCGGATTCGGGCTTAGGGACTCCGAAGGCTTATATACTTAACAAATGTCGAGAGCGCGACTGTTTGCCAGGAGGAGGCTTTTATTGGACGGATTCCGCAAATAAAAACATGCGCCGATTTCGCGCGAAAGCCTACTTCCTCTAAAATCCCTGGATGTAGTGTTCAAGTCTGCATGTAGAAGAAAGTAGCCGAATATTTGAAGGAACGAGAATAAGGAATAATTTCCCTTTGGGGACTTTCTATCTGCGAAAAGATTTCAAATGTATATCAATCGATACATTTTCACTTTGATGACATTTTACATTGATATGGGATTTTCATGGAAAATCAATTTTTTCATCCTAAGCTCTATTGGCAGATTTTCATGTGTCGTTTTTTCTGATTTCGGGGTTGAAAATCATTACTACCTTTCTTTCTGATTATGAGAATAACAAATCCCAAACTACCTGAGAAGCAAATGGTTTTTATACATTTTTATCCATGTTTATTTGAAATCAGTTGATATTATTTACTGACTATATTGATCAAATTTTTATTGAATCTAATATTATTTCTTTTCGCTCTTATCATCTACATAATTATAAATGACATTTCGAATTATTTATAAATCAAATCAATTTAATATTAAAATCCGATACTTTATTTTACTTTGAGACCATTTAGCATCAAGCAGCGCACTTTTGTGAGACTTGTCGAATTTCCGCCACTCGAAAGCTTCACGTTGCGACTTTCACTACATCGTGCAAACTCGAAAAATATGAAAATATGAAAACTTTTTTACGCGCTCATGAAAAATATAAAAAACGAGCGAAACCGCCACTTTACGGCGCGAATCCGGCTACAATATAAAACGAAACCGAGATTACGCACTTACTTATATCGCACAACACAATTATACAATACAACGAGCGATCAAATTTTCGAGTATCAACGCACGTTTGGTTAGAATAAAGTTTTAAAATTCTTGTACTTGTATAAGGACTTGAATTCGTGGGTTCCAGCTTATCTTGATGAGAGTCACACGTCGTTTTTCTTAATTGATTAATTCATACAGAGATTCGATTATTTGGATTTATTCGATTTAAAAAAAAAGTGTTAATTCAACGCTTTACGAATCGCTTTTGCAAATGCTCATCTTCCTTACATATGTTTCGAGTAAATTCGATCTATTTAGTGACACCTATGTGCACTCTAACTTACTCTCCGTAGTCTTCGCCTTATGGCTTACTTCTTTACTTTAAAGTGAATGATATTAATTGTGTATAAATGTATAGAAATTACCTGTATTTTATGCAATCTTCGACAGCTATGTAGAGTAGATCGCAGCTCGAGCGTCGTTATGATAGACACACAGACAAATTAACGCTATATTATTATATTAGATTAAGTAAGCACTTATTTAAGAACATCTCAATCCGGAAACGATATCGACTTAAACCGAAAACTCTCACTATATTTTATTCTCGAAAGATATCCAAGGCGACAAACATTTCGCATTAGAGTCTCCTCAACCTATTTTCGCCACCCCATTGTTTCGAACCCCATACCCGTCGTTTCTAACCCCGTTCTCTCGGCTCGAAACAAACACAATTTATCGCTTATGTTATAGCACGACGAGAGAGAAGCTCTAGAGAGAGAGACTTGTGTTGTTGGAAGGTGTGATTTTGCACGCGCACTGATCAAAAGCTTCCCTCTATTATGTTATACTCGATGGTTTAAGGGTGGGCGTTCGTTGTAGGCTTTGTCGCTTTGAACTTTGGAAATTTCGTCGTTTTGTATGGTGTTTTGATATTTGTCGGATTCGAGCTTTGTATGGTTTCGAGAGTTTACGCTTTTGATGCTGTTTTGTTGTTTGTTTTTTTGTAGAGTTGCTCATTGAAATAATGCTAGACCTTTCTTAACTCAACAGTGATGTAATCTAACCTACCCCAATCTTATTTAATTTGTGAAAAATTGATCTGTCCTAACATAATTCAACAGTCGAATTTAATTCCAAAGATCTGCTCTAGAAATTCTGTTTTTTTTTACAATGTAAATATTCTTATTGCGAGTAATCGATCAGTTGAATATCAACATAAACCTGCTATATGGTGAGACATTTCAACTGCATATTACTGCTATAGTTATAACGAACAAAGCGGCGTTTTTTAGTTCGTGAAAGTATTGGAATTTGTTTATTTTTATTCGAAACTGAGCTGTCCCAGTATCATAGCGTTTCACCGTATGAACAGACACACAGACATGTAGAATCGAATTATTATTATACTAGATTTTAGAGATTTGAACTAATGAACATAATGAATATTTGAATCGTGTATTGAGAACTAGTTTCCACGTATTATTGAAATTTATTATTACCTTCATATGTATTCAATATCGAGCTCATATTGACTTTTGTTTCTTGAAAGCGAATATCTATTTCCACCATTTTAAATCATCCCTTCGTGACCTCGATATTTCTTATGAGAACACAAAGTGTTTACACAAATCTCTTAAATACACAAGATGAAAAATTATGAACATTTCTATATTATTCGCCATTAAATTCGACGATTCGTGCGGAACATATGTGAATATTGTAATTTTTTTTCGCAATATAACTTTCCAGCAACGTATCCCAATTGACACGAATGATGAACGACGAAAAAAGAGGCGACTCACTTTTCGCGAAAATCTCTCGTGTGCGGAGAGAAAAAATGGGATCATAATAACAGTTTCATAGATAATAAATAACTTGAACGATAGTTAAAGTCGATGTTCGCGATGGTTGATTTATGTTATGTGATATATTGGAACCGTAAGGAAGAAAAAAAATACGTCTTCGATATCAAAAGTGTACAAAAGCCTTTTACGGGGGTACGTATTACTCGAGTCGTATATTTTCGCGTTTTAGGAAACTTTAATATGTAACCTTTATTGATTCTGTAATAATATTGTACCTTTTTTTCTATAATGCATATTGTGAATGGTATTGAATTTTCGAAATAATATTGATGTATCATTTTATCAAATGCGTATACTTTCAATTTCTAAGGAGAATTTGAATGGAAATATTTCAAAAATATTATGATTTTCAGTCATATACACTGTTGATTTTAAATCTGGACAGTTTTCTTAATGAATTACTACATTTTTTCGTAAGTGGTACTAAATATGTTTGTAGTTTTTTTTTATAATTTAAAGAGTAATCAGATACGGTTCTTAATATTGCATTTAGAACGATTTTCATGGAAAATTTGATTAAATTAAAACATTACTTAGAATTTGTATGCAGAATTTGTCGGAGTGCATAAGTAAATGTAAATTATGTTTGAAGATTCGAGCAATCCATTAAAACAAGAGTAATTCAACTAAACATTAATTTTATACACTTCAGCAATTGATATTATATTTTCAGAAAAATGTTTTCATTTAATTGATATTTTTCCATGGAAATCATCCCAAATGTCCTAAATGCAAAATTAAGACCTTATTTAATCAATATTTTAATTATAAAGAAACATTTATCAAATTCATCTTAAGTGTCCAAAACACTTCACATTGACACAGATACAATTTGTACATATTTGCTTAACATACGTTAATCGCATTAAATCAGCGATTTCAACATTTTTTTTAACACATTTCATCCCCTTAATATAAATAAACACGTTTTAAAATCTCATTTTGCGTGCAGTAATTTTTCCGTCGTTGTCGGGAGAGCGAGATTAGCGTTTCCGTTTGTTTCCGTCCGAAAAAGTTAACGGCCGTTAGAGCAATTAATACGACGGAATAAACGCCGACTCGCACTCGTTAACGACGAAAGCACTTGTGTGTTGATGTTGCGTTGTGTTCTGAGGCTTCTCAATTGCTTGTTTGCAAGTTGTTTCGTTTAGTTCGAAGCTTGCTTCGATCTGTAGCGAAGGTATCGATGTGTTTTGGTGCTAATTAACTCGTTTAGTATATATTTTTAAGAAGATTAATTGATTTTTATTTCGATTGAATTTTCATTGCTCTGCTCAGTTATTTTAATTGGCTTAATCTTATTAAGAGCTCGTTGTTTAGCCTCTTTATATTTTATGAAGAAGTTAATGTTTGTTTACCTGTGCTTACTCATTATTCTCTTTAACCTTCCACTAGATATCGCTGAAACTTCTGGAAATGTTTGACACTTGATCTGTCTTGAAGATTTGATCCTCTCTTGTTTTATGGAAAATCATATTTGAAGACAATATTATCAATACATTCGAATATAAATCGGATTCACTTTGACACTAAATTTTTCAACATGATTTTCCAAAAAAAATTTTTTTTTTGTCAGTTCACTATCAGCTCAAATTCGATCGAACCTCGAACCCCAAATCACAGTAATTTATTTTTTATAAAATATTAAGACTCAATAATAAATTTCATCGATTATATATTATAGGCTCAAAAGATTATTTTTTTGCTGGAAAAAAAATGCTGACACTCAAGAAGTGATAAACAGTCAAACTAATTCTTGCACTATCAACGCTTTTCTCTTCGAACAGCTTCCCAAACTCATACAACTTCCAAATCTCTCATCGTCCAGAAAAGCGAACCTTAATCGCGCAATATGCGAAAATAAACATCGCATTCGCACATTTGAAAGCAAATAAAAACGAAACGCAGATAAACGAGAGTCGACACTCATATCAAAAGCTTTCGCTTAGCCATCACAACACACACAAAATAATACTGAAAAGGGGTACAAGTGAATCTCTTCTATACATACTCATATATTTGGTGGCAAAATTATATAATATAAACAAAATTGTAACGTGTCGAAATATATCATCAAATCATTCGAACTCCTTCTAATGCATGATCTACTTTGACAGCGATTTTATCGAAATCACTTATACCCCTTGGTTTTTTCGTCGTCATATAACCCAACACATTCAAAATAATATAACCCAACACACATACGATACATCACCGACGTTTAAACACCCGCGAATATATCAACCCCCTTAGGCACTTAACCGCTTTCGTGCGAAGGCTTAACGATTACAACTCGGCGTGAGGTTTGAGAAGCGACGATTCGTATATATTTATATATATTTCTATATATGTATGTTTGTGTAAGGGCGCGTTCACACGGTACGTAACGTGTCCTCGCGGAAAACGTATGTGCTCTGGTCGTTTAATTAACGCAATAAAAGCTTCACGTTTATGAGACTCGTTTTTACGCGACACGCGAATTTACGTTTATGCTCTTGCGGGATGCGAAGATTAAAATACGCTCTTATTCCGGAATTTTGATTATTTATAAGCTTTGTGATTTTGTTTATTGTTCGTTTGTTGATTGTTAAGTCAGATTTGCAATAATACAATCATTCCTTCATTTATAAACTGTCGAAAATCCGCGAAAGTTACGGAAAATAAGGACGCCATAATTGTCTTTTGTAAATTAATGTGAATATTTTAAGAATCTTTCTATCTATGGAGTCAATTAACATGTGCTTTGATTCATTTATTCTTCTATTTATATTGTTAAAGAATGACTGATTCTCGTTAATTTACTCTTGCTGTGACATTAAGATCAATTCGATTAATTTAGTTCGTATATACCTAAGTGTCTCTTTTTCTGGATCTTGGTTCTGGTTTCGCTGTAGTGTGAACTACTCCTTACATAAATGAAGCATTTTTACAGACTTTTTAATTAGACAACTAACAAATATTTATTAATTTTATATATTTAATTTCAGCTCCTCCAGAATGTGAACCTGGTCAGTTAACATGCGGTCAGTATGTTTGGAACAAAACATACTGCATCCCTCCACATCACAGATGCGACATGACCGTGGATTGTGTGGACGGAACCGATGAAGCTGATTGCAGTAAGTATTTTCATTTTAATTAAAATAATTTTCCGAATTCTAAAACGTCAAAAGTTGCTTCGAATTCGGAGTTGACTCCATTGATTCTTTTCATCACTCCAGTGTTATCTCGGAGGCTTTTTGTCGCGATGTTTATTCATATTTTGATTGTGCATTTTTACTGTCAAAGTTTTCAAATTTGAGTCGTTCGAGGAAGTTTTCTTTGTTCGCGAAGTATGGTTTGGAATAAATAGGAAATTAATATTTCGCATAATAGTGAAAAAAAATCGTTGTAATTTATTTGATTTTTATTCTGAATTAAACAGTAAATTATGCTATACGTTATGCAAATTATTGTATTACGAGTGTATTATGTATTCATGAGCTAAATATTTCCATAAAAATATTTATTGTATTTCTAGGTTATGATGGTTTTTTGGTCTATTGTAGAATTTCGTAAATGTAGACCTTGTTTACCTAATCAGATTTTATTGTTTTCTGTTTTAATTATTTTGCTGAAATTATTCCGCAACAGAGACACTTTTCTTGTATGAAAATTTATAAGACGACAGTGAGAAATTCTTTCATTTTCACAAAAGCAAGAATGTATTAAATCATCTCTTCCGTGTACAGGGTTATTCAATATGATATAACCATTTTTAAACTTTCAAATTTAATTATTTTGATGCTATAGAGACATCAATGTCGTTATCATTTGTAAATTATATTGAAATGTTTAATGAATTAAGTTTTGAAAAAATAATTTAAAGAAAATCTTATATCTCAATTAATAGTCATTACTTTTCGTCTCGATTATATCATAGAGTAATTTCAGGGAAGATGGTCATTTCTTAAATTAACATATCAGGCTGAATTATTTCCAATTCAAATTTAATATTAGAAAATTAAACCGAACCGTTTCAGTTCAGATTATAGTGTACGTTAAAAGTTTTGATTCAATTTTTGATATTCCCAAATTGACGTTGAAATTATATAACTCAAAGCGGAAAACCTGTATCATCAGACTGAAATTTATGAAATATTCACATGAAATAACCCTGTACGTGTAGTAATGCACATTACGAAAGAAATCTCCCTAATGCGAATTTCCAAATTGAAAACCGACGCTCTTTTCGGAAAAACTTTTCCGCGGGCGACTTTTCGCGATTTCGAAATCATTTTCCGGAACGAGCGTCGCGAATAAACGAAGATGAAAACGTTTTTCCGTCGTCGTAGACGTTTAATGATAATATCGCCCCGGTTCACCCCTTTTCTTATTTTATATGTGTACATATAAGTGGAGAGCCCAAGTAGGGCCCGCAGCGCAAGTATAATAATGTCTTTCGTCAGCAATGAATGTAAAATATACGGCGCCATTTGGCACATTCTGTTGTCTATGTTCCTGGGGGTAAAAATTGACTCGATTCTTTTGTACCTCGTGAATTCAGAACAGCCCTTCGATATTATGATGTTCCCTTTTTTTTATTATGAAGACTCATGGGAGGATGAGCTTTGAATGAATGTTTTGGTGTTAAATCAATTTGTATCGAATTCGCTTGGGTTTTCGTGTTGTACAGTTTTATGATTTCATAAAAATGGAATGTAACACAAATCTGTATTGTATGGGTTTTTCATTTGATATTTGGGGGTTTCTATAGATGATTGTGATTAATATGGACCATATCAGTTAACTCATAAATCTATCACTAATACAGTAGCTAAAAGTGAATATAATAATAAATGTATAAAGTAATAAAATATAACGATAAAAATAATATTTCACACCAATATTGTTCAAATCATTCTCAAAATCTACATCGATAAGAGTCAACAAACTTTACAAATAAAATACAAGTATTGTACCATCTCTATATGTCTACATGATCATAGGCATTCGTTTCTTTCACAAAAAAGGCATCTACAAACGTTCAACTTCGTCTATTATATGATATTTTTTTTAACAAATGATACATGCAAATATAAATCACATTTTCCCTTGATCGTTATCGCCGAGTTGGGAGGCAGTTAAACGTCAATTTTCTCGTATCAATTCGCGCATGCCTTTTTAATGGCGCCCCTCGGTTGCGATAAGCGTTGAAAATGTGCAAAATTTTGTGAAGTGCGCAAAATTTACAAGGTTTTCACTTTGGAAATTATTTGTTTGTTATCGTCTTTCGCCCTTACTCGAGACTCGCGGAACGATATCGTCGAGAATCACTGACCTAGAATTTTAACGCCGCGTTTCGTTTTGTCTCAGATCTTGCAAATTGTTCGATAATGACTCTCTTATTGCTGTTTTTTTATATGTAATGTTTCGTACTTTATTTCTAGAGTTATGCTTTGTAAATTTAATTCATATTTTTCGCGTTAAATTAAGTGTTCACGTCTCGTTGTTACATGTAAAATAGTATCTCGGATATTTGAAAAAGTTATGCAATGTATTCTAACGTCGAATATTATTAAAACGTGATTAACTCCGCTTTTTGAAAAAAAATAAGATTTATATGTCGAATCTCTTAAATTGTTATGGTCATTACTTTCTATGTGTGAAATATATTTTCTGAATAATAAAAGTAAATACTTTTATATAACAAAATGTTTGGCCACCTGATAATAAATTATTTACTTCAGAAGCCGTTATTATTTATTCTGTACTCTAATGTGAACTGATAACATCCATATTTTACTATAAAGAAAATATGTATGTTTATAATTTCTAAACAAAATGAATAATGAAGTGAACTATAGGAATTTTCTAAAAATGCATCTAACAAGTTTGTTATCTCGTCTTCTATCTTTATGAAGTTAATCATGTTAAGCTCTGAATATCTCATGTATAATTCATAAACGTAAATTATGCGCAAATTAAAAATACTTGACATACCTTCGTATAAAAATTTAAAAAAAAATCTTCAACAACGAGAAAATTCTCGAACGATAACACGACATTTTCACATCGTCGAACGAATACCCAACAAAACGCATAAAATCCCAGCATCTCTTTTCAAGCCCGGGACATTTCCTCGCTTCGACGGCATCCATAATGGCCAGATTTCCTTTGACCAGTATCCGTATACTGGTCGGTCGCCTCAAAAGACGTCTCCAGACAACCGGAATACCGGAATACCGGAATGCCGGTATTGCTGCATCTGGAGTGAAGAGAGCGAGTGGGAATCCCTTGGCATTATGGTGATTGCGTTCTGTGTTATCTTGCTTTGCTGTTCGCTGGACGTTGCTAAATCTCCTTGTGCCTTGTATAATATCCTGGAGTAGACGTGGCTTGGGGCTTCGAGGTGTTACGGTATTGGAATTCAGGGTTGGAAGTTTGTTTTCCGTCTGTTCGAAGTGGATTTGAATAGTTTATTGGTTTTGGGTAGTTCATTAGGTGGTGTTGATGGGAGGTTGAAAATATTTTTTTCGTTATATCGATGATTGTTTCTTGTAATATTCGAAGTATTAGAAGGTTGAATTTGCGAATTTAATAGGATTGGTATTGTGTTTAGTCGTTAGATACATGTAATTGTGTTCAAGAATCAATCAAATATCGGATTTTTATTGTATTTTTTTGAAAAACTTATAGGGTGAGTAAGAATAAGTACAGTTCATGTGACAAGTGCTGCTGGCATCAATATCTTTATTGAAATTCGAAGTATTGATGCAATCTAACTTACTTAAGCTGGTCCTGCTGAATGTGTATTAAATTTTTATTTTATTAACAAGAACTTAAGAATGAAAGTTCAAAAGTTGAAAGCAATCTTTAATACAATGTTTAGCTTGTTAATATTATATTCAAAATTTGCACCCAATGTAATGCAGTTTCATCAACAGCAATGCACATCTAGTAGCAAACGTCACCTATTATATTATTTGAATACAAACGCAAATTAGCACTATAATGCACAAAATACCATTCCACAAAATAAACTTTATATATCTGTCATAATCTTGCATTCATTTCTCAGAAAGTGCATAATACCGTTGTACGTCCTTAGAAATGGAGAGAAATAGAATCGCATCCTTTCTCCGACGATACCGAGTCTTTTAACGTATGACGTCTTTAACGATCGTCCCGTTATCGTTTTGCAGTGTTGAATTTTGCATTTTGGCTCGATTCGAATCCGCAAAAGTGCACTTTGTATGTATGAAGTGCACTAAGAAATGGGTCATTACGGTTCGCGGAGTCGGGATTCGGTATTTTTGCATTTAGCCGCGCTTCAACTGCACACTCACTTGCCCCTCAGGGCCTTGAGGGTTCGTTATCTTTAAGTGGAAATTCGAATGGTCCATGCAGATTTTATTACGTATGAAAATTTAAATCGCTTTTTTTATTTGTTGGAAAATTTTGAGATTTTCGATTTTGATCATTTATTGACCTATAAAATGCTTCTTCAATCATATTAATAATTTATAGAACTTATGTTGGGGTTTTTCTCTTTCCTGATACTTGCTCTTATCTTATGTTTTGTTCTTATATGATTGATTTGTAATATTTCTACTGTGTATAAAAGTGATCAGATTATAATTGACGACTGAATTCCACAAAGGGCACTAGTGACCATTTTCATCGATATTGAGTAAAGTACAGAAAATGTTTCTATATATGATACAGAACCATTTTCTGTACCTAACTTAATTTCGATAGAAAAAGTTACTAGTGTCTTTTGTGAAATTCAGTCGTCAATCATAACTATTTAACTAGAAATAATTTCTTTTCTTACTCCTGTGCTCGCATCTATAGCAAAAAGGAAACAATTTATAACCAGAGTCCATTTAAAGAAGGAAAACATTCCCCTCGCAAAATACATATCTACTAATAATCTGTTTAAAATGATATTTTTATAACCATCTTAATTACAATTCTTTATAAATAAATCAATCTTCCTAAAAAAAACCCAACAACCCCATCGTCCAAATTCCTCGCCCGCATTTTTCATACAATCCAGAGCAATTACTCGAGCATCCCACCGTTCATATAATATTATCGTCGGTGTCGTAGCCTCGGGGGTTCGGTTCCGGGAGGTCGTCTCCTACTTCTCCTTCTTCTTCATCATCATCCCTTCGCGGTTTTGTAATTAAATTTCGCGCTTTTCAACAGACCCCCCCCCCCTCTTCGTTTTTCAACCCCCCACCGTGGTCCTTTCGTCTCTCGCGCATTCTACGGAGCAATTAAGCGAGTTTTCGCAGTGCAACTCCGGCTTCGAAACCGAATTAGATCGCGTCGGAAAAGCGGTCGCTCATATATCAAATTATGAGACTTTTCGCCGCGTGATTCCGTCTGCGACTCGTTTGTCTTTTTTCCGCGAGTTTTCCGCGCTTTTTCCCGCGAAAATTGCGAAATTCGGACGGAAAAGTTGCTCGTTTCTGCGAATTTTCGTTTTCGTAATGAGGAAATATTTTTATTTTTTTTCAAGGATGCTGAAGTAATTTTGATGTTTTTGTGTATATTTTTTGATTCAATTTTTTTTTATTTTAATTTATTTTTTTATTCAATTTCATTAAAAATGTATGTCTATACATACTCAATTTAGTTTAGTAAAAAAATGTAGGTACGAGTATAAATATCTTAGTTTGTAGGAGCATAAAACTCGTTCTTCAAAAGTTGAGATTAAAAACTAGGAAGAGGAGTATTAAAGTTAGAGTTAACATTTTTATAAAATTCTATAAGTTTTCATTACACATTTTTATGAAAAATGTTTTATATGTTGAAGGAAGTGGGTTTAAAGATAAATTTAAATAATGTGATGAATTCATAATAGGATAATATCATGCATACGAACTTGTTTAAATATTCCTACGCATATTTGAGATCTAATATAATAATAGCTCCAATTTCTCTGTGTGTCTTTTTCTCTGAAAATTTCATACTCAGGTTGTGATTTGCTCTTCAATTGTGTTATGAAGATTGCATAAAATAGGCATAGATAATATACATTATAAATATTTTTTACTTTGATATTTTCAATGAACTTATTATTCGTTATTTTTTCAATGATGATATTTTTTTCCTGTATTTACGTTAGATAGTTCTGAAATAATCTTTCAAAAATAGTACTTCAATACACTTTTCCATTATACTTTTTTCATCAAGTCTAATAATAAACAAAAGCGTTTCCATTTTTGACGATACGAAAACATTTTCTCAGAACATTTCACATGAATATTTAAATCAAAAATTCTATATTTATTATATGACGTCATACAAAATAAACGAAAAACGTTTCATTCAATTCAAGAACATCCAATTCGAGCAGAATCTAAACCAACCCCTATACCAGAATTACCCTTATACTAGAGCAACCCGCACAGATTCAACCCCTATTTGCCAAGAGCGACCGCAATAAGGCCTCCGAAGTCCGAAGGGATCGATTCGAAAATTGATTTATCGGCTCGTTAGCATACCGAGGCACTAACATGAGGATAATCGACGCACTTGACCCCGTGGAAAACAATGGAAAATCGAGGAAAGTTGCCGGCCCTCGGGAGGACGGAATTAATTAATTGCAGGAGGAGACCAAGTTCCGAGGAACGGATTCGTGATTGCGAACTCGATTTATTCCAGAATATTCCAGAATTCAGGATACTGACACCATCAGTTTACTATACCATAGATACTGATCTTCAGTTAGGTTAGGTAGTCGTTTCTGGAGGTGGATTTTCTTGTGAATTGGGTTTACGGTTGTTTTATTTGGGGTTCGATGGTTTTTTTTTAATGTCAGTATTTGGTGTTTGATAAGAATGTGTGTTCTTTTATGCTTGAACTTTCAATCGTTAGTTTTTCAGTGTGGGTGTAAAGCTGGGTTTCGCCTCAAGCGACGGGTAGCGGTAGTGATAGGGTGCGACATCTTGGTCACAATGTGAACAATGGGTCTTGTTTCACATTGTGACCGAGGTGTCGTACCTTGTCGCTACCGCTTCCAGTCACTGGATGTAAAATATGAGCTGCATAACATTGGAGTTAAAAAAATTACGTTAAAATTTAAAGTGTTAATTGTGTCTGAAAGAACAACCTTCCTTTTTCATTACATTTCCTATTTCTTACTTCATGATTTTTTTTTAACATATTATATTTTTCAAATAGGTACAACATTAATGATCGGTTGTCAGTATAATTTTACTTCTTACAAATAAATAATCTTAAAATTAGATCAAAATTTTCTTAAAAAACAGTTCCGATCTCCAATCAAAACAAACTCATCAAACCACTCAACTTCAACTAATCGAAAAACACCCACCAAAAAAAATAATCAAACGCCATATTTTTAATATCAAAAACACCTTTTTAAAAAAATACAAAAAAAAAAACACCCTCCCGTCACCCAAGACACAATATAATATTTCACCCGCCAATTTCGTTTGACAAATTCGACGGCCCTCGATCGTGCCTCTTCGCATAATCACCTCGCGTCTTCCGTCCCTCGAATTCCCGGGATCCCGTCCCGTCCCGTCCCGGGAGGGGTGTCCCGCAGATGAATAATGATCGCCATTCATTTGAGATATTGTCCTCGGTGGTCGCCGTTTTGTGGACCCCTCGTCGTCGAGGATGTCCCGGGACCGGGATGACTTCGATGCTCCTCTCCGGAATTGCATTTTTGTGGGAAATTAAGGCTTTGTATTTTATATCGAGCGCAATAAGTTTTGTTTAGAAGGGTCTATTTTGTATGAAGAGTAGCCGTTTTGAAAGGACAACGTACTATGCAACACACAACAATTGTGAATATAAGAGCATGAAATTTTTTTAACTTCATTGAATATTGTCTAGTTTTAGTTTGAATTGAAATTCTCCTTATTGCGTTATGGATGTATCCTAAGTTAGTGTTATGATTTTCTTCGATGAAAAGCCATATCTTGGTTAAAAGCTAGATATTTATTCGAAATGAGACTATGTATTACACTTTCTTCACTCCAGAGTCAATTCTTGTAACATTTCAATTAAATTTCTGAGATTTTTATGTCTGAAACTTTTTATTAAAAAATCTACCTTCCTGGACGAACATTTCTTGAAATTATCTACCATCTTTAATGTGTTAAAAGTAAATACACTCATATGAATCACTTAACACACAAGTCTTTCAATTTGAGTATATATTAATCAAAATAAACTCATTTAGAACTACGTCATTATTAATTCGACCGTCCTTTTCAATACTCTGATTTGAGATGAATACGATCATATTCACTAATAGAATTTACATAATTAAATTAGCCAACATCTATACAACATAATCCACATTCATATTTCAAAATAATCTTCATCAAAATTATCTAATTTTAATCTAACCCATCTTTCGAAGCATAAAAACCGCACAAACTACCGAAAGCGTACACAAAACGACACGCGACCCGTTCTCTAAAACTAACTCGCGTGATTCCCATAGATTCATCAACAAACTCGAACAACTAACAACAACTAGAACAACAACAACAACAACTCTCCTTTCGTAGATGCGGTTTCGTATTTGTTCTGGCCATTATTAGACAAAAGTGGCTCGAATCGTATTCGGTTCGACGCGTTCAACAAGTAGCCGCCCTTAATCCTTCGCGATTTCGGGAATTCCCTAAGGGATTTAACCGGGACATCATTTGCTAATAGACAATACACTATTCTGTTGTAATTGTATAAATTTAGTTATGTGTATGTGTGTGTGATTTAGTTAATTGCTCGTGTGTTCCGAACGGCTTAATCACGGTTGCTAATCGAATTAAGGGATGTGTCTCTGCATTGCTATTTGCAAATAACGATGCATTCGATGTCTGTTGAGGCTTTGTATAAACACGTGATGATCGTATTATATATTAATTAGATATATTTAAAAATTCGGTTCTAGTGATTTAAAATTGTTTATAGGGTCTTTGCTTCTAGGGTCTTGAAAAATTATCGGATGAATTATTGTGTTATAATGAATTATATATCTTCTAATGCAGAAAGTAGAAAAATCTGACAAGTAAGACCTGTACTTATATGAGTATTCTTGAGACACATATCAAAACTCTTCTTATCGTTAATGTTAGTCAGTTTATAAAAGATGTTATCAGCTACTTTGTATGGAAAAAATTTAAAGAAATAGTATCGACCCATAACGTTGTTAGTTAGTTTTAAACTTTTACAAATAAACAATTTTCATCAATATGACCGACATTGTTTTTACACATCGAATTTGATATTTATAAATGATTGGAAGTGAATTCGTTTGCTGTTTATTTCATTCAATTGATATGATCTTCGAAATACAATCAGTTGCGGTGAAAGATAAGAAATTAATCAGCTTATTTAACGCACTTTAAAAAAAGTCATAAAGTATCTCGCAATAAAAGAGCGCGACATTTTCTAGTTTTATCGATGTGACATTTTACTGAGTTCGAATGACATTTCCTTTTGATTGGTTAATGTGAAAACATTCATAACGATTCATATTTAAATTTAAGTCATGTTTAATGGATCAATTAGCACTTTTACGCCGAATGGTTTGAACTTCGGCATAATACTTTTAAGTTTTCACATGAATATAATTATAGATTACGCAAAAAATACAGTAAATGCTCAATTTCGAAAACGTTTTTATGTAACTGTTTCCATTTAATCCGGGATTATTTTGGCGTTTTTTTTTTCTTAGATATTACGTTTCTTCGGATTCCTCGGATCGAAATCGTGATTTCGCATTTAACATTCAAACAAGTGACAGAACCTGAGGTCGATCCGTATAAATTCTCACGGCTTCGTTTTCGACAAGAGCATTGTCCATAATCGGGTTTTTCGGTTCAAAACCTTTTCAAATGTCTGCGACGATAACGTAACTGTCAAAGCTCTTTTGTCAGCGACGTTAAAAAAGAGACTTGTCTCGAAAAAAATTTAAAGACTCAGAAGTGATGCGGAATCCAATCGGATTTCAGATTCGAGCTTAGAACAGAAATATGTATTTGGATTGAATGCTTTTTTTTTAATATTTTATCAGGGTGTTCAAATGTATGATAAAATATTTATAGAAAATTCTAATTGAGAAAAAATAAATTTTAAATCGATGAAATGTCAAGTTATTAATAACTGCTTTATCTTTACTCATTGTCAATCATTCTAGATTAATTGAATTTTATTAGAATTTCAATTTATGACATAATTCAACAAATGAATCATACAGATGAGTCAAAAATAATCAAGCAAGAAGAAAAAGGTATGTCAGAAATTATATTCAAATACGGTGGTTGTCCTTCTTGAAGGGCTGCGGGGCTGCAGCATTTGTGTCATCAAAGTAGTTACAATTATTAATGTTTATTTATAAATAAATAAAAAAAAAATGAAATAACAAAATATTCTGTATCTAATGAATGAAAAACTATATTCCATTTCAACTTCGTAACAGCAGCCCTCCTAATGATCATTCCTATAGACCACCGATTCAAAATACACTGAAAAACTCCCACATTAATTTAAATTTTCAGACTTCGAATTCGAATTCGAATTTGACCTTCTAGCCCTGTTTTCCTCTTACCTGCCGAAGCATTTACATGGACTTTAGTGTATAAGCCAGTCGACCTTTTTTATAACCACTTATCTGCGAAAGCTCGAATGTAGCCCCCGAGAGCTTCGTAAACTGTAGCCTAATCCTATTTTTTTTTCCCTCCCTTCGCCTATACTTCGTGCCAGCTTCACCCTTTTCGACCTTTTCGATTCTTCGAGAATTGTTTCGTCTCTTTCGATTTCGCTTCTGGAGAACGCCGAGAGCAAAAATAACAAATCTCACTTACTCGTCCGTCGTACAAATATCTGGAATGGATATTGTCTGTGTATCGAGTATCTGCAAACTTGTTTTTTTATGACTCCTTGTAAATATTTTACGGTATACTCATGTAATTGATTTTTTTTCGAGTACGATGAAAATATTTATTTTTATGGAATTTATTTGTCTGAAAAGTTTTTATCGTAAATCCGATGAAATAAATAAATCGGTTTCGATAAAATTTGATTTTTTTTAAATGTGAGTTTGTTAATTTATAATTGCTACGTGAGAATGAAATTCAAAATAATTTTAAATGACGACTAATTTTATAAAGGGCACAAGTGACCTTTTTTATTGGTATTGAGTTAAGTATAGAAAAAAGTTATACATATGATTCAAAACCATTTTCTGTATTGAACTTAATATCGATTAAAAAGGTCACTTGTGTCCTTTGTAAAATTCAGTCATCAAATATGCTCAAAGTTGAAAACCTTATAAACTGTATTCAAAGTTAAAAAGGTGGCTATATGAACATGAACTGTGTGCAAATATTGAGCTATGTGTACATGATCCGTGTGCATATATTGGGCTATTTGTACACGCATCACACATGATGTTAATGTATTGTAGCCACATTTATTTTTAATAAATTGAATTGATATATCAAAAATGGTTCATAAACTGCTTGTATCCATTTAGATACCAAACGAACGGAATTATTAAAAGACAATTTCTGCATTCAACCCTAATGAAATTAATTCACCAATTAAACCTATTAACATCTAAATAAGACATCAATCAAACGTCTTAAAACGACATCAAAATCTCACATAAACATCAAGACATTCGAACCCCAAGAACGAATTGTATCCAATCGTACCGAATTTCATTAACTCGAATCTCAAACGCCCGAGGCGCCAGTGCTCCACTCGTCTCCATCACAAAGGAGGTACTACACACACCTCGGCCGATATATTTATCCGTTGTGTATCGAAGGAGTGTGTTTACAAACGCACACACGACTCGCAACAGATAGAGTTGTTATTTGCTCTCAAACCGTGGGCCCCAACGTCACGTGCGTCCGATTGCTTCCGTTTCCGCTTTTCCAGACCGTTTCCTGCGACCCTCTAGCACCCACTTTGCTCTATTTTTTTTGCGCGTTTTTCTTGCTTTTTTTCGATTCTCACGTGTGCTCGTTTGACCGTTTGTGCTTTGTTCCGAAGCGTTTCCGTTTTTCTATGTTTGTATTTTTTTTATCGTTTTAATTTAAAGTGAAATATATTTGAAATTTTGTAAATGAAAATTAATTTATGTAATTTATAGACTGATTAACGGGTTCTCATTTCAAAGTAAAACTTTTTGGAGTCATTGTGAGAAAATATGGAAATGATTCTACATCATTATATTCGACAATTAGCATTTAACATTTTACTATCTACCGGATTTATTATATTTCTTTGACGCATCAATTGGGCTTTTTTCGGAACTCAGCCGTAGCAAATATTATGTACAGCCTACACACTCAACTTAATGCATAAATATTTTGCATTATATTAGTTTGTATTAATTACAAATATTATACAATAGGTCACAATCAGTTTGAAATTCAAATCATTGAACCCACTTAATTGAATAAAATATTTTTATGATAATTCTTATGTAACTTTAAAATGACTTGATAAAAATAATCAAATACACGTTTGACTTGAATCAGATATTATTTAAGCTTAAATGAAAACTCTTATATGAATGTAAAGAAACATTTATGTTTCTTCAATTTAAATTATACCGCGCTCTACACTGAGCTCTAGACCGCAGTATTAGTTCCTTAATATCACGCCACGAGTGGTGGCGCTGTCGGCAGTTGAGTTGACAAGTCATCGGGATGATTCATAGTCAGTCGCTAAACATCTGCTGACCGTGACATTACACATTTTGTTGAGAAGGAATTGTTAATTTAAGAAATAGACTTTTTATGTCGTTTCTTTATTTACAGGTAAGATTAGTTTAATAAGTAAAAACTAAAATGTAACATTGTTCATGTAAAACTTTAAAATAAAATAATCTTTATTTATAGAGCAACGCAATTGTTTATTTCAAAATCGAAATTGAAAAATTGAAAAAAATTGAAAAAAAAATAAGTTATATTTACGAAATATTTTTCCGAATTTTCCGATAGGTAGTCTAGGAATAAGGGAATATTTTTTTCAATAAATATAATTGTTTATTTAATTCATTATTTTTGACAAAATACATTCATAAATCATTTAAATATTATTAAAACACCCCCCTGAAAGACAAAAAAATATTTTCACCTAGAAAATTAATCGGAAAATATCGCATTGAAAATCGTCCGCGCGCGAAAGCGGAATTTCCGCCGTGGAAATGTATTAGAGGGTCGACCCACTCTGTTTTGATATAACGGCGGGTAACGGCCGTTAACCGAGGCGATAACGGCCCGAAGCGTGGACGTCCGTTATCGCTTTTCTTTGTCTGTTTTCCTCTTTTTTTATATATACATTTTTTACTTTATTATTAAAAGGGATGCGATGGTCGTTTCGGTTTTTCCGCTTTTCAGCGGTTTGCGCGATGTGCATTCGTATGTAATGTCGTATTTGTTTATCTGTTTTGAATGTAAACGGTGAGACATATCATTTGAATGAGATTTTTTGATAGATTGTTTATAATGAAGTGAATTGATCCGATCTATTACTAACTTATCTAATATAATAATAGTGTAATTCCGTATGTATGTATGTCCAGTGAAACGCTATATAGTTTGACTTAAAGAATGATGTTTTTGTCCATGACAGTTGATAATTTTTCTTCAACATACAAAAACTAAAAGATATTCTAACCAGGTGTGCATTGATATTTTTATGTTTCGATTTACTTAGTGTTCGTTCGATATAATCGTTAAATAAAGTTGATGCATAGAATTAATTCATACTTTTTAATAATAAAATAGTTTCAAATTGTAATACATAGTTACTTTGTTGGAAATATAGTAGAGCTAAATATCAATTGTAACTTATAAAATATAATAGATGAAGTCTAGTATGTACTTTTCGAACTATCTGCTTTTATCATAAAATGTTACCTTTTGATCGCGGATGGCTTTATTTTAGCGTAGCTGCTCTTCACCATCAACGGATATTGCTTTCTCAGAATACTCAACTACTCACTCTTTGTCTTTTTGTCATGGAAAATCGAGCCATCTATTTAATAGCTGAATTTCAGCCCTCGATGGAATTCATCCACTTTTCTCCCTAAGCATACTCTTATCATCGTTGAATTTAATTTTTAATATGCAACACTTTTCGATAAAACTCGAAATAACCGTTTCAGTCTACGCTTATTTTAATATTTTATAAACGAAAATTGTTGCATATTTTAATAAAACATCAAAGAAAAGGCGACTTCATAAACGAACGTTTTTCAATTTACATGAAAGTGACACCCAATTACTTCGACGAACTATGCGAAGTCGAAACGGCCATTTTGTACTCGCTGGAAAATTCGTTCCATTAACTTTCGTTCATTAACGAAAAAAAGAAACTTTCGAAACGATTTTTAATATGCGACACAATATTGCGATATCAAGTGCCGTTCGTTCGTTCGTTGAAGCTTTTGATACGTGATACGTTCAATTTAAAAGCATTTTCACGTTCAGTTCTCGTGCGGGGAAAAACGAAGCGTTTGTCACTTTGTGTATTGTTGAAGGCACACTCCGATATGAAATAATAGAGGAAAAAATGTATAAAAGTGTCGGTCGTTTATTAAATCTGACGTCGAACATGCCGTTTTTAAAAGCGCACGTTCCTTTGAGGCACTCTCTACGTTGCGCTATTGTAACTTCGTAATAATGTACGTAATTCCGGTGCATGTGCGATTTGTGGAAAATTTATTGAGTTTTATAATCTAGGTAGTGTACTGTAAATTAGTAAGAATTTCCTTCAATTTTCCTCTTCTCGATTATTTTTATATTTATTCCAATATGAATGAAGAGAAAAAACTAATGTTTAAACAATATTTTCATCGATACAATAAAATTTGATTCATTTGTTATTTACCGTCATAGTGACAATGGTTTAATTGTAAGTTGTGTTTATTTTGTATCGAATTATTTAGTAATTTCTCCAATTATGAACTGTCAAATATCCGGCCGTGTAACGAAAAACAAAGACAGATATATGTACATCATTATTTTTCGGTATACCGCCGAATATTTTATATTTTTAATTACATAATTGATGAACGATGATTTTTTTTAATAATTTCTATAATCATGAGAATACGCATATAATTTTTTCGAAATCGTTCTATTCACATTGTAAATCTAATCCGGTGTATTCGTGGAAATGGACTTTTCGAAATCTGGTTCGTCGAAACCGGTAAACATCCGTTTAGACGGAAAACCGGTCAACTTCGCCGTTAGTAAACAAATTACCTTCCGTGTGTGTTTGAGAGCTTTGATCAGAACGTTGCTGCTAAAACTCAGAAACCTTCGTATATCTCAACAAAGTGTTGAATTGTGTTTTTATCGCGTTTGTATTTCGATCCGCGTCGAATAAACGGCTCTCTATTTCCCCGCGCTAACGTTCATGGTTTTTCTCTCGCTTTAAAGGGAAACAAATGTTTATGGGGGGTTCATAATAAAAAAGGAACGAGGGTGGAAAAATTGAGCAATCTGCCAAATAGTCCTGGACGTAAAATATACGACGTGGAGGCGTCTGGGGATCATGGACCATAAACCATTCCCGGGACATCACTTTTCGGACGAGCCGTATTCTTATCTCTCGTATTACACGAATGGCTATCGTCCGCGCACTAAACCGACGTATATGTAGCATTTTTGCATTGATGGAATGGCTTTTCCTCGCTTTTTATTTCGAAGATTTGAATATAGATTTGAATTCGTTTTTCTTTTCCGTTGCAGCTTACAGAAAGTGCCAGCCGGACGATTTCCGTTGCGGTACAACGAGCGGAGCTGGTGTCGGAGTAGGAGAAGCTTGCGTGGCCAAGTCCAAGAGATGCGACGGCTACGTGGACTGCAGGTCCGGAAGAGACGAAGAAGGCTGCACAGGAGTCGCTTGCAACCTGGATCAGTTCAGATGCGAGAGTGGACAGAGGTGCATAGAAGCCTCCCAAAAGTGTGATCATAAAAACGACTGCGGAGACAACTCAGACGAAACTGGCTGCAGTGAGCTTCAATTCCTTAAATCTTTTGAAATTATCGAATTTTATTTAATCTTGATATTGTTTCGGTAGACTTCCCTCCGTGCCATATAGGACAGTTCAGATGCGCCAACGCCTTGTGTATACCGGCCACGTTCCAATGTGACGGCTATCACGATTGTTCGGACGGATCGGACGAAGCCAACTGTACTGTGATAGCCTGCCCCGAAAATAAATTCCTCTGTCCCAAGGGTGGACCGAACGGCAAATCCAAGTGCATTGCCAAAGTCCAGTTGTGCGATGGCAAGCGAGATTGCGAAGACGGAGCCGACGAGGAGACCGCTTGCTGTGAGTGCTTCCAGGATTCAACTCGAGTACTGTCGATGGAATAGTGTCGTAATAGGTTTATTTATTCGTTTCAGCTACCGCTTCTTGTCCTTCTCTAGGCTGTGAATATAAATGTATTGCTTCGCTCAACGGAGGTGCTTGTTCCTGTCAACCTGGTTCTATAGTCAGCGCCGATAACAAAACTTGCGTGGATAGAGATGAGTGCGCCGAATGGGGCTTCTGTGATCAACTGTGCACAAATACTGAAGGAGGTACGTATCTTCATAATGTATAGATAATGTAAGTAATTAATACATTCATGCATTAATGTTTTTTTTAAGGTTATAAATGTTCCTGTGCACCTGGCTATATTCTGAATGGTGGCTCCAGATGTTTGACGCCACCTGAAGCTGCTCCTCAACTGTATTTTGCTCATGAACGTGCCGTATTATCGATGGACACACACGGAAGAGTTATCAAAGTGATTGCTAACTCGACTGGTGCAGCCGGTCTTGATTTCCATTACAAAAAGAATCTATTATTTTGGTCCGATACAAAAACAAGAAAGGTGTATTTTGCTTATCTTTTGTTCGGTGATCTATCATTCTGCTGAGTACTTATTCATGTTCTTTTTCAGGTACACACGCAATCTTTAGATTCTCCATCTGGTATACCTAGCTATGCTGATAGCGATATAACTATTCCGGGGACTTGGTCACCTGTTGCTCTGGCCGTGGATTGGGTGGGTGACAAACTCTATGTTGCGGATGCTGTCGGTCAAAAGATTGATGTTTTCGAATTAGACGGGCGAAGGCATGCTATAGTATTGGGATCTAATTTAACCAATCCATCAGATTTAGGGTTGGATCCTACTCTTGGATATATGTTTGTCGCTGACGGTAGCCAGGTAATAAATTCCGTTTATTCTTTTCATCAAATATTTATTAATCTTGTATTAATATTTTATTTTATTGCAGGTTCTAAGAGCAAATATGGATGGTACTCATGCAAAATCTATTGTTTCTGAAGCGGCCTATAAAGCATCTGGAATCACGGTGGACATCATAGCAAAGAGAATATTTTGGTGTGATTCCTTATTGGACTATATTGAAACAGTTAATTATGAAGGACAACAGAGGTTTTTAGTGTTGAGAGGACAGCCTGTACCAAGTCCATCGAGGCTTGCGTTACTTGAAAATAGAATATATTGGTCAGATGGAACAAAACAGGGTATAATGTCAGTAGATAAGTTTGAAGGTTCCAACAGTATTCAAGCTATTTATAAAGTGAAAGATATAAGAGATCCTAAAGCCATTAAAGTAGTACATAACTTAAAACAATTACAAGCCAACAATCCATGTGGAAACAACAATGGCGGTTGTGCTCAAATGTGTATCGTAACAGCTATTCAAGGTGCAGGATTGGGATATCGATGCGCATGTAATATTGGATGGAGACTAGAATCAGATTTACGCAATTGCATACTAGTCCGAGAATTCCTTATGTATTCTCAGCAAAGGTTTATAAAGGGTAAAGTGTTGAACCCAGTTATTGAGGGTTTCAGTGATGCCATTTTGCCAGTTGTTTCTAGGAGAGCTCGATTTGTCGGCCTCGATTTTGATGCTAGAGATGAACACATTTATTATTCAGATGTTCTACAGGATGTTATTTACAGAGTTCATAGAAACGGAACGTCTAGAGAAATTGTTCTTGCATCACAAAATGAAGGCGTTGAAGGATTAGCTGTAGACTGGGCATCGAAAAATCTATATTACATTGATTCTCGTAAAGGAACCTTGAATGTTTTATCAACACGAAATGTAACATACAGAAGAACATTACTTAAGAACCTAAAACGTCCTAGAGCCATTGTAGCCCATCCAAATAAAGGTTTCATCTTCTTCTCTGAATGGGATCGCCCAGCTAATATTAGTAGAGCTAATTCAGATGGAACCGGTCTTATCGTTTTCAAAAATTTAACACTTGGGTGGCCCAATGGTCTTTCGATTGATTTTGATGCTGACAGGGTATATTGGTGTGATGCATTGTTAGATCATGTTCAACATGCCAATCTTGACGGAACTGATGTAAAAACAGTAAATTCAAGACTCATTAGACATCCATTTTCGATAGTTATTCATAAAGACTTTATGTACATAACCGATTGGAGATTGGATGCAATTATCAGATTACACAAATCAACCGGAGAACAAGAAGAAATAATGGTTCGTGAACCTCAAACTAATCGACTGTACGGAGTGAAAGTCTTTAGTGATGATATTCAAAAAGTAGAGAGATTGCATCCTTGTTCTATCAATAATGGAAATTGTGAAAAATTGTGTTTTGCTGTTCCTTCAAATGTTTCTCAAAGTTTAACTGCAAGATGCGGCTGTCCATATGGAGAAAAACTCAATGATGATGGAATAAATTGTATAGCTGATCCAAATTCTGAACCACCTGTTCAAGCATGCCCCAATTCATGGGATTTCACATGCAACAACCAAAGATGTATTCCAAAAAGTTGGGTTTGTGATGGTGATGATGATTGTTTAGATAATAGTGATGAAGAACAAAATTGCACTAGTAAGATACTTTTTTTTATTTAAACTACCTATTACAAATTATTATTTTGTAATACACTTTTATATTTTTCTAATTCAGAACCAACATGCGGATCTAACGAATTTCAATGCAAAACATCTCGCTGTATTCCAATGAACTTCAAATGTGATTCAGAGAATGATTGTGGAGATTTTTCTGATGAATCTGGATGTGTCAATGTGACATGTGGTCCATCTCAATTCCAATGTGAAAATGGAAGATGCGTGCCAAATACTTGGAAATGTGACTCTGAAAATGATTGCGGTGACGGTTCTGACGAAGGAGATTTTTGTGCCGAAAAAACTTGTGCCTATTTCCAAGTTAGTGTTATTTATTATTCACTAGGTACATTTTAAAGAATATTTTTAAATTAAAAGTAAATTTAACAGTTCACATGTCCGCGCACTGGCCACTGTATTCCACAATCTTGGGTTTGCGATGGAGATGATGATTGCTTCGATAAACAAGATGAATTAGATTGCCCACCAATTACTTGTCTAGCCAATCAATTTAAATGCGCAGATTTAAGACAATGTATACAGGAAACTTACAAATGTGATGGAATACCTGATTGCAATGATGGAAGCGATGAATTGGGTTGTCCGTCAATTGCTCCAGACCAGTGTAACACCGAAAAACAATTTCAATGTCAATCATCTGGCATTTGCATTCCGAGAAGTTGGCACTGTGATGGTACTTTTTATTCTTTTGTTTTACATTTAAAAAAATGTTTTCGGACATCGTTTTTATGTTTTTGTTTTTAACGTTTTTAGGAACTCCTGATTGTGATGATCATTCTGATGAACCTGCATCTTGCGGTCAGATAGATTGTGCTCCTAATTTTTACAAATGTAATAATTCCAATTGCGTTTTCAAAGCATACATTTGTGATGGAAAAGATGATTGCGGAGATAATTCAGATGAAAGCCATATCCACGCTTGTGTACCTCCACCATTTAGATGTGGACCCAATCAGTGGCTGTGTCCAGGAGTTACCAATAGATGTGTTAATTATACTCAAGTATGTGATAAGAATATGGATTGTCCAAACGGCGCCGATGAAGGTATGATAAAATTGCAATACATTTTTTAGACTTGCTTGATTCGTTTACATATACATAAACTCATGATTTGTTTAGGTCCCGGTTGTGATCTAGCCGAATGTAAACATCAAGGTGGACTCTGCTCAAATAAGTGCATTCAAACTCCAAGTGGAGCTTTATGCTTATGTCCAGTTGGAGAAGAACTACAATCTGATGGATTTACATGCAAGGATATCGATGAATGTAACCCACCAGGATTATGTTCACAAACATGCACAAACACTAAGGGATCTTATCACTGTAGCTGTGTAGATGGTTATATTTTGTCACCAGACAAGCATAACTGCAAAGCTCTCAATCATTCTTCTGCATTCCTCATCATTTCTAATAGACATTCCATTCTTGTCGCTGATTTGAAAGAGCAAGGTCTAGAAAGAGTTCCTATCATTGTTGAAAATGTCGTAGCTACAGCTTCAAATATGCATTCTGGAACTATATTCTGGTCGGATATGAAACTGAAAAAGATATCACGATTAGATAGAGGAGGTGAACCACAAGTTGTAGTTTCAACAGGTTTAGATCTTGTAGAAGGTCTTGCATATGATTGGATTGGTGGAAACTTGTATTGGCTTGACAGTAAATTGAATACAATTGAAGTATCTAAAGAAGATGGATCTGTAAGAACTACTCTTTTGAGTGGAAATATAACTCAGCCAAGAGGTATGTGTCTAGATCCTGCGCCTGATGCCAGATGGCTATTCTGGACAGACTGGGGAGAAAATCCAAGAATTGAAAGAGTAGGCATGGATGGTACTCAAAGATTAGTAATCATTAACACCAAAATATACTGGCCCAATGGATTGACATTAGATACAGCAACTCAAAGAGTTTATTTTGCTGATTCGAAATTAGATTTTATCGATTTTTGCTATTATAATGGAACTGGTCGACAACAAGTTTTAGCCAGTAGTCACTACTTGCTTCATCCTCATTCACTCACTTTATTCGAAGAGACTTTATATTGGACTGATCGTCAATTGAACAGAGTTTTATCAGCGCATAAATTCAAAGGAGACAATCAAACAGTTGTGTCTCATTTAATATCGCAACCCCTTTCTATACATGTTCACCATCCATCATTACAACCCCTATATACATCTCCTTGCGCCAAAGCATCATGCCAGCATTTGTGTCTTTTAAGTCCTAAACAAGATCCTGGATACACATGTTTATGCAGACCAGGTTATCGACTTCAATCAGATGGAAGATGCACAGAAGGTAAATTAATTTCTAATACATATACATAACTTAATGTGGGTCATATTCACAATATTATATTTTTATTCAATTCCACAGAGGAAACTGCATATTTGATGGTTCTCAAAGGATCACAGATTGTTGATGTATCGTTAGATGGTGCCGGTAAAGCTGGATTACTGGCCCCTGTCGTTGGATTGCAAGGTGGTGCCCAGCTTGACTATGATAGACAAGGTCATCAACTATTTTGGTTACAATCAACTGCTGGGGATGGTGAAGATGATGAAAACTGTACACTTTTCTCAACACCATATGAAGGTGGAAACAAAACAGAATTTTTCGGAGCTGAAACTGGCATCGTTGGGGCACCTTCTACCATTGCATTCGATTGGCTTGGAAGAAATTTGTATTTAGGAAATAGGATCGCTAGCAACATAGAAGTTGTTAGAGTAGATGGAAAACTTAAACATAGAAGCATAATATTAGCTAATGATGGAAACGTTACTTCTGTTGCACGTCCCAAATCCATTTGTTTAGATCCAACCGAAGGGTACTTTTTATTTCTTCAATTTGAATTATCAAATGTTATGTGCTTATTTTTATTTTTAATTTTAAATTTTCAGTAAACTCTACTGGGTCGATGATGGAGGTTTTGGAGTACCTGCGAAGATTGGAAAAGTAAATATGGATGGAACCAGACCAATCGTTTTAGTGGATAATGTAGAAAAGCCAGAATCAATCACAATTGATGTTGAAAAGAAAATGCTTTATTATAGTTCACAATATCCTCCAGAAGTTGTTATGATTTCAACAGAAGGATTAAACAAAAAGACTATATTGTCGGAATCTAATGATATCGGCCGACCAAAATCTCTAGCTGTTCTCGATTTCAGATTATTCATATTAGACCCAATGTATGAAAAAATAATCCGTGTAGATTTGCCTTACGGTGACAACCCCAAACCGATAATTGACAATGAAAGTGATTTGAAGTCTATGACAATATTCCAAAAACGCAAAATGATAAATCATCCATGTATGCAATCGAATGGGGGATGTGAACAAATATGTATTCCCGCCGAAGCTGGATCTCGTGTTTGCGCTTGTTCCATTGGTTATAAAAAAGAAAATGAAGTGAATTGTTCTCCTTACAAATCTTTTGCTGTTGTTTCTCAACTGGACATGACGAGAGGATACAGTTTGAAAGACAGCGCAGAAGCGATGTTACCCATTACTGGACAAGGACATCATATATTACATGTTGATGTTCATTTCATTGAAAATTGGATCTATTGGGTTGAATTCAATAGAGGTCAATGGAATGGAATATTCAGAATAAGACCAAATGGTTCAGAACTTCAACATATTATCAAGGATGGCATTGGTAGTAATGGAATCAGGGGACTCACCATCGATTGGGTTTCTGGAAACTTATATTTTACCAATGTCTTCCCTCATGAAAATTACGTTGAAATTTGTTGGTTGGATGGCTCAAATAGGAAAATATTGGTGAAAACTACAACCGATGCTCCCAGAGAAATGGCTGTTAATCCGTTGAAGCGATTATTGTATTGGATCGATTATGGACAGTATCCTAGAATTGGAAAAGCTTATTTGGATGGTTCTAATTGGACACCTGTTGTTACTTCTGGTATATCGAACCCCAGAGATTTGACTGTTGATATGTTGACTCATGATGTATATTGGGTTGATTCAAAACTCGATATGATTCAAAAAATATCTTACAGTGGCGGAAATCGTCAGATCATCAGAAGAAACCTTCCAAATCCAATGGGAATTGCAGTTCATATGGGATACGTTTATTGGGTTGATAGAAACTTGCAAACAGTCTACAAAGCATCAAAATTACCCGGTAACACCACATTGCCAGAAAAAGTTAGAACAAATCTCCAAAAATTGAGAGATATTGCAATCTTCGATTTGACTAACCAACCATCTGATGATAATAATCCTTGCAGAAAATTGGGTAATGGTGGTTGTGATCAACTATGCTTTAGCTTCCCTCCCGATTACACTATCAGTAGAATGACTCATAAATGTGATTGTGCCACTGGTCGTCCATCTTCTACCGATCCCAAAAAATGCGATACAGTTAACGAATTTCTTGTATTCTCAACTCGAACGGAAATCAGGGGTATTTATTTAGATCCAAGATCAACAGGTGTACCTTTCAAACCTGTTGGAAATCTGACTAACGTAGTAGGAATTGACTTTGATTTTGCGGATAATAAATTATTCTTCACACAAATTCGACCATGGGCTAGAATTGGATGGACAGCTGCTAATTCTCCTGATGGAAGTACAATAAAAAATATTATCAATAAAGGGATCAATCCTGAAGGAATAGCTTATGATTGGACACAGAAAAAAGTATATTGGACTGACAGTTCGAATAATTCTATATATGCTATGAATTTAGATGGATCGGAATTGATTATGATTGCTCGTGTTGAACGTCCTAGAGCAATAGTTCTTGATCCTTGCAATGGAACTCTTTATTATACAGATTGGGGGCGCTTTGGAACATCTGGTAAAATATTTAGAACTACAATGGCTGGTTCGTTGAAAAAAGCTATTATCGACAAAGATCTATCTCAACCTAGTGGCCTAACTATCGATTATGAAGAATCCATGCTTTATTGGACTGATGCAGTCAGAGAAAAAATCGAAAGATCTCAGTTAGATGGGAAGGGAAGAGAAGTTCTTATATCGGCTACTATTTATCCATTTGCTATAACAGTGTTTAGAAATTATATATACTGGACTGATTTGCAATTGCGGGGAGTATACAGAGCGGAAAAACACACCGGTGCTAATATGATTGAAATGGTTAAACGCTTGGAAGATTCACCTAGAGATATACATATTTATAGTACCACAAGACAACTTTGTCAATCTAACCCTTGCAAACAAAATAACGGTGGCTGTGCTCAAAGTTGCCATCCTGGACCAAATAACACAGCTGAATGTAGATGTGATGACAATACTAAACTTGTGAACGAAGGTAGAATGTGTGTTGCTAGAAACTTAACTTGTGACGCTAGTAAATTCTACTGTGCGAATTCCAAATGCATCAGTCGGATGTGGGCATGTGATGGAGATGATGATTGTGGTGATAACTCTGACGAAGACGCAAATTATTGTACCTTCCATTCATGTTCCACTAACGAATTTAGGTGTGCCAATGGAAGGTGTATTTTTAAATCATGGAAATGCGATCATGAAAACGACTGCAAAGATGGTTCTGATGAAGAAGGTTGTATCTATTCACCTTGTGCAGCTGGAGAGTTCACTTGTGCAAATCATCGGTGCATACCAATGACTGCTGTTTGTAACGGTGTAAACGATTGTAAAGACAATATAACATCTGATGAAACACACGAACGATGCCCAAGAAATACTACATGCCCTCCAAATCATTTGAAATGTGAGAAGACTAACATTTGTGTTGAACCTTATTGGCTTTGTGATGGCGATAACGATTGTGGAGACAATTCAGACGAAGATCCACTACATTGTGCGCAAAGAACTTGTCCTCAAAACAGTTTCAGATGCCCCAATCATAGATGTATTCCTGCAACTTGGTACTGTGATGGAGATGATGATTGTGGAGATGGTTCTGATGAACCTCCAGAATATTGTCAATCAGAAGGCAGAACATGCTTTGGTGATTTATTCACATGTGATAATGGTAATTGCATTCCCAGAATTTATATCTGTGATGGCGACAATGATTGTCTGGACAATAGTGATGAAGATGTTAGACATCAATGTAATGAACGCAAATGCGATGCTGAAACTGAGTTCACTTGTGATGAAAACCGAACTTGGGGTAGAGCACAGTGTATCCCTAAAAAATGGCTCTGTGATGGAGATCCAGATTGTGTTGACGGTGCTGATGAAAATGCTACTTTACACCATTGTGCTACTCCCCAACCTTGCCAAGCAGACCAATTTACATGCACAAATGGAAGATGTATTAACAAAGGCTGGTTGTGTGATCATGATAATGATTGCGGTGATGGATCTGATGAAGGAAAACAATGTAATTCACGCTACAAGACCTGCTCAACTCAAGAATTCACATGTCAAAACTTCAAATGTATCAGAAATCAATATAGATGCGATGGTGAAGACGATTGTGGTGATCGTTCTGATGAAGTCGGATGTAAAAAAGATAATGACACATGCGCTAAAGGACAGTTCCAATGCAACAATGGTCAGTGTATAGATTACCAATTAGTTTGCAACAAAGTGGCTGACTGTACAGATGAATCTGATGAACCATTCCACTGCAATGTTGATGAATGCGCTAAAGTTGAGATTCATCAATGTGGCCATAAATGTATTGACACATTGACTAGTTATTATTGTGATTGCAATCAAGGATATAAACTTCTTCCTGATGGAAAAGCTTGTACTGACATAGACGAATGTCTAGAAACTCCGGGTGTATGTTCACAATATTGTTCGAATACACCCGGTGGATATTATTGCAAATGTAATGAGAAATACTATGAAAGGCAATCAGATGAACACACATGTAAAAGAATCGATAAAACTAAACCATGGCTTATTTTCACCAATAAATACTATGTGCGTAATATGTCAATTGATGCTTCCGTTTATAATTTAATGCACCAAGATTTAATGAATGTCGTAGCATTAGATTTCGATACCAAAGAACACAAAATGTATTTCTGTGATGTCACAGCAAAAACAATATATCGTACTGATTATTTATCACCCACACCAGAAAGAGAAGCTGTTATAAGACACGACTCTCATGGCTTAGAAGGTATAGCTATAGATTGGATAGGCAGAAAACTGTATTGGCTAGATAGACATTCTAAAAACTTGGATGTAGCTGAACTCGATGGAACGAAACGAAAAACTCTGAAGACAGCCATCGCAGACCCAAGAGCTTTAGTTGTTCACCCAGGCACAGGCTATCTATATTTCACTTCGTGGCATTTGCAAGCATACATTGCTAAAATGGGAATGGATGGATCTAATTTCACGAGAATCTTAACATGGGAAAATGATATTGCTTGGCCAAATGCATTAACTATTGATTATTTTACTGATCGAATTTACTGGGCTGATGCACATTTGGACTACATAGCATTTGCTGATTTAGAAGGTAGACATCGTCATATTGTGCTCTCAGGTTCTAGCGTTCCCCATGTATTTGCTTTGACGGTGTTTGACGACGATCTTTATTGGACTGATTGGAATAAAAAAGCTATTAGTAGAGCCAACAAATATACCGGTAAAAATATGCAAACTCTTCGTAATACAACGCATAGACCGTATGATATCCATATTAGTCATCCTCTGAGACAATTGCCATATCCAAATCCCTGTGGAACTAATAATGGTGGTTGCTCACATTTGTGCTTAATCGCACCACCTATCGAATCTAGTTATTTAAACATCGAAGGATATGGCGAAGAAGGTGCAACAACATATAAATGCGCTTGTCCAAATCAATTTTATCTAGCAAGGGATATGAAAACATGTATTGCTAACTGCACTTCAGGACAGCATAGATGTGGTGGTGCTGATGAAAAATGTATACCATGGTTCTGGAAATGTGACGGTGAAAAAGATTGTAAAGACGGCTCCGATGAGCCTGAATCATGTCCTGTTAGGCATTGCCGAGCTGGCACCTTCCAGTGTAAGAACACCAACTGTACTCCTTCTGCTCAAGTTTGCGATGGTACTGATGATTGTGGGGATGGTTCCGATGAACAACAATGTCAGCATGAATGCCCTGTTCTTGAATTCAAGTGTAAATTTAGTGGTAGATGTATTCTCGATAGCTGGAAATGTGACGGCGATGCTGACTGCAAAGACAGAAGTGATGAAGATCCTCAAATGTGTCACAATCGACCGTGTGATCCTGAAACAGAGTTCAGTTGTAAAAATGGAAAATGTATTCCTCGATTGTGGATGTGCGATTTTGATAATGATTGTGGAGATGATTCTGATGAACCAGCGTATATGTGCAGACAAAGAAATTGTACTACTGGATGGCAGAGATGTCCAGGACAATCTAATTACAGATGTATTCCCAAATGGTTATTCTGTGATGGAAAAGACGATTGTAGAGATGGATCAGATGAACTTCCTCAAAATTGTCCCAAATGTAACACAGATACAGACTTCCAATGCAATAACAACAGATGTGTACCGAAACAATGGCTTTGTGATTTCGCTGATGATTGCGGAGATGGAAGTGATGAAGCTGAAGCTCAGTGTAAAGGAAAATATCGAGAATGTTCTGAATCAGAATTCAAGTGCAACAATGGAAAATGTATTTCATCTCGTTGGCGCTGTGATCATGAAGATGATTGTGGTGACCATTCTGAGGAGTTGAACTGCGAAGGATTCCAATGCAAAAACGGAACATTCCAGTGTAAATCAGGTCATTGTATTGCTGCATATTTCCGCTGCGATGGTGACAGAGATTGTAGAGATCTTTCAGATGAAATAGGATGTCCTCCAAGATATCCTGGTGGTAGATACTGTCCAGAAAACAGGCAAGTTTTAGAAATTAGAAAAGTAATAATGCAATAACTGCATTTTTTTGATTTGTGAATAATTATTTTATGCATGTTTTAGGTTCCAATGTGCGAATAACTTATGTATTTCTCAATCGGATTTATGCGATGGCACCGATGATTGTGGTGATGCCTCAGATGAAGCACCTTCTCTATGTACCAATTTCAACTGTGATACTTTACGAAGATTCCAATGTGCCAATCATAGATGTGTTTCTAGGTAATTATCTTTTTTTTTTTTATTATTTATAATGTTTTCTTTTCATAAATTATTCCTGTTCGATAGATATCAAGTTTGTGATGGTGTTGACAATTGTGGAGATGGGTCTGATGAGAATAATATGACTCTTTGTTCTGTCCGCACTAAACCATGTGATCCTTATACACAATATCAATGCGCCAACAAACATTGCGTAGAAAAAACTCAAGTTTGCGATTTTGCTGATGATTGTGGCGATAGTTCTGATGAATTAGGTTGTCATCGCACCAAAACATGTGGAATATCGGATAAAGGTAAAATTTTATTCAATTAGGTATTTCTGAAAACAATCAATTTTACCCAGTATTTAAATATTATGTTTTCTGATTATTATCTGTTGTATAGGTGGTTGTGAACATCATTGCATGAATCTCACTGATGGAGGATACATTTGTGCTTGTTACTCTGGATATATAATTTCTGCTGACAATCCTAAACAGTGTAAAGATGTTGATGAATGTACTACTGGTTTACATCATTGCTCACAAATTTGCCAAAATCTTAACGGAACATACAGTTGTGATTGTCGACCAGGATTCAGGTATTATAATTTGACATATAAATATTGTTTCATTTCATTGTGAGCATTTTTGTTTATAATTCAATTCATTTTAGATTATCTGATGGAATGTCTGGAGTCTGTAAAGCCAACGACGACAATGTAACATTGCTATTTTCAAATGGACCTGAAATTAGAGCTTTCAAAATACAAAAGAATGAAGAAATAGATGTGATTAATTCAGAAAAGCGTATAGAAGCAATTGACTACAATCCACATTCTGAAATAGTTTTTTGGGCTGACAGTTATGATAAAACAATCAAACGTTCTTATATGGTGGATGCTCAAAATGGCGATGTGAAAACTGGTTTTGCTCAAGATCTGAATATGAAAGGCAATTCGAAACCAACAGCTTTGGCTGTTGATTGGGTATCTGATAATTTGTACTGGACCGAAACAGATAGAACAGGATCTAAACCAAGAGGAAGAGTGATGGTCGCACGTACAGATGGAAGATACAGAAGAGCTGTTGTATCTGTAGGAATTGAAAGTCCAACTTCTTTAGCATTAGATCCACAAATGGGCAGAATGTTCTGGTCGGATTCAGGTTCTGCTCCAAAAATAGAAGTTTCTTGGATGGATGGTTCAAAGAGAAGACCGTTGATAACTGATGGTATAAGACATCCAGCTGGACTTACTATCGATCATGCTATGGATCATGCCATCTATTGGGTTGATACTAAATTGAATACAATCGAAGTAATGAAGCAAGATGGTTCAAACCGAAAGACCATTTTGAGAGGTGACATGCTTAAACATCCTATTTCTCTGGACGTATTCGAATCATCAATGTTTTGGATTACAAGAGATTCGGGCGAACTCTTCAAACAAGACAAGTTCGGAAGAGGAGTTCCTGTTATAGTAGCTAAAGATCTTGTTAATCCATCAGGAATTAAAGGTTTATTTTTAATACATTACATTGAATTCGATTCAATATTATCTAAATTTTTAGTGTTCCTTGTATCTTTCAGTATACCATAGACTTCGATATAATACATCATTAGCTAATCCGTGTTACAATACTGTTTGTACGCATTTATGTTTACTTGTACCTGGTGGAAGGCGATGCGCTTGTCCAGATAGTGCTACTCAAGTTCCCATCCCGCGAAGAAGCACTCAAGATGTCGCATGTGATGCTGGTATTTAATAATTTTCAGATTGAAAAATTATAATTCATTAAATATCTTTTCATATTGTAATATTAAAATTTCAGCTGTTGAACGTGAACGTCCTTCGCCCCGTATTTGCCAGTGTGAAAATGGAGGTATCTGTTCTGAATCGACCGAGGAATCTAGTGCTCAAGCTGATGGTGGCTTAAGATGTATATGTCCAATGGGAATCAGTGGAGCTAAGTGTGAATATGGTGGAGCACAAGGGTCTGGCATTGATCAAGGAGGTTCCAGAATTGCTGCCATAGTTGTTCCTTTGATTATACTTATCCTGGTCTTTTCTGCTCTGGCTGTGTATCTCTACAAAAAGCGTCCATTGTATGCCTAGTTTTGATAGATCGTAAGTCCTTTACTGAATTTTACTTATTAATATAATAATTTTAACATTTCAGTGGAAAAGGAAGCGGATTAGGTAGCTTAGCATCTTCTCAGAGTGTTTCCTTCCGTCAAGGATCCAATGTTGAATTTGGAGGTGCAGCATTCGGAGCTCCTGTACCTCCTGGTAATGTTGTCGTTGAACCTATGGACATGGCCTACAGTTTAGATAGAGTTGGAAAAAATAGAGATTTCAGCAACCCAATGTATGATGCAGTGGTTCAAGGAGGAAATGGCTCAGGTGTCATGGGTAATTTCATTTTTGTCATAATTTCATCAGTTTTTTTTTTAATTCGGTTTAATTATATTTTTTATTTTCATCAGGCATTTATGAAGTTCCATCTGAAGTGTCTAAAGACAAAGTTGAGTCAGCAATATTATCTCCGAGTTCGACGGAGACTCGCGCTGCTCCCGGAGGAAAGCAAAGACAACTAGATCCATCAAACATAGACACCGGAAAAGACACACAATCATTAGTGCAAGAGGATAAAGATTGCTAGCGCACGGTTCTCGCTGATCCCGCTGGCGTTTCAGACAAACCAAACAGTATATGGAGGATCAGTATTTCTAACGTGCCCAACATAAACTCGCTTTCCAATATTCCAAATCAGGGATACGCCGTGTTTTGGTAAATTGATTACCTTGTGCCTTTTAACGATACAGTTTTGATTATTATTCCTAACTTCACGTTGTTGTTTTCAAATTTTTAACGTTCGAATTAAAGATTTCTCAAATGAGGTACTATTATACTTGTGATATGTTATAGGACATAGAATATGCATGAAACACTGTACACTTATATATTCTGATGTTTTTTTAAATAAATTGATTTTCCAATTCAATTTGACAATTTCTCCAAGTACCATTGTTTTTGAAATGAAAGTCATTCCATTTATATATAGTTTAATTTATATTATTATGATATATAACATGTATTTATGAAAAACTGTTGCATATTAGGCTTATGCGTAAATCATTCGAATATTTTTTAGTGCATTTTGTTGAATTTTCGTTCAATTTTTATTGTAAATTTCCTTAAATTTAACGTGACGAATTGAAGAAAGATGAATTATATTTGTATATAATTATGTATGCAATAATATTTAAAGATTCCTTTCGTAGTGACGGCTTTTACTGAAATTGCCATAAATTCTTTTTTTTATTATAAATATTGTTATAAGTTTTGAATAGTTTATTTTCAAACATAAATTAGGTGTAAATATATATTATATACGATTAATGAAATAAAATACATATATTACACATGAAATGTTTTTATATGTAAATGATCGTTGGTAATTTTCTAAGGAGAGAGAAATATAATTTTTTATATGGTGTAAGGTTTAAATAAAAATGTAAATAAGCTTTTTCTATCATTGATACATCATAATTCTTTGAAATGTTATTTTTTTTTTACTATTACCACAGCCAATGTTCTTTATAAAAGAGTTTGGCTGAAGTTTTTATATTCAGATGTTTTTAGACTCTACGTTTATTGTTTGATTTGTTCATAAAAAATGTATTTTTATTTCATGAAAATATATTTTACCATTTTGTGTTTGTATTCGTCTATATTTTTCAGCTTTTTATATTTAACCAATTGTTATACATTATCAAATTTTTATATGATTTTCGAGTAATTTTCTTTAAAAATCTCAAAGTGACAATAATAATTTTTAAATATTATCTAATTCACAGCTGTTATTTTAATTTTATATTATGACGCTTATTTAAATCTTTTGATATACCTACCTACAATTTTTTTATAATATTTTTCAGATAATTTAATATGAAACATTCCCAAATTAAAAAATGAGTTTTCCATTAATGATTATTATTATATTAATATGTTCTTATATTGAATATATCAATTAATTATGACCTTATTACAGATTTATTTTTTCCTTTTCTAATATATTTCAATACATTTAATGTATCTTAAAAGTGTACAGAATGCAAATCCATACGATAGTATTGAATATCAACAATATTTCTGTAATATTTATGTATATTTTATTTGTCATCGTACCATAATGTAAATACTATTATGAAATATTACTAGTATATAAAATGATATTGATTATATTTAGTCTGAAGAGCGAATGTTAAGTATAAATGAGAATCACAGTTGCATGAAGATTTTGACTTACGTTGAATAAATTTTGTTGTTTCCCCGTTGGCCATGAAGACGAGATGAAAGAGAGATGAACGCATGATGGAGTATATCAAGTGACACCGTCCAATTATGAAATACCAATATCAAATACATAGTACGATTAAACTATATACGTCGTTTAAATGGTATTGTCAATATTATAGAACAAGCTACAATTTTATATTAAAAATGTCAGTAAAATGCATAATGTACTTACAGTATTCGGTATGAATATTTTCATCACATTGTTAAAGCACATTCCATTTTATGATTCCATATGAAATTTTCCATTCAATTATTGTTACTTCATCGTATGTGCTATTATTATGAAATTGGTGTAAGTTACACTTTTTCTTTTTGATTTATTTGATGAATCATGATTGAGTTTGCTGATTACATTGTTAAAAATGAAAAATGAGACACTGAAATAATTCTTTATGTTATATGAAAATTTCAAATATATCGAAATAGTTTAGAACTTATTTTTTCAATTTTTGGACTTACACCACAGCCATAATAGAAGGCACATATCTATGCATAATTTATATGATTGAATTAATTACTGCATACTGCAACTGCATTTTATATGTATACTGTAATATAATTTGTTTTGACTGCAAATTTTACATTTATTATTTGATATTTTTTTAATTTATAGAACAAAAGTGTATTGTAATAGAAAAGGCAATATATTTATTACCTTGAAATGTTATTATTAGAATTTAAAAAATCCTGATGTAAGTTATAAGCCACCTTAGCGATCATACGATGAACTATGTGATGAACATCTTTGTAATAAAAATAAATGTGGGAACAATTGTGTATGTTTTCCATTAAACGAGATAAATTAAAATTTTGTAGTTTTATTTTTAAAACCCTTTACCTTAAAATATAATACTTTTGATAACTTTTGAGGTGTTTCAATTTTTTTATTATTATTTCTTTTATCTTTAAATGAATACAGTAACATAATTAAATATGATTTAACCTTAGCAATGTTTCAGTGATAAGAGCTATCAAATTTCATAGGGAAAAATATCAGCATGTTGCTAAGTTGTGTTATAATTAAATATAACAAATTTATCTAATTATGATCATACTGAACCCTCATTGTCAGAAATAAGAAGGGAAATGATTTAAAGTGGCAGATAGACATGAAAAAAGTGGGTATTTTGGCAGACTATCTAATTAACATTATCGAATCTTTTGAATCTTGAAATATATGTAAATAGATTCTGTCTATTCTCATATCATTATAATTTTATCAAACATTGAACTATTTTTTTTTGGTACAACCTACAACATGATAATATAGTACACTACATTATTGCAAAGGTCATGAATTTTATTTGAACTAAAAAAATATTGTTTTCCTAGATTTAGAATGAGAAATAGGCTCAGACGTCATATTTTTATTAATTTATTATGATTTTATAACTTGTTATTTTCTTAACACTATTGTCACATTTAATTTACTTCATTATGGTTTTATGACTTAATACTACCTAGGAACCTATTTATTTTCTTTTCACCTTTGTTGTGTGTGGTGAAATGTTTTAGGTGAAATTTGAATTTTATTTAGAATTACAATTGAAAGTAACATTATTATAAATAATAATTTAAACTTATGAAAATTTATTATTTGATCTACTTCCTTTGAAGTGAAAATCAGATAAATAAATTTATATTAATATACCTAACAAGTTTGTGGACACAAATGGGTTAAATTATAGATATTAAACACATAATCATATATTTCTAGAGCAATCTATCATCATATTTATCATATTCACTGAATAACTTTGAACAAATCAACATCAGCGTTCATAGATTGCTCTAGAATGGATTATTTCTTACGTGGCCCAATTTTGCAGAGAGCTCGTGAAATTCAAAATGAACTCAAAAAGGTATATTTATCTAAAAATCATATTAGGTATCTATCTTTGCATTTTCAATTGATTCAATAAAATGCATTATATAGGGAAAAGATAAACCGTTTAATGATATCATCAAAATGAACGTTGGTGATGCTCAGGCGATGGGTCAAACACCAATCACATTTTTGAGACAAGTAACGATATGTTTCCATTGTTTTAAACAAATATTGTATATAAAGGAATATTAAATTTAATAAAATATACATTTTTTTATCAGATTTATGCACTTTTGACATATCCTCCATTGCTCAACAGCTCAGATTTTCCAGATGATGCTAAATTTAGAGCTAAAGAAATCTTAGATGCATGCAGGTAATTCAATAACTTTTTTCTTATCAGGTGCACATTGATATTCTTTATGGATTGATCACTCATATTACTATAATTGTATAAATCATTGTGAATTTTGAAATTTATCGTTTGAATTTGAGTCTATTTTCAATAGCTCAAGATCTATAGGTGCATACTCTGATTCGGTTGGAATAGAGATTATAAGAAAATCTGTAGCAAAATATATCGAACAACGAGATGGATTTCCATCTAACTGGAAAAATATTTATTTGACTACAGGAGCATCTCATGGAATAAGATCTATTATGCGTCTTTTTGTAAATTTTGAAAGTGCAAAAAAGTCAGGTGATTAGATTGATTCAATTGATAAAAATTTGAAGGTTGAATGATTTTCCAAATATTTTATATAATTTCAGGTATTTTTTATCCCATTCCTCAATATCCTATATATCCAGTAACTCTTGAAGATTTGAATCTACAAAAAATTGAATATTATTTGAATGAAGAAAATAATTGGAATTTAGATATAAAATATTTGAATGAATTGTTTGATGAATCTGAGAAATATTGTTTACCCAAAGCATTAGTCATAATCAATCCGGGGAATCCTACAGGACAAGTATGTTGAATATTAATTGAGAATACATCCTTCTAACCAATTTATCTCAGTTTTCTATGTTTCCAGGTGCTATCGAAACAAAATATAAAAGATATAATTAAGTTTGCATATAAGAAAAATCTTTTCATTTTGGCTGATGAAGTTTACCAAGACAATATTTATGTAGATGGAATTGAATTTCATTCATTTAAAAAAGTTAAAAACTTCACAAAAATATATAATATATAATATGTAGGTACCTATCTGATTTTTTCAAATCAATCGATTCAATTTAAGGTTTTGTTTGAAATGGGTCCACCGTACACTGCACTTCAAATAGCGAGCTTCATGTCTTGTTCCAAAGGATTTATGGGCGAGTGTGGCCTAAGAGGTGGCTACGTAGAAGTTTTGAATTTAACTGCAGATATGGAATCCATTCTAAGTCGTATTTTGACTGCTACTTTATGTCCGAACATTTTGGGTCAAGCTTCAGTATATTGTGTAGTGAGTGAATTTTATAAGTATACTTTTATAATATAGGTACATTGAAAAACTTATAATTAATAGAAATAGTGTGCATATTCAGACCAATCCTCCGAAAATTGGTGAACCTTCTTATGAGTTATTTATTAAAGAAAAAATGGGAGTATTGAACGAATTGAAGTTGAAAGCTAAAATTGTCACTGATGGTTTTAATTCACTAGAAGGGTTCTCTTGCAACGAAGTTCAGGTTGATATTTATGATTATGATTCCATAATATAATTACCTACATATATAAGACAAAGGTTATTGAAAAATAATCAGTATGTGATTATTTAGGGAGCCATGTATGCGTTTCCACAAATTCATTTACCTCCGAAAGCAATCAAAGCTGCAGAAGGATGTGGACAATCTCCAGATGAATTTTATACCTTTAAATTATTGGAAAAAACTGGTTAGTACCAATGTAAAAATACATACATTCGAATATTTTTTAATAAATGTTTTAAAATAAAGGTATTCAATTAAAAAGCGTGAATTTTTGATATTCCTTATTTTAGGTATTTGCGTATTACCTGGAATAGCTTTTGGACAAAAAGAAGGAACTTATCATTTCCGATCCACAATTCTACCGAGTATTGAAAAATTAAAAAAAATGTTCAAATTAATTCAAGAATTCAACAAAGATTTCTTCCAAGAATACAAATGATATTCAAATCTGAGTGTAAGAATCAGAATGTTGAAAGTTGCTATCTTGAAAATAGTTGATATTCATGAACCTAGTACATACCTAATACAAATTAATAAATACCTATGTAGAACAATAATTCTTTTTTGTGTAGTTTTGTAGCATTAGAACATAAAAGATTTGTATCCCATATATTGTTATTTACCTATATGATAAAAAAATCTATTATATTTCTATAAACTGAAGTTTGAGGACTGCGAAATTCTGATAATGATAATGAAAAAGAAGTAGGTAGGTATATTAAAAAACAATAATTTTTCATTATTTTTTTTTTTATCAAGAGAAATCAGTTTGATTCATAAGTTTCCATTTATAGTCAGAAGTGATATCAGTTGCTATTATGTCTCAGCCAGATAAGTACTGTTAAAAACTGTACGAATTTTTTATCTGTAGAAAATAAAATTCATGAAGTGAGCATGTTTATTAAAAGAATATTTTTTTCAATAACCTGTTTATTCGAGAATAATGTAACAATATCTTTATTGACCCAACAATATAAAATATATCTTTTATTAAATATTAATGATTTTTGACAACAATTTCTTCATGGAAAAGCTTGAAGAGACATTTTCATTTTTTTTTTGTTTTTTTTTATTGTTTCGGTAGGAATATAGGTTGATCAAAAAGATAATTAATGATAATATCACATCAATTGTTTAAGAAAGTATATCTTAATGATCTTACTTCTCATTTATCATATTTTATCATATTACCTAGTAGGTATAACTATTTTGGTTGTATCCATAGATTGTAATGCAATGGAGTATTATATACGTGGTCCTCTAGTGCAAAGAGCTTGTGAAATTCAAAATGAGCTTGAAAAGGTATTTTCATTCAAAACTATATTATTTTCTTTAGATTTCATCAATTAAACTATTCATATAGGGAGAAAACAAGCCATTTAATGAAGTCATCAAAATGAATATTGGTGATGCTCAAGCAATGGGTCAAACACCAATCACATTCATGAGACAAGTAATAAAATGTTTATATTGTTTTAAATAGAGATTGCACTGAGAATTGTCGAATTTGACAGATTATATGTTTTTTGTCAGATGTATGCACTTGTTACATATCCTCGATTGCTCAACAGTTCAGATTTTCCAGATGATGTTAAAATGAGAGCTAAAGAAATTTTAAACGCATGCAGGTGTATATCATTTGATTATGTTGACATGAAATCTAAATTTATATATTATGATCATTTGTAATTATTTTCAATAGTGCAAAAACCATAGGCTCATATTCAGATACTCTTGGAATAGAAATTGTTAGAAAATCTGCAGCTAAATATATTGAACAAAGAGATGGATTTCCATCCAGCTGGAAAAATATTTATTTGACTGCAGGAGCATCTCAAGGAATAAAAGCAATTCTTCAACTATTTGCGAATTTTGAATGCCAGAAAAAGTCAGGTAATAATTGATTTTGTTTCATTGATATAAAAACTACCAATAGGTACCTATAGGTAATCTATCTCATTGTTGAAAGAATTATGAATATGATAAATGTGTACATACTCAGATGATTTTAGGTGTTTTTTACCCCATTCCGCAATATCCAATATATCCAGCAACAGCTGAAAATTTAAATCTGCAAAAAATAGAATATTTTTTGGATGAAGTTAACAACTGGAATTTGGATATAAAGTATTTGAATGAATTGTTCAATGAATGTGAGAACTATTGTATACCTAAAGCTTTAGTTGTAATCAATCCAGGAAATCCCACAGGACAAGTATGCTGAACTACGATTAAGAACACATTCTCAAAAATGATTTATCTCAATCACCTTTGATTTCAGGTGCTATCAAAACAAAATATTAAAGATATTATTATTTTTGCACATGAAAAACAACTTTTCATTTTGGTCGATGAAGTTTATCAAGACAATGTTTATGTTGATGGAATAGAGTTCCATTCATTCAAAAAAGTACACCATTTCAAAAAAAAATATATGCAATATACCTACTGTGAGTTTGATTTTTTCAAATTAATCAATTCAATTTTAGGTGTTGTTTGAAATGGGTCCACCATACACAGAACTTCAAATAGCGAGCTTTATGTCTTGTTCCAAAGGATATATGAGTGAATGTGGGGTCAGAGGTGGCTATGTAGAAGTCTTAAATTTGACTCCTGATATGAAATTCAAATTAACTTGTATTTTATGTACTAATTTATGTCCGAATATTTTGGGTCAAACTGCAATATATTGTGTTGTGAGTGAATTTCATAAATATCCTTTTTCACATACTGAAATTTTAATAATTGATTGAAATAATGTGCATATTTAGACTAATCCTCTGAAAATTGGTGAACCTTCTTATGAATTATTTATGAAAGAAAAAATGGACGTATTGAACGAATTAAAATTGAAAGCAAAAATAGTTACCGATGGTTTTAATTCGCTAGAACGATTCACTTGCAATGAAGTTCAGGTTGATAATTAAGATTTATTGTATAATTTTCATCGAAAAATGTTATTGAAAAATTATTAAATGTGATACACAGGGAGCTATGTTTGCGTTTCCACAAATTCATTTACCTCCAAAGGCAATCGAAGCTGCGAAAAGATGTGGGCAGTCACCAGATGAATTTTATGCTTTCAAGTTATTAGAAAAAACAGGTATGTATAAACATTCAAATACTTCATATGACAAGTTATAAAATAAAAGTACAAAATTGAATTTAATGTATGGATTTTTATCATATACACATTATATAATTTTAGGTATCTGTGTGACACCTGGAATAGCGTTTGGACAAAAAGAAGGGACTTATCATTTTCGTTCGACAATTCTGCCAAGTACTGAAAAACTGAAAATGATGTTTGAATTATTTCAAGTATTCAACAATGATTTTTTTCTAGAATATAAATGACAATCTAATCTAGGAGTCAAATTATTTGAGTAGTATTGTTTATGTATGTATGTAATGTTAAATAATCAACCCCAATGTATGATGTTTTCTTTATTATTTCAGTGAATTTAAATACCTATATGTACATATGTTTTATTTAACGTTTTTGTAGTCCATTTAAAATTAAAAGCTTTTTTTAAGATTTTTTTTCGTTTATTAACACCTTTACTAAAGACCTTTACCTTGACCAACTTTACTAAAACCAGAATAGACTGTCATTATTTTAAAAGTATTAAATTTATTTTGAAACCTGTATAGTGATATTGCATTAAGTGAGTGCTGTGAAGATTATCTCTTTGCTTGCGCGACCTACATACTTGTACGAGGTATGTCCGAAAGGTTTGGAACCTTATTTTTTTCTCCTTATCCAATTAAGGTTGGAAAAAAATCCATCAGTGTAAATATGAAGAAAACATTCATACAAAGTTGCAATTTTTTCTCACTCCCCAGAAAGCATTATTCACCGGCAATCAGCTCATAAGTGAAGACATACCGTGTGCGGTCGTTGTGTTCCAGTTTATATGAAACATCGGAAAAACTCGAAAGCCACTGTTATATCATGTTTTTCCAAAAATTTGGTAATATAGCTATAACTAATTTTTCTTCGCTCATTTAACACAGCTAGGTCCTGCGATATTACTTAAATAAACCGACAAATTGATACGTTAGAATGTATGTTAAATGTTAAATGTATGAAATTTATATTTTTTTCTCCTAAACCAATTAAGTATGGAAAATTTCTACTGTAAAAATTTGAAGGAGACACTTATGCATAATTGTGATTTTTTGTGTCTGTAGATAGCATAATTCGTTGATAATCAAACAATCAAAGAGCGATCATCGGATCTTAATATTTTATACAATAACAAAGAAATTTGAGCAATAAATTTCGCAACAAGTTTAACAATTTATGGTGAAGGTTTTCACATGGATATTGTCAATATTTTGGCAAAGTATTATGTAATATTACTTACAATTTTTTTCTATAAAATAGGAAGACGATAGAAAAACTGAAATGCGACAACCACGCACTAAATTTCTTTACTCATAAGCCGATTGCCACCGAATGAAACTTACTACAGACGAGAAAAAAATCATCACTGCTCATGAATATTTTCTTCATTATTAGACTAAAGAAAATTTTCCACACTCGATTGATTTAGAAGAAAAAAAATAAGGTCTTTCAGACTTTTTGGACACACCTCGTATACTCGATCGAAAGAATGTATATGAACGATAGAATTGTAGAGAACACTCTTCGCGAAATATGCCATGGAACATACAATGTATTTGTGGTATTATGTAAACGCTCAAAAATAATTCCAGCAGGATTATTCCTCTCAATGCATATCTTATAAATTCAGCAATTGTGTAATGGAGTATTATATACGTGGTCCTCTAGTGCAAAGAGCTTGTGAAATTCAAAATGAGCTTGAAAAGGTATTTTTATTCAAAACTATATTATTTTCTTTAGATTTCATCAATTAAACTATTCACATAGGGAGAAAGTAAGCCATTTGACGAAGTCATCAAAATGAATATTGGTGATGCTCAAGCATCAGGCCAAACACCAATCACATTCATTAGACAAGTAATAAAATATTTATATTATTTTTAATAGATATTGCATTAAGAGATATTAAATTTGATAGTTTGCATTTTTTCTAACCAGATGTATGCACTTGTATCTTATCCTCAATTGATAAACAGTCGAGATTTTCCAGATGATGTGAAATTGAGAGCTAAAGAAATTTTAAATGCATGCAGGTGCACATTTACAAATTACGTTGACATAAAATAATTAATTAATTACATTATAATTATTTTCAATAGTGCAAAAACAATAGGCACATATTCAGATACCCTTGGAATAGAGATTATTAGAAAATCTGTAGCAGAATATATTGAACGGAGAGATGGGTTTCCGTCGAATTGGAAAAATATTTATTTGACTGCCGGGGCTACACAAGGGATAAAAGCTATTCTAAATCTTTTTGTAAATTTTGAAAGTGAAAAAAAGCCAGGCACAAAATCAAATTTCTTCTTTTGATAAAATTTACACAAAGTGCAGTAGTTTAATAATTATGTATTGTTAAACCCTTTTTATGATTACAGGCGTTTTTTGTTCTATTCCTCAATATCCAATATTTCCAGCAACAGTTGAAATTTTAAATCTGCAAAAAATAGAATATTTTTTGGATGAAGTAAACAACTGGAATTTGGATATAAAGTATTTGAATGAATTGTTCAATGAATGTGAGAACTATTGTATACCTAAAGCTTTAGTTGTAATCAATCCAGGAAATCCCACAGGACAAGTATGCTGAACTACGATTAAGAACACATTCTCGAAAATAATTTATCTCAATCGCCTTTGTTTTCAGGTGCTATCAAAACAAAATATTAAAGATATTATTATTTTTGCACATGAAAAACAACTTTTCATTTTGGTCGATGAAGTTTATCAAGACAATGTTTATGTTGATGGAATAGAGTTCCATTCATTCAAAAAAGTACACCATTTCAAAAAAAAAATATATGCAATATACCTACTGTGAGTTTGATTTTTTCAAATTAATCAATTCAATTTTAGGTGTTGTTTGAAATGGGTCCACCATACACAGAACTTCAAATAGCGAGCTTTATGTCTTGTTCCAAAGGATATATGAGTGAATGTGGGGTCAGAGGTGGCTATGTAGAAGTCTTAAATTTGACTCCAGAAATGGAATTCAAATTAACTTGTATTTTATGTACTAATATATGTCCAAATGTTTTGGGTCAAACTGCAATGTATTGTATTGTGAGTAAATTTTGTTAAAATCGTTTTTACACAATGAAATGTTGATAATTTATTGAAATATTGTGCATATTTAGACTAATCCTCCGAAAATTGGTGAACCTTCTTATGATTTATTTATGAAAGAAAAAATGGACGTATTGAACAAACAGAAATTGAAAGCTAAAATAGTCACTGATGGTTTTAATTCGCTAGAAGGATTCACTTGCAAAGAAGTTCAGGTTGATATTACAATAATAATTAATTTTATAATAAGACAAACTAGATTGAAAAATATTTGATATGTAATAACAATAATATAGGGAGCAATGTATGCATTTCCACAAATCCATTTACCTCCGAAAGCAATTGAAGCTGCCAAAAAACGTGGCCAACCTCCAGATGAATTTTATGCTTTTAAATTGTTAGAAAAAACTGGTTAGTTGATACCTATGTAGATATTTATATGAAGATACGTAAAGCTTTTCAAATTAATACATATATTTTTTTCTATTAATAATTTTAGGCATTTGTGTGATACCTGGAATAGCGTATGGACAAAAAGATGGAACTTATCACATTCGTTCTACATTTCTACAAAGCATTGAAAAATTGGAAAAGATGTTTGAACTATTTCGAGAATTCAACAATAATTTTTTCCAAGAATACAAATGATATAATTAATGCAACCAGAATGTAAAAAGTTACTGTAATGAAAATAATCATCCAATTAGGCTAGAAAGATATATAGGTACCTACCTACCTATTAGTTCCTAAAAAAATATAAATTTCCAATTTATGCAACATGTAAATTATAACTGGAACATTTGAATATAATACCATTATACTGAATGAATTTTCCATAAAAAACCATTTTATCTAAATCCCGTTATCTTCATTTTTGATATGTTCGAACTAAATTCAAATCAATCAAATACTGCATAAGCGATTTCGTTCAAAATCCTACAAATCAAACAGAAAAAAATTTTCATTGTATCTAGAACATAGTCATTTACCTTATACAACATATTTTATTCCATTTTGAAAAACGAGCGCTTTCATAATTAATGAAAAACCCTATAGAACAAATTTTCGGCACATACTGGTAACACCGAGCCAGATGTCTATATAAAACCGGCGCTAATTTACTGATCGTTCGAATAGCTCAAGTTCAACATACTTAGTATGCGATGCTATTGGCAAAAGACTATGGCACATACGGCGTATTTTGGTGCTATTTTCGTCTTGTTATGTCACATAAATAACAAACGTATGAATTTCAGACAGTTTGCTCGAAAACGCAGCTCGGTGTGCATTGTTCTAGCTGAAAGTCTCTCTTGAAAGAAGAAAACAACGGTGAATATACAGAGAACAAAGAAAATTTTTCATGAAACAATTTAGAATTAATTGTAACAACACATTTAAACTAGGTATATAACAAAGATGTATTAGGTATAAAGGAAATATGTACTGATATTTTCAAGCTGGACAATAACTATGAATTATTGAATTTTGTTGCTCTAACAATATGTGTGAGCAATATAATAATTTCTAGTTAGAAAAGTGAGTGTTTTCTTTTGCACTACATCTCTGCTATATAAATATTTAAACTTCAACTTGGTTTTTACTTAGGTAGGTATATCTCAATTTAATATGTCATAATCTATTAAAAAGCATTGAAATTAAAAAAAAAATCTAGCTTAACCCAATATTGGCCTGCATATTGATATGCATAAATTCATTATTTTACAATTGTAGTCAAATAGGAAATGTTTTATTTACATATTCATTTGAAAGAATATCATTCAGTTTTTGATTTTTATTTAAATCAAAATGGAACATATTCGATTCAAGTTATATTATAAATGCAATCTAGATTTAGCTTCGTTCAGTTAGCATTTCGATTTTTATGTAACAATGAGTAAACACCGAAAGAAATGGTTATATTTGAATAGTGATAATGTCAGGAGGCGTTACGTGTTTTAGTAGAAAATGTGCCAAAAAATAAATAGAAGAATCCATTGATGAGTTGTGACCATTATTATGATAGTGGTATAAGTCATTTTCATATTCATTTTTGAATAATTCAATTTAACTGTTTTAATAACATGCTATATTTCAAGACTTTAGAATAAATTTGGTCAGAAATATATTTGGCCCATTATTATGACAATTAATTAACAATAAGCCATGTTTCTTTCAATTCATGAGTTTTATATTCAAATTCATTTATCACACTGCTAAAATAAAAATAAAATTCTATCAATAATTTCAAAATTTTCATCTATTTTTCTTAATATTTCGACTTAAGCCACTGTCATATTTAAGAGCAGATTTGTTTTTCCGAGATGATTTGTGTAAGAATTAGGTTTCTTTTAATGAGAATGAAGCTAATCAACTCTCAACATAAGTACTAGTATCTACAAATAAAATGCAATTTTTTTTTACTGTTCAGATCATTGCAATTGTACCAAAAAAAAAAATCAAAATAAGTGTTTTGAAATACATATTTCTTGAGAATAAAATAATACGTTCACTGATACGATATCATCGGCAGTTAAGTGTGATAACGCATTGAGAATAGTTCCAAGTTAACATACAGAAGTGATTCTAAAAAAACTTACAATAATTGCCAGCAATTGAGAAGATAAACAAAAACATTTAAACAACCAATGAAGTGTATTTTTTTTGGTCAATTGACAGGGTCAAACATCTTCGATAAGCCATTGACCCTCATATGAAATACGTTTTGTCAGAAATATGATAGTTGTGTGAATATAAGTGCAAAGGAAACAGTGAATTTCGCAGGAAATTATTATTTGCAGTGTGACTCGAATTTCTGTGAGTATCTTTTATATTTCAACAGTCAGAATGATTTTACACAAAGAAATTTGCTCATAATTGTAGAATAAAAGGATTTTATTAGTTTAGAATAATGTATTGGGAATTTTAATGATGCATTTTGCTTGTAGATAGATTCAACAATAGATTTATATTTTTAGATGTAGAGTAGATTTTAGTTATTTTGTTCTTATCGTCTTTGTTTTGATACAAAACAGCAGACCGTGCTATATTTGGAAGGTATTTTTATGGATTTTTTTATTTTCAGCTGAAAATTTTAGGTAAAATGTTTGAAATTTTTTATGTAGATGGCACTGAATTTATATTTTCAAAATTTGCCGCCATAAATATTCAATTATATTAATAAAGTGAATAACAAAACGTTTTAAATGAATTTGAAGCTACCAAATTGATAAAAGTTCAACATTTTCAATTTTAAATGAGCTTCGGGTAGATTTCTAACAAGTTTTATTTTATCTATCATTGTTTCGCGTTTCCAATAGCAACCGACAACGGATACGAAATTATTTTCAATTGTTTCATACGAAAATCTAGAAAACCTGTTTTGATCGAGCGAAGCTCAACAAATATTTACAAAAAACACGTTATCCGTTTTGGAATTGAATTAGAATATAGATGTTAGCAAAAACTGGTATTTGTTAACTTGTCATTTCAAAGTGAAGTAGATGCTGCAAATTTTCCAGTCATCTGAAAGCCGCATCAAAGTAAACCAATTTTTAAGCAAAAATTTAATAATTTGATCTACGACCGGTTTTTTAATTGTCATTTAATGATTTTACAAATATTCAGGAATAAACTTTGATTATAGAAAGCTGTTGAATTCAATTGAAAAAGAAACTTACCTATGTATGTAATAGTTAAACTGATAATTGAAAGACCGGTCCTAATTCTATGTATAACAAAATTATTCAACACACCTGTTGCATTTGTGTATTCACATAGCAAAACATAGAACTGCATTATTATAAAATAACCCCTATTTTCACATAACTTCAATATCAAAATTTCAAACTCTTGCCTTAATTAAACGTAACCTTGAATCGAAACAGTACGATGATTAAAACAATTTACTGAAAAACAAAAAATCAATTCATATAAACTGAGTACACAATTTTATGCTTTATATTAATAACTATAAAGTTTATTTTTTCATGCATAAAAACATCATGATAACGAGCTGTCATTTTCCTTTTACAACCGTTCACCCCAATGCTAAAATCTAATTATTTGATACACAATTCATTGTCTAAAATATTTTATTAATAAGTATCAAATCACCTTATAGAATAAAAAGTACTATGATAAATATATTTGATGCAAAATAAATCCTTGAGTTAAATACACATAAGGACTATAATTTTGTATCAAGTATGATAGAAAAAAGCACCGAAACGGCCATGGTGTTGACAATTCCCGACAACTGTCACGTTGCAGGTGTGGTGAAAGATGTCGTCGGGTGTTTTGGCGGCCCGCGCCGCATTCAGCGCTTGTCAGTCGAGGGTGTCGCACGCCCTCGTCTCCAACTCCTCGCTCGGACCGGGCTCGAAAGTTTCCAAGGTCTCCAGGTCCATAGGAAGCAGAGGGATGGCGACCGCTTCCGCTTCCCGTTGCGTCACCATCGACGACATCAACCCTCACGTTAAAGTGATGGAGTACGCTGTCAGAGGTCCTCTCGTCATCAGGGCTGGAGAAATCGAAAAAGAATTAGCCAAGGTTTGTTGTTCGTTCATTTATTTATTTATTTACTATTCATTTTCAATCTTTCAATCGCCGGATAGCGGCTTATCAATTTGATAAGTTTTTGTTTTCTATTGAGATGAAAGTTATGTTGAATCGATAAACTCCTATGCTATGCTACGATCGAATGATTGATACTTTTAGTTTATTTTTAGGGTTGGTTTTACAATTATTTATCAAGATACTAGACTTATTCATTAGTTAAGAATTTTTCAGTCATCGATTAGCAGTTAGTTAATGTAATCCTTGGTTATAGTGTTCAATTCTTACAGAACAAAGAATGTTAAAGTATGATAAAATGGTTAATCTTACAATTGAAAGAAAGACCTTATCATTTTTTTTTTATTTATAGACATAACTATAATCATTAATGTTAACCAATAATTGAAAAATGTAGGCATTAAAACTAATGTTTGAATTGTTAGCAGTTCAACTTTCCGTTATATCATGTCCATTTTTTTCTATCAAATTGAGAGTTATAATGAATAGTTAAACTACTAAGTAAATATTGAAAACCTAACTTTCAGTGTTCATCGTTAGTATAATATATTTGTTTATTCATTCACTATAAAACTTGAATATTTTAAAATCCCACATTCATATCGAATGAAATTTAATTTTGTAATGATTATGTTTTCAAAGATATTTCTGTAGGTAATTTAAAAATAATGACATATTTTTAATGATGTCTTGAATTAAATATTTATAACACCCAATACATCAATATCAACTAGTAATTGTTGACACCCACACAATCGTAATCTGTGACTCGTTGAAATATCCTATCTTTTGTAGTGACGCTTATAATATTCTGATATCATATTTTCAGTGGCACACAAATTGATTATCATGTTCATAAGTTTTATTTTTGACATGTTGATACGAAAATCTCAATTTTAAATATGAAACTTATTATCAATTTGAATGTTTATAAGCACCGAAAACAGATTTAGATCAAAATATCAAAAAACATTTGTTTTTCTTCGAACCTAAAATATTTTTTCCTATTTTTTCAATAGTACACATGTTACAACATTTTTGTATTTTTTAAAGTTTATGTATAAACTTTCACTTTGCTGCAGGTACTCAATATGTTTCACAACGCTCTAGATTTCTAACGTTAGACATGTCCAATAAGTTACACTATGTATAAACCTTTCAAAAATGAATTTTATTGACTGCAAACCACAAGTTGATAAAAATCTTTATATTTAAACACTAAAACAGATTGCATGTCGAGTTAATTTGTGCAGTTAAAGTATTCATGCGGCACATTTCAAAATCAATAAACCTCGTGTGATATCCCTCACATGTATAAAGAAAAGATCAATATGATGCAAATGAATGACTAATGTTTATTTATAATGGTTAGAAATTTCAAGTCAGAGTTAAAGTTTGTGGTTAAATATTATAATACGAACTACTATGTCAAAGTTCAGAATATTAATCGATGTGACTATTCAAATATTAACCTAAATAACTTTGAATGTTTCTGTTTTAGGGAGTGTCAAAACCTTTCAACGAAGTCATCAAAGCCAACATCGGTGATTGTCATGCTATGGGTCAAGTTCCAATCACTTTCATCAGACAGGTATAATTTTCATGTTCGTCAATACGTTTTTGTCTTAAATTCAATAGTTTTTTGCACACATGAATGATATGTGATGCAACATTATACTTCCGCTGTGCCTCTGATATTTTAAATTGGTTCCATTTGCCGAGTCGTGAATGATGGCAAATTGACGTAACAATTTTGTTGTTTAACCGGCGTGTATATATTTGTATCTGTTTAATCAAGTGTATTGACGTTGTGTCCAATATAGCGAAATATTTGAGAACCGAATCTAGCTGTCCTTGATATTTAATTGTTTGTTTGTCGTCACATTTTCTAGTTCTATCAAAGAAGATTGTTTGTGATGATTTTAAAATTTGTCATCGTTATATTTTAGGTGCTGGCGCTTGTTGCTTATCCTCCATTGTTAGAAGATTCAAGATTTCCCGAGGATGTAAAGAAAAAGGCAAGAGATGTGCTCGAAGGTTGCAGGTAACTGACTGTGTAAAGATAGTTATCTTAACGATAATTAAATAGCGTGTTAATAGTCATAATTTTTACGACTTTATCGCCTTTTGTATGCAAGTCACCGACATGTATAAATATGTACTAGAGTCATAAAATATATTAGAAAATAATAATTTAAACATAGTAAAAGCATTCATATGTAACATGAAACGAGAATAGAAAAGTTTCTAAAAGAGTTCTATTGAAATATGTCACGTTATCATTAGAAATATGATACTTGATTAAATTTATCTGTCATTTGATCAGTAATATTGTTTACGGCTTATCAGATAATATAAAATCATAACAAATTTGCTAAGTACCTATACAGTGTATGTAATCAATCATTGCAAACTACATTTGCTAATTTTAAAATGTAACTATGTTGATCAATGTTTCGAAACTACTTTTACAGAGGAAGCTCTGTTGGATCATATACGGATTCACCTGGAATTGAAATTATCAGACGCCATGTCGCTGAATATATTCAACAACGTGATGGAGGCATTCCTGCCGATTGGCAAAACATTATTTTGAGCGCTGGTGCTTCTGATGGAATTAAAAGTGTTATGAAACTGCTCATATGTGATGTTTGCGGCAAAAAACCAGGTAAGAAACACTTATCAAATAGGTAAATAAATATTTATCAATAAACATATTATAATCGTTTTACAGGAGTGATGATTCCTATCCCTCAATATCCTTTATATTCCGCAACATTAGCAGAATTCAACATGGAACAAGTCGGTTATTATTTGGATGAATCCAAAAATTGGGGACTTGACGTAACCGAACTCGAAAGGTCAATCAATGAAGCTAGAAAAACATGCAATCCGAGAGCTCTTGTTATAATCAATCCTGGAAACCCAACGGGACAGGTATTTTTACGTCATTATTTATAATATTATATTAAAAAAAATACAATCAATTATTTCTTTGATAATTTTTAGGTTCTTTCTCGGGAAAATATAGAACAAATCATAAAATTCGCCCATAAAGAAAAACTTTTCATTTTCGCTGATGAAGTTTACCAAGATAATGTGTACGCAGATGGGTCCAAGTTTCATTCATTTAAAAAAGTATGTTTGTGGAATGAATAGTGTTTTTATGATGCAGTGTAATAATGTTGAAAAAATTTTAGGTTTTGATGGAAATGGGTTCTCCCTATTCGGAAATGGAACTCGCCAGTTTTATGTCTTGCTCAAAGGGATACATGGGAGAATGTGGTCTCAGGGGTGGTTATGTAGAAATTCTTAATTTGTGCCCTGACGTTAAAGCTATGCTATTGAAATCCATCTCTGCTATGTTATGTCCTACCGTTTTGGGACAAACTGTCATGGATTGTGTTGTATGTTCAGTTTACTGTGATATTTTTTTTAATTTAAAATTTGTATTAATGTTTATGTTATTTTAGGCGAATCCTCCCAAAAAAGGAGAGCCTTCCTATGAACTGTATGCAAAAGAAAAGGCTGAAGTCTTGGAATCTTTGAGATTGAGAGCTAAAATGGTCGCTGATGCATTTAACTCATTTGAAGGTTTCAGTTGCAACCCTGTCCAGGTGAATTATAAATTTTGTATGAAAACATATACTTTTAATCATTTTATTTATAATTATATGAATATTATGTTTATTAGGGTGCAATGTATGCATTTCCTCAAATAAAACTTCCTCCAAAAGCAATCAAAGCAGCCGAAAAAGCCGGACAAGCAGCTGATACTTTCTATGCTTTCCAATTGTTAGAAAAAACTGGTAAATATTCATATATTTTAAATAGAATTGAATATTATTAAAAATGCACCAATTCAATATGTTGCAAATTCCATTTTTAGGTATTTGTATTGTACCTGGAACTGGATTTGGACAAAGACCTGGAACTTATCATTTCCGTACTACTATCCTTCCTCAACCGGAAAAATTGAAAGATATGTTGAATAAGTTTGGCGAGTTCCATAAAGAATTTGTTAAAGAATATAAATGAATTTAAAACTATTTTTCACTTGTTATAAACACCAATTTGTTTAAAAACTTTTCAAAATTCTTATAAATATTATTTATATGTGTCTACCATCACAATTAAAATTATGACAAAATTTTCAAATGGCTGTAATTAAATTTGAGTTTGTCGCAAATTGTTATTTGATAATTGTAAATTTGATATGATATTTATATATGTATATTTTTATAATTTAACTAAATATGAATTAGTTATTATAATATCATCATATACATAAAATCATTGTTAATTCAATATTGAAATCGTTTTACATTTACTTTTACTTTTATATTCATTTACAATCATTGTAAAAAAATGTACTTTTAATGTTTTTATTGATTTAAATTCAATTTTGTTCTAAATTTTATTTGTAATGCCTTTATTTTATCTACTTATTTTAACAAAAAATACTAACAATGTTATAAAAGACATAATTGTAATTTGCATTGTCAGAGAAAGGTGACATTCAAACCTATTTTAACTTTCTCACTGTTAATTATTTTTTACTATACAATTCGATACGTATGTATGATTTTGAGTTTACAAACGTATTATAATTGACTGTTTTTTTTTTTGTACATGTCCATGTTTGCTGTGAAGTTAGAAAATTAGTGTCCTCGTCCTCTTTGTTGTTATAACCAAGCATTCCACACAGTATTAAAATTATATTTGCTTTTTGTTTATACAAAATTATTTTTGTGCATAATCTGGATTCCAATTTTGTAGTAGAAATTTTATATTATAAATATATGTAGTGATACAAATTTCCGTATTTACACTTTTCCTTGTTATGTACAATGTATTGAAATAAATATCTAAATTGTTTATTTTTTTTTTCATTTCAATTGTACTTTATATAATTATCTCGCTTTAAGTCAATGTTTTTCATTTTCAATTCAATAACTCAAAAATGTCATTATCAGAATCAACCTGAAACGGTTTGATTCACTTATTGAAATATCAATCATCAAATTAACATTATCAAATTAGAAATGGTAAATATTGGGTTTGATGTAAAAAATCTTGAACCTACATTGAAAAATATGCAACTTAAAGTGAAAAAACTTATATAAGTTTCAAGTTAATCATCTCCGAGAGCAACAGATGATGATGTACGGAAACGGGTCATCGGGTCTCCGGGGCGCATTTTCCAACTTTCACTCCATCATAATCAATCACATTTTAAATGCTGTTCGCACCGCCAACTGAACTTTAACCGGAAGCAGATTATTTCCACCCTTCTTCCCCTGCTTGGTCACTCGGCCGCCCACTTCCTACGACACCCTACGGCGGATGATAAATTTGTTCATGAACAATTTTCCGAGGGGATTCCCCTATCGGGACTATGCATAGTGTCACTGTGTGAACTGATGAAAGTTTCATGGATGCATTTTTGGGATGAATTATTCATAAGAATTTTGATCTATGAAAAATTGGCTGGAAAATTTTTGTGCTATGAATGTATATAGAGACTGAGGATACTTGGATCATGCGAAAGACTTGAATCACCACCTTAAATTATAGAAATATTCGTCTGACGACTTTTGGTTGCAATACTGTTTTTCAGTTATGAAAGATAATCAAAAGGTAGAAGTTTAATATTATTAATGTTTTTATAAAATTCTAATTATATATTCTTTTTAATTTGATATAGATGCCTAGTATTTTTTTGAAAACATACATGCATTTCAATTATTATGAAAATTATCTGATTGTAAGCTGTACTTCTATCATTACAAAGTAATTATTAGGTAATGATTTGAGTTTAACTTTGTTTAGCACACTGTTGAAAGTGAATACATATAAGACATTGAATCATTTCTTTTCATTTTTTACAAGTACAAAATCAGGCTTAAAACGTATTTGTAGATACCCAAACAAGATTATTTTACTGAAATAACATGATTTTTTTAATTTCTTGACTTAATTCACTATTATAATGGTAACACAGAATATGTATGAAAATTGTAATTTACGACACTATCTGCGGTTATATAGCGTATGACAAATTGTCTCTAATCGACTTGCGGTGTCGCAATTCGAACTTAACGATAAGACAACTTTTGCACAACTGAGTCCAATCAAAGTAAACCACTCGAAGCAGTTCTAAAAGTGTGGGTCGCGAGCTTTCTAAGTATCGAACTTCTCATTTCTGCTGCAATTTCAATGTATATTCGTATGTAATTATTTAAATGTACAATCGTATATCGAAATATTAAAATATAACAGGTTATAGTTATGTATGTACATTGTAAGATTTTATTCATTGAAATATCGATACATATGAAAAATAAATCACATTCGATCTATCAAAAGTTGAACTTTTATACTATTTTTAGTCTTTTTTCATAAAATGAATTTGAAACTTGATCTTATCTAAAGACGTTTATATTGAAATTTGAATAAATCCATTTAAAAGTATAATTTAATTTACTGAACGCTTTCAGCTTAATTCTCCGAACACGAATACTTTTTCCTTGTTTCATCGAAATATTTTTCAAATGAATACATTAAAAGTTTCATATTATACTATCGGCGATGCATAAAGAGCACGATAACGTATTCTCTCATAGAAATATTTCTCAGAACGTATTAAAAAAAAATGCAATTTACCTTCGGAACGAGCTACGTTTGAAACTGAACGCTCGGTCGCTTTAAAAATTAAACGATCGGGTGCCCCCAGGAAATTCGCACATCTCCGAAACGATTATTAATAATTAAAAGTTAATTTCAGCAGGATCGGCACATAGCAGCGAATTACGTCCAGGTCATTAGGCGAACCCCAAGGAAGGGGGTTACTTTGCCAATATATCATACAGGATGTACTAGACTTTTGTGTAAATAACTAATCATCTGAATACTAGATGGTTTATTGTCATTTTTTTTCATTGTATAAGATTTTAGGAATAATTTTAAGAATTGATTTTAAATCGGAAAAAAAATGAAAACTCTGGAAGTCAAGTGTAAGAATTTCAGGAGTCAAGTGACTTGTCAAGTAAAAAAAATCAAGAGTGTAAGAAAGTTAATAAAGTTTAATTAAGTACTCAACTCTAGTGATTTAAATTTATCACACATCCTTTGACTTCATATTAAATGTTTTAAATACGAATTTTGCAAATAATATGAATATTTTGGCTGTTTCATTATTATTTTACTATCAAAATTTGGAAACTATGTGAAGGATTTGCTATCGTTTTTTTTTTTAATTATTTTATTTTTCTATTTTCAAATAAATATGTGACTTTATTCTATATGATAATATTGAGATATTAAAAGTCGATGCAATTATGAATACTGGGATATTAAAAGTCGGTGTGAGTGTGAATTAGGAGATATTTGCAGTCGATGCAATTATAAATACTAGGATGTTAAGTCAAAGTGAGTGTGAATTATGAGATATTTACAGTCGATGCGATTGCAAATACATGTACATATGTACTAAGATATTTTTAGTTGAACTGTTGCGAAAAATACTAATATTTCTGAATATACACACATAGTGAATACAAATGTGAACTTATAATATAATTATTTTGTTAGATAATTCATGTTTGATAACTAACAGAAATGGAATAGACAATTTATGGAAGGGAGCAATGGTGTCTATAATAAAAATATCGACTGTAAATCTTTCAATATTTGCAATCAAACTGATTGCACATAGCTTCATCCGACAAATAAATACGATACGAAGACTAAAATATATCGTATCTGAAAGATGAAATGGAATCGTGCCTCACTTAGTTACCCCCCTGTGCATTATTACACAGGCGTTTGTTTTGGTATGGGTTCGTTGGCCACAGGAAATGAAAGATAACGTGCCATGGCTGGTGGTATTAAGAGCTTTGCGCACTCGACATTCGCCATGAAAGAATGGAGGGAAAAACCCGTGGAAAACTCCGGGAAATGGAAAAACCGCAGCGGGACTCCGCTTCGCCTTCGATTTCCGGAAAAGCACAACACCGCGAACGAAACTTGATTGATAATCATTAGTCGGGAAAACAATGAAAAAAATGTGTGTGAGTTTCGTTTTTTTCTTGATATTATAAAGAACGATGCGTTACTTTTTCTATGGTGAGTCGATTCATTCCAAGACACGTTTGAATTTGATAATAATTAATATTATAAGTTACTAGTAGTGCCACAGTTCGGAATTAATTAAATGTGTAAATAATATTATTCGGAATTTTATAAAACTTCGTATTACCATCTATGTGTGGAATAAAAAAATATCCCACATTTGGATTTTACGCTTTATATACGTTAAACGGTGCAGTTTCGTAATAACGACGCGTAGCTCGGAGCGTAAGGCGGCGGGCCAATAAACTGCACGCGCGGGTTCGAGGCACGGACGTCTGAAAATTTCGAGCATCGTCAGCGTATTTATAATATAGATGATCCTTAAACTATTACTATGATCATATTAAGCCTCGATATTAATGTAATTCGTGAAAAAAATTAGTTCGCTGGTGAATGAAAATTAGTATGAAAATGGAATGATTTATAATCGATTTTCCATGAAAATCCTAAATCATGTTGACTTAGTAAAATATTATGAGATTTCTAATATGAATATCTATCAATTGAGATATATTATAGATTATAGTGTTGTGAAAAAATATTAACTTATTTTTTCACATTATGAACCTGTGCCATCGTTAAAATAAAGCGCAAAAATATATTTTATGAAGCTTTTCAAAAGGAATGTTCAGTGCATCGAAGCACTTTCAGAAATTATGTGAGAGCTCTCACTTGACCGTTAAGGTCAAAAGCAGACATGTTCACTTGAATGTTTCAGAAACTACTCTTTTCGAAGTACACCTTTTCAGCTAACTTTCAATGCATTTCTTCAATGTACATATACATCGAGCAAATGACACTTTTAAAAATCAAAACGAATCGACTTCGCGGTAATGAAATTACACCGAATGTAAACCTAAGCAGAAACTACACAAAAGATAAAGCAATCTAATACGATTCGCAACGTGAATCCTGATTCTCGATAAATTTCGACTCTCCCCAGCACAGGAAAACCCCTCAACGTGGATTTATGTGCATTTGGGGTGGCATCCTAAGGAATGGCCAAATCCGAGAAAAAGAGGACCAGCTTTTTCATCGTCTTTTCGAAATGCGAACAGCGGCAATTGCTCGGTGCGAACTGCAGATTTCTGCGAAAGAGAGATGTCTCGCGAAAAACGAGAACAAAACGTACTATATAAGGGATGCTGTACGGGGGTTTTCTGTATAGTGAGAGGGAAACGTGCTTCAGATTGGCGAACTTTTCTATAACACGATTTGTCGGACAGCTGTTTTTCTCGGACCGCATTCGAGAGTTGGAAGTGTGGCCAAATTCGGTTACATCGAAACGGAAAGAGTCTAAGCGGTTCCGAATCAAAAATTAGTAAAGTTTCTCTGTATAGATATTATATAAATAAATATATAAATATTTTATATTAATTTGACGAGTATATAGTACGTTTAGTATTATTTTCATTACCGGTTTTTGTGACTCGACGTTGCTCAAGTCTCTATGAACTATAAGCTGATTATAAACTGTTGTATAGTATTTCTTGTTATAATTTCAGTAGTAAATCTCATTGCGTGTGTAGGCTGCACATAATATTTGAGCTACTAAAAGTCTTCCTGAGAACTGTCGAACGTTAGAAATCCCGTTGAAATTAATTATAAAATGTTATTATGCAAAAACTTCCTAGACGTAAGCACTATGACTTTGTAAAGTTTCATCGTCAAAAGATCAGCCGTTAAAGAGTCTATAGACCACAGACAGATAGAAATATTTTCATTTATAAATATGTGTGCCTAATATAATGCAGCATATATGTATATATTTAATTTCATGTAAAATAGATGTATCTAATCTGTGAAAGGTTAAGTTATAAAATCCATGACTTTTGAGTACCGATAGCTCAATAATACTGTCGATTTTTATTTAATTGCAGATGCAGATGAGAATAAAACTTATTGCGCTAAAATTCCAATTTAATATAGAAGTAAGAAGTGTTTCTTGGAATTTTTTAAAGACGTCGATTTTTTTATATAATGGGTAATATATTCCTGAAAATTTGACCGCGTTTTCGTCGAATACAACTGACGCAGGAAAAGTCAGATTTTATTCGCGTGTCGTCTACCCCTGGCTAGGGTGAAAAAGTGAAAAACTTTTGAAAATTTCTAAACGAGCGACGAAAGTTTGTTTTGTAACTCAATCAGATTACTCTGCGGCGACGGTACGTGATAGAATTTCAATATTCGCACAGGTCCGAAGCCACAAACGAGTAACCTGCACATTTTACAAAGAAAATTCTGTCCCAAATTCACTTTTTTGTAGCCCTTCGATTTATTTATGGACGAGAGACTCGCCGATGAAATGAAGTATTGGCCGAAGTTCGGATTTGAATACGGATAAGTCAATTTTTGTCGATGTGGTGTTTAATTTGTTTCGCTTGTTATATTGGAAATTGATTGGATTTGAATCTGGGTTGAATTTTCATATATAATTGACACAATGAATAATTAACTAGTAGCACTAATACATCGTCGATTATTGATTAATATTCCATGACAATATTTGAGTTTAATTTCGTTTGCAAATTTTAATGAATGAATAACATAAATACTGAATTAAACAACTGTGAATACATATCTCTATCGATTAAAATAGTTATCGTATCGTTTGTATAATTACTTTGTAATGCATTCACATTTATTTCCTTATAAAAATTTGACAACTCTTATCGCTAATACGTTGCTAATATGTCTACTATTAAAAGATCAAGACTTAGGATACGATTGAAAGATCTATAATATTTTTTTCATATTATTATTGATTCTTTTCATTTTATTTTCTAGTGATTAGCAAAGAATTTGATGAAAATTTTTGAATTAATTTTTTTTTGTAAAAATATACGATGGTGTGAATATTTCTAACGTTAACAGAAGACGAATGCATTTATGAATGTAGAATCGTGCAGGAAAATTCTCGGAAAACTTTTCTTTTTCTTTCCGAAATTTAGTAGTCTCCTACGACCGTTCGAACAGTTCAAGTGCGAAATTTATCGACAGAAAACACTGGCACGGAAAATATACGGAAAATGCGTTTCACTTCCGATATGTTTTATGTGCTACATTTCCTATATATCCCAACAAACGCTATTCTATACGATAATTACGAAACAATATTTACGAACCGTATCTAAAAATTGATCAGAATATTAATAGAAGATCGCAAACTAATCCTATTACGACACTTTCATTGAAAGAACCTTCGGCGAGAAAGAATATCGGAAAATTCCCATAATCCGTCACTCGCATAATGCGATACGCTCAATATTTAAAACGCGGCCACATTTTATAACCGGAAGGAATAATTCTCAGGGATCCCTCGTTAAAATTTATCGTCAGACACTCGAAACCTTTCGATACTATGGAAATTAATTCATTTTATACGTCTCCCCCACATTTTATTGATTATCAAGGCTTTTGTCGAGCTCGGATGTACAAAGTGTGTCCCATAAGTCATAAAATATACTTCTATTATACGAAGAACTATCGATATTTCAAAAAGAAGTCGATATCCTTTTAAGTAGATATAATTTATGATCATTTGCACATTTTTTTCTGACTCTCACTTGCTTAAGCTACGTTTTGTGTACAGTGACAAGAAGCAAATAGCATGCTGCATGCAGCATGATCAACAATAGGAACAATGGGACCAAGAAATATACTCTATTTTTCCCATTGTTGATTACGCTGCGTGCTGCTTGCCTTTTGCTGCTTGTCATGGTACGCAAAACGGGAATTTGTATGTCTTCTAGAAGATTTTGAAGGGATATTCATTTTAAACTATCGTCACAGCCGATTGGATGCTTTTAATTTTGATAAAATCTCATATTTAAGCGTAAGAAGCGAAAAGAAGATGGAGAATGCAAAAAAAAATTCTACTTGAAGTTCGGGAGTCAATTGGATTAATGAGAGTCAAAAGTTCAGAATATGGTCTGATCAAAAGAGGTGTGCACTAATTTGGCGATTTTGGTTCAACCAAAAATTAAATCAGATTAATTTTAAATAAATTATAATACAAAATGTTCTGGCTGTCTAAATCAACTAATTAGACAATTTGAAAAAGTAGAAAATAAGCACATTTCACGACTTTTGGGACACACTTCGCACAATCTGCGATTTTTTTCTGCGTGTTTTGCTTCTTTTTATTGATTCCTTTTATGAAAATTGTACGTTCGTAATATCGCTGCGTCATGAATTATAGAATGCGGCGATCGAACGAAAAAATACGCATGTGTTTTCGTATGACGCTATATAAGCATCGCGCTATCCGAGGGAAACGTTCGTAATGATAGTATTGTACGACAAGATAAGTAAATCGATGTTTTTTTATTGGTTTCGTTATGCGGTTTAGGGTTTTCGAAACGGCGCTGAACTTTCTGAGCTAAACGCGAATACATAGATTTACGATTCACGATATGAAGAATAATAAAAATGTCGATTGAATTTCGTATGTGAGCGAAAAGAGGATGTTTTTCGATGTGAAATTCGATCGGAAGTTGGGTTTTGATGAAAGTAAGGGAGTTTGAAATAACTTTTGAGTAGTTTGGATTGAATAAGTGATATTTGTGAAAATAAGGCTGCGTTTTCTTAATGATGTAAATAATATTCTTTGGGGTTTTGTGAAAATAAACATCGATGAATGCTTGTTAAAGAAAAATATTATCGGATATCATTTGAATTTCATTCTCTTATGCTAGTGTATTGATAAGAAAAAAAGATGATTTTTCCTCATTATTTCAGGAAAAACGTCAAAATGGTGCTTTAGCACTATTTTATGAAACGAAAATGATTTGAATATCCTCATAATTAAAATAAATGAAACTCATTAATATTTAATTTGCATAATATTTTCAAATAACTTTTAGTAAGTTTGATAATTTCGTACGTAGATAAAATTAATTGGAAGATCGAAATCGCTCTTTTACAAAACTCATATGAGATTCAAAAAGCTAAAAATACACAAACAAACAAACAAAAATAGCACATCCATCATCCATAACACACCCGATTCATACGAAAAAAAGCACTCATTTAAAAACAAAAGATTCGCCCCCTAAATACCTCACAAATTCAAAACGCACGCTCGGAAAAATCCCCTAAGAGGCCGGATTATTTACAACACACCTCATCCCATTGCATAAAAAAAAAAAATACAAAACCACCGAAACAAAATCGCATACAACTTTCACATACACATAAAGAGAAAATCGAGCCTCGTTCACATGCACCATTTCACGTTCTGAACATCACCGGTCGAGTTTCGTTTTTTAATACATTCCGCTCTATAGGATTATTTATACTTATAGAGTAACTTAAAGATTATGAATTTTATAATTGTGAAAAATATTTACAAAATGGGTTATTGCTTTTCGAAGAGCTCTATGAGGATGTATATGTACATTTTTTAGTGATTCATATCAAGGATGCTTTACAGGAGGTTTTGAAAGAATCTTCTATTCAAGTTATTGTTATAAAGTTTGGATATTTTCAATATTATTAAAATTGTATTGTTTGATATTTTTTTAGTTTATGGAACAAAAAGGATATTGATAACTCATATAGTCTGATAATTTGGAGTTTGGGAGTAAGTTAAAGCAATGGGAGTCAAAAGTTTAGGATAAAGAATGATGCGGCGTAGTATTGTCTAATAACGTTTCACTTATCAAAAGAAGGTTGCACTTTATTGGTAATTCTGACTCCTTTCAAGTTTAGATCTGGTTAATTTTAGATAGAATATAAATCTGAATATTTTAGCAATTTTATTTAATCAATTTGAATTTGTTACGATTTATAAGAGCGCAGAAAATAATAGAACCTTGCATAACTAGCTAAACAAAATGTAATAAACGGTCTCTTAGTGAGCGAAATTTTGCATAACAAATAACGAAAATGTAAATACTGTGACGTCATATGCAACATTTATATTTTTTGTCATTCATAAAATATTGTCTCGCATAACGAATGTATCGCATTACGAGTACAACTTAAGCTCGTTATGCAAAGTTTCACTGTATTTCAAGACTTTTTAAACACATAATTGAGCGAAATTGATAACACTGTGACATCATATGCAACATTTATATTTCTCGTCATTCATAAAATATTGTCTCGCATAACGAATGTGTCGCATTACGAGTACAACTTAAGCTCGTTATGCAAAGTTTCACTGTATTTCAAGACTTTTTAAACACATAATTGAGCGAAATTGATAACACTGTGACATCATATGCAACATTTATATTTCTCGTCATTCATAAAATATTGTCTCGCATAACGAATGTCTGGCATTACGAGTACAACTTAAGCTCGTTATGCAAAGTTTCACTGTATTTCAAGACTTTTCAAACATCATTGAGCGAAATAGATAGAGCACATGAGATGGATCACGATAGATGCCGCCCAAAGTGCAAAATAATGCATGTGAACGTGGCCTTACAGTACAGAAGAGATGCGCGGAGGAAGAGCGTCGTTGTGTCGCGGCGATAGCGCAACTGCGACTTTGCTGATTTATGCGTCTCGGGGCCACCTGTCACGCCCGTATAAATCTGTCCGTTTTTATATTCCCCGGTGATGGATAGTCCTCATTATTCGCTCCGTGTTTATTTTATTTTCATTTTCATTTCGGTCGCGTTGTACGGGGGCTGGGGCGTTGTACGAGGGCGAGCTTCCGAGGCGTTCGGCTTTTCCGAAGGAAATTGGAAAGATCGCTTCCGTATTGTGTTGCATAGTATTGATTTTGTATTATATTATTGTGCAAATGTTTCGATTTATATATATAGCTTTAGTTAACTAACCAGAGAGTTAGTTAGTGTGGAACAGAGACGGATTTTTGACAGTTTAAAGTGGAAGGACTCTGATATTTTCAGAGCTAGTAGATTAAATTATAGCGAAAAGAACGTATCTAAAGTTTAAATGAGAATTTGAATTCCATTTTATTAAAAATGTTCGTATGTGATGTTTTGAATATTAATATTTAAATCGTATAACATGCATTTTTAATAATACGTGTGATTAAGGAACATTTCAAATGAAAAATAATGTTTTTTCGAATATTTGATTTATCATGTAATGCGAGATATTGGTTTTTTCGTGCGTATGAATGCGAATTTAAGCACGTTATTATGAAGATTGAGCACGTATTGAAATTTAAAATGCCTATAAAAGGCGAGTGAAATTAGTGGAGAGCATATTCAGTTATTTGCAACTGAACAGTTCAACTGATCGAAAATTCGAAATGGCATTGTCTTCTAAAGCTTGTTTGGGAGTTTTTGTAGTTTTGGTCTTGCAGGTAATATTATATTCCTAATAAAATCATATTTTAATATATAAGCGTATATTTTATTATATTATGATTATTATTTTAGACTATTTTCGTCTGCGGCGCTCCTTGTGAAAGCTGCCAACAGTTGAAATCTGTTCAACCCAAGCAATGCTGTGCTCCTCCTCCACCACCACCTGCCTGTGAATCTGAACCTAAACCATGCTGTGCTGCTCCACCAGCTCCAGTCTGCAGATCTGAACCTAAACAATGCTGTGCTCCTCCACCACCAGCTCCAGTCTGCAGATCAGAGCCAACACAATGCTGTGCTGCTCCACCAGCTCCAGTCTGCAAAGTTGAACCTAAACAATGCTGTGCTGCTCCACCAGCTCCAGTCTGCAAAGCCGAACCTAAACAATGCTGTGCTCCTCCACCACCAGCTCCAATCTGCAGATCAGAACCTAAACAATGCTGTGCTCCTCCACCACCAGCTCCAATCTGCAGATCAGAACCTAAACAATGCTGTGCTGCTCCACCAGCTCCAGTCTGCAGATCAGAACCTAAACAATGCTGTGCTGCTCCACCAGCTCCAGTCTGCAAAGCTGAACCTAAACAATGCTGTGCTGCTCCACCAGCTCCAGTCTGCAAAGCTGAACCTAAACAATGCTGTGCTGCTCCACCAGCTCCAGTCTGCAAAGCTGAGCCTAAACAATGTTGTGCTCCTCCTCCTCCACCACCTGCCTGTAAACCAGAACCCAAATCATGCTGTGCTGCTCCTCCAGCTCCTGTTTACAGATCTGAACCTAAAAAATGCTGTGCTGCTCCATCAGCCCCAGTTTGCAGAACAGAACCTAAACCATGCTGCAATGAACCATCACCATCTTGCGAATCAGCAGAATATTCCTCAAACGTATACGATTCTGATAATTATGATGTGCTATCTTATGAAAACGAACATGCTCACCATTGATATTATTGCCAAACGAATTTGTAAATTATGAATGAATAAATCATTTAATTGAACGCATATATGTATTTTTTAATAATTTTGTATTTTAAAAAATACAATTAAATTACTTACTTTTATGAAATATTACTTCAAAGATTTTTATAACTTCAACTAATGAACTTCTCACAGATCACACTTAAAAACATCAATACATACAAATATTTTGATATTTTTTTCTAAAGAAAGAATTTGAATTGAACTATAAATTAATTCCATTTTTATATTAAAAACTGAATATCCTCGAAGGAAAAAATATAAAAAAGAAAATCCAGTCACGTATAACGCAAAGGTCACTAAGAAAAGCGTCACCTGTCAGCTATTGCGCGTTGCACCAACTCTCCCCCTGTTTCTGTTTTCTTAGAAAAACCTCGTTTTCCCCTTCGCTTGTATCAATCATCGTTACCGATGAAAAATGAGAGCCTTCCGGTGTTGTTTTTCATCTATTTTTTTCTTTTCGATTCCTTGGATGGTCTAACGTGTTCATTGTGATTTATTAACCGATTTTGGATAGAGGTGCCTTATTAGCGTTTCTCGTTATTTCGCCACTGAAAATTTACCCAGATCGATGTTTGACTATTTGTTACCGTTTCTATAATAATAATTAGTTGTTGTGTATATTTAATGAAGAAGAAAGGGCAAATTGGTATCTGTTTCGATATATATGAAAGTAGAGACATAGTCCCTATTCTCATTTTATTTATAAAAATGAATTGTGAAATGTTCTTTTTGCGAACACAATTATGAAATCAAAATTCACAATCGAGCGCCTATTGAATAGCGAAAAAGGGTTATTTTCATTCAAAATACACGAATGTTAAAAAGTTCGTAATTGACATCTGACAGATTCACAAAATCGTTTTATCGAGCATAAAAAATCGAACACTGGAAATTTTTTCGACACTTTACGAGATTTCGTTTCTGCTTCGATTCGTCGAATTAACTTATCGCTTTTTACATATAAAATAAAATTTTCTAAAGAATTTACATGGAAGTTATCGTTTTAATATAATAGAGTTTATTATGCGAATGTCGTTGTGTGAATTTTAATGAACGAACGCCTATAAACTAGCGATAACATTTTGCGCACGTACGATGATTAAATATTACGGTTAAAACGCTTTCAGCAAAATTAACCGAATTTCAATCCGTTAATATTAAATCAAAATCGAATCGGTTCATATTTTTTTTAAATGAACTGATTTAAATTCGATAAAATTTTATAGGCGATTTCGATTTCGTTCAATCAACACAATTTAATTTTACAATGGCGATGGAAAAACGTATTTTTTATCCAGTTTGACGGATGGTGTTTGCGCGAAATTTGATGAACACAAAAGACACTCTCTCGTTCGCATTGGAAAGTATCAATTTTCAATTCTGACGGCAAACAAGCGGGAAAATAAAAATAGGAAACGTGGAGAATGGGAAAAAAAGAAGGAAAACCGCTGTATTTTCAAACGAGTCTCTTGCATGATCCATTTGCTTGTTCATACAAACATCGCGCATACATAAATCTCGCTCGTGTGATTCGATGCGAATTTTCATAAATTTCGAATGTATTTACAATCTTTTTATATTCTCGTTTAGAATAGAATAAAAATAAATGTTTGTGTTGTATGTTATTTATAGACTCCTTAATTTCTAATATTTCGGTAGAGAAACATTCCAGAGTTATTTGAAGCGAGTCTAGAAAAGTTTCTGCATCATTTACAATATTTTATATTTATTTTTTATCATTTGATAGTTTTTAGACTGACTTTTCGGAGTCCATTCAAAACAATGCCATTAAAAAAGTGATGATTCATTTTGAATTTAAAAAAATGACCTGTCAAAAGTAATTTTGTTTATTTATCAGCTTCAATTATAACATTGAAATGTAATTTTGACATATAAACATAAAATTTTACAGCCAAGGAATATCATGAATATCGAATCATATATGTTCACCTTTCATATGTTCGATTAATTTGAACTATTTAGTGACACCTATGTGTGCACTTCTCTACTCTTAGGAGTCTCGTCTTCACTATATAAAGTGAATAATACTAACTATTCAGGGTTATCTGTGTCACTTATGACCGATTAAAATACACGGTGTGTATACAAAAAATTGGGTAGAAATTACCTGTTTAAAAAAAAAGAAAACAATCGATTGAAAAATAAATTATTTAAGACACTATTATAATTTGATAGAGCTTAATTCAAATATCTCACAACGCCAATGATCATCTATAGACTTATGTACATTAAAACGATTCGGAATTCACTCGCACTGAATTTAATGTAATATCGATCTATGTTTACGTATCTGGTGAAACGCTACATCACGGTCACAGCTCATTTTCGAATAGTATTTTTAAATTTTCATCTAAAACGCAGCTTAATGGAGAGCATTCAACGAGCTGATTATATTTACAGATTACACACTACAATCGAAACTACATATAATATTTCGACGATAATACGCTCACAAACGCACAAACAAACCGCGAAACGCAAAAGCGTTCATACGGATTCTTGCGCATGAACGTTCTGTTTGCGGAACAACCCTTCGATGAACGATAACGCCTTGGGGGAAATCCGAAACGATACGTTTTCCTCACGGAGACAGGATCCTGGAAAATGTCTGGAAAATTCATCCAAGTTTGTTCATTAGAACGAGCCGAATCTCGCTTCGGATATTCGAAGAGAAGCGCTTTGTGACGCGACACTTTCGGCGTCGCTCTTTGTGTCTGGATAGAAGCGAGGTTTGGCTCATATTAAATGACAAATGAAAAAGCCGAAGGGTGTAAGTGACTTTGAAGTGATTTTGAGAAAATCGTACTCAAAATCGAGCATATATATTAGGAGGAGGTCGAGTGATTTGATGATATATTAAGGCACACGTTACAAATTCGTTTATATCCTTATATGAGCGTACATAGAAGCGATTCATGTACACAACTCAATTTCGGTGAAAATGTTACTTGTACCCTTAATATTTAAGTGACAGTCGTACCTGCATGTATTAGAAGGTCGAGTGATTTGGTGATATACATATTTAGGCACACGTTTCAAATTAATTTATATCCTTTTGCTACCAAATATATGAGTGAACATAGAAGCGATCCATATACATAACTCAATTTTGGCAAAAATGTCACTTGTACCCTTTGGCTATTTGAGTCGTCGAATGACTTTTGAATTTTTGAGAATGCTATGGTTTTTTATGTATATTTCGAGTTTTAAATAATGAATAATTGCTTTGCAAGTTTATAGTTATAACAGTTATCATTACGCGTTCGTAAAATCAAAGTGTTAAACTATAAAAAAGCACATTTTAACTCACATGAGAGTGACTAACGAGTGAAAATATCGGTCTTAAGATGTTTTAAATTAATTGAAAGATGAATGAAGATATTTTAAATCGAGTTTATAGTGTTTAAATTGGTTTAATTTACTAGCGGAGAAATATAAAGCATATTTGAGTTAAAGGATTTTTTTAAATGAAAAATTGTTATCATAACTATCGCAAAGAAAAGCTTTCCGGTTGAGATGCGGAATTGTGAGCAATAGAAACAGTAATAAAAACGTAATAATTTGCTTAGTTTACGCTCTTGTTATTTTCTGGAGTAAAATTACAATTCGTTTTATGATATTTTATTTGTATTATACAAATTGAGTTAATTAAACGTCTGTGAATAAATATTGAAACGTAACTTTAATTATATTTTTTCAAAAAGGTAAAACAACACAAAATGAACAGTGAAATCGAGTAATATTCATAATATAGATATAATTAATCAAAATATTGTTATCCGGTTTTGATCTGTTAATTTTGGCTATTTTATCAAATATAAATATTTATAAAATATTTAAATAATATTTTATACAAGATTTGAATGAAAATTTTGATAAAGATAGTTCATTTGATTCTTCATACGACTCATTTGAGTTTTACATCAGAATTTGAAAATTAATAACAAGCATCACATTCGTACATCATTTATCGCACATGTCTTCCATTTCAAGTTAAATCATTTCGATTTGTTTTTTAATTTACTTCGCAGAATCTTATTAGAATATTGTATTAGTATTTGTTGAAAAATAGGATATTATTTTTTAAGGTTAGAGTTTAAGTCAAGTATAAATAGTGTGTAATGGATTGATTCAATTTTGAACGAAATTGAAAATCACTATCAACATGAAATTTCACACTGATTTTTTTTTACAAAACGAGCAACAAATCCTCGAAACACCCAAAAACAAAACTCCCTCAATGCATCAAATTAAATTCCCAACCGAAAACAAAACCGCAACCACCTTCCCGCATAAAAAACAACGAACCGCAACCACTTGAACGCAAGTCGCACCCCAAAGTCCAAATTAATTCCGGCACATAATGAGTGTTCATTCAAAACGAGCCGAAGACGTCTGAAAGGCCGAAGAAGAAGAAGTTTGCAGGTAAATTTGAGGGTTGAATTTGCGAATTTCCCTCTTCCTTCAGATGCGCCTTTGTTTGCCCCTGGATCCTTCCTGAGGATGCAGGATAAATTAAATCGACTGGATAGTTCCTCGAGGAGTTCGTCGTCGATGCTTATGATTGTGCTTCATGGTGGAGCTCGATTGGTTTTGTCTAATGGTTTCGATGTAAGTTCGAGTGTTTTAGTGGAAATTTAATTAATTTTCAGGACGTCATTCCTCTGATGATTGATTGTTGAAATTCTTCGAAATAGATGCGGATATGTAATACCTACATGATGTACTACAGAATGTGAGTAGTGTAGTATGTTTGTTTTTATCTTGAAGATGTTTTGACAGTTCATAGTTAGAGGAATGATTGTATTGAGATATTTTTTAGTAAAATATTGGAAAAAATGTAAATTATAGGTCATCAATTGATTTAGTACGTGCGTACGTGTTATGATAGTGAATGTGAAATTTGCATACTATGGATTTTTTAAATAAAGTGCGTGACATAAAGAAATAATTTATTTTATAAACGAAAATTAATTAAAACGGTTAATATTTGATATATCACGTATTTTTGAAGATATCGTTTTTTTTCGTGCTTATGAATGCGAATGTAAGTACGCGTTTATAGAGATTAATCACGTATTAAAATTCAAAATGCCTATAAAAGGCGATTGAAGTTAGTGGTGAGCATATTCAGTCATTTGCAACTGAACAGTTCAATTGATAGAAAATCCGAAATGGCCTTGTCTTCTAAAGCATTCTGGGGAGTCTTCGCAGCTTTGGTCTTACAGGTAACGTGATTGTTTTATTACATTTAAAGTATTCAAGATCATAAATATATACATATGTTTTTATATGATTGTTCCAGACCGTTTACGTCTATGGAGCTCCCTGTGAAAGTTGTCAACAGTTGAAATCTGCTCAACCCAAACAATGTTGCGCTGCTCCTCCACCACCACCAGCCTGCAAGCCAGCACCTAAATCATGCTGTGCTTCTCCTCCAGCTCCAGTCTGCAAATCTGAACCTAAACAATGTTGTGCTCCTCCACCACCACCAGCTTGTGAGCCGGAACCCAAACAATGCTGTGCTGCTCCTTCAGCTCCAGTCTGCAAAGCTGAACCCAAACAATGCTGCGCTCCTCCACCATCACCAGCCTGTAATCCAGAACCCAAACAATGCTGTGCTGCTTCACCAGCTCTAGTCTGCAAAGCTGAACCCAAACAATACTGTGCTGCTCCTCCAGCTCCAGTTTGCAAAGCTGAACCTAAACAATGCTGTGCTGCTCCACCAGCTCCAGTCTGCAAAGCTGAACCCAAACAATGCTGTGCTGCTCCTCCACCACCACCAGCCTGTAAACCAGAACCCAAACCATGTTGTGCTGCTCCACCAGCTCCAGTCTGTAGACCAAAACCCAAATCATGTTGCGCTGCTCCAGTCTATAAACCAGAACCTGAACCATGCTGCAATGAACCATCATCATCTTGCGATTCAGCAAGCTATTCCTCAGTTGCTTACGATTACGACAACTATGATGCCCAATCTCAAGGAAACGAACATGCTCACCACTGATTTATTCTGACAATTTTTTGTACGATGCTCAAATAAATCTTTGCAATGTGATATGATAGTTTATTTCTGAAAGTCTTCCAATATTTAATACTTTGTTTGAAATAAGCTGACTGGGCTTTTTTTTAATCGTTTAATTTTATTCACGTACAAGAAAAAAATCTCAAATTTAAGCATTCATTAATAGCTAGCGATCAATCCGTTTTGGAACGTTACACGGACACACACACTCATATACAGAATAGTGCTATTATATAGTTAGATCATTTTAGTTTCGATATATTTTAAATACAACACACACTATATTCTCAAACATTTCCAAGACCAAAATTCAAATATAAAAAACTCTAACAACCAAATAACGAAACACAACACAAATCAACACATAAAAAAGGAAAACAAGACAATCTAAAAACTCGATTAAAAAATTTCACGAATCATTGAAACGCGGCGGCGACTTTTCCGTGCAATTTCGCGCGGCTTCACCCCCTCACCGTAACGTACCGTACCGTGCCGTGCCGTGCCGTGTTTATGTGTATATTAATTATTTCGCAGAACGCGGTGTGGCAGAATGCACAGTGTGCAAACACACGTTGTGCATATTCCGTGTGCACCGATGCATTTTTGCGGCAAGGAAATATTTAACGCTGTGACGCTCGCCGCAAAATTGCATCGGTCTAAATCCGCTGCGCTGTACACTTTGCTGTAAAATGTGCATTTTTTTTCAATGCTGACATGTGTAATTTCGTTCGTGATTAATCGGTGATTTTAGATTTGATGGGTCGTTTGTTTTTTGGGCGATTGAGGGGGTTTTGTTTGATGGGAGGGAGTCGTTTGAGTTGTTCAGTGCATAATGTGGTTAATTCTACTTTGAAAAAAATGGATTTAGGGTCGGTCTTTTCGCTGTTTTAGGTGACATGCCAAAGAGTTACAGTCAATTCTACTACGATTTGTCAAAAATTCGTATAACAGATACGGATTTTAACAGTTAGAAGTTAAAAGACTGAATGTAACTTTATTGTGAACTCTGCCCTTAAATGTCAATGCACTTGGTATATTCATAACTTTTTACGTGTAAAATATCTTAACTGAACAACAAATATTAACACCGTTAAATGACATAATTTGTTTCGCCACCGAATAATAAATCATTAATTTTAATTAATTTTGCACTCTAATGTGAGATAACCACATCGATAGCTTATTATAAATGAAAATTGTATGCTTATAATTTCGAATAAATGGAATAATGAAGGAAATTTTCAAAAGCACATCATACATGTTTCATCGATTTTCTCGAATTTAAAAAAAATGAGTTGATCAAATTGTGCACTGAGTGGCTTAATTTATGGCGTATAATTTTCATTGGTTTTCACATATTCTGAATTATGCTTATTAATATCTATATTATCATTTGCACGTACATTATGTAACATTTCGAATCATTGACTTTCATTTTTAAAGATTTTCTTATAAATTTCACTCAAACAAATTAGCAATAAAACATCAACAAAAGGTTTGCATTATAAAGTTACATTTCTCTATATCGAAATCAAAAGATTATTCATTCAATCATTTTGAGTTTAAACAAAACTGCACAATCCAACAGATCTTCAGAGACAAATCCATACAAAGCACCACATCGTACATATTTGCGCATAACAATAAATTACACAAATAGCACACAGGTCAACAGCAGAGTGCATATGCACAAAATTTATGTAGGAATCCGCAAAATTCGGTTCGCTGAAACGAACAGCACGTTGACCGCAAACGCGTGCAATAACAACCCCATACACGCTCTGCTATAATGCACCGTATCGAATTAAAGCACTTTCGGACGTTAAACGAATCGAAAACCTAACCCCATTCACGTATTTGTGTAAATGCGGCTCTGTTCGGTGTTGTTGTGCACCCGTTCCTTCGTTTGCGAACCGGGACAAATACGCGCGAGTGATGTGTGGAATGAGTGTAATTTGTGTGGAATGTATTTGTTTGATTCTAAAGCATGTGTTATTTATTAAAACAGGTAATATCTACCCAATTTTTTATATACACACCGTGTATTTTAATCGGTCATAAGTGACACAGATAACCCTGAATAGTTAGTATCATTCACTTCATATATAGTGAAGACGCACTCCTAAGAGTAGAGAAGTGTACACATAGGTGTCACTAAATAGTTCGAATTAATCGAACATATGAAAGGTGTAAGTGATGTGATCATTTGCGGAGCCGTTTCGTAAAGCGTTTAACACTTTTTTTTCGAATCAAATGAATCCAAACATTCGAAAGAAACGACCGTGTCTCCATATCAATTTTTGTCAATTAAAAAAAACGACATTTTGACACTCGCCAAGATAGGACTCGAACTCATGCATCCCAAGTATGCTGAATCGACACGGCATGCACAAACGCTTTATACCGCTGCGCTATCGGCTGGCTATGTTATGTTATGGTTATGTTATCATATGTCGGAATCTAAATGTATAATAGCGCTATTTTGTGTGTGTCCATGCAATGTTCCAAAACTGAGCGAGTGATGTGTGGAATGAGTGTAATTAGTATGGAATGTATTTGTTTGATTTTAAAGCATGTGTTATGTTATTATATGTCGGAATCTAACTATATAATAGCACTATTTTGTGTGTGTGTCCGTGTAATATTCCAAAACTGAGTTGGTACATTCAACGGGTTGATCGCTAGTTACATATATTTATAAAGGTGTTTCATTAATTATAGATGTGTGTAAAATGTTCTATAAATAATGTAGAGTAGTGAAAAACGCATTAATCACATTATGGAAATGTTATTGCTGAGTTTTTTCAACGTAAGGTATTTCGATTTGGGTCAATTTAATGCTGAATGGTTCACGATTTGAATGAAAATTGTAAAGAATGTGAGTCGACAATATTTCGCATTGTGCTAATATTTACGAAAAAATCATGTTCGGCATTAAAAATAAATAAATCAAGCAGATTGTGATCTGCTGTAATTACGTTGTGTGTGCAATAATAATGTATTTACTATTGTCGTGAAACATCGAAGATAAAAACATTATAGATTGCAGAATATAAAATTTATATTAAAACTTGATATGATATAGGAACTTTTCCAGATATACACACAATAATTTAGGAAAGTTTCATTGTGAAAGAAAAAGCAATCGAGGAGACTATAAATCATACATACAATTTTATATAGATAATAATACAGATATCATTTCGGGAACCTGTTCAAAATTATATGAAAGGCTTAAGAGAACACAGCATAGAAACAGAAAAACGTTCATTTTCAAGGAAGGGTGACAAATATGGACACGTGCTTTAATATGGACGAAAAAGTTATTATATAATAACATCAAATTTAGACGATATACTGATTTCGCACGTAATATATGATAGTTATTTAATGTATAAATCAATCATCAATGAATATTAGTCATTGATTTTGTGCATACATAAAACGACTAAAAAGGTCAAGGGGTACGAGTGACTTTGCGGTGATTTCGAGAAAAGCGCGTTCAAAGTTAAACATGTATCTACATTTATTAGGAGGAGGTTGAGTGGTTCGATGAATTATCTCGGCACACGTTCCGAATTCATTTATATCCTTTTGCCACCAAATAAATGAGCATGCATAAAGCGATTCCTGTGTCACTTTCATGCCTTGGCCTTTTCAGTCGTCACATGTAATCAATGATATTGATTTAATACACAAATCAATCACCAATGAATATTAGTCATTGATTACATGCAAAATTTACAGATGGTCTAAATTCGGCGCATATATTATATGTCGCCTTACACTACATAAATTTATTCTTAACTATCGTTAAATTATTTAATAACTGAAAATTATATAATTATACATTATATTATGAAATCCTAAATGGTTTATCCAACTCGGAGAAAAACAATTAAAATGAAGGAACGAGCCCGTTCAAAGTTCATCGATTGACCGCTATCCGTGGCGGAATCAGAACGCATTAGCCTCGACTCTGTCTCCGGCCAAATCGGATTAAGTCCCTGGATGCTGAACATAATCAACTTCCCCCGTGGGTAAATTAAATTAATTTCCCGAACCTTCTCGTCCTTTCGCCGAAGCAAGTTTCGGCGCACAATCACCATAATAAAGGTCTCCGAATTTGCACCCCCTACTCCTCGGATGTTGTCGTCGTCTTCGGAGGCGAACATGGGTAAATAAATATTTATGCGTATGGAAATATGATGGTGTTTGACTTGTCGGTGGTTTTGGATCGAAGTAAAGGCGTTGTGATGGATGGTGATCTGTTTGGATGTGTATAAATGTCTTAGGATGTTAGAGTTGATTGTAAATCTCAAGAGAATTTCGATTGTGAAATGGTATTAATTGATATTTTTGTTTTTTTCTGTGTCTATGTTGAACCGTTTATTAGATTTGGATCAAGTTTTTCAGAGTTGTACACATCTGGGGAAGTTTTTGTACCATCATAATCATTAGCTAACAATTCAATTAGGAAAAAATCAGTAGGTACAATGATTCAAAGATCTGATGCTATGCTATTTTATCATGAAAAATGATCAAAGGAAATAATCTAAAAATGTTGTTGCTCAACAAACAAATAATAGGCCATATTAACTTACACCATGTACATATAGCCAATTATATGCACTCATTGCGAGTTTATATAGACATATACATTTAGAAAACTTACTTTTGTTGACCTTATTGTAAGTTGTCTAGATACATCAAACGAATAGATATTAGACTATTAGAATAACGAACGGAATACTGTGAACATTTCAAGAATGAAAATCGAGAAGCCAATTGGCGCAAGTATAATAAATATTATTACTGAAAATATACTTAACTTAAGAACTCAATTCCATTGATTTGAATATATTGTACGTAGTATCCTTTGGTTTATATGCAATAGACATTACAAATTCAAATTTAAATTAGATTTATTTGTTTTACATTTTTATGAAAAATGCTATACATACAACAATTCACAATTAGCTTGAAGTCTTTAGTCTCGAGCAACTCAAGATTGTTGCTACTTATGTTTGTACACAAATTTTAATAAACGAATACAAACTCTAGAACACAGATAAAATCAAATTTAATAAGACGAAATTCATCTTGCGGACTAGACGAGAAAATATGCAGAGTTAGAACGAAAAGGAAAAAAATGTGGAGAAATTCGTTTACGCCAGATAAACGAATATCTTTGTCTCGAGTGTTTCTTGGAGCTTGCTAATTGTTCGTAACGGGGTTGAGCGTAATTATCAAGATGGATGTTGCGACTTGTATTGTACTTCTCCTTGTCGAGGGTGGGTTTAAATAATTGTAAAACGAGGGCAGTTAACTACACTTGTATAAAAGCTTTAAATCTTAGGATTATGCCTCATCGGACGAATGCGCTCATCATTGTTTTATGAGTCAATTCTGTTGATTAGTTTTATGTTAATTGCTATGTGTAATAGCATAAGCTTGAAAAAATATATTTAGGGCCTATTTTCAAGTCTTTGTTCGAAGTATATGATCATATCTAAATGTATTTTTGCTATTTGTGAAGTAGACTGTCGATGGGTAAGAAAATATAATGATTGGTCTAATTTTAAGTAAAGTAAGGTCAGTTTTTTTTGTTTTTCATATAAGATAAGATCAGGTTAGTTAAAATGACGTGCGATGATTTACTTAGTAAGTTGGGGAGAGTGGGGCTGGATGTTCTGGGGGTAAGTTGTTCCGAAGTTGTTTAGTTGCTTAAGAAATTAAAATTATTGCCAAACTTATGCAATATCTGATGCTTTTATTATGCTTTTCACGTGGTATTACCATCTCTGCTTTTTTCACAAAATTATTCCTTTCAAAACAACTTACCCCCGGAACTTCCAGAAACATTTTTTCCTATGCATTTTTTTCATTTGAATCTGACAATTAAAATTATTAGTAACTTCAAACTAATTACTAGTTGACGATCGAAAAGTAGCCCTAAATTACATTGATAAAAAAATAAATATTGAAAAATAACAATCATAAACGAGAAAAATTGATTTCACATACATTTTCGCAACATTCACAGTCGACCGACTTCGAATCGAACGTTGACATCGTAAAACACGCCATAGATTCACACACGTACGCTTCATATAATACACATCACATATCTGTATTTTTTCAGCGTTTTCAGAAACAAAAACATTCCCGTTTTCTGATCCATTGGTTCGTGAACTGTGAATTAATGCGCTCATATGCGAAACAATGTACGACAGCACTTTACGCTCACGCGATCATCGGATTATGCGTGGATGATGATGGATCGACTATGACGAGAGAATTGAATTTGTGAAAAAAGCATGTGAGGAAAAAATGGTGTGAGCCTCGTTATGGATGAATGTAACGAATTTGGAGTGTTTGGTGTTTTTTTACATTTTTTTCTATCGTTATTGAACGTAATTGTAAGTATGATAAAGATTAATTAGATCCTAGAAAGATAGTTTGATTGTGTGTGGCTATTTTTAAGCAGATCTTTTAGTATTTTTTTTGAGATATTTAATGATATTTTTTGATTTTGTAAAGCATGCTATCGGAAAATGTAATATATAGGCATTGGAGTGTAGGGAGACTTGATCTCTTCTTCTGATTTTTACCTCTCCTTTCCTTTTTGATTTTATTTTAATATCGGTTTAGTAAATCAAATTTTGTTCTTAGTGTATTGAAACTATTTTTTAATACGATTTTTCATAAATTAGTTAAAAGTTAAATAAAAAAAAGAAGGATCAAGTCTCTCCACACTCCCCTATATTATACGAGTTTGTACCAAATATTCAACAAACTTTTTTTTCTCAATTTATTGATTCAGAAATAATGTTTGTGTAATTATTTATTAGATAATTAAATATTAAAATAAAATGAAATGTATCATATGAATTTTCATTATATTTTATACATCGGAAGAATATAAGGTGTATTCAAATAAAGTATCAATGTATCGAAACAAATTTATTGGAAAATGAAACTGTATCTAAAACGTGAAACCTTACACATTTGTTTATCAACATTCTAACTCGAAACAAACAAAATATCATATTGCAAACAAACTCGAATCGATATCTAATTTTATCTCAATCAAACAACGGAAACTCCAATCTGAGAAAATAGATACATTCCGTTTATAGCCATCCGAAGTTCCATCAACTCGAAACTTCGCAACACGAATTCTATATGAGAACCATAGAAGCCAAAAGGTATAAATATACACAAATGTATTGAAAAAAAAAAATTGAAAATCTATTATAATTAAAAGAAAATTGTTAGGTGATATGTTGATTTATTTATTCAGAGATAATTTCTTTATTCGACTCAAAGAATATGAGTAGAAATGTATAAAGAGCATTTTACCTACGAAAATGCAATGATTTGGGTTTTATACATTGATTTTGATTTAAAAGATAGGCAGAATATGTTGAATTTCAATCCTAAAATCATTAAAGTTTACGAAAATAAATGAAAATCATTTTCTAGGCGTATGAATTGACTTGCGGATAAGAAAATTCGATTTTACCTGAAAATGTTACGTTATTTTCACAGTGAAAATTCATCTGACTGCTATTATGTATGTATCAAATGACATTCATTTGAAATCTATTTGGTAGAAATTAACTGAAGATAGTCAGATTTGAAATGTGAAGTTTCCATTCGACCTATTACCAATAAGACCGCCATTTTGAACATTCAAAAATATCCTTCAATTCTTTTTTTATCATGTACACTTATACCACATGGCTTCTAAGGAATTCATACACAAATTCGGCATAAACTTTGGTATAAAATCGAGAGCTGACTTTGCTCAGTTCGGTCACGATATGCGACTTTCGAAAGTCGGCGTTAAGCGGCAAAGCACACGTGCATACGTATGTGGGTGCGTGGCCGAAGATAAACATAAGGGGAGCTCGCTCTTCGGGGCTTTAAGCGTTCGTTTCCGCGGATTTAATACGAAAGTTTCATAATAAAGGTGAATTTATGGCGGGGCACGCGGCTGTTACCTGCCCGGGCTCGTGAAAATGGTGAAAATCGAGAAAATCCCCGGAAAATCCTCGCCGACGATGACCGACACTTCGGGGAGTTGAGCAGATAGCCGCTACGTGGATGTATTTATTGCCGAATGATAGAGGAAGTTTTTTTATTTTGGTGTTGAAAGAATCGATAGTTTGAGTGTAGAAAGATTGTATTACTTATATATTTTTATTTCATTTAAATTGTTATCAATATTCCAATAAGACAGTAGCTAATTCTAAGAACATTAGGGTTCGTCCGCATGACAGGCGTTTTACGCGCTTTTTAATAGGGAGCTTTGAGTGATCGGCAATCAACCTTGACCTTTAGTAGTTTGACGTTTGACGTTTGAAATGCACGTAAGACTAATATCATGTGGTCAGGTCCTTAGTTAGTGACAAAGATTAGTTAATACTAATAACTATCAAATTTTATTGAGAAAAAAATGTTTACATACTACTAAGTAGCTTAAAAAATGATTGAAAGATTGGGTATCAACATGAAAGTATCCATTTCATTTTGAAATAATGAAATCTAAATGAAATTTTGAATAATGAAAATGAATCTTTGAATTCTATTCATTAGGAAAAATATTATTCAGATGCAAAAAAATATGTTGAGTAATAAATGTACTTAAACATGTCCAAAGTTGAATAAAAAAAAATTGTTCATTTTCAATTCATTTAACATAAAACATAAGAATTCGAACATTTTTATTGTGCTTTTCTTTACAGTTACTTGAGATAATTTTTCCTTAATTAGCTATTTTTTTATGTTAAATTAATTTAATATTATCTTTTGGTATAATTTTAATTGAATTATTGAATATTCACCTGAGATCGATAAACCTATGCTATTTACATGAAATCAAGTTGTCAGACGTTGTGCTTGCTAATTACGTTAAGACGTCGACGTATGTAAATCACAGTTTGCTTAACGAGTTAAATACGTCACGAATTGCACTGTGAACACGCAGAAGCTTAATATATCATATAATAATATAATATATTAATTTTAAATGTATTATTTTGTACAAAAGCTTAATTTCTTAAGCTTAAATGCTATCTTTGTTTCGAGGAAACTAACCGATTCGAAACGCACGCCAATTGTCAATCTGTCTAACCTCAATGGATAGTTACGATTCAGAATATGTTTGGATTGTGAATGTATATGTACAGTGTGTTTCAAATTTATGTGATGCATATTTGATTTATTTAAATTGTTGCGATATTTCATTTTGATTTAAGCGTTTCATTGTGAGTTTGATGAGATGCGTTTACAATTCTGTATCAGGGGTGAATTTGAAAGAAGAGAAAAATGAGAATAATTTGTACAAATTATTTTAATTATCGGCGTCTATTGTATTATGAATTTAATTATTTAATAATAGACGCAAGAAAAAGGGATTCAAGTAATTCAAAAAACAGACAATGGGAAAAATGTATAAACCGTGGTACCTGTTTTAACATTCACAATTTATAAATTATTAGAAATGACTTTTGATGTAAAAAAATGTCTGCTATAGCATCATTTCTAATTGACATTTTCATTTTCTTATATTAATCATACTAATCATACAAAAACCTAAGACCATTTGAACAAACGCTACAATCATATCTGTTGGAGCAGGGTAACAAATTACCCAATTTCACTTGTTTAAATATGATAAAAATATTTGAAAAATGGAAAATAATATTTTTAGATTCTATTTAGTTTTATCTAAAGATATTTTAGGACAGGATGTATTTGCTGTATACTGATTTTGTGCATTCTCGTGAGAGTAGTCGATAAGCCAACGATGTTTGGTCCGGTGCTCGACCTGTAAAGCCTCAACGGATTATCCGGTACATACACATACCTAAAAACTTTTCGTTTTTGAAAATGTGTTTTATAATTTGAAAGCGACTCGTTTTTTTGCCATATTTTCGTTTTGCTTCCATATTTACATAGCCCAATTTAAAATTTTAGTTTTATAATTAATGCACACCCTCTCCGGCGAACGTTCGCAAAGTCGTTTCGTTTGTAAAAGTTTTGATTCAGTTCTTTTTTTTTATGAACCGAAACATAAAAGAGAATTCCCAGTTGGGGTAGTTGGAAAATATTTAAAATATAGCTCAATAGATACATATATTTATTGGAAGTCTGATGATTCATTCCTATAATGAAATCTACCCAGATATGGGATTTCTAAGTTAAATTGATTATGGCAAGTCATTTCATGGATGAATTTTTTGGCCATTTTTTCACGAATTAAAATGATTTTGGGATTGATAATGATCATAATCATTTTTTTGAAACATTTAGATTCAATCGTTCAATTGAATAATAAATGTAACACTTTGTTAAATAAGTAAACATAATATGATTGGATTATTGAGACTATAAGAGTATCAATCTCAAAGCAGTCTGTATTAGCGGATGGAGAAATTTTCACTCATAGATATCAACATTAAATATTGATTTTTTATTAAAAAATATAAATCACGAGCAATATGTTCGTTAAAAATATCAACGCGTGCTTGGTGAAAATAAAATTTTTGTATGTTAAAGAAACAGTATCACTCATCATTGACAAAAACAACACTCTCATAGCCAAAGTGTCAAACTATACTATGTTTTATTGGACACACAAACAAAATTAGGTTATTGTTATATGAAGACTAAAAAGGCCAAGGGGTACAAGTGACATTTTTACCGAAATTGAATTATGTACAGGAATCGATTTGATGTACGCTCATATATTTGGTTGCAAAAGGATATAAACGAACTTGGAACGCGCACCGAGATACATCATCAAATCACTCGACCTCTTCCTAATACACGTAGGTAAATGTTCAACTTCGAGCGCTATTTTCTCGAAATCACCGGAGGTCACCTGTACCACTTGGCCTTTTCAGTCGTCATATAAGATTTCGATATTTATGAAAAAAAAAAACTTTGAAAAGAAGAACTTTTAGCAAAGCCCACTGACCCGTGGAGCCACCTAGCGGCCACCGTCATCAGCACCGGCAATCGTTTTCCGTTTCCGCGAACGAAAATCCGTTTACGACGCAATTTCCCGCCGATAATTACATTCAATTAAGCCCTAGCGGGACACAGGCCTCGATATCTGTCTACGGCAGGTTCCCGGGACAATCCCGGGACACGGAGCCGCTCCGATAACGGGACGAGACTTATGGATGTTGTGATTGATGTGCTATGTCCCATTGTCGCTATGTCGGATTGTTAATGTCGATTTGCTTTCGAGATATACGTAGATGCTTTCAAATTCGACGTCTTGAGTGTAATTTAGAATGAATTAATATCGAGGAAAGGATTTAAATATGGAATGTCATATAAATTTTTAGTTATTGGAAAATAATTATCATTTTTCTGAATTGTATTTAGTTCGAAAATACTAAAATATGAGATATATAGAAAAGCTATCACCAAAAAATAAATGTTGTATAAACAGTTTCACTGATTTCGATGAAAATTTGTACAAGTGTATTGGAAGTATAGACACGAAATAATTGTTTCAAAGGAAAATGCACATCTCTAGTTATCGTATGTCAATGTTTGGTATGTATACATTTAGACACTAAAAATTTAGGTTTTTTTACATGATTTGCTCAACGTAAAAATATATAAATTGTTATCTTTTCCATTATAAAATGTGTAAAATTGCTAGTAGTGCTAAAATTATTTAAAAAGAACGAAAATTGTTTCAATTCTTAATATTTTTTTGACTGAATGTCAAACTACAGATTTTTTCTAAATTAAACAATATAATTATTATTGATTGAATTTATGCGAAATCAACAATCGATGGCAAGTTTCACTTACAAAATTAATAATGATCTATAATAAATATTCCACATTTATCCCTTCCTCTATAATGAATCAAATAATATTCATAGCATTTTATATACATATATGCATAAATCAAATCACTTTAGGAACACTCGAATTAATGTAATTGGCGAACCTTTGCGAGAGCAGCTCGTTTGATCTCATATATGTAAAAGGCTTTGCAGTAATATGTTTGCTTAGATTATTCAAACAAGTTTACTTTAGATGCGCTCGAAGCTTTCGTTCTATTTCACATCAGCGCACGATTCGAAATTTTGCATAAGCTGGAGCTTTTGCAGCTTAAAAAATTCGATAATGGATGTTCTATTATAGTTATGCTTAAAATCAATACTTGAGAAAACAGTTTTTTATACATCATCGAAGCGAAGTTTGAATAAAATGTTTTTATATGCAAAAGAGAGACTTGTGAGTAGAGCTGTCCGAAGTTGCTCTAATTGCATTGATAATTATTCTTCACTCATTTGCAGTCGTAATAAAGTTCGTCTTTGAAAGCTTTACGCGCAATGAAATTAATTTGAAAAGAATACGAGCTTTATGATATTTTTAACGACTTTTCATTCCCGGGACATCTATAATATTTCGTTTCGACAAAATCTCACTGTACATATTGTTATTGTATACGATTATCTTTTGAATCGTTTTGAATACGTCTCTGATTGTGTTACCCTCTCGCAAATCCAATGGAAAACGAAGAATTATTCGAGGGTTTCCAATCTGGCTAAAACCAAATTTGTCCATTTTCTAAAAGCTGGAAATCAGCTTAATTTATTCGGTTAATCAACTTTTTGAAATATCATATTTTTTTCATTCGAAACTATCAATTGTGCCTTCATTTATGGTAATAGCGTTGTATTCACTATAATATATTCTAAAAACCGGTTATTTTTGCCGGTTTTTCGGAAGCCCTATATTATAATATTCCCATGAAGCGTCAAGCTTTGAGATTTCGCAACAAATTAAGCTCCTCGTATTACTTCAGAGCTTGATAAGGTTAATTTGCTTTGGTGCTGCGCTGCACTAAATGGGCACGCTTTCTATTCGAACATTTTGTATTCGATTCACTGAATAATAATTCGAATAACGCATTTACACTCGAAACGCATACAAACTAAACTCGATTCAACACGTTGATTTATACAGAGGCGCACTAATCAATAACGAAGCTCGTAATTAATGTGCTAACAATACGTGAATGATAGATCATTTTACGAATGGAATAATATAAACATTTCAGACATATACTGTAAATGACTAAAAATATTATTGAATGACTGATTAGTATTAACATGGATGTAAATAACTTAAATGTATCAAATAATAGAATATTTTCTACATATTTTAAATCTTCTAAGTTGAGCGTTAAGTTAACACTTTTTTCGCAAATCAAATGTATCAAATATTTGAAAGAAACTATCGAATATCAATATCTATTGAAAAACACGACATGATTCTTGCTAGGATCTGACAAAAATTGAATCCAGCATAACGAGTATGCTAAAACGACATGGCATGCACAGACGTTTTGTAAAATTAGATTGCAAAATGGATCAAATTTTAGAACAATTCGATCGAGCCATTATCTATAATAATTGAGAAAAATATATGTGGTTCTCGTTATGATCTGTTTGGAATCGAACCCAGCATAATGAGGACTATGAAATCCGACGTAGAATACACAAACGACTTATGCTAATTTTAATGAAGATAATTTTATGTAAAAATATGAAATTTTATAGCATTTCGAATCCGATCTTTTCGATTCGAAGTCTATTTCAGGGGTCCGTGCACTCATCGGCCGGAGGCGCAATTAACGGCCGTTAACGAGAAAACTTTTCGCCAATTATGGAGGCTTAGTACATTCTCGATAGTACATAGCTTAGTACATTTTAGATAGTTTCTAGAAATGATTTTTGACATGGGAAATAACCGCAAGGCTTCGTTCGTACAGGTGAATCTGTTCACTACTAACACCACCGACTATCTGTTGTCTCGCTACTAACAAGCAGAGCACCAGACACGCTAGGGTTGTCTCGAAAGTTAAGCTAGCTTATTTCGAGTTATAGTGTCGGTAGTTGTAGGTTCGTTTGCTATTGAGATTTTTCACGTCTGGTGTAAGATTGATGATGTGTCTGGTGATTTTATTCGAAAGTTTCGCCAAGTGTTTGAGCTTAATCGAATTCTAGTTTGAGGTGCTTTTTTAAAATAGTTTTAAGTTCGTTAATTTTAATCGAATCAATTTGAGAATTTTTAAAGAGTTTATTATAGTTGAGTTGATTGGACTAATTTAGATGAATCTCTCATTTATTCGAGTTCTTTATGTGATTTAATCAGAATTTTATGAAGATTCAAAAGTGGCATATTTAAGCTTATAGAATGAACTCTAGTGACAACAATATTTTCGTATGATCTGACAAATTTAACGATTTTATAGATTTTCACAAGAATATGCGACATACAAATTATCAAGCGAAAATCATATTCACTGTAACAAATAGAAAAATGGAGTGGTTTTACTAAATGCATAATTTTTTAAGTCTCAACTAAATTTGAAATCATCGATATTTTGATACTATTGCATTTATTAGTCTCGAAAATATATATTTTGATGTAAAAATTATATTTTATGTCATATAGAAGCTGAGATATAAACAAAATAGATTTTATTCATTTATTTTTGAAAGTTTGAAATTGTGACCTTATAAATATCAGATCAAATAGAATCAATACTTTTCTTAATTCTTAAACTGTAAACTTTCTAAAAACATACAATTTTATACATCCACGAAAACTTGAAAGAAAGATTCACTACAAACCCGTCCAATAACTAAAAACACAATTTCAAAACCGTTTAATTAAAACAAATCAACTCACACAAAACATTCAATCATATTATTTAACTAATCTAATACAATCAGCAAAACATGCAATCGAGCAATTTCTACACATCGCCCCAACTCAAAAGCGCTTCCGTCCAATTACCTATGTACATGAATAACAATCGGACAAACCGTTCGATCGAAAGACCACTTTTCCACTTCCTTCCGGAAAATTCAGCCCGACTTACAGACGACCCTCGTGTTGAACGTCATTAGCAATGCATCTAATTCTGTATCTTGTTCCCCATTCATGGACACGAGGGGAACCCAACAAAGGAAAAGTCTGGCGCAACGAACTCGCCATGGTGAGGAAAAGCGTTCCATGAGTTTTCCCGGAGTACGGCGAATCGAGGGTTTTACGGTGTGTTCGATAATTAGTTTTTGAATTTTGAAAAATCTATTGTTTTTGTGAAGCGTGTTGGTGGTTCGATTTTTGTTTGTCGGGTGTAATTTATTTTTGGTTTTCATTAAAGGTTTGATAATGTGTTCGAGTGTACGTGCTTTGAAAAAATTTTAAGTACGAGCTTTATGTTTTTCAAAGTACACGTACAAAGTTGCGAGTTTTTTATTATTTGATATAAAATTTTCTAAAGATCTCAAATAATTAATAGAAAATACGTAGTTTTAACCTTTTATTTTATGATTTTCATCTTCTAAACAAATGAATCAATTTTCGAAATCATTGATATATAAATTAATAATAAATTATTTGAGAGAATGGTCACATTTGTTTTTGCGACAATTAATTTCTCATTTTTGTTTTATGCCACTAATTTCCTTTAGTAAAATATTGTTCCAAACGGAATTAAGCTGATTCAACTTGGTGCTCTCAATTGAAAACAATTTAACGTTTTAATTTTAAAATTTGAAGGAATGTGTCCCAGAAGATCAAATATCCTCATCCATCGCTATATTTTTTTAATGAATCAACACTAAAATTATATTAAAATTCATAGAATGTATCTACAAATGCTTTAAAAGATCTCGTTTCAAAAAAAAAAAAACGGTTATTTCGATGGAATCTAAAGATTAATTCTATGCATTATATTGTAATGTGTATTAGAACTGTAGTATTAATTATAAATATTGAAAAATATATATCATATTCAATCTATTTATATCATTTAAACGAATTCACATCTCCTCAACATAAATTCGTGTTCAAATTTATTTTATTCACAACGATAAAAGGACACGAGCTCAAAGGAGGCGACTCGCGACTGGCAACTAGCGCACATCACTAACATTACACTAACATCAGACATGCAAAATAAATTAGACAACATATTCAACATTCGAAATTACCGAGTCGACGTATCCTAATATATCAAACGGCACACACGAGAGCCTCTGTAAAATTCAGCGATAATTAAATATTTCACGAAGCCCATGCAAACACGAGTCCGACTCGAAACGCTTAACCTTCGCGCAAAAAGCCCAAGTTACACGGGCTATCTTTCTTTTGATGCAAAAATGGCCCCTGGCCCTGACAGCCTTTGTGAATGAACAATGGACGCAACGGTGACTCCACAACTACCGGGTGTAGTGGAAGTATAATGTAAGGCGAGACCACATTTTCCACATGTGTATTATACGTGCTCATAGTAAGGTATAAAGCTGGTATGAAATTGGGAATTTTCTGTGTGAAGAGTTCGTATGAGAAATGTATCGAAAATTCAGTTTAAATCGATGGAAGTTTGAAAAAATCGAATGGTGTTTCAATTGAATTGATAGGAATTTAATTTTAGAAAATTTTATGTATTAAAATTGACAACTGAAGTGGCTTAAAGGTACAATTTATATGGTGGCTCCATATGACGACTGAATTTCACAATGGGTACAGCTGACTTTTTTTATCGATATTGAGTTAAATATAGAAAATTATTCTATAAATTATACAGAACCATTTTCTGGACTTAAATTAATTTCAATAAAAAAGGTCACCATTGCTCTTTGTGAAATTCAGTCGTCATATAAGATCTACTCTTTGGACATTTCGGTTGACAATTATAATGTTTGTATTCATATATTACTATACTGATAAAAATATAAAATATACTAACGTTATAAAAATGATGTGAAGATTTCAATATATTCGTTACTTTTCTGTAACTTTTCGCATCACTGAGATATGCTCATAATATTGTAAAAGCTTACATTCTTATGAATATTCTTAAAATTTAATCTTGTTTTTTGAATGTGTTTATTTTTGCACATAGGTGGTGAAAATTATATAAGAAAAGATTTTCGTTCATGAGATTTCTATAGAATTCTAAATATTCTCTTAGGAAGAATCTTTTCTGCAAACTTTTCCCTTGAGAAAAATTACCGTTTCTATAATCTATTCTCCCTCTTTCATAAGAGAAAATATCCTTTTTAAACGGCTAAAATTTTTCTATTCGCGTTATATTTTCAATAAATATCTATCTAACTTATCTTTTAAATGATAACAAATGAATCAAAACTTTCGGAAAGGGCAGATCTTGTAAATAATGTAAAGAATATGTGGCCTTTTAAAATGCCACGATATCCAATAAGTTTGTATATCTACTGATTTCAAATAAAGAACTAGATTCATTTAAATATTACATTGATATCCATATTCAAAAATTTTGAAGCATAATAAATAAACGAATTCACTATTTCGAAAACAGCTCATTTATTGCGACTGCAGACTTCATAAAAAGAATAACAGAGAAAAACGATTCGAAAATCCGTTCGAGAAACGAATCAATCTGTTTAGAAAGATTCTCAAAATTCCTGGCATATTTCATGAAAATAGGTATATTTTAGAGATTATACAGGATTTATTCTTAATATCCCTGTATGTCACTATCCTGTTGTCATTTTCGTGACATTGTCGACTTGCAGTATGTCGAATCCTGGATGAAATGTTGTGGCGGTTTATAATTACCGTATTCGCAACACTGTCGCATCGTGGTTAGGTTAATTACATATGTCATAATGTGTGCACGTAATGTCATATAATATGTACATATATGTCTGGATTTATCATATGTATGTAGCTATTCGAGTGTATATTCGCTTATATACGAATGTACGCGGTGAATAGTAATTTTGCAAAACTGATTATTCGCGCGAAATTGCATTGTCGCGCTAAACGAATTTATTGTGGTACACAAATATATATTTTTTTAAATACATACTAATTGAAAGTAGATGCTTTTTATGAATATGATTTTCAGAATCGCTTTTGTGCCAAGTTGCAAATGCGAAAGTTACCTCTGTGTAAAATTCCCGAGATGAACAATGAAAAATGTCTCCGTGCAGCTGCAAAGACAAAACGTATCTCTTTTAATAGTTCAATTCGAAACGAAAAGCTCGCAAAATTTTCGAAACGAGCTCAAGTACACAAAGCCGACTCGAGAATAAAATTTCAACAGAATTAGAAGCAAACGAGAGTGCCGTGCGATATTAAAATTTCCAACCGTAAAACGCCATATCGGAATAGTTGTAATAAAGCGCGACATTGTCTCCGACAAAAATATAACAGCTTTGACTTGGAATGGCACAATGTCAAAGTCTACTTGAACCGTAACACGATTCCGATAGTTGACAGTTGTCTTGAGTTTGGCGCACAAATGTTGAGCCGAAGCCGATTTGGTTAAAATAGCCTTAAGGCGAATCCATACATGTTCTTAAAACCATTTTCTTCCATTTATTGTTGATTCAAATAGATCTGTTTATTAAAAAAAATCTATTTGAATCTCTATTAGAACAGAATTGGGTAGCTGAATAATTTAGAGAAATGCAGTAGTGGAATTATTTGTGGTCACTTTATATGTATACACATACATCGTAAGAAACATGCTGTTATACTGCATTATATTATGAAAAGTTCTGTAGAACGTCTCATTTTAAGATTATTTAATAAAAAAAATATAGATATACAAGTATATTGCAATAAAATTTCGGATACAATTAGTTATCAACTTTTGTTGAGATGGTTTATGAGAGCTATACTTTTCATTTTTATTAGATTCTGGTTAGAAGCTTATTGCTTTTCTCGATTTAGGAATCAAATCTAGAGCAAGAAAGGCAATAGAATTCCTAATGAGAATGGGAATCGTATTTCCTCATCATAATCTAAATCTTTGGTATGTGGTTAGATCGCCTTTTGTGAAAAAAAATTTTTTAGAATGAGAAATTTTCTAAAATTATATAAAAAATAAAACCTTAAAGACTAGTTTACACGACCAAACTAAAACCATAACCAAGAAATATAAATATACTTATAAGAGACATATGGAAACCTATAGAAATCCGACTCACGGTTAGTCTCGAATTAAGCTAGTAAAAATTTTCAGATTCAAGATAAGTTCTTTGAAAAAAATAAAATAAAAAATCTTTAGACAAACTTAACTAAATAAAAAAAAATATTTTCTATATTAAATAAGTGATGTATGGAGCTAGGAGCATGACTTATTTCAAGATTGAAATATTCATGTGAACGCACCCCAACATCGGCTAATCGCCGAAACGGTTTAGACGCGGGCACGTGCGCACCTGACACACGTGTCTGGCATGGTGAGCTATAATGTAATATGACGTATAATATAATGTAATATTCGACTTGTGTCGTTTGGGCTGAAGGGCGTGTCTGAAATTCGCCAAATTCTCCGATACCGCCTTCTGACTCCGGACGGACTTAATTGAGACGTTCGGAGCTAAATGCGACTAGCTACACTAATAAGGCAAGTCTCTTATGTGGTACTCGTTGTATTCGATTAAAAATTTGTAGAATTTTAGTGTAGATAGATATAAAATAGTTGTGAAGAATGAAAATGTAACTCTTAGTACTTTTTCAGTAAACACAGGTTAATGTTTTTATATTTGTTCGGTGCATTGAATAAACGATGTTCTATTTGAAATTTTTTACATTTGTTCAATGTGAAGAGATTTTGTTAATTTTATCCCACTGATGATATTTTGTCAAAATATTTCATATAAAACAATATTCTTGTTAATGCACCTAACTAATATATCAAACTTTGACATACCATAGCTAAAAAACTATTAAAAATCGCATTTTCGTTCTTCACAACTATTTCATGTCTAATTTCCACAATTTTTCATTGAAATAGGCGAAGAATACTTTGGAACTTCTCCTTGTAAGTCAAGAAAAATAACCAAACGTATTTGATGAGTTTTTCACAATTCATTTAATTTCCTTCATTATTAAATTTATTAGAAATTATAACACATGAATTTCGATTATAATAAGCTACGGATGTGATCAATTTACCTTATAATACAGAATTAATTAAAATAACATCCTAAATAAACGATTTATTATCTAGCATCCAAAAATTGTTTATCATTTAATGAAATTCATTCTTTATTATTCAAGAAATATATTTCACACACAGAAAGTCATGACTATATCAAGTGCATTAACATTTAAATCAATTTTTTCTCAAATAGTGGAGTTAGTTATGTTCAGCTCTAAAAGGCTCAACTGTCCCTCAAGGAGGGGTGGTATTATGGTTACTCATGGTACAATGTATGGTGTGTATTCTTATGGGTTTATCTTTGGGTGGACGTGTGAAACGTCGCCTACAAAGAGGACGATGTCCTCTTGCCGAAGATGACAAAGGGCGATTAAGCGGCGCCTTTGTTCCTACACTTTGGTCATGCGACGGTGACACGTGTTTAATTATCACAATAATGAGAGATCGCTTTTTTATACTTTGGTGTTGGATATAGGAATTATTATTATAATATAAGGTTATTATATTCAGGTATAAATATAATATGTAGAACATTAAATACGGGTGGTATTTGCAGATCCAGAAGATTATGTATGCAGTTGGACTAGAGATTTGATGTGATCAGCATTTGCTTAATTAGAAATTATTGCATTTTTTGCTATTTAGTTCGTGTCTAAAGCGTGAAAAACAATATTTTCTAGCTAGAAAAGAAAAGTGTCCCCTTTGAAGTAGAAATGTACATCTATGAGTGGAATGGTTTTCGTATCCAGCTATATTCTTGCTAGAAATCATCGACTCTTTCATTCTAGATGAAAATACTATAAAATAGAGTTATTAATTAGACAAAAAGCTATCCTTGTGCAAGTCAGTCTATATCTAGATTCAATAGAAGAAGAATCAAACATAAAATTATCACCTAAGAGAAAAAGCAACCACGAGAATTAAACCTGATTTTTTAATCAGAAGTGAACCTGATCAATACGTAAATCTCACTATAAATTAATGTAAATCGAATATGATTATCTGAATATTCTATTTAAAAAACTATTTCTCGAAAGATTAAAAAAGAAAGCGATTATTCAAAATCAAATAGAATAAATTTTTAAATGAAACGAACGACTATTACTATCACTTATGATACATAACATGTAACATTTTCTAGAATCTGAAAAATTTCATATCTAGCATCATAATAACAATACAATACAAAATTCTCATTTACCAATGTTCTATAGGTTGACTTAATTGATCAAATTTACAGGAACAGATCAAAAAGCCGAACCAGCACTATTCAAAAATCGAAATCCAACATCCGTAGAAATATTAACAAGGCGAGAACACGCGATAATTAAACCGGCGAATTTCGCTTGGAGCCTTCGGAAGGAGCTCGCTAATTATTTACAGAATCAAAACGGCTCTCGGCCATATTACTTTGAACGGGATATTAATGCGAAATTTCGCGACAGATTCTGATACGAGGGGTGCGTACACGTCATATTAAATTCGCTAATTAACTGACGCGGTAATTAGTGCGAAACGCAGAAAGTTCCTTCGAGTCGAGATTTCATCGCCGATTTTGCAAGGTGGAAGTTGGTTATGTGTACGCGTATAGGGAGTACATAGTTTGTGTCTTGTTGCTTTTGCAAAACTGCAGCTGTTTGGTGTTGTGCAGGTCCTTTTTGGCTAATGGATTTTCTTGGAAATTGTTGTCGGATGGAATTTTGTGTTTTGAGTAATATTGAGTTGTCGAAACTCGAAGGAAATATGTCGATGGTCGGTGTTTTCACTATTCTATTTAACTAACTAAAGAGTTATAGTCAGTCCTACAGTTACGAATTGTCGAAAATCCGTGGAACAGACAGATTTCGACAGTTCGCAGTTAATGGACTGATTTTGACTCAATGACTAGTTAACTAGAGGAGGGAAAAAATCCGCACTGAGTCATAAAGATGAATATATTTTCATATCATCTTAATTGAAAAAAAAATTTTTTGAAATCTAGTGCCGCGTCCACACAAAGCCAACGGCTCATGTCAGCAGCATAACGTAGATATGCCATAAGATTCTAAGAATTAATATACATTTACAAATGTCATCTTAAATAGAATTGAAAGACAATTTCTTAACTAATTTATAATTTTTCTTATTATAATCAAGAATTTTTGTACATATAAAAATACATTTTTTGAATTCTATTTTAGCGTGAAAATTAATTCAGCAAAAAAGTTTTTCATTTCCACAAACAATTGAATTCAAAGATTATTTTTTTATAAAGATAAAAAAGGTTAAGATGGCGTATTTTAGTTGAAGGTGTTAATATGAAAATCCAAACGAAATAAATACACAAACGAATAGTCTCTTACGAATTATTCGAGCTCCATTAAGCGCACACGTCGTTTTTCTCGCAAAAACCCTAACTAACGATCGTCCAGTTCGACAAAAACGACACAGTGTGACAATTAAAAAGAGCCATTGTAGCTGAACACTGAAGCGAGTGAAAATCTTCAGTTTGTCGGAAAATTTGTTGCGTCGTAAACGCCGTCGTGCATATGAATTATTTATTAAACGGGACAGGGACAGCACATGCTCGATGAATTATTTATGGTCCGCACACAGACTGAATAGTTGGAAAAAACTATACGTCAGAAAACGAGCTGAAGATCTATCTATAGTCTATGTGTCTATGAGAGGAGTTTGTGTCTGTCTTGAATTTTTCAGGATTTAATGAAAATTCGATTTTGATTCAAATGATAATATAAATAATTTTATTTATAACTGGTTGCTGTGATTTATCATTGCCCAAAATTATCGATTTTAAGTTGAAAAGATAAAAGGAAAAAACTTTGTATGTGTATGTAACTTATATTCGAAACACACTGACTGAGAAATAATCAAAGAAAGAGCAACCATTCAATTCTTTGTGTGAGAATGCAACGGTTTTATGCGTGAATAGTTGGATAGTATTAATAATAATTACAAAACAAAATAAATTAATGCCGTTGCATGTGTAGACCATGCATAATGTTTGCTGAGAAAAAGGCACGTCTGATATGTCGAATATTTAAAACCCGTAGTAATGAAATGAAATGATCAAAAATCTTTTTCGATGTGAACACAATTCTAAAAACCCTTAACTAACTTACTCTGAAAAGTTTCATCGAGACAGAATAAGCAGTTAAGGAGTCTATAAATCACACACATACAATAATTTTTATTTATATAGATAATATTATATAATTCAAAATGTGTATTTTTTGAATTCGGAATCGAAATATAATAAAATTCTATCGTAAATAAGTTATAGTTAGCGGTGCCTATCTATCGAGTGATTCTCACGTCCCACGACGATTTCTCCCCGTCTATTTCTCATACCATTTCTGGTGTGATAAATTCATTCTCTCTTATGGACCTTAAACAAGCCTTTTCCTCTATTGTGTTTTATTTGGTCCATGGAATTTATATTTCGCATGGTGTATCGAATGCGGAATTAATGGAGTCGCAGCGAGGATAAGCGTTTCACTGCGTAATGAAATATAAGCGACGATTTATCAAGGAATACGATAGTTTATTCTACGCTTAGATATTGGCGATGAATAATAAAATATGTGAAGACAATATTTGTTGGTTCATGTGTTGTATGGGTTGTCTCTATATAGTATATAGTGAATGGAATTATGTATGTTTTAATTATCATAACAATGATAACTTACGGTTGAGTTAATTGTGTAACAAAAGTAGCATATTTGCAAATATTTCACGAATTAGCAAAAATATTATTCCCTGAACAAAACGACGAATTTCTAACGCGAGTAATAATCGTTAACGCAAAAGCTTTCCTTCGAACATTTTATATTCCCTTTGCGTATTTTAAAGCTTTCTGCGTCCGCCTTTCGAATCACTCGGCACTTTTAATTAATCTGAATAAATTTGCGATTCACCCGGTTTTCGAAATCACTAGAATATCACAGATATTCTTAAAAGGAAATGGTATTCTTATAATATGTCTGAGGATATACAGCCACTTGTTATACCGTAACTCGAATGCGATTCAACGATTTGATACGCTTTGCGACAGTTTGAACACCCTGTACCTCTTTCTCCACAAAGCTCGGTATATTTCTAACAATTCTCATATCGTATGTAAGCTTCTTACGTCCGGTTTTGCGTTCTACGGTCCTCTTATGTGCAAGAAGATTCCTTGTCACATTCGTGGATAATGCTCAGAAGAGGAAAATCAACAAGAAAAAGAAAATATCATTTAATAATCTGTCAAATATATAAAACTATATTCAAATATTTCAAATAAATATTGAATAAAATGTTTGAATAATGCTATTTCTAGTATCGATGATAAGACAGATGAAAATTCCCAATATGAAAATGTCTCGGGAAATATGGTTATGCACGATTATACGATAAATTTATCCCATGAAACACCATATCGGTGTAGTTCGTTTTAATATTTTTTCTTTGAACGTCGCAAATCTTCCGGATCGTTATTTCCGTATGCGCTTCGAGTCTCTTACGTATGGAAATGTGCAAGAGTTTCATACGAAAGATTTATATTTCTACGTAACGTTCGTGAAAGGCGCACAGGAGCCGAATTCGCATAAATTTGACGTAATTTTAAATTTTTATTCACTTCCGACGGAATCGAAGCTTGAATTTAAAGGCGAGTCTCAATTTTGTCGAATGTCTTTTCGCGAAAGGCGTTCGCTTTATTTGAAACGAGATACTCTTGCGTCTAACAGGTAGCGTCATATTCGCGTTTATACAATTCTATAACATTGAAATAGTTCTATATTTGTGTTGATCGTTCGATGTATATTATAGTTATTAATTGAAATTAGGATAATTTTTGAATTTGCTGGCCGTTATTAAGACTTGGGAGGCTCAGTTAGGATTTAATGCATATCGAAAAGGAATTGAACACAAACACGTATTAGATCCTGAATAACCATTTGGAAAATGTATGGTCAATTCTAGGTTGTCCACATATCTGACATTGATCGCCAAATAGAACACTAAAAGCCAAGAGATATAAGTGACAAATAACTAGAGTTGAACGCAGAAATTGCATATGAATATTTTGAATTCCGAACACAAATGAACATCGTTACAATAGAATCAAAAGAATCCTTATCAAAGGTTTATACTCAATACCCACATTCTAACACCTAACATTCAAATCCACAAAACTGTCTCAATTCCATAATTTACATTTTTTTTATCTACCCTTGCATTCCTTGGTTTTCAATTTTTTCCACATAATCTATACCCTCGATTTCCAACACCATTATCAATTGTTAACCCAAGCCCTTTGTGGTCCAAAAACGACATGGATCAGGCGACAATCCCCATTCAAGCACCCACCACATGATTCCAAATCCAAAATTCATAATTTTTCTAATTCGAGTTTATAGAAGTATCTTACCCAATCTATACGTTCGATTCCCAACACCAATAACAATCGTCAACCCAGACCCAGACACGGATCAAGCGACAATCCTCATTCAAACGCCCACATCCACCATCCAACACCCACATCCAACATCCACATCCAACATCCAACATCCACCACATGGTCTCGATTCATTAATTTACGACACCGAGGATGACGGAGGAGCATCCAAGAGACCGCAGACCGGAGCACGCGCTCCGCGTTATTCACCAGCTCGGGATCCAGCTCCAGACAAATGAATAATTTATCAGAGTGGGTCTCCTCATGCTCCTCGCATAACTCAAAATTACAAGGACCTATCTCTATGTGTTGGGAGAGTGTGGTCGGTTTGATCGTTGCTCGGTCGTGTGATCGGATATGCTTTAGAGTAGTCTTCATAGTTGAAGTTTATTGCAATGCAAGAATGGATTCTTTATGTTGAAGCATAATCTACTTTAATAAGTTTTTTATGGTGTACAATAAATTTCTAAATGAGAATCAATATTTGAGGTATTCATTTACCAAGATATTTACAAAATTTGATGAGTATTTCAGTTATTACCTACTGCATCTATCATTAGTTTCAACCTCTGCTTGATTTGTGCAATTTGTTTTTTGAAAAGTTTGTCGTATGAGCTTGCATCATTTGGCTACTAAGGTTATCATATATAATATAACATGCATATATGTATATGTATTATTTCAGTTGTATACTGATTCAGAAATCATCACATTAGGTCTGATTCAATTAATGACATCACTGAGTCAGAACCTATAGTTCAAACCAATCAATTATTCTTGCTCTGGTGATGTCTAAGATTTAGGCCATAATTAACGATTTGAATACATAATTGATTCAATTTAAATCAAATATTTTCACATTAAATGAAAATTTAGCTATTGTTAATGAAGCAAGCATGTAACGTTGAAAAGTTGTCGTTTTGTATGTAAGAAGCAAGTGTGCGCATTGTCACAGTTCGTTAGCGTCCGATTTTCGAGTTCATATCCAAGAAGTCCGGCGTCCAATTACTGTTTTGTTCTCTGTTTTATTTTTGTTTTTGGTTTTATTTTATTTTTCGAGTTTTCGTTTGGACCACGGATTGCATTGGTGAATTTTCTTGGGAACGGTCCAATGCGAATGCAAACATTATCCATCTTTCGGAGGCGAAACTAGAAATCGCACGGTTATAAGCTCGAAGAGTAAAACAAAACTGTTGATGTGAAAAAATCGTTTTTATATTTAAAAAATGGAATAAATGAAGATGTAAGAACCTTAATGCATTTTGTTTTGTTTCGAGTATAAGTTAGTTTAAAATTTAATTAGGTTAAGCAAAATTGGGCCAAGAAGTTTTCTAAATAAACCGATAGTCAAAACTTCTGCTATTATCATGCCTTTAATAAACATCCTAACTTCTGTGACTCGACGTTGCTCGAAACTCTTCAAACTTTAAACTGATTGAGAATTATTATTCCGTTATTTGTAAAATATTAAATGTAAGGATACAGATACCTTCTCAAGCATACATAAAATAACTTTGGAAATTCTTAGAAACCAACCGTTAAGGAGATTAAACATAACATGCACAGACATTCATTAATTTCAAATTAAAGGCTTGTCTTTTTATCTCTGGTTACAATTCAAAAATGAATTTAAACTACACATACATAGTCCTCCAATTATGATTTGACAAAATTAGGGGAAAAGAGACGGATGTATTTATTATTGTATGTACTATAGTGTGTCTATTGTAGAACAGTATGACTGATTTTAGTAGGAGAACTGCGCGTACTTAAAATTCATTTTATTTAACCAAAGATGAATAGACTGGTCTTATACAGATATCGCCTAGTTTTGCTGGTACCCAACTAGGCCGGCCTAACAAGCTGACATAGAGTTGGGGTGCAGTTAAAAGGCGGGATGGTGGGCTTCCCTCGTTATGGTCTTATACAGATAAGAATCGAATATTATTTAATATAATATTTAAAATTTAATATTTTATTCGATCGTGACGTGTTTCGTCGGCAGAGGTAATGGTCGGCCGGTGGGAAGTTCCAGATTTTCCGGTTAATTGTTCTAGGTCTGGAAAAGCCATCCTGTGTCGAGTGGGCGGGAAAACCGCCCGCTCAGAGCAAATACTTCCGTTTCCGAGTGGTTCGCGTTAACACCACGTCTACGTCTGCCAACTCTTATAGACAATCGTATTTTATGCGTTGGAGAGCTACGGAACGACTTTTAAGCGATGGACATGCGAATCGTAGATGTAAAAAATCGAGATGATCATCACGTTTTTAGTCATTGAAGTTTAATTTTAATTTCAAAATATTATTTTTGAGTTTTTAAGATTGATTATGAGAATGATTTAATTAGAATTTAGTAGATCTGGAACTGTGATAATTTAAATAAATGTGCTACATATTGAATCGATTCGACAGAATACCAAAGTATGCAAAATTAATTTGAGTCTTTTATGCGGTTTTGTGATAACTTCTTGAAAAATGAAACATTTGTAGAATGGAAGCACCATAAACAATTATGAACAATGCCTCAATTTCTAATAAAGAAAAAATAAAGATTAAATCTAGAGTATTTGTTTGTATGAATATTTGTATGATATTACATTTTCTAATTTTAAAAGTGTTATAATGTAAAAAATGCTTATAAGAATAAATGGTAGTATCGTTATTAAATCTTAATTTCATGATTTATCCTAAAATAGACAATCTTTCCCATATTTAACACATTAAAGATAGGTCTTGTATTTGTGCTGGTTGTGTGCTGTCAATTAAATTTATTTTTGCCGAAGATTAAACGAAATATCATAAACTTAAGAATGTTATATTGAAATCAATTAATTGATAAAAGAAAAATCGACAGTTCTTAAGGTCTTCAATTTTTTTCGATTATTATTAACGGAAATTCGAACATAAAAAACTTGATTAACATTGAAGCATATAATTATATTCAAACGTAATCCATCATAAATTAGATAAAGACTCAAACTAAACAAATACACAAAATAAAAAGTTAATCAAACTAACCATTAAAAAAAAAAAACACACGAATTACACAAAAAACTTCCCACCAGCTTTATGCAAATCGAAAAAAAATCTGAAAAAAAAACCTCGAATCCATCCGAAATTTTTTACACCTAGCCAGCTCGACTTTGAAAATTTCATAATGAACACGCTGAATAATTAGCGCTTTCGTTGGGGAGGCATTAAAAACGGCAAAACTTCATCCCCGCCGGAAATATTTGCATGAGTAACGAACGGTACCTTTTGACGCGCCCCTTAACAAGGTTAACCCGGAGGATCTGCGGATACGCCACTGGTAAATTTTGCTGGGGTGTATAGCTTTTGGGAGGTTCTCAAAGTGTTAGGATTGGAATTGGGAGTATCGATTTTGGTCGGTGTGTTTCTGGGGAATGTATGAAATGTAGGTCGTAAGAGGAAAAGATTGGAAAGTGGTAGAAATGTTGTATGCTGAGAAATCATGTGAGAGGAGAATAGGCTTCAAGATTAGATTTGATGATGTTATTAGAAGAGAGTGAATCTATATTATAAAATACGCTAACGATGCTCGAAATTTTCAGCCACAGCCGTGCCTCGAGAACCCGGGCGTTCAGTTTATTAGCCCGCGCCTTACACTCCGAACTACGGGTCGTAATTACGAAACTGCACCGCTTATTGAATATAAGACGTAAAATCTTTTTTTATTTCACACATAGATGGCAATAAACACATCCGTGGCAATACGAAATTTGATTAATTCCGAACTATTTTGATACACATGCGCCTACTGCTAGTTTATATAATTGTATATGAATTTTTCATCTGATTGATGATGTGTTGTGTAAGATAATTGGTGAATTAAAGATGTCATTGGAATTAATATGTAGATTCCGTTGTCGATAATTGGAGATCTATTTCATCTGATTTAATTGATAATATATTATCAATTATTAATAACTGATTATTCATTGATTTTATAAGGTGTTAAATTATCTTTTATTTATCGAATCAAATCGATTAAATATTTGAATGTATGACTCTTTTCAGAATAGATAGAACTCATTTAGAATCTCGAAAACACTGTGCTATACACTGTAAGTACAAGCGCTTCTATGATTTGTCAATGAGTTGATATATTTTTGTAATATGACTATTGAATATACACATTTAGCTTTGTTTCTGGTTTTTTAATGTCTATTTCATATTATGAAAAATGCTATTCCAGTTAAACAAAAATATTCGCATATAAACAGGTCTATCTTGTTTGTGGAAGAAAAAGTTAGATGCAAATATTAAAGCTAGAAAGAAACTGCAACTGTTATAATGTAAATTAGACATATATTAAAATAATATAAATTGAAGGATGTAGAGTTGAGATACATAAGCGACTTTCATCTGATGCTGAAATTAGTCAAATTATTTAGTTCATTGCTTTAATTAAGTTATGGAATTTGATGAAAGGTGAACTGCAATTGATTAGATTTTTATATGAATGTTGATAATCGCAGTTAGGCTTGAAAGTAGGCTCTGTTCACATTCGGGAGCCGAAGTAGCTGGTGTCTTCAGCTTTCCGGCACCGGATGCGGAAATCAAAGTTTCTTTCAGAGTGAAACTTTGGCGCGGAAACTTGCCTCCGAAGAAGTCCTCCGATGGCAGTTTTCAGCATCAGCCTCATACTATACGGAGGCTGAAGATCCTGTTTCATAGTCTTCAACGAAGGTTGGATCAACTTTAAGAGACACTGATTGCTTCGCGGTCAAAGTCTATGCCTAGCACTTATACTAGTTCGAGTGGATAAGTAACGTTTCTTGATGAATCGTATAATTATCGCAAGATAATAATTAGAAAGAAAATATGTGATAAATATAGAAGAATAAATTCAACGAATAATCAAAAGCATATTCAATAAAAGATTTTCATACTTATTATTTATTCGAATACCATTTTTATTCATGATTCATTTAGGAACCCACCGAACTAAATGAAAAGATTATGAATCGAACCATTGTAATCACAATTGATTTATATTTAACTAAAACAATATGAAAGCACAAAAATCGACGAACGTGCTTAAAAGAGCAAAAAAGATTGAATAAATATTTTATATTGAATTTTTTGTAGAGCTCGTTTATTTTCTGACAAAAGCCAATACAAACTTTATGTATTGGAGAAAAAATATGGTTTGAAGGTTAACGAATAATATAGCAGTATGTCGGTGTAAAAAATAAGGAAATTGTGGAATGGAAAAGTTCTAGAAAAGCGGAAATGCATTCGAGAGTTTTCCTCGATTGTACAGAAGCCTAGTGCTTTAGGGACTGCGGTATGAAGTCGTTGGGAATTCGTATGTTACGTTTTTTGTTGTTATTTCATCATTTGAATAGCGAAAATATTGTTTTATACAGATTTTCAATATTTCAATACGTATAAGTAGAAAAATATTAAATACTTGTAAAAAAAATAATGTTCAGGAGAGTTAATTAGATGATTTCATGAATGGAAATGTTAAATTTACTATTGATTTATTTATATTGTTTGGTGAGTCGATATGATATTTCATGGAAAATCACGCAGCTTTTCACCGATCGAGTTTTGCGAAATTTGTGAATTGAAAATATGAAAACATGCGATTTATTTCCGAACAATATTATTGCTGCGCTATGAGGCGATTTAAAAATGTTGATTTCGAGGTAAAAAGAACGGAATGAGCTTAAAATGCATTCGGTTTTGCATTCATTGTTTGTGACAGTTAGCGGATTGCTTTGCAAACATGCAAAGTACGAATTCGTTTCTGATTTTCAGCAACGGTGAACAAAAACGCTTTTTTCTTAGAACAGCAATTTTCGTTCCTTAGAAAACTTAATATTACTTTTCGCGAGACGGATTAAATTTGGTATTTCGAAAATTATTCTCACGAAACGATATTTCGAAATTGATGAAAACGGATTATTCCGTTAATTAATTACGACGAAATCTAATGATTTAGTGAGAAATTTAACATTTTATTGAAAATGGAACAGTAAGAAACTGTGTAAATGTAGAAACTACGCTTCTGAATCTTATCTGTGATGGTTGTTGTAACACTGAATGTAAACAATGGTTGTTTTATGCACAGACTGTGTTGGCAAAGGTAGCGTCGTTCCCTGGAGAGAGCCAGGGATATTAAAGCTATTTTATTGCCAAATATTATATTTGCCGAATACATTTTAATGATCGTAATTTATAATTTTAATTAAATTTCACAGAATAAACGTATAATATTATTATTTTATTAATTAATCATTTGAAACTGTCAGTTGAAATTCTACTCTTGAAATTTTCAAAATATCATGGATGAATCGATTTATTGAAAAGTAAAACGTATAAATTTAATTAAATTAATATATTCTATTTTGAGAAAGCGGATAAGAGACAAGAAAAAGAAAATTATTTGAATTTTCGAAATATTCAGTAATTAGAAATGGAAAATCTACAAATAATGATAGGGCAAGGTATATTTGATCTTTTTCCCTTTCATTTTTTCACCAATAACACCCTTTCGGAAAAATCTTATTTAAAAAATATAACGTCAACAAATTAGAAATTTGATCACGTTTATATGGCGTTGTCGATTGAAAATAATATATCGCATTTGATATATTTATCGATAAAATTGGAAGAAGGAGATTAAGTGACTCAAAGAATCAAATGTTCCCACACGTTTCTTTATTTTTAATTTATAAGCGATATCTTTGACATGGAAAAATCGGTACTTGTATGCTTTTCTATTAGCACGAGAGTTGAAACATTCGTTTAAGTTAAATTAATTTACGTTTTATGTTTAGTTAAGTCAAATATCTTGCTAACTATATGACACGAACAAGTCAAAATAATACTTAGATCCGATAATATAATCGCTAGTTACTCAAAATAAGTATTATATAGCTCCGTATTAACTTTCTTCCATATAAAATCTGAACAGAGCGATAAGAATTAAATTGGGAAATAACATTAACAAGTAGTTATAAAAAATGAATTGAGTAGAAAAATCATTTAGTAATTTAATAAATTTCAATAAATAAATATTTAAAAAAATACAATTGAAAAAATTGACAAGCCCTGACATAAAACGCATCCGGATGCGGCCATGACGTTTCGCCGATATAGCACCACTGCAAATCTCGACGCGTTTTCCAGAATACAACTGTATTTATTGTATTATATACGTTTGTATGTATGTGTGCACATTCACATTGAAAACCGGAAATGCAACCGGAAAATTGCGAAAATCAACCGATCCAATCGGAAAATGCATCGCCGAAATTCTCTCGTGAAAAATCGCTTTTCGAAATAATATTCTGTCCTGAAGTGATTTTTTTTCGCGTTGGCAATACACTGTATTTCGAATTGGTACAATATTTTTCGTAGATATTATTTTTTTTTTTTTTAATATAAAATGTTTTATTTTATATTGCATTGAAATAAAAATATAGATCGTTTAATATTGCGGTTTGTAAATGTTATTATTTAATATTCATAATTAATGCTCAAACATGACACACATAATGTTGGTAGCATTGAAAAACGTCTGCATGTTACTTTTGCTACTTCAATATAAATGCAATATGAAAAAACGGTAGTAAATAAATTGATAATAACAAAAAACATTTACTTGAAACTCAGCGATGTTGCCATATTGAACTTGTTTTTTTCCTAATGACTTGATGTTGTCATTATTTGTTGTAGTAAACACTAACACATTATTGATGAATCGATACATTTTACGAATCACAAACACATTCTTTTAAAATTGCACAAGTTTTTGAATCACGATTACAAACAAAACACTCATGAGTTGCATAAATTATCAAAATAAATTAATATTTATAAATCTGTTACTAATATTAATACGATAAAATTTTGTTTTCGATTAATTAATAAAATCAATTATGAAAAAAACACGTCTTTATTTCGAGACACGACGATCGACACTGAAAGTGATTGTATTAGTTTTGTTACTCTTATCGAAATGGTGAAATACATTAATCGTTTTTTTATACGTATTTACATCCGCTGGCTAGAATCCAATTTAAAACAATAATAATTTTATTTATAGAACCGCAAATTTGCTCGATATTAAGAGAGTCTACACTAGATTTAAGTGTCTATCAGTTTAAATATAGTTTTGTCAGATGTTTGACATTAGAGACACTCGTACGTTAGAGGTGAAAATTATTGTTGTTATTCAAGCGAATCTGTTGAATATATCAATGCAGGTTTGGAGCATTACATGGACATACAAGAATAGCGCTATTACATAGTTAGATTATTAAAAGAATCAAATTATTTTTATAAAATTGATATTATGTATTAAGTAAAGAATGTATTAACATAGATTTTATTGTTTGTGTCGTCTATTTTGACAGTGGTGTAAGTCCATAAATCGAAAAAACATGTTTATTTTGAATTCAGTAATACTTTTGATTTTTATCTCTAGCTCTCTTATACAATTTTTTCCAAATATGATTTTTCAAAAGAGGCAAAAAAACAGGGACAACTAAGTCTCACAGAAGTATCAATACTCCCTATTTTCCATTAATATGTATTTAAATCATTGAATATTTTTAATTAAGAAAATAAATTGAAATGAAATGAGTATATTATATCAGTGTGATATTGTTTTGATTATAATAATTTGTTTAACAAAGTCAAATGTAAAAAAAAAAACATTGAAATGAATGATATGTGACTTGAGTCAAAACTGCAATAGAGAGTACATTTCAAAATTGGAAAATAGAATAAGATAGAGAAAAAAAATCTTGATTAACGACTGAAAAGGCCAAGAGATACAAGTGTCATTTTTGCCGAAATTGAGTTATGCACAGGAATCGCTTCAACGTAGGCTAATATATTTGGTGGCAAAAGGATATTAACGAATTTGGAACATGTACCGAGATAAATCATCAAATCACTCGACCTCTCCTAATACATATAGGTACGTGTTCAAATTTGAGCGCTATTTTTTCGAAATCACCACGAAGTTACTTGTACCCCTTGGCCTTTATAGTCGTCAATTTAATTCTCTATCATGCCAAACGAGAAACATTCCATTTTTTCCTTACAAATCAAATAAAATCTCTCATTCAAACAATTCATACTAAAAAAGTTTCCCTTGAAAAAAAAAAAATCGAACGTCTCATCAAATTTCGAAATCTTACAACTAATCACCCTCGACGAACAACAGTTAGCAGTTTCGGCAATTATCAGATTACACACAATTTTGTCAAAGTGCCGCCAGAAGTGTCGGGCTCCTGGGCCAAGATTAAATTCTGATAATTGCCACCGTCTCCCGGACCAGGGGGTCGAAAATGAACGATGGGGTTAGGTTTGGGTTATATTTTGGGGGCTGTTGAGGCAAAAGCCACCCTCGATTTCAGACGTGGCTTAAGGGTAAATATAATATCGCTAATTTGCGTCTTTTCCATCTCGTTCGGTGGGTCGTTGATCCTCGGGAACTATGAAATTGAGCCAATTTTCCATGTTGGGTTTCGTCGCTTGATTGGGATTTTTGCGAGTGTTGTTGTATGGTTTTTGTAAATTGTTGCTTGTTTATCCGATTGAGGTTATGTTAGGCACGTGTTGTGAGTATTATGTGTTAAGTAGGGATCTGGAGCAAAGCTGATTTGCTTCTGATACGCGTTGTGTTTCGAGTAGATTTAGTGATATTCGATTCTTATTAAATCTGCTTAAGGTAAGGTATAATTATGAAGTGAAATAGCTTGATTCAAATTCTTGGTATTAAGAGAATTAAGCATAGTATAAGTACCTTTTTGTATTAAAACTTTCAATAACATACAAGTGTGTGACATTCTTTCTATAGCACGATTTAAGATCCATACTTGTATTAGATTATATATTTTCCTTTTTTATTTATAAATTTTTACTCAATAAATACATATCGATAGCTGTATGACGTAGTTTATGATAAAATTAGTTCAAAATATTTGTTTATAGCTGATTTATTCAAATAAACAAAATGAACCTAACCTCTAAATTCGCAATATTCATAACATCATAGTTCCTATTCCTATTATATAGAAGAGTCAATGTATTCAATTATTAGATTTTAGTATAATTTATTAAATGAATTGAAAAAAACTGAACATAAATATTTTTGTCGGATTATTCAGTTCGAAAAACTTGTTATTTAGAAAACAATACGACATTCCGCATATATTCATCTTGAAATGCGGTCATCGATTACACGTTAGATTTTTCCCTTTTTTCTAAAAAGTCCACCTTTCGAAAAATGCAATGGCATTTCGATGGCAAAAGCAAAAGCAAAGGGGAACTGGTGAACGCTGACGCTGGAGTTATGTCCCTCAGGAGAGCAAACAAGATTACTTACACAGATTTCTGCAACGCGAATGCACACAAGTATAAGCAGTATAAATACTGACATTTAGATTCTGCGCATTGAATTGTGTTTCGAATTTGATAAAAATACTAATGTCGCATTAGTGTAGCACGTGCGTTATATTGATGCATTGTCGGTAGTTGGTATTGTTTGTTTTTGACAGTTGCGTTCCGTCGAACTGTCGGACGCGTTGTGCGATACGATAATGAGTTGTTTTTTGATATTTTTAATTAATTACAAGGTGAGAAGATCTATTCATATCTTATATTTTGATTTTATTTATAAATCTTTCATTGAAAATCTTATGTTTCGTTCTAGAACTTGATCTGACAGCTGTGAAGAGATTGTTTTCGATCGAAGTCTTCATATTCTATTGTATAACTTCATTCAACATTAAGGTAAGCCTATATATTACATATATATAAGAAAGGACATGTTTTATGATTTTTTAACACCGTTCAATAAAACATCAGATCCATAGACAAGTTAAAACCAGATCTTACGATAGTTAGTGACGTATGAACGTATTACTTTGGCCCCTGTCTTACAATCGTTAATTAAATTGCTTACAATTAATTAGCTATATATTTTTTAAATAAACACGTTGCTATTTAAAAATCGGGTCTTATTATAAGCAACGTGTTAGTGTATGACGTTTGTTGCACAATAACTTGAACGTGTCAGCTGTTCTGTTAGAACTGTCAAATTCAATATGAAAAAATCGATTCGTTGCTACGTAACACGTATCAACGTAACTAACTATTGAAAAATTGACCTTAAATAAACTCACACAAATATTAAATAAACCTATACCAAACTGCATAGACAAACTCTGTACCAATTCCATATAATACGAATTCAGCATCTGCGACCACAAACGTTACATCGACCATCCTGCAAACGGTATGCACGTGTTGCATTCTTGCATCATACATTTTATATGACGACTAAAAAGGCCAAGGGGTACAAGTAATTTAGAAAAAAGTGCACTCAAAGTTGAACATGTACCTATATGTATTATATTAGGAGGAGGTCGAGTAATTCGATGATATATCTCGGCACACGTTCCAAGTTAGTTTACATCCTTTTGCCACCTAATATACATAGAAGCGATTCCTGTACATAGCTCGATTTCAGCAAAAATGTCACTTATACCCCTTGGCTTTTCAGTCGTCATATAATATTGTTATGCACGTGCACACATCACGTGCAAAATACACGTTATGAAGGATGTTTGGACGCGAGGCGTGCGCTAATGCATCTTCGTCCTCCGGTTTCAGTTTGAGAGGCTTGTTTACGTATAGAAATTGAGAAAATGGAGTGTGGAAGGTGTTGATGTGTTTGCTTCAGTCGAAGATGAAGTTTTTCAGGAGTGACGAGATATAAATTTAATTTCAAGGAAGTGTGAATGAGGAGTTGTGTGTTTTTATGTACAAGAGCAGTCTTTGTGCGATTCATGATCGCTGTAGCGGATGGTTTTGAATATTTGTTTTATCTGAGATACTTGATCCTCTTTATTGTTTTTGCTTCTTTTGTAAAAGTGTCGATATACTCGGAATTTAATTAGCTTTACTTACAATTAGTGCTGTTAATTGAAAATAATGCAATGCTTTTGATAAATTTGAGGGAGGTGGCGATAGAATGTCTCCAGAAGAATAAAGTGTCCCTTTCTTTCTAATTTTCAATATATAGGTATTTTTTGTATGATTGTATATTAAAATTTATTTTTTTATTTTTCATTTGTTTTACGATTAATATAATCTGAACAATTAAATACTTTGTGTCTATGAAAGAAAGATACATATAATACTTTTTCTCTGTATATCTGTCAATATTCGATGTTCTTTAAGTTTCTCACCCGATTATTCGATAGTTTTCGTTTGAAAATCTAGAAATAAGGTACATAATATATAACCTTTTTCAAAACGATATAAACATTTACAATTCACATCTTATTATTACACAATCTTTGAATCTAATTTCAATTGGACTTGTTTATTTTGAATACTCTTTTATGAATCATCTACAAAAATTCACTTTAGATAACTTTTCAAACAACTCACAGCAATAAATGATTAAAACGACTCTTTTAGCATCTTGAATCGATTCTAAATGCAAATTTCATAAAAATATCATTAAAAAATCTCAAAAACAATCGATTTTCCGAAACACAAACTCATTTCCATCCAAAATTTCCACAATATGCATTCGAGCGAGCAAACAAACAAACCGTATCACACAACCGTACTTCGCTCCATCGTCGATTGTCATGCTTATTGGACAACTTTATTAAGAACAGTCGCATCGACTCGAATCCATTACGAGTTCGTTTCCCTCGACCTAACCAAGATACACTCGTATAATAATACGAGCAGGGGTCGCGAACCAGTTTCCGAAACAGTTTTCCTAGAAATCGGGTTACGAATCAACCGATCGGGAAATTCGCGGAATTCGGTTACGCTGTTTTTCCTTATATTCGTTGCTTTTTTCGCTTCGAGTACGGATTTAGAGTCGATGCATTTGTGTGTTGGGAAAATTTTGAAATTGTTTTAGAATATTGAATATCGGAGTGGATTTGATATGTTTTTGTGGAAAATTCGTATCAGAGGTTTTGTTTTTGGAACGATGATTTAAATGTATTCGTTATAATTTTTTAAATATTTTGTATGTAAATGAAGTATTTTTTATTTATATTTTTGAAATATTACAGATATTTTTATTTGTGATCGAAAATATATAATATTTTCAATAAAATAGGTCACGATTGTGATGTTTTATGAAAATTGAAACAATATTGTTTCCTTTGTTTATACTCGTACATACAAAGAAATGTAAGAATATACAGAGAAGAGCCCAATTTGTTTTCATATGAATTTCATGAATATTTTTCTAATTTTTCAATGAAATAGTTGAATAAATTTAATATTTTGATTTAAGTATTGTGATCAACTAAAGAAAATACAATGTGAGGAAATAATATCACAAGATTTAGTTTTGAATAAAAATCACATAAATTCAAACTAAATACATTTTCTTATAAAATAACAAAAAGTTTTTCATTTCTATTTTGAAATAAAGCAATCGTCCAAATATTTTATTGCACAGAAAAAAATTGAAAACAAATGAAAAACGCTTACAAAACATTAAATCCTTATTTGAACCACCTTATAACATATTTGAATCTCAGACTTTTGTGCACATTATGGCCAATATGGTGGCACATTTTATATCTAATATACTACTTATATGTATGTGAGAACCATAGAAGCCAAAAGATACAAGACCAAATTTTAAAAAAGTCACATTCGAAATAAAATATCTTTGATTCAAGAAATATTATAAATTCGTTGAATGATACGTCTTATGCTGGTATTACATGAATATTAAAAGATCGCAATTATATAGAAAGTTCTCATAGAGTTCTCAAAAGTTCTTATAGAAAGTGGATTCTGTATGATGATTTTAAATTTTAACATCTCTTATAATGACTGTATTATACAATGACAATACATATAAAAGGGCTGCAGGGTTGCAGCCTTCCCTTTGAAGATTCTCATCTGTTAAAAACGATATCGAAATCGTTAAATAACTCTCATAATCAATCAAATGGATATCAATATCTGCGGTCAACACCGAATATTCAAATTTGCGACTTATCCCATTTGGTTTCTATCTTCCTCATATATAATACACGCAATATACGCCACATTGGGTTATGTCGGTTATCCAGAGTCGGAGACATTGTTCGCAGACGTCTGAATGGAACTTGGGTTAGGGTCGGGGCACAAACGTCTCGGTCTCGACTCGAAATGCAACCTTCGCACAGATGATAAATGTGGTTCGATTGTTCGGGATTCGGTTCCGGTTCCGGTTATGGTGTGGGTGATGCCATTTCTGAGGGCTTAGGCCTCGTTCACACATGATTGTAAAGTTAAAAACATGTTTATACGCACCGTTTTGCGTTCTGAACGTCGTCTATTGTACTTTATTTTGAGTAATCTATTTTCTATCTATTCTGCTTTTATGTTGTAGTTGAAGCAGAATAGATAGGAAATAGAGTGCGTGAGACGGAGCATAATAGATAACGTTCAGAGTGCGAAACAGAAAGGTTGATACTTAGTACTAAGTAGACACAGGATAGAAGAACGTCAAGTCAAGTCAAAAAAGGCTAATCGCTATAAGTTCGTCAGGTTGACTTTGAGGTTATAGTTTTGTTAGGTTTTCTTAAAATTGAATAAATTAAGCAATTTAGCAACACTCTCTGGCTTTAAATATCAGTATTATGACGATCGTGTTTAAATTGTTTCAAATCGAGAAACATAGCCTATATATGCCCGATTCCATAATTTATTCAATTTTAAGGAAACCTGACAATATTATAACCTCAAAGTTAACCTGACGTAGTTATAGTCATTCATATCATCTAATGATACTTAAAAAAATGACGATGAACAACATTAACCTTGATAGTCAACTGGACCAATGTCAGCATTTAAGTCTTCACGTAGGTTTTGTCGATTATCTACTGTCAATCTATTATTTATTTCTATATTAATTTCATGACATAAAGAAGGATAAATAAAAGAGTGCGTGAGACAGAGTACGGATGTGAATTATACAATCATGTGTGAACGAGGCCTTATAGTGAGTGAGTGAGCGAATTTTCAGTTCTCAGTGTTAGTGTTTTTATCATTTGAATTTGTATAATATGCATGGTTAGAGGATGAATCGTATGGTGATTGTATATGGTTGTTGTGTTTTGATATGAGCGGTTGATTGGTATTATTATGTTTGTGTTTGATTTTCGATTGTGACGTGAAAGCTTTTCATTTGAATTGCAGAAGTTCACAAAATTAATCCAAAACATTTGCGTATCATTAGCTGATTAATGAAAATGCCCTCGTTTGATATATTCATCATTATTTTTTATACATTTGAATTATAATTTTGAAACTTGCATAACATGATCAATTAAACAAAATTAGTCGGTTTTTTTTTATAAAATACATTGTATATTTGTATATTATTAATAGAATCTTTTTTTCTCATTGCTCATAATATAATCATTCTTATGATATACAATTTACTCGTTCTTATAAAAATTCTACAAAGATCAAGACAAGTCAAAATAAAGAGCAGATCTTTTAAAGAAATTTCGCACATTTTCACATTAAATTTTTCCCAACGTACAAAGACAAGTTAAAAAATATAAAAAAAACATTTTCAACAATTTCTGCGAATTGAAGCTTCGATTATTTCCGTTTTTATTTTCGCGCAATTCACGACATCGTAATCGCGAACACCTGTTCCTTGGAGCTTCGCCCGTTGCTCGTAATTGCTTTAGTCTCTTTTTCAGTCTGAAATGTGAAAACTCATCCGGAGAAAAATTATCCTTGATGAAATTAACTGCCATTTTCAGTTTAATTGTGTTTCGCGAGGCTCCTTTCTCCATTTTTCCCAACAGAAGTGTCTCGAGAGACGGATACAAATGGACGCTTCTGTGCATGTATTTTTTTTTCTCGTTTGAATAGAAAATAGTATAGCCTTTGAGAAAAGACAGTCCGACTCTGTGGTTTATGATAATTTGAAAACATCCTAGTGTTTTTAATGTAATCGCGCTTTTGAGAGAATGAAATTTGATTACGTTACAATGTAATTTAACAATTTTTGTAATGAAACATTTTTTTTATTTGTTAAAATTTAATATGTAAATGCTAGAAAATTTTATACATGTACATAAACTGAATTTGTTTTAAGTGTTATATAGTATCTTTAGACGAATATTATACGAGATCTTTACACTCAAACTACCCACGAAGTTCATCTTCTGGTAAATTACTACACAACTTGGAATATAAGCTTTTAGTCTAAGTCATAATAATCTTATATAATAACAGCACTAATCTGCGTGCAAATAATTCTATCTGTACGTCTGGTTTGATGCTCTATTACTGTGACAACTCAGTTTTTTAATTAAAAACGCCTCTCAATTCGTAATTTTTGTGGACAGTAATATCGAAAAATCACTTGAAATTTTTGATTATAAGATCGTCATTTGTTCGCATACCTATGATGATGAATACCTATGATAATGAACCTACGAATACATAACATTGAGCGCGCTTTTCTCGAAATCATTGCGAAGTCACTTGTACCCCTTGGCCTTTTCAATCGTCATATGATTTAGCTATGGATATATTTATTTTTTATGACTATTTTATTTAGCTTTGATGTACTGAATTCTACGCGTCTATAATAGATTTTATACGCGCTATAAAGCTTTGTTATATAGTTTCAATATAATTTAAATAACTTAGGAGCAAACCTAACCTAATCAAAAATAACCAATGTGCGAAACTGCTGAAAAATAAAGATCTAAGTTTGATTATTTTAGACGAAAGTGCTGATGAAAAAAAAAAGTTTACCTCTAGATATATTAATATGGACACAATCAACTGTCAAAGTTCGAGCGCATCCATTGGAAAGCACTATATAAACAACATTTTTTATAATATAACACAAAAATACAAAATCAAAGCTGTTAATATATACAGAAAAAAAAAATCACAAACAAATGATAAAAATCGAATCACCGTATAATTTAAAAAAGCGAAATTCGCGCTTGCACTGTTTGCCAATTAGAAGCGTTTTCGACGTGACGTCTGCGGACCCGCAAATCGAATTTCGAACGCCGAATTTGGCAAATATGAATCTGTCGTACATTTATGTGCACATACATAACAACAATAATAACAATTTCAATCGGCGTGATTGCCGCGCAAACCGGCCATGGTCGCTAATCGTCGCCTGTGTCAACAGCCGACGATTGGTAGCCCTGGTTTAATTGAGTTTTTGGCGCGAAAATATTCCAAGTGGACGTAGCTGCCGCGGAAATTTCGCTTGATTGTGATATGAATATTGCATCGATTTTGGGGTTGATTTTGTTTTTTGTATTGAGGGTTCTTTTTCGTTTTTGTGATAGTTTGTTAATTTAGAAAATTTTCGAAATCTACAAGAATTTCTATTGAATACGTGTACATCGTCTATTTTTATTATTTTGTTGTGGTTTGTCACGATTTCAAATTATGATTTGAGTGTGAAAATTTGGTCCAATTTTTATGTAAATTTTAGTTTGTGTTTACTTAATGTAATTATTTTTTTTATGAAGTATAATTCTAATAAATTGCCAAGAAAAACTCATTACATATCCGAAAATGTGCAAAAAAACTCAAATTATAACTACTTGCATAGTTAAAATGGGGAATATCGTTTGCTGCTTTGAACCAAAATTGACTTATTTTGAACAATGTCGGCTCATTTGGACGAAAATTGTCTTATTCTGACCAAAATTAACTTATCTAGACCGAGATAGATTTATTCAAACCAATGTTAACATTGTAACAAGTAAATCTTAAATCCCGATACGATTTTAAAATTGAACGGTCTTAAAAATCGATTTACGTCGAAATTAAATTGCTCAAAAATTACCTAAACCTGTTTAAACTGTATTTAATATATGGAATAAAATATAATTTTAAATTTAATACAGTTCACATAATTTTTAAGCAATTTAATTTCGACGTAAATCGATTTTTAAGACCGTTCAAATTTAAGATCGTGTCGGAATTTAAGATTTACTTTTTACAGTGAAGTTAATATCCTCACTTTACAATACCTTCAGGTTACATTTTCTTGTGAGTAACCTTAACCTCCCTTTTAACATTTTAATCAAGTATAACCCTTGAAATTGATCAATTCTTAAATTAGCATTTGAAATCTTGTTTTCTACTAATTCTCTCTTTTAATCAATCAATACCACCAAAGAAAACTAAATTTTTACTCTTTCAATTGAAAAAGTATTAAAACCGATTAAAATTAAATTGATCGAAAATAATCCCAATCGCTTTAAATGTCAATTTTTCAATCGATTGAATAAAATCGACAATCCTCCTTAAGAGCACAACGATCGATTCAAGAGCCGCATGAAACTTCAAACGAAATCTCTTTAATCCCTTTCAAAGTTTTCGGCGAACGTTCGATCGGAAGACTTCAATGCGTCTTCTAGCATTCCTCAGCAGACTGAAAACCGGCAAAAATCGAATAAAATGATAGAAAAAAATCATCGCATTGATTCGTCCGAATACCTTTTGTCGGTAGAACGTTAAAGAGAAACCGGCGAAAATAGATAAGACAGACCCGCAGAGAATAGATGGAAGTGGAGCGTTGATAGAACGAAGTGGAAAAAAGGAAAATAATCGAAGAATGTACTGGGAAATCGCTCTTTCGCCATTTTCCTTGAGGAAAAGTGCATTCAAAAGGCGATATCCATTCATTGCTCAATCGAAACGAGGCTCTTTTCGAACGCAAACGAAATACGGGTTCGTAAAAAAGTCTTTAAAGAATCAGAATGCATCGTTGATTTGCTTAATCTTTCCGTTGAACGTCGGTTGAATTGGTTCGAATAAATCTTGAAATGTGTATCTATAGTATTTATTGTTATAGAAAGATGGAGAGATTTGATTCGTCATTTTGTTTTTTGTCTACAGCTTGCTATTTTTATAAAAATGTGTCAAAGTATACCCAATTTAATATAGAGTGTATTAAAACCCTCTCTTATTATCTCTACCTCTTTTTTTTTTCAAATTTTTCAATTAATCATTCATATTTGAAATAGCATATACATACGTTTTATAGCGCTACGCTGTCGACTTATTTATTGTACAATTGTCATTAGATTATATAATATTTAATTCAAATAAAGGAATATGTATTAAAGTATCAAGTCGAGAAATGAATCTGGAAAATTGCTTGTAAATAATTAGAATCTCGCGCTCATAGAACTATAAAATTTCGAAATTTGAAATCTACAAAAGTGAATTTCTTAATTCTAATTAAATTTCCACTAGGGGTGAGTTATTAATTTTCCGCTTTGAATATGAATTGTTCTGCAAAAGCTTTCATAGCACATGAAATATTTAGAAGAAGGTCGTACACTTAATTCCTACACGCCATATTTCTGTGACTTCATTATACGAGTGTTGTTCGCTACGCAATTTCCTTAGCGAGAAGAGTTTTCACTTAGTGAGAAATAAATATTTGATCGTTTCATCTGCAATTAAAATGAATCGCTACATACATATATACAATTAAGTTTTAAAACATAAACAGCAATCTCGCTTTGTGATGTTAATGCGAAATCGCTAATTAAAGTTTACATACGGAATTTTCGATTTAACGAACGGTCGAATAAATGCATCGTTCGCGAAATACGTTTCGATAAAATGCATTTGTATTTATATTTATTTTATAAACATGCGAAATCATAATGATTGTACTGCACTGGAATTATAGAGTTTACGTTTTGTATTAAATAATTCAGAAAAAAATTAAGTAGAAATATTAATCTATGAATTATCCTAAAAATAATTTCATACAAATTTTGAAATATCTAACTTGAGATGGAAATTATCATACTCAAAATTAATAATTTTTAGTCATTTAACGTTGTAAAAAATATTAAATTATCACTAAATCGAATCATATTAATTAAAAGAAATTTTGATGTAGGGTCAATCAGGATAAGTGTAGCTCTTATTAAAATACCAGAAATTAGCAAAGATATTAGAAAATAACAATATATTTTCAATATTTTATATAGCAGCATGTATATTAAATGAAAACTGAATTCCGCAAGGGGCACAAGTGACCTTTTTTCATCGAAATTGAGTTAAGTAAAGAAAATGGTTCAATATATGTACATATGTATGACACGGAACTATTTTCTATACTCAACTCAATATCTATATAAAGGGTCACTTGTATCCTTTGTGCTATTCAGTCGTCATATAATAAACGATTATGATATTCAATTCTTGAGATATTGATGTGAGTCGTACTTTTTTCATTAAATGATATTTTTCCATAAACTCTATTTTTTCATGAGCTAAACTTTCCCATGAGTTGGACTTTCCTTATGAGCTGCACTTTCCTTATATACCAAACTTACCTCAACTAAAATTCCATTCAGCTTAAAAATTATATCAAAAATTAACCTCAAATCAAAACCATTCATTTGAACAACTTGAAAAATTCAATCACCCATCTCCATCGTTCAAAACCAACTCTCCCCAACAGACTAAAGCCTCAACCGCATCGTGCATTCCAAAAACTAAAGCGGCCCATATATCGCGGTGTCGTCGCTTAATTTGAACCGACTGGCCGGATTAGCCTTCCTAATTTAATATAAGCCCTCCGACGTCGGTTTTATACCACCCCACTACACACCCCCGAAGACAATAATGTATGGCGCGCATACATTACGCCCTACTCCCCTACAGTACGTACTATAATCGCTTAAACTCGAAGTCTGAAAAAAATAAGAGGCCTTCGCTGAAAGGGGATGGTGAAAAATCGCCTAGATACCCTCGGCCAGACCGCATATGATTAATGCCCTGGCGCGGTTTAAGGGTCAATTTGAGAAGAAGGGTTAATTTGGATAGTCTATTGGACGGTTTAGGTGTTGATTTTTATGTGAGTTTTTTAATAGGTTTTCTGACTTTCATTTGAGTGGTTTTGTAAGTGTTTTATATAAATATTAGTGTTATTGTATGTCCAGTTTTAATCGGGATTACTTATTATGTGACATTTTTTTTCATTGTGTACAAAGGATAATTTTGGAATGGATTTTTATCTGTTCTTTTTATATCGATCTACTGTTTCATGAGTGTAGCACTTGACTTAACCGAAATAAATTCGAAATTAATTCAATCCAACATTGAAATAACGTTGAAATAATGAGTAAAGGTAAACTAATGTATTGTATGAGGGAGACACTAATCTTTTATAACTATAAAATATTTATTTTCTTCCTCTGAATACTAGCACTAGAGTAAGAAATGCAATAATTTACAGTTAAGACAAATAATGAGCGTTTTCCTTAGAACTGCATCTCTGTTATTTGATAAATTCTAACTTAGATAAACTTCACTTAACTTATCGAATGATGTAACAATGGAAAAATGCACAATTACTCTTCTCTTTATTATAATAAAATAGTTCTTAATTTATTAAAATTATATAAACTGAAAAGTTCTAGAAATTCCATTTTAAAGAAGAAAAAAGTTTCTTACGTTAACTAAGATGATGCACATTTGATAACATGGAAATGGCTTATTTCAAAAATTTTTCATTTACACTTTGAAATAATTCGATCACTAATCTATCAAAAATTAACAAATTCATTCTATAATACTTATAAAAATACATATATGCATTTTCAAACAAACCTATCAATTACATACTTAAACGAAAATTTTCAACCAAACTCTCCTCCAATTCGAACAAAACACACAAAAATCAACCGATCCAACTCACCCCTAAAAAAATAAAAATATATAAAAAAACACTGCACCTAGCATAAATACACCCTATCCCATTTTCATCGTACACATCAAGGCAGATGCATAAAAATGATTGATTCCTTGGCCCGTACTTTCGCCCGTTTTTTCTTATTCGATCGAACGTGCGGCGAACGATCAATCATTTCCGAATTTGCATTCGGCGGAAGGAAAGCGTATGGAGTTTTCTCCGCTTTATAGTGTTTTTTTCCCCACTTTTTTTCGTTTTTTTTCCCGCCTTTTTTTCGTTGACTGTTCGTCGTTCGGTCCTTGAAATATTTATGCGTTTCAAATTCTCCTCGGCGCTATCTGAGAATTGTGCGAATCGTAAATTGTTTACGGTCGTTCGCGTTGCTCCGGTGTGTAAATGCTGAAAATAAAACTGAAAACGTTCGAGATGCTAGAATATTAAATGTTAATGTATTAATTGAGTTTATATTTTAGCTGTGTGTTAGATTGAACAGAGTAAATTTTATATTTTAATGCTGTTTTTATAGGTGTTCCTTGACTTATGATGGAGATAGGTCGTATGTTGAATCATTGTTAGTTGAGACTATCTGTATAAAAAAAAATCATTACATTATTTATGTTAAGAATTCAAGATGCGTAAATGTATATTTTGTCTAGTTAAAATATATATTACTGATCTGTAATTAAATCCGGTAAATAAATAAAACGTTCTTGTTGCTGTTTGAGACATCATCGAGTCTTCCAAAAATTAAGAAAAATCAAGCAATCTCGCTTATTTTGACTATATTTATCGATATAAAATAATTTTAACATCTTTGTTTGATATCTTGAACAAAAAAAGCGAGGTTTTCCAATTTATATAATTTTAGTGTAACTTGTCCGAAATTTTATTTACGATATTAATATGACGAAATCATAGCCGTTTTCCTTATGTTAGACACAACTGAACTCTTCGACTGTTAGGTATACATTAAAATAGTACAAAATTTAAAGGGAATCATATTAATTGATAATTTGAGTATAAAATGTGTATTGTGAAAGGTCACAAAAAACATACATATTGCATAGAGAGCTTCAAAGTAGCGATAACAGGTGTAAATACTTGTATGAAAAATAAATCATGAAATTTTTGAATATAAAAAATAATTTATGTACATTTTTTATGATACACATTTAGCTCGAACACCGTCAAAAAGACAAAACTACAAAATGTTTCACTTTTTTAAATACCCTCGCGAACTTTATGACACGTTCGCGTACAATCCTGAAATTCGCTTTCAGCTCCGCACACCGCTTTTTGCCTTTTCAGCTTCAGCGTTTTATTTTTGATATTATTATTTATTTTCGAGATACACGTCACAATGCGAGAGGCACTCGCGGCGTACATGTTCGACCCCAAAATAAAACAGGCCGAATGAATAATTGAGGAAAAGCGAAAATAAAACCCCCTTTAAAACGGCGAAAATGTGTTGGAAATTTGCTGAATTTCATATCAGAATATTGTATAGTTCGAATCGAATATTCTCGTGGAAAAACACCAATTTGGGAGACACATAATCGCATCAATTCCCGTCTCCATCCAAAACCAATTACCGCGAACCAATATTAGACGCCCACTCGTCTCGGAGCCACAATGCTTATCCAACACTTCAACAGTTCATCGCAGATTCCATAGAAACGCGTTCTGAAGATTCGAAGATGTAACATCGATCGAATTTGATATGAATTCGTCCATAAAAAAATATGGTTATATGTACTTGAATCATTTGGAAATGCTAGGTTATGAACACTCGTGTCGTGTGCATATGCGAGGTTATGCACTCTGTAGGTTAGATATTTATGTAGGTTCAAAACTTTATTTACGTTCACTTCGTATCGAGTTCATTTTGAGGGAATCGAGCGATTTTTTATTCCGAAATTAAGTTATGTATGAATTGGTTTTATGTAAGCATATGTATTTGGTGACAAAACGCTATAAATTAATTCGGAACGTGTGTTGAAGTATATCATCGAATCATTTGTTCCCTTCAATCTTAACATGGAGCACGTTTTTCTCGAAATCACTGCCATGTCAGTTGTTCCCCTTGACCTTTTCAGTCTATATATAACATAGGGCTGGACTTTCTCCTCTGGTTTGAGAATAAAACGATTTTAAACCACAAGCGGTTCTCCAACTACCAATTATCAAAATTTAGGGGAAAAAGATAGATGTATGTATTATTGTACAAACCGTAGTATGTCTGTTTCTTTCAATGGCTATTTTGACAGCTCATAGTTGGAGGGAAGGCGTGTAGTTTAAATTCATATTATTCTCAAACCAGAGGTGAAAATACCAACCCTTAGTATTCATAATCGCATAATACTCGAACCGAGTGCCTATAACCTAGTACTCGCACATAGTAAGAGTGCTCATAACTTAGTATTTGCACACAATTTGAGTGCATAAACATAATCACACACTAAAAATTATCTGAAAAATTCTTCGATTATTAAATTTTACGTCTCGGACAATGTTAGGAGTCGTATTTTCCTCCGAACAATGATATTCTTCGCGTTTATCGATCGGTCGTAAAGTCGGTCGTGAAATTGTCTCGTCTTATTGTTGTCTTCGTCCTGTTTTAGATCCTTAACTCGTTTATAGTCGAGCCTTGTTGGGGTGTTTGCGACGCAGTTCGCTTGTCGGTCGCAATTAGCAGTCTAGAACCTAACCTAACCTAACTAAGGAGGCTTTGAACTCGAGTTCGAGATGTTTTGTTAATTATTTTAGTATGGAATTAAAAAAATGTTATGTATTATCAGTATGAGTCATTTTGTTTAATGAATTGATTAAATAAATCAACAGTTTTGACTTATAATATAGATTAAATTAAGTTTAACTATTATTATTTGAATAGAGGTTCAAGGTACTGACGATCTTGAATTAGCACATATTATCTATGTTCGTTAATAAATATTAATTTTCAAATATTTCTCGAAACTCTTTTCTCGAACTATTCATTTGTCTGTAATTGAACTTTTCAGTGAGTTATTTGCATATCTTGGAAGATCTTTATAGTGATTACAACCATTTTACAATAAAAAAATCTAGTATAAAGAATTACGAATTGACTTCGTATAATTCTATTGTTTATATAGATTCAAATTGATCTTATTTTTTGTTTTAAATAAATACTTCGGTTAAATTCAGTTGCTTAGTTACGCCAAACTGTGATGAAATATTGTGAAACTAATATAATTATTTATTTACTCAAATTAAAATTTGAACTCGATTCATTTGTATCACATTTTCTTTCATTATTATTATTCAACAATTTACAATCAACTTTTCTACAATAACCTCTAACAACACTTAATCATAGCAGCTAAGTCACAATTTCCTCAACCGCTACATCGACTTTCAACATTCTATAAATGCATCGAAATACTCACAATTCAAAGTATAAATTTTTCCACCAAATCAATAAATCAAACACAAATTTTCTCAAATGCATCAATCGATCCAAATCCAAATCTTCACTCGCGAGGAAAAACCAGGAGATTTCCCCAGACTTTTCCCGAGATTAAAACGCGCGCAGCTCTCGAAGATCGATTGCACCCGGCAAACTGAAAGGCTTCGTATCTTGCGAAAGTGTTAAGGTTTTAAATCCTCGCGATATTGCTTCTTATCTATCACGTGCATCGGTTGCAACACATTATTTATGAAGGCGATTACCGGACTTTAGCGACGGAGCAAACATTAATTACGGTTGCGGTCGTAGGAAAAAGTGCATCGTCTGCTAACCGGGTCGTTTCCATACGTTTCCCGATGGGGATTTCCACGGTGTTATAGGGGGTTTAAGTGGGGTGATTGTGTTTCTTGAAATTCAAAATGGGATGCTTTATAATGGAGGTAAAAGTGTTCTTACAGAATAATGAAATTTATCAGACATATTTGAAATGTTTCTCGATTGATAGCTTAAGTCTTTCTGATGATTTTTTTCTATGGTGATATGTACTGTAAATATGTTGTTTTCATGTAAAATTGAACTTTATCATCTGACAAGTCGTATTATATGCTCTATAACTGATTTTTATTTGCATTTTTTTAAGAATCTCATTGATTTTGAGGTTGAAAGTATTATTATCTTTCTTTGGTATTATTTCGATTTAATCAATCTCAAATTCACCTGTGTATTCTGATGAAAATTACTATCATATGATAATTGAAAAAGCCAAGGGGTACAAGTGTCTGATTGTGCAGTGATTTTGAAGAAAGTGCATTTAAAACTAAGCATGTACCTATGTATTAAGAGGTGGTCGACTGATTTGATGATATATCTCGGCACATGTTTCCAAATCATTTACATCCCTTTTCCACCAAATGTATGAGCATAGATAGAAGCTATTCGTGTACACAACTCAATTTCGGCAAAAATGTTACTCGTACCCCTTGGCCTTTTCAGTCGTCATATATTTCAGCTCATCCTCCTTTTTTGGCTGCTTTTGTTTTTTTCATTTTAAACACAGACCCAACATAGGGCTGTGGTCATCATAATTTTTGAATCTAACTTTATAATAGCGTTATTCTATCTCTGTGTGTGTGTCTTCTGTGTCTATGTGTCCATGTAATGCTCCAAAACTGCGTTGATATATTCAACTGGTTGATCGCTAGTTATATTATAAAATGATTTTTTACATTTTGTAAACATATTTTTTTAAAATACTTGTACATTTTAAGTAATATTTTCATTCAAAAACATGTGTCACAAGCAAAAATTTTTCTCACCAACTCTGATAATTCTCAAATTTTCATATTTTAAAACCCTTGAAAAATACGGGAATCAGCAAAACGGGAAAATCAATCAATTTTACGAAAATGGAAGGACGAATGCAAGTCATGCCGAAAAGGGGACACATGGTCACCCCAGGCTCAAGTGTTAGGTTGGTCGAGAGTACGTATCGGTGGGTTGGTTCTTCGGGAATGTCGGGTTTGGATTCTTTGAAGTTTAGTGTTAATAGTTGGGCGGTTCGGTTTTGATGGTTTTCTGGTTTTACGTGGAAGCGCTTTGTGAGGCGGGTCGATTCTTTTCCAAGTATTTCCACAGTTTATGGTTTCTGATCAAATATGGCTTGTGTTTTACTGTGAAATGTTTACGTCTTTTGATCAGCGTTCTTCGGTCAGTTTACATTGTTTAGTGTTTGAATCTTTAAGGTGGGTGATGTGTTATACGCTCGTGGATATAAAAAGGGTGCTATTCTCCATAATACGTGATTGCATATAAAGTTGTATTTTCACATCTTAACAACACTTATAGGATGAGAAATCCATCGAGTCTATAGTTTAAGCTGGCAGAAAGCATAAGATTTAGCATATATGTATATTTTAATCGTGCAATTTGATATAGAAAGAGGAACACGTCGGAGGGGATGTTTTCACCCCTATTTTCACATTACACAAATATAGTTGAAAAAGGTTACTTGTGCCTTTTGTGAAATTCAGTCGTCATTTAGAGAAAAGAAAATCCATATCAACTTTAATATTTAAAAAAATATATATCAAGTTTAATGAGTATCCATTATTTGAATTACAATGAATGATTTATCTTTCAAATCATACAATACACATTCAACTTCGTTTGAAAATTATATTGAAACCAAAAAACCTGTAGATTATTTAACCAAAAATGCATTCAAACACCGACTCATCCAATTAGACACAATCAAATTAAAGCATTCGAACAAAACATATCGAACACGTCAAACGATTATAATTGCTCGTTACGCCGCGACATTTTATTGCGTATCCGCTTCATTATCATAACAGCGTCATAATAAATAGGAATTTAGCATTTGTACCAACATTAAGCATTTATACGTTGAGCATTTATGCATTTAGCATTTGTGCATCTCTCATGAAATGACACAGACGATGCATTATGGGGAGCACGTACAATAATATCGAACAATGCTACGCGTTACGGTTTAATGTCAACTGTCAAACGATTTTCGTTCGTTCGGAGGCTGGCTTAATTGAAACGCCATGTTTGTGTGTTCTGCATGCAGTTTTAATATTGTGACGGTTTTCATTATGCAGGATCTGTTCGAATATGTATCGAAACGATGTCGATGCGCTTTTGCGTCATGGGGTATCGATTTATTGTGTTTTGCATTCGAAGATTTGTCTAGTGTGTTTTATGGGATTTTTTTTGTAATATAAACTCATCAAATAAAGTAGAAAAACACGACTGATTTCGGTTAAAAATATTGATATTCATCAAAGTATTCTTTATGAGCTTTTTTCTCGACTTTTCCTCGCTTGATATGCTTTCTAGGAAGTTCTGTAAAGATGTTCTTTCAAGGTCTCAAATGTAGAATGCACTAAGAGTCGGTCTTTTCATCGCTTTTGTTAACTAACCAGAGATAGTTACAATCAGCCTTTTAACTACAAACTGTCAAAAATTTGTCTTTGTTTCACGATTTTTTGACAGTTTGCTGATAAAGATTTCTAATCCGACTAATTTGATCTTGTTGCAACTTGTAAGAATGCAAAAGATTAACATATTTAATAATTCGTGGGACAAACCGTGTATATTTGTATAAAAAACTCGATTACAATTCAGAAAATAGAAGAGCATCTTTGCGAAAACAAGAAAACGAAGAAAGCAACAGAGGAAAGAACCAACTAACGAGACGGAATATAGTCGAGCGTAATAAGCAAATTTTTCCCTTCCGTAATCATCATGAATGTTGATTATTTTCACGTTTATACAACTCTCCAGGGGGAAAGCGAACATAACCGTATTTTTTTTAGTAATTCATCAAAATTTTATTTCCACACTAAAAACCATAGACAATACCGTAACCGGTTTAGTGCGGCGAATTTTCCGACACGCGGCCCCATATTTTACGCATGTGTTAACGCAATCGGGAAAAACTCTTCGCTACACACGAATATAAAATGAATATTTACACACACGCGAATCAACAGGGAAATATTGAAAAAATATTGCACAATCTGTTAAATTTTCAACCATATAAAATGATATTTTCAACGGTTTAAAAAATGCACGTTTCATCTCATTGAATCTGTAGGGCATTTTTGCGCATACAAAAATATATGAATACGAACATTTTTGTTCGGAAATCTGTACACTTTTGATTGATTAGTTGATTTTTTTAATAAAATTTTCAGTAAATGAGTTCACAGTATATTTTATTATTTAAAAACTAACCAAGTACGGTTCTTAATATTGCATTTGATATCAAAATTTCGAATGATTTCTATAAAAAAATTCGAATAACTTGGAAGAGGTTATTGTTAGGGGACATAAAATTAATATTCAATTAGTTAATTATTGTTTTCATGTATTTTTTAGATTATTTAAAACATGGACTACAATGAATTTTTATTTTTATAAACTCCGAAAACTGTTGCATAATAATTTCTTCCGAGTAATGTTTCCGTCAAATCTAATTTTAACATGAAAATAATTCAAAATGTTAGTACCAAATGCAATTTTAATAACCTTACTTAATTAATCTTTAAATTATATAATGTAATATTAACTCATTTAGTACAAATTTTATGAAAAAATCAAACATTTCCCAAATTCATCAAGAAAATATCCAAAATTAATATCAATAGCGTATCGTTCACTAAGGAAAATATATTTAAGACAGTATTGTGCAAACATAGATAAATGCAGACATACACATAGACACATTTTATCCTTCTTTCGTAGCGATAACAAAAAGTAATCCGGCTTGCATCGCTCGTTTCTGGATATGAAAGACGTAAAAGTTACGACCGGAGCCAATTACGCGGACCGGCCTCCCCCGCGAAACAAATACACACATCTCTCGATTTATATAGAATATATATATATGTATAACAAAAGATAACATGTATCAGATCACCTTCTAAATATAACCTTTAGAGGCGTCTATTTTCAGATATATTCGATTTTGGTATCGAATTTATTTTGGCACTTTTGTGCTATCGATTGTAATTTTTACTCATTGATTTAGTCTTGTTTTTATGTATTATGAATATAATAAAAGATAACACGCATCAGATTAACTTGTAAATATAACTTTTAGATGTGTTTATTTTCAAATATATTCGATTTCATGATATAATTTATTTTGGCGCTTTTGTACTGTCGATTATAATTTTCACTTATTGATTAAGTCTTCTTCTTATGTTTTATAATTTTGTAGAAATTACAAATACGTTGAAAGATATTGAATATTTTAAATTTAAAGGATTATATAGTCAGCTTTCGGATCGTCACAAAATTTCTACCAAAATCTAAATTCAATTTATATGAAACTCGATCTTTCAATCGTATGTTAGTATTTAATTAATCTTAGTATTTGACATCATAACATATTAAAAAAAGAATGCAAGTAGAGAAGAATAATTTTTGAAATGAAAGTAATACGTGAACTCAATGTCAAGTTGCATCGATTTTTTTCAAAGTGAGTGTATTCTTTTAACTATGTGTTTTTTTATGGTATTATAATACTATTATTTTGTAAAAAATTACGAAGTTTTTTCCACTGAATTCGTCTCTTGTTTCTGGCATTGTGATTTTGGTCTCGTCAGGTGCCATAAACGCTGCCAACGATTTTCCGGTTAATTGTTCCCAGTATCTCCTCTCTCTAGAATCGCACTAAAGCATGAACGACAGGAAAATGATTATTTTTAATGATCACAAAACTCAAAACTGTACTCACAAAACAAAAACCAACCATAAAACTACAAAAGCATAACGATCATTCATTTTTATCCGGGTCGTTAAACCGAATTGGATCAGTTAAACACAATAACACTTGACCACCGGAAAAATTGCCTATTTGTCGCCGACACTCGAAGCATGTACACTTTGACAATGGAAACGGTTCGATTTGAATATCGAATCCCAAAAGAGGAAAAAGAGGGGAAGATGGAGAATAAAAAAAGAAAAAAAGAGACAGACATATATACAATGGGCGTCACGTGCCGGGGGAGTGCGGGGCGATCTGGTTCTTTATCGGCGCCTCGCATTTTCGCCATTTTTCCCTTTGATACGGCCCTGGCCCCACACCGAGGCCCGATTCGTCTTCGTCCCGCCCCAAAAGGGGCCACGCTAATGGCCCAGAAAGGAGTAACAAAGCGAACGGTGTGCATCGAACGGGAGCGGCTCTAGGGGATGGTGAAATGGGGAAATTTGGCCCGGGCGCTTATTAAGTTATATATATTATTCTCAAAAAATATTTTTTGATTTTTATATTTTTAATATGTGTTTAGAGTTGATTTGAAATATTTTATTAAAAATTTAACTTGAAATTAGGTCGTGAATTTTTTTTTTGAAAAGCGAAATTTGATGAATAGAGGCGTTATTACTTTAAATATTTGATATTGTTTTCTTGAAAATTTTTATCCATTGAGATATAGCATATTTTAATGAAAATCTCTGTTATTCAACTGCTTTTTCAATCTTTTAACGTTGAAAAATGTTTCAACATTTTCCTTAATATTGCCAGTGAAGTAAATAAACTTAATTGATTATAAAATAATTGAAGATTTAATAATGAATAATGAAAAAAAAAACTTTACTTGTAAATTTCTTCACAAACGTCAACAAATTGGAGAATAAATTCAATACGTAATGTTTATGAAAAATATGAAATCAAAATTTTCTATATTCTTGATTTATGCATGTTTGTTCGGCTTAGATATTCTTTTTTTTTTTTATTCAAAAATACGGTTTATTTATTTTTTTGCAGTTTTTGAATACAATTTCGAATTTACTGAAAAATATAACTGAATATTATAAAAAATACATTTTTCGATGGTGATTTTAAATACAATTTGCGGATATTATTAAAAAAATAGAATTATGGCCCCTTTTTGATATATTATAGATAAAAAAAAAATGTTGAAAATAAAATTCAATTGAAATATTTATAAAAAAATATAATTTTACCTTTTTGATATATTATAGATATTAAAAATTTTTTTGAGAACAATATTCAAATTAAATATTTATAAAAAATAAAATTATAGGAAAAGAGGCACATAAAAAATTACCCTAGGTATCCTTAGCATATAAAGACAGCACTGTCCCATCGAGAGGGAGAAAGACTTCGCAGAGCACCGGCCGCCCATTAGGGGCTAATAAATAGTTCGCGCGCGTGAAAAATGAGATATGGAAATTCGCAGCCGCCTTATTCCTCTTGTTCGGATCCCCACCTTCCCCTTTGTTCCTCTAGCTGGAGCAGCATCCCTCTAAGGCTTCGTGGGATTTTGAAAAAAAGGGAAAAATCGCCCGGGAAAACGAGGATAAAAAAGGACTCGTTCTCCTCGCGCAATTAGCGGCGTCTGTGTTCGGCGGGGCGTACTGGGGAAACTTTTCCGACGATTTTCCATGTGTATATCAGACGTTTAGGGCTAAACGTGACTAACTTCATCAATTATGAAGTCTAGAAAAACGATCGAGCATGTTTGATGCATTTTTCAAAAAAAAAAAAAAATGATTCCCTTCCATTTTTTTAAATTTATAAACGTACTAATTTTGATTATGATAAGCTTTTTATGTGGTCAATTTATATAAGAGTACATAATTATAATAACTAAAATGAATTCTGAAATAAATGATTTATAATTCAGTATTCAAACAGAAGGCAATAGAAAATATTCTGATGTAGACTGTGGTACTTGCTACAACAATCATATATCATTAGAAAGGACTTTTGATATATAAAAAATCAGCTATAGCACTAGTCCCAATTCCAGATTTCATTTTTTAATACTAATTACACTACATGCATGACTTATACGATAAGTATTTATTTATTTACATAGAAAATGTCAGTATAGATGTTCATTTATCTCCAAACGCAATGAGATCTGAAATTTGCCATTGAAAATGTTGTTCTTATTGTTAAGATATTTTAAACAATACTATCATATATGACGATTGTATAGCACAAAGGCTACTAGTGACTTTTTTCATTGATATTGAGTTAAGTACAAAAAATGGTTCTTTATCATATACCTATAGAACATTTTTTTTACATAATTCAATTTCGATAAAAAAAACTCACTTTTACTCTTTGTGCTATTCAGTCGTTATATATTTGAACCGGTTACCAATTTTCCTATTAACATTTTGTTATTTAATGGCATTTACCTTCATTATTCCGAAAAAGCACATGTCACACCACAAACTATACCAAGTGCTTTGACATTTAAATCACTTTATCAATAAGCGGAGTTAATCACTTTATACACCGAAGAGATTCATATGTGTATACACATATTTTTCATGTGTGTATACATCAGAGTCACGATGTTCGGCCTTTATCTTTATAAAAGGGAAAATGTTTAAAATTTTATGCGGGAGCTGAGCTAAATGAGTCTGGTTTATTGTGTGTCAAAAGTCGGTATGCGGCGGATGGAAAAGTCTCATTGTTGTTTCAGTTTTAATTCTGCGCATTGTGTGTGTGGAAATTTTCAGATGGATGTGATTACAATGTTATTTTAGAATGAAGTTAGTGACGATAAAAAGTTTCATTTGCATTAATATTGCGATGCTTTCAATGTGACGTATCAATGTTTGCTCTGAAATGAACTTTTGTTTGTATGAAAATTTTTCGTATTTAATTAGTGCTCTATCATCGAAATGTAAATTGTATTAGGATCTATATTTTCACTCGTTAGTAACTAACTGTTAGTTAACTTTAAATAACAAATGTTTTTTTCCTACAGAAATGTAAGCTGTAAGTTGGAGAACGCATTTCGACAGCTGTTTAACTCTACAGGAAAAAATCACAATCTTTACTCGAGTGAAATGATTGTAAGTATTAGTTTAAGTAATATAATCACATTTTTTTAATTTGATTCACATTTTTAATTCAGTTATGATCGATGCTATAAATTCAATAGTTTTAATATAATTTAGATGTAGATTCACCAAGGTGATCGTTATTAATGTCAAAGGTCGAGTGTATCTATTGAAAACCAATGTACATTTAATATTAAAAATAATAATAAATTCTATCGAAGATAAAAAATGAACAATAGAACTGTTTTGAATTAAATTATGATAATATTTTATTGTAATAAAATTCATATTTCATTTTGTAAGTAAACAAACTAGAATAACGACCATATTATTTGTAAACGGCAAACATGTATTCGAATCAAATCGTGAATAATTCATTTTACAACAATCGTCTCGAATTCGTAAAAACTTCAATATATTTTATATTAAATCTAAATAAATATTATTTTTCACCGAAACTAAACTAGCATTTCCAACAACGAAAAAACATCAACATTTCAACGAGCGAACAATCCACCTCGCACAAGTGCGCAAACTGCTCAATATATGCTAAGTGATATTGCGGCACCATATGTTCGACTCGCACCTGGATAAAAGCGAAAGCCTCCCGAACCGAAAAAAAAATCCTGAAAAATACCCGAAAAAAAGCACATAAAAAGCACAGCCCGAAAGGCACAAAAAGCGACCCCTTAAAATGGTAAAAAAAAAACCCGGAGAAATAAACGTGCCGCGAATTCGCAGTCCCTGGCGTTCTCTTCGGCAACAATGACGTTTGTTTGCTTTTGTTCTACACTTTGTCATGTCTTTGGCCGCTTCTCCCGCGAGACGAGACTTTTCCCGGGAAAAGAAAGTTTGTTTGAGTTCTCGAGAGTTACCCCCTTTCGGCCGAAAGTTCAAAGGCCACTAAATCATGCACTCCTCTTGGGCCGCCGAAGAAAATCCGAAGGCTCGATCAATTAAAACTAGAGCGAAAGTGACGATGTTCTATCTCTTAGTTTTCGGGTCTGATTGATTTTGTGAATTCTGTTTGATTGATTTTTTAATTTGTTTTTAACTAAACGGTCGAGACTTGATTGGTTCGATTCGATTCATTCTATGTATGTATAGTAATAAACCTTTTTGTAACGTTTGCAGCACTTTTCTTCTATAACGCCAAAGCCCACACAATGTTACCTATTGTTTTTTTTAATAATTAATAAGTGAAAATGAAAACTGAATTCATGATTTCAAATTCGAGAAAAAATTTTACTCTACAAAGATGAACATACATATTTCTATATTATAAAGGGGCTTACTGTACTGTGATCGATTCCATTATTTGATAAAAAATAGATAAATAAATCAAAGTAATTAGTACAGGTAGTCATTATTTAAATATCTTTACTTAATATTAAAAATAAATACCTTTAAATGACAATATTTGTTTGACCACCGAATAATGAATCATACATTTCAGAGTCCGTTTTAATTAATTTTATAATTACTCTAATGAGTACTGACCACATTAATAGCTTATTATGAACGAAATTTGTTTATTTATATATTCAAATAATCGGAATAATTAAGTTTACTAAGGGAATTAAAATCAAATATATCAAATATGATTCATCGTTCTTCTAGACTTTTTATTTTATGGAGTTACTCACACTATATACACTAAACTGCTCATATGATAGTTTTCATGCCTAAAGTTTGTAGTGTAGTGTAATGTGATGTAATGGCGTTTAATTTGAATTCATAATGACGATACTCTAATGTAGTGCTTAGTTTTTGGGGGAATCTCCCTCCAAACAAACTTCAATTTCAGTCTCCATTTATTAACAATGAAATTGCTCATATCGAATAAATATTAAATAGATTTATTAAAGGGTGCTTTCAAGATGGGTTCCCATCTAAGGCGACCTTCGTACATATTTGCAATATGCTTACATATAAAGCGAAAATGTATAGAGTCACTTGACTGAATAGTTTTCAGAGAAACTCATTATTAAAATTCACCATCGAGCTTTCAGTATCACTTTGAGACAGTTCACTGAGAATATTAAATATTTTCGACAATGAAGTCTTCCCAACGAAAACTTTAATATCCATTGAAATGTTTACTTCAAAATAATATATATTGAATGTTAAAATGACCTTTACATTTTGCATATTTATTGCAGTTGCATAAAAATTCAATATTGCATCCTACGTTACATATTTCATACTTGCGCATTGAATTATAGAACTGAATAATTGGCTGCAATTTAAAATGATTACGAAACAATTATAAACCTGCATATTGTAATTACTCAATTGAAGAAATACAAAAAATTAGGGTTTCGCACTTTCATTTCATACTGTACGCATCGATGTCTCTTTACAAGCACGCGAATTTCAAATTTGAATTATTTAGCGACAAAAGCTAGACACAGTCGTTCAAAGTTCCGGCTTATCCATTGAAGATTCGCCAGCTTAAAAAGCGGGTAACACTGGGGTTCGCATTATTCACGGGGTGGGCGGTAGAATCTCCCGCCCACCTGGGCTGGGTTTATTTATTCAATGGGCGGTGTGCTACGTGTAGATTGAAGGGTGCGATTTTCCGCCCTTGACATGTGTGTCTAGGTTTTGCTAGATATTCACAACGTACTAGTATTTTTTTGGCTGTTTTGAATTTTTGATTTTTTTTCCAGTAGTGGCGTTCGAATTGCAGTGTTTTGTATGAGCCATTCAGTTCATTAAGTGATTAATACTTCAAAGAAGCGAAGTCTTTATTTTTTATGAGTGAAATATCTTTTCTGATTAAAAAATGTCAATTAATGACTAGTTTTGAAACTGAATAATCAGTTATTTAGTTCAGAGGTATTTTGATCAAATTCAATACTCTGATGTAAACTCACCACATACGTAGCTAATTCCAAACAAAAAAAAGAGGTACTTTTTTCTTTCTTAGTTAGCAAGACACTTGACGATTCTTTTATGTTAGGTAGCATTAGATTTAAGGTTAGATTAGGTATTTTGCTTCTTTCTTCATGTCAGATAAGATTTGATTAGTTTGGCTTACGGTTTATATTCGTTTAAGTTAGGTCGAGAATTATCGTGAATGGATAATAGACAATTTCTAAAATATTCAAAATCAACAATGAAATAACTATTAAAAAAATACGAGCTCACTCTGTTTCGTAATAATTTATCATTTCAAGTCTGCAAATGACGCACACTTTATTCCATTATGTGACAAAACTTTTCAAAGCTTCATTAGTGATGCAAAGATACACATACACATATGTATATATTTAAAAAAAATATTCAACTTTAGAGAATATGCAGATACGTTTTGAAAACAGCTCTGACGTACATTTGACACACATTTTTCAAAATGGAAAAGCATTCGAAATGCAAGCGTTAATCCGAACGCTCGACATCGAATTAAGGAGTCGCATATGTATAAAGCTCGGACTTTCAAAGGCTTTTTAAAACCCACCATATGAAATTTTCGCGTATGCAAATTGTGAATGTGAAAATGCTGAAACGCTACACTTTTTCAAATTCAGGTTTCTCTGTAATTTTTCAAAAAATATTTTCTTGTTAAATAGAAAAGCAGAGATATTAGTAGACTCGTTTGAAGACATAGAACGATTTTTTCAGCTGAAAAAAAGGCATCGCTCATTCGGCTGAAATAAAAACATGCACCGGCTCCGACCGGGAATAATTCCCGAGAATAACTCGATTTACATACAAAACTCCACCTTTTACTCGAACTTTTTAAACCGCTTTCCCACGGCGGCTGAAAAAGTCACCTACCCACCCAATATTTTTTCAAATCTTCCTCATACCGAAGGCAAAAAATAAAATGGAGAAAAAAGGAAAACCAACCGAGTTCTACTATTGTGTTACGCGAGCGAAAGAGAGAAGTTTTTCTTGCTCGCGCGACGTCGGTTCGCGTACATTTTTTCAAAATAAAAGTAGGCGGGAAAAAAAGGAAAAAGTCGACATTTACGACGGAGATATATCAAGAAAGTTTTTTTTCCCGCCAAAAAAAGCCTAACGATATTGGTCGAGCTCTGGGACGCATTTAAAGCTCGCGCACCGTGCTGAATTAACGCTTCCAGTGCCGAAGTTCACCGTTGAAATATGAATCTTTTTATGCTTAAATCGTTTCTAATGTTATTATTTTTTGTTTTTCATATCAATTTATCTTCGTAGTGTTTCTTTGGTGAGCTTTTAAATTCGTTGCGAAGCATAGTTTTCATAATATCTTGCAGCAAAGATGGAAGCGCATGAACTGAAATGTTACACATAAAAAAAATGTCTCAAGTCTGTGTACATATAATATATGAGGCTCGTTTTTTAGCACGTTTCATTTAGGAAAATAGAAGATAAAAACTTTATTTTTAAGTCAAATTTAATTTTGTATAAAAGAGCATTTTTTTAAAACGACTTTTTAAAATAGTTGGAAAAATATTTGGATATTTTAGTCGGAGCAGAAAATCAATTTTTCTATGCCTTTTTCATGGGAAAATGCAATCAGTGAAAGCAACCTAGTTTAATATTATTTTTTACGTCACTATTCAAATCATTTTTTGAAATTTATGGAAAATTCCCACAAAGTATCGGAACTGAACTGTTTATTTTCACTAACATTCCATTTATTTAATCAAAAATTAGGGAAGATAGAAAAAATTGATTTCCCGTTACAATTAATATCCGATCAATTTTTCTAACTATATGTTTAGAAATACATTTAAGAAAATCTTTATTGTGTAATATTAATTTTATTTTTCGAAATAGAACTTGATATTAAACGAGGCTCATATTTTTACATAGTTTAATTTTCTCAAAACATCTTTAGACGTAAAATCTCAAAGAATTTTCACGTGACTGTTGTTTTTTTCATTCTCGTGCACCTAACGGTCGACTAGGTCGTTTTAATATTGTTTTTATTATTCCTCGCTCTTTCGGCGGGAAGATTTAAATTATTTTTACGGCCGATACTCGTGTGACATGGGCTTACGATTATGATGTTGTATTAGCATTTTCCGCGTGCGAATGGCAATCTGCAGGGTGTTTTCATTTTGGAAAAGGGGCGAAAAACGGCGCTCGTAAAAAATCCTATTTAAATATATAAAGCGAAACGAAGGCTATATAGCGTCCACTAACAATGGATACGGAATTCATTAGCCGTAAAATAAATAAAGAAAAAAATATCAGCGTCATATACAATGTCGTAAAATATCTAGTTATTGTATGAGAATGTTAATGATATTATTTAGAGAAAATGTCTGTTTTGTTGTTATATTCAAGAAAATAATCTTTCCATTCGACGGAGTGGAATTTTCGCGCTTGCTGCTTTCGAAGTTTCATACAAGCTTGAGAAAAACGACAAAAGTGTCTGCTCTTCGATATCTGGTAATCCAATAGTGTTGAAAATAGAGGAAAAGAACATCTCGCTGTCTCTCGAGAACCATTCTGAAAGACATCGGAGCGTCTTTATAATAAAGAGACGTAAGAAGTACAATCTTCAATACTTAGTCGATAAGTTCGAAAGTCGTGCTATGTTTTAATTTTTTTTCGTTTTAAATGACTTTTTTCTAATTCATTAATTAAACAGTCGATAGCGTTTTGTGTAAGCAGTATCGAGTTCCCTTGTTCTAATAATGCTGAATTCAAATCCTGTCGGTTCTTGGCGAGAGTCATATGTCGTATGGATTTATCGTTTTTTCCAAATATTCGATTAAAAAAGTATTAATTTAACGCTTCACAAAATAAATTCTAAAAATGAACCCTTTGCCTTGTCTGCATTTGTTGAATTCAATCAATTTCAGTATCATTCATGTGCTCTTACTCTTACTCTGTATTCTTCAGATTTCCAAAAAAAAAGTTAACTAAAGCAGTGAAAAAACACACCTAATTACATTTTTTTTGAAAAATGAGTACCTGCAACAATAAATAAATAAATCAAAGGGATTTCGCTTACATAGAGAGAGATATTGTGCACGTGAGGATCTCTCTCGACCGTATATTATTATACATTATTCAATCGCATATGATTTGCACGTATATGTGGGGGCTGCAAACTGCTCGTAACTCCGAAGAACAAAACCATGATTTATGCGAAGGGCTTACCTACAGTCTAAATATGCCAATGGACTTGGGATTTTGATAACTAATCGCCGAGGATTTGGCTCGAAGCCGGTTTAAGGTGAGGTATTGTGCTATACGTACGTAGAATGAAAGATGGTGGCAATTTAACAAATCAAAATATTTTATTGTTTAATAATAATCATAGTATTTTTTTTTAATATTCAGCTACACATGTTCTGTTATTTACGTTTTTTTTACGGTAGATATTCAAATACAATTGTGCAATTGGCAGTAGAAGTTTATGTGCTTTGAGAACACAATGTTTTGGCATTTAAAAAATTCATACCCTCGTCCCCCTTTCAAGTCCACTAATAAGTACAAAGATTTTTTTTTCGATTAAACTTATGTTTTTTTTTAATCAAGGGACTTAAAGAAAATCGTATTTTTTGAAATTTAAATACATAATAGTTACATATCGTCTTTCATCGACAAGTCATATGTTTTCAATTAAATTTATATCGGACTAATTCCATAATGTCATCATTGTTTTTTGGTGTTCACTATTTCATGAAAATCTACTTAATTATTATAATAATGTCTACTTGAGTCTTGTGTCACATTTCAAATGAAACTCAATTAATTATCAATGACACCTTTTTTTTAAACGATAACATTCAAATGATTTCGGACGTTAATAGATTTTTAATAATAAAACAAAATATTTACATATTCGCATCAATATTGATGCGATTTATAGTTGGTGTGAAGATAAAGAATCGTTTAGACATATTTACAATATTTATATTACAAAAAATCAACTAATGAAAAAAATTAAAGTCTCATAAACAGTTCGTAATAAATATGCAGTGTTTATAAAAGTACCCTGAATTTTCTAAATAAAAAATAGTATGGTTTGTAATTTTTCTAGATGGTTGTGTTTGAATGTTTTCAAAATGAATATAAATTTTCTAAAATCAAGAAAAAAAAGTTTCCAAGAATATATCAATTCCTCAGACGCTTAATTACGTCTAAATCAGATATTAGATTCAAATTGATTAGATGGCATAAAAGTTTAATGTGAAAAAAAAGATAATTTAATTATACATATTGAGCTTTTCATTTTCTTCTAGTGCAATCCTTTATATATATTTTCTAAGTGAGTGTGATTTATATTAAAATTATTTATATATATATTTCATATAAGTAATTATCTACAACAGGTAGAAATTTAGTCAAATCGTAAATTCATTTTATGTGTATTCATACTATTTTATATATATTTTTTTGTATATGCATTTTGTATGTTAAATTCTCTACACGGGGTACACCATTGAAATAAGTCAATTTTATAAAGAGTCACTTTCGAATAATCACTTCACATTATCGAATTATTAAATAATTTTTAATTAGATCACATTTTTTAGTTTAAAATTAAATATTCGAAGGAAGTTTTTTTTAATATCGCTTACTTAAAACGGTATATCCGCGAAAAATTTAAGTCCTTAGTTTTTAGTAAACGTCCATCGAAGACAGATCTGTGGAGTATCTTTTGTCAGAAAACATTTCGCCACTAACGATGCATATTAATCATATAAGTCTTATAATTTAATTGAAATATCGAAAGTGGCGAAACGTCGACGAAGAATTCAAACCATGTCACATTTATACAAGAATCTAATAAAAAAAACCATCGACACAAGAAAGACAACGAAACGTCACAACCGTGTAAAAACCTTTACGAAAATATCAAATCAAACTAGCAAAACCGAAAGAAGATATAAAATGTGACATGTAATATTTCTTCGCCAATTCATACAGTGGTTTCGCGATCCACATGTATGTACTCCACAGACCTGTCCTTGTGTCAGGAGCTCACTGTGGTCGTGTTGCTGCCAGGATCGAGAAGCAACTCCTCAGTTAGTCTCCTTCCATCAGGTGTGGCCAGCAGCTTTTTCTTACCCAACCTCCGTCTTCTGCTTCTGCGGATCCTCGCTATCAGAGCAAATATGGTGAAAAGTACACACGCTGCTAAAACAGCAGCTGTGCATCCCAAAGCGGTATAGACACCGCCTGGGAACTGCTTGAAGAACCTTCTTCCTACTCCACAATGCATTTCGTTCTCGTCGTGACCTGATGGGCAATTCAATCTTCCATCACACCACAATGATGAGCTGATGCACGCGTTCAGCTCTGGGCATTTGTAAGCACAATCGGCGTTGAATGCGCTTAGAGTGTCGTTGCTGAACTCCACTCTGTCCAAGGAGTCCATCGAGTCCATGCTGACTTGTAGTTGTTGTAGGAGGCTCGATTTTGATTTGGAAATTTCGAGCCAAGTGAAGGCTGCCATTCCAGGCTCTCTGGCTACGAACTCGACGAGGAAGGACGGAGGCTTTGGAGGCGAGAAGTAGAGAGCTGGAGATGCTGGTTGACCTGCTTGTGCGAACCAGTCTTCGGAAAAGACTTGCACAGCGAATTGACGATTGTTCGGCTCAGATGGACATATCACTTTGATCAATCTATTAAAAAAAAAAGCAAATTGACACATCCAATATATTCATAACACATACAGTTCGGCAATAGTAGGTTTTCATACACAAAGTATTTCGAACCTACAGTTGTCTAATGACGCATCCACACTTAAGCCGCGGATTCAATTAGTCACTGAAAGCCGCCGGCTTATGTATGGACACGCCGTTACATATATTTATGTATCACATGTGATGATTCTAGTATGAAAATTAATATGAGCTTACTTTGCAGGTTTTCCCGAGTAAATCATGAGTCGATTTCTCGAAGTGCACCTCGCTGGATCGTCAGAGGAAGGTGTCAAAGGCAGCAAAGCACCCCACGTCAGCAAGAAAAGGCTTCGGTTTTCTCTGGCTTCGATAACCCAAGGCATTCCGGCGCATGCAGTTTCGGCTTGAGCTCTGTTGTTTTCGAAAACAAAACGCGAATTCAAGTAAGTGCTCACTAAGCAGCAAAAGTTTGAGAATACGAGAAGAGGTACATTACCTCGGCGGATGGGAGACTTCTTCTTCGCCGCCGGATCCTCTCAATCTTTGCTTTCTAAGGCATTCCGGTCCGGAAATGAGTTCGTAATTCGCGTAAAAGTAAATATCGGTATAATCTTCGGTTATACTGAACGAAGACACGGTGAATAGTAATTCTAAGGCGCGAGATGACGACGTTATAACGAGAGGCTTAAAATCTGACGAGATCGAACCGTCACATATACAGGCTCTAGGCACCTAAAAAACACACACAAATCATTAAATCAAATTCATACGAAGATTTAGATTATTCTCAATAATGAACTCACTCTTATATCCTTCCACGGCGATTCCCAAATCCTCAATGAAATAGTTCTGGAGCCAGGGATTTGATTGCATTTCGGTCTCCCTGTGTGCGCATCTGGCTCCGTTATACAGGATGCTCCCATAGATACGTTCTTAATTGTTAATCTGACTCGTTCCCCGGCACCGGCTTCAATGCGGTAAGCACAAGTTAAGTTCGCAGCACCGCCTCGCCCGTACAAGAAGACGTTCCTTAAACGTTTAACAAGATAAGCAACCGAAACAAATGAGCAACTACGTACCAGTGCACATACCTTGGGGAGCTGACGTCCGCTTCTCTGATTTTCCGGAAAACTCTCGCACAAGGACCGATAACCGGACGACCCGGTATTGTGGTCGGTGGTGTTCCGAAAACTTGGGATGTTGACATTGCTGCTACGCTGTCCAGTTTTAACAAACCACCACCTGACCACTGGTCTCCTCCTAGTCTCGTGTCCACGAATTCGTACCGCAGTCTGAATGTTGAAGGGTGAAGGGCTGTTCCTTCTGTTGTGTGGTGGTGGATTACCATTTTTGATCCTATAAGATAAATTTGATTGATATTTGTCCAAATTTTTGTTTGGTTTAGTTCAGTATACCTGTGCTAATGTAGCTTTCTTCTGGTGTGCATGGACGAGTCGCTCTAGTCAAATTGCTTAGTGATGTGTGATCGCATAATCTTGGTGCATCGTCGTCGCAATGATCAGCAATTACTTTAGACTAAAATTTAATCATTACATTAGTACTCAAATATATAAATTACCATATTTTATATGATAAACTTACATAAGGTTCATCTGGCCCGCCTCCGTCCCAAATCCTCAATCTAGTCGAACAACTTGCAGTGATATTATGTTTACCCATCGACATATCTGGATCTCTATCTCGATTCAAAAGTCTAGCTGGATCATATCTAGATCCTTGTCTATCTTTACCCATGAAAAATCTTGTATAACTCGTATTGTATCTGTTTCCGATTCCTTGATGATAAGGCGGTGCTAAAGTTCCAGGTCCGCTATCGGCATCGCGTTCCGATAAAGGAACGAGAGGCTGATGCGAATAGCTGATGAAGTAAATCCACACCAAATCACCTAAAATTATAATAAAAACTTTGAATTTGAATCATCGTTCGTTATCTTCTTCGGAGTATTAACGAAGGAACGAATTAACTCGTTTCGGGTCAGCTACGTGTCTGAAAAGTTTCGATCGCAAGTTGTCACCATTAGTCAATGGGATTGATGAAGCTAATCAATTCGGATGGAAAGGTTTTAGTGAGATGTCTTTTCGGCGTTTGTAGTCGCGTTGAATCGAAATTATTCGAAACGATGCCATTTTTCAAGATTACCGATCTAAATACGAACGAATAGGATCACAATGACAATTTTCGTATGTCGCCTGGAAATATCTGCGAATTTATGACGAAAATCTGGCATTCGATTCTATTATGGTTCGGTAACCGTTGAAATCTAGTCTCCCCGTTAAAATGGGATTATATAAAAATCGCATATTTACGAGTAAGGAAAAAAAGTCATAGGTGAAGTAATATGATATTAAAGGATTGAGTTGTATGCTCGTCTTGTTTGTTCATCTGATTTCGATCTAACTTTACATAATCAGCTCAAAATCAAAAGAGCTTTGAGCAACACCAAATCACAGCTAGTTAAAAAATTGAATTCAATCATAAATATCTGACAAATTTTTCAAAATATTTTCAATGCAGCTGTAAAAACATCCATTACAACATCCCGTACACGTGTAGCGTTCGAGTGGAGAACGGCCACTTTGACCGTTCGAAAAGTGTTCGGCCATCCATACCTGGTCTCCCATGAAACGTCCATTGGCAGGTGGTGTTCGGGGGCAGGGTGTGCCTGGGCGAGAGCAGCCGCCCCCTGCGCCCCCTGATCGAGTCGTCGGGGGCCGTAGGGGGGCCCCCCGTCACGGGGGCCGCGGTGGGCGTAGCGCCCGAGGAAGCGTGCACGTGGAACTCGCAGCGGCGCGCCTCTCTGATGGAAAATTTTTAATATTTTTTTAATAAATTTATATTAAAATGAATCTATATTTAGGTTTTTGTATATTTTGAATTAATTTTTGAAATGTATATAAAGAAAATTTTGATTTTATGCTTGTATAAGGTTGAGTTCTTGTGGATGTGTTGTGCGGCGTCCACACTATGTGAGTGATAAATATAGTGTGGATGCTGCATAAGGTGATATTTTGATGTTTGTGTATGTGTGAAAATATTTGATTAGTGATTTATTTTCAATTGTTTATGTCATTTATGGCTGATTAATAAGTATTGTAGAAGTCACGGAGTATAAGTTACACATTTAAATAATTAGAATGCAATTAGAAAATTGTTTGAATGCTTTTGTACGTCAATTCATTTGGTTAAAATTATGAAAAAAATGGACTCGGAATCTGTACTGACGTATAAAATCAGATTATTTTGTAATTTTTCAGTATTTACTTGATCGTGATAAATATTAAACGTTAAATATGTTTCTCGTATATGTATTTTTAAAATCTATTATATTTTATTAACAATTCAAATATTAAGTTGTAATAATAGATTTTCACTAAAATATCCTCATTTTAAAAAGCTCACCTCTATTAAATGAAAAAGCCGAGAATATCGCGAAAACTTATCGAGAGAGAGAGCAAAGTTTGAATTCGAATTTTAAAATTCAAAAGGCTCACTTGAACACTTTTAATTTTCAATTTGTCCAACTCCAGAAAAATAACAAGTATTGGAAAAGACCTTTTTGAAATTTCTGGTCGTCGGGTGCAGAGTTGGAAAAAAAAGTAAGGCATAAAGTTCGTTTACGTGTATAATATAAGGTAGCAGGAAAAAAACTGCGCTTTGACGTAGCAACGGATATCGGGAAACGAACGCCGGACGTAATTTTATTTCGAGGGTAGGTTCGCTTTTGAAAATCGAATTAAAAACCGGTCGGACACTCTAACGAGAAGGAGTTGAATCAATTAAGTTCTCTAGTCGTTATTTGGGCGGAAAAAATTTGAAATTCAAATCGTCTACGCTGCTGCGGTTCTAATGCGGCGATCACTATTAAGGGAAACTCGCTCTGGGTATTCGAAAGTATCATCTTGTAGTAATTATTGAAAGTTATTATTCTGGAAAATATACCTCGAATAATCTAAGCTATGGGAATCGGCGAATATTATGTCGACGTCCAGTTCGAAGCCTCGTAGAGGTGATGTTGCTGTTGTTGAATGAAGTGGGATGCTGAATGGTGATGAGTGAAACGCTACCAACATTTCTGGACCCCTAAATCGGAAATATATAAAAAAGATTAAAACAAATTTCAATTTTTATAATTTAATGTATCTGACGATTTATAAATAGGTTTTGTACGTGTTCATTCCAATTTAATTTAAGTGCTTCGTACGAAACACGATTTCATTTCACTATTTTCTGTCAGTACATATTGTAAAAATGTCATGGGTTTGTTTCCCATTATCATGAAATTGAGTATAGTACAGGAACCGTTTCTATATACGCTCATATATTTGGTGGCTAAAGGATATAAATGAATTTGGAACATGTGCCGAGATATATCATCAAATTACTTGACCTCCTCGAAATCACCGCAGATACTTGCACCTTTAACCTTTTCAATCATCACATATAAACACAAAAAAAAAAAATGCTGCATATAATAAGCCGCCGGCATACATGTGGACGCGCCACAACACGACTGCCAACGTTGAAGTACATACAATTCGAGAATTCGGCTCGTTAACGTTCAGAATCCCCTCGTGGCAAATTGGCATCCGATGTGAAGTGCATGCACTCACCTGGACACCACCCTGGGTAGCCAATCGCCGCCGCAGTACTTGACCAGCACCGGGTCGTTGGTGGAGCCTCCGTCGTAGAAGATCAAGTGGTCCCTTTCGCCAGTGCATTCCTTCCACGCTCGCAACGCTCTGCTCGTCTTGTTCAGGCTAAAATCATGTGATGGGTCTATTTTTCATCTATTCATATATATTTATTTCTATGTATAAAAATAATTTACAGTCGTCCCCCGTTTAACGCGATTACTGCACATGGTATTTTTCAATACGATTACGAGAAAACGTATAGAGGTGTTAACTTGTAACAAGATTCATGTCAATGAATTTTTTACAAAAAAAATGTTCAATCGTCCCCCGTTTAACGCGATTACTTCTTACGGTACTTTTCAATACGATTACGAGAAAACGCATGGATGTGATCACTCGTAACAAGATTCATCATGTCAATGCATTTTTTACAAAAAATATCGCACACGTATTGAAAAAACTGTGTGAAGTAATCGTGTTAAACGGGGTATGATTGCATATCTATCTGTTAGTCTGTTTTTCTGTGTGTATTCAACGTTTTATTAAGTCGTGCGTTAAATTTCTATCGTTGTGTTTTGTATTGGAAAAACGGATGTGATTGTGTGTATGCACTCAAATTGAGTGGAAATACTAGGTTATGAGCACTCATACTGTGTGCGAATACTACTTTATAATTTTCCCCAGAATTTCCAACCCTACCCTTCCCATGTGAAAATTACGAATTGATAGTTGAATTTGGTTCGTTTACATTACATTTTTTATAAATACTATACAACAGTTTATAATTCACCCAAAGTTAATAGTTTTAACCAACGACTAATCACAATATTTAATAAATTTATAAATTTCAAATAAATAACATACCTAGCCATCGAAATGGATCGTTTCATCTGCATCTTGTGCTCAGCTTCTTGCCTCACAGCAATCATAGCATGCTTACATTTGGGCACTTCTTTCTGCTTGAGACTCCAATAACACGTAACATTTCTAAAAAAAAATTCAACAATTAACCACTTCATACAATCCTTATTTAATTTAATGATTATATACCTAGGATACATTCCAGGGTAGTTAGGACTCTGAACCCTGCACGGCTTCCTATAGCACTCCTCGTAATTCCGCGTGCAATACGTTCCAGGAGATACTTGACCCCTTTCCAAAGGAGCCGACGGAGCACCGAATCTAGATTAAATATAAATTATAAGAGTTCAACCGCTGCTTCAATAGTACGTGCCCGCCGAGACCGGCCAACTTCATAAAAGTTGGATAAAAAGGGGCGTCGGCGAAAATAAATAGAGAAAGTTAGCCCCGAGTCTTGCTTATATTGAGTCAAAACCGAAATAAAGTCAACAATCGCGACGGAGACCCTCTTCAGGTTTTCGGCAGACCTGTCAATATTCGGCTCTTTGGGTTTGCTTAATCGAAATCCTTTGTCCGAGATGACCCACTATTCCAAATACTTTGCCGACGAAATTACTTATAATTTATAATTACACTGTTGATTTTAATTCTGGACATTTAAGGCCGGTATTTCACTGATTTTGTTAAATTTTCATAGAGTCACAGTAAGTCTTTCAACTACAAATTTTCCAAAATCCGCCTGTGTTTCGCCGATTTTTGACAATTCATAGTTGTGTGATAAGTATGAGAAAAAAATGTGAATTGGAACTGTTACCATGACAGACGTTTTTCTACATTAAAATTCTTTTCTAATGATGTATTAATTATGAATAATGGAGCGGGTACAAGATCCATACATTTTTGCCCATTGGCAAAGAGATTATACTTTTATTGTATAATCTATATTTTGATAAATCAAGGGAATGTATAAAAATTAGAATTATTCAATAAAAAATTGATTTTATGCAAGCCGACAAAAATCTCTTATGCGTGCTGTTTTTGATTTATCGAATGTTTTCATGGAAATTATTCCTAATGTCGAAACCAAATACAATAAATATATTCGTACTTTATCAGTCATCAAATTTTAAATGAACTAAAAACTTATTTAGTAAAAATCAAACATTTATCAAATTTATCAAGTGTCCAGAATTCCTCTCAATAGTGTACTATCGCTGTATAAATCTGTGTGTTTTGAGCAAACTCGATAGCTTTGAGATCGACGAACGATATTTTATTTACATACCGAAGTTATCATGAAAATGGAATCGTTTTAGAATATTAGATTGACGTTAAAATCGATGAAACGATAACGGATTTTCATATTCGAATCGCAAAGAGAACAATGCAATCGATGTCATAACTAAAATACGATAGCAATCAGTAGCAGTTTGTTCTGTGTCCGGAAATTGTGAATTTCAAAGTACTCGTTTCGAATGCATTTCGAACGATACATTAAATATAATGTTCGATTTCAAATTTATTATTGAACAGACAAAATAATTTATTTTTTCATTAAATTCAAAAGATATTGAAAAAATTGGATTTTTTCGAATATTTGAGAAGTAGTGGCATTAAAGAGGCACTATTTCGAATTTACGGCATTGAAAAAAAGTATCGCCTAAAAGGGGATTGCTGTCGTTCGATCAAACAAAAAGGGCGTTTCGTAATCTCGATCCTTTGAGGTGAAAACTGAAATCTTCTTTGAACGATACTTACACTTCGACTTCGACGCGTAATGAGAAAGTACCGCACACAAAAAAGGTACATTTTCACATATTGAAAGATTGATTAAAAAGATCGAAGCCTTTCGTGATAAAAACCGTATTTTCACATAGATTTTTTCAATATTTTATATGAGCCGTTCGGTACATACTCGTAGCGTGATTAATTCTATAAAACAAACAATCTAAAAAAACGCTGAAACGTGTTTTAAAATATCTTTCATTTAATTTACCTAAAATTATTAACATACAAATTTTGATAAAGGTACGGAAGTGATCAATTTATATTAAAGTACAGAATGAATTAAAATGGCTTCAGAAATAAATTGTTTATTATTCGGTGTCAAACAAAAATTTGTCATTTAATATTTAAATATTTATCTGTGTTATTCATAAATAATATTTTACACATAAAAAGTCATAACTCTACCAAGTGCTTCAATATTTGAATCTAACGTGAAACGAGTAAATTTATGAACTGAAATGTCTTGTAAATACTAGAACCGAGTGCGAATAATGAGTTGTATGTACTCTGTCCAAAAATCGAATACCTTAAAGTTGATTACACATAGTTACATCAATATTTTATAACTTAAAGATGAAAAATCATTTACTTTTCATTGAGACAATAAAAAAGTACAATCAATTCCAGTGCATTTGATTTGATTGGGGCCCCGAAAAAAGCGCCGATTCGTAGCAAGCTTGCATATTTTCGAGCCCGTTTTGTTTTATGGGTTTTTCTCATTAAGGAGCCCGCACTAAACGGAAGAGCCCTTCCCAGAGGAGGACCTTTCGAATCTGCCCTTTTGATTCGCGAAATTGTTATTTCGTTTATTTAACGTTTCGGCGCGCAAACGAACCGTAATTTCGCGTATCGTCAAATAATCGCAAACTCGAAACCTAAAAAGGGCGCCCTAGAGAGAGAATTCAAAGGGGAATTAGACGGATGAAAGAGGCGATTTTTTTTCATTCGATGAAAAAGGGGTGTTTTTTTTTTTGTAAAAATCGTGTAAAAATAGAATCTTAATGCATGGAAAATATATTGATTGGTTTGCTTTGGACTCACCTTACTATGGCTTCCATTTGGGATACGAATTTGTAGCGTAGCTTAAAATCGAACGGTGCATTTATCCTAGCATGAAATAGTTTAACTGAAACTGTTATCGTTGAAGTTTCGCTGTAATATACTGCATAGCCGGTTGAAGATCCGCACCAAGATCCACCTGAAAATTAAGAATAGATCAATATGATATGCTGAAAAGATAAAAATTAGGGATTCTATTGAGACTTTGAAAAATTTCGAGATTTTCGCTGTTTTTATTCTTGAGAATTTAAAAAATATTTATTTAGGTCTGAAATTTTTCGAATGAAAATATTTCTTATATTTGAGCCAACACACCCGGAATTACTTAGTCAAATTAATTTTATATGAAAACAGACAAAATTCAGTGAATCGTACTCTAAATGTACATATTTGTTTCGAATTTCATCAATACAGATCTGGGTTAATTGAATATGAAGGTAATACGGTTAATCGTACTACAGTTATATTTAGTATCAATCATTTTTATTTAAGTTAAATTACAATATTACTTTTTATTTCATAAAAAAATCAATAATTTTTCATGATTTTGTAAAGGAAAACTCGGAAAATTCAGCAAATTCATACATGTTTTTCTTTTCAATTTGAATATTTCTACTGTATACGATGATTCAGTGAAAATATTTTTAGAAATTAATTTCGAAAGATAAGTTTATTTTTGACTAAAGTTTGCAATTCATAATATCTGTGATTGAAAACTGAAAATTTTTGATTCTAAAGGCTGAAATTGGGTCATGTTTTACAGTAACGTTAGGTGGAGTTTCAAGTCGATCACAGTACACACATATCTAAATGTTAGATAATCGAATTTCCAATCGATAAGACTCGAATTTTAAGAATAGCCAAAAATCAAAACATCAGAATATCTATTAGAAATCATATAAATTCGATTAGTTACCAGTGAAAGGTCTTCCCAGTTCAGAAAGCTGCATATAGCCATCGGGGCATCCATCTAAGGCCGAAGGCTCGTATCGTCCCACGTTGAAGGCGTCGAATATCAACTGTAAGTGAGAATTGGAGAATGAAACTGGGTCGTCTCCCCTTTGATTGAGGACGATTTGATTAGGGCTCGTCCTTCGTTTATGCGAGAGGATCGATAAAATTTTATGGCGCGTGTGCGAACCGAATTCGAATTCGAGCCGGTTTTATTCGACGATAAACACCCGAGTCTCCCCATTGTGTGTGTTTATGTTATAAGGACGTAATACGAAAATAATAATATATAAGAATTTCCGTGCTGAGAATTTTGTCGGTGGATTCGAGAAAAGGCGCGAAATTATAGAGTGTGGTGCAATGTGTCGCACGATTCGTTTCGCTTATAATATTTGAATGAAATATTAATATAAATAATATTTTTAATTGTTATTTATTCATTTATACATATGTGTGATATTTTGGGTTTAATTTTATGAAGATGCTGGGTTCAAATCTGATACCGGTACTAGGCTAGAGTGGATTTTCGTAACTGAAAATTTTCATATTCGGTTGTTTCTTCAATTAATTTGATTCAAGAATGAATATTATAACAATTCAGAAAATTTTCAAATATTACTTGAGGTCAACTATGCATGTGGGACATATAATATTTGATGCATATTAAGCATCTTGTTGATTCATATCACCTCTGATTGTGAGAAAAAAAAGTTAATTATCACTAACTGAAAGAACCCATTGTTACGAAAATAGTTGAAAATTAGGTAATATTATCATTAAAAAAAAGTAAAATATTATATTTCATGTAAATTACAATCGTTTGCTTGCGTATTCATTAAAGTGTCTTCAAATTACATGAGCACGAGGCTGTAGAGAAAACATGTTGAACACATGTTTTTATTGATATTGTTGATCCTTTATAGTGTAAGGATCGTGTGTGTGTGTATGTATTTTCAACGATAAGGTTGCCCTTGTGTTTGTTAATTGTCGGGATGTGTAAATATGCGCTAAAAAGTTTCAGCCGAGCGAAAATTTCGTCCGCACTAAATAGAAAAATAAATATTTACACATGAACGTGTTGAAAATTAAGCACATCAAATAAAAATTATACAATTTAAATTAAACTTGCTAATTAAGAGAAATATTTTCGGATTATTTTGCTAAATACGAATGTTTAATGTGTATGTATGTAATCATTAATTTTAAAGTTTTAACATATAATCTATTTGAAATCATCCTTAATTTGAGTTAAATTTTGAATTATAACTGAATTAAAGTCTGGTTTTTCAGCTGCTGAGTATTCGATTCAATATAACTATCAATTTCTTAGGAATTTTATTTTATCAACTCGAATTGATAAGTTACTATTCATCAATTGATAACTCTGTCTTACATCATAATAATTATGTTCAGCTAGCGATCAATCCATTGAATTTATCAACGCGGTTTTGGAGCGTTACACGGATACACAGAAACACAATTAAACAAACACACATAATAGTGCTATTATATAATTAGATTTATAAATAAAATATATAGAACCCAAAAATGTGAGTGACTTCAAATCGTAAGATTCAAGTGCGAAAATTCACAGATCAATCCACTTTATAATTTTCCATTTATATTATTATCGAATTCAACTTTAATTATGGTCAACTCATAATTCATTCGAATGCACTTACATTTCTCAACTTTTAGGCTCCTCATATAAAAAATTCGACATAACACTTCTCATATTTACAACACTAACACACTAACGACACCATCGTTCACACAACCTACACGAAAAACTCAAAAAGCATCCATTCCTCGAAAGGAGCACAATAGAATAAAAACGCGATGCAAAAGTCTAAACACACACACACACACACACATCCCACTGTACAAAAGTCCTTTTTTCCCATTTTTCGCACGGGCCTCGGATTTAACTTTGAGCCCCTCGCAGCGGGAATCATTTACATTCGTATCGTCGCACCGCAGAGGCATTCAAGTTATTTCTTTTGAGTCCGACCCCGTGTTTCGCCCCCTTTTCTTCGGCGCCCCCTGTACACAAGCGTATTTATCTCTTTCCGCAGGGGAACGGGCGAAACTGTACCGGGATCAGAAACAACGCGTTTTCTACTACGCCGCTTTTGTCCCGACTGTTGGACTGTGGTTTGAATTTTTTTCAAGGATATAAAATCGTTGACTATGATTTTGATATTTTTCAAAAATTTAAGTCTAGCTTGAAAATATTTAATTACAAAAAATCTGGCAGAAATATAAAGAAAGTACAATTGAATCTGTTTTGTTTTTGTTTTATTGGGATAAAACAAGATCTGAAAAAATGTATTTTGCGAAGTGTTCTGTATTGAATTTTGAAAAATATGATTAGCTAGATATCGTGTAAAAAATGTCACACGCGTATTAATAATTCGCTTACTATCAGAACATTTTTAACAGGAGAGTCGAAAAATTCGATACCTTTGTGATACTTGATCTCTTTTTTGTATTTAGTCTTTCAATTATATTAGGAAAGTTGTATTTTCAAAAATAATACATGCTTAATAATTATAAGCTATAAACAATCATTATAATTTATAGTTAGTTAAATTTTGCAAAGAAGCATAAGTGAAAATGTATGACGGCCGTTTTTATTCGCAAATACAGTTGAATTTGGATTTAATTATTTTATAATGACTTAAAATAAATATAATTATTATTTTTAGCCCTAAAATTAATGCGCTTGTATGAAAAATTATAAATGAAAGTCTATTATTGATTTTAATCAATATTTTTTTCATTAAAACTCCATATCTAACGTAGATGTCTTAATACTGAAAAACCATCATGATATTAATACAAATCAATTGAGATACATTTGAAATCTATTTGTGAGAGAACACATTTTCAATTTTTCCCCCATTCTATTATCACATTTGAAAAAATAAAATCATTCCATTTTTCAAAAACTTAACTACTCAAAATACTTCTACTCCGACTCTACACCCCTAATTTCTTCCACCGAGCTTCCTAGAAAAAAGTTCCTTCGGCTCGAAGGAAGGAAGTGGTCACGGGTGAAGCAAAAAAAAAAGAAAAAGAAAAAAATAGTAGACAGTCTCCTATCGTACCCGGTACAAGGGGATGGAGAAAAAAACAAGGATGGAGGCTTTTACGGCCGGGTGCTTAATGTGCCGTGAACCGCGCGGAAGGCTTCTGGCCGCAGGAAGAGCGCGATTTCAACCCTTTCTCGACGGTACGAAGTCGTCGTAATTTTTGTGTGTGGCTTTTCGATTTTGGTGCTTTTAGGATGGTTTCGAGGCTTTTGGTTTGGGTACCTTATTGGGCTGATGCTCGTTCGATCGGGTGGAAGTTCGTATTTCGTGTATTTGGGTGCAGGGCGTCTGATGTTTGATGTGGAATTAGGTTGATATTGAAATTTAGTTTGATGAGAATATTTGCATTTTTGAAATGTATTTTCAGTATTTAGAAAAAAAATGTCTATGATAAAAGGTCCTCATTAGAAAGTCTAGCGAAATTAGGTCCAAATACAGTCCAAAGGAAAAACAGTTCAATGGACAGAAGTTTTAACGAAACAATGTTCAACGAATAAAAGATCCAAAGGACAAAAATATTCAAAACATCCAATTAGATTACTATCCAGCAGAAAAAAATATTTGATTCAATTCAATAGCTTAAGATTTTTTTTTCAAAAAACATTTTTTTACTCGTTCTTGTTGGGTAAATGAAAAAGGACATGATCAATAGTGAATATATATTATTTTCTCAAAATTTTAGTCAATAATAAATTGAAAATATAACGAAAAGAGTAGGTTATTACCTATTACTCGTTATATTATATTTCATACAAAATTTATAGTGCAACATAAAACGAGTTTTCATTTTTCTATCAATATTTCATCTCTGCGACTAAAATGCCATTTTAAATATTCCGTTTATGCGTTACAGATTAAAATCATGTCACATTTAAAATTTATCATGTATTCAGAGTACGGGCGAAATTTTCATATAAAAGATTTATAATACACTAAAGCTATATATGCACGTAAAGTTAAATTTTATTCAGAAAAATATTAAATAAATTCAACGTGACTATAAAAAATATATGACAATTGATTAAATAGAAACGTTTAAATGGAATTCGGGTAACGAGCGACAAAAATGAAATCCAGTCAAAATTTGATATTCAGTACTGAACGATAAAAATATATATTTTATTTTGTATTGTCAGTTTATGTGAATGAAAATTTTCCTCGTACAAAAATAATCTATTGAAAATAAAATTTGAATAATATTGTTTTTTTTTTTATATTTATATCTTCTTTGGGGAAACTTTTTATGACAATTCGAATAAATTTAAAGCAAAATAAAAAGAAAACTCACCTGAACGATGTCACCATGCATATGTCCGTTTGCAGTGAATGTTAGATGGCAAAGAAACGGCAATCGACCCTCGATCGGTTTTCCCAACTTCAGCTCATACGTTTTGCCAACATCTCCATAGTACGTCCGATTGCAGACTGAAAAGATGAAAAAAATAGAATGAAATGAAAATTTTCCGGAAATTGAAACGCTCTTCTATGACGATGTCATGTACTTTCGTTCATCATAACGAGGGAAGCCCACCATCCCGCCTTTTAACTGCACCCCAACTCTATGTCAGCTTGTTAGGCCGGCCTAGTTGGGTACCAGCAAAACTAGGCGAAACTACGGGCGCCACATTTACGTTAATAGGGAACTCTACATTTAATCATTATTAAAACTATCGCGAAGGACAGCTTTCCAGGGGGCATGCGGAATGCCAAGGAATCTAAGGATTCGCATTACGATAGGACGTCTCTTCGTTTGCTTACTTTTTCAGCAAACTTACGAAAAGCTCTAAAGGCGGAAAGTGAGGACACTAGGTCAATATTGTTGTTAGGAAGGTTGGGAGGGAACCTGGAACGCAAGTCCTTTCTTTCGTTTTCCACCAGAGAACAAGACCACAGAATATGATCTGCGTCCTGAGACTCTCCGCAGATACATCGCGGGTCATTTCGCAGACCTAGTTGATTTAACTTGGCCGCGAACGCGCCGTGACCCGTGAGAAATTGCGTGACAAAACGGTCGGGCACGATCCACGTGTAACTCAAGCGTCGCCTGATATCCGGAAAGAAAGAGTAGGTGTGGCGGCCATTTATCTCCACATCCCATCTCTCCTGCCAGACGTCAACAATCAATCGTTCATCAATCGCATTTTTCGTGCAATCGATTTTCATAAGATGCGATGGACGTTTCGTTTAATGGAATTTTCTATTACTTTTTTTCATAATATAAATCGTTTATATTTGATTTTGAATATAATAAAATATTATATCGTTGTAGATTTGTAGAGATATCAAATCAGCTTTAACTGCATATGATTCTGATGTATATATAACATTAGGCATATACACGTATCTTTTATTATCCAATTTATCGTCATCAATAAGCAATAACGGCCGATAAATCGACGATATAGAAAAGCGTAACGACGACATAAAAGAACACGAACTAAACTTCAGCACAAGAAACATCCATTATAATCGAGAGTTAAAACAGGAGTTTTCCTTACATTGAACCGTGAATCCTTACTTACAACAAATGAACCTCAACCCCTTTGGGGACCTCACTTTTCGAATTTCTTCAAATCTAACAATGAGTATTTTTTTCGCTCATGAATTAATTTTCATGAATATTTAAAAAAAATTAAACCAGTTTTATGGCTATTTTTTTTTTGTAAAAGAAAATATTCGTACTATATTCTATTATATATATCAGCGAGTTCACATGCAAATGGAATAACCGATGCCACAACTTTTGTTTAATGAATACATTTTTACCCATCCCCAATGAAATTATATGACGAATGAAAAAGCCAAAGGGTACACTTCGCTTGACTTTGCGGTGATTTCGAGAAAAGTGCGCTCAAAGTTGAGCATATACCTAAATGAATTAGGAGAAGGTTGAGTGATTTGATGATATAGTACACGTTCCAAGTTCGTTTTTATCCATTTGTCACCAAATATATGAGTGCACTTGCACACCTTGGCCTTTTCAGTCATCATATAAACTCACTCTAGCAAGGAACCATTCACAAAATGTAACATAAACACACACATTAACCCTAAAATTCATAGTTTTATACGAATCACATCTTTTAGAATCCTTCACAACACTACAGTCATATGTAGAGCATTATACGAACATCGCGTTCATAACTCCTCCCTCCCCAGATGAAAGCTTGTCCCCAAATGCAAGCTTGTTCTCAAATGCAAGCTTTCCCCCAAATTTCCACCCCCAAAACGAGGTCAGGGGTGCGATAGGTTTTCGGTAGGGGTGTGACGAATGCGCCGTATAACCGTCGCAGGACTTGTTTACGGTTTACGGTTGTCGGGTTCGAATGTTAACTCGCCGTTATTGCTTCGGAAGTTATGGCTTTCTGGGAAAGTTCGCCTCCGTGCGTACACTTCGCCCAAGAGTAAATGGAAAGTTGAATTATTTACGCACGTGCGTGTGTTTTTTCTTCGTGAGGTGGCTTTTTTTTAAGTTTAAGTCGATTTTTTTAAAGTACGGAGGCTGTGGGTGTTGTTCTTTTGATGGGCGTCGAAGGTGTTGAAGTGTGTTTTTTTCTTTGTGTTTTATATATTTTGTGAATATAGAACAGTATGAATCTTTGAAACTTGTACAGAATCGATTTTTGAATATAAATTTTGAAGCGGATTAATTTAAGCATCTTATAAGTGCAAAGAATAACAACAAATCAGATTATTAAATTAAATCTATAAGTGATTATCTAAATGTTTAAAAGTTTAAATTTATATACAGAGTAAGTATATTTTGCAATATATCATTCTTAAGGATGATCCCTTTTAATATATGTAGTTATACAGTTATCCCATGTTTAACGCGATTACTTCACGATTATTTTTATATGTGTGAAATATGATTTCGAAAAAACATATAAACATGATGACTCGTAATAAGATTCATCATGTCAATGCATTTTTTCGAAAAAAAAAAATTACTATTTTATTTCAGAGAAAATTTTTGTTGGGATTAGAAACAGTGGAAGGAGGAATTCCTATCTAATGTTTACCAATGTATTACATATTTTTTCTTTTGCTCTAGTGTTCATATCGAGAGTGAAAATGAGAAGAATTTTCAACTAGAGTCTGGTTAGAAAAAAAGTTCGACATTCTAATTGCGACATTTTGAAACAATCTGATAACTATTCCAAAATAATATATCGTTAAAAAATATAAAAAATATATATGATAAAATTTCGAACAATCAAAATTCACCTCGACTCTCAATGTGCAAATTCAAAACACCCGAACCAAAAACAACGGAAGCACCTAGAAACAAAACACATCCAAAACAACCTGGATCCGTTCATTATGGCATTCGCGTAACTAGACGCCATGTCCTCGAGCTTATCCCGCAAGAACAAGGTCCTTATCCCGGGATGCTGGCCGTCAAAGCCCGATTCCGAACGTGTCCCGGTCGACCGGGATCAATGCGGGATTACGCGGCCGCGGCTTCCGGACGTCGGTCCCGGGACGCCGCTCCCGGGATTACGTCCCGGGACGATAAAAAATTCCGAACACGCGGAGAGGCGTTCGATTCCCTACTAGAGATGATCGATCGTTCTGTTCTGCGCTGACGTGTCTATTCCGCTTTTGTTCGACGGTGTGATGTATTGCGTTTTTGAAGGTGCTTGTTTAATTCGAGGTTTCAGATAGGAGTTTGAGGGATGATAGGTTATGGAAAATTTAAGGATTGGTAGCATAAATGTCGCATAAGAGAGAACTTTCATATTTTTTAGTTAGATTTTACTTAGAAACTATATCTGTAAGTGTGAGCATTAGATCATGAAAGTCAATTATTTCTAGTTACATGAATGATGAACGTTTCATTAAGCATTACTTTGAATCTTAGGTTAAAATTTGTGGTTCAATTTGACATAGAACTTTTGCACTGTTGCTTAGAACTTCTGAGTAAATTCGTTAAGCCTTAAGTTAGAATCAGTGATGTATTGCAAGGGTAAATGCTCATCACATTTTTAATTACTAACTAGTAGTGCCACAGTTCGGAATTAATCAAATGTGTAAATAATATTATTCGGAATATTGCCTTCTATGTGTGAAATAAAAAAAGATTTTACGCCTTATATACTTTAAGCGGTGCAGTTTTGTAATTACGACGCGAAGTTCGGAGTGTAAGGCGCGGGCTAATAAATTGAACGCCCGGATTCGAGGCACGGGCTGGCTGAAAATTTCGAGCATCGTTAGCGTATTTATAATATAGAAAATTTCGAGCATCGTTAGCGTATTTATAATATAGATTATTGCTTTTTTTTGCTATAGCGTTCGATAGGATAGATTTTTTTGAAACCTAGTAAAAATTTAGAATAAACAACAAGATAATATTGTTATATAATTGTTGATACGTTGTTAATATAAAATTAAAAGATCTGACTTAAGGGTATTTTTTTCTTTTATGTTTATACTTTCTACCAAACTTCAACAAAATCTATGACTCGTATTCAAAATTCTTCTTATTAATATGAGCCAAAATTTATTTGATCCTACTTTAGATGAATATTACTTAAAAATATCGATTCAAAATTAAATCACTAAATCAACTTAACCCAAATTAGTTCCGAGATCAAAACGCCGCACACTAAAATTCATCAAGCCGGCAATAATTGAGTATCTCTAGACCGCAGAAACGTAACTAACATATTATATAATATTATAATACTTATAACACGTCGAAAACCCGCAGAAAGGGCCTCTTTTCATTTCTCAACACGTAAAACGCGGGACGAGAGTGTAACACGACTTAACAGCTCGGTACAGTTAGCGGGACCCTCACTTGACCGTCCATTACTGGTCCCTTTTCACGCGAATTTACGTTCCCTTTGGTGTACCCGACGAGGTTCCATTCCCTTCGATGTTGCTGGAGGTCGTAATGATAATATTTCAATTACCCCCGGTTCCAATTTGTGCGGGTTCGAAAGAAAATTGTGTGTTTTTGTATCGGAAAATATTGTTAATTTCATATTTTTTGATTGAAGTTTGTTCAGATCATCGTTCATGACTTGAAAGTTTTGAAAATTATAAGATGTAGCAATTCAATTTTTCTCCCAAAAAGAGTAAAATATATTGAGATCTATAAACAACTCAAATTTGCTTTTCTTTTTCTCTCTTTCATCTTTCATACAGTTTTAAAGAATTGATTTTTTTCAAACTTACTTACAATAGATGTACGATAAAGATAAGAAAGTCCATACATACAAACAGAATCGAATCCTTAAACAAATTCTTAATGCGATTGGTTGTTACGATATTATATCCATTACTTGGTTATTATTAGGGAATGGTGCTGTAAAAAATAATTGTCGTTAAAGACGTTATGGTTCATAATTTTCAGAGATTGCTCTGTGTGTGTGAGTTTAATGGTTTTTTTTTCAAGGAGATGTTTTATATAGGTTCGTTAGGTTTGATTGTGTAGTCTGGTTGAAAGTGTCTTCAAAACATTCTATTGCCCTTTAAATCGTCCTCTCGAGTGCTTTTTGCTTTTGTTAAACAACCCTCGCTTCAATTAACTCGGACTAATGTAAAATTTTATTGTGTGTATAATAATAAGCTTTTAACCTTTTGCTTTATAAGGCTAATTAATGCGAACAAAAATAAACGAAATCTTCATCACAAAAGGTGAAATAATGATACAAACATAGAACTAAGCGAACGGAATACTATTTATTTCATTTGAATTTAAATTTGAATTCGGATTGAATAATAATATAGGTTTTTCATTTTGAATCAAATACCTTTTACTTTCAAGTCAAATTCATGTTCGTTTGTTTTCCTAGAAATTTTGTAAAAGAAAACAATTAAAACAATTGTACGAATGATTAAACGTGAAATGGAAAACCTGTGTTTTAATAAAGAACCTTTACACAAGCAGAATAATTTTCAGATTTCTAATCAAATTCATTTAAAAGATCTTTTTAAGAATCTGTCGAAGATTTTTCATAATTTTGGAATATTTTTTGGAACTCATAGACTATTCCATCGGTACGACATTTGATCAAGCCTAATTGTATCTAAAACGAATCTCAACTTAACAGTAATGAACTTAACATGAAAAAACTTAAACTAAAATAAAATCTAACCTACTCTTAATTTATTTATCGAATATCATATCAATGGAACATCACACAAGTACCATTTTTTTCCAATCTTAAACATTCCTCTACATCAAACATCAAAATTTCAAAAACCATACCAAAAACATCAAAACACTAACTCAAAAGCCAACTATGAACACAAAACCGATCCAAAAACAAAAAAAAAACTACCCTTCTGAACTATCCAGACACCCCTTTTTGTCAACACCCCTAATTGGGGACGTTGATTGGATTCGAAAGTGGCGCGTTAGCAGCGGTCTAACCTGTCCGAAATAACCCAAGGGCTCGCCTGCACCTAACGCCCCTTTTTATGCGGAGTTCGAAATCGGCGAAAGCCTCTAACATACCTATACATATACACGTGGATGTTCTCCTCGAAAGCCTTAAATATGGGCGTCACGTAGAGGCCCAGAAATGCCCAGACCGAAGAACAGATTGCGGTCGGAATAGAAATGGTAAACGCGCCGCATAAGCAGACGGATTCGGACAGTCTATGGAACAAACTACATACAAACGGAACTTTATCGAAATGGGTTGAATGTGAAATTTTATTGCAGTTTGTGTCGTGTGGGAGTGTTTTTGAATTGATTGTTTGTATAGTGTGCTTTTTCGAGAAGTTCGAGTGCGAGGTTCGAGCTTTTCTTGAATCTTCATGATGATTGACGAAGAAATATAATAAGGAGGCTATCTTATATTCTGCTCCCTTTGGCCTATTTCGTCTTTAATTGTAATATTTAGTTTGTATAGTGATCCTGTCATCATATCAGTATCATTGAATAATGATGTTTCTTGTTATAAATTACAAACGGAATTTTATTGGAGTTCGTGTCGTACGGGAATGTTTTCGAATTGATTGTTTGTGTAGTGAGTTTTTTAAAAAGTGATGAATGATTGATATTGTTACCTTTCGTTTTGAGTTTTCCTTAAATCTGTATGCTTATTATTTAAGGCCAATCTTTTCACTACTCAATTTAACAAGCCACGTAATTAGAGTCAGTCATTCAACTATGAATTGTTTCGTGCTCATGTTGTGGTCGGATTATAAGCACTTCCAAGCTTAATTCCACTTAGAGTTAAGTCGAAAATTTCACAAGTACTTTGATATCTTATTAATTATTTATAGAATCGAATCTCAAAATATATTACGTTTAATTATTCACATAGAAATCGATTTTCATTAAAAATAAAATCATGATATTTAATTTACTTAGGAGAAAATCCGACTGGCACGCATTCAAACGAAGCGTTATAATTCGACGGAACGCTATCGCAGTTGATAAATCCTTGATTAATGTTTTGACGTGAAACTCAAACTCAAAGCATTATTTTCGTATTACGGCTATGGCAAACGTTCACTTTGATATTTGACAAATGGGTTATGTGGTAGATGGGGAACGGTTTGTGCTAGACTCGAGCCTAGGCGAAATTAACCGACAGGTTGCTTTAATGGACACTCCAAGGGATAGACGGATTAATTTTCCCATTAAAACAACATCGTAAACAGGGTCAACGAGGATCATCAAAGGGGTGTGTCTAAATGCAAAAATGGAACCGTTTTGTTGTACGAAAATGCGAAGTTTAGGTCAATAGAATGGAGTTTTTTGAATGACTTTAAGTTGACTTTGATTTATTGAATGAACGATTTGAATATTTTTAACACAGAAAGAAAGAAAAACACCAATCGACAATTCAATTTAGTCCGCTCATCCTCACTTTTCAGCCAAAAATCGGTGGCGTAATTAATTCTGTCCTTGAAAAATGTGCGGTTTATTTTTTCAGCGGCTTTTCTTGAAAAGTTCTCCGGAAAAGTTTGATCATTAAGCAGCCGCGTACTATTTGTTCGGCCTGCTTAAAGATCCGTGCAAAACGGACAACTTTGGCCAGTTTTCACAATGGCAAATTCGTCTGTTGAAAAAATATTCAAATATAAGAAAATAAGTCATGATTTTCACTATAGAATATGGGGAGACTTGATCCGTCTTGGAGATTTGATCACCTTTTTCATTTGTGCCTCGGATTGGATCAGATTTTCAGAAAAATAGTGTCTCAGTAAATCCAATTTAATTTCAAATGTATTGACACATTTTTTTATCTCTCAGATGGATCAAGTATTCTAATTTCCTCTATAGAAAGCTATCAATCGAGTTATGTTCTTACGGTGGAAATTAGGGATTAAAAATTTCAGTACATTTATGTTTTGGCATTTGTTTCTGCGCAATTAGCCTCGGGTTAGTTTAAACTTTCAGTTTTCATACTAGTGCATCCGTAATGTGAGCTTTTATGCGAGTTTGTATCATTAAAATGTTAGGGAAGCTCGTAATTGTTTCGCATGTTTGATATCTAGAGTGTTTCGAGTTTTACGTGCTTTGTAAAGGTTGTATTATAGGGTGATATAAAATATTATGTTTCAGTGAAGTACAATATGAATTATTATATAGGAAATAATTGCTATATGATATATTTCGGTCGCTATTATATTCATGTGGTTGCCCACTTTTATACATTTTGCTATTTCACATATTTTCGGAATTTCATTAAAAAAAAACTTCATGTGTTATTCAATGCTCATACAGGTAATTGAAATTTGTATTTCATACATTTTAAACAAGTTAGTGATATTGCTGTCATAACATATTATAACGGTAATCCTTAGTGCAATTACTTCCTGGTGATGTAATTGTATTTGAAAGACTTAATTTTCACCTTCAGAATATGAAAACATTTCGAATATTACAATTATAATTATAAATAGTACAACATAAGTGTATAAAATTTACAATTTTAATCAAATCCAACAATTCCTCGAGAACATTTCAGGAACCGAATCCATCTGAATTATATTCTTGCGATATTGTCTCCATCGTGATCTATAGACGACAAGAAACACATTTTTGCCCAAGGCGGAACTCATTTTCGGATGCAAATTAAATTTTAACAACAATCGTATCTCATTAAAGTTGCGGCGCGAGTTAAAATTTTCGCCCCGGCCAAAGAAAACTTCACAATAATAACAGCGACGATTTAGCGACGGAACAGCCTCGGGCTGCAAAATTTCGACAAATTTTAAAATGACCACTTTTGACGAAGAATTTTTAGACAATTTTAATCTTGATTTGATTCGTTGGGTTTAAATAACCGGCTGATGGCGGTATAAAGTGTTTGTGCATAACGCGCTGGTGTCAGTTTTCTAGTAATACCGAGTTTCAATCCTGTCGGATTTGAGCAAGGGTTAAGGCGATTGGCTATTATTTTATTATTTTAGTTTATACTAAAGGTTATTACTAGTTAAGTTATTACCTATTCATCAGATTTTATAAAAATTGAATAATTTAGGACCTAAATTTAAGAAATTTCGCATTATTTTTAGTTCAAAATGAAGGTGAGTTAGTATTGAGATGATATAAATTATAAACATTGTTATATTCGATAATATATTCAACATAGCGAGATTGATTAATTTACGATTTGATTGTTTAATTGGTTGGGTCAATTCTTTTGAACGTATTTGATTCATTTGATTAAAAGAATGTGTTTTTTTTGACGTTTGTGCATTGTACAAAATGGTTCCTGAAAATGGATCAACCGCCATTGTTTATATCGATTAGATTTGAACAATTTTAACACCAAATTTCGTGTTCTAGTAATATTATTGTAGTTCCTAACCTAATTATTTTACTTCTGCTCTTTAAAGTAAATGATTAATTGAAAAAATATAACAAAATAATTGACTAGCAACACCTGTGAGAATAAATAAAGTATCCACAGCTTTCGGACCATAATCGAAGCTTAAGGCTTTTCCGTCAAATTTTGCACGAATTTCCGCGAGTTTTCCTAGTGTTTCGCAATTTTCTACAGCCGATCGTTTTCATATCGAAGGATTCTCGTTAATTTGCGTCAAGTGCACGACATTTCAAAGACGGTTTTCAATTATTCGCATGGATGCGCATTTAATTATTAGTTTCGAGACGTTGTCGTCAAACGCAGATATTTGCAATTTTGCTAAAGGGGAATCGACGGGTTCGTTGTTTATTTACACGAGGTGTGCATTCAAACGTCGACGTGTATTTGTCAAAGGTAAATATTCGCTAGTTTGGAATGCAATTAAACGGTGCACTTTTTAAATTTGCACTGTAGAGGGTAATTGAAGATAAATATTCAAGTTGATTCGTTGGAAGGTGTTTTTGTGTAATTTATTCGAGTCTAGTTAGAATAGGTTTTATTTATATTTATTATTATGAGAATTGTTATAATTTTCTTTTGCTTAAATCAATCATATAAAGTGAAGAAGGAAAGTTGCTAAGATAGAAATTCTTAAAAGTACATGAAATGTTCCACTTAAATTGATCGAATTTACGACACAAATATGGATTCATCTTTAGGAACCGTTTCATAATTTATTAAATTAACACTTTCATTAATTCAAATATTCGAATGAAACAATATGTATAACTCTATTCAGGATTGGATAAGACTGAATCCAGCATCAGGAGAACACTGAATCCCAACGCGGCATGTACAAACCTTTTATATCGATTCACTTTCTATTTGCTAGATTGAGTTTAGGTTAGGTTTTTGTTTCTTTTTTCACGTTTCATTAGATTTGATTACGTCTAAGAATCAGTTAGATTGTCTTCACAAGTATTCGTTGAATTAAAAATGTTATACGAATTTAATACTTTTTCAAATAAAATGAAAAAAGTATGCTTTCGTTATTTTTAAATTGTTTATTTGAAAGCGTAAAGCAATCAAGGTTTCATTTGAAGTTAAAATATTAAGAAAATTTCCAGAAAACGAGGCCGAAGAAAATCCGCAAATCCCCGAAACGCAATCGCAAACGCCCACAGATCTCGCACTAAAATACACACAGCCTTATATATATACAGAAAGAATAATTTCGAAAAACACACACATTTAATTTTTTTCCCCCAATTTTAATACAGCCTTCGTTCCTTCGAGTAATCCGGAAAATCCTCGGCGGCGTTTAATACGCGGCTTATTATTATTTGCGAAGACTTTTCCGCCCCAATCTCGCATAATAAGGGCAGATTCTACCCCGAATGGAAAAAAGTCTGACACCTAGACGTACTTGTGTCCCTTGGCAGCGTCTTTTCAGGGTCCTCGACCCTTAAAGTCAGATAAAACCTGGATGGAAAAAATGTGTACCTTAAAAGATACGGTGGTAGAAAATGGTCACGATTAGGGGATGTTTTTCGAGGAATGCCAATTTGAGTTTTATGGAATCTTAAAAGAGGAAAAGACAATTCTGTTTCTTATCTTAGATTTGGAATAATGTAGTTTTATCTCGATTTATTCGAATTGAATTTACGTGAGATTTTCGATAATGTTTGAAAGTCGTGTTCTAAAGTTTGCACAAATAAGTTTAAATATTTTAACGAATCCGAAAAGATATTAATTTTGTAATAAAGAAAAATTTTTAATATTGTAAAAATATGCATTTATGCTTTGAAACTCTCGGGTATGCATTCCTCGTGAATATTGCATTAGTTGTAGGGGTGTATTTACATTTTGTAAGCGAAGTCTCTTCAAAATTTGTATTTCACACTAAGAATACTAAGTTAACGTCTTTTTGGCTTCCAGTTAGTTCTGTGTTTTAATGAAAGTCGAATCGAATCTGAATTCTGAAAGTTCGCCGAAGTCCTCGAAGCGTTTACACCGCATCGTCCTTACAAAAGTGAGTTTGTTTCCTTATCGACGTGTACGCTTATTCAAACTTATAACTCGAAACTTTATATTAAAAGACTTTCAGTTCGAAAACGTTTTAATTAAATGTGTACTTTTGCATTTAATCGATATCCAGCGGTATGCAGTTGATCACATATGAATTGAGCCATTCAGTGGAACAAAAAGACGATGAAACACGTTCGATGTGTTTTTCAAAAGTTCATTATTATTTCTTGTATCGAATTGGAATGAAGTTTTGTTATTTATAGGTAGTTTGTAATTTAATTTAAAGTCCTTTTAAATAATCGTTGGACTTTAGGTATGCTTTATATTTTAACTAGAATACCACCTTTCAACTCTGGATAACCGTAATGCGACTGCACCGCACGCTCCTTCGACAAAGTTTTCACATTAATTAGGAAAACTTTCGTTTTCCCATCGCTACCTATGGAAAATATATGTATGTATAGAAGGAGAAGACGTTTTGCGTTTCTCCATCCCACCTTTGATTCTCGATTCTTCGCTTTATAATTGGACAAAAGAGGAGCGAGAAAGCTTCCACATTGCTAACCGATCAGAAGTTAACGGCTATATATCATTCGAACGTTCGAAAAGTTTTTCGAGAGTCGGAAAAGTGAACAAAGTATAGGCGATTAGTACGAGTGTCAAATTTAATGAATTGTTTTATTTATTTAAATTGGATTGGTATTTTTTTATGTAAATTATGAATGTCAATTGGATTTTTTGAAATTCAAGTCTTATGGACGCTCGATTAGATAAGTTTTTTGAGGAGTGGTACTTTTATGTTATTCAGTAGTGAAAAAGTAAACAGGTTCAATTAGGTTAGGTTAGGTTAGGTTTTTTTTTTTCATGTTGTATTAGATTCAGTTGAGTTGGTTTATGGTTAAGGTTCGAATAGGTTAGGAGGAATGTTCTTCTGAGTAGATAACTGACAAGTATCTATTTTATTGAAAAATATTTGTTATTTTATTCTTTTTCAATCGCACTTCAGTCCGAAATTAGACCTTGGCTTTTGTTTTTTAGTGGTTTTTGTAACCTTAGACTCTTCTCGGTTTAAGGTGGTTAGTCTTTGACCAATCTCATTTTCTCAAAGATCTCACTGAATTGTCCATCTGTATGTTATAAATACGACAATTTGTCAAATATTATTAGCTGAATTATTAGTCGTGTAATGCCTAAACTTAAGTGACATGTAAGAATCCATTTTTGAGAGATTGCTTCGTGAAACGATATAAAAACTCCATCTCGTATCAAATTGAGTAAATATTCGAGAATAAATGGCAAAGTAGACCATTTTCAGTTAAAAAAAAAATACTCTTGTAAAGTATAGGAGTCGCGATTTAAATTTAGCACCATCAATATTCTTAAGTCAACAGTTATTTCATATAAAATGATAAAATCACTTGAATATTTTAGATTTAGAAATATCGAAAGCACCCACCTGTACAATATCTAGGCTCGTCGCTGGCATCTCCGCAGTCATCGACTCCATCGCAATATCTGTCAAGTCGCACACACTTGCCGAGACGACAAGGAAATTCGGAAATGCGACAGGCAGTGGCAGCCTGCGCCCCCCTGGGGCCCCCGGAGCCCCCGGGAGCACCCACCAGGCACAGGGACCAGAGCGCGACCAGCGCACAAGCCGCGCCCCCACCCATGCTAACACCATACACTATTGTGCCTCTGAAACAACATAAAAATTCAATTTAAATACATTTTTATTAATCGTAATTAAAATATATTAGATGTGTATGTTAAAAAAATTTTGTGTTAAGTCATATCGCGTGCGGATTTTATTCGGATGGGTTAACGTATAAAACGTAATTTCGTACAAAATGAGAAGTAATTTTTGATAATGAAAATATTTTTTTTTCAGTTTTGAAAATGTTTGCATATGTAGAAAGTACAATGATTGTCAAATTAGGTCGTATTATTCAGTATTGATTTTGATTTTGGACACTTTTCTGATATGAATGAATAGGTGAATGGTGTATTGCATTTTTTCAACTAATTTGTTCTTAATGAGTTTATAGTTTTTAATGTTATTTAAAGAATGATTAAATAACGTTCTCAATATCACATTTTACACCCATTTTTTGGAATGATTTTCATGAAAACTATGATTAAACGAAAACATTACTCGGAAGTGATTATGTGACACATGTCGAAGTTTATAAAAATAATATTATATTGTAAACTCTGTCTTGAAGAACTGAGCTGATGTATAAAAACAAGTGATCAAACTTCAAATTGTATGAATAAACTTCAAATTCATTCAATGAATTTTTTCCAAAAAATAGAACATTTATCAATCGTGTCCAGAATTCCTTACAAAAGCGTATAACTGTACATAAATGCGGTACAATTTCAGTAATTTTGTTAAGCCATCTTAACTGAAGATTATAATTGTACGAATCAACATGTAAAACAACATGATTATACACAAAACAAGCAAGAAATTTAGTGCAAACACCCAAATTTTATTTCGAAAACATACGCACATTCAGAAAGCACGATAAATCGTCAAGTTTGTTCGCATTGTACACAAACGTACAACAATGGAATAAAGCCTTTGACTTTGACACCAGATTTATCACCACTCCTGACCACTCGCTTTCTGACTTCTGACTCTCGAAGAAACTTAACATAGAATGGCGTTTTCGTCTGCAATTTCGAAAGCACATGCATCTGGAAAAGTTCGCAATCAAAACAGATCTTCGGGTAAATTATGCGAAAGTCCTTATATCGAGCGGGAAAAACACATAATTCACGGTTTTATTCGAATATGTCAATTTAGAGGGAGATATATCATTTTTGTAATAATATATTATGTCTATCGAAAAAATAATAAACGGAAATGTATTCAATATGGGCATGAGTGTTTTCATGAAATATTCATGTGAATTATCGAAAAAATATTTTTGAGATTTTATAAGAAAAAAATGCCCCTATTTGTAGGTCTTGCTATTCGTGCAAAATAGCCCAATATTTTTTTTAGTTATTCGTAAAATGTTTAAAAAATCTAATATAAAGTGTCATGTAGATATGTGAAAAAAAAGTACAATCACTATTTGCACTATTTTTTGGAACAGATTTGTACGAAAGCGGAGTTTTACTGTATTTGGCATTTTTATTCTGATAAAAAAGAAAATGAAAGTTGCTTGAGAAAAAAGTAATAATAAAGTATCAATATAAGCCGTTGATGATAAATTATTATAACACCGATACTGAAAACAAACGCATTTTTCAAAATTAAAACCCCCTTTTGCCACGCTCGTTAACGCTCGCTATTTAGGTCACAGCGAGAACTTCTCTCTCGGAAAAACCTCGCGGAAAAAAGAAAACCTTCGAGGAAAAACCGGGAAAAAACAACCAACCCTGAGACTGAAAAGAAGTTTGCGATTAAAAACTCGAACCGCAATACTCGGAAAAATAATCCAATTTCGCTTATTTATCGTTTTTCAAACGACTAGATTGCTCCTGCTCTATAATACTTCTTTTGAACACATATGTGAGCCTTTCAAAGCTAAACACGATTAACTCCAGTAAAAAAAGCCGAGGAAAAACTACCGAACGTTTTCAATACTTTCTTTACTATTAATTTCTTAGAAATTATAAACAAAAGATGCAGTCAATTAACATAATAGTACAAAATTCATTAAAATGGCTTCTGAAATAATTGATTTACTATTCATTGACCAAACAAAGTCATTTAATGATATTTATAGTTATTATTCGGGTGCATGGAAAGTTATGACTATATCTACATAGCTCTTTGAAATTTAAGCCTCATTTTTGTTAGAAAGTGGAGTTAGTCACATTTGGATCTGAATGGAACATGTTATAAAATAAAATCGACGTGTGTAACATCTCGAAACTTATCTGTAGCTCGACACGTTTCAATTTATTTTCCCAATTATTCGTAAGCCGACCGAGGTCCTGGGAAAAGGAGCTTAACTTATAATGGAAATGCGACCGAGTCTTTTCCGAATCGATGAAAAATACGTTTTTTTATTATATAAGAAAGTTGATTCTATTGTACAATATGTGTAGTTTGTTGGCTTTTGATATTTGTATAAATAAAAATCGATGTCGAAGAAAAATGAACGCATCGTGCTGAAAAGTCAAGTTGCGACATTCAATCTGACTAATGGTTTGGCCTTTGTATGCTCGAATATTTAAGAATGTTTTGTGAAAGTCAGGAATTTTTTTTGAAAATGCAAGTCATCAGACTAATTAAAATAGTATTTTTATTTTGTTATATAATTTAGAAAGCTTATGCGTAAAAATAGGATTTTGATTGTACGAAAACCTGTTTTTTATAAAACTCACTCTCGAATTTTTACGTAAAAAGTTATTGAAATTGTATTTTTTTTCAATATTTAATGTGAAAGATAGAGAAGAACTTATTTTCAGAGTCAAACGCAATATTTTTCTAAAGAATATTTGAATTTTAATTTCCGACATATCTACTGCGTATCCTCATTTGACTCGGTGAAAAATTTCCAGCATCAAAACGCTAAATACAGCATTTTTTTTATACTTAACCTTAATCTAATTCACAGAATATTGAATTTAAATTTAAATAGATTAAAATAGATTAAATTACGTACGAATTTTTTTATGCCGTTCATTGTGTTTTGCCGCTGAAAGCCGCCGGCTATCCGCGACCTAGATGTGGATGCGCCATAAGAACAAATATCGTAAAATTCAAAATGTAAAAGTTTTCGATCGGCACAACACAACATATCTCTACGATTCGATTTCTTTATTTTTCTATTTGCGTCCCAGCATGCTTGGGTTCCCGTATCAATCCCAAAAGTTGAAATTTATTCACGGGAAATTCATATAATTTATGAGTCCACCCTGACCGGGACGACAACACGAAAGTCGACCCAGAAGAGGTCCCCGAACCTTTTGAATAACGAACGAACATTCGAAAAGTTAAATTGAATATTATACGGTGGCTTTCGTTCCCGGGGATTATGCGTTTCGCATGCGAAAGTATTGTTTTGTCTGAGGAAATTTTATCAAGAATTCAAGGCTGAGAGGTTTTGATTGATCGAACATTGTATGGGGGACGATTTGTGTATGTAAAGAGTTTAATTTCGTAATGTGTATAGACATGAGTCTGAGGTTGTGGTCGAGGAAACTCAATTAAAACTTTTTAATTATAGCGAGCGAAAACTCGGAGTGCGAAAGGCGATTACTTGAAATCAATTTTTTTCTCATTACCGAAAAGTTTTTTCATGTTTTATTAATGTTTTGATTTCGAATATTGTTTTGCGGCTCGTTGTGTAACTCGCTGTTTGCTAGATTCCGAAAGCGTACACAGATTTGAGAATTATTCAAAATTATTCCTTTTGGTTATTTCGTTTTTTAATCATAAAACCCATTTAATAATATTTATATTATCTTGAAACGTTCTGCGAATATCTCTTATATACCTCGTAAGATTTTCAAGATAAACTTATACTACTTAACGTTCAAATTTATTCAAGAACTTCACACAGAGCAAATTTGTATAGAAATTCATGGTTACTTTATAAAATGAGTATTTATAAAGTTTTAAATTATAATTATCATTAATATTGTTAATTCATTTGTTTTTTTCAAATCCGATATTTATATTCTAGTGATGAGCGTAAAAATGCACACTGGGTCTCAATGATTAAAACTCAAGCAATAATACATTTATAAAATTTCAAACATATCTACTGATAAAAATAAAATAGATTGAAAAATCCGAAACGATACATGTAAATTCACACAGATCGAAAATATAAAGAAAACATTTCGCAAAATCGAATCCAATCCCATTTTCTTGCGGTTAAGCACTACTTATCAATACCATTTACTACAATATTCTAAAATTTCACTATCTTGTATTCAATTTTTAAAAACTCCATTTCACTCATGTAAATTCACCCAAACCAAAAATAAAAATAAAACATTTCGAAAAATCGAATCCGACCCCATTTTCATGCGGTTAAGCGCGATTTATCCGCCACCATCGATTTACGTCCGTCAAGAATATCGAGTGAAATTCCCATTCTCGGTTTCGCTTAGATAAAATATATGGTGGCCATAAGTTGACAGCCGACTCCGCCCCGGGACGAAAGGCTTCGAGGATATCCCTGGCCACCATTAAAGCTTATTCACCATAACGTGGAATACGGTGGGTGGACGAGGAAGGTGCAATTTTTCAAATTCGGACGTATTTCGCGCTCGATCGCCGTACGCCTTTGCCCATTGTGCGGGAAATTCGGAAAATGTGCGAATGTATTGTTCGCGAATGTTTGTTGTGTTCGAATCGAAGAATGATTCAGATCGAGTTATTTTTTCTATTAAATCGTATAATCTGGTATAATAATAGTCTGACTTAGCGTGTTTGTTAGTTTGGTGAAACGCTGTGTTACTGTGATAGCTTAATTTTAGAATAAAAAATTTAATATAAAATATTGCTTAGTTCATTATAGTTGTTACTAGTGATCAATCCGTTGATTATATTGCGAATGTTTGTTGTGTTCGAATCGAAGAATGATTCAGATCGAGTTATTTTTTCTATTAAATCGTATAATCTGGTATAATAATAGTCTGATTTCTTGTTTTTGTTAGTTCGGTGAAAAGCTATGCTACTGTGATAGGTTAATTTTCGAATAAAAAATTCAATATAAAATATCGCTTGATTTATTATGGTTGTTACTAGTGATCAACCCGTTGAATATATCGTGCAATTTTGGAGCGTTACACGGACACATACATACACAAATAGCAATCCTTCAATTAAATCAGTTAAGCCTTCAATCATGTTCGACATTCGTTTTATTTTGCGTGTATAAATGTATCTACTGACGTCTAACTATATAATAGCGCTATTCTGTGAGTGTGTGTATCTGCCGTGGGTCCGTGTAACGATCCAAAACTGAGTTGATATATTCAACAAGTTGATCGCTAGTAAAATATGATACACATATATTTGTGTTGCGTTGATATGATTATGATATGAATTGATTGCGTTATGACTTGCGTTGATATTTTACGGTTGATAATTCTTTGAAATAGTCATACAAGTGGTATAAACTCATTATAAATGACGACTGAATAAGTCAAGGGGTATAAGTGACTTCTCGGTGATTTTGAGAAAAAGTTTGCTCAAAGTTGAGCATGTATCTACATGTATTAAGAAGAGGTTGAGTGATTTGATGATATATATCTCAGCACACGTTCCTAATTCGTTCATATCCTTTTGCCACCAAATATATGAGCGTACATTTCTATGTACGCTCATGTATTATACATGACTTAATTTCGGCAAAAATATTACTTGTTCCCCTTGGCCTTTAAAGCTCGATGTTTATATTTTAGGAATCTATTTTGAAATGTAACTGTGAAAAATTTATAGCTTTAGCTCTAAAGTATGTATTGCATTCGTGGCATGTTCGGTTTAAAATATATTGTAGGTGACTTTCTCGATCGTGTGCAGTTCAACGTTTTATTCGAATGTTTAAGGTGAAATATTTTCATTTTTAAGGCAACATTTGAACTCATTCTATCAATAAATAGATCTTACATCTAAATATATAATATTTACATATTTAGAAACACTATATGAATATGTAAGTAAATATATTTTTTTATGATTTTTTATGCAAACTTGGAAATCTTTTTCTGCATCGATCCAATTTTATTTGACGTTTTCGTTGAAGCGCTCTGGGTTCGGCGAATATTGAATATATTTCGTGTCAAGATCAGATTTCCGCAGTTTTTACCCTTCTCATTCGACGAGGGTAGCGATTAAAATTTTATTCTGTCGCTCCTTTTTGCCCACTTGCTCGGATTTTTAATATCAAAAACGGCACTCGATAACTTTTTGAGCTAATCATCCTTTCGACTTGAAAATTTTATTTAAAATTAAAAATATCTTCAGTGCAATTTCTCCCTTTTTCAATGTATCTCAATTGATACATATCAAGTTTTCTTAGAAAATCTATATATTCAATTTTATGTCAATAGTATAAAGGCTCAAAAGGGTATGCTGTGTCTAAGTGTACTCATGATACTGGTTCATGTTCTGATATATTCTGGCGAGAGATATGATGGCTAGATCATTAATTTCGAATATTTGATACCTTGAATATGAAAAATAAGTATTAATTTAATGCTTCGTGAAAAAAGGTTTTAAAAATAGATCATCGTATTCTCTGTGTCAATTAAATTCGATCGATTTTAATATCATTGATAATACTTTTCAATGTTTCTTGTTCTAACTGTTGCTTCTTAGATTTAAATATAGTGATTAATTGAGAAATTGAAAATTGTTAAATAGCAGTAGGTACCTTCTCATAAAAATAGCACGTGATTATATGCACTCAATGTAGTGCAAATACTAGGCTATGAGCACTCACACCGTGTACGAATACCAGATTATACGTACTCAAATCGAGTGTGTATAACATTATTTGTACGCACTATGAGTACACATAACCTAGAATTAGCAGGCATATTACCAAATTCAAAAAATTCCAACTAAATTCTCGAGTAAGGACAGCCTTCAAACATTTCAACCCATGCTCCTCGAATTAAATTTCGACGATGGCACAAAGAATCCTCATGATTGAGGCCTTGACACTAATTTCTGCAGAACCTGCTCAACGACACGTACCCCCCAGACACTAACCATAAAAGATACAAGCCTCCAGTCGCACTAAGTGGACGACAACGAGTGAAAGCCTCCCTAGCAAAGCAAATTAAAGCGGCTCTAGAGGACGAGGAAGACACTCGAAAAAATTCATACACAACCACCACCGAGAAGCAAGATCTTTTGTCCGCGAACTGTGTCGAGTGTCGAAAGTGAGAGGTGAAAAATCGTCTGAAAAGCCAGAAGGTTTCAGCAATTTCAGGTTAATTGTGCGCCCTCGACGTATGAAAATTGTACGAAGCAATTTTCTCCAGGGTTACAATATGTAGGAGACGTTCCTTGGTTCGGGCAGACGACGAATCCTCAACAGTTTTATGCCGTCGTAAAAGTGAGTCTTCTTATATAGTTCGGCTTCTGTGTTCGATTTGTAAGGAAGCGAGACGTGATGTGAGCTTTTATAAGCGATTTTTACGATACGTTTGAAAAATTAAATATTATACGATGTTTGTAGGGCGATAAAGCAATAGAGACGTTTAGCGGTGCTCGAGATGAAAAATTGATAGTGTTTGATGTGTCATAAGGATGAAAGAGTTATGTTTATTAAATTTTAAAACATTGCATGCATATTTCGATGAATTTGTTTGTTCTTAATGAATATATTGAAAATATTACAAGTTTTCATAAGCTTTAAATTTTATATGAAAGCAAGAGATTTGACTAATAAAAATTATTTGAATTGAGTTACAAGATGTAATTTATTATCTTTATTATAGTTTTTTAAATTTTCATTTGCACTCTTTAACTTATCAAGTCTTTGTGCTTCCCTTTAAGAAGGAGTAGTTTAAATCATTAAAATCATATATTTATTGGAAGAAGAACTCTATTTTTATCTAGCCAGACTCAAATTAGAAATTATTTCATTTCTTGCTCTAAAAATGCGAAAATTAGAGCAAGAAAGTCTATAATTTCTAATTAAACCAATGATGAGTATATTTCTTCTAGCACTAAATTTCTAGTAAAAATAGATTGAGTGTAATGTAGCTTTTTTATTTTCACAATATTACTTTTGTATAAACACCTATCAATATATTAAATTCAAAGCATATGAAATCTTAAGATTTTTCAAATATTTTCATATCCATTGTATTGAAATTTTCATTATTATATAAATATATTTTTTCAATAAATTTCCCAATTAATCAAAGCCACAACGAATCGATTAACAAAACGCAACCCAACATCCGCGATAATCAAATTAACCGCTTTTCAAACGACAACGCCCCAGAACAAATAGGTCGGAAATTATTCGACTCGAACAAGAACAACAGCTACAACAATTTTCCAACGCACTGAATCCGAAACGCGGAAACCCAACACGACAACAACAACAACAAAACAACGACAACGACACAACAACAATACGTACAACGAGACAATTCGAATCGTCATTATTCCGGGATCGGCGAACTATAATTTATTTGCAACAACGACGGGATTATCCAGGATTTCCCGGTAATCGGCGTAAGATTTCCCGGCTCTTTTGTGCTCCCGGGCTTCGTATAAGACCTAGTTTTCTCACAAGGCCTAGTGGGACGAAATGAAGGTTCGGGTCGTTCGGTTAAGCCGAATCGCTCGGAAACTAATATGGGCAAAGGCGCGATCGTTTGTACGCAATTCGGTCGAGGTTTAAATTTGATGTCGGATTCGGATCTGTCGGATTTCTAGAACGTTTCGTTTCTGGGAGATTATTGGTTTTGAGATGTCGGAAATAGTGTTTTATTTAAGATTCTTGGAAAATATTGAATGAGAGCGATAGGAGACAAGAGTGTAAGGGACGAATTTGAATTGAGTTCGAATTTCGACTCTGAAAATGTCTTAGTAGTCGGTGAAAATGTTAATAGGGAGGGCTGCAGATACGAATTTGAAATAGAAAATAGTATTAAATGAAAATGTATTTATCATTAAACAATAAAAACGTAGATAAAAATTGGTTTAGATACATCAATAATCGTTATTATTTTTACGACACATGGAAGACTGCAACTCTGTAGCATTTTTAGTCTGGTTTACTAGATAGGAATCATTTTACAAATTTCCAATCTATATTTAATTATTATATAACAAATTTTCAATTTTGATTATGCTTTTGTCAAAATTTTATCTGGACTACTTATTCTATTAACATTCAAATTATTCAGATGTATAATAATATGATGATAGAACTTCATATATTGATACGAACTTCTATTCTCTGTATAAGTTTGTTTCGATATAATTCCGATAAATATTTTGATACTGAAATTTATAAAGTTTAATTTGTTTTCATTCAACTTCAAACAACTGCAGGTATTTTGAAGTTAAAATAGTTTCGAGAGAAACTTATACCTGATACCTTCAGCGGGTTCGAGTTTGTTATTTTTCGAATTTGAATAATTCATTTGGGCAATTAATAAGCGGCAGCTTTCGCAAGCTCAAAACTTCGTTTCTCTTTGCATCGCCGAAGTTTCACTTCTTTTTCGAAAGAGTATATTTCTAAGATAAAAGTAAAAAGGAGGATTTCGTCGAGCGCGATAATAAGCAGGTGGATTTTTCGAGTTTATTATTCATACATTGTGCGCTTAACGAAGTATTAAGGCGATAATCTTAATCCGAATAAGAATATAAATTCGATGAAAAAGTATGAAAACACATAGAAAACCGATACATAGAAGTAAAAATGTTTGTGTATAACGCGTCGGGCTTCAATATCTTTTTGGTGCTAAGATCGAGTTCTATTAAATTCTGGCAAGAGTCACATGTCTTTCTTAATTGAATGTTTCATTCGAATGTTTGATTAAAAAGTGTTTATTTAACGATTCACAAATTGTCTCCTAAAATAGATCCTTCGTGATTTCTTAATCAAGAATTAAGAACGATTAATAGAGAAATTTAAAAATAGTTAATTAGCAATATCTGTAAAAACGAATTAAAAAATATATACCTAAATGATATTTTACGTTAAATCTGAAACCTGATTTTCTTTGTTAATTTAAAAAAAAGCTAATTTCGTTCGACCTTCGCCGAAAACATTTCCGCGCGTAAAATATGAGAATCGTTAATTTTCCTCCGACCCGAAACGAAAAAGCTGCGATTTTCACAACACAGAAAATTCCCTAAAAATTCCCAAAACCACAAATAAAAAAATCCTATTAACCGACAGGTAAACACGCGTTATTTACGATTCCTAGCATTCGGTGCATAGTTCATACATTTTCCATGTTTTTAACGGGAGCGTATTCTGCGCGCCTTGATACGGAGTTTCGGCGCGGCGCTAACTTTTAATTAAAAGTTAGGTAAACTTGCAAAAGCTCTTGTAATTAAGCCTTGCCCCGGTCTAGGTTCAAACCCCTAACCCATACCCTGTATGGTTTTAGGTGTAACTTGGTGGACTCACACTCGGTTCTCGCATAATGTATCGCATTTACAACCGGGTGGGTCGGAATCAATTAATCGTGTAATTTATTGTATGTTTGTGTTTTGGTGAAAAGGGTTCGATGTTGTGTAGATTGGGAAAAACTATGATTTTTTTTGAATTTGTATTAATTTTCTGAAATATGAGGTTAGGTTCTGTGTAATTACGAAGCGTTCAATCGAAGGAATTGATGAGTTATGTAGATTTTTAGTTATTTTTAAAAGGAATAGTTATGGATGTATTATTACTGGCGAAAATTACATGTATGATTGAATAAAATTTATCATCGTTTATGTCATACAGTTTTGCATATGTATTCATTTTCATGTAAAAACAGTTAAGCGAGAATTGAGTCTGAGCTTATTTTACTTCATGTATGACGATTGATTATTAAAAATAGTGAATTTAATATTACTAAAAAGTATCAATATATGTTTATGAATATAATCATTTTAATAAAGAGTTTAAAAATTAAATTATGTAATGTTTCTAAAGAGGCTTATTAAATCTTGTCTAAACTTATGCGTACGAAAGTTAGTATTCTTTTTGGCTTCGTATTTCTTATGTACGATTTTGAGCTTATGCGATTCAGATAAAGTCATCTGTTTTAAAAAATATACGCAGAGTGAAAAATACGGAAAAGAATCTAGACGACAGTAAAAGTTTTTATAGTGAGGCGTTTGGCTCGAGAGCTGGCAATAAAAAGTGGCGAAACTTTTGCGACGGATGCGAAAATTTTGCAACACGAGTAAAGCCTTATCGATCATCGAATGAGCTGTTTTATAGAAAATTTTATTGGCACTTTTATCTAGGGCGAGAGTTTCCATCGTCTTCCATAGTCGCACTTTCGAAGCTACACGAAAAATTTTCATTTAAGATCGACGTATCTTTCGCAATACTTTCTATACACTGTTTATTTAAATCACCCGATCCGTAGAAAATACAATGTCGCACATAGAAACATACAAAAAAAAAAATAGAAAACATCGAAGTGCACTTCTTCGATTCGAATCGTTACACTGGGAAAAGTGCATGCGGGAAAATGCGGAGATCCACTCGGGGAAAAGCGAGCGGAAAATGGAAAACTCACACCGCCGCTCGTGGAACAGATGAAAATAGATTAGACGGTGTTTTATGCGAAGTAAGGCGTTGTACAGTGTTTTATATAGATATATATTTGTACACAGATATTGTCCGTGTGTCTTATATTGTCTGTGTGCAATATGCAAGCTGCAGCTGCGCTTATCCGTCTTCGTTTAAATTTAAATGCGAGCACCGATCGTGACGGATTCCTCGTCTTAAGACATAGTGTTTAATGGTGAAAGGATTCGTTATTCGCTTTGTGTTGGATGCTGTGTGTGTGTAGATTTATTTATTGTTGCAGGTGTTGCTAGATTTTATAGAATTTTTTTAATTAATTGAATAGTGAATGAATATAAAAAGCATATACAGAATATCGCTGAGGAGTGGAATAGAAAGTAAAACATTTTTTTTAAGTAATTATGTTGGACTCTTGTCATGTTTGAAGAGGCAAGTTATGATGAGTAGAAATGTATATTTTATTAATCATCATAATATTTATAAAAATAGATAGATTTAATTTACATCTGTGTTGATTTTTGTAAAAGTTTTTTTGAGAGAATAGGATGGTAGAGACTTATCTTCGAGTGAAGTGGATAGATCACACTTCAAAAAATCGTAGAATATTTTATGTAAAACCTAATTATTCTCCATAGATTAAGTCATGGTTAGAAAATGAAATCTTCATAAAAAACACTGCATAATAAATTCTCATTCTTTAATATGTTTTTATATTTATAATTTTTTCCAAATGATGCATGAGTCATTTGTTTGTCATTCTTCTGACAAAAAAATCCCCAACACATCAGGATTCGATCCTTTTTTTTAATCGAGACTAACAAAGTTTCCATTGTTTCCATTATTGACTACGCTGCTTAATACATGCAGTTTACTGCTTGTCAAACTAGGTTTTGCGTACCATAACAAGCAGCAAGAGGCATGCGGCACGCATCATGATCGACAATGGGAACAATTTAGTCTTTTTAATGGGTCTCCAATTAGTCACTGTAGATAAAACCTATCTTCACACAATATTACCAATAGGTATTGATGCAATATGACAAAAAAAAATCTAAACCTTTCACTTAAAATAGCGTACACTGTGATAAAATCGGGTTGAAAACCCCTGTCCCGTTGATGGATGGGCGTATCGAATTAGAACTTTGCCATAGTCGCTTCTGACGACCATTCGTCTTGTTAAAGTGGACGCGTTTGTTCGGTCTTTGCCCAAAGGATGACAATTATTCAACGATCACCTCTCAGCCGAAGGGATGAGGCATAATGTGTAGTGCGATGATAAATTTGCTAGATCAACGCTATCCGATGACATCGTTTAGCACCGATTTTGTATTACATGTGCTCTTGAGCGATGGCACTAAGTCGTCTTTGAGGCTCGGATGATATTCGATTGATTTATTATTCGAACAAACATGATGTATTTGAAAATTTGTTTTATTTTTGTGTTTTTACGAGTCGATTTAAAATCGTATTTGTTGATTTATATCTAGTTAAAATATTCATTATGACAATGAATGGAGACAAAATCATTTTTTCACTGCACCCCTCTTTAGAGAACAAATCACAGCTAGCACTGAGAGCATTGCTTTACAATGCTACTGACTTTCAAACTCTTATCTATCAAATGTCAAATATTGGTCATCTTCTTCTTATTTCCATGAGATGAAAAATTGAGTCAAAGATTGCAGTTTTAACATAATTGGTGATATTCATGCGCTGTGACAATAGTCTAGAGATGGCTACCTTCAAAGCCTCTTAGAAGTCATACCAGGCATGGAAGAGTCAACAAAAATATGTTGATACTTTTCATTGTTCTAGTTAACTAATCAGAGAGTTACAATCGGTCCTTCAACTACGGATTGTCGAAGATCCACAAAATAGAGACGGAATATAACAGTTCATAACTAAAGTACTGATTAACTTTCTGGTAAATTAATTAGATCAATGGAAAAACCGACCTTTAGAGATCAAATTGAAGAATTTTAACTTTTCACGCATACATTTTTAATAGTTATTTTTAAAGAAAATACATTTGATGAATTTTTGAATGCATCATGTACATATGTTATGAAAAAATGGGTCGGTCGTTGGAACACTTTCGAGATTTATTTTATTTAAATATATGCGACTTTAGCTGTAGTTATCGCTGAAAATATTCATCGAGATTTGTGAAAATCTGAAGTTACGACTGAACGAGTCGAACTAGCGATTCGATAGTTTATGTTCGCCAATACGCAAACTGGATTTTATGGGAAGAAAGTTCACGCATATTTTATTTGGGCGAATGAATAAATCGAATTATAAGGTTTTTTATGTTCTTTTCTCATTTGAGATGAATTTTAATGAAAAACGAGTCCATACAAAAATTTCAACGGAATCATCCATCTTTACATATTTGCGTTGTTGCACTAAATTGCAAACGGAAAACTCGAACTGCATCCACACAATAATACGTTTAAAAAGCAAAACCTCTCAAAGCTCACCTCACAAAGGAAGCGAAATGCAAATGCATCGTCTTGAACGTCTTGAATATGCAACGGAACGAAATATTCTACGGAAAATAAGCGCACACAATACCTAAAAAATAAAAATACTAGGCGGGGAAGAGAAATGGATCGACTTTTAAAATAATATTTCATATTTTTACATGTCTTTGTTCCAGTTGAAGCATAGATATACGTCATTGTATACTTGATCTAGTTATGGTATACATTTTCAAATTCAGGTCTCATTATTTTTAATGTTTCCTATCATACTACTGCATGACTGTTTCGTTATTGGATTGGAGTTCAGATGATACTCCAAATGTCGAAACTATATCTGGTCACTTTTCAATCATTTTTAGTCTTTAGTTACCGAAAAAAATGATAGTGTGATCTTGTTAAGTTAAATTGATAATTCTGATAAAAATGAGTCGAAAATTGTTCACGAAAAACTGAGGTATAGCCATGTAATGGATATTTCAACTAGACAAAAATACATTTGCATGTTTTACCACTTTTACTGTAACTTATAGGTTCAAACAATAGATGGATTTTGTATTAGGAAGATATACACTAAATATATTCCATTTAAGATTCAATATCTCATAGATATGTGAGATGTCTCATTAGATTGCCCTGTCACGCTAGAATTAGCAATGCAACGTTTACATTAACATTCTATACGAAACCATTCATAGATGCAAAACGTGTTTGCATATGAATTAATCATTGTATAATTATCAAATCATATTCATACAAAATTAAAATACCAAAAATATCAGTACAACCCTATACTAAAACCCAAAGAAATACACAAACTTCACGAAAAGAAATGAGGCCTACCGCAGTTTTCAACAAAACACAAAATATCTACCAAATAATATTTAACAAAATGATCATAATTCTATAATAAAACACGAAATACAGTCTTTCTTTCTTTTTTCAGTCTTTCAGAATCTTCCTTTTTTCAGTCTTTCAGAATCTTATTACGAGTGATCATGTCTATGCATTTTTTCAAAAAAATATTGCACGTGTATCGAAAAAACTGCGCGAAACAATTGCGTTAAACGGGAGATGAATATGCATCGGGTTTTAGTATAGAATTATGGTCATTTTTTTTAATATTATTTGATAGACATATCGTGTTTTTTCGAAAACTGCAATAGACCTCCTTTCTTATCGTATTTCTTTGGGTCTTACATAGGGTTGTATTAAGTAATACACGATCTTTTCTTAAACGAGGGAAGGTCTACAGCAGTTTTGAGCAACATAACGGATAACGGCCAGATTGATAACGGCCGTTGCTCCGGAGACAGGGTTATGCATTCTGTCCAGGGCTATCCATTATGGGGCCGGATGCCCATGTGCACATAAGGGGCCGACTATCAATTATCTACACTGCTGTTGAGGGTGGATGGTTGGATGCTGGAGGTAGATTGCTCTTGTCGAAGGTAGACTGGTGGGGAGGGTCTGCACCATGTTTCTGTCTGTTTATTCGAAATTTTTCATTATTTTATGTTTACACTTAGGTAAACTACGTTTCAATCAAAATCAGTAGCTCTAATTTGTTGTTTTTCGTTATTTTATGTTCACACTTAGATGTACTATATTTCAACCAAAATCGGTTGGCCGAGGTTCAAGTGGTGTTCTTGTATAAATTTTTCAATATGAAGCTGAACATGTCTCATTTCTCATAGGAAATGTCTATAAATATCATTTAGGCGATCGTTCGATGCGTGGTTCATCTAATACTTAATTCAACCTTTGGCTGTATTGATGTGAAATAATTGTATACTAGAAACTGTTCCAAAGAGTCTAAACTGGTAGCGTAGTGGTATACTATAGTAGCATTTTTATACACACTATAATGTGTATCAAATTGCAACTTTTGATTCAGTATTGAATACGTTTACTGGAGACATTTACTTTTTTACAAAACCTTTAAATTTACTGGAGAGAGTAAATTTTTGTAATTGAAAATTGTTCACACACACACACTTCTTCTCGAATAATTATTCTGTTTGATTTGAAAATAGTGTCTATAAAATTTTACTAATGCAGTCTCTCAAAAATGGATTCCGATTTGTCATATAATTATATTAATAATATTTGTTGCATAACAATCAGGTCGTTAATTAAATGGTACATATGAGAAATGAACATTGATTTAAGGACGAACCACTTCTTACTTAAAGATCCTATGGTAACTAAACAGTTGAAAAGCAAAGGAAAAAGTCCAATCGGACTCAATCGGTTCAATTTTTTCACTACTTTAGTTAACTAACCAGTTACAGTCAGTCCTTCAACTATGAACTGTCAAAAATCCATATCCATTCTTAGACTTTCAACAATTTATAATTGAAAAACTAACTGTAACTCTCTGATTAGTCAACGAGATCACTGAAAAAACCTACCCTTAAAGAAAATTTCCTCTATAGCTTTCATTAAATTGATCAAATCAAACTAAATTCTCAATATAAACGTAGAATAACACAAGCATAAGCCTTAAACGTAAATTGGTTGGCCATCGAAGGTGGGCTGTCGTTGTTGTTCTAGGTGGGCGGTTTGTTGTGGGTGGTGGGTGGTGGGCGGGTCGACAAGACGAAGCGGCTCGCGGGACTTTGACCATCAATATTGGCCTTGTTTAGGAACGAGGGTGGAATAGTGGTATTAATCAGGGATAATCTGGGCGGATGTTCCATTCTGGGTCGATACAGTTGTTGCCGTTGAAGTTTCGATATTGAATCTTGTCTATGATTGGTTTTGACGAAACGCAGGTATCGAGTTTCTAGCTTTGTTGTGTTGTATGGTGAACTAAATCTAGTTGGTTGATAGTGAGTATTTTTGTGTGCTTGTTGGGTTCAGTGTTCATATGATGCTGGATATAAGTCTAGTAGAATTTTGGAAAGAGTTACATATTTGATTTATCAAATAGTTCTTTAAAATGGATCATGAACTTGTTCGAATCGATTATTTGGTCTAGTCACATCTTTTGTAAAGTAACTATGTTTGTGGTCTTTAACTCTCTTACAGATGATTTTCTACTTAATCACAATATTTATAGAAAAAAATGTAATATAATTATTAATTTGGGATTCCTTTCGTTTCTAATGCTAGCATTATTTTCTACCCTCCTAGTGGTTCTTTATTTACTTCTGCATTCATTCAGAGTATAATTCATCTGCACTATCTTATACTTATGTTTCATTTCTATGATGATTGTGTTCATAAAAGTATAAATAAGGATCTTAAAAGCCAAAAGATCTATGTATAAATTACTATAATATATCAAAAAAAATCATAATCGAAGTTGAATATCTATTTTATTGTAATGAAAGAAACATTGGAAAGTCGTTAAGTGATCTGATGACGCTTATCAACATAGATCACAAAACAGTTAGAGATGATTGATGATGAGATGATAAGATATTGATATAAACATTAAAAGATGATTTTGCTCTCAGTTTCAATCTAATACAACTCCATGCAACTCTAGAAACTTAAATTCGTCACTTACACCTCATAGCATCTAGAATCCTCTTATGTGTTACGTTTTTGTACGAATAAACAATTGAACAAAATATAAACAATTTTTCTAAAAAAAAATACATAAATAATAGTTCATTAAGTCAAATGCTAATCCATGAAAATTTTAAATTGCTAGCACCAAAAACACCTTTCATCCTCTTCATAATGCAAATTTGCGAAAACCGAAAGAGCGAGTTCTCTCTACTCCAAATATACTACATCGAGCTTGAGTTTCACCTGCGGAAGCCGAAGAAGAAGTTTCGAAAGCTCGCGACAACGGGATATCGGCGGACAAACAGTCGGAGTCAAACTTTTGACTCTCTTTTACACGAAAAGATACGTACGGACGTAATCGAGTTTCGACAGGGGAAAGTTTCGGTTCAGAAACCGCGGTTCGGTGCCAACGTCGAGTTGTAGAAGCGATGTGCACTTTGTATGGCGGGGGTTTGAATTTTTTCTAATGCGTCGATGGTTTTGTGTGTCGATGTGTTATTATGGAAGAGTTGATGGGTTTTTGTGGGAGTTTATATGTGATGGTTTTGTTTTTGGATTTGGTTGGAATTGATTGAATGTCGAGATGAAGCTCGATGATGCTGCGAAGTTGTGTGTGGTTCTGTAGGGAGTTTCCGAAGATGAAGAATTTTAGAAATAATTTAATATAATTGTAAATGATAGGTAAAGTAATGTTTTTTTACTTCAATGAATATTTATCAACTTATAAATCGTTCGACATTAGATTAGAATTGAAAATAAAAAACTATTGCTAAAAATATGTATGTATCTATAGTTAAATGTTCAAATTGATAATGAATCGAATTTATTAAAATAATGTGAAAGATAAAAACGTTTCGATTTCATTAAGTAATTGAATTTGTTTTTTATTAAATTGTTGCAATATCCGTTCTGATTGTTGATTAGCAGAATAATCGAATATTTAATTCATTTCAATTATCGTTTCGAATCACAAGACAGTCAGTATTGATCGATTCGTTCCGAAAGACAGTCGTGAATTAATATTTCAATATTTGAAATTATTAATTAAGAAAAGAATTAAATGATTGGAAATTATTTGAAAAATAAACGTATTCTGTTCATTTTGAAATTTCAAAACACTTCAGTTGTTTTTCGCGAAAACGTGACGCGTGCAAATCTCGTGTCGATTTGCGGTTTTTTAACGAATTTGATAGTGTTTTATAATATGAATCAATTTTTGCGATTAAAAAGAGTGTATGTTATAATATTTTAAGTGAAAGTGCTAATTTTCAGGAAACTGCGCGATAGAAAAATCGCATCGACCATCACACACATCATTTGTATGAATCTTCAAAACTACGAGGGATTTAGCAGCTCGCCGAATCACAAGTTAGTTATTCTTATTTTTATGATAATTTCATGTGAATTAGGGTCGATTTTTCAATCTATGTAAAATCAAAGTGATAACGGTTTTTTTTGTCATTGTTAATCAGTTCTTTATCAAAACATTTAAAATTGAGTCCAACGTAACGTCGCATTCATACGAAACGACAAACAACATTTAAACCAAAACTCCTCAACTACAATACCGTGTAACTTTTCAACATTATCTCTCAGATTAACTTCTAAAGAACAAATCTATCACAACAGAGCAACGTAACACTACTCGTTCACACGATACTTCTTAAGAAAAGCGGATATAAGTCACATTTCACATAACCGAGCGTTCGTCGTCTTTTCTCGTGTTTCCTACGAGAAAACAACCGCACAATTATCGTAACGAACCAACCTATCGCACATACAAATGACGATCGTAAAGGCCAAGGGGTACAAGTGACATTTGTGCTGACATTGAATAATGCATAGGAATTGATTTGGTGGTAAAAGGATATAAACGAATTCGGAACGTGTGTGAACTCGACCTCCTCTTAATACATGTAGGTCGATTTTGAACGCGCTTTTTTCGAAATCGCCGCCAACTCACTTGTGCCCCTTGGCCTTTTCGGTCGTCAAATGAATTCGTATCTCTCTTTCTTTCTGTAGTAGGTCGTGCCGCAGTGTAATGTCGTGTTTTACGTTTATCTCCCGTTTTCGGTGACTTTCTTGCTCTCGAGACTTTCGAACTCTTATTGTTTCGCGTCGCCGAGTTGATTAAGTCGAAACGGTACGGCTGTTTGACGATTGCGAATCTCTCTCGGTTGACTTTTGATTAAATTGTGGTTCATATATAATTTATTTGGGACGAATTTGTGAATTTATTAATTATTTATATATTTCATTATCGATTGGAATCAATTGAGAGTAATTGATTTGAAATTTCATTGAAAATTGATCAACGATTCTCGTAAATAGTTATATACTTATGATTGTTTCGTTTTCATTTTTTTCATATATTATACAAAATTTTATACAGTATGAAGTGGTCATATATAGACTCTAGAAGCCAAGGGGTATATGAGGTAAATTTGATAAGGTGTCGAGTAGATTGAGAATCGAGTGCTGAAATCGTCTCAGAATATGTTCAATCGTTTTATTAACGATTCGATGTTCGTTACATATTACACATGCATGCTATCTGATCATTTATCGAATTTTTATTTTTTTTTCTACCTAATGAATATAGCATTATTTGTGCACCTATGTTTTTGTTTCTAAGGTTCTTATATATGATACTCAAAATGAAGTTTTTTTCATTCGATAAAAAAATATTCAATAGTTTTAGATATTTCTTATCGTTAGAAAATCTTTGTGAATGTATATTTTATCTTAAATATTTATGTATTGACTTTATGAGTATAAAAATTTCTCTAATTTAACTATTGTTAAATCACGAAAATTAACATACTATGAGGTATTAAAATGCATCGACCTTTCGATAGATTCACTATATTTGACTCAATTACAAATTTATTAGCCAAATGCGAATGTAAAGTCTATTGAATTCCCTTAAAAAGTAGTTTTATCATTTCAATGAAAATTTTCAAGAAATGATAAGGCTTTCGCACCCTCGCGTATTTTAAATTCGCGAATGTTCGCGAGCACATAAGATGCGATTTGCGAAATCGTATAAAATTTGTGCGAAATCGAGTTTGCCAGTCGTTCGAATCGCGAAACGGGAAAATAAAAAGGGAAACGGAAACGAGGCGAAATTTTTCATATATTATACATTCATATGTATCAGTACATAAATATGTTCGGAAGTACACATAAAATATTTGATTTAATTATTGCGTGTACACAGGTGGTCCGAGCGGACGCCGAGATACGAAATGTTAACATTAATCACGTTTTCAAATTTGTTAAATCGAATAAGACGCGAGGAAAATTCGTTGAAATATTTTTTGAATATTTTGTTCCGGGATTTATCTCAATTTAGAGCCAGGGATGTTTGAATTAATATTAATCTTCGTTTTTCGAAACGTTCTCATTTTGTAAAAAAAAAAAATTAATAACCGATATTGCTTGCTATTTTTGTATCGTTTAAAACGTATGAAATGTTTGTTGTATCGCACAGCCTATTTTCCATAATTCGTATTCATATAATTATCAAAACAGTGTTTTTTTTGCAGCAGCAGAATTCTTAATATAAAATACGCAATTATTATACAGCTGTGAAAAATAATGTTAACGGGTTAATCTCGCGTTTTTACAGCATTATAAATTATTCAGAATGGGACGATGACAATTTTTCATGCCACGCAAATGGGAATTGCTTTGTCCACCTTTGACATTATTGTAACGAAATATGCCCATTCATTGCTCATACGTAATGAATTCGTTACGTCGTTATAATGGGAACAGTGGGCTATTTTCGAAAAGCTTTATTTCATCAAAAGAATTAATCTATGAAAACTTTCATATTAACTTGTTATGAAGCAGATGTTACAGCGAATCTATTCGAATTTTTTGTCATTTTGAAATGATCTTTCATTCTTTAGTTTCTCAATTTGAGTATTATATAGCAAGGTGTAGCTTTACCCTTAATAATTCGGCGTTTACATATAGCTATCGTTATTTCTGTTGCCATTGATTATCTCGTTCTGATGTTCGTATCTAGCTGTCTCTTGTTCATGCTAGAGAATGATAAATAAGAACGATATAAAAAGAGAAACAGCTACATGTAAACACCACAAAATGATACTATCGTTCAGTAAAACATTGAGTTAAATAAAAATTATGACTCGCAGATGAAAATGGATGAAGCCATTCTGAAAAACTGTTATGAAAATTGCCTTCAATATCGAAATAGTATGCGGATTAGCCTAGGGCATTATTCGTATGACCGTTTTCGATATCGTGCCGTTTCGAATCGTTTTTGGTCGGTGCATGAAAGCGCAATATGCTTTGCATATTCATAGATATCTAGCGCACTTAGCGTTGATTGCTTTCAGCGAAAAAGCCGAATGTTCATACGTGTGTGCCCTTCGATGAAAATTTAGCTTTCTATATGCACATAAGTGTGAGAAAATTCGATTTTGAAACGTGAAACGAGAAATTAATTCGCGAACGAGACGCGTTGACGTCTCAATCGACAAGAGCTTTCGATAGTGATTGATTCGGGTGTACACGGTTCGATTAGATTCTATTAAATTTACTTGAAATTGATATATATACTCGTTTAAATAACAACATTCGTTAATTAAAACTATAAATAAGCCGAAGTTGTTTCGAATTAGTTAAAATTAGAAATTCCGAAGTGAGCTTTAACACTAGTTGCAAACTTACGATTCAATTACGCGTCACTTCGAGTGTTAAACTGGAAGAGTTATTTCAATTTTGCTCGTTATTGCTTGTATATTATAATTATATCGTATGAGTGATAAACAATTTGTTTTATCGGCGGTATTAAACAACTGACAGCGTGTATTCCCTAAATGAAATACTTAACGAAATATTTCAATTAGGAAACATTCCCACGTGCTTTGCGTCAAAGTTCACTAAGGCACTTTCATTATTTATTTATCACTTACATACCTCGTAGAATAAATTTTCCACAAGCTCGAAGTCTTGAAAGTTGTATTATTGCCAATTCATATTCAATATTAACTACGTAGCGTGCTGAACAAATCAATATCGAAGTTGTAAAGTGGGTCAACCACCTCGTGTTTCGTAAGAAACTTTCGACAATATGCTAGAATTTCTTTTCACTGTCTGATTGTGTAAGGACTTTTTTAATCATGGGTAATTGATGACAAAATTATGATTTCTTTTGGTAATTAAAAAAAAATATGTGGTAGTAATAAAATATAAGTAAGATTGATATTTCGGGAGAGATTTACGGACAGGATAGATTAGGTCAAGTTTTTTCTGATTGATTTGATTAAAAAAGCTTAGATCATATGTTTTTTGGGTAAGGGTAAGTTAAATTAGGTTGAAAATCATGCCAATAAACTGCTGCATAAACTCAATTAATATTCTAATATTTGTAGGGTTTCTCATTCAGAGTACTTGATCTTTGAAATGAAATATTATAAAGTGGTATAAGTATTTCTTTTTCAGTAAGTGCAATTGTAAATTTTTAAATTCACTAATATAATTTAACTATGGTCTATGATTTGAATATGATTTGGATAAAGTTTAGCTGTAAATTCACTAACATGGTTGTCAGTTCGAACATACGTACTTATAAATTGAAAAGTTTGATATTTTCAGGATAGAAAATTTCGACACAATAGGTGAAGTATTGTATTTGAAAATAGGTTCATATATTTATAAAAGGTTTTCGAAAATTCGTGGATAAATTGATATTAAATCGATGAATTCACAGGTGATTGAACAATATTCAATTCGATCGAAGCGCAAATTTGCAACATCGTACATCCAAAGTGCCGAGTTCCCTTCGGACGCATAGAAACGTCCTCTAATTCGACATCAATTGCTAATTGAAACCGGCTCAGAGTACACAATTTGAATTATACACGTTCGCCTTCGATATCGAACGTGAATGGCCCCAACTTCGAACTATCGTCTGTTGAATTTTCGATATCAGCCGCCGCAGGCGTGTAGCACGGGCTTAACAAAAGCGCATCCCTATGTACACACACGTGTATGTACTTGCTCTAGTACAGTTATCGTAAAATGTTATTTTGTGCATTGAAATTTCAACTGTTGAATGTTGAATGCAGTGTTCGAATTGTGTACGGTGAATATTTTTCGAATTATTTTCGTGGAAGTTTACGCGAAAAGGGCGTGAAAATGGAACGATAAATCAGCTATAATAACAAGATCGGTATAAACAATAGAAAGCTTTCTAGTGACGCCCAATCTTGAAAGAATCGTGTGTAATTTTAGTCGAAGGCGAGCTACGCTTTATTCGTCGTATCGCAAGCGAGCGATCTCGTGTTACAATAATACAAAGGTCGCAAAAACACGACAGTTTTTTCATTGTGTGTTGTAAAAATAGAAAATATCTAATATATATGGAATTTTAATGATATATTATGATTATCAGAATATTTTTAATCTACAAATTAACTTTCGAAATGTTCGCGTTTAGTGAAAGAAGTTAGTTTGTGAAAATTTGCGTTGAGTGAAAATCGATTGCGGAATTCGCTCGAATGAAAAAGCTTTCGTGTTACAATTAAACGGAAACGTAGTTACTAGAAAAATAGAATGAATTCAATCGAAATAAAATTATGTTCCACATCCGAATAGTTTTGCATTCGAATGGGGAAACAATCAACTTTTACTGAATCGACATGGGAACGCAAATAAAACATCTGAAAATGGGAAACTAGATCGTACGGTTGAAGTGATTTAAATGACCAGAAATTGTTAAATCGGTGGTAAATTTTGAATTCAAATACATGTCGAAATAATATTTTTTTTATTACTTTAGCAAAATTGAATATTATAATCGTTATTCTGTAACTAAGCATAGTGAGCATAATCAAAACGCGATTAAATTAAACGGCTCGAATCACCGATCCACTCCCTTAAACCGTTATCCTTAGACCCTTGCGGAATCCTCGCCGTAACTATTCGCAAGCAACATTTTGAACATCACCATTGTGCACACAGTAAGTACATAACACAGAGAGGCCTCACAAAGTCACCATACAAAGCTGAGCACACAGCCTAAACACAAAACGCCATACAAAACGGCAGTAACCGAGCGACAAATAGCCATGTACTACATACGATCGAAACTAGACATACTGACTTATATTTATTTGTGTAAGCACTAATTGGGAATAATCTGATTTTTATTTGAAGAATTTAGAATTATAATAAAATTATTTATATAGATAGGTACATGGTGTGTTTTTAAGGTCGTGAAGTGAAGTTTATTTCTGCACTTTTACAATTCAGTTGAAATAAGTTGATTATGAGTTGTGATATATTCAGCTTTGCACCGCATTAAATATTCGACTGATTTGAGTCAGAATTATTGTTTTACAACACTTATCTTTTGAGATCATGTCGCAAGTAATATTGGAAATATCGTTCAACGAAATAACACCAAGTCCATGCTCTTAAACTTTTGAAATTCATAGTTCCATCTGATTCCTAAGTTTCGAACTAAATATTAATTATCTTCTCATTTTCTTAACTGGAAAATGTCGTTTTGACATAATTAAGCTATTTAAGCATCTGTGACATAGTTCTAAAGAGTCCTTTCTAATTTTTATAAAAGGACATAGAAAAGTCAATAAAAAAACTCATAGAGGGCACTTTATATAATTTTGACTTTTTCTGCATACAATTTTGATATATGTATTTCGTGACTTTTTGAATGAAACATGTATGAAATGTGCGCGTGAGTAGTGAGGATAATATTCAAAACTAAAGTTTCTCAGGATATATATTATATTTATCTTTTGCGATCTTGTATAAGTAAAGTTTAAGCGAAAACCAGCGAACGGTTAATCTTCTTTCACTTATGAGTTATCGCAGAGATAAGCAAGAGAAGTGCGAAACCGTTGTGCTATGTTATGTACTAGCTGTTTTTCTATGTTCATTTTATAGTTCACAAGTTGGATTTGTAAAGTGATCTGTTTGTATCATAGTATTTAAAGTTTTCAAGCCATGTGTTTTTTGATTAAAATTTAAAAAGTGGAATTAATCAATTTCTTTACTGAACGGTCCAATTGAGTAGTTCGTTTAAACGACCCGAGAAAAAAAATCAGTAGATTAGACAAGAAAAAAATCAATATTCAGACAGCAAAAAGAGTTAAATAGGATGCTATTTTTATCTCGAAACTTCGGTACGCAATATCGAAAATCGTTCTGTGAACCCACCCTAACATAAAGCGTCCCTCACACGAGTGACTTACGTACATAGTTTAGCGAACGAGCGAACCTGATCGGATTAAGGCGCGACGTACAACTCAGATTACATGACGTACGACAACCTCGTTTCAGTTTCGTTCATTTTCAGCTGAAAATCCAAAGTCTGGGAGATGCCACGCTTCAAAAGTTGCTCTTTTCGCGCTGTCGAGTTCGTTCTTCTAGTTTTGTATTGTATTTCTCTCGTAATCGGTTGGAGTTTTTGTGTTTGGAGTTGAAATTTATGTGTGTATTTCTCATAGTTAGTATTTTTTTAATGTTAAGTAAGATAGTGAGTATAATCTTGTTAGCGGAAGTGACTTAGTCGTGTTTTTTTGAAGTTGAATACATTAAGTATTTTTTTGGATATTAACTATGTTTCACGATTTGAAACAAATTTTAACATTTCATTGCTGATATTTTGAACCAAAAATATTGAAATATTGCTTCATTAAGTTTATTTTAAGAAATCTTACCGAATTTATATTCACAAAATTAATCTATTGAAGTTATTGCTGTATATTTAAGCTACTGTAACTTAGGTTTCTCGAGACTTTATCGACTTTGAACTGTTGTGTAATATTTATAAAAAAATCTAAATAAACGTATTAATTACAAATTTGAAATTTTTATGATTTGCACAAGATTGTTAATTGTTGAAAAATTCCATCACAATTTGACGTTACTAAGCAACAGAGTTTAATATACGTATAAAATTTTGGTTAACAAAAACTCAAAGCATGACATCAGATTGTTAATTCCTTGTACTAGATTTTTTCATTGAAAACTATAAATCTTACATTAGAATGATTTTAATGATGTAAAAACATTTCTAAATGCAAATATAATAACTCTATTATAAAAGGATTGATTGTAATTTATCGAACAGTATAAGAAAGCGTTGAGTATACGCATACAAATCAACATTTTTTCTTCTAGATTTTTTTTCACGTACCAAAGGAAAATTCGAATAATCTTCGACGGTTTTGAACAAAAAAAATCGACATTTATTCCCAGCCGAATTGGAAGATAAATCCGGCTTTTTTTTCGGAACAAATTCTTATTCCTGCGCGATTCTAATCAACCGCTCACCCCTCTTAGGGAAAAATTCTCCCCTTTGATCCCAAACGCGTCGATAAATTCGTTTCGTTCGAACGAAGCTGCGAACGAAATTAAAGTCATCTCGGTAACGACTCGTCTATTAGAATTTGCATCAGAATCGACGAAAGACATCGGTCCCTAGATCGATAAGTTTGAGTCTTAAAGATAACCTTAAGATCGAGGGGAAGCATCGCGTTGTTAAGAGTCGTGTCATTAATCATTCGATTGTGTTTTGGAAAAGAGGTGTTTTGTCAAAATTGTCGGTTGAAAGTTTTTAGGAAGTTAGGAAACTCACTTGATGAATTCGGCTGATGATATTCTTGAGTGATTTTCGGCGCCTTCAACATCGTCGGGACTTCTCGTCTCTGAAAGCAAAATTATATGTTTTGTTTAGTTTAATTTAGTTTTATGTCATGGAAAATTATCGTTTCTTGAATGTATTACGCAATTGTGATTTTAAAGAAAATTCGCGTAACAAAATCAAGTAAATTGCTTATTAAGACAGTACTCAACTAATCCTAATCGAACCTACAACGCAACTCTATTCAAACCAAATTCAACTCATTATGAAAATGATAAACAGAAACTTATCTTTTCCTAACATTCAACTTTTCAAATTGCATATATCTTTTCAATTTTCAATAAAATTATCTGAAATCCAGATTTAAACACAATCAACCAAACTAAAGCGACAAAAATATTCCTAATGAAATAAAATCACAAAAATGCGTCCCCAAATTCGATTTTATCACTCGCAACCTAACACAACTCCAATCTCTATCGCTTAATACATTTCCCAGACACATCCCTAACGAAAATTAAACGCAAAAACCTCGCCACGTGACGAAGGTCCCTTGATATAGGATAGAAAAGGGCCCCGTTTCTCGGTAATGGGCCTGTCGGACACCATACCATGGAACAATGGGTCCTCACTTTGAAAATCGATCGAAAATACTAGATTTTATATACTCGAGATCTATTTCTGTTGGGTTATAAAAGGATCATTATCAAAGTATCGAGTTAAGCTTGTGGAGTTATGATTGTGATTGCTTATCTGAAGTTGTGCATGATTTTGTTTATGGGGTGTTTTAAGTTCGAATAGTGTTATTATACGAATATAATGATTTTATATACGCTATGTTGAGTTATATAGGAATGTTCCTCGTTATGTGATTGTGGATGGAGGCGATTTTCGTTGGGAAATTCTAAAAAATGTGTTGTTGGCCGAAAAAGAGAACGAAAAGGGATGAGGGGTGTTGAGCTGAATGGGGAAACTTGGGGTTCTGTTGTTGCTTGCGTTTTGTATGGGTTTTTCGTGATTCAGGTATGCAATTTTAAATGAGGATTCTTTCAGAAATGCTTTTTCGTTCTAGATGTTTGATAATAAAAAGTGGGTGCTTAAATTTTACGAGCGGATGTTTTAAGTATTGATTAGTGGAATATGTGAAAATTTTTATTCTGTGTAAAATATAATCGAATCACTGTGCTTGTTTATTGGGTAGTTTTTGAAAATTTTACATTGCATACATTCCCTAAGGTATGCTTTGTAGTGCACTGCTTTATTCATCATGCAGAGTTTATTGATACAAAAGTTTGTTGAAATATGAATGTAGCTTTCAGAATTTCCGCGCTTTATTTATATACAATATTAAATAATGAATTCATATTTTGAATATAGCATCACTTTAATCTTATTTTTTCGTAATGAAATTTACGATTCAAATGAAATGCAAATTTTTACGTTTAAAATTCTATGACCTACCTATAATATAATTTAATTGCTGAAATACACCTTTTACATTTGAATAAAAGCTGCGGTAATAAATACTCTGTATAAATTAATGCAACAAATTAAAATGTCCCGAAAGCCTATTGTAGTATTAATATTGAACGTAGCGAGCGAAAAATAACACGATTAAAATTATCACCATTGTTACCTAATTGTTTCATTAATTAATAAAGATTTAAATAATAAATTATTCAATGCAAATTATTATATTCGATTTTTTTATTTAATGAACGACTTTTATTCATGAATATACGGGAATTGTCGAAAATTGAGTTGTCACATTACTATAGCGTCACACAAGACTCAGATTAATGTTTTATTAGACTAGTTTCTGTTATCCGTCACTTGAGATTCTTAGATTTTTGAGTCGATTGAGAATTGATGTTTAGTATATTCCATTCTTGTTGTGAATCTCGTTGTGTGTGTAGACTATGCATAATATTTGCAATGGCTGTGCTATAAAAAGGCCTTCCTGAGAACTGTCAAACGATAGGAATCCCTTCATTCACAAAATATTAAATAAAATAAATACACTCGGACGTGTGTAAATTCATATAAACATATATCAGATATAGATATAACGACTGAAAAGGCCAAGAGGTACAAGTGACTTCGTGGTAATTTCGAGAAAAGTGCACTCAAAGTTGAGCATATAGTCAAATATATTAGGAGATGGTTCAAGTGATTTGATGATATATCTCACACACGTTCCAAATTCGTTCATATTCTATTACCACCAAATATATGAGCGCACATAGAAGCCATTCCTGTACATAACTCAAATTCATCAAAAAAATCACTCGTACCCCTTGGCCATTTCAGTCGTCATACAGATATCACAAAAATTTAAACCAAAAATCGTCAATTTAAAAACACATAATTACCAATGTAGCAGATACATCCGACATTGTTTCAACCCCTTTTCTTCCACGAACAACCCCGTCACGAAACGGCGATAAATTCCGCGAATTAAAACCCCCCCAAAACCCCGCCCCTGGCCCTCGCCGGTACAATAACGACCCTAATCGTTCAAAGCTCAACGGTAACGACGTCGCGAGCTTACGAAAGCACCAGAAAACCTATTATGCGCCGCGTTCCCGGTAATCCCTAAAAGTCGCCGTCCCCCCCGATATTACGACTGCAGATGCTTCTTGTTACTCTTTAGAGATGGTTGAAAGGGTTTTTTTTTAAGTTTTTGGGATTTTCTGGTGAGGTTTTTGGAAGGGATGTTGAAGATTTTCGGTTTGTTCTTGTAGGTTGTTTGAGGTGGTTGATTTGAAATCTTGGAATTTTTGGTACATATGTACATATATAGAGATATTCTAAGTGTTCAAATGAAATCAATATTATAGATACGCTGACGATGCTCGAAATTTTCAGCCACAGCCGTGCCTCGAACCTGCGCGTTCAGTTTATTGGCCCACTGCCTTACGCTCCGAGCTACAAGTCGTATTTACGAAATTGCAACTTTTAACGTATATATGGGATATTTTTTTCGATTTTTTTTATTTCGCACATAGATGGCAATAAACACATCCGTGGCAATACGAAATTTGATTAATTCCGAACTATTTTGATACACATGCGTCTACTGCTAGTATAGAATAAATTGGTAAATTAGCTTGTTAATTTGTCTAAAAATCTATGTATATTATTATTTTTTTTCTGAGATATCATTGTTCAACTATGGTGGTTGAATATGCAAGACTCCATACAGTTCTTTACGGATTAATTTTTGCCAGATTACTTGATTATATTCTATATCTACATGCGTTGATTTAGAAAATCAGATAATTTTAGTTCAGATAATTTCTGTATCTATAATCTTATTTCTCCATTTATGAACTGTTAACAAATCTGTAGAATGGAGAAAGATGATGACGGACTATTTATGTATAGTATAATATTTACGTCTTTCATTGTATTTCGGTATTTTGTTGATTTTTTGATAGTTTTTAAATGTAAAAATGTGTGTATATGATTATATTTTCGGTAACTCAATGAAATGATATGGCAACACCACAGTATCTTGATGAAAGAGTTCTTAAAATGAAAAATAAATGTAAAATCCATAGTTAGCATGAAAATATTATCGGAAGGTGTTTGGTAGTTGTGATTCAACATTTTTGAAATATATTAAAAAATATAGTTAAAATTAAAGATTATCGTAAATATTTAATCAAACCTAAAGCAAAACAATCAACTATCTATAAATCCAATAGCATCACCGACCACATATTTCGAAAACTATTGAAATCATTTAGTATCCGAATGCTTAATGAATAACAAATCAATCGAACGCCCACCAGCAATAATTCAATCCATTATTGTATCACAGAGAAAAAAAAAACAATCGTGTAAAAATCTCACTAATTCGCACAACAGAAGGCTAACATTAACCCCGAAGTAGACGAATGCCCCATCCGCAACATAATTCAAGCCGTTCAGGTACCGAGAAAGTGTATACACCACCCCGGGGCTGAACTTTCATTCGGCGAGTTAACCCGCCGTTATTTATCGCGCACGAACAATCCTTCCACCCACCCGCCCACAAAAACGTTACATGTGCTAAGGTAGGGCCTGACGATAGCCTTTTATTCGCGAAAATTTAAAAAAAAAACGAAAATTTTGCCTTATATGTGAACTTGACATTGATACAATCATCCCCATTCAACGCGATTACTTCACATGTTTTTTTTTTCAATAAGCAAAAATTTGCGGAAAAAATGCATTGATATGATAAATCTTATTACAAATGATCGTATCTATGTGTTTTTCGAAGAAAAAACCGTGTGAAGTAATCGCGTTAAACGGGGGATGACTGTACATTTGACGTTTTGTGCATACTTTGATTAGTTTCTATAATGTATTGTTGAATAAAACTATGAAATATGTTTAAAGCTGCTTTTATATTGCGACTTTAGTGATTGAAAGAGACAGATCTGTATACGAGATGGCTATAAATATATCTATCTCTCTCGTGTGTTTAGTTATAATATCTTTAAGTTGGTACTGTTGCAATATGAAAGCAGTTTGATGCGTGTTTTAAAATTCCTTTCATTTTCTCTATCATTTCATTTGTTCGATATTATAAACGTAAAAAATAGTTTATAGTAAGCTACGGATGTAGTCAGTTTATTTTAGTGTACAGAATCAATTAAAATGACCTCTGAAATAAATGATTTATTATTTAATGGCTATAGATATGTATTTTCCATTAAATTCTGTAATGACGACTGAATAGCACAAACGGTACAAGTGACCTTAATTTATTGAAATTGAATTATGTAAAGAAATTGGTTCTGCATCATATAAAGAACCATTTATTGTACTTAACTCAATATCGATAAAAAATGTCATTTGTGCCCTTTGTGAAATTCAGTCGTCAAAGAGAACCATTTTCTGTACTTATCTTATTTTCGATAAAAAAAAGGCACTTGTGCTCTTTATACTATTTAGTCGAGATTTATCATTAATATTCTAGAAAGAAATTGTATACATGTGTAAATTTTTTTGATTGTACTAAGTGCTTTGATATTTAAATCATTTTTTTTAAAGTGAAGTCAATCGTTTCATGATCTGGGCTACTCACGTATCGAATCACTTAAAAAAATTCAATTTTAAGTTAAAAATGTAAAATTCAATTCATATTGATGTAGCCGCACCTTTAGGATCGGCCAGTATGCACGTGTCGATGTTAACATCGACAACGAAAGTGTCGGACTTCAGAAACGTCTACAAATTCAATTCTAGCATAAAACATTGGCTACTAGGCCGTATTGAGCTTCGGTATATGGAAATGTACGTATTATACGTACGTAAGGGTAGGGCTCTGAGGCTACAAGGGGTTAACGTGCGCGAAAACAATGGTTGGCCATTCAGTTCTGCTTTACAGAGATTTGTTGGCAGTTCAAGTGTTAAGGGTGAGATGTGATGGTTGCAAATCCCATAGAGCGAAAGTTTAGACGATAGTATTTTCCAAGTCTATACGTGTTAAATAAATTTAGATTTCTAAGTATAAATGAGCGATTTAGAACTTTTTGTGACTAAATTTGATTTTTCAAGATAATGAGATTTAAATGTAAAAGCACTTGTTATAGATAGTCATAACTTCCTATGTGTGAAATATCTTTCCTGAATAATTCAAATAAACACCATTAAATGACAAAACTTGTTTTGCTGCCAGATATTAAATCATTTATTTCAGAAGACATTTTAATTAAATTTTTACTCTAATGTGAATTTACCAAATTCATGGTTTATTACAAAGAAAATTTGTATGTTAATAATTTTGAAAGGAATTTTGAAAATCACATCAAACACGTTTAAACTTTTATCTTGACTTATTGTTTAGTAGAGATATTCAATATTACCTCTGAATAGCTAAAAATATATAAAATCGTAATTTATGTGAAAATACTAGCCTCTTTTGTAGTATCAAAATATTTTTAACATGCGAAAGAACCTCATCACAATAAAGTCGCTATAAGAGAAAAAAGCGTCATGGCAAGTGTCCAACGCATTCAAGTCATCTCGAAACTAGACTGCTGAATTAATAACTGAAAATGTGTTATTTTCTGAACGAGCGTCTCGGTTTGACCTTAATTCGAAATAAATAACGAAGCAAAAGAGAGATTTTATGATGCACTCTGTGTTTTATATTGCGAGCCGAACGATTCGAATGAAATATCGCCGAAACAAAACTCGTAAGAAACATCTTGCATACTCACGAAAAAAATAATATAAACGATCGATCATTTTCATATTAAAAGCTTAAACAATGTACGTATTATACACACAAAATGAAGGTACATAGGTTGAAAAAAAGCAGCAAACGACGCCTTTTAAAATGCGCATACTTTAAGAGGGCTTCCGATGTCAACGTTTCGCCATAAAAATGCAGGAAACGACATAATGACGTCATTTTTCACTTGACGTACACGTCTTACTTTGCGCTAACGACTCACGTCAACTTCATTAAAAATCGAGTAGAAGCCTCTTATTATTCGAGATCAACAATGTGCGAAACGCATTTCGAGAACCACTTGATAATTCCGCTTGTTTCTTAGACGTTGAAGATTAATTTTGACTAGAATTAAATATGATATTCATTTTTTTTTCGCGAATTTTCATATTCGGTAGCCTCAATGATGCTCAGTTATAAATTTATTGTTATAATTCTTTATTTGTGACATTCAGGGACATACATGTGTAAAATCATTAAAAATTATGCATCATTAAATTTTAATACATGAAAACTGTTAAAAATTTGGTTGCCTATTGTCATTCGAAAGAAATCAAAAACATTTGGATATGATTTTTGAGTTCGTGTCATATTTCTAGCTAAAAACTATTTGAAAACATTCTAATAGGACATTCTGTCCTATCCATTATATTCTCAAGACATTACATCTTCTGATTACTATTTATTTTGATCGATAATATGATGGCATATTTCAGCAATACTTTCAGTTTTCCGAGATATACAAAAAAAATGTAGATTTTTGAATCGGCTCTAATGTCAGTAATAAGATAAAAGTATGAATTTTTGATAAACATTACTTTAAATAGTCAATTCATAAATATTTTCGTAAAATGAAGATCTCAACTTTCACAAAACATCCATCGAACTTACTTTAATTGTAAAAACATTATTTTTGAACACTGGTTTCTAAGAAAAATATATTTTTTTAGAATCAATATTAGCGACCATAATTTTCATTACTTTCGAATATTTTGATATTCGACACATTTTAGAAATAAATTTTGAACAAAAATCGTACATCGAAAATGATAATTCAAATCGATCACAACACTATACTTGACTAAACAGTAGTTTCTCAAACAAAACGCACCGAACGCACTCGCTTAAGACAACCCATTCGCAGTCATTAAAACTCAAATTTTCCGGAAAAGCGAAAGTCGCATTATATTCTCATATGTATATAAGAGCGGAAAATACTTTTCGTCGAAGTCGGTTACGCCCACGCATTAACATAATGTATTTGTTTTGGTGCACGCGCGTATAAAAAGTGCGGAACGTGAGCGCGGGGCAAATATACGGGGGACGAAAAAAAATGTATAAAACGTTTACATTATTCAATGGGCGTGGGACGAAAACGTGGAAATAAACGTCTGAGCTTTGTCTGTATGTCGTGGAAAATGTTAAAATGTATGCGCATTTCTCAGGATCCTCACTCGACCGGGGAAAAGTGGTCACGTTGAATTTTACAGCGAGCACAAGTCGCTGAATGTCTACGGGTTAAATACGCACTTTTTTTCTATATGAATAATAAATATAATGAACGTATATAAGTGGATTCGATTATTGGTATATCTGTGTTTATAGTTTCCTTGATCATGATCGAAAATTTTAGAGTAATCGCGTGAAAATTTGCATAGGTTTTGGTATCGTCATATTTAAAAAAAATACATTCTATTTGGACTTTTAAAGTTTCACAAATTCAAACACAAACACAAACACATAGAAAAATTATCTCTTTTATTATATTATATTAAATATTCAATAATATTAATTTTGTATAAGAAATCGGTTAAACTGATAGAATCGCTCTCGAGCTAAATCTTATTAGAATTCAACGTAATATTTCATATTTTTATTATATAGACTTTGATGTGTTCATTGGACGTTTACTTATTCAAAGAGGGCGAGAAAAAAAGGCGGTGAGGACACGAGGGGCAAAGAAAAGCGAGAATTTTCTCAAAACGATCCAGTAACGAACCGGAAAACGTTCGATTTTCCGCACTACGAAAGCTTTCCCTTATGAGAGTTTTTCTTTTGAGTCGAATGTGCGCCCGCGTCGATGTCTTTGATCTTGTTCGACTCGAAAATCAAAAAATATTTTGTTACAAAAGTTTCGACTAAATAAATTCTGTAAATATCCTTTTATTTACAGTATTTATTTTTTCGTGAATTATCATTATTGTTTTACCTATATTGTTTATACCCGTGATTGAAATAAAATTTTGAACGTGATAATTACAATTGTATTTCCCAATTTGTAACAGCAAAACAATACTCTTTCCCTCACACTCATAAGCTATACTGCGCATTAAAAAGACAGACAGACGTATCACAACGCTTTCGTAGTGTGACGTAATGCTACTTTTTATTCACAGACACTACGCAATTGTAACGTGCAAATGTGACTTGTTCCAACTTTGGTAATTTCACCTACTCATAAACGTATTTAACTATATAATAGCTCTATTCTGTTTGCGCGTGTGTGTGTGTGTGTGTCCGTGTAACGCTCCAAAATTTTTGTTTATATATTCAACGGGCTAATCGCTAGTGATAAATAATATTAAGAAAACAGAATCGAAAATCATAAAATAAGATGATAGAATAATAAGTGAAAGTAAAATCGTAATAAAATAAAATACGACCGAAAATCTATAAAGCGGCACATTTGTAACAGTAATGACATAAAGTATCGAAATCGTCCTCGAAGGGTCGCATCCGAGAATAAAAAATTCTAAAAAAAATGTACGTATATAAAAAAAAAGCGAGAAAATCGAAAATCGCCTCGAGCAGCGAACGCAGGCATCTCTTGACGGAAGGAAGCCAGAACTCACTCTATCGATTGAAGATGAAGAAGAAGCGCCAAGGGACGAAGGGCGGGAAGTGGGTCAACCGCCGCCCTTTCCGCCCCCGGAAAGGCCTCTGATCCGAAGGGCGGATTCTCGAGGACGGGAAGAACCCTTCTTCCACGGACAGGTGGAAAATCGAGGAAAAGTCGAGGAAAGGGCGCAGTCCGCAGAAGGAAAAGCCTCGGGATGGGACGGAAAAGTCTCGGGATGGGACGGAAAAGTCTCGGGATGGGATGGAATGGGCGGGAAATTGGAGGCGAATTTGCGAGTGGGCGGAAAATTAGCGAAAGGAAGTGGCGGTAGGCAGTTTTCCAGCTTCTTCGCGTTCAGGTGCGAATTATTCGCGCACACGCTTAATTGCGAATTTTCCCGGGAAACTATTCGGGACGATTTGTTCGTATCGAGTTCCGGTATGTGCTTCGATTAATAGTTCGGGTTGTCCTTAATATATTTAGCGCGTGCGAAATGATATTCATTTGAGGTCGAGTTTATTTGATATATGTTTTCTATTAATATCATCTATTTATATTAATTATTTTATTCTGTTCAATTTTGATATGTAATTTCTGAACATTTTTAATATTTTCTAAATATCAATAATATTATCTCTATGTGCATAAAATTCGATGAATAAGATTTTTCTGCTAAAAAATACAATTTTCTCACTTATACATAAAAATTTACTTCATGTACATAAGACTTCTCATATTATTATATTTCAGAAAAAAATACAATATTCCAGATATGAACATTTGATTTTCAACATAACTACATTTCTAGCATACACACAACACTTTTTCTCCAAATATACACAAACGAATTTTCCACACATGCACATCCAATTTTCCGAACACACACACACCAATTTCCCATACACACTCATGAATTTTCTTCACACATATACGAATTTTCCACAAATACACATGAAATTTTCCATACACATACACATACGAATTTTCCACACTCACATGCGAATTTCCCACATACACACTGTAATACGTACGAGCGGGTTTTATGGCCGGTACAAGATAAAGGCGCCGCGAGCAGAATTTTATATGAAGCAGAATAAACAAATGTACGCGCCGGAGCTTTATTAAGTTCGGCGAGAGGGAACGCTTTTCCGGCCTGTTTTCCGACCGAAAAACGGGAAAATAGTGAAAATAAATCCGAAAAAAATTGAAAGGGGCCCCCTTTGAAACGCTCCACCAGTGTCAACATTCGTTTTCCGTTCGCAATTAATTCGAAACAGGTTCCGACGAATTGCAGAACCGCCGTCAAAACTTCCGTTTATTTTCGTAGATGGAAGTTTTTTTTCCCACCACTTTTACGAGTGAGTGTGTAGAGGGGAAAGTCGTTAAAGTCTCGTTCGAACTTATGCTATTTTTTTCTAGTGTAATTTAGATGATTCTATGTTATATTATATCTGAAAATTCTAGAAGGCAAAAGGTTTTTTAAGGTGATTTTTTTTTTATATTTTTAAGTTGTTACCTTTTTTGTGTGATAAAAGAAGTGTGTTTGAAGAATTTGTATAAATGATAATGTCAAATTTCTTTACGGGTTTTCGTTTTATCTGTAAATGTCTTTTATATTTAAATATATATTGATTTTTTTCAGTAAATGTATGTAATACAACATTTTATTTACACATTTTTGTGTCAAATTAATGATCAAAATTCTTTTGTGAATTGAGAGAATTCTATAAATGAATATTCCAAAAAAATATGTGGGAATGAATTAGAAAATGATTTCTTTCATCTAGAATTTTGGTAAACATGATACGTTCTTTGGTAACTAAATACATATAACCTATTCATTCAAATTGAAAGAATATTTTTTTCGTTATATTTTCACATATTAAATCTCTTTTTACATAACACATTTGTCATTATATCACAACTCTTACTGAACAACATAAACTTTAAAACTCGTTATAAATATTATTACTAGTTATAAATATTTAAATTCGTTTAATAATTTACAAAAAAAAAATCTAAAAGAGCTGATCTTTTCTCTAATCTGAACTAATCTATAACTTAGCTAGCACTTTTTTTTACAAGTTTGGAACTGAGTTTACGAACTTGTCATCAGTCGAACTCAATAATCAAAAAATGCTAGCTACGATATTGTTAAGTAAAAAGATCAGTTCTAAATTAAATATTTTCAAATTCATATCACAATTCACAAAACTATAAAACACACTTCACTTACATATGTTATTCTAGTGAGTAAGTACTTTACAAAATCGACAATCGGCACCGATAAAACATCGAATAGACGCCAAAGCGGAATGGATCATTCAATAAGAGAATGTCTAGAGACTTTTCGCCCTATACGAAAACTGTCGATTAGCATACATGAACATAATACGTACATTTATATAACGGGCTTTATCGATCTTCCGAAAGCTAGCACAGGAACGGACGATATTTCACGGGCGAAAGCGCGCACCGGTGCCGCACAACCGACCCGAATGAATTATTCATATTGGCAACACCGTGTTTCAAATGTCTCTATATATTATATGTGTGAATGTGTATATGTATGTAAATTTATGTGAGTGTATGCATTTTACAGTTTCAGACGTGAGAACGCTCGATTTTCAGACATATGCTTCGCGAATGCAGGTTTAAGGAAGCGATAGTTTTGGGTTGGATTTAGTGCTTTTTTTCTATGAAATGTTTTATTAGGTGGATTTGTATATATTGAAGAATCAATTGATACGTTTAGAGTACAAATATGAAGCGATTTGTTAGATACTTTGGATTATGGCGTGTCCACACGTATGCTGGCGGCTTCCAGCGGCATAACACATTATACAATATAAAAATTTCATCTTCACATTATACACAAAACACTTTATCTTAATCTTTTTTAATTCAAATTTTATCTTATTCGGATTAGAGTAAGATGAAATGTATGTATGAAGATATTGTTGAAAACCGTTGGCCTAGATTTGGACTCGCCATAATGTAAGGCTACTAGCAAATCACTTTTTATTTAAACTATGAAGGTACTAATTGATTTGTCAACACACATGGGTTACACTAATAATAATATTTTATTAAGAAAAATTACTAACGCCAATAGACACAATTAACTAAATGTTTATACGCAGCAATAAAAATTCGCTAGGGATATCAATTGTTACATCAAATCATATTAGTGCTTAAAGTATGAAAAAGGTCAGTTACGAAATTCAGTATATCATGTTATACAAATCGAATCCGTATAAAAATATTTGACCTATATAAAAATAGTTCTCATAAAATTTCCACAACATTTGATCGCGATAAAACTACCCCAGATTATAGTCTAGACTACGAACATAAATATAAAATATTTTTCATCACACACATACAAAAAAAATTCACATGTCTATCGACCGTGAAATTTCCAACGACGAAACGTCAATAAATTCAAAAATAGAAACGACCTTTAAGCGTTTCGTGTTTACAATGCGACCGTCCAATTTAGCATCGTCGTATATGCGGGGGCTCGGATGATCGATGCGAACGTCGCGTGACATTTCGCGAAATTCGACGAAATCCACACATCGATCGCAATTTCTCAAATGTTCGAATATACATACGCATGTGTATTGTTGTATGAAATGTATCGTGTGTTATGCGCGATATTATTTTGGCTCTAGGAACGAAACGACGTAGTGCATTTCTAAACGTCGACTCTCTATGGTGCAATCGGAGAAGGGTTGGACACGGGCCAGGGGTGCGAAATCGGGCTAAGTCTGGATTAAAATTTGACAAGTCGACGAACTGGGGTTGTCGAACTCTTAAAAGTGTTAGGTGGTTTTGAAATTTAGGTGCTATTTTGGTCTGAAGACTCGGGAGTCTGAGATTTGTCGGATTTCGATTGATCCATTTGAAGATTTCATGTTGAAAATGCGCCCTTCAATTATTTTCGTAGATCAAAGATTGATGTATTGAAAAAATGATGATTTACATATCTCTTTTTACATTTTTTGTTCGACCTAAAGCAATTTTATCATTGTTGCCTTCATCCTTTTGATGATATTTAGATTAAAATTTTTCATATAAAACTTTATTCATGTTTATGCACCTAACAAGTAAAATATTTCCGGTAAAGATGGATCAGCACATCCAATAATAGCAAAAGATATTTATTCTTGCCAATTTTTGAAAAAAAAAATTGACATTGGCCATCGTCTTCCAAATGGCCATCTTTACCGTAATAACCTTATATCGAACTTTAACTTACATTTTTACAAATTTTCATTGAAATCGGCAAAATTGAATCGTCTACTCTTTTTGTTAAGTCTTGCGTTCAGTATAGATTTGAAAATATTCATAAAATTGTATTAATTCATCAAGAACGAGTATGACCATATGATAATAATGATTTATATTGCATATTCTCCCACATTTTAAACCATTTCTCTTTGTACATTATAATTATTGCTCAAAATAGATTAAGAATAGTTTCTATAGAATACGTAGTGTGATTTTTCTTATTTTTAACTCAAAAGACTACATGTATATTTCTTTTTGAACAAACTATTTTATTCCGTCCTTAATAGGTTGAGGACTATCTTCAAATGACATATTTTCAAAAAATACAATCTAAACTTTATTCTCATCGAAAACACGAAAAAACGAAAAAAGTCACAACTGGAACTAAAAACATGCAATTTTGGCGCTAAGTTGAGAGTCACTGTTCAGAAATACGTATACGTACAGACCCAGTGCCAAAGCCAAATTGAGTTCGCGTGCCATTATATTAAATCGTACGAAATTCGATACGCTTGTTTTGCGTACGAATTTCGGTCCTCGTGCGTGGAAAACGTTCGATATGGGCATTTAGTGTGTCGAATTCGTTTCGTCGTTGCCAAAAACTCCACCGCATAAACATTTACAATATGACGTTACATATTTCGGAAAATGGTCGTTCGTGACTAAATTGAGGCTTTTCATTCAATGTGTATTTTTGTAGGTTTTTTATTTCCTTGAATTCTGTCTTAGAAACGAATGTGTTTTGGTGTTTATTATAGTCAGTCTAGTGTGAAATTTTACAGACATAGTTTTCAATCAAAGTAGCTTAAACGAGAATAGGTTAGAGAGAGATTTTAAATGTATTTCGATTGATAGATATAGGTAGTCTTATAAATTTTCTCTATAATGGTATCCGCCGAGGATATTCGGTTTTCATGGAAAATTCCATTTTTTTTATCTGTAAGTTGTGTTATCTAATCTATCTATAGTCGATTTTAATGTGATTTCTTCACAAATCTCAACGATTTTGTGATTGAAAATAAATATTTCCATTCTTAAGTATAATTTTGAGTTAACAAATTTCAAATTCTACTATGTTTGGGGGTGAGAACAGCCATTATGAATTTTTGTACAACTTTCTTTGCTTGCTTACATTTTAGTTGTGATTTTCTTGTGCTCCGTGTTTTTTTTATTTTATATGATTTTAAAGTTTTAATTTCTTTTAATTCCCTTTTTTGAAATCTGGAAACTCAGACTAGTCATATTTCATCGAAGAAATTCAAATTATTTTTTTGCATTTCAATTTCAATGAAACATTTGCATCGCAATTTTCTTGGAATCAATCGCGTGTCAACCTTTTATTTCCGAATATTGTATAAAGGTATAATAGATATATTTGATGCTAAAATCAATAGAGAGAATCAACCCAGTTTATGGACGTATTTTAAAATGATATTTCTATAATAAATGTTGTATTATACACAGTTGAAACTACTTCGTACGAAACAAACTTCTATTCCCTCGGTCGGCCATAAGGCGTTTTTCCAACGGGACGAGGGAAGGAAAAAAAGAAAAGCGATAAAAACTTTTCTGCGAGATCGTGCAACTTTTTTTAACAAGGTGCGTTTGTAATTTTAACCGAACGTAAAACACGATAACGTCACTACAATTTATATAAAAAAATATATATCCTACGAACGGAACGTCTAAAAGTTCGAAACTGAACTTGGCTAGTTCTAGTTCCCAGTGAAATACTAGATACTCTAATTGTTCTATGCTAACTTTTTAATTTGAACATTAAATAAGTAGAAATATTTAAATTAACTTTTCGAATAATTAAAAATTTGTGGTATATTTCGTCATAAAAATCATATTTTTGATAGTAAAATCGATGAATTTTATGTTATAACGATAAAAATCAAATCAGAACACAATTTTAATTATCAAAACAGATTTCAATATTAAAAAATCGAAAAACATCCGACAAAACAATAAACCGAAAAATATCGTTCGCGTTTACGACTCGGCACGAAGAAAACTCACAATTTGTCGAAACAGCGAGTCTCCGTAATAAAAAATTTACGGTGTGCAAATAAAAATCATACAATTTCCAAAACACATACGCACATATGCAAAAGCGACCGAATCGAAATGATGTATAAATAATGACCTACTGCACCGGCTGAGGAAATAACGAGAGAAATATCGGTCGTACACGAATCGGAAGCCTTGTGCCTCCCCCTGTACATTATACACAGTGTGTCCTAAAAATATATGAAATATATTCTTTTTAAGATCTATGAACAATACCTGATAAGTGTCAACATTCTTCAAAGTAAATTCTATGAGTATGAACACTTTTTTTGCCTGGTGTATTTTTTATGAGGTTTCGAAGATTTTTTTTTGAAACTATCATCATAGCTACTTAGATGTTCTCAATTAAGACAAAATGATATGTTTTCAGTGTAATGAACGAAAAAAAATAATGGAGAATGCTTGAATTCTTTTTGTTTGAGAGTCAGTTGGAGTAATGAGAGTCAAAAGCTCAGAATAGCTTGTAATGCGGCATAGATTTGTAGAATAACGTTCTTAGAACACTATTTTTTTTTCATTTAAGACAGATGTAAGTACTGTAGATACATGTATCTTTATTTTCCACATCATTCTTGTGAATTTTTGACAGTTATTGAATGGAATGAAGACTAAATCTGCCGTAACGTGGTCTCAAAAGTAGGGTGTACTAAATCGAAAGCTTTGATCTTTGATCTTATTATGAATCTTAGGGGAGTCAAAAATGAACATATTTTATGACTTTTGGGACACGCTGTGTATTTTTCGTTGTTTTCGGAAGAAAGTTATGTTCCTTTGCCGGTGTGTACCTTTCGTACGTTTGAAAAATTGATATTTTATATAGTTTATGCGAGGCGCGTGATTGTTTCTGGAGAAAGCGGGGCCATTGTACGTTTTTGCGTCTGTTGTGTTCGTTTATTGTGTTTCTTGTGATGTGAATGTATGGTTTTTGTACGTTTTTCCGATGAAAATACTATTTTTTCATGTACATGTATGTATGTGTGTGTGTTTCGTGTCGCTTTTGTGAAATGTTCTCTCTAGGGGTTCGAAATTTTTTAAAGGTAAATAAGAGAGAATTTAAATATTTATGTTTGCTAAAAATTCATGTTGAATAAAAAAGGTTTTTCGAATTCGTTTAAAATGTTTCGTTAAAGTTTCATGCGAAGTAGATCATTTTAGAAAAGAAAAATATTGTATTTTTGTAAATTCGATATCAAAGACTTTCATGCTGTATTTCTGTCAAGTTAATATAAGAAAGCTATAAAATTTCAATATTGATTTCAATATTCATAAAATATTTTTTCGATTTCTTTCTTTCAACTTTCTGAGTGTATCGAATTGTACACATAAAAGAACCTCAGTTAGCTATTGAAGTCTGAAAGAAACGAAATGCGGAAATCAAACGCAACATCGCATTCAAAATTCAAACCGACTAGGACGAAAAGTCGAAACCTTCTGTGATGTGTGCACAATGTCCCACATTCCCTTGGGCTATAGTTGGGCTATAGTTGGGCTATGGGGACATTCCCAAGGGACGTAACCCGCACTGGTGGCGGGACACAATTTAACGCCTCCGACCGCAGAAGATCACCGATCTGAAAACGATTCGACTTCAAAGAACATGTGTGTATTCATATAAATTTGTATCTATGTATGTGTATTTATATGAGGTTATTTTTGAGTGTATGTGTGTATTTACATGAGGTTGTTTCATGTGTATGAGTGTAGGCTTTGAGCGATTTTCGGGACGGAATGTATCGAATTGACCCTTTTCGTGTGTTATTATGTTACGGGTGAAATGTGAATATGTTTTGGTTTGTGTTAATATTTTGTATAAATTGATGGATTATTATGTAGGGATTTCAGTTGAGAAATCGTACAAACCTTTTTCGTGAAAATGGTTGTCAAAATTGAAAAAAAAAATGTTGAAATCGGATGTCGGAAACTTTCCAAAACCGACTATGAAAGTTCAGCGATTTTCAATAGATCGACATTTTCAATGGATCAACCATAAGACGAACTTCCATCGACTCGAATTCGAACCGAATCTATCAATTAGCGAAAACCCAATTAATAATCCATCCTCGACACATTCCGACGTCTAAACTCGCCGTATTAACAATGCACTCAGCCAAAAGACACAATCCACTCTCTACAACCACTTCTAAAGATAGTATCATACAATTTGCAGACGGCACCGGTCTGAAGCGTCTCCGTGGCTTTTATGTTCGTCTCGAAGCCTTCCAGGATAATGTCGTCCTTCGGTATCCTCGACTCTTGGGTGCGCCTTGTTCTTGGCCCGTTCGCAAATAGGAGTATCTCGTTTCTGTAGGAGACGTTTGCGATGTCTTCGTTGCGATTGTTCTGAGACTAAATTAAATCGTTGAATTGGTTTCTTGATGGTTTTAGAATTGAATATTTGGATGGATATGGAATTTTCAATGTTTGTCATATTTATTTATTTGGTTTGGGGAAATTTTTCGATTTTTTTCGATTTTAGTTTGAGTCTGATAGATAGTAGTTGCTAATGATAAATACTAAGAAATAAAGTTTTTGAATATTGGTTGTCGATTTTGTTGAAACTTGATGAGAATGTAATATAAATAAGCATGGAATTTTAGAGAAATGTAAAAAATAAAATTGAAACTGTCAGTAATTTTTCAATTTTATCGTTGAATGTTTCAACAAATTATAAAACTTCTTTTGAAATGTTTTATTGTTAGTGAAACTCACAAGTATAGGTACTTGTTTGTTGTCTTTTTGGATTAACATTTGACTCAACTCAAATGAACTTAAGGTATAACCCAATGATATCGAATCTAGCTTTATAAAAAATTTGAAAAAAATCTAACTGAAAAGACAAGCATTTTGCTATTTGTACATGACTCAGAATTCGCACACGGTTCAAGTGTACATAGCCAAGTATTTTCACATGGTGCAAGTGCATATAGCCGCATCTAATTTATAATTTAATCAAATCTTACTCGATTTGTAAGTATCATCTTGATTGGATAACAGATAAGTACCCAAATGTACAAGCTATACTTTAACTTTATATTCATCATAATGTTTATATCATATTTCTATCTAGTATTAACAAAATCAATAATAAATTTTCAAATTATTACCTAATAAGTATCAAAGAATATATTTAACACTGATTTACACAAAATACCATATTTTCAATTAAAAAAAAAAAACGTATCGAAAACACGTTCAGCCACACAACACGAAAGCTGAACAAACAAAAACCCGCGATATAGGTGCAAACTGCATACTAATCCGATCCATAATTTCCACGCCGATCCGTATTAAAATTTTTCCAATAAATTTCAGCCATATCCAAGCAGGATATGACTAGTTTTAAGCCAGGTCTTTCCGTCTCAGAGCACACAATAATAATCTTCCGCGAGGAAAATCTCGCGTAAAAAGCTGCCGGAAAACAGCGCGTCGCATTAATGAGCTTTCGCGATCCAAAGCTTCGGGATCAAGCTTCTGGATCTCGGGAAGAAGAAGAACGAGAAGAAGTGGAAGCGAAATGAATAAATTATCGTCACCGGGCCTTCATCCACTCTCAGGATACGCGTAATACCACCCCCAAGATGGGGAAAAATGCCACCCCTCGGTGGGAAAAAATTGGGAAAATTTAGCGAGGGCGAGGGTCGATTTTTCGCGAATCGAGGGCAGGAGAAGGGAAATTACTTCTATAGGATCGGTGTATAAATATGAAGTGGATTCAATTTTTTTTTTCGTAAGCGGTTATTTTTTGTTCGGGATAGAGAATTCGATTGTGCGGTGTGGGTGGAAAGGAGTAATGAACGTTGGAGAAAATGTCTGAAAATATATGAAAAGTGGCAAAAGGCTTTTAAAATACTGATGTCTAAGTGAATGGAAAGATACACATTGTGAGCTTGGTAAAAAGTTTTAAATAATTGCAGTCGATAAGACTAGTGAGGTTAGGTCGAGTTGAAGTTTCATTTATGTAAGGTTTTTGTCTATTTTTTTTAATATCACTTTAAATTTGGTTTAGTAAAACTAAATTTTTGATTCAGATAAGTTAAATTAAATTGAGTGTCTTGCTGATAGAAATCCAACGAGTATTGAAAAATCTTTTTATTATATCAGTAAATAAGTTTTTTTTTTAAGTAACGAATTTATTAAAAAAATCATCAGTATATAAATTCAAGTCTATCAGCACATCCAAACGCCATTTTTTCAATTTTCAAAGCAAAGAAGCAATGAAAATAAACTCTCTCTCGCTTGTTTATGGACATTGCTTCAAACACGTTTGTAAAATGTTGGGAAATTTTCGTATCCTTTTTTATCATTCATTAAATTTCGCGAAAAATCTCCTCGCATCGCCACGGCAGAGCTTTATCGAAAACGTGTGCGATTTTTTCACCAAAAAACTCTCTTCTTGTTATTCATTACGCCATATATCTCTCATCTACCATCCCCTTATTAATTTTATAATAACAACCGCTTCGGTCTCACAGGATAAAAATCCCTGCAGACCCTCAGAAACGAAGCTCTGAATCGTTTCGTGAATTTTTCAAAATTATATACAGAGCCTCACAAAAAAAGAAAAATGTATCGATGTATAACTTTGTTTTTTTGTGAAAATTTTGTTATTTTTGTTAATTTATATATAAAATTAATATTTGTATTCTAGGATTTTTTAAACATTTATCAGATTTAAATCATTTTTTCATATTTGTCACTTTTATAAAGTGTCCTCGTTAATCATATAATGGCGGGTCCATACTATGCCAACGACTTGTGCCGGCGGCATAGTAAGGATGCAACATTATATGCCGCCGGCACAAGTCGCTAGCATAGTAAGGACACACCATTATGATGTAATTTGAAAAATCATTTCATTTAGTTAATCAAAGTAATCTGATATCATAATCGTATATATAATAACTAAAAGTACAAAATTTCGAAGAACTCACGCATTATTCACTTTCGTCTATTACAGACGAACCTTTTCGAATCCTTCATCATGGATTACATCCTCAGCACAATACAAAAAGCGAAATACGATCTACAAATTTCACACATTACACACGATAAAACACGAACACAGCTCGATTGAGCGAAAGGTGAAAGTTCCTCGTTCCCAGAGGAGAGCGTTCGGCGATAAATCGACAGAAAGGGCAGAAAACGGAAAAAAAAACGGAAAACCGAGGGAAAAAAAAGTATCGAGTTACATAACGCTCGTGTACGTCCGGCTTAATGTGTTTGGAGACTGCGCCGTTAATGAACTCGTTATGGCGAAATTAAACGCAAACACGTTCGGACGTGTCTAATAGCCGGGGTCGCGATGAAATAAAATGCTCAAGTGATGGAACGTGTTTTATAGTTGCCTTTTTGTAGTTTATAAGTGTAGAAAATAAAAGAAGTGTGTCGTTTGAGATGTGAGCGCTTGTGGAAATTCCGCTCGGGGTTTTCTTAAATAATTTTCCGACTGGAGATGTGAAAATGTCTGAAATTTTCTATTACAGAGATTAAATTTATCATTTGTTGAAAAAATGCACTCGGTGATTATTAATGACCAAATTTATGTCGATGGATAGCTTTTTTCATGAGTATCATTCGTCATTGTGGGATCGGTTATAAATTACCATGTAAAAAAAGTAACGGCATCGGTCGCTAAATACGTGTCCGTTAAATTTTTGTACATCCTTCTTTGAATATTTAATATTGAGTAGTCGTACGTTATATTTTAATGATTAGAAATCAATGAAATGAAATAAGTCAGTTGGGATAAGCGTAACTCATGGAATCAATATTATAGAATTAATCAAAAACAATGAAAAAATATTTTTTATTTTGCTTATTAAATAGATTAATTTTAATTCTATGATATAACTTCCAGCCGCACGCTAAATGACCTTATTCCATAAAGATTTTTCATATTGATCCAATTTTTCGAAAAATCTTTTAAAGAAATCTGAACAATATAATTTTATTTATATTTTTCTCGTCAGTTGGCAGATTGATAATTGTTCTCTTTGAAAATTAGCACAAATTAGGAAAGAGAAGAATTAAGCCGCGTCGCCAATAACGAGTTTAAATTTATTTTGACAAAACGCTATTAATTAGTCACGCGCCTGAAATTCGCTGATTGTGCTGAAACGTAATCTGAATACGATTAACGATGTCGTTGTTAACGCTGCCTTATTTCAATGTCTAAATAGGTCCGAATAATTTAATTTACGAAAAAAAATCGAGATTTAACAAATCGCGAATGTGAATATTTTTTTGTAGTAAATTCACAAAAAGTGTATATATTTTTATTTTTTGTAAAATAATTTTGTTTGGATATTAAAAATAAATTTCAGTGGAAACATAAGAATGAATTTTCAGTATTTTATTATTGCAAAAATACGTATTTTTCTCAGAAGAAGGAAACAGTTCATGCATTTTCATGAAACTGAATATATTATATGTTATTTTGAAAACAAACACGTTACGTTTACGTAGGAGAGCTTTCAAAACAATCGTTCGATCCAATGGAAGCGTGTTCTCGCTAATTTTCCATATAAACATACAAACGGTTCTCAAAGGTCGCTATCGGAACTATCTTTTCTATAGAATCGAACGTAGCACGAAACGTATTAAGTACACAAACAATATCCTTGGATGAATATTCAACCGTGAATTCATCAAAATGTCAATACTTCGTTTGAAACATAACATTTGGATAGCCATATTAGTGATTCTCGATAATGTCCATGTGATGTACGATAGTTCATATCATATTCGAATGATAGATTATGATAGAACTTATTAAATCATAGGTATAGTCGAATTCAAAATACACTAATAGAATCTTAATAAAATATTGGATAGTTGTTACGTGATCTAATGATAAATGAATTTCTGTGTACAACGGGATTAATTCCTTAAAAAAAGGTGAGAAAAGCGATGAAACATATTCGATGTGTTTTTCAAAATTCTATTGATTCAATATTCTATTTATCAGAAATTATTAATAAATGAATTTCGTTTATAATAAGTTAAATATGTGGTCAGTTCATATTTGAGTGCGGAATTAATTACAATGACCTGTGAAATAAATAATTTATTATTTGATGTCCAAGTATACCAAGTTTTTTAGAAATTCAAATTATTTTTTTTTTCAAAAAGTGGAGTCACTCTGTACTCTGAACGATTCATATGTCAATACAGATCTCAAAACAGTTATAATATTTTTTTAAAACACATTCAACGAAAATTTCTTCATTGATTGAAATCCATCACTTATACCTCTTCAGCTTCTAAAGTTTTCATACAATATACAGCACGTAACATAGATTATATTACGATCCTGCGGCAAAACTCCCTATTATAATTTTCTATAGATCCAATACGAACATAGAGAACACAACACAGAAGAATCCTTACCTATAGAAACCAATCTACGTTCAGCCTTCGAAAACCATAGGTACGATGACGTCACATCTCTCCTTCGAAGGCGAGGGCAATTCAATTACCGGGAAAAGCCCGGAGCCCGGAAAAGCTACTCCGGTATCCGGGAAAACTCGTCCTGGCCGTTAATCTGGGCCACAACGTCTCTATATCGTCTTTCTGGTCTTCTCTTGCTTTCTTTCTTGAGTTTTCCAGCTGCACGAGGTTAGGTTTATGGTATTTTTCGGTAAAAGTTTCCTTAGAATCGATACAGCCGATCTATGGGAGTCAATGGGACGTGAGTTTTGTGTGTGATTTATATGCGGTGTTTAATGTTTCCTTGGGATTTTCGGAAAAATTATTGTAAGGATGTTTGGATGTATGGATTTTTGTTTGTGTTGTATCCTTTCAGTCGAATGGTGTTACATCATACTGCTATTGCAATTTTTTCGTGTTATTTGATTTGACTTGATTCAATAAGTCTCTTAGCTTAATCAAAATATTGGGTTATTCAATAATTTGGTCATTTAGTAGTTTTATGCATTATTTAAGGCAAATTCACAAGTAGCAAAAATACAATCGATCTAACTTGAAATTCGGAAAATAGACATCGAAACCTATAAAAAATTCCTATTTTCAAAACTTTCCATGCAACCTTATATTTTCGTATCAAATGACTGGAAATTAATCTTGATTTTTCAAATTGTGAGTTTTCATCATAGGTTAGTAACGTGTTAGTGATAATAACTGTAATATTCTATAGGTAGGAAAAATATTAATACGTTGCTAAGAAATTGTAACATTTGATTGAAAGATCAGATATTAATGTTTGAAGTCTCAATCAAAGCTAGATTAGAGAAGTTTGGAATGAGAGTTTTTCTTTTGTACAAAAATTATATTTTGCAAATGTGTAATCAATTACAAATATTTATATGACTTATTGATTGTTGAGAAAACTCGAGTCGTGAACTGTACTCTACGCACGAAGATTCATCAAAAAAAGCTAGGGGGATGGAAAAAAATGAAAAACGAGGGCGAATGAAAACACTTACTCGTTGATTTATGTTACCGGTTTGGCTAAAAGCTCGGAAGCACAATGAGAATATACGGCAATAATAAAAGCTATGAATAAATCAAAACCGAGTGGCCGCACTTATAAAATACCGAACGTTATGAAGACGAAACTTTTCATAATGTCGGCACTGAGATACAGACGAAAGAGGGAAAAAAGCGAAACACTGTAAACACATAATACGTTATAGGAAAATAAGAAAGATCTTTGCGGGGAGAAATTCACGGTAACGGATGGAGCTTGCTCTGCAGAAAAATCTGGCAAAATACGAAGAAATTCACACTAGCGTTTCTAAAACCTGCGATTAATTAAGCCACCCTGGGACTTAACCGGTTATTTTCGGTCGTAATTAGCCGACGTAAGTGGAAAGCCTGATTTATATCTTAATACGAAACCGTAGATATTATAATGCTAGAGACCGGCTTGCTTCTCCGGTGAGATTTTCGTGACAGATTTGAAAAAATATTTTGTGAATTATGATACGATTCAGAATAGCTCGAGACTTTGTCTACTTTAGACTGATTGTCGCATTTTTGCCTATTATGAAAAATTTATCTATCATTCCTTCACATTAGCCAAATGTTTTCTATGTTTCGAATTTTCAAATTTATTATCAATGACCTCATTTTCATTCTAGAAATATTCATGTACTAGAACGCAATTTTCTTCTCCGCTACTGTTCTATATTTCTGCCCCCTTCATTCAGATCAAAATTGATCTAATTCTCTATACTTGGCATAAAATTATGATTTCTGAATTATTTCATAAATTATTTAGATTTCAATGTTTTTGATTCCTTTTTGACTTTAAGAGGTGATCAATTTTCGTTATAGTTTTGTATATTTTCGTAGTTTTCTTTTGTGCTTGTATTAAACAAACATTATTTTGACAATGAGTTGATATAAATTTAGAAGCAAATCCAGATAAAAAAAGTCACTTATTTCATAGTTGTATGATGACTAAATAGCACAAAGGGTTCAAATGACCTTTTTTTATCTAAATTGAGTTAAGTACAGAAAATGGATCTATATGTGACGCAGAACCATTTTCTATACTTAGCTCGATTTCGATGAAAAAAGCTCATTTATACACCTTTTGCTGTTCATTTGTTATATAGCATACTAAAATTTATATAAATTCATACTTAAAAATATAAAAAATAAACCACGAAAAGCATCACAAGGATCACACCCACTGAATACATAATGCGGCAGGTCTAGGGCGAATTTGCAGCCGGTGCAATTTCGAGCTCATGCCAAAGTCATGGCATCCTTGAGAATTTGATGGGAATTCTGATTAGGCAGACGACGCGTTAAAATAACTAACTTTCGCCTGATGAACCGCATCTCAACCGGTTAATATTTAACCGGCAATTTTAACCGGGCTCGTAACCCAGAAACTCTCCAATAAACCCCCATCGAACGTTTCGTTTCGTTTTAATCGAACGCGTTCCGATTACTGAAAATTGTTTTTTTCATTTTTATTTTTCGTCTTTTTTAGCTATTTTTTTCGTCTATTTTGGCAGCTCTCTCTGGCTGAAAGAGGGTTTTAATTTGTGTCAATTTTGCGTATGTGCGGCAGCCGTGAGCCATAGCTTTAGGCGCTTTAGTATTTCCGCGGGATTTATTCGAGCGTGTGCTTTCGTATTCGATTAATAGTTTTTTTTTTCAGTACAATTTTCAAGTGTTTGTATCGTTTTCAGATTTTTGTAGAGCTGTTTGAAAAATAAATAAAAAGTATTTTGAATTTGCGCTGAATTTTTTGCGAATATTATCGCATCGGTTAATATTTTCATAGGATATAACTCGGTAACTCTTTTCAAATTAATTTATATTTTTTTAAAACTGTGCTCGTTCAAATAATATGTCTATTTAAATTTTATGATATCCTAAAGCTTGGATCAAAATTTACAACACAATAAATTTGATATTATGCATAGAACTGGTCCCTTGTTTAAGCTACATATTTGTGTTCTGTCAAATTCGACTCCATTTTTTGTCGAAAAAGGCAATATGCTTATTTGAAATGTAATTAATTTCATGTGTGTAAATTTGCTTCAAAATTTAGAGTTGAACCCTAAATTTATCTAAATCATCTAAAATTTTCATGTCTGATTTTTTTTCTTTAAAAATCATCCAATCTAGACAAATACCTCTTCAAATTAACGTCTTTAAACTTTTTGAACTTAACTTACGTCTTTGAAGCGTTAATAAATAATCGAATACAATTATATAAAAAACTAATTTTCTTAATTGAAATTCCAAATTCAAATTGAAACTTCATAATTCAACACCTGACAAAAGCGACCACCTTCTCGAGCGCAACTTCAAACCCGTATAAATATGAGACTCGTTCCAATTAAGCCTTCATTTTCCTCACTCGCCGAGACCACTTTCTCAACCCTCCGTTCCACATTGGGTTATATGTATGTACTTATACCCATACACCATGTCGAAGGGGTCGAAGACAAAAAGCTGTGGAGATGGAGCAGCAGTCGTCGGCGATTCGGAGCACCCTTTCGAGGAGTCGTTTCCTTCGGGGCGCAAATTGATATTCGCTCGGGGCGTTCGCAGGACATAACCGTAAAACAGGATCTCGCTTATATCTCTATGTGTCTTCCGATTGATGTACAGGGTGGGTCGTAGTTCGTTATTGCATTATTTTTCGTCGATTGTTTAAGTTTTCTGTCCGCATGACAGGCGTTTTACGCGCTTCGTTAGGGAGTTTTGAGCGTGTAATTGGTGATCGATAGATTTTGTCTTTGATGAATTGATAGTTATTGATCGCATGCGGTGTATGTTAAGTTTTTTTAATAAAACGTGTGTAAAATAGTTGTCATGTGGATCTGGTCTATGGCATGAATTGAGTCTAAAATCAAATGAGACAAATCTGTTAATCTGAGCGAGATGGCTTTGAATTGGCTGTTTAGTTTTATCTCTCATTAATATCGAGACTAGATGCAACTAATCTACAGAACTAACCCTTAGGTTACGTTCATGTATCGATGTATCAAAATAATAATTAAAAATTAAATAAAAGATTGTAAGATTAGATCTTGATTTAATGAAATTTTACTCACAGTTTAGTCTGTCAACGATAAAGAACGCCGATTTGAATTTCTGGTTCATCCGAGTCAGCTTGTATATCTGCAAAGATTAAAAATATTAATAAATTAAAAGTATAGTAAATATATATGAAAATTCATTTCATATGAATTTAATATTAAGTGTATAAAAATATTTAAAAGAAAACGAATCGACTTTCAAAGAACGCTTAAAACTTGAAAAAAGTTCGCTAAAACTTTAAAAAGTTATCGCAGAAAGTTACCATAGAATTTTTACATGAAATATTAATACTAAAGAATCAAATATGTAGCGCTTAGAGTAAAGCTCTTCTTTTCTAGCTAGATTCGCGATTTAAATACGAGCTAGAAACATTATTTTTTAGTTAAAAAAATATGGGAAAACCCCTACCATTACATATCAATGTAAAAGTATTATATGTGACGACTAAATAACACAAATGGTACAAATGAACTTTTTTATCGAAATTGAGTTAAGTATAGAAATATGTTCTATACCTATATAATACAGAACCATTTTCTGTACTTGATTCAATTTCGATAAAAAAGGTCACATGTACTTTTTGTGATATTCAGTCATCATATACAAGTAAATCTTCACTACTGAAAACCAACAGCTAACACAATCAAAGCGCACTAAAAAATCGCACAGACTTTAACACGCACCCTGTGCACGGCGCAGCGTTCGCTCTCAGTGGGTCGACGTAACGTAACGTAACGTAACGTAACGTATCGCACGGACGTATGGCACGTGCGGCTCATAAAATATTTTTACGTCCGGAAACAGATCGGGATGGATTGCCGAACGGACGTCCCGTTCGTTTGCTTTTATTCCCTTCCGTTCCAGATAGGCACCGAGGGATGACTGTATAAGTATCTGTATATACTGCAATATATGACGACTGAAAAGGCCAAGGGGTGCAAGTGAATTCGAGAAAAGCGCGCTCAAAGTACCTGCATGTATAAGGAGGAGGTCGAGTGATTTGATGATATATCTCGGTGCACGTTTCAAGTGAGTATATATTATTTTGTCTCTAAATATATAGAAGTGATTCTGTATGTAAGTGAATTTTGGTATAATTTCACTTGTACCCCTTGGTCTTTTCAGTCGTCGTATCGTATATACGACGGTATAAAATTGAGCGATGATTCGTTTCTATGAAAATTCCACCGCGATTCTGTTTTATTCCTCGCGCATCGGTGGGGCTCTTTTCAACGTAAGTGAATCTACGTGACTTGGTTCGATTGAGTTTAAAAATGAATTTACTGTCAAATATAAATTTATAGAAATCAATGTGCATATTTTTACTCTATGTTCCCTTCATTGTAGTTTCGATCAAACTTTTAAGTTGTGTTTACATCTGGAAACTATTCAAGTCAGGGAGTACGATTTCTCTTGTTTTTTGTGAATTCAAATCGATAATTGATTTAATTATATTTCTATACACGTATAATTTTCTAATTTCGGACTTCGGATCGACTTAATCAAATTTAATTGTGAATTAATTATTTTTCTGGAGTGAATTATTTTATGTAATTTTCATTAGTCGATTTTATTAGCAATTCTATGAATTATTTAGCTTTGAAAGCTTTTGTAGGTCAATTATCTCACGTTAATTTATTCTGACAAAATTCCATTGAATTCCCAGCTGTATGTTATTATCATTTTATACTTATATTCTGGTATGGTTCATTAAATTTATATGTTGTGTGTATCATCATGGTTGCATTAATGAATGTATCTTGTTACACGATATTACAAACAAATGAGTCGACATGCAAAATATCATTCTATGTGAATATTCTAATGTAAAATATGAGTAAAATGTCTTTATTTATTTACGTTTCGCTAAAAAACATGATCATATTTGCTACACATGACATTCGATATGAAATATGAATGATATTTATTATTACATTGAAAAGAGTTTTTGTCGTGACATTAAGTTATATTCATAATACGAAAAAAGAATATCCGATACAAATCTCATAAATTGATTCTAAGCAGCAGCGCACTGAATATCAAATAGAGCTTTTATCGTCTGCCTATTATATTTTATTGGTGCTTTCTAGAGAAATATAATTGGAATATTCGACGACCTTTCCGAGCATAAAAGGTGAATAATATTATGAAAAAAAAATATTACGATAATATGCCCGAATTCAACGTGGATTTCAATTTTTCGATTCGCTCTAAATGCAAAACGCCTGAATAATTCATCAAGTCGTGCACACAGGTTCACCGAAACAGTTCAACTTGAACTACAATTGACCTGACAGTAAAAAATACTTTATCAAATAAAAAAAACGAATTCGAATTCGATTCGAACACAATGGAAATCGCTAAAATACGGATATCGGTATGCGATTTCTTCTACGAAACTTTTACCGAGGTCGGCACGGGTTGAATTCGAATTATTTTATTCCGTTTACAAGCGCATACGTTCTTAAACTTTTATATGATTCAATAAATATACTATATTTTATTTATGCAGAATGATTTTCATTTATTTAAATCGATAAGAGCTGAAAAAAACATACTCCATAAAGCAAAGTTCAAGAAAAACGATCTTACGTATTTGATATGTTTTTAAAAATTTCCTTGATTCGTTCAACTATTTCATTTTTCAGAAATTATTATATATTCACACAAATTTTGTCAGTTAACAGTATTTATATTTATTTTTCAAGACACATATTTTTACAAATAAAAAGTTATGACTATTCCAAGTGCTTTCTCATTTAAATCATATTGTTTGGAAAAGTGGACTCATTCACAATTAACTCTGAAATGTTCATTTTACACATAGAATGTTATAATAGCCATAAAGCTATGATGGCCATAGTTAATAAAGGTCCAATTACTTTAACATTTGAATCTGATTTTTATAAAAAAGATGAGTTAATCACGATTAGCTACGAACGGCTCGAATAACTTCTTTCGAAAGCGATAACGCTCAGATAATCGAGACGATTCCTTCGCCGTATAACACAATTTCCTTTCAGGAAAAGCGTAAAAACAATACATAAAACAAAACGATCCTCTCCCCGAGCGAAATGCGAAAAAAATAAAAGCGGAATCGCATTTGATTAGACATTGCTCGTAACGGAAAAGCGCGGAAAAGCACAGCTCGCGAGTTTCCCGCCGAAATTATCCTCGAGGCTCGAATTCTCGAAAGGCCAGCGATACAACGAATATGTGTATTGTATTTGTATTGTGTGTATTGCGTTTTGTAGTTCTGTTCGATGCTGAAAAAATAATACGGGGAAAAGATCGTAGGGGAGAAAGTTTTTCCGTTACGTCGGATTCGGCTCGAGTCGAGCGAGGAAAATTGGATTCCTACTAAGAGAGTCTATAAAAATATTCACTTGATATAGTTTTTTGATATACTAAATAATATGTAGGTTGATATACAAATGTAACATTAAAAGAATTAATGCTTAAATGTATGTTTTGTCTGATTAAAGTTTATTTTACATTGCTATGCTACAATTTTTCATGCACAATTTTCAATTCCTCTTCTTACTGCATTATTTTCTAGATTATCGAAATAATATATCAAGATTACTTAACTGATATTTTTGTTTATTTTTCGAAGACAAAAAATGTTGAAAATGAGGTCTGGTATATTTTTACCAAATTCTATATTTTACTGCTTGTTGCACTATTTATACTTTAATCCGATAAAAGAATAGAATTCTATAATAATCCAATTGAAAAATGTGCTATATAAACTTAAACTAGACAAAAAATACACTGACATATCTAATCGCCTTGATTGTAGCAAAAATATATTTACCACAAACGTTAAAAAAAATTGATTTGTAAAGAATTTTCTTATGAGTTGATAAAAATTCTACGCCTGGAAAAAAACTTCGTAATCGTTTACGATTTCTCAGAATTCATTCAAAAAATCAGATCATTATAATATAAGCCTATCGTCTGTCCTTTTTATACTTTTTTTTATATAAAAATGTAAGTCTACATATAATAATTCGGCGAAAAGAGACGTGGAAATCTTTCGCACGAATTGATTTCGTCTCGGTAAGCGCGATTCGTACATTTTTGTAACGCTCGGTATTTTTTCATTGTTGTCGAAAATATTTTTATTACATTTTCACTCGTCGAGCTGAAGCGAAAGTGTCTGAATTTTTCTCATATCGAAAAGGTTAGAGACTGAAAAAAAAGCACTGAACAAATGGCAGTGCAGTGTCTGCGATGAACTCGCTTCGTGTCGAGTTTATTTCGACGAAAAATAACGCGATTTTCAAATGTTTAATATTTTAAGCGAAGTTTGGGCCTTTAGTAAATATTTACTTGAGAATTTTTCACGTGAAAATATATTTTATATCGCCTGAATTGTGAATAATTCACATGAACTGAATTGAAAAAATGTTTGCTCACAGTTTTTGGAATAATTCAAATATTTAGACGGCATACTTATTTCTTCGAAACAATTATTTATTCAGACGTTTCGTGTATAAATAAATTTTAATCAGTTGTAAACAAGTCTAGACTGCATTTATTTTTCTTGAAAAATAAATCCACTCCGACGAAAAGAAGCATGAATTTTAAAGCTTTCTGTAAAATCTCATATAAACAAAGTCTGCACCAACTCGTTATTTTTTTAATCAATATTTGAATTTTTATCAAAACATATTTTTTATCAAATACATGATAAATTAAAATTGAATTAAATTAAATTTTATTAAGTATTTCTCTTGTCTTGACAATTTGTATTGTAAAACCTTTCATTTATTTGATATAGATTTAAATTAAATCTCATTTACACTAAAATGATTCTTAAATCAAATTTATTTTCATGTTTAACAAATAAACTAACTATTCAATTAATATAACCGTGCATAAATAAAGCTCAAATCCTGCACGCTAATTGCAGACTTACACAAAAAAGGCGAAATTCGAATGAAAAATCCTACAAAATCCGGCAGACATAAGACGAAAACATAACCGAAAACACATTTATTATAATACGAAAACGTACAAAAAGCATATAATGGCGCAAATGTATAAAACACACAACATAAACGTATAAAACGAGCCGGTTTTAATGCGACCCTTATTCGTTGAAACGCACGCACACAAGTTCGGGTCGACCGTAATTTAATTTGAGTGTTGCTGAAAAAAATAACACAATACGTATTATCCTGAAATTCGCGAATTCGGTTGTTTTAACGCCGGAAATCGTATGCTCGATAGGTTTTCCCGGGAAAAATCGAGAAATCAAGTCCCGGGAAATATCGAGTTTCAGAGGCCAATATTGAGCCATTCAGAGTCAATTTTGACTAACTCTACTTTTTGTCTAAAATGAGATTTATATGTTAAAGCACTTAGAATAGTTATAACTTTCTATGTATATGTGATATTTCCAAAGCTGAGCTGCACTTTTTGAGGAAAATGAGATTTAAATGTCAATACATATGGTATACTAATAACTTTCTAGGTGTGAAATATCTTTACTGAATAATAATGATAAATATCATTGAATAACAGAATTTGTTTAGCTACTGAATAATAAATCATTTATTTTAGTAGCCAATTTAATTAATTATCTACTTTGATGTAAATAGACCATATCCATAACTTATCATAAACATAATTTGTATGTTTATAATTCCGTTAAATTTGAATAATGAAGGGAATTTGAAAACGCATCATACACATTCTTTGTGTTTAGTTTAGTCTAGTTTTTCTCGACTTGGAGTTAGTCCCGTTTGGCTCTGAATGGTTCAATTGTTGCCGAATTTATCCGAGGATTTCTCGGGAAACTGTAATAAGATAAAATCAAATGGTGATGCGATTTGGGTGCCGTTTTATAGTTCGTAAATGCACAATTATCCTGAATTACGTATCGGTGAACTAAGCGTGCTGAGATCGAATAAGGTTTTTTTGGAAATGTTTATAGAATTGAGAAAATTTCGTATTGCAAAATAGAATTCGAAAAAATATACTATTTTGTTGTTTTAGTATAAAATTTGAATATTTGAGTTAGTATCGTGATAATATGTGAAAATACAATTTGTGTCATATAATGACTTACTTCTGATAATTCTCATATTACCCAATTATTTTCAGTAAATTGCGTTTCATTTTACTCGTATAATATTTAAATATATATCCATTTATGTATTTTGCGATTCAATAGCGTTCGATTAAATCATTAATAGCTTTCAAATCGAGTGTTCAGTTCAACATTAATCCAAATTCATTGAACGTTTAGAGTTTATTTCATTGAATACCGTCTCGAGTATCGTACATACTTTAGAAAATACATAGTTTTCTTTTTCACTTGAATCATTTTCGTTTTTATAATTTTTCGGAGCAGACAAAGCTAATTACGTAATTTGTAAGAAAAAGTGTTTTCTCCTGATAATAAAATTAACGACTGGAATATTTTTCTTTGAACAGTGATGTAAATTTTGAGTGGCAAACAATAAATCTGAATTTCAAAGGGAAAGTTTGCTTTAAAAATTTATGTGATGTTTTAAGATAATTTTTCATTATTTCCAAGGATGCCTTTTCTTGTTTGACTTGATTTTTAAATGTCGCATTAAATTTAAAAATATTTTATGGATACAATTCTTCACCGGAACTTTTATAAAATTTGAGACAATGGAAAATTTAACAGAGTGTATAAATATATTTATACGTATTTATTCATATGCATATTACATGAGATAGCAAAATTTTTCATTAAATGAAAATGAATCAAAATGATATTATGCGTAAATTATTCATAAGATTGTTTCGGATAAGAGTATCATGAAAATGAAAAACACATTAAGGATATTAAATGTGGGCACATTTCACATGTAAGTTTCTATAATAATTTATTACCGATGCTTTTTAAATGAAATATAATATTTGTCCTTTATACAAATATCTAAAAATTTATTAGAGTAAGCTACTTACTAATTGTAAGATTTTTCCAACTTAAGAATTTGGTAGTTATAATAACTAACTTATTGCTCACGTATGATTGAAAGTTCGCTATTTAATTTTGTTTTTATTTACAAAAGTAACCAGTTTGATTTAAAACATTTTGATTTGAATTCAACATCTCGGCTTTTCTTCATACTGTACATAATATAATAGTACGATTCAGGAACGAATTACGCTCATAGTATGACATTTCACTGTACATTATTCATCACATTTACAACTTACACAATTAAAAAACAAAAAAATCTCATAAAAACACGAAAACTCCATCACCGAAACGATCCTAGAGCAAAAATGCAAACGTAAAACAATTTTCACAACGCATCCTCCCAACGTCCCTCACAAGCAATAACACACACACATCCCTTATTATAAATACACACATTTGAGCCATTCACAGCTAAACGTGATTAACTCCACTTTTCGAAAAAAATATAAGTGTCAGAGGACTTGGTATAGTCGTAATTTTCTATGTGCAATATGTGCAATATGTGAATAACACATCTACAGTGGATGTCGTTGTAGTGAAAAATCATGAGGCTTCTAATATCTATTGATCGAGATGTATTTGTAATCGGTTCCATATTACATATGACGACTGAAAATCCCGAGAGGTACAAATGACATTTTCACCGAAATCGAATTATATAATATAAAAGAATCGCTTCTATGTACGCTCAATTATTTGGTGGCAAAAGGATATAACCGAGATATATCATCAAATCACTCGACCTCCTCCTAATACACGTATAATCAACTTTGAGCGCGCTTTTCTCGAAATCATCGCGAAGTCACTTGTATCCCTTGGCCTTTTCGGTCATCATATGCATTCTTATATGTTTTTAAATATAGAATAATGAAGTGAATTTCGAAAAAAAAAAACATCAAAAACGTTCGAAAGTTTTCCTCGACTTACCACTCTATGGAGCTAGTCCCAAACAGCCCTAAACAGCTAATATATCCCTCAAAAAACACACACACACACACACACACAAGCACAAACCCCAAAAGCCTAATGCGTAACAATATTATGCAATATTTACACAGTTCGCGCCATTAAGTCAAAAAGCGGCCCACGCACCCTTCGAGGTAATTTGACATAATAAATAAACATAAGGGCGACGCGTACTCATCATCGCGCTCCGTCATCGGGGACGCATAAAAGCCCACACTCCCATACCCACATTACCTTTGCCGTTGCCCTTGCCTTTGCTTATGCCCCTCGCTTTGGGTTTCGGGGACATTTGGTCCGGGCGTCGGACCCGCCCTTGGGCGTCGCGACGCTCGTAAAAACGAATGCGACGCCCGGCCGGACACGACGGGTGCGAAATTGTCGCGGAATGTGACGTTGCAGTGCCGTTTTTTTTTTAAGGTAGGTTTTTATATGAAGATGCAAATGTGTTTGTGATGGAGTCGGGTGATATCAAATAATAAGGTAGTGATTCTTTTTTGATCCGTTTGGAAGATCTGATTTATTTTTATCAGCTGTAATCTTGTTTTTTTTTTACTGCGAGTCAAATAATTTTCATTTCAAGTAAAATATTTTTTTGTTTTAAAATTATTTTTTTTGATTTAGGTTCAATTATTGAATTTTCCTTGAAATGTTAAAAAAGAATGATTTAACTTATTTATTTTCAAATTGTAAATTTTAAGGTATATTTTTTCGATATAGTTTCAGCCATATGAATTCATATATTTATTTAAGGGTTAGTAATTGAAAATCAAGTTCATTAATCAAAATTCAGAACATTTGAATGTATCACTCAATATTTACTGCTTCTTTTGCTTATCTAGAAAGTTGTATTTGAGTGTATCTAAATATTAATTCATGTTTTAATTCATGCTATTGCACCTTGATATTGCCTAAACATCATCATTATTTTATACTAGCGATCAACCCATTGAACATATCAACCCAGTTTAGAGCATTACATGGACACACACACACACACACACACACACACACACAAATACACACACACACACTTAACTTAGTTTTAACTTTAACTAAAATATCTGAAAAATCATTGTACTTTGACGAATCGTCAAAATCGGTATTATTGATAATATTTCAAGTATTTTCACATTTAAAAATATTCTAATCATCGATATTATGATGACAAAAACGATCGTTAATATTTATAACTGCTAAATTCAATATTTTAATCAATATAATAAGCTAAAAACAAAATGTATCTCAACAGATTCGACTGCAAAAAAAATCATAAAGCCTATATTCAAATAATCAAATCCAAAATTTTAATTACCAATAAAGAGATTCACGAATTATAAAAAAAAATTGCCTCTCGCGAAATTCAAATTTAATTTCTTTGACGTTTTAAGCAGATTAATTGGAGAAGGAGGGTTGCGCTTTTCTTTAATGGAATTTTCCAGACCGCTTTTCCGGGCGTCGTATTCAAAGGTTTTTCACGCTGAACGATCGACTGAAAGCAGCTTCTGGGTCATACCACGACGAATATGAGTGCATCCGTTACTAACCGAAACGACCTCGTTTTCATTCCATCCACTACATATTAAATTTCACATTTCGAACATTTCATAATTCAACGTTGAATATTTCATGAATTAATTCTGTAATTAATTATTTGCCATTTATAATAAGCGGTGTTTTGATTAAATGTCGTTGGAGTGTGTTGAATTTAATTCGATTTTGTTCTGTTGTTTAATATGTAATACTAGGGATCGATTCGTTGAATATATCAACGCAATTTTGGAGCGTTACATAGACACACAGAATAGCGCTATTATATATGTAGTTAGATAATAAGTGTTAATAATTCAGTGTGCAATCTACTATACATTGCTGTTACAAAGATTGCATAAAATAAGCGTCTGGTGATGATGTGTATATAATTCTTGTAACTATGATTTTAACCGAACTTGCATTGGTATTATTGACGGGTTGATTACTAATTTAACATATTTCTATACACAAGATCACCTGGTGTCTATTTTATGCAATCTTCATAACAGCAGCGAAAAGTAGATTAGAGCTTGAATTTTGTTGTAACAGACAGATACACAGACAAATTTAACTCCATTAATGTATTATGTTTGATTTTATTGTATGTGTGAGGCATTTTTATTACGTTCGTTATAACTTGTTGAGGAAGTTACCTACTCCTTTGAACGTCAATGTTTTAGATTCTTTCGATCATAAAATATTAAATTTAATGATCTAGAAACGTTTCCAGATATACACACGAAATATCTGAAAAGTTTGATCGATTTATATTCAACTGTTTGTGAGTATATTGAGTACGAATACAAACTAACACTTTTTTTATTAAGGTGATCATGTGCTATAGATAAATTTCTTTAATGTAACATTCAAGATCTTATACACAGGTGTAAAAAGTATATGAAGATAAGCGATAAGACTACAAAAAAAAATCGTGCACATTGCCCTTTAACAAAACGTATTCCGGCCGTTTTCTCTTATCGCTGAAGGGGAGGAAAAATAAATTTAGCCCATGGCCCGCTGTAGAGTTTCTCTTCTTCCCAATAAAGCCTTTATCTTTTCGAGGGACGGTTACGCGGTAATAAGAGTCAATAAGATCGTATTACTCGATTGAAGAAATTTCGGCTTACGGCTACTTTCGAGTGTGATTTTTATTTTACGAGATATCGCGCCTTGCCCAAATCGGTCGTTGATTGTTTGAGTGTCGTATAAAAATTGATAGATCATCGAATTATACTGGGTTTTGTTTGTTTTAGTTGTAGTGTAAACGGGAGAATTTATTGGGTTTTAATGTCTGCAATTTACGTATGGAAGGCTGCAGTATGGTTGAAGTATTGCGTTTCAGCGCGCGATGGAAAATTTCGCTTCAATTTTCTTGCGAGACGAGTTTTCGCACGAGAATATGCATAATCTATAAAATATTGAATGAAAAGATAATATTTCAGCTTTTGAAGTGTAGAATAATTAAATTTTCAATCTATTTTACATGCAATCTATACCTATTTGAAAAGGGTAGATTGAAAATTGGTTACGAAAAACCGCTTATGAAAAGCTGGTTTTGTGATGATTTTATTTTATGAAAACCTTTTGTTTACTATAATTTAACCCATTTTTTTCGTAAATAATAGAAAAAAAAGATAATGAATTAAATAATTCAAAAATTGTTCAAAAATTTCTGTATTGCAATTTTATTTAATGAATAAAATGTTTTTTTTTCCATTTCAATTGTTTTTTTCAAAAAATCAATAACCGCTGCATCCATTTCTTTCTATTCTATTATAGATTGGCTATTTATTCTATTCTTAAGATTTTTTCAAAATCTTTTATAACACAGACTCTAATATAAAATAAACCTAAAGCACCCACCACTCAATCAAAAAACACCCCAAATCAACTTCAATCACCTGAAACTGCACTCGAGGAGAAGCAGACACATCCCAGATTCGAATCCGAGATTCCCGTTTCAAATGAAGCGATGAGCATCTCCTCCCACGGACCCCGACACCCTAACCATCCCCAATGTCCTCAGCATCCCCAACCTCCCCTGCCAGTTTTCAGGCAAAAGGGTGCTTCCGTCACAGGCTCCAGGACGAGATCCTGGAGCGTAGTCCTCGATTGGAATCGGATATTGCGCTGGCTTCGGGGTTGGCCTCCCCTGGCGAAAGCAAATATTATCGGTGCGGTGGTGAATTTCAATTTTCCAACCACCTCTTTTGGGGTGGGTTTGAAAGGGTGAGTGTGCGCCACTTTGCTCTATGGTACCTATGTATGTGTCTAGGTTTTTTTTCAATATTGAAATTAAACGTGTTTTTATGTGTCTTCGAGTCGGAGAATATTTTTATTTTATCTAATACTAACGATCAACCCGTTGAATATATCAACGTGTAGTCTTGGAGCGTTACATGGACAGACAGACCCACATACTGACACACACACGCACAGAATAGCGCTATTATACATATACTTAGATACTTAGATGATGCTTAAGGTCTGGTATTTTCGACCGCTGATAACTCTCGTGTTAGTTAATTAGCTATTTTTTTCTGTAGTGTTTGACAAATGTCAGTTAACATGAGTTATTAAAGAATAAAAGTCCGGCCTTGCAATAAAGTATTGTACTTAATAGTATATCGCGTAGTTTTGCTCATAATATGAACACTCAATGACCGAACATTGCACATAATGTTGTCAATTCCACAAATGAGCAATATTACTTAAATGCAACATTTGCTACATTTTGCAATGTCTTTAATGTAAGTACAATATGACTTGGACCTGTCATTATGTAAATGCTTCACAATTCTACGTTTAAATATTACTGTTTCTATTCGTGTTGTCATTTCCTCTAATGACGTATTTACATTAGAGCTGTTACCATTTACATTGCCGTTGCCTTTCTAGTTTTTATGTTGGCATTTAGCTCTTTCTTAAATATGCGAGATATAGAAAGCTGGATACAATTATTAAAGCGAGAAAAGCAACAGCAGCACAAATGACAACATTTAAATATATTCAATACAAGTAAGTCATCTTATTGGCAAGATACTCGACCTTACCAAATCGAACCTTAAACGTAACCTAATCGAATCTTATTCGATATGAAAAAAGAAACAAAAACTAACTTAACCTTACCAAACTTGTCGAGTGTAGTGCTAACTGGATAACAGACAAGTACCAGAAGTTTTTATACGTGGAAAACTCTTCGTTATCGAAGTCAGTCGTGTGTGCTCTAGACTGAGATAACACAAAGACTTTCTCGAGTAATTAATCGTGAGTGAAGTGGAAACGAATGGAATACTAGAGGGAAATCTCGAACGATTTTCCGTCTCTTGATTTCCATATTAATTTTGTTACGTATTAATTTGAACGAGAGTTTAAGCCTCCGAAATGTTCTAATCAAGTTGTATGTAATGATATTATAGATTTAATCTGATAACTTGTGCATAGAAGAAAGTTTGTTTCTCAGACTATGTTTATATTCGGGTGGAAATGGGTCAAATGGAAACGGCACTGTTATTCGAATCAAATTAAGAATTCGTTATAATGATAATTTAATATGGAAAAAAATGAATTCGGTATTTATTTAATATGCTTTGTCATGAGTGCTTATCTAATAATTCCGGGCATATTAACGAATACGATGTTAAAAAGTGACACTAAGCTGTCCGTTCTGGTTAATTTCGAACATCACGATCACGAAACTGATAGTATCGTATGCGTGGTTAAATTTTCGTTTTAATATTTCAATCCCTTCGTCGTTTATCTTTACGGGTTAAATTGTATAAAGGGCGACCTGTGACAGGTCACGCAAACGACGTGTTTTTTTAACGGATCGTGCTTTTTTACCCTCGAACCCTTGTGTAACAAATTTAATATAAGCATCTAATATTTTATATAATATATAATTTTCATATAATCCCATAATGCTGAAAATAACAGTCGTTTTTTAAATAATTTTCGTGTCGAAAATAAAATTTAAATAATGATTGATATGTAAATTGTTTTTAGAGTATGATATAATAGTTAGCTTATTCGTTGATTGCATATGAATATTCAGTTAATTTTATATTTTTTATAATATTTAGAAGAGTTATTATATTTGAAGTGAGTGAAATAGAAGTTTCAAATTTATTGAATACGTGTCATATTTTTTATTTTCAAATTTAGAAATTTATAGATTTGTAGGAAATTGTTGAAAAAGTTATAGTGTTATAAAATTTAAGCACGAGTAGTCAGTCCATTGAAAATATTAATGCATCGCATAACAAATGTTATATTATATGTAATAATGTTATGAGATTTAAACACAGCATTATTTGCGCCTATTTTATGCAATCGTCATGACAGCAGTGTTTAATAGATTGCAGCTCGAGCATTTTTGTAACAGACAGTAAGATATGCTATAATTATATAATATTAGATAAAGAAAATCAATGTTTTCATTTTCTTCAACATACACAAATACAATATTACGACTATCCAACTTGAATTAAATTCATTAGATCAAATAAAAACATAGTTTTTTTTAATGTTCATACTAACATCTTTTTTGATTTCTTCATTATTTCATAAGAATCCCGAACACTTCTTTCATTACACACTCAACCTTTCAACAAACTTATTCAACACCCTCTCAAGTAAATTCTGCTTAAAATCAAGAACTCTTTTCTACATACAAACATACATATATACAATATTATAATGTGTAGAATCGTCGGCTCAATCGACCCAATAATTTAAGTGGTCGCCGTAGCCGTTTCGCTCGATCTACAATGGCGCCAAACGAATCGAAAGATAATCGAATAAATTCTCGAAGAATGGCGAAAGAATTTATGCGCCGACATCGTATCTTGAAGCTTCACTTTATTTCGTCTTATTTTCCCTCCTTTTTTTCTGCATATATACATATAGATATATATACAGCACTTCGGAGTCTGGAAGCACTCTTCGACGAGCTTTCAGGACGAGGAGTGCGCCGCCGAGAAGACGCGCAAACGGAAAAATATATCCTTAATACCATGCGCGAAAATATAGCCTGCTGTGGAAAAAAAGCGGAAAAGAAATATTTTCTTTTGAATAAAATGAAAGGAAACGCAATATTGTTTTTTTCCCCTCCTTCTAAGGTCTGGGGAGAGTGTTTCGCTTTGGGCGCAGTGTGCGTTGAGTCGTTTTAAATTATTCCGATGCGACTGTTGTGTTCTTTTTGATATTTTTCATGATGATTTTAGTTTTTTATATCAATTTGAATGACAAAACTTTCATTATACACTAATAATAACTTCGTCAAGTTAAATTAATTAAGCAATCCTACTAATGTATTTTAGGTAAAATGCTTTTTATCGAGAAATATTATCAAATTTACTATAGGTTCATATGCAACATAATTTTAAAGAAAACCTAACAAAGTTAAATGCACCGAAGAAGTCATAGCCATTTACCTTATTTACATTTACTATGTAGGTATATAATTGTAAAATTATATTCAATATCAATCTTTCGTACCAGCTTGGGTTATTTTACCAATCAAATCTTAATTTTACTTGCTTATAATAATTCTATGCTATTCCATCAACATGACACTCGAAGAGTCTGATTAGGTTAACTAAGTTAGATTTTTCCGTTACTCAATATTTAGTAAAAATATTTTAATTTAGATTAAATTTAAAATTCTTTACATCTAGATTAAGTAGAAAATTAATGGGATTCACATTGATACAAAATCTAATTAAATTAGATTACTTTTCATATACCAAACTTAACTTTTTAATCGTCGAATTCGAATTAATATTTTCTCAGATTATATGAAATTCAATCATATTTTCTATGAATATGATTTAATTACAATAATTCCTATTATATTTATAGACGACTCCAAACAAAACATTCCACCCGTCGTAAACCTCTCACCAATTTTTCTCCCCCCACGGTTCGATGTTTCGCTCTTTTCGTTTTGTATACATTATTTAGCCGTTTGTCGGACGTATAAATTCTTCTCGTTTCGAAACAGCGATTCAACGAAGGCCACTGTGCGGTTTTTATGGCCAATGTTTCAGGCAAAAAGTAAAATAATGCGATTCGTCGTCGTGTTGCGTTAACAATCGTGGCCGGATGATGAGGGAGAGCCAAACGAAGAGTCAAAGAGTCAAAGCACGCTTAATTTTCGATATTTTTTATATATATTTGATATATAGCTTTGAAATTATTTTTTCGAATTATATGTAGTGGTATAAAGAGTTTGTGCTTGTTACAAAGGGCTTCATGTACTCGCGAAGCAAGTTCCTGTCGAACTTAAGCGAGAATCATTTGTCGTTTTTCTTCATTAATTTATTCTTATGGAGACTACGAGTATATCGTTTCTTTGGAATGTTAATTTTGTTTAATTCGAAAAAAGTGTTGATTAAATATTTTATCAAACGGTTTTTCAAACAATATATTGGGTTGTCAGTGTCGTTTGTAATGTTTTTGTATTTATATTGAACGATTTGGGTGACATATATCGGCAGCCAGGATTTGAAACTATCTAATTCATATTATATGATATTTCACCTTCACCTTTAATGGATTAATATGTGCCATTTATTGCCGATATAAGGTTGATCTAGGAACTAACATTTCCAAAAATGATAAACTAAGACTATGAAATCACCCCAAAGTATAAGTCTAGGTCTAATTTAATCTATTGTATCAAGGAAAAAAATGTTAATTAAAAAATAAAAAATAAATTTTGGGAACGAATACCTGAACAAATCCTATTAATTTGACAAAATCGAATTCCGCCGAACCAGATGTCTTTTCAATACCTACAAAATAAGTCTTAAAATCGAATAGTATTTGAAGGCTTTTCAATAAGTCCGTCGAGTCCGTAATTGCAACGGCCATTAACTTTTACTGCGAAGCCAACAACTAACGAGAGGTCTTTCTTTTTTTACTCCCGCTTTTTCGCGAAGTTAATCATCGCACACTTTATATTCGACGACTTCATTATGTAGCTCGGCTAATTACCTAGAGTCAAAGACGACAACGACTAGGAAATTGCTCGTCGTTGTTAGTTTGTGAAAATTTTAAATTTTTTCCTGGAAAAACTGCGGAAAACTCATCGCTCGGTTCAGGTGTTGCTCGAGTCTCGATTTATCTCTTTCGCCCAATTTCGCAGGTGTTTCAGTGTTGTATGTGTTTTTTTTTACTGTTTTAGTAATACTGGTAGTTGTGGGAAGAAAGTTGTTTCGTTCGTGTTGCTGTCGTACATTTTTATTATTGTGAAAATAGGGGAGGAAATGGGGAGGATGCGGAATTGCGCTTTGCAGATGGAATTTTTTAGTAATTCATTACGTTTACGATTGTTTTTGAAACAGTTTAAATTGCTGAAATTTCATATGCGATGTGAATATAGTCAGTGGTTATTTTCTCATCATCGTATATGACTTTTCTAAAATTATATATTTTAAAGAATTTGATGATAAATCAGTTGTAGTGAACAGATGAGATATTCAATAGATCGCCGATAGAAAACCAAATTCAATGCGCGCTAATTCAGCACGCTTTCGTCTACCTATCGAAAATATAAAATTAAACAAGTACGTAAAACGTTTAAGCTTTTGAAATAGAATCCTTGCATTAGGATTTCATTCAGAGGCAGCCGGGATAATAATTTCGGCTCTGGATGAATCCTCAACGGTCTGTTCAATCCGAGGCTAAATTAGAACTCATTCAGTGCGACGGAGCTAATCTATTGTATTACATTCGCTTTTGAAAATCAATATCTTTCAATTTTCCATTTGGCTTATTGCAACCGATTCGTCGAAAATGATAAATGATCCAGATAAAGAGGGGACGTTATTAATAATCGCTCTTGGCTATAAAATATGGCGAGTTTTATATTCATTAGACATCTTGGTTTCGAATGAGAATGATGAATTGTGTTTTGAAAATGTGACTCTTTTTTTTAAAAAATATTTTCTGGATTTTATAACAAGGAAATGCTTCATAAAGGTTCCCACTGTTGTTGATGAAAGTTTATACTTTGAAATATAATATAAGTGTAAATATATAATATTATAATTATGAAGACGGTAAACTCAACTCTCAACAATTCTTCAGTTTATTGCACGACAAATTTCAGTTTATTTCCTAGGTATAATAATAAAATAACGTTATACACGAAGTTTTTTACATGTTTTGTACAACGTATAGCGATGCAATTATAATTGCCTTATACTTTTGACGATATATCAAAATATAAAATAAAATATCATATAAAAAAATATTATTGTCAGTATAGTAACCGTTCTATACATCGACTTGCTATAACTGAAGAATTATTGAGTGTTACGTTTTCTGTTTTCGCAATAATTTCATGTCTACATTTACACTATTACATTGATGGAACCTATATCAAGCCTTTCCTTATAAGACTTATATTGAAATAATTCATCTCATAATTTCCAATCAAACAAAGTCTATGAAGATTTCTTAAAACGTCAAACAAATAAATATCATTTTTCCTCCTTAGGAATTTTTTTATAAGTACACATATCACATTTGGAGTGTATCTCTCGAGTCTCAAGAGTCGAGTTACATTTTGAATACTTGAAGACGTTACATACATACACAAACACTGTGGATACGAGGGTTTTGTCATTGAGCCTAATAAATGAAACATCAAGCAAACCCTTATGCTCGTATCTTTGAGAACACTATACCCACGACATACGTAAGCAACATTGTGCTTAACAAGGACTCGAAGAAAAATGAGATGGGGGATTTGCAGGATTCGACCGATGAATAAGTGTTATATATTTAAATTTTGCGGAAAAGTACGTTGTTTGGCTTAAATTCGAACTAAATTAGATCGAAGATTAGTTTCCGCTCTGAGGCGATTAAGTAAATTGGTTTTCGAGAAGAGATATTAAGCTCTAAAATCCATCGTGGAATATTTCAGCAAGAAGTGTAACATGAAACTATCGTTGCATGTGAGTGGGAGAATTCTGCATAATTTGTGATGCTATACAAACATGATTTAGTTTCAAATTACTTGTTTGATATATCTATTATATGTTTCATTCTTGATTTGATCAAAAATTTATATGGTTGAAACTCGTATAGCGAGTGAAACAAAATATAGAAAATACTCGCTTAACGAGTGACGAAAGAAAACATTTTGTCGTTATATGAAGTATCTCGGATTTTCGTCATTCTAAAATATTCTTTTGCTTAACGAATGTTTCACATCACAAGTTAAATTTGGCAAAGAATTATGCTCGTTATACGAGGATATAATATGTATATTGCTGAAAAAAATAACAAATGTGAAAAGATTGCCTCATTGTCGACTTATATCATCATAATGTAAAGACTACTAATTTTTTTATGACATTGGAAGTTTTCCTTAAAAAATCCCTCATCACTGACAAATTTCTCTTGAAATCATATGCCTTTAAGGTGTTAATATGTCTGCTTAATTTTCATTAGTATCATACGAAATGCACTTTCTGAGACACTTTGAGAAACGTTGCATGGCGTAAACACAAACATGCATTTGTATGGTCGTTGCATCGCATACATGGTGTTGCATTAATATTCATGACGTCGATTTAATATTTATATTTACAGAGCGGTACGTTATTATGCAAACCGATGTACATATATTGTTGAATTATTCACACGGTTGTTTCTCACCAATGACAACTCTCGATTTAGATTTTCTTTTCATTTCCCACGAAGATATTTTTGTTATCATCGGTACATTGACCGTCTAGGTTTGTGAAAAATTTCGAAATTCGATATTGATTTTGCGTATTTGAATAATATAGCGATTTTGACGTTCGTCTGTATCGTGTTTCGTTCCATGGAAAATTTTCACGTTTATACATTTGCTCGATAATGCTCGTGACATAAGTTATTTATCAGAGCATTCATATTATCGACGATGTTTGACATTTTCCACTGACGATAATTTTCACGTATTTACATAATCAATTTATATTCGCTTGAAAACGAACCAGCATGAAAAATTATATTTTCGAGATGTTGAAAATGTATTTTAATCGGTTTTGTTTCCGAACACGTAATAAAATGACCGTATTTTTTGTGTGTGAAAAAATTTGGGGTCAGCTTTTGTGAAAGTCGCAAACATTGATCTGTTGTGACAGCAATTTTAACCCCTAACCCGAAGCGTTTCGGTGTATTTTTTCGATTTTATCAGAAATAATATTGGAAGCGCAGTTTATTTGTTCTACGTGTTTTGAGTTTGGCAGCTAGAATTCTTTACGCGATATCTATACGGATAAACCACTTTTATCTTCATAGGTCATCGATCCGAAATACGTTTTCTTTAATTTAATATCTGGATGTCTGAGTAAATATTGTTGGAGCGATTCATATCATTTTTCTGAATATATAAAGTTGAACGCAAATTGGTTGAAATATAATATTTTTGCATAAAGACCCTAAAAGCTAAACGATGAAAGTACGAGTACACATGAACATATCTTGTATAAGGGATATTCAAAGTTGAATATTTTTATCATAATAAAAAATAAATAGAAAATTTCTGATTGATCTGATGACTCCATGTTAATACAAATCTAATAACTTATATTTTGACTGAAAAGGCCAAGGGGTACAAGTGACTTCGCGGTGATTTTTAAGAAAAGCGCGCTCAAAATTGAAAATGTACCTACATATATTAGGAGGAGGTATAGTAATTTAATGATATATCTCGGTAAACGTTCCAAGTTTGTTTATATCCTTTTGCCACCAAATATATGAGTATAAATAGAAGCAATTCAATTCGTTCAAAATATCACTTGTACCCTTTGGCCTTTTCAGTCATCATTTAGTATATTTGATACTAAATATTTTAATTTTCGAACTCAATTTGAGTAATTTGAAATTATCATTTTTACCGCTTCACTTTCGGGGTCCTCATAAATGATTTTGAATGAAAAATCGCTGTATAATAAATTGATAAAGTCACAATTTTAGACCATTAAAAGAGCTAGCACATTTAAAACATCTAACGATAAAATGTATCGATACTTAATTACTTAATCGAGCTCGCGGGGCAATAAAGATGACCGAAGCGCGATATCGGCTTTACATAATTAACTTAATGAACTTCACATAATAAATTTTATAAATCGCGATGTTTTCACCCTCGGCCCAGAGGGGAACCTCAAATTGGCTAATTGAGCGACTAAAACGGCGAAAAAGATTAAATAAAATCCAATATCGTTTATCTTCGGACGTCAAAACACCCTTATTATTTATCGATCTAGATCAATTCGGATCCAGTGGATCGTGGATCGCTTTTGCGAAGGGTTAAACGACCTACATTATTTTTTCGGAATGACCGAACACGCGGAGTCGGATCGAATTATCTTTGGCGATTTTATCTTTCGCCGGAACAAACACGCGGAAGGGCAATATCCTCGTAAATCTTCTGCGAAATGCCTAAAAAACTGGTCTCGTTGAATGGAAATTCGGGATTTGTCGGATGAGGATTTTTCTTTTAATATCTAGAAAAAATTTCGATTTTTTTCGTCGGGGAATGAAAGTTGTCTAAGGCCGTGCGTGAGGTAGTTTGAATTTTTTTCGATGAATTCTCGTGTAATGTTTGTTCGATATTTTTTTATAAAATGCTAGCTTATGTGATCCGATTTTACTTGAGATTCAATGAAACTTAACCTGATTGTGAATTTTTGTATAGAATCTATGAATTAATGCAAAATATCTGACGAAATCATGTGTGTAAGTCGTGCATTATGTTTGCTACTGCGAAAAACACTCTGTCGAACGATATTATTAGAAATCTTATAAAATTATATGATGATAAGTATAAATATGTAGAAACCTTTCCAAATACGCACATAATATCTTTCAAAAATTTATTTGTAGCATACAAACACATTATCATTTATTTTCACACTAATTCTGTGATCTGGTGTTGAAATAATCTTTGAAATTAAAACCGATTGTGAACTATTGTATAAAATTTGAAGTAAATCTCATTGTGTAAGCTGTGCATAATAATTGTTACTTTTAAGCCTCCCCTTTTTCCCTTGAAAAATGTTAAATTAAATTAAATATAAAGACGTAAAAATCTTTCAAAATGTGCACACAATATCTATTAACTATTAAAAAGTCTAGCAGCAATAAATTCATTTTTAGATAGATTTATATGAAAAAAAAAATCATTTATATCTATTCAAATAATATATTTATAAACAGAATGTCAAATAAAACGCAAAGATATGCACAAAAGGTATAAGAAAACGGAGCACCTATAGACGTGACCCACTCTCAGAGTTACGTGATCCCTCCGAAAATCTTTACCGCAACGTTAAAACGTACATCTCAAAGAAGTCCACAAAACACATAAGTATAAGCCCCAGCAAACACATGCATATAAGCCCCAACAAACACACGGAAAAACCCGAAAGCTAATATTGTTTATTACTAGGAAGGGGAACGCGAATAAATTTCGCAACCGACACCGTTAATTTCCCTTGCACTTCGGATTGTTCGCTCGCGATATTCGAAGAATTTTCCACACCCCCATGAAAAGTGGGGTTGAACTATTTATTTTGGCACCTGGCTGAGAGCGAGGCGTCGGGTTTTTACATAAATGAAATTTTTCCGCGGAAATTCCTGCGATATTTTCCGATTGTACGGGAATTTCGGGAATTCGAGTGCGAGCTTTTCGCTCTGTTCCGTTCCGAGTTGGGAAAGTTTACTTTGAGTCGCTTAACTCTTTTTGTATTAAGAAGATTGTATTTTTTTATAATTTTACTTTTTCATTTGAAGGTAATTCAGGTTAAATTCGATTATATAAATAAAAATTAATATTATTTATGAACTCCTTAAAATATTATCCGTTCTTAGTGAAATTTTTCAGGTTCCTTTTGTGCATATCAAAGAAAATTTCTGCATCATTATATTTTGCATTTTTCAGTCGACAGAATTTATTATTTCATAAGAGAGCTTTTCTCGTAGCAAAAATTATGCATAGTCTACACACGCAACGTTAATATTACAGTTCACAATTGGCTTAAAGTCTCGAGTAACTCAATGTCATAAAAACTAGTTTTTTATATATATAAACTTTTTTACATAAAGAAATTTAGATGGGAAACGGTTATATTTAGAATGAATCCATTGATTATTCGATTTGTTCTCTATTGTATAACGTAGTTATTTTCGTATTCAAATTTTCATTTGAATATCAAATTTATTGAGTTATTCAATCATATGTATTTTTAAGCGAACCTATAGGTCATGGGATCAATTCAGGTCGTTTGAACATTGAAATTAGGTCACTCGGGTTAAATTTTTACAAAAATTCAATTATGGCACTTTTGAAAATCATCATGTAACATGCTGAAAAAACACGAAGTCATTTCATTTCATAATAAAATGCAAATAGCTTCATCGATCATGAAAGTATGACTACATGCAACTAATTAAATTTTGCATTAACTCAACTACATAACGACAATTTCTAATCGATAAATGACGTAAACATTTACAAAACTTACTCCACATACGGATCACCATGACCCGAACAAACTATCGATTTTCACACATGCAAAACCACCACCCTTCCATAAAAATTCAAACCCAACCCCATGCATATAACCTTCGAACGAATTTGTGTCATACACGAACCGCATTCGTAATTAAAACTATGAAATTACTCAACGAACGTCAGCAAATACCACACTGAAACACCAACGTTTGTCAATTACAACATTCTCATATTTATCATATTATACGAATTTTCGTCTTTAGTTTGTTTCATCGTATTTTGTATAGAGTAGATATCGTTTAGATCGTGTACGGTGCAAATTTATATTCGCTATTGCGGCAAATATTAATTCTCTCGCGCTTTTGTCTCGCGAATTAAACGCGATCTCGCGTGCTTTTGTATGAAGGTTAAGCAAATTTCAAATCTAGTTATTATCGCAAAGTTTCGCACATGAATATATTTTTTCATATCTCATTTGTTATGAAATATTTTTTCAAATTCAAGTCTTCAGCGTCGAGTAATCACATGAAAAAATATTTGAATTTCATTTTTTTTTATGATTGTGCACAAAGACATTCGTATTTGAATTCATATTTGCACTTTATTTTCGTGACCACATTTCGCATTTGAAATTTTCTTTCCATTTCTGTTGAAAATGCACGCGGTTCAAAAGGACACCGAACATTCATACATCAAGGGTGTGACTCAAAAGGAAAAAGGAAACGTCTCATTTGCATTTTTCGAATATGCATACATGAATGTATAAAGGAAACGGAAAGCTCTAAACTTGCTTTTTCTAAAAAAAAATATATATATATATTTTTTCGAAACAATACATTCGAATATTGTACAAAACAATATGTGAGAATAATTAAACGTCAACGAATGCGCGTAGATTATCTAGGAGCCGACGACATTCGTTGCCGCTTCGTATATTTAACACGAAGGCGAAATCTTATTTACAACCGGTTAAATTATTGTAATATTTCGTTTCTGTGTTAGCGGGTGTAATTCTTGGTTTTAATCGTGCAAAAGCGTCGCCGAAGGCGTCCAAATGTTCGTCTTTGTCGTCGTTACAACCCTTGATTAAGCATAGCTAAATCAGCGTTTCTTTAATATGCCTTGTATGTAGGATATTATTAAAAATTTTGCATATTCAGCTGATAGCGTAGAAGTCTAGACTCGTTTCTCTTTTTTTGAATTTATAAAAATCCGCAGAACAAAGGTTGATGTATGTTCTGTAACATGTACATTACTGTTCGAAGATTTTTTGAAATCTCGTTAATAGAGAAATTTCTAGGTTCTCATCGTTGGATATGTAATTGTATCGCGTCAGGCAGTAAAATATAGAGACTGACCTATTCTTATGAGGGAGATAGAGTTGAGGTTCTATATTGCCAACTCCTATGTTCGTATATACGTCTGTCACTGATTTTTTGTACCTGAATCGAAACAATTACGATTGATTTTTGAGGATATAAATCCAGGTTAGTGATTTTATGCATGAATTCAGTGTCTTCGTGATGTTGGGTTGTTAGACCTTGGCGAGAGTTATGAAAAATTAATGATTTTTTACCTTCAAAAGTGAACGATCAATTGGAAAAATAGATAAACAAATAGAAGCCCTTATTATAATAAGCAATAAGTCAAAATGAAATTATTTATATATTCTTCAAGATAGTAAATTCGGTCAACATAAATTTCTCATATTTCAACTGAAAGACCAAGGGGTAAATGTGTCATTTTTCCCAAAACTGAGTTATGTACAAGAATCGCTTCTATGTACTCTCACATCTTTGGTGGCAAAAGGATATTAATGAATTAGAACGTGCGCCTAAACATATCAAATCACTCGACCTCCTCCAACACATGCTCAACTTTGAACGCGCTTCTCTAAAGATCATCGCGAAGTCACTCGTACCCCTTGGCCCTTTTCAGTCATCATATAATACAATCATTCAGCACTTATTCCGGCGAGAAGTTGGCGTCGAAAATTGCAAAGGGCCCCTTCCCCGCTTCGAGTTCTCTTTCCACTTTCATAACACTGTTTTCAATTTACGAGAGAGTAATGAAAGGAACCGCAGAACCCTATAATTCACCTCCCGGTGACACCTCGACCTCATTGCGAGCGCTAGGAAAATTCCTGCAGGAATTTTCGCGGGCTTCGCCTCGTTTTTGCTCATTTTTCGGGTTCCCTTTTTATTAATAATAACGTCGTTTATCTAGAATCGAGAAGGAAAAGTGATTTAGTCGAACGCCTCTCGTGTGAACAGCGTATATACGCTTACATGTGAGTAATGATGATATTGTGGTGTATCTATACAAGTATACTTTTTATTAAATATATATTTAAGAAAATCGATAAATAAATATTATTTAACGACTGAAAAGGCCAAGGGGTACAAGTGACTTCACGATGATTTCGAGAAAAGCGCTCTCAAAGTTGAGTATGTACCTAAATGTATTAGGAGGAGGTAGAATGATTTGATGATATATGTATTTTGATACACTTTCCTAGTTTGTTTATATCCTTTTGCCACCAAAAATATGAGCGTACATAGATGTGATTCCTGTACATAACTAAATTTTGGCAAAAATGTCACTTGTATTCCTTGGCCTTTTCAATCGTCATATACATAGTATCTAATATGATTATAGTTCTAATTTGTCTATGTGTACATTTGTTACAATGACGCTCAAACAACAATCTATTCTATGAAACTATTAAGAATTATGTAAGTGCATAAATTTTATAATTTTATTCTAATTAGACGCATGTTGATATTTTTAATGGACTGATTACTCGTATATAAATAAAAATGATTGTGTGATATAATATTTATAGATTCCTTAAATGCTGGTTTTTTGACTATGAAACTTTCTAGAGTTTTCGAAGACATATCTATTAAGGTTTCTGCATCATTAGGTACATTTTACAATTTGCATCCATATTTCACTAACAATGGGTTTTTATCGTTCAATAGTTTTCAGAAAAGCTTTTTCGTAGCACAACTGCATCAAATATTATACACGCAATGGAATTTACTACGTGAATGCAAAATACTGCACAACAGTTCACAATCGGCTTAAATTTCAAAAAGTATCGAAAAATGTCGAGTCACAGAAACTAGTATTTTATAAAAAATAAATAAATAGTTATACATTTTTTTATTAAATAGATTTAAAAAATGATGAAATTTCAATTCAATCGATATAAAAGCTTTCACATCGTGACACATTTTTCATCGACACATTCACGTATACGACATATCCGATATCTTCAACACACAACAATATTTCAACCCGATAAGATCAAAGCATTTTCACGAACATACAATATTAATCACACACGAGCTTAAGAAACGAGCTTACAGAACACTTTCGAGCTTTCCCCGAAAAGGATAAGACACGGCCGCTTCTATTAATTTTACGACGCCGTAAAACCTCCTCGGAATTAGTATGAAATCGATATCGAACACAAAAAAGGCCTACATAATGGGATACGCGAAAAAGCGAAGGCTTTTTCGATAACAAAATAAGGACATTAATCGCGAAGAAGCGCGAGGCGCACTAATGCGTAGAAATTGTGTTTCGCGACATCTGAAGGATTATTGTGTCGTAATGTTTCTTGGTTTTCCTTCGAATGTGTTTGTTAATGTTTGGAATGCTTTTTTTGTGTGTTTTTTCGTATGTTTGTCTCGGGAAAATCGAAGAAAATCGGTGGTTTTTGTCGCGAGTCGATGAGTTTTTGTCGATGTTGATTGAATCTTGGTGTTTGTTTGGTTGTGTTTGTTTAGATTATTTAGCTTATATTGTCTGTATTGAATAATTTTGTTATAGCTTATGGAATCTTGTACTTATTGCATAAAGAATAATCTATTTAGTGTTTAAAATTAATTAAAATTATATGAACTCTATGTGAAAAGATTTATGCTTCGAAATAAGACTTCAATTGAATCAACTGATATATTTTTTAGTTAAATAAAATCCCAATCTGAATTGCATTTTATCGATCTTTTAAGTGTTTTCGGTTGATAATATCTTATTTTACGACTACTTTAAAACTTTGAATTTTATCGCTTTTTAAATTTTGATTACCACTAAAATATTTTATGATTATACATAAGAAGCAGCATTAAAGGAGTTATATAAGCTTTTACGTAGTGATGAAATATTATACGTATACATATATATTACTTTTTCAATAAAATAACAAAAGAGTATTAATAATAAAACGTTTCTTTCAGAAACTTATTCATTAGCAAATGAACTCGAAAAACCGATCACAATCAAATCGAGAGAATACGTACAAGAAAATCAATTACTCCTTCTCGTTGGGTTATCGCGTAAAAAATTCACGATACTAAATCGCCTGACAGAGTAGCGCAAGAGGGGCTTTTCTATACCCAGCCAATACGAAAACTTCGACATTCTAGCGAATCAATGAAATATTCAGGTTTTGCGCGATCGATCGCACTCCTCGCACATACGAAACCCTCCCCAAAACCACCCCCTGAAAGGCACACTTTTCAGAAAAGGGGGCTGAAAATCTACTCAAGAAAACATACCGGAACAATGCTGAAATAAATGTGCACTTCCCATTCGAATGCGGAGAATTGAACGTATCGACGTATTCTCGAGCCAGACCCTTGTAAAGTTCAAATCGGATAAAATTTAAAAAATGTATGTATTTATTTGTCTTGTATTATATTATATTGATACTTGAATGGAAGAATGAGTTATTGAGGTTTGTTCGAATGTGAACGTGATTAGTCATAAGTACTCGTGATTAGTGAATCAATAGTTGTGTAGTTGGAAATAGTTGAATAGTTGAAACTTATGTTTGATTGCATTCACGTTCTTGTGGATTATAATAACCCATTTTTGTTTTGATGTATCGATATATAAATTTATTAAGAGTTGAGAACTTTAGTCGAATATGTATTAAAATGAATAAATTATTCATGTAAGTGAATGAGCATCCACTAAGAGAATCGTTGTACTAAAGATGTCACTAAAAGCGGTCTATTTCAATCAATTCTAATAAAATGAGGACTCTATTTGAGAAATCATTTTGTAAGGCATTATTTTTAGACTTTTTCGAATCAAATTCATCGAATGTTTTGAAGGAATAATCTAGCTAATAAGTGTATGTAAATTGATAATTTTAGAAAAACGACATATGACTATCCACATGATCTGACAGAAATAAGAAAAAAAGATGAAGTTTAAGAACGATTATATTTTCTAGTTAGAATTTATTACCCGTCTCGTTCTAAATATTATATGAGCACTTTTGCAAGAAATACTATTATTTCTAATTAAAAAAAATATAATTCCACCTAACACAACTACTCAGTATAAAACATAGCATTATGAGAACACTGACACCGACACATTAGTCACAAACGCTTACACAGTTGTCCCCGTTTAACGCAATTTCTTCACATAGTTTTTCCCAATACACATGCGATATTTTTTCAAAAAATTGCATCGACATGTTGAATCTTATTACAAGTGATCATGTCTATGCGTTTTTCGAAAAAATAACGTAAGCATATTAAAAAAAAACTGACTGAAGTAATCGTGTTAAACGGGGGACGACTGTACTTCTATTCTATCAGGCCTTAAATTGTATCAGTCTATTTTTTAAATACTTGGGCATTATAAAGGATGAAATTCCGATTTCTCACGTAACCACCATGAAAGGGGAAGCATCGAGCAACCGTAATTACCGAAGACCGAAAGTATCAAAAACCTATTATATTATCGAAACTTTTCCTATCTCCGTAATAACTCGCCGACCCTTCGATCAAGCGGAAAATTATCGCCGCGAAAAGCGTCCCGGAAAATAGTGACTCGTCTCCGGAAAAATGTTTTCCGCGGGAAAAATCCAATTTATACTTTTCAGCTGGTCGCAGGTTATTATTTTCTGTCACGGACGGCTACTGCGATGAACTTTCGCATCGAAGGTTGTCTGTCGTTTCAAAACTACCGATGCTCGCTGAAATGCTTGTGCTCGGAAAATCGAGGAAAACTCAACATTTCTATGTTGGAAAATTTTCTAATCTATTTTGAAATAAATTGTTTATTTATTAGTAAGAATAAAATTTATATTAATTCGAAGTCATTTTATGTATAACTTGCTTCTGTGACTCAGTGTTTCTCTAGGCTTTTTGGATTTTAAGCCGATTGTGAGAACGTTGTAGGAAAATATGGGATAAGAAGTTCCGAAAGTGAGCTGTTTTTTCACTCAAACGTTATCGTCAGAGTAACTTAAATGATTGCCAAAGCTGCAAAACACTTAACGATTTAATTATACTTTTCACTTATTATCACAATTTTTTTCTCACAAAATTATTTCTTTCGGAACAAGTTACCCCCCAAAATCGTGTCTTATATTTTCCTTTCCCGTAGTAAATTTATTTACAGACCTTGTTTGATATTTGCTTCAATTGAGCTACAAAAAGGCCTCTCTGAGAACTCTCAAACGATAGAAATTCCATCGCTTATACGATAATAAATGTAAATTTTCAAATGTAGTGATGCAGAAACCTTTCCTGATATTCAAACAATAATTTTGGAAAGTATTTTCACCAAATTATCAGCCGTAAAGGGGTATAAATAATATACCTACATTCAATTTTATTTCTATCTATTATGTGCGAAGTTTGTTGATTAAAATTATTCATTAAATATTTCAAAATTTTTATTAAAAAAATTTATATTTGTTCAATTTTTATATAGGAAAAGATGATTTCACGGATCATCGATCAATTTCGAAATAATTTTTCGCATTTTCGTTCAAAACTGGTCAGTGCCATTGTACATAGAACATTGACCGTTCGCTATAAATCGCTAATGCGGATTTATGTTCGAACAAAAACGGAAAACGTTGTTGTACCTATGGCAGAAACGGTTGTTTTGCGCACCGTTGCACGCTTTCGAAATTTATTTTTGTTCGTAAAACTTTCAAAACGGATGACTTTTCATAGCGTACGTGCACGACATGTATGTACCTACGGATTAGAGGAAATATTTCAAAAATCGTACATACTGAAGGAAAATTGCAATGTGAGATTACTCCTAGGAATGGATTCGTTTCATTGCGCCAACGATGCGATTTTATCCATAAATTTTCGATATGAATGGTTGAATTCGTAGATTAACTGTAAAAATAGAATTTATGACTTTTATTCATAAACGAAAATTATTGTTTTGAAAAATTTAAGTAGTATTTTTTGTATATTCTTAAAAGAAGGTCTTATCAATCGATATTATAAAGTAATAGTATGTAAACGAGTCAATTTTTATCATATTTCAGGTACGATGAAAAATTATTTAATTGCATTTTCTTAAAAATATTAATATGTATCGAAATCAGAGATGAAATCTAATGGATAACGTTTATCTTTTCTAGCTATAAATTATTAACTTTCTCACTCTAAATGCGAGTACTAGAGCAAGAAAGGCAGTAATTTTTAATTTAACGAATTATAAGTAGTTATTTTTAAGAGTTCAACTTTAAAATCTTATGGTCGAGTCCTGCATTTTCCCGCAAAACCTAAAACACATTTTATTGTACGCTCTTAAAAGGTTTTCTTAAATCTATTTTTGAATAAAATGCAAATCTCCCATTCTTATGGTGTTACATAACTAAGACAATTTACAATCTGATAAAAAAAAAACTTGAAATATTCAACGAATATATAACAAAATATAAATTTCATGCTCACATAACAATTTCCTTCCATTACAAACAACTCGATCGTAAATAACACCAGTTTTTTCCTCGATTCTTTCGCTATTCGGCTATTAATAATGATTAGATTCAATGGTCCGTAACGGGCGGGGATCGCGATAATTCAAACCCAAACATACACACATATTACAGATTACAATACGATATTATTACGTAGAGTAAAATATGTGAAAAGCTACGGTATCCATTACGAGAGAACACCTTTGGAGAGTCCCATTGAAGGTTAGACCTCGCCAAAAGTTTTAATGGGTTACGCCCGAAAGGCGGAAAAAAATTAATCGTCGCAGGCATTTTCGCGGGAAATTCATGGGAAAACTTGCTGGGAAGTTTTCAAGAGGATCTAGAGATCTATATGTGGATGTTTGACTCGTTCGTTTGTATGGGGAAGTTGGACGACCTCGAATTTCCACGGATTTATAGTCGGAAAATGTCGAGGTTCTATATATTTTTTTGTTCGATAGTTTGATAGTTTATTAATTGTTTTATTGATTTTTATGTAGATAGGTTTGTCTAAGTACCGAAGTTCATACACAGGTACCTGTGTTTGTTCGATAAATTGTTTTTCCCGAACGTAAATAAAGCTTTCAGTCGAACTGAAATTATTGAGGTCGTTAATGTCGAAATTTAAGTGATCGTCGGTGACTCAGATCTACAAATGGGAATTTGATATTGAATTACGATCTGAAAAATCAAAAATGAAAAATATTTTAGTTTTCGTTTGAAATGAATATTGAAAATTTATTTTAAGATGATATTTTTGATACATTTGATCATAAATATCTAAACATTATCTAGATTTCAATATTTATTTTCATTTTTTATAAAGTTTTAAATCGTATTTCGATAGCTTTTCCAATAAAATGTGACTATTTGTAGTCGATATGACTGACTACAAATGCATTGCGATGAACATGACCATTTTAAGCAAAGTTACCTACACTTTCGAGAATGATGTATGAACTTACAATAAGAATTTATGGCATTAATTTGAATTACCTTTCATATTTAAACACATTTTAATTCAGTCTTATAGTCTTAAGTCATAAAAACTATTTGATAAAAGAATCAAACCAAATTTTTAGTTCACATAAATTATAAGACATTCTATATGCAGAATGGTTGCGTTCATAATAATGCATTCATAGTCATTATCACAGACTGCAAACAACTAATTATTCACAGCCACATCGACTACAAATAACCTTAACTTTTCTCAATCCTTAAATACTGCACAAATACTACAAATTCATCAAAACACATCAACCCTTCAAACACCAATATCTTATCACACATGAATTTTCTTTATCATAAAACGGAATGCAAAGGCTCAAACCCCCTAAATTATCGAAACAAAACCCATCGAAGCCTCAAAATCCATCAGTCCATATATCGGAAAACGCTTTTCATCTTCGGAATATCCTCAGGAGACCACCGAAACCTCCTCGTACGTCATCTTGGAGCATTCCCTGGTGACGGCTTAACACGCGTCAAATCACGTCACGGGCGACGTATCGGAAAACCGAACGATGTACGGAAAGGATTCGTTCTTGGATATTTCGTAATTTATCAACGTTTGATCCGTATTTATTTCGGGGAGAGTTGGTTTGTTTCTTATTTGGTTCGTTTTTGTGAAATTTTGGTGCGAATCGGCATTTTGTATGTATTTGTGATCGATGCTGGGTGGGGGTTTGGGGAGATTTTTGTGTGTTTAGAGTTTTAATTGAATTGTATATGTAGGTATGTAGAATATTTATAGCCTGTTTTAGATTCATGCGTGATTCACGCACGAACATAATTGCAAATTACAAACGCCTGAAAAAAAAATTGTGAAATCTATCCACACTAGTGTTTCGTGGAGTTCGTGCGTGAATCACGCATGAATCTGAAGTGGGCTTAAGAATATTTTCGTAATAAGAAAATTCGGTTCTCAACAGTTCGAGAAAAATTGAGAGCCGAATCGAGTATATTAATCCTTATAGAAGCTTATAATTTTCCAAGATACATTTCACTCTTGTTTATTTCACCAAGGTAGTTCTACCACCTAAAAATTAAATGATAAGGTAGCTTTTTTAGAGTAAGGTTTTCGGAGGGCATATTAAAATTTCATTCCAAATTTTTCTTGAAATTTCTAGATCCACATTATCTTAATTTATTATTACTCATTTCTATATTTTCACAACATTTCTATTAAGTTTTATCAAAAATTATGACCTAAAGTACACGAAGTTTAATTATAAGCCTTAGTTTTCAACTAAAAGCTCGCTTTCAAGAACTACATAGTTGGATTCTTCATTATCTAGAGCACGAATCAGTTTAAATAACTAATTTTAATAAATTTGATCCTTTTGAGTTCAAAATTTTTTTTACACATTTTTTTTTCAACATGATTCAGTTTCAAAGTCAAATTCAATACGACTAATTTAAAATTGCCTCACTAGACAACCTCAATTCTTAGTAAAAATTTCAACATAGACAAATCGCTTGAAATAAACGATTATAAAACAAAATATTTTTATATAAAATCGATATCTAAATATATTTGTTCATCTAAAAATAAAAACTTCTTAATTCATCCAATACGCATAGGAAAATCTTCCAATTTCCCAAATTCAGAACCGAAAACTTTTCAATATTTATATTTAAAAAAAAGGCTTATACGATTTTTATATTTTTTTCAGGTTTTTCTGCGTGGGCGTAGCGTGGCACAGGTACGTAGTACAACCTTAGCTCATTAAAATTCCCCTCGAGGATGTTTCAGCGAGCTTTTCATAAATTATGCAGCGGCCGGGTCCGCTATTAAAACGTGAAATCGCATGAAAAAATAATGAAAAACGTACGACTTCAATTAGTAAGGAGCGATTCGTAGCCGAGACCGGGTCTTATAAAACGTTTCCGTCGTATAGTTTCACAATTGAACGTTTAATTCCACTCTTTTGAACGTATTGTTTTTATTTCGTTTGATTACGTTATGGTGATTTTTCATTGATAGTATTTTTTATTAATTATGTACATTTAAGTGAATATAATATGATATATTTAATAAAAATATCTATAGAGTATATATTTTTACAAAATTACTTATAACAAATGTTTATTATACACAAAAAAGTTATCGATGTATCTAAGAAACTAAAAATTATACATAGTATAAAAAAATAATTTAGTTTTTATTGAGTCAATAAATTATTCAAATTTAGAATTTTACTTTGACCCAGTTATTTTTGCATGTTTATATTTTATTTATGAATGTACATAATTATATTATATTTATGTGAAATATTTTAAAACATATTAATTCACATAGTATTGATGCATCATTATCTAATTTTATATTATAGAATAGGTTAAAAATCAATTCTTGTATAATACAACTTGATAAATATGGTAAATAAACAATCATATGTGCAATCTGAATGAAAAAAAAAACACAAATACATACCTGCAAAACTCCAACATAACCTCAAAATCGCCTCGACGAAAAAAAAAACGTCACCGACCAGTCAAAAAGCAACACCGACCACACCTCACACCCGAATATCCAAAAAATCTCAAAAACCAAAAAAAAATCCTCAAAAAAAAAAAAAACTTAAGAATTTTCCAACAATCACAGCGGCCCCGAACGGCACGTCCAAACCTCAAACCCCCCCGAGATTACGTCACTGCGGACGCGCCGCGATGCACGCACCCAGCATAATAACGTCGCACGCTCGAATCGGAAAAGCGCGGTTATTTTCGAACGGGATCTTCCGGCCGTCGGTTGTTATTCGGCTCGCTGCGCATGCGCGTCGGCGTCGCGCGCCGTGCACATGTCGGCGTCGCGACGCGCGTCACGTGACGGGTGGTCGCGGGCCGCGCTGCCGTCCGGGACTGGCCGGTCCGATGCGGAGGCTGCGCTGCGCCGTGACGCGGCGCTCGCGAGCCGAGGACCGTGTGCGACTGCGCCACTTTTGGGTGCTCGCGCAGCGTGTCACTGATTGTGAGCCTCAGTCGGTGCAGGGTTCGATGAGTGTTAGGTCGGCTCGGGGTTTATCGAAGGCGTCCACTGCTGAGCGGGATGGAATTGATCGGGATACAGCTATAGGAAAGAAAGGGATAGCCACGTAGACGTCCTGCTTTTTCGTATAGCTAGGTCTCTAATCTGTTCTGTTCCGATTGGCAGTGGACAGTGGGCTTTATACAAGGTCGATGCTTAGGGTGATTATAAGTATTAGGTAGGTTTGGGGTTCATTGAAGGCGTCCACTGTTGAGCGGGGTGGAACGGATCGGGACACAGCTATAGGAATAAAGGGGAAAGCCATATAGACGTCCTCCACTTTCCCTATTCTATTCCATTTCGATCGGCAGTGAACAGTGGGCTTTATACATGGTCGATGCTTAGGGTGATTGTATTTTCCGAGCCTCGGTCGGTGCAAGGTTGGAAAAGTATTAGGTTGATTAAAGGTTTATCGAAGGTGTCCACTGCCGAGTGGAATGGAACGGATTGGGACACAGCTATAAGAAATGAGGGGGATAGCTATGAAGACGTTCTCCTTTTTCATATAGCTGGGTCCTTGGTCTGTTCTGTTCTGATCGGCAGTGGAAAGTGGGCTTTATATAATATATGGTCGATGCTTAGGGTGATTATATTTATTAAGTCTCAGTCGGTGTAGGGTTGGATAAGTATTAGGTCGGTTTAGGGTTTATCGAAGGCGTCCACTGCCGAGTGGAATGGAACTGACTAGAAATACAGCTATAAGAAAGAGGTGGATAGATATATAGACGTCTTTCGCTCTCAGATAGACAGTGGACAGTGGATTTTATACATGGTCGATGCTTAGGGTGATTTTTTTTTCCGAGCCTCAGTCGGTTCAGGGTTCATGGAAGGCATCTACTGCCGAGCGGGATGGAACGAATTGGGACACAGCTATAAGAAATAAGGGGATAGCCATGTAGATGTCCTTCTTTTTCGTATAGCTAGGTTTCTAGTCTGTTCTGTTACAATTTTTTTATAATGGTTTTATATAATATATGGTCGATGCTCAGGGTGATTATATTTACTAAGTCTCAGTCAGTGTAGGGTTGGATAAGTATTAGGTCGGTTTAGGGTTTATCGAAGGCGTCCATTGCCGAGTGGAATGGAACTGACTAGAGATACATCTATCTATAAGAAAGAGGCAGATAGCTGTATAGACGTCCTCCACTTTCCCTAATCTATTCCATTTCGATCGGCAATGGACAGTGGGCTTTATACATGGTCGATGTTTAGGGTGATTATATTTTTCGAGCCTCAGTCGGTGCAGGGTTGGATAAGTATTAAGTCGGTTTATGGTTTATGGAAGGCGTCCACTGCTGAGCGGGACGGAATGGACTAGAGATACAGCTATAGGAAAGAGGCAGATAGTTGTATAGACGTTCTCCACTTTCCCTATTCTATTCCGTTCTGATCGGCAGTGGAAAGTGGGGTTTATACACAATCGATGCTTAGGGTGATTATATTAACCGAGCCCCAGTCGATGCAGAATTGGCTATTATTATTATGACTATTATGACTATTATTATTAGGTTGGTTCAGGATTTATGGTAGGCGTCCACAGCCGAGTATAACGGAACGGACTGGGACACACCTATACAAGCTGTCTCTTTTTAAGAGAAGAGAGACAGTTGTAAATATAGGTGCGTTTCGATTTGATATGCTTTCATTCCCAAAGCACAATAAACTATACAAGATTTGAAAAAAGTAGAATACACACACACATGCACTTATTTTTGATGTCGTACCAAAAGATATTTACGAGCGCATCGAACTACACAAACAAGCGTTAACCAAGTTTCATATCGACGCTCACGGCTTAAGTTACACACAACTTTTATGAAGAACTTGCATCGAACTCAAAACGATACACTTCACAATGCTCAACGGAGGCTATAAATTTGATACACGATAATGGACAAGAACCGCCACTTGCTACCCTACTTTTTCGCATCCTCGTCTCGAGAAATAGTAGAATTATTCGAAATTTCCTTCGCTTAAGAGCAGATTTATCATTTTGAATGATAAGAATGTTTCATTCCATATCAAATCAAATAGAATTTTGATAGGTGTATTTTAAAATAATTTAGCCAGCTGTTAGCAATGTGGTTAATGTATATGTTGGTACATTCTCTGTTTTACTTTGCATTGTTGGTGATGATGATTTGAGTTCAAATCTTATCGGATTCTGAATGATGTTTTTATTTAGTTTTTTTAAACTATGCTTTCTTAGATATTTTTTCCATTTAGAGTCAGTCATTTTACTGTTTTAGTCAATTAATTAGGGAGTTACAGTCAGCTCTTCCACTAAAAACTTTCAAAAATCTGACGGATTTTTGACAGTTCATACAGAAAAGGCTTACTATAAATTTCTGGTTAGTTAACTAAAGCAGTTAAAAGACTGACCCTCAATTTATTGATATGACGATTTCTGAATATCATATTAAATCTATATGTACTCACATAGAGTAAAAATAGTAGGCTGTATCTACTCAATCTATGTACGATCCGAGCTTACTACAGTTGTCCCCCGTTTAACACGATTACTTCACACGGTTTTTTTTTTAATACACTTGCTATATTTTTCCGAAAAAACGCATAGACGTGATCACTCGTAATAATATTCATCAATTTCAAAAAAAAATTCAGGCATATCGAAAAAAACGAGTGAATTAATCGCGTTAAACGGGGGACGACTTTGTTTGCGCTTAATTCAAGTAAAATTTTCCATATACTATTAAAAAATGATTTTTAAAATTGGATCAAAATTGAAAAAAATATATATCCCCGTATTACGACAGCGATTAACTTTTTTTTTTCAAGCCGCAAGTAGAAAAACACAATGAAACCGACGCAGTTCCGGCACACGAAAGCACAATATTGTTTATCGACGTGTGTATATTTTTATGCGTGTTTTTTAACTGCTAGCCGCGAAGATGGATGCTCCGCCGCTTGGCCGTGCTCCAAACGTTATGGGGGAGCATTAACCTAATAGTATTTTCGCAGTCTTTTCTGTAAGGGTGCGTTGGAAAAAAATATGCGCGATTCCCTGTGTGAATACTCCTTTATGGGCGTTTTTTTAGTAGGACTTTTATATTTCGGCAGGTTTTTCTAGGTCGTTTTTAAATTTGAGGGGTGGTTTATGATTATGGGGTGGTAAGTCTCCGAACGCCTATGAATGCTTGTGATAAATTTTGTTTGGATAATTTGAAAATAATATAAGGTTCTTCTATTTATGCATTAGTGGAAATAATTGGGGACAATTCATTTGTTATTTTTTTTTCATTTGAGAAATTTCCATTTGAGAGGATTATACTCGTAGTTTCATTAAAATTTTAACAAATATTATTTTTCAGTTTAAATATTGAAATTTATACCAACGTATGGAATGATTTAATTAATGAAATTAATACGAAAATTTTTCATATTTATGAAAAGTGTCCACAATTAATTTCACTTGTGTATGAAATTAAATGTTCATCAATGATCTTTTAAATAATAAATTAGAATTCATTAAAAATATTCAGAGTTTTTTGCTTATTTAACAATATGAAGGTATCTGTATCCAATGAGTTAAAGTATTCTCGAGCAATATTGGGTTACAGTAGCTGATCTTCTATAAATTCACATGAAAATGAATAAGCATATAAACAGTTTAGAATGATTTTCGTGAGTGCTTCTGAATTACAAATGCGATTGTTGATAAATATTTGAGCCGTTTCGGAAAACTATGGGAAAAATTTCACGCATTTACGCAAACGGCGCTGAATTTTTTTCACGCGCTAACAAAACTTTCTTCAGACGTCTGAAGAAAAAGTATATTAAGACTTTTTTTTCCGGCAGTCGAAGAATATCAAAAAGCGCAAAGTCACTCCTCGCTTTTGCGTTTCTGCGTAAGGAGGTTAAAATATGAAAATTCTGCGAACACTTTTCGCGCTATTTAACACTAATTCGCATCGCATGATTAAGGGTTTTCGCCCGACTCGAAGTGGAAACTTTCTCTCTCGTTTGCGAGTTGTTTGCTTCGTTTATGTAGTATGAAAATCATTGACTGTGTTCGGGAACTCTCTTGAATTCCTAGAAGGCTTGTGAGAAAATTTGAATAATATCGTATTAAAAATTCTTTGATTAATTGTTGTATTTTCGTTAATCAGATATTATATGAAAAATTTCATATATTATAGTATGTGGATGTATTTGATCGCATCAAATGCAAATACTTGCACATAGTGCAAATATTGGGCTATATGCATTCAGTCTACCTATGATGAGAGTACAAGTACTGGGCTATATGAACACTGTTTGTAGTTGATGAAAAGTTACAAACAGGAATATTTATAGTGAATATGTATGTAAATAAGGTCTATAATCAATCTTTAATCTTATTTTTGATAAAATATCGAATGAATATTATCATTACATCATTTATATTTAAATTTTATTATATTTGTATTAAATCAGAAACCTTTCCAATGTATATACAATTGATCCGTCAAGTTTAATTTGAAATCCGATGAGAGTTTTGAGAGAACGTAGAATACAAATAAATACACAAACATTAATTTTCATAAATAACATTGAAAAATCAAACGACATTATATTTCATCATATTGATTCAGCAACGATTAAGTCACAAATTTTTCTGCAATTTTCCCTCGGCGTAGAAAACGCTTCATCCATTTCTATGAGATTTTCCCCATGACAAGTTTGACGCGAAATTTTCACAATCCAAAACTGACAAAGAATACGGAAAAACACCCAAACATCAATTTTCACATATATCTATCAATTAAATTAAGTTTAAAAATCAAAAGATGCTGTATATATTACATCAACCCAGCATTAATCGAGTCTCAAAACTCCCTGAAATTTTCCCCATAGCAAGTTTGATGCTGAATTTTCACAATCCCAATCAAACATAGAGCACAAAATATACATAAATATTAATTTTTACACATAAAAAATAAAAAAAAAAAAACATAAAATTGCATCAATCCAGCATCAATTGAGTCTGAAAACTCCCTGCAATTTTCCTCCCAGACACACTGAACGCCTCATTCATTTCTATGCAAAATATTACTCTTAGCAAGTTTGGCACAAATTTTCACCACCCAACTCAACACAGATCACATAAAATATACAAAAGCATTAATTTTCTCTTATAACAAATAGATTTAATTTAAAAAATTAAAAAAAATATATAAAAAATTGCATCAATCCAGCATCAATTGAGTCTCGAAACTCCCTGCAATTTTCCTCCCCGACACACTGAACGCCTCATCCATTTCCATGCGAAATATGAGATTTTCCCCATGGCAGGTTTGACGCTGAATTTCCACCAGCACGGAGTGGCCATCGATCCTCGTTACTGCATCCTTCAACGTCTCGTAAACCTGGTCCGTGAGCCCTGAGGGTCCAAATGGCAACTGCTCCACGCTCTTCGACTCCGACCATCTTTTATGTGTCCGAGTTGTACGTGACCATGTGCTGGAGTCTTGAAAGTCCGAAGCCGAGTCGTTTGTAGCGATTTTTCTTGAAAATGGCGGGAAATTATGTTTTTGTGTGTATGGAGAGGGATTGGTTTAAATTTAGTCTTGAATGGATGGATTTTCGGATGTGTCTTGATTTATATGAAGATTTTTTTGGTATGGCGACATCTACCAAGAATTTAGAGTTTTCTTGAAAAATTGAATTTTCATTCATTAAAAGGTGGAAAGTAAATATTTTTATTCGTTTAGTAGAAAGATGGGTAAAAATGTCTCCACCTGTGAGCGTATATCAAACGTATTGATACATGGAATTTTCTGTGAATTCAGGCTTTTTCGTGAAAAATTCAATATTCATATGTTAAATGGTGGATAACTATATTTTTCTACATTTGAGAAAGGATTGGTAAAAATTTTGATACAAGAACTGATTCCATACATGTCGATACATATTGATGATTTTCTTTTATGACTCTATTTACTGGAAATTTGATGTTTTCATTGGAAATTTAATTTTCATTTGTTTGAAGATGAATGGGTGAAAATTCTGATATGAAAAGATTTTAAATTTCAATTAATATACAATATGAACTTGTATACTTATTGATGATTTTTTACTGTGATGGCAACCGTTGTAGATATTGGGCTTTTATTGATAATTGAGTTTTTTTATTATGCAAATCGTTTCATACATTCTATGACTAATTTTAATTTATCATTAATTAATGACCTCATTCATAGTGATAAAAATGCTAATTAAAATAAATCATCTATGCCCACCAGAAAAAACAAATTTCATACAATTTTCACCTACAATCGTTTGGAATTTGCAAAATTTCGGCATTCGTACATATTCTTGATAATTTGTCGAATTTACCTAAAATTTATGTTTTGATGTCAAATATTATGTCTCACTTTCGATTGTGGACAGTTCAAATAAAATACGTTGAAATTCTGGGGTTGCAAATTTGTTCGTTATAATGTAGGCGATTAATTTTCGCGGCACTTAAAATGAATTAAAATACTTAATTTAAGCTCGCAAAGAGAAGTTCCAGCGAAAGGCTTCTCTTATCATGAAAAGCTTTCGCTCGGAAGCGAGGGTTGCCTGCATAAATTTTCACCTATGTGAAAAAATTGTAAAATATATGTGTGTATGTGTATTTTCCTCTTAGATCTTCATATCAAAGGCGGAGAGATTTCTTTCATTTCGTTTTAACTCGAAAATGAAATAATCTAAATACGCAACGTACTTAATGAAATTGAAAGACATAACATGTGTAATATACACATGTATAAAAAATAATTAATTTGATTGAATTCGGAATATAATTATATTTCGATGAATTAGTTGATATTTTCACTGTAATATGACGATCTATTAATCTTACTATATTTTATGTATTCTATTTTTGTCTGATCGTACAACAGACAGATACACGATAAAAAAGCTATAATGAGATTAATCGATCAAAAGTTATTAATTTTAAATCAATATTCTTCAAATTTCAATGTAAAAATTTAAAATGAATTGAAAAAACTTAAACTAGCAATGAAAAATCAGAACAGTGAACAAAATTAAACCAAAATTGATATAACCACAACAATCACATTTCTCTCAGCAATCCAAGCGACATTCGACTCGCACATACAATAATTCAAACTTTAACATATCAGACATTACATTAATATCAATTAGCCGATATAATTCTTACATTAACTAAAGGCACGTTCACGTGAAAGTTTCAGGTTTGACCCGAAACGCGATTGTCGCGGGCTTCTCCGTTTGTTTACAATTCGTCTCCATGAAATTAAAGTCTTCGTCGAAATATACATGGTAATTTAAACGCCGAATAAATTACCTAACAAATTTGATTACAGTATGCAAATGGGATTTCTTCAGTCGCGGGCGCGCATCAAATTGAAATTCGCAGAATCGAGGTGTGTACGCACTCGAGTGTTCGTCTCAGACGATCGATTGGTGTAAGGCTGGGTTCTCACAAGGTTTGAAAATATTCTGTTCGAATAAGAAAGAGGTAGTTCAGGTTTGGATGGTGATTGTCGGATATTTTGCGAGTGAGGTTTTGTGAGATGAATAGATGAACAAAGCATTTGAAATATCGTGATAGGATACCTAAGGAATTATATCTAATATTGTCTAAGGTTGTTAGTTTCATTCATTTATTATATAATAAATGATTTTTTTGCTGATAATGAATGATTGTGTGGGTATATAGCGTTGTTACTAAAAACGTACGCACAAAGTTGAGTGGCGAATCTGTTCAAGCGGAAAAGAAATCGAATAAGAAATCGGTTTTATTTCGTATTGAAAAACCTTCAATTATTTTCCGAATTATCGAAGAATCAATAACGATTCTATCAATCTTTGCCTAATATATTTAAGCTAAAAATACATCGAACGAAATAAATAATTGAGCAAATATTAATTATGAAATTCAATACATCACACGTGATTTTCCATTGAAACACAGACGTTTCTCGATCTGTAAGGCTTCTTCGTCGATCTCTCATATAACCCCATATGTAAAGTAATAGTTTCACCATTTTCTAACCCAAAGCGTGTGTGTACCAAGCCTTTATTTCCCTTACCTAACACAGAGAATATTGCGAAAAACGCAAGGGAATAAAGAGGAATTTTTGCAAGCCGAGTGGATCGCTCACTTTGTACGTCAAAGGGATCAGACGATGAAGACGCGGACTTTAAACGATTTTATTATTGTTTAATGGTGCACCATGGCTGGAAACTTTGTTTCTTATGATTTCTATGGCGTATTACACCCTCAGTTACCGTCGCAATCGGTGGATATTAGAAAAGTTTTCGAAACGAATGAATTGTATTGCTTTAATATGTTCGATGTTGCTTATGAATGTATGTACCTTTATATTGCAGTCATTGCCCCAAAATATAACTATTCGAATTTGACTGGATATTTCTGAAAGATTTAGTTTCTGATGCATTCGTTTGTTGTCGATTCCTTTTTGATAGTTTTTATGTAAAGTAAAGTTATGTTAGGTTTTTTCACTCTTTGCTCAAATTGAGTTCAATTGAGTTCAGTTTATATAGTCAGATTATATTAATATTTTCTATGTGAGGTTATTATGAGTTAATTTTTATTTTATTTTTGTTTAAGTTAGATTAGGTTTTTTTCCTTCTTTACTTAAGTAAGTCAAATTGATTTATATTTTGATATTTTTTCATATGATTGTTTATTAATATTTCTTTCATAATTTTAATTGAATTTTCTGTCGAAAACAAAATAATTGAATCTTATCTGACCTAAATTAAGAAAAAAAAACTAAATTTAAACTTACTTGTCGTAGAAAATATCATGGATAGAATCAACCACAAATGATCACATCATATTCTAACAAACTTTTCTGTAATAATCATCCAATTTCCGAATAGTTCTTATTTTGAACATTAACCATATAACATCAAATTATATACATATTCAATTAAACAATAAACCTTCTTAAACACATACATAAAAAATACATTAAAACTTTACAACCCCACTAAAAAAAAAAGATCATTCACTAAGCAACACATAAAATTTGATCACATCGAACCGACAATTCGAAATCTTCAAAGCGGGACAATTTTCCTCATTTCGATCACGATCCCGTTTCAAATTTCGATTTCACCGAAATCCCCGAATAAACCGAAAGCCTTAATTTCCTCGAAGAGTTCCCACAGCACTCTAATGACGAAGATACGACCGTCGCATGATCGGCGCCCCTCCGCGCCCTTGTTATTCGATTACGACTGTTTGATTTCACGGTTCGGCGACCTTTAAAGTTTTATACGATCGCCGGATCTTCTCTGTGAAGAGATAGAGCTTGGAGAGAAGCGAGAAAAAGTGAAGAAAATAGAGGAAAATCGAGGAAAATCCGGCGCTTTTCTCGCGCTCCGACGCAGGGTCTCGCGAATCGTGGGTCGCCATTCAGTATTGGGTCGCGAAAGAAAATTACTGGGTTGCGAGAGAAAAATCACTGGGTTGTCAAATTTTCTCGAAAGGAGAAACAAAATCATATTTTCATCGATGAAAATTCAACCAATTTTCAGTTATCAAGGAAAAAAAATTCGTCTGCGGCACTATTTATTAATTATTTAGGTACATATGTAGGTATAACATACTATAGAAGAAAAGTTAAGATTTCCGAAAAATATCCGAACTCATGAAATTCTTTCTGTAATTCTACATTAACTGATAAGATTTTTTAGCAATAGACTAGTTTTTGTGATCTGGTGTTGCTTAAGATTATTTAGACCTTAAGCTAATTGTAAACTGTTGTATACTATTTTCCCTTTTCTTCCATTAATTGATCATCAATGATTAATGTAAATTGATCATTTTAAGGCGATATTCAATTTGACTGACTATTTTTTAAATTATTTATAATAAAAGTCCTCCTAGGGCGAATTGTTTTTTTCTATTTTATACATTGATACCTTTTTCATCTCATTGCTTTACAATCACTGTAAAAAATAATTATTTAAGAAATTGAATTTAAACTTAATGAAATGAAACTCAACTCAATATCGATCAAAAAAGGTCACTTGTGCCCTTTGTGAAATTCAGTCGTCAATTGCTATATTGGGTCGCGGAAAAATAGTGAGGGAAACCCTGCTCTAACGTATGTGCGTCTTTTCAGTACTAGCGTTAAGTATGTACGTAGTAAGGTTTGTGTGTGTCCTTTTGTTACGTGCGCTAGGATTTTTAACGAGTTTCAAAATCGCTTTAGAAAAATATCCCAGCCAGATATAAAAGTGCGACGGTGGCGTTTTGTAGCGTTTAAAATTTACAATCGATCCTTTTTTTTTCATTTTCAATTCGAGTCTTTTTGGTTTCGCTGCGTTGCGCTTTGTGCGGTGAATTGTTGCGGGAAAAATCGATGGAATTTTATTTCGGTTCGCTTAAAATTGTCATATGCATGTCTATTGCGTGAAAATTTATGAACTGTTTTGAATATTTAATTGAAAATATTCAGTACGCACTGTTCATATTGAAGCTCTAGTTGATTTGCAATTTCGATTTACATAATAGTGTATGAAAATATTATAATATATTATGTAATTATTTGATGTAATAAATCCTAGTTGATGTAAGAAGTGTCTAGTTTATGTATGAAGTGAATTGTCAATGCACCAGGCGATTGGACAGTGTATAAAGTTGTTTGTTGATGGAAAGAGTGCCAGGCGAATGTGTTAAGTATATAGTTTATGTATGAAGTTCCCAGATAATGTACAAATTACCTAGATAATATATGAAACATCTAGTCGATATATAAACTGTATAGTGATTTATGAAGACACTAGTTGAAAAAGAAAGTGCCTAGTTAATATATTGAAATACCTAGTTAAAAGTTATCAGTTTGAGAACAATTTGAAGATATTCACAATGCTCAATACTTGCTTTTTTTATAATGATTAATTTCGCATTCAAATTTGTCCGAACTTTTAGGCATTGTACGAACGGCAAGTCACAGTTCAATGGAGTAAATTATTCAAAAATAGCTCGATTTCACTATATTTTTCCTAAATACAACAAATTTACACATTTTCACGACGTCCCTGAAAAAACGGCAGAGTTTTCCGAAGCTATACGAAATAGATAGAGTGGAGCAAGAGAGAGTTTGTGCTTCCGTTCGATAATTATACCGACACTCCTTGGGGCTCTTCGGGCCACGGTCGTGTTACCTGCGAAAGACTTGCTTAATTATAGACTCGTCTGTGCCAAAGGGCTAATAAAGTCCATCGATTTCCGTAGTAAAGGGCTTCGACGATGGTCGACTGGGGATAAGGGACAGGGAAATTTTCCGCGAATGATGCTCGGATTTGCCTGGTCTTCTTTAGAATTTTCTTTAATTATAGTTTTTTTTAGTTTGAATCTATATTTTGTACCATATTGGAATTTATGACTTGATAAAGTTGGATTTTTTGTGTTCGAATCAAGACACCGTCGCAGGGGTTTTTTTGAAGACGATAAAATAGTAAGGTAGTATTGAGTTCCTTCTGTTTATATTTTTTCGTATTTTGCATTTTCTATTCACTGAAATTGAGTTGTTGTTGAAAAACTTGCCTTTAATGAAAAGTATACTTTTATGGAAAACTTATTTCAGTCATCCCTTCATTTTTTGAAAGATTTAAAGTACTATTAAAAATGGAAATTTCTTCATTTTTTCAGACACACATACATAGATGCATTACATACATTTTTATGACTACAATTCAATAAAATTACTTATTTTAGATACAAATTAAAATCTATTAAATATATTAAGAAGAAAAATAGTTTTTAGTACCTTTGCAAAAAAAATAGATTTTTTTCATTATTTTTCTTCTCATCCGATTTTATTATAATAAAATATGTTTAAGCATTCTAATGAATATTTTTTATACCTACGTTATTAAAAATATATATTTCAGTGTGATTTATATTACTTTTAGAAATATCTCGCTATTTTCGTTTCGTCTCTGGCGAGAAAGTAAATTTCTTCTTCGGCGATGAAACGAAAAGTCGACGAACGTTTTATTGGTTATACGGCAGACGTCTGATTGATGATCGGTTTTGCGGTGCGACACAAACTTTACAATTCTATATTGTATGACGTTCGATGAATACGTAATGCTCTGCACAGAACTAAATTTTCATATAAAATTTTTGATGCTGATCGAACAGATGTTTCTGTAGCTATTTTCGCAGATATTCAAATTTTCCACAAATCAGAATATGTCTAGTATTATTCAATCGATGAAAAACTGTAAATTGATATGATTAACTTTGTAGTCAGGAAAAATGATGAAATATAATATTAACCGAATATCTTACATTATATTAAAGTATTTAATAAAAAGACGAGCTCTAGCAAAATTACTGAATCTTTTCACACTACATCTGTTACAATATTTTTTCTTGTGAAATTCATACATGGGATTTTCCTGGGTCGAAAAATAATCTGAATTCAAGATGTAGCGTGAAAGGCGATAAATAGGGAAAAGCGAGCTGGTGCGGTTTTCACACTCGACTTACTATAATCATAGTTGATGTTTCTGTATAAAACGCCCTTATATGTTTCGGTATAAGGAATATTTTCCACCGCAAAATATAGTAACACACCCCTTGGTCCGACTGAAGATGTTTTTCTTTATAAGACTCGTGTTCCAGATTGGTTTATGTTGTTCCAACTTATCACCGCACTTAAGAAGCGCCTTCTAGATGCGATGAAAGGCTTTTCTTTTGCGCGAAAAATCCGCACAAAGTTTATAAATAAGCGGAAAATCTCGTATTATACATCGTATGGAACTGCTTATCGGTTTAGGTGACTTTTTCGAGGTGTTTTAATGAAAATTTCGACATAAATATTTGCTACGTTTTTATTTCATTCATAAAATTATGTTTTGTATTTATCTGTTACGTATTATATTTAGTGCTTGCCGAGCATACGTATCCAATAAAAAAGTTTATCAATCAAACCAATAAATAATAATGTGTATAACACTCGTTACATCTACGACCCCTTCATACACAAAGCGCAATTTCGATTCGTTCCGACAAAGACCAAACTCTTTCCATAAAAAGTCTTTTTACCACTTAAGATCCGAGGGGAATGTTCGAATAAAAATATATACATAATATATTGTTAATAATAAACGTAAAAAGCTTACATTCGAGGCGACAAAGCGGCGACCCGATACGTCTTGTCTCCACTTAAGTCTTCACCTAGAAATCGAGAACATTAAATGAGATATATTCGATCTTGAAAAAAAAATATGGTGTCGTTATAAATACTCTATGATTTATAATAAAATCTAGTTTTTTCAAATTATAATGATTATCTACAAAAATAAAATTGAACGTATGTCTGTAAATATATTATTTTTAGACTCCTTAAAGGCTGATCTTTTGGCATTGAAACTTTCCAGATATATTTTATGCATATCTAGGAAGACTTATGCATCATTATATTTCACAATTAACATTGAATATTCTATAAATAACGAGATTTCTATCGTTTGACAGTTCAAAAGGTGGTCTTTTCGTAGCCCAGCTGTAGCAAATATAATGTACGGTCTACACACGCGATTCGAATGAAAAATACTATAGATATAATATTTCACAATCGGTTTTAAGTTCGAAAATCCTAGAGCAATATCAAATGAATAGTGCAGAGTTATAAGCGTTTGTGTATACCATGTCAAGTTCTATATTCTCATGATGCTGAATACGAATATTGTCGAATCCTGGAGAGAGAAACTTGATTGTTTCTTTCAAATATTTGATTAAAAAAAGTATTAAAATACTGTTTTACAAATCTATTTCTCAAATAAATCATTCAACTTGTCATAAACGATTAATATTGCCTGATTTTAATTACATCTTCGGTACACCAATCGCCCTGGTAATTCTTCAATTGACTAGCCTCCTATCGTACAGTATTTCTATCATACAAATGTATGTTAAGGTCAAAAAACATTTTCAAATAAAACAAATTAATGCGACCCAACTTAAATTGCACATCTCTCATAACATTCGACTAAAATTTCAGCACTTTTTTCCGTTAAATACACCCGTCGGGTTTCAGAGGGCATAATAAGCCTCGGTCATCTGTCACTCGGTTAATTTCCAAATGTTACCACCTCGTAGACCGCAGAATACACCGCAAGGGTACGAAGGTGGTTAACGACGCCGTTGGTGCAACGGGACGGGACGTTAAGCCCGTCGAGGACGCCGTTAAATCTGATGGGCTGAAGGTCTGCGGAAAATGTGTGACCGCAAGTATTAAGTCCAAGTGACACTTGCAGTCGAGATTTCGTACCCGGTGCTTCTTGTTGATGTGTCAAATGAGTGGGTTTGTCGCTTCTAGAAATCGAAACTTAGGTAGGATGGGACGTTTTGGTGCTTTTTGTTGTCCGGAAGCTAGATGTTAGCAGTTGAAGTTTAGTCTCACAATCAGTGTTTCTTGTAGATGTGTCAAATGAGTGGGCTTCTAGAAATCAGCTACATATTTTAAAGTTGAGGTTTCGTTCTAGTGTTTCTTGTTAATGTGTCAAATAAGTGGGTTTGTCGCTTCTGGAAATCGAAACTTATTTCAGATGGGACGTTTTGGTACTTTTTGTTGTCCATTCAGCTAGGTAAATTGTAGTTGAGGTTATGTTCTATTGTTCTTTGTTGATGTGTCGAATGAGTGGATTTGTTGCTTCTGGAAATCGAATGGACTTTTTGTTGTCCAGTCGGCTAGATGTTTGTAGTTGAGGTTTAGTCTCAAAATCAGTGTTTCTTGTTGATGTGTCAAATTAATGGGTTTGTCACTTATGGAATCGAGTGTCTTCAATGGAAAGATTTGGTACTTTTATGTTATCCAGTCAGCTAGACGTTTGCAGTTGAGGTTTCATATCTTGTGTTATTTGCTGAGGTTTCAAATGAATGGGCACTTGATGAGTCGAGATAGATTTTGTGTTATGTTAGTTGAAATTAAATTATTTATGCACTTGATTCTTCTGTGTACATTGCTTCTATGGGTAGAATTGAGCAGGAAAGTAGAGGAAAATTTTTAGTGAGTCGGTTAACCTCCATTTGAGTTAACCTTGAAAAAACTAATTGACATTCAGACGTGGTAGAAATTATAACTTTCAAAAATTTGTTGATATCCCAAAAATGTTAAAATATCAACTCAACTATTCAGAGAAATACATTAAAATGATTCACAACTGAATAGAGCATAATAAATAACAACTGAAAACTGCATTTGGGTCTACATAAAGTATCATAAAACCTACCATATAACACATTTTTTATAGTTATCTACGCCTTACATAAATCACTTCAACAGAGAAAATTGAAGCACCACCAAGAACCTAAACATCCACCCAAACACAATTTTTCTATTTCTGAATATAAAATGCATAAGAAAATCGTATTCGAGACGTCGATCGTTCGACTATCGCCAACGGGAACATTTTCAATAAACGAGCATGCGGCGCGTGAAAACTTGGCCGCCCCGATTGCGCTCTCTTTTCCGGACTTTTCCGAGTTTTTCCTCAGTTTTCCGCGAAGGGGACGCCGATAAGAGGGACACATGGGTGGGTATGGGTCCTTAATCAAACGAGCCGGGAAGCCTGGATGGTGGAAACTTTTGTACGAGCCCGTATAAATCACGATTGCTCCGGTTATAACTCGCTTATTGCGACTCGAGATGCGACATGTGTTTGTTTAGCTATGGCTCTAATGCGATTCAAAATTTTAGATGTTTTCGCATCGGATTTTGTTCGTTCGATGAATTTTTTAATGTATTGTGCATTTTATAATATTTTGATAAATAAAAGGTTGGATTTTTCATGTAAAATTTGTGTATTATTAGAGCTGTCCACTGACTAGCGGAACGGAACGGACTGGGAATACAACGTTAAAAAACAGAGAGGATAGCTATATAGGCATTCTTCATTTTTGTATAGCTATTTCCTTAGTCCGTTCCGTTCCGCTAGTCAGTGGATGCCCCTCGTTAAGCTATATTCACACAGTAAGTGAGGCGAATCGAACAGAAACTAACGAATGAAACAGATATCTTTCTCCTTCTAAGAACGAGATGGCTGGATAACTGTATAGGTGTGTCTCATTTGTCAGTTTCTGTTCAGTTCACTTTGATGAAAACATCTCATACGATAAGTGAAACTAACATCAATATTTCTGAAATTAAAATATTAAAAAAAAACTACTATGCATCTGAATATAATATACGAGTTAACAGCCCGTTGTAATGCATTCTTTATAAGAATAAAGTTATGTGAAAAATCCGCAACAACACTTGCGTTTATTTTATGCAATTTTCATAGCAGCATTGTAGAGAAAATTATAGCTCGAGCGTCAAATATTTCAAATAAAAGACAGGTAGACTTTAAGCTTTTTTTTTATATCAGATAATAATATGCACATTAGATAGCATCGATAATTTCTGAAATATTTATGTCAACTGCACTTAACCGTCTGATCTCATGTAATATTTTGAACAATAGACCTTTTAATTTCGAATTTTCACATAAATTTGCATCAAAATAAAAAAATCACAAATAAATCAAAATATATTTTAACGATCAAACAGATCGAGCGATATCAAACATCCAATCCAATTACTCAAATCGGATAGATATCTAAACGAATGCGCACGACACGTGTTGCGAAGCACGTAAAACGTAATTCAATTTCACTTACGTATTTATAGAATCTTCTCAGATACAATTTAACCAAAAAAAAACGAACCTCATCAAAAAAAAATCCGAACGAATGAATAACTCATCAGCTCATCGAAGTAATCACCCTCGGCGATATAATAAACGCGCAGTTTTTCCCCGTTTTTTTTTTCATTCCATATAGATACACTTATGTACAGTGTATCCACGATTTATAGGCAGTATTAGAGGCCGTGGTTTCTTCGGAGCAAACGCAGATTTATACACTCGCGAGAGAAAGAACCGACCGGTGATACGAGCATCAGTTACAATTAATGGTCTCGAGGCGTTCGCTTACTTCGCGGTCGATATTCGAGGTTTCTCTTTTTTCTTATTGGGGAAAACGAAAGTGAAGTGGTTGTGAAAACGAAAATGTTTCATATAACGTCTTGAATATTCAATTGAAAATGGAAATTTCGTAAAAATCTATAAGGAAATTGTTTTTTCTCTCTCAAGTCCATTGCAAGTTTCTTACTCAATGTTCTCTAACAATGAGATAGTTTAACTGATTGCGATCAATTTTTTTTTATAATTATTGTTTGTGCATTTGAAAATGTTTTTATATCATTACAATCGTTTCACTATTTACGATCATTTTTTTTTATAATTATTTTTTGTGCATTTGAAAATGTTTTTGTATCATTACAATCGTTTCACTATTTACTTGATCTTTTAATAGTATGTGAGCTATTATATAATACTTAGCAATGTCTTATTGCTAATGCTTCGTTAGCACATGATTGAAATATTTATCCTTCATATTCTGATGCTATTCTTCATGCATTCAAATCAAAATATTATTCTGATTGATATTTTTTTATAATTGTTGGATTCGATTGCTTATTTATGTCAAATAACGACAGAATATTACTATATGATTTACATTCGTAACGATCTCACATTATGGAGTAGAATGAGAACACTTGATCCTCATATTCATTTTTTTAAATTAATGAAATTCTGGGAAATCTTATTTTGAAAATACTGTAAATAGATATGTATATCTGAAATTAAATTAGGAGTCTCAAATCGAAAATAATTTAAATTTATATATGTAGTTGGGACTAGATCAATGTCCCTATCTTCCCCCTCATTGTCACAAATTCAAACTTGATACCGTTTTTTTTTATAAAAATACTATACAACAATTCACAATCAAATAAAAATCAATGAAATTTGAACAATACATCATTTAATACATTTAATTTAATTTACAAAACAATTGAAAGCATATTTTTCATCCATCACTATACCTATCCAAAACTTCCTAAATAAAACAACAAAAATACACATTTTCGATTATTTTCACTACTCATCTATCGCACAACATATATGACGAATGAAAAAGCCAACAGGTACAAGTGACATTTTTGCCAAAATTGAGTTAAGTACAGGAATCACTTCTATATACACTCATATATTTGGTGGTAAAATGATATAAACAAACTTGGAACGTGTGCCTTAATATATCATCAAATCACCCGACCTCCTCCTAATAAACGCTCAAAATTGAGCGCACTTTCCTCAAAATCACTTATACCCCTTACCATTTTCAGTCATCATACATAAACCAACCCTTACATCACATCCTAGTACATTCGATCTAATTCCATCCAACGGTGACAACACTGTCCCACTTCCCCCAATCAGCTGCATTTTCCCCGAACACAGCACGCGACTGTCACAGGAGGCTTCGGGGGTTCTTGGCTCGGTTTCGTGGGGAGATTTGGTGAGGGGTTCACCCATGGGGAGACTTGGTCAGGGGTGTGTTTGTGGGGGTCGGCGAAGAGGCGCCTGCGAGTCGCGCCAGTTCAGCGGCGGCTAGCACACATCGGGAAAATACCTCCCGAGCGCATACAGTCCCATTAATCTGGGGAAAAAATGTACACGTTTTCACTTTGTAAACACGTCGAGGGGTTAATCGAATCGTATTGACTGTGTGGTCGATGTTCTAGGCCAGATCTTTTCAATTAATATGATTTTTTTAAACGGTTTTACTTAGCTCAGCCCGTTTGTTTTCTTTATTCTTTTTTCTTGGATCAAATTTAGTAATTCAAATTTCACCCACTTCCTGTCAACCGATTAATCTGAAATTTTGTATACACTTTGGATTTTGGTGACAATACAATTATGTTTATTCACTATCATTATAAATTCAAGATGGCCGCCGCTACAAAATGGCGGATGATATATGTTTTATTAATCCTATCAATATGGGTACCAAATGAAAGGGCTCAACAAGCAGAATACAATATAGTATAAAAAATTGAAATCCAAGATGGCGGCCGCTACAAAATGGCGGATAACGTTGGTTTTATCAATCCAATCAACATGCGTATCAAATGAAAGGACTCAATAAGCAGAATACAATATACTATAAAAAACTAAAAACTAGAAAATAAAAAAAAATAGGTAAAAAAACTTTTTGAGTTAAACGGTTTTATGTTAAACATACATTGCAATGTTTAAGATAAATGTACTAAAAACCAAAAAAATAATAAAATAGATACAGTCGTAGGAATTATAAACATATGCATAGACTAGACTAAAATTAAACCGTGGGGCACGTCGAATTTAACGACGAATTAAACGATTCTTCTATCGCACATTAAGTCGATAATTTGTAGACAATTGACTTGCCCCACGGTTTAATTTTAGTCTAGTCTATGCATATGTTTATAATTCCTACGACTGTATCTATTTTATTATTTTTTTGGTTTTTCAGTACATTTATCTTAAACATTGCAATGTATGTTTAACATAAAACCGTTTAACTTAAAAAGTTTTTTTACCTATTTTTTTTTTCTAAAGAGTTCGATAGTTTTCATTGCATGTTTGAGAATTCATATCACCCAAATCTATAAAAAGCGAAGCAGAACTTGCAAAAATATTGTTAACTAGTAAAAGATTGACTAATACGATCGATTTTTTCATTTAACCAGAGTTGAGGTTTTTTCTATGGAGTTAGAAAGCGTACATAGCGTGCTTGAGAACTTAAAGCGTCAAACTCTATAGGAAAATAAATGACGACTGAAAAGGCCAAGGGGTACAAGTGACTTTGCAGTAATTTCGAGAAAAGTGCACTTAATGTTTTGCATGTACTTACATGTATTAGGAGGAGGTCGATTGATATGATAATATATCTCGGTACACGTTCCAAGTTCGTTTATACCCTTTCGCCACCAAATATATGGAGGTTCATAGAAGCAATTCTTGTACATAACTCAATATCGGCAAAAAATTGACTTGTACCCTTTGGCTTTTTCAGTCGTCAAATGTAATTTAATTAATGCTAGTGTTACTTAGGAGTGAAAATATCGGTCCTTATTAAAGTTTCCGATGATTAAAACAGAGAAAGTTGTGTTAAGTATAGATTTCGTATAGGTATAGGTTACTCAAATAGATTCATTGGTTTGTCGATATATTAATCAATTGATTTTAGAGAGTTTTTCAGTTCAATGATTGCACTAGAAATTGGTTTGTCATTATATCAAAAATGTTAACCATAAATACAGAAAATTCGACCCATATTCCTTTCCCATTTAATTCATAAACAGTTCTAACCCTGTGACTGATTCCTTACTCAAGTGATTTTTCAACATCTAACCAAACACGAAAGAATATTGAACTGAAAAATCTATTAAAAACAAAACAAAATATACACGTATAAACAAATTCAATTTAGAAAACCATTCAATATGCAAAAATCAAATTAACAACAAACACCAACACCCACACGGAAAATTTCTTATCCGAACGCCTATTTACAAGCAGAAACAACGAAGGCATTGTTGTTCGCAAGAATGCCGTTTCGCCAAAATTCACAAGGGGATGAAATTAGGAGGTCTCGTGCCTAGTTAACCTTTGACCTGCCAGCCAAGATTTCCGCTGAAGATATTGCATTAATTAGTGTCGTCCGTTGTTACTCTTGCTCGATCTGGGTCACAACACCCGAAAGTGAATCGCGATGGGGAAAAAATTTCGGGTAATTCTTGTTATCCGCAACGTAGGGTGTAAGGGAAAAACCTTTTTTTTTTTCGGCGCGAGTAAAAAATATGTCGGCGGTTTAGAGTTTGGCTAATGACTCTTTCGGTTGTGCAAAGTGCGTGTGTGTTAAATGGGTGGTGTCGTTTAGTGATTGTGTCTTTTAATATTGAATATATAATTTGTATTTTAATTCTATGAAAATAAATATTTGTGTATGAGTTGAGTAATAGAATTAAAAGGAAGCTATTAACAATCGAGTAACTAACATTCTCTGCAATGCGTATCTAAAAACAGTCCCCACTTAACACAGACACGTCTCAGAAAGACAATGAAACATAAGATAAAACTACCAAACAGCCCTTTTGTCTAAAGCTACATTTTCACTGCTCAATTAACTACTAGCATTTTTTTTATTTATTGATGCAATTAAAATTAAATTAATGTAAAAATGTTATTTATAAATTCTTCAGAGGCTGATCCTTTTGAAATTATACTTTTTATATTTATTTTATGCATTTCTGGGATGGTTTAAGCAATATTTAATTAAAAATTTCACAATCAACGGAAATTAAACAATTTGACAGTTCTCAATGGGCCTCTCTTGCAGCCAAATAGTAGCAAATATTATGCATGACCTACACAAGCAACTGGAATGGGAGAAGGAAATATGTACTATACAAATAGTTCACAATAAACATAAAGTGCATATTTTTCAGAAACTCTGAGTAACAGAAGTAAGAGGGTGGAGTTGAATGATTCCAGAGTGATTTGTTCCAAAAGCAATAATTTCCTAATAATAAGTGACAGTAGAACTGTTTAAAGGCATATATAAATCATAAGATATTATGCAACTTCGTCAATTATTTCAGTAACTCTTCCATTGACGAAACTACTTCGGAACAACTTACCCCCGTTTCGGAACAATTTACCCCCACTTCGGAACTTCTAACCCCACATCCCCTCTCTATTACAATTTAATGAATTTTAAGCTTACATAAAGTCATTCTTCTATTTAAAAACTATCAAAATTTTACATGAGTTACGAAATTCGCACGTCATACATCGATCTTTCTTTCGTCACTCATCCAGATTTTCGACATTTAGTAAACGAAGCAATTCTTATATTAAAATCAAAAGTTTTTAAGACATTTTTTGGTAATAAAATACAGCCTTGCTTTATAAAAACTTGCGACAATTCCGTATCGCGACTATCGCAAGACAGCCCAAAGGGTGGAACGAGCCTTAGGGGTATTTAGGCGTCGCCGTATATATCCTCCGTGATAATTCATTGTGTACGCCGAAGGAACACACCCCCTCATTAATCATCCCCCATATCGCCGGACCTCACTCGGATCTGACCCAAAAAAATACGTAAAAAGCCTCTTTATTCCCCAATCAAGATGCTGTCACGACGAGGCTGGACAAAAAGCTCGAGGAATCGTGGCCCTGTGGAGGCTGTGTTGTATCTAAAGGTTTTTTGCCCGAATTTCCTTGCGTGTAAGTATGGTCGGAATATTTTCGCCACTTTGTGTCAAATTCGAATTTCTTATATTAAAATCTAATAAAAATTTTGGATATTAAGATTATGTCCATATAACGGCTTCAATTTAATTTTTTTTCTGAATGAAAATCATATTGATATTTTCAAAGACAATTTATTATCAAAATAACAAGAATGTGTTCATTTATATCTGTAAATAAAAATTCATGTAAGAGGAAGATGAAAATACTTGATCACCTTAGGTACTTAATCCCCTCTCTTCTCAATTTTATCAATATTATTAATTTTAAAACTTTTATTTTCATTCTTATTAATACAATTTTCCAAAAAATAAATAAAGGCAATAAACAAGTGTCCTAACACTCTTCTACAAGTATTTGTATGTGCTCCTTTTTTTCACATTATGTACTTAAATTGGTTCAAAAAAAAATTAAAATACTTTTGTTCAATATCAATGTATAATAATAAGCACAAAATAAGGATAAGTTTTAAAATGATATCAAGTATTTTTCAATATAGTTATCGGTTGTATGAGGTAAATTTTATCGATTTTTCTGTTCTGTGTAAATTTCGAGAATTGTCAAATTATCGTTTATATTCGCGTTTTTTTTTTCGGTTTCTTCATTCGTGTCGTTGAATTTTTACTCGCTTAGCACTCTTTTAAATCTCTTGGCAGGTTTCTTTGAGGATAATAAATCTGAAAACGTCTAAAAAGCTTACTTCTTGCGAAAATTCTTCGTTAAAATTTCACATTGACTTCGAAAGCAATATTCGTCCAATTTATTATACACAGGATTCACCAAAGAAAAAAATCGTATAACTTGTATAATGTTCCATTGCAAATTTTATTTACTCATAATATTTTTTCAGTTTAGAAAACCGATGTGATTCGCCCTTTTTACGCTCGAATAAATCAATATATAGGTACCTACCATCTGCAAATCGAAATTAGATTTTCTTAGAAAACCCAGACTGTTTTATTTTTTTCATCTTTTATTGTAGATACTAGTTTTCCTTTGTAAAGTCCATCTGAAAAACGAAAATTTATCGTCTGGCGTTAAGTCAATAGATAATCACAGCCGAACGAAAAAGATTTATGAAATCGAAATACTTTTTAAAGTAAAAATCATATTGCTTTATATTTTTCTATATATTTTCACACATTTCTAGTAAATATTTATTCAATTCAAATACTTTTAAATAAAATATTTTATTCATGTAAAAAATATTGTCAAAAGTAAATATAGAAGGCTTATGTGTATGCGTATGCGAATACTTTTTAAGGAAGTGTAATTTATCAAAGCAATCGATACACGACCGAAAGGAAAGTGAAAAAACATCAGAATAATATAAAACGAAGAGATTTTCCTTTTCGTCGAATAAATATTGTAATGTGCGTAGGAAAAGCTTTGCTATACGCAAATTTTCCGCTAAACCGAGTCGCATTGTTTAAGTCGAGTTCCGGAAATTCGTATCGATTCGATTGTTCCGGATATGTGTCATACGAACTGAATAGCACGATAGGTCCAAAATACTATCTATTATATATTGAATGTACAGTAAACCCCCTTTATAACGTCTATTTATATAAGGTTCCCCCCTATAACGTTTGTTGAGGTTTTCTTCTATTACGACTAAACCCTTTGTTATGATTTATTTTACTCTTGTAAGAAATTTCTAATATAATATTGCTTAGTGAAGTGGCATTAAAATAAATAAGTAAAAATGAAAGCATCTAAATTCTTAATTTACTTTAAATCGAAAAAAAAATTCCCTCTTATTACGTTCATCTGAAAACCTATCTATAGATACTCGTACATTATAATAGGTTTTACTGTATTCAATTTCACTTAAAAAAATTGAATCATTCAAACGCTTTTTTTACTTCGCATATAAAGAAGGCTCTTTTTCACTTTTCAATATTTTATTTAAGCTCTAAATATTTAATGTTCGATGAGTAATTCACACTTCGTTTTAATACGAAGACATTCGCATTCCTATTGTTCGTTTCGTGAGTTTTGATTCTGTTCTCCCCAAATGTATAATATATGTAAGAAAAGTGAGGAAAACTCGAGTCGCACATTTTCCAGTCGCATATGAAAAAAAACTCCGCTTCCGTCTTATGGAAATTCTCTTCAGGGGAGGTATATTATTTTCCTTTTTACACACACACATTTTTTCGTATATAGAACCGTTCGTCTTTTCTTATTTTATTTCATTTTATTTCACGAAGCATCGTCTCGAATCGACAAACAGCAAAGGAGAGCGAATCCGTTTTCGGTATAATAAATGAGATTTTGAACGCGATTACCGCGAATATCTGTTTTATATATGCACATTTTTATACATCTCGATACAAAATAGATGACATTTCTAATCCAAATTCCGAATAACTTTTATATCTAATGAAAAAATCCCTTTCATATCATAATGATTGAACTTTTTTATCGATGAAAATGAAAGAAAAATTCGATACAGTCACAAATCTCGAGTCCATTCATTATTGAGCGATAAGACTGTTTTTCCTAGTCCCTATATATTTATTTTCTCGAAAAATAATTATATTAGCGTACTAATATCGGTATTGCGTGGAGAGTGTTACTTAACGCCGCATTTTCAGCACACGGCATGTACACGTATCGCATGAAAAATTTCCAAATCGAGTTAATCACATAGCATTGCCGTTTATTTTTGTTTATTTGTGATTAACTATACTTGCCGATTATGGAAATAAAACCGTAGAATTGATATGAGCATTATCGTAGTTTTCCCCCATCGGAAAATTCGAATAGCGCGTGTAAAACTTGCCGTATATGAACCGATCAGAACTAAGCAAGATTAACTGCAATTTTTGAAAAAAAAGTCTAGATACTTAGTAAAATAAATGTGAAATGTAAAAAGTAAAGTCATGAGTGAAATATGCTTCCTGAATTATAAAGATAAATACTGAAGACAAAATTTGTTTGACGAATGATAAATCATTTATTTCAGAAGCTATTTTCAATTAATTTTGTACTCTCATGTAAAGTTATCATATTCGTCGCTTATTACAAACATAATTTTTATGTTTATAATATTGAAAAAATGAAATAATAAAGAAGATCTATATTATAAATACGCTAACGATGCTCGAAATTTTCAGCCAGCCCGTGCCTCGAAGCCGGGCGTTCAATTTATTAGCCCGCGCCTTACACTCCGAACTACCCGTCGTAATTACGAAACTGCACCGCTTAATGTATATAAGGCGTAAAATCTTTTTTTCATTCACACATCCGTGGCAATACGAAATTTGATTAGTTCCGAACTATTTTGATAAATGCATCAAACACATTTCGATCAAATTTCTCAACCTCTCGCTTAACGGAGTCAGTCTGAACGACTAATATAATGAAAAAGTCACTCCAAATGAATTTTTTTCCACAATGAGATTCAATTCCATTCTAAATCTGCATTTTCTTTCGTTTTTAATTAATTTTCACAGAATATTCGTAAGGGGGGCGATCTTTCGCTTAATTCGGTTGCGGTCGAGAGTTACTGCCATGTCGGGTATATAACCTCTCGTTTCCCCAGTGCGCCTAGCGAACAGTGGAAAAACGCATTACGAAAGACAAAATATAGGAAAAGCGGCGGAAAATGGATTAGGTTTTCCCGGCGAAAGGGTCCCGGGCAAAACGGCCGTACAATTTGTTAAGATGCCCCCGTTCGGGGTCGTTATGCGCCCGCTTAATAATTTGATTGAAAAAAGGATCGCAGGACACTAACCGTTCCCTTTTTCCCATCCCGAATATATTTTTCATGGTTCAATTCACCGTGCAAAGTGTTTTTGTATCTATATATTTTTTTAATTATCGAAATATTTGATTTATTTCGGTAGCGCGAAGTGCGCTGTGTGTAAATGAGAACGTTATTGTGAAGATGCGAAACTATCGAGAAAAATTTGAATTCGTCTATTTTATGTGTTTTTCATTAAATTTATTTTCATTAAATCTTCTCATGAGCAAAATATTGCTCCAAACATTAATTAAGCGTTTTTATTTTTCTTCGAAAGATTCGGGCTTTTCCAAGACTTCGTTCTCATTTGCGGCATTTCATGATTTTTTCGGAACAATCAATACGATACTCGAAGGGTTGAATTAAACTAGTTTTATTATTTGCTTTCAAGTTTGAGTGGAATCAATTGTGGACACATCATAGATTTGATAAATTTTCATTTTATTTTTTTCGTAAAATCATTCTGAATATTGGTATAATATGCAATATTAAGAACTTCATTTGCTCGTTTATTAAAATATGAAATGAACTATGATACTGCTTAGTGAAAATATTAAAATATAAGAAAGATGTCTATAAAATTATTCCACTAGTATATAGGTACCTTTATTTTCAACTATCAAAACCAATCACAGTCAGAATTATCTTAACATACGACATTTTTTTAAAAATTCCCAGTACAATTTCGAAAATGTCGGAAAGTACTAAATTGAGTCACGCATATATAGAATTGTATCGTTACGTCTAAATATTTGATTACTATCATTGTTATCATCATTAGACTACATAGCGATTCCAATATACAATAGCATCGTTTCATTACGTGATTGATAAAAATTATCATCAATCATCCAAACGTCGCAATATCAAATCATACCAGACAATAATGAAAACGATCGATTCTCATGCAAGATATAAAATATATTGAAAATCCAAACAAACCTCAGTTAGAAGCGAACATCGAACGCATCAACAATGCAGTCCCTCAAATTCTTATTTTTGGCTCTCGTAGCAATTTCAACAGTGAATGCAGCACCCAAAGCAGCTCCTGTAAAATTCTCATTCTACATAACAAGCCAATGCAGAGATACAATGAGATTTGTTACAACCCAATTGCATCCAACTTATCAAGAAATCGGAGAATATTTGGACGTGGAGTTCGTACCTTGGGGCAAATCTAGAAGAAACAACGACTCTTCAGTCACATGCCAATTCGGACCTTCTGATTGCGAAGCTAACAAGATTCAATCATGTGTCCTCAATCTTCTAGGAGATGATCAAGCAAGAAAGGTAGATTATATCAACTGTGAGATGACAAATCTTGCTTCAGTAGAACAGGACTATTCTTGTGCCACTTCAGTCCAAGTTAGCGAAGCTGATGCCAAAGCCTGCTACGAATCTCAACTCGCCAAAGATCTAGAAGCTGAAAATGAAAGAAAAACTGCAACAATCACCATGGTCTTCGTTCCTACCATCGTATACAATGATGTGTATAGTGTTGCTAATCAAAATGCTGCTTATGCCGATTTCAAGAGTTTCGCATGCAGTCTTTTGACAGAAGAGAATCCGGCCGCTTGCAATTGAGCTGTAATCTGTAATGTTGGTTCTGTAATAAATATATGATTTTGTTGTTTTATGAGCGTTTTTTTATTTGCTGCATCGTACGTTTTCGGACACGTTCAAGTTGGCCCGTAAACAATTTTGCTGCTGAAATCTTGGCACAGTCGCTGAAGAAATGCTAAAAACCCTATATTTCTTGCTCGAGTTCACCTATCTTCTGTATATAAACGAAATAAATAAGGCTTTTTTAAAAACTAACACTATTATACGCATTTGTACAGTCTCCTAAAACTAATTATCGGATTTTCAAATGTACGTTTATCGTTCTTGATAAATTTGAAGTTTGATTAACCTTGATTAGAATCGACTTTTTTATTAAATAATCTTAAGATATAAATCTATATAGAATTATTTTGATATATGAATTGCTTATCAATAGATTTCATTGAATAGAATTTCGATTTGTAATGATGAACTAAGAAATAAAATATTACATCATCTTGGTGATATCATTAATGGAATATTGATTATTACATAAAAATTGTATACAGTTTTTTTACATCAAACTTATACTTTTACTGTTCAAGTTAACGATTTTAAAAAATTAATAAATTCACTTGAAAAAATAGCAATTGAAAGCAAAAACCTGCATTATGAAACATTCAAAAACCTCTAGTTTTACTTTCAGTCAATAGATTGTATGCGAGAAATATTTCAATTTTTACATAAATACAAAAGAACGAAATTACATTCATATATTTACTCTGAATATTAAGCTCAAAAATTTATTACATTTATCGAATCATACATACAATTCTCCAAGAGAAAACGAGATCAACCAGATATTCGAATATTCCATTGAAAGTCTTTTACATACGTTTTCGTATGCGAACTATACGTTGCATCCTAAGTCTTATCACGAAGAACGAAGGGACGCCTTTTGCATTTTGTTAGAGAAAACTCCTAAGAAAGCAGGTGCATCGGATGCATTGTGAACAGACATATATACACACATATTCCCATTTCACCAACACACAGAACATTCTCTTTCAAAATGCAGATTCTGATGAAAATGTGCATTGAAACCCCAACCTCCCCTCGAAATGATCCCGCGACACAGTCGAAAGAAAATTCTCTATGCGAGGACGTGGAAATTTTCCTCGTGCTGCTTTCTTTTTTTCTTTATTATTATCATCATCTGGGAAATTTTCAAAAGGCCATCTCTCCCATAACGGCCCCATAAACACGGAATTCATTTCGGGTTCGGATTGCAAAAAGTGGCGGTGAACTCGACCGAGAATTGAATTTCTATTAATTTACTCCCCTTTTCACGCTTCGGTGTAGTATGAAAGTTTTCCTCGGAATTTTCTTTTTTCCGATGTGGATGGAAAAAAATTAATAGATTCGGCACTCGAAAAGTCATCATTTTTTCCGAGGCGTCGAATTCAATATCACAATGAAAGTCGGTTGAAATTAATGCGTTTCGAAAAGAGAGTCTGAATTGTGTTATCGATGGTTTCGGTTCTTTTTCGTACTTTTATTTTCGTGTGATTAATCGCTATTCGTTTATATATGAAAAGAAAATCTAATTCTAAAAGAAGATTTAAATATATTCGATGAGATTTGCTCATAATTAAGCCATTTAGAACTAAATGTGATTTACTTTACAAGTCGAGAAAAATGATCAAGTGTTTAATACACTTTTCGGAACTCCCTTAATCTTCTTCATTTTTATTTTTTTATAGATTATTAACAAATAAATTTATAATAAACTATAGATATGATTAGTTCACATTAAAGTACATATTTAATTAAAAAAGTTTCTAAAATAAACATATTAACAGATAGTCAAATAAATCTTATCATTTAATATTTATCTGTATGATTATGATTGTACCAAGTGCGACAGTTAAATCTTATTTTTGTCAAAAAGTGGAGTTAATCACAATTAGATTACTTTGAACGGCTCAATTATTGAATCAATTTTCACATTTATTTAGAAGATATTACTTTTTAAGAGCATATTATAACAGACCCACTTAAAGTAGAGCTTATATTCAATATGAAAAAATTGACATATTTGATTACGTTATTCAAACTTGCGCGTTTATTTTGACGTTGATGTATTGCGTGGAAAACGTGCAAACTTTTATTAAATCGAAACATTTCATAAATATATAAAAGGTTCATGAAATAACCTACACGTGCCGAGAAAACAGATTAAATTTCATAACATTTAATTGATCGAACTTTTATATATTTCTATAATGAATTATACTTAAAAAATGTTTAGATATGAAAAAATATTTGAATTCAAACCGATTGAATGAGATAAAGTTTCATAATCTGAACGGTGTCGTGTTATACCTATTATGATTATAAATTTTGATTGGGGCGTTTCAGCAACGGCTTCAGAAGATTCTCTCGTCCCTTTGTCTAAAACTAGGATATTTCTGAAAGCCAATTAGTCCCAGAGGAGGCTTCGCACTCGGATGAGTCAATCTTGCAATTAATTTAGGACGAAGCTGTCCGAAGATTCGATTGAGTTGCATATTTCACGAAACACGGACGTGCAGTTAGTTTAGATGCTAATTTGCTAATGGTGATTTATGAAGACATGGTGAGTTTGGTGTGTGATGTGTTTATAATCAAATTGGGTTTAAAAATAATATTGCTGCATGTAATTGATGGTAGATTAAGTTCTTGTGTGTATTGAGTAAGGCTCAGCGTTTTCATAATGCTGGATTATGTCAAATTCCGGTTCAAGTAACGTGTCATTTTTTTAATTTATTGAATTGTAATGATTGTTTGTTTGTGTATATTAGTCATTTTAACGATTTATATCATTTTTTCAGTAAGCTAAATGTAATTCATAGATACATCTATAATATAATTTCTGGTTTTCCCTTTGGATGTGTGCATCAGATTAAGGCTGATATTTACATTTAACCAGAATTTGTGTTTTTTTTTCTATGGAATTACATTTGAAATGGCATATTTGCAAACTCTCAGTGTCAAACTTTATGAAAAAAAATACAAGTTAACTAACACAAGTACTAGTAACGAGTGAAAAGACAGGTCCTTAGTCCTTGCTGTTTTATCTTCACTTACGTAATCATTGTGTGTAGTTCATCTACCACTATCTTTGTCTTTCACTAATTTCTATGATATCCATTTTAGAAAAATATTTATATTAATTAATTGAAATAATAATATTCATATATTCTGACAAAATCTCGAAATAAAACATTCAATTTACACCAACGCCCCATATACACCCCAATTTTTCCTCCCTCAAGCGCATTCATCACACGATTCTCAAACTGCCACGACAAAAATAACAAAAATAATAAACGACCCAAATAAAAAAAAAATAAAAAAATACATATATATACACATACATATAAATTCTAATAGGAGCGTCGCGCATGTTTTCGACGTACGTACGTAATTGTATGACTGAGGAGACCTGGGGGATCCATAGCTCAAAGTGGATTGTAATTGTAAACATAAATTGGATTGTGCGGGGGCCTCGTGCACCCCTCGCAAATCGAGAGGGACGGCACTGCTAGGAAATGTGTCCAATTACCACAACGCCTGAAACCTCGCAGAATCAGCCCTAAAGCCTCATTCACATGTAGCTCAGATGACAGTCGGGACGTGAAAGGCCGCATGTGAACGCGTTTTTTGGGCGAGTGGTGCAGCCACAGCCTTAACTTGAAAAAAGGGATAGACTTATACAATCAAATGGAGATGAAACGATGAGGGTGAAACGCCTGAAACCTTGCAGAATCAGCCCTGAACCGTCATTCACATGTAGCTCAGATGACAGTTGGAACATGAAACGTAGCATGTGAACGCTTTTTTAGGCGAGTGATGCAGCCACAGCCTCAACTTGGAAAAAGGGATAGACTCATACATTCAAATGGGGATGAAACGCCTGAAACCTCGCAAAATCAGCCCTAAAGCCTCATTCACATGTAGCTCAGATGACAGTTGGAACGTGAAACGTAGCATGTGAACGTGGTTTTTAGGCGAGTGATGTAGCCACAGCCTCAACTTGAAAAAAGGTATAGACTTGTACAGTAAAATGGAGATGAAACACCTGAAACCTCGCAGAATCAGCCCTAAAGCCTCATTCACATGTAGCTCAGATGACAGTTGGAACCTAAAAGGCCTCATGTGAACGTGGTTTTTAGGCGAGTGATGTAGCCACAGCCTCAACTTGAAAAAAGTGATAGACTTATACAGTAAAATGGAGATGAAACGCTTGAAACGATGAGTATGAAACGCCTGAAACCTCGCAGAATCGACCCTGAGGCCGCGTTCACATATAGCTCAGATGACAGTCGAAATGTAAAGAATCACTTAAAATTGCATTTGAAATAAATAATTTAATATTCGTTGCCTAAACAAATTTCATCGTTTAAAGCTGGTCTTTTTACTGCTTTAGTTGACTTCTCAGAGTTATAGTCAGTCTATGATTCTGTTTCATGTGCTATATTTTATGTCTTTCATATTGACTATCAGTTTTCATAATTCATAATTCATAATTGATTCATATTTTATATTATTTGAGAACCACTACAACATAAATGTTTTTATATATCAATTTTGTCATTATTTATATAATGCGAATATTATTTCGGTGGGTCATTGTGAAAGTTTTGATCCGATTAAAAAGTTTCGACAAATTTGTATGCTTTCATTTGTCATCCATTAAAATTCGCTTCGTTAAAGTTCATATTATATTTCATGTTTCAGAATAATTCGATTTGTTTTTGTACCCGCATTATAATATTAATCGTTCCATAAATATTTCGATTATAAATAACATCTAATTCATATAAATATGATAATATATTGATCTAAAAACCAACTTATTTTATATTTTCCCTATCTTAGCTGATTCTGACAAATTTGTACGATTATTATATTTCATGTATTAACATTAATTCGATCGTTAAAGTTAGTTTTTATGACAATGCCAATTCTGCTACCATCACTTAAATACATTTAGCCGTATAAAGGTCAAGAAGATGACCAGAATTTCATTTTATTTGGCACGTCTAGACGACTTTTTTGAACCCTTTGAAAATCCGATAAAAATTTATTTTCATATGAGCATTCGCTCTAATCTTATTTCATTCAATGGATTTCTTATCGCTTAAGTTCGAAAAGAGTTTCACGAATTTTCGCTTACTAATTCCTAATTTATAACTACATTTTCAACTTGAATTCTTTATTATTGAATAACGCGTACATTATACTTCGACTTTGCGCTAGTATTTTTCGATGAACACATCAGATGCCTTATTGAAAATTCAATAGATGTCACTGAATATATATATATATATATATTGAGGCTTTTCAGATCTTTTTATTTCATCTGAAACACACGTCGTGTTTCTCACGGCCGCTGATTTAATTTATTCGACTTCGGTTTTCGCACTTTAGAGTTTCCCCGAATAAACAACGGAACGAACAAACGAACGGAGCACGAAGCGAAAATAAAAATATAAAAAAGAAGCAGAAGAAAGGAGGAAGAAATCACAACTCGATTCGTGCTCTGAAAATATGTTTTTTACTTAAAGAACTCAATTGTCCCAATTTACAGTGCCAAAGTTTTCTTTCTTTCTATGGACGGTTGTAGGGAGGGAAGAGCGCTATGGAACCCCCCTTGCGTTTTATCTCGGTAAATACAATTTTTCAAAAAGATAAAAGTTATCCAAATCCCCGGGCTTCGCTTATCTTTCATCGGACATGTCTCCCTTCGAGCTTTTCCTTTTTCGCGAAAACAACGGTGAACGAATGTGTTCGGCGCGGATAGTGCATGTAAATACGGGCTAATATAATATAAAATAAATTGCCCGTACGTTTTCCTATTGTTTTATTATACGATTCTGTATAATGAAAACGTACGGTTTGTGTTTTTTCCAAAAAAAAAAATGAAACATTCGTCGTGTAATGTTTTTGAATTTCGGAGGGAAATTTTCGGCGTCTTTCCGTTCCGAGAATTCGATGTATCGTGTACTAAATATTTTTCATTTCATGTAAAATATAACAATATTTATTTTATACATTATCAATAACAATTTATAAACATCATATTTTCAGTAAACAATTTAAGAAAAAAAATCTTATCCTTAACGAAGAGTCCTCGATCTGTAGACACATATTGAATATTGTATGTAGAAACTCTACAATATCGGTAAACGATGCAAGTAAAGCATTATCAAACATCGATTTAATCAAGTTTGCTTCATACTCTTATACGTATTTACGTACTTGTGTAGTAAACTATCGATGTGAGTATGTACTTTATTATAATACGTGTTCAGACGCACGAACGTTCTCTATTAATTTACCTTTTATCATTTTTTTCATATTGCAGAATTCCAAAACTTGTCAATGTGTGAACCTTTTACAACAATTTTCATAATATTTCTGAGTTAAGTTCTGATTAAGTTTATGTATTATAATTGCTGTATTAATTAAAATGTTTATGATTATCTTTTTTGCTGTATTACTTTTGTTTATTTTGTTACTTAAAGACCAATCATTCAATCGTTGGCAGACACCTAATATATTCGATAAAATCAATATCAATAAAAAAAAATACTTATTTCAATATTGAATTGATATTCTGCTATCAAATGATTGAAAGACTTTTCTTCAACTTTGTACATTTCCAACAAATGCATCTATCGAGGCATAAAAGATACTAACCGACTGTCATCTCACTATAAATGTCTCATTTTAGTAAAACTGCAAACAAACCCTATACTACAGCATCCATTTCATATTTAGTACCAATATTCAGAAGTTGAGACCATTTTTTACCTATTTACAACCCGTTAGATAACTCTTCAACTTTATACACTCATATACTTCCAACGAAAGCATCGATGAATATTTTTTAAATTCACCTACTAAACGATTTTATCTCACTATCATTTCAGCAAAACTGTAACCAACTCCATGCTACAGCATCCATTTCACATTTAGTACTAAAATCCAGATGTCGAGACCATTTTTTACCTATTTACGACTCGTTCAGTAACTCCCTTTGCTCCGGCTCTTTTTACAGGTTGCTCCACGATTTCTGAAATGCTCCGGGTTTGCTTCGTTATACTGCGGTCGCTGTTTAACATTTAAATAAGAAAGTGGAAACCCGGCGAAAGCGTTTACTTTCTTTGTGCAAACAGCCAACGGGTTCGCCTCTTTACTAGGTGGATGTTGAAAATAGGAGAGGGGTCGATAGTCAGGGGCTGGAAATGTGTTTTTTGATAATGTTCATTGATAAATAATATAGTTTCTTAACTCTGAAAATTTTGATTGAAATCGGATGAATAGTTCATGAGAATATGAGGTGCTGTTTAATGTGAGGTCTACCTTGTTTTCGAAATCTATTTCACTGTGGCACAAAACTTACCTGTTCCTAGAAATGTACTATAACTTTTTTTTCAACTTTACATTGATATTTTTATCTGTTTTCTTTTGATAATAAAACTTATATAAATCAAAAATACATATAACATTACATAAATCAATTTAAATTGTCGAATTCTTCGAAGATTTTAAAATTATCTTCTAAGAATTTTGATTATCTTATAATCTGATTATATGACTTTTTTCACAGTTCCAGTACAATTTACTGACAAATAATTTATATTTTTCTTGCCAAAATTAAAATTTTAATAACTAGACGAAACTGGGGACACTCAGCACTGATAGTCTTTGACTTCTAACGATTTTAAGCAGCAATGTCATTTTTCAGATTTCAAATATAATCGAATAACAAAAGATTTATTTTTTAATGTTTTGATGCAAGTCTCTCCAGTTTATCTTACATATTGAACAAATGAATTAAAAAATGCAATGAAATGAATATTTTCAATTATTCTTATATCACAGAAAACCAATTACAGATTCGTTTAAAAAACTCACTTAATCACTTGAAAATCTTGAAATTTTCACTATAAACGTATGTAAAATTTCACGATACAATTCGAAAACTTAGAATGTGCTCTCGTGGCATCCTTGGCACAACTTCCGAGAGTTTTGCGATATTTTCTTTCGCCGAAGATGAAAATTAATGCCACAGCACGGCTCGGGTCTCATATTTTTTAATACGCTTCTTTATGAGTGAATCGTGCCATTCTCGAGGTGATAATTATAATCGAACGCCTTCTCGTTCTCGAAGGGAAAAGAACGAAAAGCGTAAAGGAAATTAAAAAAAATCGGCTATCAGATCCGTTCTCAATTAGCCGAGGGAAGATCTAATTGAAGCTTTGTGCGCCCTCTGAAAATTGGATCAAATTAAAAATTTAAAACTTTTCGCCATAAATTTGTTTAATATATTCGATTTCTAATTAAAATTCGTCTCTTTTGTGTTTTCGATCGATTCTGATTAATCTGAGTCAATTTAAATAAGAAATTCAACTTAATGATTTAGACACATTTATTCGTCAAATAAATACCTATACAGCTACAAAACATTGAATAATTTAAAAAAGTGACACATGGAAAAATAGCACTTAATCACTTAATTCGTCCATTCATTGCACTGAACCTCGACTCATAAAACTCGACACAATCCCGGATACAGTTCATCTAAATGCATACACGTCACACTTTTGAAATCTTGAAAAGCAGCCATAGAAACCATCTCATCATAAACACCGTTAAATTCAATAGTGGGAACGAAATTTATAATTTTATCAGAAGTCTTAGAATGAGCGTACCTCTGAAGCCCTCTTCCTAAATCGCTCTCGAAGCACTGATTAGCAACAATGGGAGATATTCCCATTTCGTATGCGCATTGATAATTTCCATTAGTCGAAGCCATAGTTGCATATTCGCATCTCATATAATGCACTTGTCTCTCTTGATCGTCTCCAAGTAGATGCAACACGCAAGATTGCAACTTATTACCATCGCAGTCTCTTTCGCCGAATTGACACTGCACTTTGCCATTTTGATCAACTTTAGCTTTTCCCCAAGGAATAAATTCTAAGTCTATATAATCCTTCAATTCTTCATGCAAAGGATACAACTGCTTCGTGATGAAATCTTGAGAATCTTTACACATGCTCGATAAGTATACACCTATCTTCAACTTCCCTCCTCTTGAAATTAAGCCGATTCCGATGGTTGAATCTGAGTAGATTATTATCGAAATTAACACAAATATTATAGACTTCATGACGATGACTATTCAGCTCGATGGACAGTCAACTAATGATGTTAAACTGGGTTGTCTGCAACGAATGTTATGCAAACGGTCCTGTTGTGCGAAGGTCTCTCGAGCGACTGGCGAAAGTCGTTCACATAAAGTGTGGTGTTTTATAAATGATTCAATTTCGATTTAATTTTTTTTTTGTCAAGTTCGACAGTTCAATGTCGACCGGTTGCGAAATCTTCTTGATTTTTTCGGGTCAGATGTGTCGAAATGTGTTTTTGTTTTGGACGGTTTTTGTGTCATACGTGATTATGTTGAGTAAGAAAAATTGGTATTTTATTATCATTCAGGAAATTAATTTTTAGTTCTGTTTTGATTTAAATTGAGTTTATAAATTTAGAATCAGCAGTTTGATTTCCTTCGATGAGTCAATTTTTATGAAATTTAATTTCCTATTAATATGGAGAAGTGAAATAACAAACATTTTTCGTGTAAATATTTATGAAAAGTGTCCACAAATAACTGTTTAAGAAAATTTATATTTTTTTGCTAGATTGTACCTTATTTTCTTATTATTCATCAAATTTCAATATTATGTATTCAGTATAATTTTATTACTAATAAGTAAAACGTACTTATCAGTACCAAGTGTCAACGATCTGACGCAATTTTTATATACTTGTTTTTATATTTGAATTATATTGAATACTTATTCATTTATTGAATGAATAGCTTAATGTATTATTATGACAAAGTTAATATAACCATTAACGAACTGTCAAAAAATCACGTCAATAACACGTGCAAATAAAAGCCATAGACGGGCATACATATGTTCTGTTTATATGTACATACGTATCTATCTTTCGCTTGCGTGCACCATTGACTTAATTTTTTAACAGTTCATTAATGAAAATATGAGTATATTTAATCACAATTTGAAGTCATTACATGATGAATAAGAAAAAATCAAGTTTTGAATAACAGATTCGAATCTGACATACGATTTCGCGCAAATCGCATTTAGCAAACGGCCACATGCATCAAATATAATTATTGTATTACGTAAAGTTCAACAGACACAATTTACCGCTTCACTGGCAGAACAGATGTCAAAACTTGCAAACCTCACTACGTAGTTAGTTGCCAGTGGCGTAACCTAACTTCTGACATATGGGATGTTGTTGATTACGAACCTTTATACAACTTAATCTGGACTAGATTCTTGAAAACAACTTAAAACACACTCTTTCGAATCAAAACGAATATTTGAGATGTGTGAAACTACATATTGACTTTATTTGTTGTTTATGAATTTAATTTTGTTTTTTATGGTAGTTTTGATTGATCTGTCGAGTTGTTTATGTTCAAATTTGAATATGTGCAGGTATTTGAAATTTAATAGAATTGCACATTTTATGCATTGGATATTGAGCAAAATAATCTTTTCATTTGTAACTACTAATATACATTAATGAATTATCATGCCTTGTAAATAAAATGATATATCTACAAATGAATATCTACTTTAGATTCTTATGAAGGTAATACAAACTTTGTATTCTGATTTTTTGAGATATCTCGAGAAATCTTGAGCATTTCTTAAAAATTCTCAAGAAATCTTGTCTTTCTTAGTAATTCTCGAAAAATCTGAATCACTGACAATGAGAGGAATTTAGTTTTTCTTCATGCTCGTAATATTATGAAAAATCACAATTTTCAGCGTGTTTACAAAATGATATATGAAAAATCTGACTATATTTTACTTACTTGCATTTATACTCGGATTTTAAATGCTGAGCTCTAAATATCTACAACTAAATGATTATAATATATCAAACAAACTAACTTTTTGATACTTTCACAATCAGATAATAACATAACGAGGGAAGCCCACCATCATATGTATATGAAACACAGCATTATTAACCTTCATAGACTCATCGACATAGACATGTAAATCTTCTATTGCTCAGCAGCATCATAGCAAATCAGCAGCAGCAAAAGATAAATAATTTCCATTCACACTAAGAAAAATATTAAAAACCCAATTTTCACACATCCCATGCTGAAAATTAACACATTCACACATCCGACAAAGCATATCTGACAAGCTCGCACATCTGAAACCCTAGAACATACAAATCGGATTAGTGTAGACCCGATCCTGTAAATTCGGACCCCGCAATTTGCTTAGGACATCTCACTTATGAAACGTCCGACGCATCGAATCCTAACTCTCCGGCAAACTTTAGACGTGTTATACGAGGTGTGTGTGTGTGTTTGTATATATGTGTGTCCGGAGTAACGCGTTCGAATTTGCCGATGGGTATAAGTGCTAGTGTGCGTGGACGTGAAGGGGTTAAAATTTGCGACATCAGCTGATTTTGCGCTTCACTTGGTATGTTTGATGATTTTTGATTTTGCTGTTTCAGAATAGTTTTATTTTTATTGAATTTGTGTTATTTTTTTTATATAATTGCATGAAAAAATATATAAATGCAAGATTTTTGGAATGAAATCAGCTGTTGTTTAATGGTTTAAATATTATTTAGATACTAGCGATCAACCCGTTGAATATGTCAATGCAGTTTTGAAGCGTTACACCGGACAGACACACACATACATATGTATATGGTTTAGCTGCAAATTCACTAATATGGTCGTAATTAACTGTTAAAATTCTCTTTTACCTATAAACCGTCGAACACATAGATCTTATGGTCAGTGATTTGTTTTTTTAGTGTTTCCAATTTAGTGATAAGTAATTTTATAAATAAGCTTTGTTATATTATACACAAAGATTGAATTTTTAATGATTTTAATTGGAAATTAAATTCATAACGTCTGCCAAATCAATTCATTTAATAATTAATGTATTTTGTATCGTTTGATTTGTACATATTTGTTTTACGCTTGCGGCATGAATTTGAATTTATTTAACGAATTCAACTCGTTTTTGGTGAAATATTTTAAATTTCATTTACAAACGTGCATCTGATAATTAAATACAATAATTCAAAAGTACCGCGCATAACATATGCAAATTGGATTTTTTATGCGGTCCGTAGTGATGTGCTCTACGAATACAAAATCGCTTTTATACACTTTTGCATTTAACTAAAGCTGATTTTTCATAATGGAAATGTAAATTTAGAACCACGTACTACATTAAATATCAATACAAAAATATAAAGAGTTTGATCATATGCACTCACGTCGTGAGAAAATATTAAGTTATGAACACTCACATAGTGTGCAAATAATAGATTATGCACACTCAGTTTAAGAAAGAAGTGAGTGCAAATATTAGATAATTTGAATTCGGCTTGTACTTTGTGAATTGGTTTAAACCATGTTTTGAATGTCCACATGACACATAAGTTTGAATCCGCAGGCTTTTCCCCAGATTTTCCTCGCTTTACCTCATTTTTCCTCGCTTTTTTTACTTTTTCTCACTTTGAATGAGTGTTGTGACATAAGTTTGAGTTTATTTTTGTAACAAAAAAAATAAAAACCATCAAAAACAAACGATCTGCGTCGTTTTCTAAACCTTCACTCATCCGACCTGCGTAATTAGACGATCGTAGCCGCGAGGCTCGCGCGCTTTTCCGCGGATTTCCCTCACTTTTCCTCGCTTTTCCTCACTTTTCCCGAGTTTTCCTTCGTCTCGATCCCCACCAGAGAGACAAGCGGGGCCCAAACGATGTTTCATGCCTCAATTAGTCGAGCAAACGTGTGTCGTCGGATGTGTTTTTCGCGGGGAGGGCCCTGTTTGCGCGAGGGCTCGTAATTAACATCTGCAGTGCCGTATTAGGGACGTATTTTGTGCAAATATGTGCCCAACGTATTAGGGGATGTTTCGCGTGTGAGGTTTCGTCGCCCGGGAAATTCGACTCGGGAAATTTTCGGGATTATTATGTGCGCTCTCTGTTAAGACGCCCGTGATTTATGCGAGGCGGTTATTAAATGGAAAAACGGTGCAGGGGTGTGAATGTGTTGATTTTTAGCTTTTAAGTGGGGTTTTCTGAAATCTTCTGCTACGACGAACTTTTTGAATCGAGAAATTTTCGTGGAAATCTTCGCGAATTGAGAAATTTTCACGGAAGCCTTCACTAGCCCAGAAATTTTCGCGGAACTCATCGCGAATCCATTTCGTAAGAACCTATATACATATTTTTTATTTCAAAAATACTTGCACTGATTTGAAATGCTTTAATATACAAAAATATTTGTTAGATCATATTTTTTTTTTATTTTAAATTAATATTTTTATACTTATGAAGCAGACTGATGCACGGCACTTGTCGATTTAGGTTAGGTTTTTCTTCATCTTAGGTTGATCTGGAAATAGATGAGTTATGTTTAAGATTAATTTAGGTCACATTTAGTGATAAATCAATATTCTTCTTTACAAATATCTTCTTTTTTTTCGAAAATTTAATGACTTTATTTAGTTCCAGATAATTCTAACTTAAGTAGAATGAACTACTTTGAAACAGTTTCCATGGTGCAAATTGACTGCATTGCAAACGAATTGCAATGTACATGAATATTTTTTTATTAATTAATATTTGTTTGTTATTTTATATATTTTGAGATGAACGAGTGCCACCTTGATGATAATAAAGTGTCCACTTTTTTTCCTCGAAGATGAAACACTCGACAGTTTTTCTCAGACCGATCGATGAGCTTTCTAGGGCATCGACTTCTGCTATCGACATTTTCGATGGTTTCTTGAATGTTTCGTGTTTAACAACCTGTGAAGAATCCCATCCAACGAAATTACCCAAACTAAATTATACCATGAAACAAATTGTTAAAAAGAGCTTCGAAAAACACTTTTACTCTCAATCAACTCGTGAAACATGCATATGAAAACACTTAATGCATCCGACGAACAAACAAGCCTCGTGATAAAAAAACGTTTCAAACTGTCGAATTTTTCTCTTTTCGGCGAATTTTCTTTTTTCGACGAATTTTCGCGACGTATGGTAATTGTCAGAGGGTGAATTTTCCGCCACATGTACACACCATAAGCATTTCGCCATAGATAACATACCATGGTATTACATATACCGGTTGGTGGTCTGCATGTTCCCATCTGAAAATCTACATTTCCACGTTTTGCACATAAATATTCATCGTCTGCGAGCTGGCAGCTCGAATTCGCAGACGAAACTTGCCCCGTTCGAAATCCGAGGAAAATTCGAGGGAATTTTCCTTTTTTAGCAATGGAAAAGTCAGCCAATTAGTTCTAAGTGTGGATGATTTTTTTTTTCATCTAGTTTGATGTTATTATTTGTACATAATGTCATAACTACTCCAACAAAAATCTTAAACGAAGAGTCAAGAAAAACGATGAAATGTGTTTTTTAAAATACTATGATTCATTATTTATTTTTTCTAAAATAATAAACATGAATTTCGTTTAAAATAAGCTATGGACTTGTTTTGTTAATATTAGAGCACAGAATAAATTAAAAATGCCTTTTAAATAATCAATTTATTATTCAGTAGCCAAAAAAAATATCATTTATTAGTGCTTTAACATTTAGATCTATTTATTTTTTCAAAAAGTAGAATTAATAGCCTTATGCATGAACGTTCATTTAAGTCCAATTTTTCAATCATCAATCAATTAAAGACTCAACATCTAACTGACTTTTAAATTGGAACTAAATCATTTTATTTAAAAATTGTAATATTGTAATTTAATATGTAATTGTAATATGATTGAAATAACCACCCTCAATTTTCGTTTGATTTAAATCTATTCCGAACAATTGTTTCTACAATAATATAAGTCTCATACATATTCAAGCCTTTAATTAAAAAGCGACTGGCAAAATAATTAGTAAAAACGATACTTAGATCCTGTTTGAGACGAATATTAAAATATGATGAGCTCTCGTATGAATAATTCGTCTGAATAATTTTCGCGCACAAACGAAAGAACTTGCATATTAAGCGACTTTCTCTCTTTAATATATACGAAAACTTCCAAAAGTGTCTCGCAACTTCGACGGAGTAATAATTTTTGAAATATTATACATATATTTATAATTTATACACGTGGAGCAATTTCGATCGAAGCCTGAAAATATCTGCTTTTAAACATTAACCGAATCGTGTCCCGCAGGAAACATATCGCGAATTGCGAATCCATTTCGTTTCATAAGAAATTTCACGCTTCCATATTGAATTATTCATTCGGGTCAATAATGTAAGCGTTCCAGATATGAAACCGAATGAATTTATTTCGAAAATTAATTGATTTCATTTTTTAAAATAATTAAGAAAAGAATCAAATAATATTATTAATCGTAAGTACCAAATAACTTTATTGTTTAGCAAAACTTGGCTTCAAATAACCAGCAGACTCGATCCAAACTGTAATTATTGAGCAAGATGTATTTAAAGTGAAAATAATGAAGAAAAACAAAATTTTGACAAGTTTAATTCGGACAATACCTTTCTTCTATTACTACTTAGACTTTAAGTACCACTAATTCGATTTTAAGTAAAAAAAAATGCCAGCAATCACTTTAAAAATATTGTCAAATTTAGTTCGCAATTTGAATTACTATCGTTAGGTTAGGTTAGGTAAGGTTCATTATTATTATTATTCATCTAATAGATGAGAATATGAGCCAAAGTAAAAACATCTCTCCAAACAACTACATATCAGATTCACATTGTATTCCAAGAACATTCAATGAACATTTTACAAGATGTATATCAAATATACCTACTTAAAACAAGAAAAAAATTTGAAACTAAATAGCTTTAAAACACATTCACTGCAGATTTCTGATAAAACTACCGAAAGTACAACACAAAAAAAAAAAAAAAATAAACCTAATCTCTAAACATCGAACCGCCCACAAATTAGACTCTGGCTACAAGTTGAGAGCCAGTGGAGCATTTCAGTTTTAGGCTTGTGTACAACCCCGTCGATTATTCGGAATCCCATAGGTGCAACACACACACCATGGTTATTTGTCGCAGGACACGTGTACCGGGCAGTTATGGGCTACCGCACGACCGACCCATAATAAAACGCCATGTCTAATAGTCCTGAGAGGACACGTTCGAATTTTAATGCCAGAAGAGCACCGAAGGGCGTGTGGATAGTTTTTTTTTCAGTATTCGATAATTTCAGATAGTTTTAATGTGGAAACCACGCCACGTCTCAGACGTCATAAAAGAAAAAGATGGAGTAATTCATTCGATTGTTCGTACGAGTGCGAGCAACACGTTTGAGGCGTTCTAAAACATTCTGAAACACGGTGTCCTACATGTGTATGTCTCGATCGAATTTTATGTATTAGAAACTGCGTGAGACACGCGTCTGAGACGTCATAAAAGAAGAAGAAGAAGCAACTCATTCGATTATTTGTTTGCGAGTGCGAGCCATGCATCTGAGACGTTCTGAGACATTCTGAAACGTTCTCAGACGTTTGATTTAACGTATGCTTCCACCTTTATTGGTTTTAAGTGATAATTCGATTTGTAGTTCATCTAGCACTGTGTTTGATGCCTATCTGGTTTTCTATATATAATAGCTATGTAACTGTATTTTACAGTTAAAGTATTAAGGGCAGATTTTTTCACTTGTTTATCAGTCAAGTTATTTACATTTACGATAATCGATTTGAATTTAACGTGATAAATGTGTACCTATTATTCAAGTGAAATTGAGTTAAATCATCAGGAAGGATGTTAGGATATCGTCTTTAATATACAAACGTGACATGTCATGATTTATCATGACTTAAATGATATAATGGCCTAGAGTAGACGAGACTTGAATTAACGCCAGTTCACGTAAACGAATTCAACTTGTAAATTGGATTACTTATGAAAATCGGCGAAAGTTTTCCGAGAACTTCGTGAAAAAATCACGCATTTAATATATCTAAAAACATGAATATACAATATTTTATTTTATATTGGTTTCTGTAGTATAAAAGTCCTTATTGAATGATATATTTTTTTAATATATGAAAAAACAAAACAGGGGTGTACATAGCTTTGAGGTGATATAAAGGTTGACGTCACATGTACAGAGTGGGGCGCAGTAAACGATTTTTCGATCCGGTCGCATACAGAACGATTTGCATAGGAAATTGAACCGAGTATGCAGATTTCGTATTTATATTCGAATGCAGAAAATGGAAATGCACTCGAGTGCCCAAATTTGATGTATGCCAAAAACATCGGATTTTCTGTTTGAAATTTGGCGAAAATTGAACTGCAACCGCTGGACGTCACCGTTGAAGTTGTGCAAGTGACGTTGAAAAAATGTTATCTTTTTCGGAAACATTTTTTCATTAAAAAATCTTATTTTTTAATAAAACTTACTGTATTGAAAGAAAAAAAATCACCTAATTCATATTTTATTGTACAATCATATTTCACTTAACAATCATATATGAAGTAAAATAAATATAACATGATATATCTATAAAATATACTAATTAATTCGGTGAAGAGATTTTTTCAAATAAATATCTATTGAAGTACATTTCAGTGATTATATTTTCAATCTTACTCCGAACCATTGATGATTGTACATTCAGTGTCTATCTGTACTTTTTTCACAGTTTCCACACTTAATGATCTATCAAATGTTTTTTCTTCAATATTTTCTTCTTTAGTACTAGGTTCTAGTTCATTTTTATTGCAGTTGCAACTTTCATCATGTATCTGCAGTTCCACAACATCGATTCGTTGACAATCTAGAGATTGTTTCTTCGTCTGTATTTCATCAATTTTAGCCGGAAACTGACAACAGAATTCAAAATCCAGTCCCATCTTTTCACCATCTTCTAATGTTTGTGGTAGATGTTGATGTAATGTTTCTGGTAGTAATAAACTTGCCACTCCTCCTGCTACTAAAAGAAATCCCATTATAATTAAAGGAAGAACCATCATATTGGCTCCCTGAAAAATAAAGCAAACTTACATTTCAAAAAATATGAATATATTCCAATCAATATTTGATAATTTACCAAGTAATTAACTAATGGTATGAATATTGGTCCCAACATTCCAACTACAGAACTAATGCTCATTCCTAATCCACGTACTACAGTTGGATATAATTCTGAAGCCATTAAAGGTAATACTACAAAAGATGAGGATATTCCCATTTTACCCACACAATATAGTGCCAACATTACACCTGTATCTGAATTAAAAAATATATATAAGAAACAACTCACAATAACCAAATTAATGAAATCAATAACATTTTTACCATTTTGAACTAAAAATGTAGCAAGACATGCTGTCCCTCCAACTACCATACTTAAACATAAAGTCCATCTTCTTCCTAACCTTTCCATCGAAGGCCACAAGAATAAATATGTTGGAAGTTCAACAGCGCCGGCGAGGAAAAAGTTTAAGAAATCATCTCCACCGAGCACCGGAGCATAATATGATAAGCCAACGTAAACACTTGTGTTTGTGAACCAAATGAAAGTTATAATAAGAGTTTTCTTGCGCAAATTAGGTGTACGAAATAAGTCTAGTATTCCATATCTTTGTTCATTCAAACTGCTTAAGTTTTTTTTTATATTTTCAGCTTCAAATTTTCTTTTCAGATGTATCATATAATTTGCTGGTAGAGTTTTTCCATTAATTCTATTTATTGATCAAGCAATATTATTATCATATGAATTTGCAATTGCTATAATATACAATATAACGCTTAAGTACATACCTTGCCATAGTTTTCAGAATGCTTTCTGCTTCATCGAATCGTCCTCGGGCCAACAACCAACGAGGACTCTCAGGCATCAACCACCAGTAAAAAAAGAAGCAAATGAAAGGTAACGTTGTAGCTAGAGCAAGTTGTCTCCAATCTCTGACTAAATATACAACACCGGCCAACATAACTAATCCCAGAGAATATGCGATATTTGAAACTATCGTACAAAGAGTTCTATATTTGGGTCCGACTAATTCAATTGCTAAAAATATACATTTAATCAAATCAATGCTCATCGTTTACTGAATTCAATAGAATTAAGTATTTATGTACCTAAAACATATGGTGTTGCTAAAATTGCAGGTACAGTGAATCCAACTCCAACTCTAAATATCACCCATGCAACAAAAGAATGAGAAAAAGCAGTTGCAACTCCAAAAATACATTCAATCAATAGATATATAAAAAATGATGGTCTTCTGCCGAGGCTATCTTGTAAATATCCAAATATATAATTTCCTATTATACCGCCAATACCGAAAAGTACTAGACCTAAAGTGGCATAAAAGTCTTTATTACATACTAAGTCCCACTAAAAAATATTAAGAAATTAATATAATCAGTTATACAACATTTATATTGAAAAAAACAGAAATATACTTCAACGACAACAGTATTTTGATAAACTGATTTATCATAGATCCAACCGTTTTTACATTTAATTTTCATTTTATTTTCAGTTTGATTCATCGTGGACTTTTCGGCAAAGTTGAAATCTTCACTGAGATCTGTATAGTTCAAATCAAACATTTCACATTTTGAAAATTGATATTCTCCATCTCTATGCTCTATTGGGATACTAAAACAATATCAACTTTTAATTTTTTTCACATTTCACAGATAAGAATGTGTACCTAGGTAGGTAGGTAGGTATATAATGTTTAAATATAAATTTTCTGTTTCTAATTCAATTGTTACTTTAAGTGCAGTATTTTTCAGTACAAATTTAATGTCTTCTATTTCAACACAAATGATTTCTACTTCAAATTACAACCTTTGAAAATTGAATCAAACTATTAACAGTTCAGACAGATGTTAGAAAACTACATGTGTGGAATGCTTTAATTTCATTTTGAAAATATTGATCTTCAAATTAAAGGGCTGTATTTACCTCAGTTTTTTAGTTAAACCACTATCAAATTTTTGAAACTCTGGAACTTTACACCAATGATCCGGCTGAGCCGCCATGAACAATTGTGAATAAGCATGAAAACTACACGGTAAAACTGCCGGTAATAAAACCAAATAAATAACTAACTGCTGATAACTTCCAAATTCTCCAACATCTGAGAGTATCATATCGAAATCCATTATGGAAAATATATTGTTTACAACAATGTTCAACAAAGGACATTAGGTATGCGACTGAGTTGAAGAGAACAGTGGCTAAAAGACGAAACCAATCATCTATAATAAAGCCGTTGTAATTCTATTAGAGTTCCGCTTATTAATTGGCCAGTTACAAAACGATAAATTGAAATTGAAGGATATTCGACATAGGCGAACTGTAATCAGGAAGTGAAATTATCAACTCAAAACTTTCAAAGATTTCAATTATGAACCAACTGATTGTGAGAGTTGAAATAATGTTTTAAATCATTTATCATTTAGAATATGATTTTTATATATATATTTATATAATTATGGATTTGAACAATTAATTTCTAGCTCAAATATTGCTAAATAAGTATAGAATTAATCAAAAATGCATCCACATAAATGTTTCAGTTTGCAATATTAATTGTGAAGAGATTAACTTTGTGATATGAGGTAAAATCAACAGATGTCGGTATATAAAGAATTTTATATCTTGATTTCCATGAGTGAATGGTCTTCTTCGTCTTCATCATGAGTGAAATCGTTCAGATCTTCTATTTCGATTTTTATTACGACCAACTTCACGATTAGTGGACTATCAAATGATAAGCTCAGAAATACAAGATGACAGTTTGATTTGGTCGCAAGCAACGTGAGTTCGATCATAGTTGACCCTCATTTTCAATTATGATCTGAAAATATGTGTTTTTAAGTAAACATGGGAAATTTGATCTATCTAGGAGCTAATATCCATCTATTTATGTGTTCCTTAACTCTCGTACATATTATTGGAAAAATATTTTTAATTTTCAAAATTTTTCAAGCTGACACTGGCGAAAATTTTGTGCATCACGGCGTTCATTGACAGTTTCGACCACCGCTCCGTTTATAGGTTACATTATGGAACTTTTCAGAAAAGTTTCACGATTAAACGGTATATATTCACTTTTACTCTGGAATATTTGGATTCAAAGCTATTTTAAACTTTTTCGAACTCGAATTATTTGACTTTTTTTTAATATTTAGCTATTTCTACTTATTTTATAAAACGTAACCCCACAATTGTCAAATTTATAACATTTGTTACTGTGAAATCATACTTCACCCGAGAAGTAGATTATCAGCATATTATTTGACTTAAATTAATTTATGAATTTATAAACTAGCTTAATTTATCAATTATCATGCCAAGATTTACTCTGCAATTATGAATTACTTAAATGTAACGATTTCTGATTAGACAGTTAAAAATCATGAAATATGCATTTTTCCAAAGGTCTAAGCTGCATTTCACTGAAAAAAGTTCAAATTCAATGAAAAGATTATTTAACCTAATCCTATTTTTACTTATTTGCATACTAATTTATCTTATAAATCATCGTATTTGTGTAATTTTACTATTAATGCTTACGTATATCTTTCCCATTGTAGTTACATTATGTCGACAAATTCAAACTACTCGTGTTTGTGCATCTGTGCGTTGGAGAAAAAGACACGGATTACCAATTAACAAAACTTCATCTGGTCCTCTCACAGACTTACCGGATTATTCATTCCTAGATGGACGTGTAGTTCCTTTAGGGGTATCGTTTTATTTTGTACAGTTACGATTAACTCAAATGAATTGTCAATTTTATTATTTTTTTGTGTTTCAGTCACATCAGAAATCCCGACATTTGGCTCAAGTGGGTCTCGCCGAAAAAATGGTCCAATACATTGGTGAGCTCGATTTTGCTAAAAACAGGCGTAAAAATATGATTGCAGAAAAGAATAATAAGTATAAATCACTTATGGAAGGAAAATTAAAAAGCAAAGGATTGAGTGCTTTTGAAAAAAAGAATTAGATATTGTAAATAATTGTTTTTTTTTTGTAATTAGTTATAACTACTGAAACTTAGTTAATGATATAAATAATAAAATCTCAATTGTTTCTTGTATTCTTTTTATTTATCTCCAATTAAACGATATAAGTACACAGTTTATATGTTTCAGCTTGCGTTTGTATTTTAAACAAATAGCAGAAGATCTGAATTAATTCTAAACTGTAACAAAGTGAATATGCTATACAGATTATTGTCAATCCACCTGATAATACATCGTAGAATAAAAAATTTATATACACAATTCACAAATAAGAATCACTTACGCAATAGTATACATTTTAACTTATCCTATAGGTTTGACTTAATTCACTCAAAATACAAATAATACTTAAACTATGTGTATATGCGAAAAATAAATGGGACAGGAACATCTGTATTAAAATTGTGCCAAAATTCTGAAAAAGTGGGGCTAGATTTGATTGTGACGATTGTTGGACCCATGAGTGCTGAGGATTTGATATTTTGATTCTTCAAATTGCATTATTCTGTGAAATGTACAATGCTTGAATAATGATCTTTGCTTGTGTGTATATGAATCTTCACATTTAATGGTTAACAGAAAAATCTTTGGTCATATTTTATATACATTTTTACATAATTTTACAATGTGTAGATATTTTCGGTAAATACACAACATATATCAGTCAATACGACATATACATATAATTTTGTAAATTTGGCATATACGATTTGTTTAACGATTTTCGAAATCGGTATTTGAAAAACTACGTGACAAAAATACATGAATTATCGATAAAGGCACATTTCTTAACGTTTTGGCAAAGTAAAGGGTTGAAACACTTTCATGATTATGTTTGTAGATGTATTTGTGATTTCAAGAAAGAGAATCGTTCAATGAAATACTTGAATGGCAACAAAATACATTTGGACCCATGTGATTGAATAATGTATTATTTTGATGCTATAAAGTAGGAGAGAATACATTATTAGTTTTAACTTTCAATATTGATTTTAATTAATCTAAAACTGCAAAACTTACAAGTAGTGGTTGAGTTTTGATATTTTATTCATTCAGGATGATTATTTTGATATTTTCTTATTTTTTAATTATGTGAAATAATTTCTACTTCAAAAAATCTTAAATAATAATAAACAATGAATATGTAAGAACAATTGGCAAATATATTATTTTCATAATTTCTTAAAATTAATAAAGGTATTCATAATACGAGAAAACACTTAACAGCTATATTGTGATATATTTTCAATATGTAACACAATGTATATTTAAAACAATAGGACTCTATTTTTTTTCAAATTTTTCAAATACGTGTAAAATTTACATTAATATGAGCTCATGAACATGTTTACATATATCAAAAATTACTTATCAAGTACATATATGGTCTTATCTACAAAACATGTAAATTTTCACAATTCTTAAATTTAGAATCTTCTTTGCCGAATATCCATGTCAGCATTTGACGTGCTTTCATACTTGCTCTCACAACACCTCTTGATTTATACCACTGAGCTGGAGAACCTTCTCTTGAACCCATCGCTGCTGCGTATTCCATCTTGAGTCTTATTTGGTTCAAAATTCCGACTAGCAATTCGTCTACGTTGTGATTGATACCAACTGATATTTCTATAAACTTTGCTCTATACGTGCACGCCAAACATTTTCCATCTGCAAAAGAAAAATATATATGTATGTGTATATTTTTAATGTAAATTATGTTTATGAACATAATCAAAATAAAAATTTGTATACCTTGAGTGGAGACTGTTCTACTTCTAGCCATATCTATTTTGTTGGCTACTAATAATGCAGGTCGTGTACGAAGAAGTTCTGCATCCGATAATCTAGCCAATTCTTGTTCTGCCTTTTGAAAGGACGCTTTATCTACTACTGAATATATGACTACGAAGGCGTCTGGAGGATCGTATCTGTCGATTTCATCCTGAAAATAAAATAAAACATATTATTAATAAATGTATTTCATCATAAGGCTTTATAAAAATAATTTTCCATTGTGATTATTCAAGTGTTGGTCAAAGATTATAAATGAAACTGTTTACTGATCATCCATTAGCGAGTTCAGTTTCCTGTTAACCCGCATAATAAAAATAGCACGATGCTTTGGTTTTTCACATGTTTCATTTACAATATCCAAATTTATATCATCGGATTCAATCAGATGTTCAAATAATCATTTTGAGTTCGATTTAGCACCTTGGATATCTATCTATGGATAGAAATTTGAAGGTATTTATATCAATATTCATATTTTGTAGGCATTAGTAACCCAGATTGAAAAAAAAAATGTTTGATATATTCATATGAAAGTGTGTTAAACAAATGTTTAGTGTAAATATGCTGTCAATATCCACGTTCTGTTTATAAAAATCAAAATGTTTCTCGTATTCGATACACAAATGTGCCCTATAAAAAACACACATGTGATTATTTTTCTAATAATACAATATATAAATAATTATATCTTCGGACGATTGCTTTATGTGTCGACCGAGATATTCGAATATACAACACACAGACATCTTGAGATATTATCATTAGAATCGAAATTAAAACACGAATGTTTACATCTTCTCGCGCTTATTCTGAAAAACACTCACAATTTATAAATACCCATCGATTTCTTCAGGAGTGTATTTCTGAAAACGCTCTTTTAACCGTCCAAAAATAAAAAGCACACAATTCACCATAGTATTTTTAGTGCAATTTGTAAATCAACAATCGAACTGTAAATATTTCACCTAAAATATATATAAAACATAAAACAGACTTCATACAACCGATTCAATTCGCATTAAGCCGATTTTTTTTTTCAGCTGGAAACACTATAGCTAATTCTAGTCTAACAGGCTCGTCTCTTCAGTGTGTTCACAGCTTTTTTAGAGTCGAAATTAGAACGTAAGGCTCTCAACGAACAATTTTCAAACGTTTTTCGAAATATAAACAATGACGCGGGAAAATCACGCGCGAAACCAAGAACTGCGTAAATCGTCGGAAAAATAAACCGTTTTTCCGGTGCGAGGTTTTTCACATGGCCGTAGATATTTTCGTATGATTTACGTATTATATTTTTTTATACAAAATATTTTATATCGTTCGGATTAATGATGAATTTATGATATTTTTTTCGAGTCCGCTTCGATATGGTTCGTGTCTTTGATATATACTATATTTTTTTGTGTTTTTGATCTGACATCTGTGTTTTTCAGTGAAATTTTTCTCTTTGTGCTATTTTCAGCGTTTTTGATTCTGTGTGAGATTGGGCTTTGTTATTTTTATCGTTTCTGTGACGTGGTTTGAGTCTTTCTTTTAAGTTTGGAAAGTTTCTTGAGTAGGAAAACTTTAATGTGTTTATAATATCTAATTCGAATATAATAATAACTCTAATTTTCTGATCGTTCATGTGAGGTTTGGATTGAAATCTTTTCTACATCGCTGTAACAAAAATTACATAAAATATATGCAGAAAAACACTGTATAATCCTACAACTTCAATCTAACCAACCGTGCATTGATATTTTCAATTGGCTTAATACTCCTTGAAATATCTATAAATACTATTAAAAACAAACTTGCACGTTTTGTTTACAGAAAAAGTGATCATTTCTACTTTTAAGTATTTTTTATAGAATTCATTAAAATTTGAAAAATTAAAAAGAGTAAATTGGATGATATACATATATTTTAGCCGTTTGTGAACATTGTTATTTCAGAGTGTATCAATAATTTAGTCAGAATCGACCTTTTTCATCTTATTTACTCAACTAAAAAAGAGGTAGACCCAATTTGCACGCGGAAAATTCTATACTCGAACGAAAAGGGGGTCACTTTTCTTTCATCACATTTTACAACTCATAAAGGTCAAAATATACATTTTCACAAAAAAATAAAATTGAATTAATATTTTTTTCATATTATATATCAAAATCAAACCACAAAATCATCTCACAACTTCACTCATGTATCGAAACGTATTCTGACAAAATACTGCACACTCACAACGATTGAATTCGAATAAAACACGACAAACATTCATATATATGAGCTCTTTATTGCAACAATGGTGTAAGTCCACACATTGAAAAAGTGAGCAAGTATATTTTTTGACTCACGTTGATGTAAACTTTATCATTATATTTTTTAAATTGATGGAATGATTACAGTTTGATATTATAATAATTGATTTCTAAAGCAATTAATAATGTCGAATGTTAAATTTATATGAATGAAATTAGATGTACTAGCAGTAGTACCTAAGATTATAATTTTTGAGGCGATCTATATCTACCCTCGCTCACAATTTCGAAAATTCGAAAATTATTAATATTAAAAAAAATTCACGTACCTAATATATTGAAAATAATTTGAATATCTTTTGTTTATAATAGTTAAGTACTGATTTAATTCATCATTGAAAAGAATTCTTAAACAGCTGATCCGTTTGCCGCGAAAATTTTCAACTTTAACTTTCGGGCTTTGTTTGTAATCATAATTTACATGAAAAATGTTGAAAAAAAAATCAAGTCTGAATGAGTTAAAATATTGTCCAGTTTTTAATGTGTAAGAACGAATTTCCGGTCAATTTACATATTTATAGACGCGAAAAAAAACCAAAATTAAAATGAACTCAAAAAGTAAAAATGAAATAAACTTCTGGAACAGCATTTAGTCCGTTGAGCTGCAAAACTAAATAATACATATTTATATTTCGGTTATTATAAACAAACCATACAATTTAGATGATCAATATAAATTCAAATTTAAATATAATTAAAAAAAAAATATTAAAAATATATCGGTTCCAAACGTGTTAATTGTTCGGTCATTGAAGGGTCAGAAACGAATTTCCGGTCGAACCGATCCGCGACGCGACAAAAAACAAAATGGCCGAAAACTATTTGTTTTCAAAAATTAATTATTATATTTGAAAATGTAAACAAAGCGGACGGCGTGACCTTGATTTTCGAAAATGCTACCTATCGATAATCAGCGTCAAGGGTCAGATTTGTATGAAGGCATTTATGTACAGATTTTTTTCCGAAATATCCAGAAGATACGAAAGGAGGTCTTATTGCATCGGCCGTAAGATCCAAATTAACATATTCTCTTATTTAGTTTCGAATTAAATGCTGTGCAAAAGGTGCAATCTGCTATGTTTTGTACCGTCTGAATTCGACGCTTGAAGATTTTCCATACAAAATCCCGGGCAGACGTACAAACGTACAAACGTACAAACAAACGTACAAATACGCTTAGTAAATTTATATTATAGATGCCTGTAATTTATTTATAAACTCCTTTAACAGTTGGTCTTTCGGCAATAAAACTTTCCAGATTTATTGTATGCAAGCCTAGGAAGGTTTCTGCATTACATTTGACGACTGAAAAGGTCAAAGGGAACAAGTGACTTTGTGGTGATTTTGAGAAAAGCGCGCTCAAACTTGAGCATGTACCTTCAGACGAGATCGAGTGATTTGATGATATATCTCGGCACACGTACCAAGTTCGTTTATAACCTTTTGCCACCAAATATATGAGCGTACATATAAGCGATTCTTGTACATAATTCAATTTCGACAAAAATGACACTTGTTTTCTTACTTTTCAGTCGTCATATATCATATCAACACTATACATAACAATCAGTTCACAATCAGCTTCAATTCCCAAAGAGTCTCGAGCAACGCCGGGTCGCAGAAGCCAATATTGAACATCATATGAGAACAAAAGTAAGTGGACTTACATCGCTGTTACAACAAAATCTACATACATGAAAAATATATTATAATATAGGTACATTCGCTGGTATACGTTTCGCTTATTTGCTCTGTCCCTCAGGTTTCATATTTCTGCATTGTGCCGCTCCATTGTCGAGGAGGCTCAAAAGGAATCCCTCCGAGATATTAACTCGTGTATACCCAGATGGAGGATGCGACATGGAAATAAAAGTAAGATGTGGATGAAAAAATTGGAGAGAGTTTATCTGCTGAAACAACTCTTAGAAATATGTATATGGATGTAGACACGAATCCTTGTGGGGCAAGAAATTTCAGTTATAGATTTCAAATTAGAAAAAAAAGGTGCTTGTGTTGGCACATGTTTATTTGATATTTGAGCTTGCCTAATTGAAACTAAAATGTAGCCTAACTTAACATAAAATAAATAACAACCAAATATTAAACGTAACTCGATCTGAAGTATCTAATCTGACATAAAATAAGGAAAACCTGACATTGTCTAAAATATACCACAACCTAACTTAACTTAACTGGACTTGTCAAGTGATGCCAATAGAAAATACTCAATTAACAAAAATATTAATTTCATATTGATTAGTGGAAGTTGTGATTGATTTTTATAAACAAAAATATATATACTCTACATATATTGAGATAGTTGCAATCAAAATTTAATGAAATTTGAAAAAAAAAATTCAATGATTTTCCTTTTTTGTTAAAAGGTTCATCCAAAAAACGAACACAAAACAATAAATATCGTGAAAAAATATAAATACAACTTAAACCACTCTCATAGTAGAAACACACTTATCAAAACTGACAAATCAAAGTCAGCGCTTATTATAATTAAATTTATTATTAAACTTTTCTTATTGATTGAGAATGATATTTCATTTTGTAATAATTCAAGCTAGAAAAACTTTTCATTAAAATTACGAGCTTTCAGGCATTTTCAGTGGATTTATCTTTCTCTATAGCAAATTACGAACACGCGTACGTCGTTATGTACTATTACACTTTCGCTGAAATTATCAACACGAAACTGCGATATGAGGCTGAAAATAATATAATATTTGCTTTGCATGTAAGAATTTTCACAACGAGTAATATTTTCAGCGCGTTTCAGCTCGAATAATATATGGACATTGCTCGACTTGTGATTTATTTTTTTTCTCAGCGATATCTTTATGAAAATCTTGAATCTCTAAAGAAAATCTAGCCTCAAAAATATACATAAGTAGAAGATAATTGATTAAATACAAAATTTGCATAATTTCATTTCCAAATAATTGTCTTAAAAATGCAATGCTTAAGCGCAGGTATTTATCAATAAAGGTAAAGTATTTAATGAGAAGGTATAGCTTTATATTTATATAGAAAAATAAATACCTCTTTGCGCCTCCGAGACGATTTTCAGCTGAAACCTAATTATCCTGATTTGCGTATAAATTACGTGTACGCTTAAGTATTTTGTTTTCTTCAACGATGCGTTTAATTCCATAATAAATCTTCAAAAGTGCTCTTTTACTGAAGAAATCATCCCGATTGTTTAATCAAATAAAACAAAATTGTTTATGATGAAGTAATTATTTGATATAATCGATCATTAACAAACAAGTTCATCGTTTTTATGGAGTTGGACAATATTTGCACTGAGCACTTCGTATTAAAGTCTTTCATATCGTATGATTCAGGTAAATATTATAATTGGAATGAAACATTTTATGAAACTATTTCAAACCGAACGGAAAGTTTAATATATTACGAAACAAGTAGGATAATAGAAAATTTGAGCAAAAATTACAATTTTACAACTTCGAGTAAAATAGAGGAATTAAAGGTGACTTGTTTCATTCCATTTAAAGTTGGTCTTTGTTTTTCAGTTCACTTTGGTCCCAAAAGTACTCAGAAGAGATGTCTCGAAAAATTTGAGTTATGTGTCCCCTCGTCTCATAGAATATTTATAAGCATTTTATATGGCTTAGTCGTTCTATAAGACATTCAGTGTTTTATATTATAATGACGATAATATTTTTATGGAATCTTTTTCATCATTGAGATTACTTTTATGTCTATTTTCGGGAGGATTACGATAAACTTCGCTTAATAATAAAAAAAAAATCGTTCAGTTTATTTTCGTCGTAATAAATTTTATAGATCATTACTTCCGAATTATTCGATAAGAGTGATAATATATTTACAAATATAAATTTTAGGTGTAGTACAATATTTATTTTCCACCTAAAATATCAAAATCAACCCACCGATAGGTGTCAAAACCCAAATCAAAACACATTCGAATCAATAATCGATATCAACACAACGCAAACGTTATTTCTAAAGCACAATAGCCGTAAACACCACATATTCAAATAGACATTTTGCTTTGCATCATGTAATGGGTGTGGCACAAATATTTGCATGGAAAATTTACAAAATTTTAAATATGTATATTCTTTTGAAAGATTTTTTTTAAATTAAATTAATATGGGTAAACTAATCGATAAGTTTCTTGCAAACTGCAAAAGTTCGAAACCAATTGAAAGAGCTTCGAGATTCGAATGTCACATGTTTTTCAACAGGTGGTTGCTGAAAATCTATATCGTTTTCAGTATGAAAATTCAATTCTTTAGTAAATTATACTATTGTACATTTTTCAACAGGTGGTTATAAAAAAGTAAAATATTCAATACAAAGTTTCAACTTTAAGCTCTCAAATTCAAATTAAATATGGAATAAAACCAATGGATTTGCGAGCATTTGAATTAACAAAATTTTCATAAAAATCACATATTGGATCAGAAAGCTAAAGCAAATTCTTTTTTAAGCTATTTTCTTATAGATTTATATTGTTTTCCAAGTAGATATAATAAGAATCATATATAAAATTCAATCGAATCATTTTGGAGACAGACATCTTTTCTAACCACTCTACTTCGAATTCGCACTATTCTCTGAATAAATTTAATAAAAACACACACGATTTTTATCAAATTATCTTGCAGCACGACACAGACACCTTTTCAAACCATTTTGATTCGAATTCGCACCATTCTCCAAGCATGTAAATATAATAAAAATCACATTTCGATTAAATTCTTACTATTTAGTGACACCTATGTGCACTAATTTACTCTTCGGAGTCTAGACCTAATGGAAGAATTGTCTTCACTATACAATGAATGATATTAATTAACGATAATTGTGTAGAAATTTCTATTACGAGGGAAGCCCACCATCCCGCCTTTTAACTGCACCCCCAACTCTATGTCAGCTTGTTACACCGGCCTAGTTGGGTACTAGCAAAACTAGGCGAAACTACGAGCGTCACATACTGAACTATACATTAAATCATTATAAAAGCTATCTCGAAGAACAGCTTTGCGGAATATGTACCAAGGAGATAGAAATTACCAGTATAAATAATTTCATATAAAATTTTCATCAAATCCAATCCACACCTGAACCAAAACACCTCAAAAAGACACCAACTCCAAAATCTATACAATAAACCGAAACCCACCCTATACATCCACTCCGAAGCCATCGAACAAGACGGTTTCCGACATCTGCATCATCAAGGAAACCTTCCGATCAGACCCACCATAACCATACATTTGCATACAGCAGACGAGACCCTCGATCGGAGCAAACACGATTCCGGTTAGCGGTACGAACAAAGCTCCCCTGAAGCCTTCTGGTATACGCGACAGCTACAATGGACTTCGTATATAATTCTAGGTGTGTTTTAGAATCGTATAGTGGGTCGATCGTTAATTGATCCTTGGAAATAATGCATATTCGAATCGATTCTGGGCGGAATTAGTTTGCGGGTTTGGCGGTCGGATTTGGGGAATTCGATTCGGGAGCTTGAAATTCTGGGATTTATTGATGTTTTTTTTAAGAAAACTTTGATTCCGGAGTTTTTGGGATTGATAGTTTTTTTTTTTTAATTAGACTTGGATATGTAAAATATAATATTATTACATTTAACTTCGAAGAATTTTCCGAACGGAGTCGCGGGGAGCAAATAGTGTCGAATTTCACTCGACAAAAATTCAAAAAAATAATACAATTGAGGTTAAGTATCACTACCATTGATTAATATCATTTCAATTTAAATAATTTCCAATTAAGATAAAATAATTTCTGTATCAAATCAAATGTTTTGAAATATAAATTGAACCGTTGTACACAAAACTTACGAATTTTTAAGATTTCTAAGAAATTTTATATGAAATAGGAAATATTTTCAAATGTATAATTGATTTAATATGAATCTTTTGAAAAATAAAAGTAGTAGAATTGTGGGATACATATACTTAAATTGTTAAAAAATTACACCTACTCAAATTATATTTTAAGCATATGGGACTTTTCAATGGGTACACTCGAACTATGACAATTAATTTCAGACATATTATATTAGAGAATCAAATAAATTACAAATTATGAATATTTCTTATAAAGTTTGATTTAATTTCAAAGATCAATAGAGTACTAATAAAAAAACCATATATTTTAAAAATTGAAAATACTTTCAATACTTAACTAGCCTCAAAATCCCGGGATTGGTTAGTTGTAATCCCTAAATCCCATAATTGTGATTTTAGTCCAGAATCAAATTCCTCAGAATATGTACCAATTCTACTCGATAAATTCGATGTCGTGTCGAGATTTACGTTTGATTCCGTGATTTTAAACAGAAACGTTCCACAAACGAAATACAATACGTGTTCACGTAAACGTACTACGTGTTTAATCGAGTGCAGGAGACAGACCGCGTATATTATTCCATTAGTGGAAACGTTATGACGTAAAACGAGGTTGTTGTACGGTTTTGAGACATTCTCTGGCTAATTTCTGAATGCAATGTGTGTGTTCTGAATTAGCAATTGGCTTAGGTAAATTTTGCAATTTAGAATAGCCGAGAGGTAAGATTATTGTTGTTGTTCGACGGTGACATCTATTATATTTGAGTGCTTACATTTGCATTGTATTTATGCTGTGGTCGTATTGAAATTTTGATTAGTTAGAATTGAGTTTGTGAATGGTTTGATTTCTATTTTCACATGCAATATGATATAATGAAATATTCTATCGAAATATAGCAGTGTGTTTTCATACGAAAAATGTCCACTAATGGTTCCACTATTGACAGTGAATATTAGTTTCGATTCAGATTAGAGCTTGATTAATTTCATAAAGCAAAAAGTCGAGGAAAATGATGAAACATGTATTCTTTGCATTATTTCATTTATCTCATACATTCGTTAATAATAAGCTACGAATACTATCAATTTACATTAGAGTACAGAATAATTAAAATGCCTCTGAAATAAATGATTTATTATTCGCTGGCCAAACAAATTTTACCATTTATCTTTATTATTCAGGAAAAATATTTCACACATGAAAAATTATGACAACACCAATTTAATTTAATATTTTTAAAGAGTGAAGTTAATCAATTATAGACAACGCTTATGAACATCTAACTATATAATAGCACTATTCTGTGTATGTGTGTCCATGTAACGCTCCAAAACTGCGCATTGATATATTCAACGAACTAATCGCTAATTTTTCAAATTTCCACAACTAATTCCACCAATATAGTTTCAATTCACAATCAGCATTAAAAGCAAAACAAATCCAATACAAACGGAATTAAAACCGAATCAATAAGCCCTACAATATTACACAATCGATTCGCACACTGCATTATAATTTCACGGATGAAAACACAATTACGACTGGATATAGGGGAACGTAAGCCGAAACAATGTGGCTTTTCGAGTTATCATTTTGCACATAGAGAGGCGAAATTTAATTTCACCACACCATAAGCGAATGCACGTTGACGTAGTGCATTTGTAATTTTAGTTTCAGTTACGTTGCAGGTTATTGAGGTTGACGACCGAAGGAAGGATGCTGCTGGTGACTGACTTTAGAAACTGCTATCTAAAGATAATTGGTAAATATGTATAGAATAATCATAATTTGTACATCGTTTGAAGTGAATTTTGATGTAGAAATACGTCTGCTATGGCGCTAGTCCTGATTCACGTTTTTATACTAATCGCAATTCTAGCACAACTCATACAATAAGTCATTAACGTAAAGGAATATCACTTCTTCAGGCTAATTTTGTGGATATAATTTCGTCATGTAATCTTTAAATTTGATAAAATTAGCAATCCCGCAATGTTTATTTTTTGTTCAAAATGTCAGGAAAAGGTGTTCAAATTGTTAGATATCGAAAAATATAGTCAAAATATGTGAGATTGTTCGATTTATTTGATTTTTAGAAAACCTGAAGAAGTCTAATACATTGACATATTCGTTAACCATACATCTTTTTTTACATAGAAAATGTTTATCTTCGAACAAAGCTAGGTAGATCTCAAACTAGCCGCCATAGGTTTTTTCAATAAGATTTTTAAACGATTTAACAATCATATCTATTAAAATCGTGCACCAACCCTCCGATTTCATTTAATAAAAATAAAATCAATTTTCTATGAAAATAATAATTTTTGTAGTGCATCGACCCATGGGATGAAACGCAATCTAAAACCAATCATAACTTCCATCAAACACGTAGAATTATCTCAACATCCCATAACTCCACATAAAATATACGTATCATCGACATAATATTATCCAATTATAATAAAACGATTCATAGAACACTTATACATCGATAATAAACCTAAAACTGCACAAATGAACACAAAACGAGTGCATTCGAGTGCACCAGAAAACTGGTCTGGATTTGGTGAATCGTTAAACTTTGTAACGATCTCTGCATTATTGCAACGCGGTTGGTTTTAGGGTTCGTTATGTGCTGAAAACGACTGAAAATAATCTGAAATTGTGCAATTTGAGGTTTTCAATTCCAGACAAGATGCTACATATATAAATTTCTGATTAATTTAATTAATTATTGAATGATATAAAATAGGTTAAAGTACACAGTTTCGAGTGATGCCTGGTTACAGCAGCTAGTGACTTTTTTTAGTATTCTTGTAAAAATATTGATTTTTATTTTCTGGCCGTTGAAATAACGAATGGAAATAAAACGAATATGAAAAGTCGTTCGTACAACTCGAAACTATTCAAATATTTACTTTAGTATTTTTGTATTTTCATTGCAGTTCACTGAAGTTTCATTCGCAATGCTGAAACAGACTGAATTTATTTGCGCGATCCAGTTAGCGAATTTTATGAAGTATAAAATTCGAATTCATTGAATTAATAACTAATATTATTTCAATAAATCAAGTATGAAAATCTAACTTAATTAAATGAATTAGAAATAAATTACACACTTATATTTTCAATCTAGTAATATTATATGTATTCGATTCATTTTAGATACAACCAACATAAAGAAAATAACGATATCCAATTGAATACAGATATTTTCCTCCGCATTATTATAACATAGATATCGCTTTCATGCCATCCAATCGTTTCGCACACTATTCTATCATTTATTGCCATTTTATTGGACCGAACATTGAAATATAATTCACCAATAAACCTGAAGGACATCTTAATTCCATGAAAAAAAAATACATATAATATATCGAATTAGAGCACGAACCGAAGATCGCTTCGCATATCAAACGACCCACATTCGTTATCAGATTCGGCTAATGATCGTCACTTTGATAGAGCCCTTTTTCGAAATCTGATTGATCAATTACGACAACGATTGATTGGTTTCGCAAATTGATTCCCATCGACCCTTTTCCCCTTCGACAAAAAGCGTCAGATGAAAAAACGCACCCAATACGTCTGTTAAGGGGCGCGATATGTGCTCAAAATGCCTTTCTATAAAATAATGTATAAATGAATGTATAGCGAATATATTTGACGACTGAAAAGGACAATAGGTATAAGTGATTTTGAGAAAAGTGCGTTCAAAGTTGAGCGTGTGCCTGGATTTATTAAGAGGAGGTCGAGTGATTTGATGATATATCTCGGTACACGTTTCAAGTTCGTTTATATCCTTTCGCCACCAAATATATGAGTTTCGGTGAAAAAGTCAGTTATACCCCTTGGCCTTTTCAGTCGTCATTTATCTTATTCGAAGACTCTAAAAAAAGAGGTTTGTTTATGTAGACGAAATATGACTTCGTACTAAATCATACATTCAATTCGATAAAAGTTAGCTTGGAAACTCGTGGCGTTTTGTGCACGAAAAAAGAAACTTTCGCGAAAACTTTTCTAAAACAAACATTTATATTGTTGCTTAAGAAAAAAGTGTCCACTTTTGGGTATTTTGCAAACCGTAAAATCTCAGATTAAACAAGGAAAGGAAAGTTCCCGAAGACGACTCGGGTGTCGTCAGTCAAAGAAAGACTTTCACTTGGACGTCGTCAAGTTTCTCGTTTGAAAATAATTGAGCTCTTTATTACGAAAATAGAGTAAGTCCAAAATTTTAAGGAAATGAGTAGATAGTTTTTATCTATTTACACTGTTGTAAACTGTCCTAATACATTTTAAAATTAAGTAGAATAGAAAAATCCGTTTTGCGTACCGCGACAAGCAGCAAGAGGCACGCAACGTGGTCAACAATGGGAACCACAAGAAACAGACTCAATTGATCCTATTGTTGAAAATTCTGCATTTCGCTTACTTCCACCAAATAAATGAGCGTACATAGAAGTGATTCTTGTACATAACAACTCAATTTCGGTGAAAAAATCACAAATACCCCTCGACTTTTTGAGTCATCATATTTAAAATCCCCATCATATAAGACGATCCTAGAGCAAAAGAAGACATACTTACACCAATTTCGTAATAAAGAGCACAATTCAACCCTATCCCGTCTGTCGTTTATTGTTAATTGTCGGCAGCTGTTTGAGAGTGCCTTGCATCCAATTTTGTCGAGAGGGAATTTCATTTCAGAGATAGGAACCGACGCAATGTTTATGCGCTCCAGAATTTGTGCAGAATTTGTTAATTGCTTTACAGCGTATTTAAAACGATCCGATACGATGAGGATGTTTTTACGGTCATTTTTTCAATCGAGATTTTAAAATTCACGAGAGTTTAATTTTCGATCATGAATAAAGCAGCTTTTTATATAAAGCTGATATTTTCCGATAACTTAATAATCAATTTATTCCGTTACATTATGAAGTTATTATAATTTGATCATAATTAAAAAAAATCTGATCGAATTCGTAGTTTACATAGACCTTATATTCAATTCTATCGCTTGTTAAGCTACTTAATAACGAGTTTGAATTTCTTCTTTCCATAAGTAGAATTTGACATTATCATAGCTGATTCATTATCAACATGCAATTGAATGATCTGGCTATAAAATTTGAAGTAAACTAAGCTTGTAATACTACTGAATACAGCCTCTATCTTGTTTTGAACGTATCTGTAAATAAAACGGAATCTGCGAAAATTGTTTCGAGCGTAGACGAGACCCTTTTTGAGTCTCAAATTATTATTCGAGACAAGGGGTTAATTAAAAGATTAATTTTTACCAGCTTAATCCGCCCGGACTCTTCGCTCCGAGACAAGTCTATATACGTTCATATAAAATAAGAGGCACTCTAATCGAATCGTGATAATTGAATTGCCCGATTTCGAATGAAAATTTCACATCGCAAAATCGAAAACTTTCGTAATTGTTAAATTCGAACATCAAACATATTTGTATTCAATAAATATAAAATTCGATCGTATCATTTCGAATGTGTATAATCATACTTCAAACGAAGTATGAAACAGTTTTGGAAAAAAAAATGGTTTGAACAGGTAAAAAAATCCTCCGTGATGAAAGGATGCATTATTAAGCCAGTTTTTAGTACATTTTCTGAGCTTAAATTTTAATATTGAAAGCTCGGAGAGTTTAGAGGGGCATTAAAAAGGGTGGAGTATCAGGTGTGCTGAAAGCTTTCATCCACAAAACCATAATTTCTGACTGATAAATAACAGAAAAAATATCACTGTCAAAGTACACAGGTGTTGATAAATTTGAAAAAAAAAAATGAATTGTGTAAAATTTTTCGATTTGAAAAATTCAAATATTCACTTTAAAGATGAATTTTGTTTATTCAGCATGTTTTTTGAATGCATGAAAATTCTTTAATCCACTAGAAATTCGCGAAAGCATAATTGGAAAACTAAAATTGAAATTATACGAGATGCTTTGTACCAGAAAACAACTAGTGCGTAACTCGAATGAAATTTTACATGCAGGAAATACATAAATATGCAAACATTTCATAGTATATTAAAGAACATATCTGATATAAAATCAGACATTTAAAGAAATATACAAAAAAAATAGATATCATTAGGTAAAATATAGACTATATAAACCATTGTTTTGAAAACCAAAAATGAGATTTAAATATCTCAATATTGTGTAGATTGTAAATATGAAAAAAATGAATAATTAGAGTCAACAAGTAATTCGAAGAATATGAAAACAATGATTATTAGTTTGCGTGTAGACGATCGTAATGTTGAAACATTACACTGACGTTGAAAATTTTAACGAGCTGTTCGCTAACCGAAAACGAAAATCACATCGTCGAAAAATTCTCATTCAAGCGATTTAATTAATTGACTCTAATTAAATCTGCACACAATAAATATACGAAAATATATTATATCTAACATTGTTTGATGTTTTGAATTGGGGCGTGATTGTCGCGAACGTCATTACACTAGATAATTACTTTGTGACGTAGCATGTTTTAGCTTTCCTATACATTATATTAATCTATATGGAATTCTGTGGAAGTTCGCAAATATCTTAATATTATGTCGCTTGAAGGTCGTTTAAATAATTTTACATTGATGGAAAGCTATTGTGTTTGAAAGTTCAATGTTTAGTGCTCGTAAAAATCGTTTTATACAAAATCACGCTTGATTGTCTGAAAGTGTTTTTTCGAAAGATCATAAATAAGACCTCCCACATTCGAATAAATCATGTTGGAATATGTAATTTTATGGTCGAATCCATAATAATTCCAATGAACAATGAATCTGAATTGAAGGTTATCGGATAAAAAACTGAATATGAACAGCCCGTTTCAATAATATCAACATTATTCGTAATTATAGAACACAAATTCGAAATTAAATAATTTATCATCTCTATATTTAATATGAATCTAAACAATGAACAATCATCAGATATGTTATTAAATATGAATATACTATTATACATTTCCAGAGCATTTGAAACGATCAGTAAAAGGAAGAGCGAAAATATGGACTAGTGCCTCAAACAATATTTATACCAACTGTTAATTTTTCATAAAATGAATCACTAATATAAATTGACGATTGATTTAGGCATTAAATCAATATCATAGATTCATGAAAAAATACCAAATGTATCAAAATTGTTGATATAATTTCAGACGTTCATATTGAAGCCCTGGTCCATATTAATCACTCATTCCCTACATGCGCTTAAATATTTAAACATAATACAAGAACGCTTCAGAACGAGAAAATTTTAAATATTTCAGCACATATGTACTTTGGCATCTGTTTTGAAATTCAACTCCAAATAATCACGGATGCAAATGGGACACACTTCAGCTTTTCCGTATTCCTATTATGCTGAAACTCTTAACGAATACTGGTACTTTTACTGCGACCCATGCCGTTGAATATTACAACGATGCGAAAGTTCTCTATTAAAAATTGAAAGGCGGACTTCAATCGGGACGTTTGCAAAGTCACAGAAATTAATTAATATTTTTTAATTAAATTGAAAAAAACATCCACTTTGAAGTTTTCAATCTAGTGGCTCTACTTTTCCACTTTAAAGTGGACGATATATGTATATTGAATTGTTTTTAATATAATCACATGTTGAATTGAAGTTTTCAATTTTTTTGCTATGAAATAATCCAAAATCAATTTCAAACCTATCAGGAAAGTATCTTTTGCAAAAAATGGATTTACAACATGTCGCAACGGAAAACTTTTGAAATTGCTTTTGCAAACCGATCCAAAATTCATACGTAGGTACACATTTTTCGTTTCGAACGATCCGCGAAAAAATCCGTGGAACTTTCATTGTACATGAGGGATTTTCACGCTTTTCCTGAAAAAAAATCTCCTGAGACCATATTCGAAATTCACTCGCGGTGTTTCCTGTGCTTTTCTGTCCTAGATTTTTTATATTGGTGGAAAAAAGCTCGATGATAAAAAAAAATGAATAAAAGAAGAGAATCGAGAAAATCGACCCTTTTCCGATCGCGTTCAATGAAAAATTTTCGACGTGATGCGATAGAAGTGGCTTTCGGATGTATAATACATATAAATAGGTAAATCAGAAATATTTCACATGTTTTAATCTATATATTATACTATAATTTTGGATAGATTTATGAATATTAAAACGATTTAAATGGTTATTAAAAAAGACTGAATAAAATGCATTTTGAAGAAAATGATTTTCACTACTAAGTAGAATTTTTTTCTTGTAACAATACGTTGGTTATTTTTATTCGTAGCTGAATTTATTATTGTATGCATAAATAGTGCTGACTTTTCATTTTAACTGTATCTCATTTAGAAGAAAAATTTTCGTCGGGAATATTTGTAGTATGCCCTCAAGATATAACCGTCCTCAATTTAATACAAAGAAATTTTCAACATTTACAATTTCCAGATAACGTTCATTAGAATTTACTTAAATTGAAAATATTCATTTCACGTTTGTTCAAATTTAAAATTCAAAAATTTTCAACTATATTCCTCCCAATTACTCCTAAAAGCTTTCAGTATTTATGAAGCATTTATTCACCATGCATAGTAAAGTTATTTTATCTTTTATGTCAATACATGAAAACGAACATTTTCAATGCAAATATGTATATTCAAACATTCACAGTAGAGTGACTACAATCAAATAATGTGATAAAAAATTGAATTAAATCTTCTAGAGTTATTCTAATCAAACGAACTGATTAAATAAACACAATATTTTGAAGAAAAAAATGTAAACTACATTACAACAAAAAATGGAAATAAACATTCGATTCGGATCAAAACAAGGCAACTTTCCAAGTCGTAAAGTGCTGAAACAGACTTATTTCTACAGTTTCCGTGTGAATTATATGTAGAAAGCTAAACTAGAATTTAGAACGATGCACTAACAGCACATACACACTTCAATACCTCTATTTATTCAATGAAATGTTTCATCTACGAAAGCTTTCAATAAACTAAAACACACCTTCAATTCATTTCCAAACTTAAACAGAGGCATAATATGAAAAAAAAAGATCATCTGAGTATTAATACTCAGATAGTAAACATTTTCCTTATATAATTTAACATTTCTTATCGTTAACTGATTGGTAACATTCGATGGAAAAATTGGATCCATATGAACTTATATCTAACTTTATAATATCACTATTATGTTTGTGTGTATGTCCATGTAACGCTTCAAAACTGCGTTCATATATTTAACGGGTTGAAATTGCGTTAATATATTAAACGGGTTGATTACTAATCTAACTATATGTATAATTGCGTTATTCTGTGTCCAGTGTAACGCTCCGAAATTGCGCAGATATATTCAACGGGTCGATCGCTAGTTATTAGGAATATACATATTCAAATGAATGAAGCGACGAATTTCATCACCATTTAAGCGCGATACAATTTTGCACACTGAAGTGACTTTTGATCGAATTCAAAATGCGGATCACGTCACAGCTCTAATTTGCGAAAATGAATTCATAACAGCCGCGAATAATTTTCAACGCGAAATTTCAAATTTCCGACCTGTCCTTTGTTCGATTTCGCCATATTACACAATCGTCTGTACTGCGGAGCTTTTGAACTAGACGACGGCTTTTGTTCGTCTGTAGTGTTATTATACGGTCGTTGATTTGTAAATTTAGTCACATTTTTTTCAGTAAAATCAGTACTCAAAAGATAGTGCTGAAATCGATTGAAATCAATTGATACAGATACGGCAGATGGTTCATTTTTAAGAACCGATTTGGCAAGCTTCAAATTATGATTCTTCGAATCAAACAATTGAAAGAAACGATCGAGTAATCATATATGTACTTAAATTAAAAAAAATACATCTGACTTTATCGAGAAGACTGAATCCCAATGCAGCAGACATAATCGTTTCATACCGCCACACTATCTACTATGAAATTTTCGATGCAATTCAACTGTATTTTAACAGAATCTAGAGCTTCTATCTTTTCCCGCGACATGAATAATACGTAAAAATTTCAAAAAATGCACTGTTTATCAAAATTAAATTCCGAAAGCACCGAAGAAGAGCGTAAAAAAGCATCAAGGCCGATTTTCATCACATAAACTCCCTCACTAAACAAGTTACGTGATTCATCCACTATTAGCGTTCGATCCACGTACTACACTTTGTTCGTGCTAAACGTTTAATAATAGACTGAAACACTCGCTAGTATTTATACACTTATATTACACAACGTATTTCGTATACTTATGTGGAAAAGAGCCTCTTTCCCAACTGTAAATATGGGGTCGTTGGCTAATCTTTACGCTGTTACAATTACAAAAGCTCGCACAAAGCTCGAGCTTTGTTGCTTAGCGGATTTCGCAATCTGAGGCTTTTGATCCCAAAATGAAAAGTGAATCTATTGTTGTTTAGGAAAAAAAAAACTAATGTATTAAATAAGAAAATTGTTTAAGAGTTGGTCTTTTCATTCAATCAGAGTTTGTCTTTTTTTTAAGATAGAGTTCAACAGTTTGCTTGGTGTGTATGAGAACTTAATAGAGAAAAATGCAAGGTTTACTAACAAGTGAAAAATTTGGCTCTAAATTGAATGTTAAAGAAATTTCATTTGTATTCAAATTATAAAACTAATTTTAATTAAAGTATTCTTTCTTTTTTAATCATATTTTTTATTTAAGCAAATTTAAATTTCTTATTTATTGTATCCGAAGTGCTGTTAGAATATTTTTGACTTAATTCGAGTCTAAATTAGAGACGATTTGCGGAGAAAGGAGATAACAGTTTTCTCAGAATTTCCACGAGAGAAAGTTAACTAAACGCGAGTGGGACAACAAATTCTTAATACTTTGAGGGTTTATCATTAGGTAGGTGTATATGTATGTTACTAGAGAATTCCAATAATCCTAAATACCTACGTAATTTCATTGTTAATTAGTGAAAGCTCGCGGTATTGAGAATCAATTTGATGATCATACGCGTGATTTCACCAATCGAACATAAATTCAATACTGAAAATTTATTATAGGTATATTTTTACTGAATAAACACAGGAATACGTTTCGTGTAAAATAATAGTAATGAAATAATCATCGTGACCTATTTTTTTTTTCATTAGTGCAAACAACATTCGACACTTTCAAACAAACAATGTAATTAATACATTCACGGAAAATTGTGCTATTAAACAAATTTTGGATATGCTATAAACAGTCGGGTTATAAAAAAAATAGTATACAGGTATTCTTTTATAATAGGGGATTAGGTTTTGTGTAATAGCAGGGCGCTTTATAGAAGGAAATGTTTGTCCATATTGGGGTTAATTTGTTTATATTTTTATATTTGATAAAAAAATCTAATATATGACGACTGAAAAGGCCAAGGGGTACAAGTGACATTTTTGCCGAAATTGAGTTATGTACAGGAATCGTTTATATACACGCTCATTTATTTGGTGGTAAAAGGATATAAACGAATTCGAATTCGAACTCCTCCTAATACACGTAGGTACATGGTCAACTTTGAACGCGCTTTTATCGAAGTCACTTGTACCCCTTGGCCTTTTCAGTCGTCATATGGCATTCCAATGCCTATCGAAAGTCGCACTATAGAAGAAATGAAAAAAATAGTGATACAGTAGGAATCAGCGTACACTCAGTTCTCCAACTGTGAACTGCCAAAAAATTGAGTCTAAAATGTCTCTCTGTTCCATGGATGATTTGACACTTCGCAATTCGGAAAAATTACCGTATTTAAAACAAAGCACTCGTTTAATTTCCACACACATACATACGATTTTTCATCGTTTTCGACGCATTAACGAATTAAAGCCACTCCGTCGACCTTTTTTCCTGATGAAAATTAACGAGGAAAACTTTAACGCGTCACGTGAAAACTAATCTAAATCGGATTACGGGGGACACACGGCAATCGCCCTAGGACCCCGATTCATCGGAACAGAAGCACTTTAATCATTTAATCAGACTCCATGGACGAATATTAATCTCGAACCAGAGTCGATAGGCTGCGTTCACATCCGAGGGTTTTTAAATTCAATTTTTCGAACAATCCGAGCGGATCTTTCCCGAGAGGCTCGTCTTTTCAACCGCGAAATTCCGAAGTTATTCAATTAAGCCGATCGAGCGATGGAAATTTTATCGCTGTGTAGTTGGGTTTTGGATTTTTCGATAGTGTTTTAGTTGGTGTGGTGTTTTCGATTAATTTGTTGTTGGAGATGAATATATTTAAAATATATTGGAAGAATATGTTCATTGTGCAAACTTACAATCCTCTATTTTTGTACAATTTGCTAATTTATATATTTTTAAATTACTTTCGTTAATTATGAAAAATATTGCTTTATGCATAATACTCAAATTTTTAAAGAACACTTAACAAATATAACATTTCAATTGATGAAATCAATGAAAATTAGTTTTTCTTTCACATTGTCAATGGTTGCCAGAGAGTTATGATTTTTTTTAAAGTGATGATTATACTATATTATTCTATCGTAAAAGACTTTTCAATAGGTAAGCTTGAACTTTGATAGTTATTTATGGCTATATTAATGAATCTACAGCTAAATCACCTTAATCTTATTAAAATCATAGACAAATTATATCAGTGAATCAATCGAACAAAACACCAATTGTGACTATATCACACTCAAAATTTCATTAACGAACTGTTAAAAAACTATGCGAATTACTTACACAATTTATTTTATTTCATTTCAAAGATCAAGGGCTCTTATTGAAAAACCTTATATTTAAAAATTTTATAAACTTTATACCAAAGTAGTCTAGTCCTACATTAATAACCATGCTTTCGAACATTTCTACATTCACACACATTTCAAGAACAACTTTTTCACCAAAGTAGAGGACCGAATATAACAAGATAATTTTGATCTTACCTTCGAATTACAAATGTTGATAAAGCACAAGTCTGATTCTTCTCCATTAAGCATGATAGATACACGTTCGTCGATCGTCATATCTGAAATTCAGAAAAAAATTAACATTGAAAACTTGATGAAAACGATCACGTTCTGAACGAACGGTTCCATATTTCGCAGTGATGTATAGTGGGAACAAACAGAATAGAAAAACATTTTTTTTCCATGTGTACAATACAAACAGCTAAAAGAATCGATCAAGAAGACACTCGAAAAACATATAAGATTCGAAAATTCGACAGTCTGTGTACATAATATATCCTACTATTAAGTAAATGCATGTATTATGTCGCTACTTCGTGATATGTATAATTTTTATTCGAACTCGATACCATGATTCATGTTTGATAAATCGATATAAATTCAATTAAAAAGGCTTTAGTATAGATTTTTTTTATATAAAATATATCTATACGTTACAAGCTTTCACTGGAAATTAAACGTCGACGCTTCGAACGTGAGAAAAAAAGCAATCGCTCGAAAACAATAAAGCTCACACGCTTTATATCGAACTCTATAGTTCGAAAATATGTGGAAAGTCGTTTTATTTATTTTTCATATATGTATATAAAAAAATTGCACGTCGAACGTAAAAGCGTTCACGTGCTCGTGCACATAACGAAATTACTGTTCACACGAAGCTCTCACGACTCCCAGGACGATTTTCAAAAATAAAATTGGGAAAAAAATAGACTAAAAATGCCCACACGCAACGTTAATTCAAAAAAAAATTGTTATAAATATAAATAAAGGTTAGAAATTGGTGCGAAAATAATAATTTCAGTAAAGTAAACGATACAGTAGTGAAAAGAATCATGCTAGTTAAAGTATAAAATTTAAATGAAAAACATGATACAAATAATAATATAATACACACTGCTTTGTAAATACTAGTAAATGCTTTGTTGAAAATTGAGAAAATTGAGTTGAGACTTAATCCATCTAGGAAATTTGATCCATCTTTTGTTTTTTGTGATATTTGAAAAATATTCAAAAATTGCATTTTTTATTTCACGAATTCACTTAAACTTCATTTTAACTTAAAAATATCAAAATAATTTAACACTTTTACAAAACCTCTTCTCATTAGTCATTAACGGTTCGAATGAATAGAAAGTGTGAAACAATGAAACGCACGGACGTGAAAAAAAATGTTATGGACAATGACACTGAAACAATGAGCATGGTATATTTTTATAAATGCGGAAAATATATTAATATACAATATGAGGATCCTTCAAAGTCCATAAATTCGGATTTAAAACAAGTACATAGAAGCAAAGCGGGCATCAAAGAAGCGCACGTGGCTAATTCGGTAGAAAGTGGCAATCAGTTTACACGCGAACGGACCTCATCTATCGAATCCTGAAATATAGGGTTGTATCCTGAAATTTCTATATTATAGTACTTATATTTAATAATATATTAGATTTTAAAAAATAAAATCAATCATCTTTTTTCATTTTAAAGAAACTCAGCATCATAATACTGCATGAGATCAAACAAACATAAGAACAGATTAAACAAAAACAAATTTTATTTATTTTAAAAATCAATAAACATACTTTGATTCACCTTAATTTAATATTTTTTAATGAAAAAATTTTATATTTATTTTCAATACTTAAGAAGAAGACCATCAGTTCAACACTCAACCTAAACTAACCCACATACTTAAAAAGTAACTCAATCCCTAATTATTCTGAAAAAAACTTAACTAAACACAATTTGAAATCGAACTGAACCTAATCTTACTCAATGAGTCAAATATTTTATTGATTATTTTTGCACAAAAATTACCACCGTAGAACCTATTTATGGAGGTTGCTGATTTTAATACATTTACAACCGTTAAATAAACTCAATTTAGAGAAAATAACGATATTCAAAATATAACAAACCAGCCCTTATCTATTATTTCGCAATATCACACAATCGTGTAGGATTAGGAATAATACAGACTCGAACGCAATCTCACGAGTATCGAATTCCACGAAAGCCTTTAAAATCGCGTCGTATAATAACATACGGATTCTTCGTTCGAAAGGTGTCAATTCTAGGGGGTTTAAGGGTTGAATATCTATATATGTATAAAAGTATAATATAAGATACATTTATATAAGGGGTAGGTTTCGACGGATTCGTTGGTTCGCATTAAAATGTCGTACGTCGCGCGGAAAGTAATTTGGAATGAATATGTGGACGGATATGTATGGCTTTGTTCGCGTATTGAGGTTTTTGTATGTTTGGATGTTGAATTTGATGTGTTTTAGTGAAATTTATTGAAATAATATTACAGGTTTTATATTTCAGATCAATAATTCAAATTGTCTTTTTTAGTTTTCTTGTATTTTTTATGGTTATTGTACATATCTAAAAAAACCGCGGTCGGATACCTTTGGGGGTTGAAAATAATCCCTCGACGTGTTCCCCTTTCTAGATCAAATCGCACGATTTAAAACTACATATATACCAAATCTTATGCTTTCTGCAAGCTGAAACCATAGACCCCCTTTTTTCGAGCTAACTTCCCATAGTACCTATGTATATATAATATCTATTAGAAAATTTTTATCTGTCAGACTAATTAAATATGGAACTTTCAAAAAAACTAGAGATTTAAAAATCGATATTGTTTGATCGTTCTATATAATTTCATTCCTGATAGTCTTATTAGATGAAGGAAAACAATCAAATTTCAGACAAAAGACAGAATTTGAAGATGTGCTGCGGTTTCGAAACATGATTAAGCAATGAAGGACGAAAATGTAGGCGGGAAACACTCGAGGGGTGTAAATTAAATTCGTTTAATTAAATAACCTTTGAATAATGAAATAGGAACTCAGTTTTGTGGTGTACCGCTCTGGATCTCTTTAATACGTTTGCACAGTTGTGTTTTTTAATATTTATTTACAGTGAAAAAATATCGAATTTGCTACGAAACGGTCTGAAGAAATTCAAATTTAATATTTTGCTTTCATTAATCTTCAGAATAAAACGTGTATAAAAAGGACATTTATACGCTAAGGACATTTCCGATATTTAGCAATCAAAGAAAATGAGAGTATACGAGTTTTTTTCCCAGTTAGTAAATTACGTAGAATTTTTATATTGTTAATAAATTCGTAGGGTGTATATGTATAATATTTATAAAATTATATGTCAAATTAAAAATTGATCAAATAATTACAATTGTAATTATCAAAGCTGTGGCTTAAAATACATAACTTAAAACAATACAATTAAGCGTTCCAATATTTTTTCATGAAAGATCTGTGGGAACAAAATAATTTCATCACCATAATACAAGTCGTTAACTTCAATTTTTTAATTGTTTATTCAAAATTGAACGAAAAACATCTAGAAAAATCTCATTAAAAGTTATGGAAGCACAAAAGAAAACTTTCCATAAAAAAACCCAACATTGAAGAAGAAGAAAAAAACTCTCGATTCTACCATAAAACGATATTATTATTATTTTAGCCTAACGATTCGTTAATTTGCAGCGATAATAATGAAAAACGAAAAAGATTAAACCGAGTTAATTTCGGATAGTTTTTCAAGTTATATTTTCCCGACTCAAACGACGTGGAAAAACTTCATCTCATTACATCGCACCGTACGAACGGTTCTCGCATAAAAACTCTGAAAATCGTCTTCCAGAACTGAAAAAAAACCCTTTCCTGAAAAAAAAACTCCACACAGCAAAGGAAAAATCGTTTTATTTCTTCGCTGGCGAAAATCGTCGACGCCTTTCGGCGACTTTTCCCCGTCTTTTTAGTGCTCCTTTTGCGATTTCGACGTCTTTATTTTCCGGAAAACCGCCGGAAAATTCTCGAGAAAATTCGCCCCGTTTGCGAACGGTTAATTTATTCGAATTAAATATTTATCGGGGCATACGTTTGACGTTAATCTGTGTGGTCGTTTGAGCGTTGCTTCTGTGATCGAATGTGACCTTCCTCGAATGTGTGAAGATGAGGCTTCGTCGTGTCGGATGACCTTAATTAAAATAAACCCACATGGTCATAAGGTCAATTTACTTATAGTTGTTGCCATCCGTGTTGCCTTTGCTTTTCTAATTCTAATATTTGTGTCTAGCTATTTCTCACAAATGCCAAAGACCGTTCACATGACAAGCGTTTTACGCGTTTTGGTATGGAATTTGGTGTAAGATATGGGCGATTGAAAATTGTCGAAAACTGGTCACCAATAGTGTGTTCAAAGTTCTCCATAAAAAAAGAACGTAAAACGCCTGTCGTGTGAACAGAGCTTTAAATGCGAATGTTGTGATACATTTAAATTATGGCTATTGAATCGTTTTAGCGTTACTTCTGTGATCGAATGTGTGAAGAAAAGAATTTCGTTATGTAGGTTATCTTAATTAAAATAAACTTACATGATCATGAGAGCAATTTACATATAGCTGTTGCCATTCCTACTGTTATTGCCTTTCTCAATTAAAATTCACATATACGAGAGAGCTAGATGCGAATGTTAGAGCGAGATTTATTAATGCAACGGCAATAAAAATGATCAGTAATAAGAATGGCAATAGTCATGATGTAAAAGCGGCATTAGTACGAAAATAGCAGCGGTAAAACGAATGGCAAAGGTTATGTAAATCGGACAATAGATTTATTTTTAAATTATAAATATACCTACTAAATTGCGTGTAAAGTGTGAGATTTAAACGTTGAAATCAGATTCTTTTCTTTGTTTATTGGAATAAAACGTTTGCTGCGCAAAGGCGTATTAAAATTTAAATGAGATGAAAACTTGGGCTGTTTCATGTCGAGCTTTCAAACGTTTGTTATATTACTTCTTAAAGTTTTTACGGTCTCGTAGAAAAGATGTTTACAGCTTTAAGACGTGATAAACTAACTATTCTGATGCATGTTACAAAGATGCTGTTCTATAATGAAAAATGTATGATGTAAATTAAAAAAAAAAAACTAATAATAAGTTTTGCTTCTCTAAAGTTAACGCATTAACTTTTGCATAGTTTCGAATCATTTTTAAGTACGTTCAAACTTCCGAAATTTGAATATAATGCGAAAACTTTTCGAGAAAGTTTCTTACATCTAATTTATCAAAACTTTCCAAAACTCACAAATGCTCTGACAACTCGAATTAATTGGCTAATACGACACCGTTAAAAAAAAACTTTGAAATAAATCCAATAATTTTCATTCAAAATTACACTCAAAGATATTTTTTGTATTTTCATCATGATAAAATCGAAAGATCCTTTCAACGAGAAATTTTCAGTTCGAGCCTAAAAATAAAATCGAATTATCCCAATGGAAAAAAAACCACAGCTGTCAGATGTGAACGACAAACGCACTTTCTGAATTCTATATGCAAATTGTGATGAATAAAGGGTAACGAATCAGAGATGTAAATTCGAGCTTCAATTTTAAGCACAGGGATGTTACTGTGCATTTTTTAACAGTTCGGATTTCGAAACGCGGTGAGCTTTTCCTCTCTACTACGAAATACGAATAAATAATGCGCACATCGACTGCAATGTGTTGAAATATTCAAAATGTACTCACAATCCGGAAGGCAACATTGAAAAAATAGCGTACGAGTATTGTCGTATATTTTATTCAACTTGAGCAATATCGTGACAGTTTCGTATGAAAATATGTAAGATGTTTATGTGAGTTTTAAAATCGTACGATATTGGCATCGCAGTGTATAATAAAATTATTTAAGTGACGATTTTATCGTTGGGAGTGATGCGAATTTTTGAAATTTGCACGATTGTCGAATCCTGAAATTAATTATCGCATGATTTCACGCAGTTAATTTGTGAAATATTCTGCTGATAAAGCCTGCGTGATTTATTTTAGAGATACATTTCTCAAATTTTTCATTTCGTTGTTGATTATAAGCAAAAACGATTTGATTTCTTTCGAATTTCATGTATTACTTAAATTTAAAAAAATAGAAAATAATTCTTAAAAAAAAAATACTTGTTATCCTTTCAAATACTTCCTCAAAGATTAAGAATTGACTCAATACGTCACAAAATTCAAATACTTGCCAAATATTTTCAGCGTACTTCGAACGAGATCATCCCACAACGAACGCGAAAAATTTCACACAAAACGTCGAAAATTCCATTCATCCAAAAAAAATTCACTCTCTATAAGTCTGTATTATATTATATGAGCTGTTCAGAGCTGAATGTGATTAATTCTACATTTAAAAAATAAATCTCTCGGTAAAGTCATAGCTTTCTGTATGTGATGTATCTGTTCCATAAAATAGCAAAGTTTGTTTGTTCATCGGACAATAAATCATTTATTTCATAAGCCATTTTAATAAATTCCGTACTCTAATGTAAACTGACACATAGCTTATCATAAACAAAATTTTCATGTTTATAATTTCTAGAAAAGCATCAAACACATTTGATAATATTTTTCGATTATTTGCTTTACAAAATTAGTCACATTTAGCTCAGAACGACTCATATATAATACATATATTATATGATAATATTTCCTCAGTTGTAAACTTTGGCGGTTCTCTGACGCATTAACAAAGAGATGGACTCAAAATGTACGTAAGCCTTTTAAAGCTCTCCAGATATCCTTTCTACAGTTAATTTTAATAAACTGACTTTCAGCGTCTTCTCTCTGTATCCAAAGAGGAAAAGGATTTTCGAGATGGACATAAATTAAAATTGCGTTCGTTGAGATGTTTTTTTAACGATGATCATTCGAAAGGCGGACTAAATGGAGATTGTTTCAAGGCAAATATAAATTATTACGGATTTAAGTGATAAATTTTCGAGTTATACAATGCTGGACGTGTATAAGATAAAGATTAATTTTCAATATAAATATAATATATAGGCACTGAGACGAGAAACAATTTGGCCTCAGGGATTCGAGACCAATTAACCAAGTAGATTACTTTGACTGAGTTTCCACGCGACTCGTTCAAAGGAAATACAATTTTCGGTTTCGGAATTCCAAGTTCCTTTTAAAATTTAATAGAAAAATTTCCGAAAAGAATTGTATAGAACAACTTCGAAAGTTCTCAGGTGTGCGGAACTTTAGAAGCTTTCACTTCGACATTCGCTTTTGAAGACGTTCACATTTTCGTTTTACTCCCGTGACTGTTAATTTAAATCAAATCCGAAGTATGAAAGAGTCAAAAGCGACGTAGAAAGTGACAACAGTTGGATTAAAGCCTTAGATTTCGTTTCCTTTTGAGGATATCTTCTTTACATTCTGTCACGATTCAAGTGAAATGAAATGAAATGAAAAAAATTACATTGATACATATGACTGGATATTTTGAAAATTCGGTCGTATTTTTATTTGAAGGTTTTTCCGCTTCGATAGAAACTTTTCGTTTTCAGTAAAAGAAAATGCCGACAAAGCGTTATTGTGGAACGAATTACGAAAAATCAATTGGAAAACTCCGATAAAAAAAATCATATTTAATAAAAAATAATAAGAGAAGCTTACGTTGCGTAATTTAGGTTCACCACAATTTTCTGTCGTTTATTTTTGAATCATACAACGAATTCACGAAATAAAGTGTGTGTACTTATACACTAAAAAAAACCTTCTATAAACCTTGTTGATTTTTTTCTATGACTTTATTCAGCATTTTGGTGCTATTTGTACATTCATACGATCCACCTTGTTTTATTGTGTAATTTTTCGTTAAAAATATCTAACACACTTCTCATATTTTCATTCAAATTATAAATTTTTGAACGACCAAAGTTGATTAACTCAATTCTCTCGAGTAACATTGCTACAACATAACACAACCTCACTTAATAACTTTTTCAAAATCTACTACGTCACTTTTATTTCACACAGTATAATGAATTATACTATTTAAAATATAACTCGGATTATAACGAAAATTCAACAAATGAAACGAATTAATGTCATATAAAAACCTGCATTATTTACGATTAGCATAATAACCCAAATGCATATATTAAATGTAACCTTGGTTATAACAAGATTTTAGTTTACAAAAGATAAATTACTAAAAACATTGAATGTGCATTAGAACAACAGTGTTATAAGATTGACATGTATCTAAACATGCGCATGAATATTGTTTAATTGAAACAGTGCTTAACTCCATTTAATTCATTTGAAAATTAAGTCGAACTTTTGTCAAGTTTTAAAAAGCTTTTCGAAAAAACCTTGACCAGATAATACTTTCATTACAGAAAATGCATTAATTCATTAGTTTTTTCAACGAACAGAATATTAGCCTCGTTCTACGTAATATCGCTAAAGCTTAAGGTCATTTACATACTACTACTGCAAATTGCACTTCCGTCAACTTTTTCATTCTAGCTTTCGCACCTTGACTTTTTGCGCGTGTGTAAACTAAACGAGAAATTATGTTTAAGTTGCGTTTTGAATACAGGCAGCATGCGGCATGCACCATGGTCTACAATGAGAACAATGCGTATCGCATGCAGCCTGTTACAACAGTATAAAATTGACACGTTGAAATTAAAATCGCGTGAATCATTTGTAGGTCAATCGTAGTGCTACGGTTCTTGTCTCTTAAGCAGCAGTCGAAGTAAATCGTAGTACGATTCTCGGTGTTGAGTAGCAGTCAAGGAGAAACAGTACTACAAATCCCACTGTACAGAAGTAGTCGAGATGAATCGAAGTAATATAACTTCTGCTTTTAAGTAACAGTCGAGGTAAATCGTAGTACTACGATTCTCGGTGTTGAGTAGCAGTCAAGGAGAACAGTACTACGAATCTCATTGAAGGAGTCAAGGTGAATTGAAGTGATATAACTTCTGCTTTTAAGCAGCAGTCGAGATAAATCGTAGTACTACGATTCTCGGTGTTGAGTAGCAGTCAAGGAGAAACAGCACTACGAATCCCACAGAAGTAGACGAGATGAATCGAAGTAATATAACTTCTGCTTTTAAGCAGCAGCCTAGGTGAATCGTAGCACTACGATTCCCGTCTCTTAAGCAGCAGTCGAGATAAATCGTAGTACTACGATCCTCGGTGTTGAGTAGCAGTCAAGGAGAAACAGCACTACGAATCCCACAGAAGTAGTCGAGATGAATCGAAGTAATATAACTTCTGCTTTTAAGCAGCAGCCTAGGTGAATCGTAGCACTACGATTCCTGTTCAGTGTCAGAATAGCACAAAAGACTGACCTCCGGGCCTGTCGTATGCGTTGATGCACTCGGAAGTCTGGAACTGGCTGATGAGCGCCGTCTTGCCGACGCCCGGCGCCCCCATGATGGCCACCTTGTGCGTCGAGGTCGGGGGGGCGGAGCGCCGGGGGCACCTGTCGGAGGGCTCGACCCCTCCGCCCCCGCCTCCGCCCCCGCCCCCTCCACCACCACCACCACCACCACCAGACGCCGGAGACGGTGCTAAACTGTTGGATCTGGAGCGACGCCGTCTGAACGAATCACCTCGGTTGACGACGCCTGCAACAATCAATCATATCTGTGAAAATTTGAAATTTTTCATTCAAAATATTAGTAAATACGAGTTGAAAATATCAATGCATAGGTGAAATTATAATAGTTGAAACGAATTACACATTTACGTGTAGTGTCTGTGAATAATCTTTAAGCATTACGTCACACTACAAAAGCATTGTGATGCGTTTGTCTGTATTTTTCGGGTACAGTATTGCTTATGAGTATGAAAGAGACAGTATTGTTTTGCAGTCGCTTCTTTTCGATTCGTCGAAAAATTTATTCGAAATTGAGCTAATGGTTGTAATATTACGTTTCAACGGATACACATACAGACAAACAGACGGACGGATTTAGGTTATTATAATATTAGAAGATATGGCTTCTGTGATCCGACGTTATTCAAAACTCTTCAGATTTGAAACCGATTGAGAACTGCCCGTATAATATTTATAACAAATTAAATACGAAATATTTGAAAATTATGTCGACTTATGTTTGCTACAGCTAATTTAAAGATATCTCCGTGAAATGGCAAAGGTAGAAATCCCGTAGATTGTGAAATATTAAACACAAATTGAAAAATTCAATGATGCAGGAACCTTCCCAGAAGTGCACACAGTAACTATGAAATGTTTCATTGCAGAGTTTATGTGAAATTCAAAGTTAAATAATTTAGAGATTCGGAGCAATCGTCTTGCAAAGATATTAACAGGTGGCCTTTCTAATAAAACCAGGATTGGTTTCGTGTAATATAAATATTGCATGTTTTAAAATTAATTTTATTTCATTTTCGAATAGGAACCCATTCTTCATTTATACGAGGTTATCCTTTAAGTGCGAGTGGTGTGAACCATATATTTTCTTTATGGCTTCTAATATTATCTAGTGGACTTTATAGTGCTGTGCGCCATTAAGTAATAAATAGACTATTTATAAAGACAACATAAAAGGACGAATTAAATAACAAATAATATGATCTAATTAAATATTCAATAGGTACACTCATACGAAATAATAAGATCATTTGATTCGAATCCTAGATCAAAACAGAGCTAATATATCAAATTCGTTCTCGTATAAATCACACGGGACTTTGCTACATACACGTGTTATTATTGTACGACCTGAGATGGTCTTAAGCAAATTAGCACAGCATTATTTATCGCTCGAAGCTCAATTTAACATTTTCTCGTTATCTGATATTTCGCTTGTAATTAAGGTTCGAATCTGATAAGCTGTAGGTATCGTTAAAACACACCTATTTTTATATTTTATAAGCGTCTCATATAATAACGAATCGAAAGAGATTGGATTAAGTCGAAAAAATATTCGGAAAGTATTATCTACTGACAGTTTAAAATTGTACCGATATATTTTTTTTAATTTTTCGACAATATACCTAAAAAAAATACAGGAATTCAGCAGTTTTTCTTTCAATTAAATAAACATTTATATTCCGATGTGTATTTACGTAAATTTAAACAGCGTACCTTTTCAGATCGGTCTTGCCGAATAGTGGAAAATTCATAACGATAACATCTAGCATTTTCCTCGATTATAACGTTTGATTTAACACGTTGAATTCCTAGAATTCAACGCCGCTATAATATAAAGTGTGAAGTTATATCGTCCAAAAGTCTAGCGATACGCAATATATGTTTATTTAGATTTCGCGAATAGAACGCGATAGACGATAAATTCTCTTTCCACTAGCAGAATCTTCAATCTGCATATATTTTCAGTGTTCTTCTTGACTTCAGAGAAAATCAGAGTTTTTTCCTTCATTCTAGACTATTTCCTATGTGCGATACGTTCAGTTTTTCAGCGAGTCCTTTGTGTTGGGTCGAGTTCTTTCAGCACAAACAAAGACCACCTTCTGGGCTCGTATTTAATTCGAGACCGAATAGAAAATAATCCAACGAAAAATACCGCTTGAAAGAACTGAAAATATAAGAGAACTTGAAAAAAAATTGAATTGCTTTCGGTGTCGATTTTAATTTTTCGAAGCGAACTTCTGCCTTTTCTTGACGCGAAAAAGTCGCTGTTAAATGATCTGGAATATTTAGAAATAAATATACGTATGAAATGTATATTTATTATTACATTTCAGTTATGGTAGAGAAAGCTTTTTGCACGCGGTGAGTCGAAAGAATATTTAATAAGCTTTCACGGAAGATCTTTTTTACGAGAGCGCTCTTATTACAATGTTCGGGGTAATGAAATACGAAAATTAAGTTGTCAAAATTTCTACATTCTTTGTGTTTAAGATACAGTGCTTTAAATACAGTACATTTTGTATACAATGACTTATTTTCAATTACATTTACATGATTTATGTAAAAAGATCATTATTCGAAAAATCGGGGAATCAAACACAACTGTTGCGCTTCTATTACACATATATCATTTGAGGTGTTCAGAACTAAAAGCGATTAACTCCATAAGGCAAGAAGTCGAGAAAAACGATTAAGTGTATATATTTTGAAATATTATATAATATATTCCATTTTTTTGATAAATATAAACATAGAAGTTTCTTTTATTATAAGCTTTTGATATGATCAGATCACAATAGAATACAGAAATAATCAAAATGACTTCTAAAATAAATGATTTTTTATCCGATGACTATATTTTTTTGTCATTTAATGGTATTTATTTTTATTACACATGAAAGTTATTTCTCACATATAAAGTTATGACACCAAGTACTTTGGACATTAAAATCTATTTTTTGTCTTCAAAAATTATGTTTAGCTCTAAACGACTCACATGAAAAATTATGGAATCAAACACAACTGTTACTAATTGCATCGCATGCACCATTTACACCATTAGATTTTCAGTTTAATTTCTGTATATTTTCTTAAATAAACCAAAAATACAACTTTCCCTGATCACTCAAATCATTTCCACACCACTGCATAAAAAACCGAAATATAATACGAAAGGGGCTTTTCAAAAAAAGCGCACACAGAATTAGCACGTCTCGGGTCGCCTACTTTTATTTCGGCAAGCCGAGATAAATTTTCGATGCGACAAAGGGCCCCCGAAAAGGGCAAAGCCCCCGAAAGGGGGTCCCTTCTCTACTTAACCGTATTGCGTCTTCGGGGACCCCATAAGGCTTCCGTGTCTCGTGGAACTCGCTAAGACATTCGATTTTCTGCTCTAAGAAATAAGATGGAGGGGTGTGTTTCGCTAAAGAGGAAATCTTATCGATTTTTTTTCATCGTTGCGTAGGTTTAAAGTGACGCACGCTTAATGATTGTCCCTCGTTTGGGAAATCTGCATGTGTCGATTTTGTTTTGATCGATTGAAATTTGAGTCTTTCAAATCATAATGTGATTAATTCAGTAAAAAAGTAGAGAGAAACGATGGAACGTGTTCTATACATTGTTCAAAAGTTTTTTAATTCCCTGCATTATTCCACTAATTCGAAATTATTAACATAAAAAAAATGATTTACAATAAGCTACAAATGTGATTGATTTATATTAGAGTTCATAACTAATTAAAATGGCCCCTGAAATTAATGATTCGGTAGCGAAAAAGTCATCGATTATTATTCAGGAAAAATACTTCACACATTAAGGGGTGGTATTTTCACTGCTTTGGTCAACTAATCAGAAAGTTACAGTAAATCTTTTAACTACGAACTGACGATAATCCAAGAAGATGAAATAATGATGATGATAGTTCGTAGTAAAAGGACTGATTGAAATTCTACGGTTAGTCATTCAAAGAAGCGAAATAATCGACCATAAAAATTATGACTGAAAATTTCATTTTTTCAAAAAGTAGAGTTTATCACCTTATGCACTGAACTGTTCATATATGTATAAAATGATTTCAGAAAGGGTTGAATCTAATATCGACGCATATTTGAAGCGCTTTTGCACGGTGTGTGTGTTCTTTTATAGAGAGGACGACCCAAGCGTTGATCCCTCATAATCCAATATTGGATATTGATTAATATTCGATACGAATAACCGTCATTTGGGCATCAAAGTTCAGCACACGTGCCACACAACCGAGATTAATTACGGCCCTATACAATATAAGGGAATATTGTGAACACTGAGTTATGCCGGACATACATGAGAGTTACATCGCGAAAATAGTTGTAATCCAATTCCGTTTCATACAAGAGTCGATAAGTGCATGAAATGATTAATTCTAATTAAAAAAAAAGTCAAAGCATTTGGTATAGATAATCGAAGTATTTTCCGTGAATTTTGAACTTAAATATCATTAATTGACTATCGAATAATACATCAATTACTTCAGAGGCCATTTTAATTAAATCTGTACTGACCATATACGTAGCTCATTGCAAACGAAATGTTTTTAATATCGAATATATGAAATAATGAAGAGCAATATTTGAAAAACTCATCAAACATGTTTCATAGTTTCTTTTAACTTTGTGCACTAAACGGCTCATATTTTATTATATAATCGATGAAACATAAAAAAGCAGATTTATCACAAATCGAGTGAAACATAATATAAGATGATTTTCTGAATAGCGAATTCAGCATTTGGTCCGCTGATGATATTTTCATTAGAGAAACTGTGAGTAGTTCCATTTTGATGTGTGTATTTATAAATTCAACGTGTGTTACATATATATTATATTAATAATATAATATGTTCGGTCCTTTCCCTACACATGTTACCATACACCGTTGGACACGTTGTGTCTTCGACGACTTGCTGGTCACAGAAATAGTCACAAGAGATCGTCATCAGAAATAGATGACTATGCTCTGTTTTAAGTATTATACATGTATCTGATGTATAGAGAAGTGTTTTGTTAATTTTGAGTCAGTAAACGATAAAATTATCAAATGAGTCGTTCAGTTTATATGGGATAAAAAGAATGTATATATATTGAGTAATATTGAATTATTATTAATAGTTTGGTGATTTATTGAAAATGTGTTTCACGAGTAGAAGACGGACTTCCCTTTGTGATATTATACGGCTGAAGCATCAGCAGAACGGAAATTTTAAACTGACTTTGAAGTTAAGATGCGTCTAGTGTTGGAAAGTTCGGTTCTAAGTTGAAAGGGTAGCGGTTCAGATATTCTAGCGAAACTAACTTAGGCTGTTAGCCGTTTATTTATAAAGGTATTCTAAGTGTGGTACTTACTTTATGACTACTCTGCTACTATGCAAATATGCTTTTAGGATTGAAAACGTTGATTCTTCAGAAACATGAGTTTATAATATGACTTTAGGTAGTATGAATAAAAAAGCGTTCATTGAAAGTGTCAATTTTCTTAATTGAATACTATTATGACTCTGTTTTTTGTATATTTTGGTAAGTAAATATACATTTAGTTGATATTGAATTTATATTTGAGTAAAAAATTGTAATAAGATGATAAGCCAGATGATCGAGGAAATTGCGATAAAGCACGCCTTCGTGAGTAGGTGAAAATGGGTCATAGCTTAATCCGATAGTGAAATGTTGTTTTCCATACATGCATGAAGCTAAAATAAAATAAATGAAATGTGCTTTTAACAAAATATTTAAATAAATTGAAGCGAGTTTTGTTTGTACATTTGCGAGCTATTATTTTGTTTGCGTCAATTACGCTAAGTACATAAATTCGAACATACTTTGGCTTTACTGAAACACCTTTTAAAAGCTTAACGACAATTTACACAAGCGATTACTGGAAAAATAATAAATTTCACACAATAAAGATACCTATATGTACATATAATATAATACGATTATATATTTGTTAAAGCTTAATAATTTAAAAATGTCATGTTCACAAAGATGTATAAGAATAAATATGTTTCTGAGAAAAAAATGCAATCTCATAAAATCTGCTTCAAACTTAGAATCGATTCCTGCAACATTTGAATTCCATTTCAAAAATTTCACGACTGAAAGTTGTTCTTAAAAAAATCTTCCGATTCAGGTAGATGTCTTTGAAAATCATCTGCATTCGCTAAGGCGTTAAGAACGGATATGAATAAAATACATCTGAAGTGTAAACACATATTTACAAAAGCTTGTTTTCAATTCTCAGCAAGGCTGACTTAATAGTCGGTGTAAAACCGGCCTTACAAACCGAAACGAGCCATTACCGGTATGACGTCGAACGAATCCGAAATACACCATATCTCGAGATTAATGGACCATGATTTTAAACAGAATCATCAAAGACGAGCAATGACCCAATTCCGATACACGCGGGCCGCTTAAGCGCGTATTTCGTAAATCGTATCGAACACGCACCGAAATAGATGACCAAAGGACGTTGACGGGTCGCCGAACTCGAATTGTCCTCGAATTTTGCGAAATCGGCGGAAAAATCGGGGAAAATTTCGGAAATTTGGAGTTAAGTTGCTTTTGAGTGCACTTATGTCGACTGTCATTCTGATACTGTTGAGTAATAGTAAGTTTCAGAGTCGTTTTTCATCATAAATTGAAGCATGATAATCTTACAAATGTAGTGTTTGAACGGAAGGATGATTCCGGTATAGATGGCCATATGGGAGACGATGGTCAGCGGTTATTTTATTTAAAATCTTGGCAATAATTATTGTTTTTTGCACTTAATGTAAATGTTTAGTGATTACAGGACATCCAATAATAACAAAAAGTAATAATTGTTGGCGATTATTGGAAAAAAATGGCCGTTGACTATCGTTTCCTATATGGCCATCTATACCGGAATTAATATATAGGCATATTTGATATTTTTGAAAGGTTCCTACATGTAGCTGTAGTATATTTATATTCATATGCTATTAGCTAATATAGATCTATTCGCAATATCGGAGTGACGACAAATATTGAATTATTTGCAATAGTATCAATGGCAAATAGTCAACTATTCAGTCGTATTGACTGTAAATAGTCATATTCTTGATTACGATTACGATTGATTATATTGAAATTTATTTTTAATACTTATGAAACAAACTATCGATGTAATCTATCTTATAATGTGATTCAACGTACATATATTCTTCTCAGAAAGTACCAATTTTATTTTTCAAAATTTGTTTTCTCGTTTTAAGACTAGGGTGTGAGTATGTGTTAAGAAAATACAGAGAAAATTTACGAACTTTCATAAAGAAAATATGGGTATGAGTGTGTTGAGAAAATATTATATGAGTGCTTGCGCACGTAACTTGGTGTTTACTCAAAGTTAGAATATTAAACTTTTTCGGAATGTAAGTAAAAATGAGAAAAATATTACATTTTCCATTTCTTAAAAATTTTCAAACCGCAAAAGAAGAATTTTCGATCTGACGCAAAATGAAAAAAATCATTAGTTTTCGCGATGATTAACATCGAAATTTCCACGAACGACAAAAAAAAACCGTGAAATTTTCCTGGAAAATCTCAGTTTATGGATTTCGCGAATAATAGCTCTACGAGAAGATCGTTTCCTATTCGTTATTTGCGTCGGAGCATTAAGCATTATTTCGGGACGGTCGTCAATTTGCGAACATCAAACGCAATTGTCGAATGCACTTCTGGTCTATTTCAGGTCAGCAGATTGCTTTTCTGACTCAAACAGTCGGTTGGTGGATGATTGACGTGATTTTGACGTTCGATTTCCAATTTTGAAAATCAATCATTCGATGATTGCACGCTCGTGTGAATTGATCGAATGTGAAGGTCGAGTTGTAACTTTGATTCGAAATTTACTGTGTAATATTACAGTAGAACTATGCAATTTGTTCATCTTAAGCGAATAGTGTGATGAAAAAGACAAATTGCAAAAAAAAATTGATTATGAGTTCACATAATCTATTTTTAGCACTCTTGTTGTACTTTAATCGAGTGCGCATAGCCTAATATATGCACATAGGGTGAGTATTCTTAATCTAGTATTCGCACACGATGAGAGTGTATACAACTGAATAAGAAATTTCCAACAGTTTTATTATAATACAGTTTGTACATAATAGTTGAAATCGATTTTTTTTTATTGAATTTTAATAGATTTAAGGACTATACTTGAAATAGTGATTTGCATAAATATGGAATGGATAATCGTTTTTTACAATTTGGTGAATCAAACAAAAACGGAAATATAATTTGGTTGGATTGATTCAGTTCGTTGAAAATTATTTTGTTTTTTTCGCAAAAGTCCCCGACAAATCTGAAATCCATTAAGGATGTAATTATTTTTTGTTCCCGTGAAATAACGAAATTATTTCGTTTCGCTTTTAAACGGAATAAAAAACGTCCTTATCCATATTACACGTTCAAATACAAGATTAAACGTAAACAACTTTCAGAATTTTTCGATGAAATTAAATGTTTTTCAGAACACGTTCAAATAAGCTTATTTGAGTTACAGCTGAATTTTCTAGAAATGAACTACATTAATTATGTAAAAACATTCAATTATTAAGTATACCACTTGTGTAATCAAACTTATTTATTTAATTCATTATTTAATGATAAGATATGAGAATTCATAATCAAACAAAAGAATAAAATGATTTTAATGTAAACCCATCGACGAAATTGAAATATATCGTTTGATATCAACGAAATAAATTATTTAAGTATTTATACGCATAAGGAAAACTATGTTCAATCACGCAAACCGTGCGACAACTTAAATCACCTTATTGCGTGTCAGAAGTGTTATTTTTGCTAAAAATAATATATAATAAACTAATATATGTATTATTTAATCGAAGCTTTCAAGGTTCGCCTTAAGTATGAATTACGTATTTCATTGATACACTTCAAAACAAAAAAATATCAACAAGCGAAGTAAAATTTTTGTTTGCTTCACTTATAAAGGAAAAATTGTGAGATTTTTTTCATTAAACTGTTTCCTTGCTGATTAGCTTTATAAACGAAAGAACTCTCATTCATTTAAAATTCTAATTAGATTTACTTCGGTTCAAACCCTTTTTCTTCGAGAAAGTACAGATTGAAATAAAAATATTTACATTTTTAGGAAGCTATTTCGCTAATTCTTTCGCCCGGTTGATCATTTTAATCGAGTAAAATATATCATTCAAGTATAAAAACTGTATTGTGAATGCTTCGCCATTTGTTTTTAACGAGCTTTCAATTTCATTAAAGATAAATCAAAACAATGCGAAAAAAGCTGACATCGAAAACGATCCTTTTTCCAAACATTTCATTATATAAGTCATTCAGATCTAAATGCGATTAACTCCATTAAGCGAAACGTCGAGATAAACGATTTAACATGTTTGATGCGTTTTTCGAAACTTTCCTGATTCCTTCATTATTCAATTTATCAGAAACTATAAATACACGTTTATAATAAGCTACAGATGTGGTCAATTTATATTTGAGTGCAGAATTTATTAAAATTGATTCTGAAATATTTTTTTATAATCCGGTTACTGAATTTATTTTGTAAAAGGTATTTAAATTTGCTATTCATGAATGATATTTCACACATAGAAAGTTAAAATAATACCAAGTGATTTTTCATTCAAACCTCTTTCTTTTCAAGTGAAGTCAATCACGTTTAGCTCTGAACGATTCATATGTATACAGTCCCTTCACAACATATTAGTATACAACGAAATATTTGAAAACGAAAAAATATACTAGACGAATTATAATTTCAAAACATATCAAAGCAATATACTGATATGTATAATGCTAATCAGCTCGATTTTTCGGCGAATTTATATACTTTTGAACCCTTTCAGTTCAATATTGAAACGTAAGCTTTTTCATTTTCATTGTGACATCGAAGCACAAAGGACGAGCGAGAGCTTTCACTCTATGAATTCAAACAAACGCATTATTATTTTCAGAGAATCGGTTCATTTTATTTTTTATATTCAAATATTCACATATTTACCTTTTTCCTTTCGAAAATCGAACGCCGAATTGTTATGCCCTTTATTGACGTTTCGATGTCGCAATATCGGTATTTGTACACGAGAACGTTTCATTTGTTTGATTACTTTAGCAAAAATTGTATAAAATATGATCGTTTTCAATTTATATGTGAGTGATATTGAAATTGCGATTTTCTTCAAAAAAATGTGACTATTGAATTTCAATTCCTTCCACATAAATTCATTCAGAATATTTACCATCAAAAAAATTTCAATACATATTATACTTCAATAAATAAAATTTCCACCAAACTAACAGAAATAAATAATCCAATTAACGATGCACTAAAATTTACCTGAATTTAATAGTTCAACTTTATTGAATCGTAAAATGTACAAGCTTTGCAACATTTTCATAATATTAGATGCAACATTTTATAAAACATAATAAAATGCAACTTTAAATTATCATCACAATAACTCATTTCATTCCGAAATTAAACACATATATAAATCCAAATCATCAATCAACCGATTAATTTCTTCCCACAAAACATTTACGGTCGAGTCAAAAACTCGATACAAATGTTATTCCATAACTCAACGACAAAATAAAATTATGTCACTATATTTTAGTGCAGAGACAAATTGCGTTAACACGACGTTGATTCGATGTGAAAGTTTTCCCTAGTTTTACGAGGGGTCATCGTGTAAAATGTGTAATGTCCTTCGACGGAATCGATTCGCGTGACATCGTGGTCCTTCGAAAAGGTTAGATACAGAAAATGACCTTTATGTATAGTGAAAAATGTATATTTTTATATGAATATGGGTCTATTTTTGTGGATGCGTGAAAATTTGTTACGCGTTGACCGGAAAATTTCCGAACAGTGTAGTGAAGGGTCATTATATATTAATTTTTTTAACTGGATAGAATTTATTTTTGATGAATATAAAATATATTAGAATAGAAATTCATGAAAGTTTTCAATCAAAAACAATAAAAAAAACGTTTAAATTTAGTGTACAATATAAAAAAATCAATTAAGGCGAAAACACCGTTCTGAGACGTCAAAAAAAGAGATGAACAACCTTTCAATTCTTTGTGTGCAAATGCGACAGGTTAATGCGTGGTTAAGCATTTGTGGAGCTTTTTCACTCGTTTTCAAAATTTTGAATGGGATGTTTCTCTTTCTTTCTTAAATGACGTCTCAGAAAGGTGTGTTTCCGCCTTTGATTAAATACATATTGGTGACTCGAAAAATCAATGGGTACACGTGCATATGATCAAATATTGAATATCATATTTGATGTCGAATAAATACTGTTATTAAAGAAGTATAGATAAGACATTTAGTGATTTGATAATATAGGGTTTATTAAAAGGCAAGCTGAAATTTCGATAGTTATACTTGTCGATACAAATCTATAAGCTATTTGAAATGTTCAGACACAATTTCACATTCACCTCAACTGAATTAAATTTGACACTTACACCGCTTAGCTTCTACGATCCTCTTAAGAAAACTTCATGCACATAACACACACGACAGCCATAAAAACGAAAGCGACACGCAATCAAAGCCGATTTTTACTATCGAAATCAAAGAAACGTCTAAATGCGAACTTTTAAGCTTTGATATTCGTCGGAGGTCCACGTGGCCGAAGCCACAAGTGATAAACGACCACTCAAACTAATTGCCCGAAGCCTGCGTCATAAGAGTCGACTAGAAAGTTCTTTTTCCGTGTGTGGTGTAATATGGTGACGAGTAGTTACTAAATTAAATCGTTTCGGGGAATGAAAAGCGTATTATTCTAGCTGGGAGAGTTTTCCGAACGATTTTCCGAGAAAACTCGATCGGGACGTTCCGGTTTCGCGTTTCGTTCGATTTCGTAATTTGATGAGATTTTGACGAAATTTCGGTAAAAATATAAAATATAATTGAAATCTTTATTAAATAATATATAATACTATTTTTATTCTTATGATGAAACAAAATGTCTTTGTGACTTAATGAGAACAGCCACTGTCAACGTCCTACACAAAATTTGATACTGCGTTGAACGTCGAATCAAAACAAAATTAGCCCAATTAGCTTGAATTATATAACCTCTCAAAATTACATTGTATCATACGAAATCTAATAAAATTTTATTATATTTCGTAAAAAAAAATTTCAATATAAGCACAATAAAGTATATTTAATGATGTATGACATTTTGAGCTTTCGCCGCGAATTTTAGCGGGAAAAAGTCGCTTTTCGAAACATTAGTAGCGAAACGGTCGTATAAAAATATAAAATATACAAAAGCTCGTTTATAATTTACGACGGAAGACTGCATTTCGTACGCTTCTTGTCGGAAAGAGCTCGCTACGACGAAAGGGTGTTTCTTTTCAATGAAATTTCGGTCTAGCTCAGACGCTTTTGAATAAGGAAAGGTTCGCGTTTATTATAAATGAGGATGTTGCGACACAAAATCGCGTCTAAAGACGCGTTCACACTCGAACCGAATGAAAATGCATTCAAAACTCTAAAATTTTCCTCAAATTGCGAAATATTGAATTATAGTACGTTTCTGAATCTTGAGCGTAGTTGAATCGAGCAGCATTTATATTGTACACGACAGAAAAATATAAAGACAGATCTATATACGCGAAAGAAATAGCTATAAGTATAGCAATTGTTCAACGTGTATAAGTCAGTTTCTGTATTTTGATATATAAAGTGCAATTTAAACGCCGCTTCAGACGTAAATCGAGTACATATGAAAAAATGCATTATCAGGCATTGCTAGAGACTCTTTAGACTTTAACCCGATTGTGTATAATATTTCCCTTTCACGTAGTAAATTCTGTTATGTTCAGAGGCCGAACATAATATTTGCTACGACTTGGCTACAAATAGGCCTCCTTAAGAACTGTCAAAGTATAGAAATCCTGTCGTTTATAAAAGTCTAAATGTAAATTGTATAATGCAATGTTGCAGAAACGTTCACAAATATGCACATTATAAATCTGATACGTTTCACTGCCAAAAGATCAGCCGTTAAGGAGTACCTATACAAATAACAAATATCATTTTTTTATAAATACAGATATTGTTATTACAATTACTATACTTTCACTTATTATTTTCTAATTTATATAATTTTCATCCAAAATTATAGACGTCGATAAAAATACGACATTTTTTCCACCATCAATCAAGGACTCATTTTATGTCTACAATACTATACACATGATGAAAATTAAACAAATCGAGAGCCCACTTCGAGATTCGTCCACTCTTCGCGTCCATTGTTCGCTTAGAACGTTTCGAGTGTAGACGCACACAATAAATGTGCGATATGAAAACGTATACTTTGCATCTTTCAAAGGATCGTCTCTCGATCTTTTCATGTTGGCCGGATGTTAAGAGTATCTCTTCGACTTGAGCAAACTGCTCGAATAACGCGTGATTTATCAAGGAGCCTTTCTATAGAGACGTTTCGGATGTTTATTAGTCCGCGGATGAGTTGTGTTTCTTTTCGTATTGTGAAATTTTATAATATGTCGAAAAATATGTATGCCATCTGTATCTGTATAAATAAAATTGAATATATGTCTGTATGTTCACTATACTTTCTTGGACATTTCTGTTATCTTGCAATGAGAACGAAACTTCACCGTGTGCGATTCTAGGAAAGTTTCTGCATCATTACATTTTGCTATTTGCATTTAACATTTTGTGAGCGACGAGATTTCTATCGTTTGACAATTTTCAGGAAGGTGTTTTCGTAGAAAATATTACACATTCAATAAGAAATACTATACAACAGTTCACAATCGGTTTTGAGTCCTACGAGTCTCGAGCAACAGAGGATAGTAAAAAATATAATGAATACACTTTGCATTATATTTAATTGATTGAAAAGTAACATGAATATTTCACGATAAAAATATTAGGTATACAATACTTCGAAGGCTATTTTTTTCCATTTTTCAATATACGAGTGTCATCAATTTGATGGAATCACTCAAACGTTTTAATAAATTACAGAACAGAACGTGTACGGGTGTATTTTAACAGAATTCGTATAGAGTATAATAATCTCAAATGAAAAAAATGAATACGTTTGATTAATTGCTACATTTTTTCCTACATACATGACACGTACAAATTCTCCGACATCAATTTAAACAAAAGAACGATTTCGTTCTGAAAAAATTACCTTCAGAAAATTTTTCATGAATGAAGTATTCACATGAAGTAGAATGGTGTTAAACTTAAAAGTATAATTTTTGTTGATAAATTGTATGAATTAATTTTGTTTAAATGAAACATACAAAAAAATAGTACGTAGCTTTTTTTCGTATAATTAACCACTAGTCAGATAAAAGAATCTAAATGAACATTAAGAGGTCTTAAGCCAAATAATCACCCTACTCATGGATCGATTTGGTCTAGAACATCTTTGGATTAATCCACTATCTAGACTTGTAATTCACGATAATTACTGATTTCTTTTCAATTCATCAACATATGAATGTAAAACTAATGAATAAATATTATAATTTAAATATTTTTGAACAAAATGTATATCGATGTATGAATAAAACAATTGAAGTTACGTACAAAGAAATTCTAGATCTTTCACTTCAAAGAAATCGAATAGAGATTTAAATCTAGGAAAAATAATCAAACGAAAGAAAACCTCAATCGGTCTAAATTATTCTACAAAAAAGGTAAACGACAAACGAAACTTGATTCGATTAGAGAACATTTTTTTCTGTATACAAAAAATCGAATTCGTTTAAAAACAAAAATAATTCTTTGAACTGTTCTGTTGACTGAAAACGTTGAATGCTCGATTCACATTACGATAAATTACTATAAAACATTACGACACAATTATTCATATACAGTTTTCTTTATCATAAACACATGTCACAATTCATCGACACAAAATAGTAACGACATGTCATAGATAATCTCATGTCACGCATATTCCAAGATTACTGTAACATTGACAGAATATGCGTATATTTTATGTACAACAATGTTTTTGATTACAGCAAATAATTAAAAAAAAATACTTTCAAACACAGATAGCAGCATTCTAACTAATGGAAAAAAATCGAAAAATTGCAGAAAGCTTTCAGAGTCGGTCTACGAACTTTTGTCATTCGAAATGTTCAGCTGAAAGCCGTTTAACCAAGCATCGTGCGCTACTTTCAATTAGAGATGAATGAAAAAAATGAACGGATCGCTTTTAAAGCATTTTCAGCGATGGAAAAATGCATGAGAGATTTTTTCGCCTCGACATTTCATCCATGATTACTATCGTGCATTAATCGAAACAAATTCAGATCAGGATATTCATCACAATCAAACGGATTTTAAGAAATGACGTGGTTTGTGAGATAAAATGCTGAAAAATTCACAGCTTTCGGTAAAGCTCCAGATGTGTTTCAGAAATAAAAGCTTCAAGCTTTTCGGATTTCTTTTCGACAATCGGTAGAACATGCGTTACACGTAGGCCGCACTTAAGATGTTCTTTTCGAATGAAAAAAAATGTGTTTGGGGTGTAAACTTTTTATTTTATCGAATGTAAAATTTTGTATTTTATGCAACTCAACACAAAATTAAATCTCTGATCGTGATGATTGGTTAAAAGTAAATCGATTGCTTCCAAGAAAATTTTGCAATCCGATCGGAAAAAAGTTTTCACGTATCCCGCCGCAAAAACGTTAAACCAAATCGTCCATAAAAACTATCGTAAAATCACCTTTAAAAATAAATAAATAATTCAATTCTTCAGTCGTAAAATAGACTTTACGATTTTATCACAAGGCTGAATAAGTGATGAATCCTCAGAAGAAGAAGAAAAAAAACCTATATTTAATCCGAATTAATCTTTCGCGTTATAAGAAAGAAATACGATTTTCACGCGTTTGAAATTCGAATAAATCACGCTTTGTTATACAACGTTAACATACCTGAAAAAAGCACATTTAAAAGATTTTCATAACACTGAAATTTGTCATCTCGAAGCCACTTTCTATTTGCGTATCGAAAAAATAACGAAATTCGGGTCAGATGGCCCGACGACATATATTTCATAAGTTTAGACTTTTGTTGACGTTTTTCTGAGAAATTGAACGGAAAAACATCACATTTGATTCAGTTTTTATCATTTTCATACTAATTGGTTATCATTTTTTTTTCAAATATAACGCATTAAATTGAGAAATTTCAATAATTTTTCATTCATCTGCTGCTAAAACGCTTCAGAAACTATAAAAAAAATATTTTAGAATAAACAAACTATAAAATTATATTATTATCAAATGAGTAATGAAGCAAAAATACACAGAGCCCTTGTTTTTCAAAGCTTTTTCCACAAGACCAGATAAATCACCGCAAAGCGATAATAAAACGAGACTCTCGTATATAATTTCGTTCGTTTGTGATTTCACACATCTTTCGAATTTTCCCGCGTCTTTCACGAAAAGAAATCGAACGAATGAAAAACGGACACGCTTTTTTTTTAATATTCGATGTCGTTATTTCTTTGATCAATCTCGATTATTCGTCGGAAAAGTTCGATGGGGAACATCAATGGAAATGTCACGCACGTGCGTGAGTTGTTTATCGATAGAAACGTGAATATTGATAGGAAATATTTCAAACTTGCTGTTAGGGAATATTAAAAATTAATCGATCAAAATACGAAGCACAATATGAAATATTCTTGAGAAAAAGTTGCATTTCGAATGGTGAATGCATCGTGCGACATTTGTAAAGTTGGATCGAACGGATATGGAAATGTGTTTTGAAGTTGAAATGGATCGTTTTTGAACTGAATATGACATATTTATGTATCACATGTATTGTATTGAATCCGTGTATGTATTTTTATCAATAATTTCTTATTATTATATTTATAACGCGTCAATCGAAACGTATCTTTCGGAACGTTGACAATTATCAACGTCGTATGTCATTATATCTGAACAAATAATGAATAGGAGTTTCGTACATTCAATACTGTGTTCGAAGAAAAACAAATATATTGGACGAACGAATACAGAAATTTATTAGGAAATGTTCTAGAGATGGTAAATATTTCAATTTCCTTTCACTGAGCAAATCGAGCGAACCCATCTTCGAACGATTTTTCATCGAATTTTCCTATTCCGAATAGTGTAAATATAATATAAAAACAAATGAAAAAACTCAATCACTGTATATAAGAATAAGATTTTCGAAAAATTATTCAATCGCAAGAAGAACAATTGAATTGAGACATTTAAAAATGACACATCTTGTATGAACAATGTAAAAAAATGTATCCTTTTTAACACCTTAAAGATGGTAGATAATTTCTTATCTAAGAAATTTTGGAAATTGAATTCAAATGTTACAGGGATTAACTCTGAATATTAAAGCAAATCTAAACGAATAAAACTAATATCATTCCAAATAAAAATGTTGCTTTTTTTCTCTAATTGTAAGAAAAGGTGTTAAGTTCGACAACAAATAAAACAGGCAAACACTAGAACCGTTCAACGCGTACGATCAAAATTATCGCACTAACACAGAATCCTTCTATAACACAACAAAACCCATTAATCAAAAAATGGAAAAAATATTTCAAAAAAACAAAGCAGACTTACAACATAAGTTTCATTTTAAATCACTCGGTTATAAATAATACGGCAATTCATTCAGAATTTCAACCGCAAGTCCCTGGGGAGCGTTGCGGCCTTGTCCCAATGAACTTGTTACTGATATTCCAGACACACGTTTTACAGCGAAATTATTTATAATGCTAAATAATACCGAGAGAGATGCCAAAAGTCGACCGCAACGGCCAAGAGAAATGAACCGAGATTAATCGCACGTTCAATTTTGGCAAATGCAATGTGAATGCGAGAAAATGCAATGTGCACAGTTCCGTCTAAGAAACATTGCCAAGATTGTCTGTGATGTATTGATCCGTGGTGAATGTCGAAAATGCGATTGAAATTGAAAACCTGTGACATTTCTGAAATTAAGATGCTATAAATCTTTGAATTAATAAGGACTATGCGCATCGTTCTATGAAGAGTTGACTTTTCCTTCGACAAGTTTGAATTTGTTGATAATTAACTCATTATTGTTATGATCATATTCAACTCAGAAATCAATGGTGAAAAAAAAATAGTTCGCATTCATAGGTTTCAAAATGAAAATGGAATGATTTCAAATCGATTTTCCAGGAAAAGTCTAAATCTAGGGTGAATGTCATCACAATAAAAATTCATGAGATTACTAATACTTAACTATTGAGATATGTATTAAATGATCCGTTATCACACAACATTTTTTAATATCTATATAATTTGATTCACTTGTGAATATTGATCTTTCAGTAATAAAAATGTTTTTTTTTTATGAACTTTACGAATTCGAAAATTTGAATTTATTTTTATTTTCTTCGAAAATAACTAATATTAAAAATAATGAGACATCGAAAGTGAAGATTTTCATTTTCATTCGAGCGATTCAAGTGTCAAATTTATGGCAATCGAGTTTTATCTTTCGACAACATTATAGATCAATTATTTATTTTCAATTGAACTGAATTGATCCTTAATTCAATAGATATTATATTATTTATATACAGATTTTTCATTTCAAATATATTTTTTCGAATTAAATACGTACATTTACAAGTCGAATTCGTATTATCGAAAAACGAATTTAAGGCAGTCTTCAACTTTGGAGAGTTTAAAAATATATTTTTTTTCATAAATCATATTTTTGTGAAAAAGTCCAAATTAGAAGTAAAAAACCTGTGTACATATAAAATTTTCGTTTCGAATGTAAGCACACACGTATTTAGAAATAGCTTTCAAGCAGCACATTTTCATCAATAATTAGCTCGTTAAAAATCGTCGAATTCCACTCGAAAGCCTCTCGATACCCACAACGACCCTCTCTAAATGTTTTCGAGTATCGATTCGCATTTTAATACTGGCGTTTCGCGTAAATAAACTCGAAGTACATACACATTTTTACTGTGAAAAAGTAAAAAATGTTCAAACGAAAACCCAAACACCATCGAACCGGAACCCATCAAATGAGCGAGATTAAATCTTCATCCACCGTGCGGCGAAACTTCTAATAAAACTCCACTCGACGAAAAAATATATAAAAATAAGGATACGCCTGTCGTTGACAACTCTTTTACGTTTCACCGTCGGAAGATTGAAAATGGAGATAAAAAAGTGTATTTTATACGTATTTTTTGGTTTATGTGAGGTATAAAAGCGGTGTTAATTTCTTGTTGTGTTGACTACTGCGAGTTTTTGAGTGAGTGAAATTTTTGAAAAATTCGTTTAAATTTTTTTTCGATACGATTTGATTTTTGGTTTTGAAATGAGTTTCGAATTAAATTAATTTAATAAATATTACATATGTTGTCATTTAGATTGAAACTAGCACCTGATGTTACTTGAGATTTAAGTTTCTTTTTTGCCGAAAGATCGGCAGTTGAGGAGTTTATAAATAATATACATACACAAAGTCATACATTTGATTTTATTTATGTAGGTGTAAATTTTACAATAACGATATAATAATACTGTTAAGCTAAGGTAGCTTTACAAATTCTTGCTTATCATACTTCGTACATAACAAGAAACAATTCATTAATCTACTGCTCTCCAATAATATCTATATTTCAAATATCACTTCACTTTCTCGATATTTCAAACATAATCGGCTTTAAATGATATGAACTTCCCAAGTAAAATAAACATTTGTAATTTACATAGTATGAACGACAGATAACAAATCACGACAACATCTATATTATAAATACGCTGACGATGCTCGAAATTTTCAGCCACCCCGTGCCTCGAACCCGGGCGTTAAATTTATTAGCCCGCGCCTTACACTCCGTACTACGCGTCGTAATTACGAAACTGCACCGCTTAATGTATATAAGGCGTAAAATCTTTTTTTATTTCACACATAAATGGCAATACGAAATTGATTAATTCCGAACTATTTTGATACACACGCGCCAACTGCTAGTCTACATAAAACCTAACATACCTTCTTCAACAATTCGGCTATAAAACAACTAATTATCAACACCAATCACAAGCGTACTTGACCCGATTCACCAAAGATACAACAAAACGATATTAAAACCTCACAGCGACGATAAATTAACCTACTTAACGCATTATTCAGAGCATAAAGACTCGTCAAACACGAAGAGTTTCAATTGCGCTCACTCAAGGCGAGCTTCGCGCGCATTTTCCGAAATTTTCCCGCCAAAACAACACACGACCGCCATATTTACGGAATTAATTTTGGGTTTTTGTGTCTATTTCGACTTGTCCGACCGCGATTCCGCAGAACCATTAATATTCGAGCTGCGTCCTTCTTATGGCGTCTATTTGCAGAACGCTCTCGTTCGCAAATATTGCTCTCGAGTGCCGTTTCGCACTTTTTTCATACGATTTCGTGTCGAAAGTCTTTCTAAATGTTCGCGACGATGCCCTTTTTCCATCTGAACACGAAGATAAAGAGGATCGTTCAACGTGTAAACGTTGAAAGGTGAGCTTGCTGTTGGGGTTTCTTATCGCTCGTTTGAGTTTGAATTTGTTTGTTTATTATTTATTTAGGCCAACTTTATATTATTTAAAAAATTATAAATACTCAACAGTCATTTGACTATAGAAGCATAGCGACGATTGTGCAGAATAGAAGTGCAAATATAATGAAAAATAAATGAAACAATAACAACATGATAGACATAACATATAGTAATCAACCTGTTGAATATTTGAATGCAGTTTTGGAGCGTTACATGGACACACAAACACAGACACATAATAGCGCTATTATATAGTTAGATAGAACGTGTATAAGGAACATAAAATGTGAAATGGTATGTGCGAGTCTATTGTAATTGACGACTAAATTCATAAAGGGCATAAGTGACCTTTTTTTATCGATATTGCGTTCGGAAAATGGCTCTATATATTATACAGAACCATTTTCTGTACTTAACTCAATTTCGATAAAAATGTTCACTTGTGCCATTTGTGAAATTCAGTAAAGTTTTTTCAAATGTAACATTAGACATAAACAATTCAGCTATCGATAAAAATCAAACAAGTGACTCTCTTCTGGATTAGACGGGACTCAAATTCAGCATTGCGAGGCCACTGAAGCTCGACACGACACTCACAAACGCTTCAAACTGCTACATTATTAAAAAAAAAAAGTCAAATTCACAACTTTTCGCTCTCGACAAATCGAATTTCAAAGATTGTATCCTTTCGTGATTTTTTTTCACGGAAAAGCAAAATGTATCGGATTTTTTTCGAATACGAATAATGTGATTCGTATCGAATTGGGAGTCGCAATAATGCCGAATAGAATTTGTCGATGATTGTAATCGTAAACGGTTTCGATACACGCGTTTTTTTTATTTTCATTCAGTATTCAATTTAGTACACATTGTGTATCGAAAAATTATTGATTCTAGACGGAACGTTTCAATTTACAGCCTGACGTGAAATATTATCGTTCTTACGTCGAAATTCATATTTTTTTCAATTCGAAACCGAATTTAAGACTGTAAACTAATTCAAATTCAAATGGAAAAAAAAAACAAACAATACGTTTAATATTTTAAAACACACTAAGAAACCTTCGCAATGAAAGCTTCTGAAAATTTATGGTCGCCGAGAGAAAAATGGCGGCCTCGTCTCACAACCGAACAAATACGAAAATAAATAAGAAAATAAACCTTTTCGTGTTCGCGAATACGAAATTTGCCGTACATATTTCGTTTTTCATGCACATTATCATCAATAATACTAACGCGAATCGTACGTGAGAGGATCTCGTTCAACAATATCCTCGTTCGACGGAATTATCCACGAAATAAATATATGTGACGACTGAAAAGGCCAAGGAATACAAGCGACTTTGAGGTAATTTCGAGAAAGTTGAGCGTGTAACCACATGTATTAGGAGATCGAGTGATATGATGATATATCTCGGCACACGTTCAAAATTCGTTTATATCCTTTTCCCACCAAATATATGATTAAGAAGCGTTTCTTGTATGCAACTCAATTTCGCCAAAAATGTCACTTGTACTTATAGCCTTTTCAGTCGTCTTATATATCATAACCAACAGTTAAAGTAATGCGGTAAACGTGAATTTTCAATATCCGCCATCATTAAGTTTAAAGCTCTATAGATCATTTTATAGACTGTAAACAATAATTTTCTCTCGATCCAATTACATGGAAAACTTGTGATGTTTTCATCGTCGTTTTCCCATAACATTTTCCGAAGACGGTTTTGCACTTTGGATCTTTGTCACAACAAAGAGAGAGAACAGACATTCGATTTACTGCCAGTTGGCGTAGAGCTTCGGAAAACTGTCGCGTACGACACTGGCGAATTTTCCGGATTTGTTAAAGAATTTTCCGATCGTCGATAAGTTTTTCATATATCAAAATGATCGTATATTGATAATATAACACAAAAGTGTTGCAATTTATATTACTTGTGTGCCAATGTCTGATTTTCGTGATCAAGATCGAGATTAGTGCGTAAAGCAATCAACTCTACTTATTAATGAAAAATTGATTTAAATCAATTGGTATAGTCATAACTTTTTATGTGTAAAGCACAAAAAGATTTATGACTTATGCTAAAAGACAGTTTTTAAACTATGGATGAAAAACATTTAAAATGTGTTTTATCCATAATTTAGAAGAAACGTCTTGTCTGTTTAAATTATATTTTTTGAACAATAACGATAAATACCATCAAATTAGAATATTTTATTGACTACCTAATAATATAATAAATCATTTATTTCAGATACAATTTTAATTAATTCTATACTCTGACATAAACTGACCACATCCATAGCTTATCATGAACGAAATTTGCACTTAAAGAGACGCATCAAACATATTTTATCAAATATTACACTCTCATATGAGCAATCTTATTTATAACATTAAATTTTAACGCCGAGTCAAAATGAAGCGATTCACATTTGACTCTCCATCGAAATAGAAACATTTCGTTGAACTAGAAAAATATAATATGTCGTCTATTGTTTATGTAACGCGTCTTGGGGCCCGACGATGTAATTTTTTCCCGAGAATATTTACATAGGGAAAACTTCTATTTTCGCTCAACAACAAGTTGATTTATTGACGCACATCGTGCGACAAATTCGATGATCCTATTCTGTTCACTGTGGATAAATTCGAAAACAATCTTCAGAGTTTGCGAAACTCAACAAGTTTTTCCGACGCCATGTGTTCGAACGTCTTTTGTCCTTCGCGATAGTTTTTATAATGACTAGCAGTAGGCGCATGTGCATCAAAATTGTTCGGAATTAATCAAATTTCGTATTGCCATGGATGTGTTTATTGCTATATATGTGTGAAATGAAAAAAAATATCCCATATATACGTTAAAAGTTGCAATTTCGTAATTACGACGCGTAGCTCGGAGCGTAAGGCGGTGGGCCAATAATCTGAACGCGCGGGTTCGAGGCACGGACGTCTGAAAATTTCGAGCATCTTTAGCGTATTTATAATATAGATAGATTTGATGTAGAGTTCCTTGTAAACGTGAACGTGGCGCCCGTAGTTTCGCCTAGTTTTGCTGGTACCCAACTAGGCCGGCCTATCGAACTGTCATAGAGTCGGGGTGCAGTTAAAAGGCGGTAATGTGGGCTTCTCTAGTAATGTGGCTTCTAAATTGATTAGTTGAAAGATTGAATGAGTGAGAATTAAGATATCGCTGCTTGTTTCATTAAAATAAGTACTAATGTATCGTTTTATTATTGATTTCGAAATTGATGCATATTTTAATTTTTTTTTTAATAAATTGAGTTTAATATTGAATTTGATTTTCTCATTTATATATTTTCGATACGTTCGCAGAAATTTCGAACATTTCCATTATACCTTATATATTTGTAATTTGATTCGTTCCTACCTGTTGAATATTTAACGCTTCCCCAATTCGGATAATTCTCATCCAGGTCGATTCAGATTAGAAAGTTTTCACTCTTGAAACACAAAATAATATTTCAACACTTTTCACATATAAACTAGTGAATGAATATAAATTTTCATCATCTACTAGCTTTTGTAACCCGGCTTTGCTCGAGATCATTTGGATTTCAACCCGATATGTCGTATAATATTTACTGAATCTGTAGTTGCGTGTGTATGCCATGCATTATATTTGACGTCTGAAAAGGCCAAGGGGTACAAGTAACGTTGCGGTGATTTCGAAAAAAGCGAGCTCAAAGTTGAACATGTATTAGGAGGAAGTCGAGTGATCTGATGATATATCTCGGCACAAGTTCCAAATTCGTTTATATTTTTGCCACCAAATATATGAGCGTATATAGAAGTGATTCCTGTACATAACTCAATTTGGGCAAAAATGTCACTTGTACCCCTTGGCCTATTCAGTCGTCATTTGCTATGGCTGACCTATGAAAAAGCTCTTCAAAAAACTGTTCAATTATTTGTAAAATGCAGAATGTAACGATGAAGAAATCTTCTCAAACTTGCAAATAATAACTCTTGTAAGTTTCACTGTCAAAGAATCAGCCGTTTAGGAGTTTATAATATACCATTCAATAATTTGTGTGCGAAAGCTACAGGTTAATGCGTGGTTACGCTTCCCCTTCTATGTGTCTTACTCGCACGCGAAAAATTAAACGGTTCGCTTCTCTTTGTTTTATGACGTCTCAGACTCTATCGGCACTTCGGCCGATTTTCACCTTAAAAATCGCGTTACGTGTACAGTGATACACGTGGATCGAAAATAATCCCGAGTCGAGAAAATAGGCGCTCCGAGCGTCATACTGAAATAGATTTCCCGCAACAAAAACAAAGCGATCAGAAGAACATGGACGGATTTAGAAATAAAACGCGAACACGTTGCAACATTCGAGTGACGGCTTTCGAACGTTTGAGAACCGCTTTTTTCATTCTCTAAATGAATCGTTAGAAATATATGTATGTATGTATGTTTTCGGATTTCATGTCGGGAAATTCGTTCGCATTTTTATAGTACACCCAACTCTCGTTTTACACGGTTTCAAAATAACACGGTTTGAAAAAATGAAAAAAAAAATTTTTCACACGATTTATTTGGTCTAACGCGGTTTGTTTGAATATCGCGAAATGAAAAATGTCACTTTTTTACACGGTTTTTGCTGGTCCCTATCCACCGTGTAAAACGAGAGTTGGGTGTATTTGATGGAAAATTGTTTTTCGTTTTGCACTGGTAGAATTAATTGTAGACATTTAATAAATTTGATAAATGTTGCATTTTTTTAAATAATTCACATGTTGATGTAAAGTGCAATCTTAAGAGCTGTACTTGTTCACAAAAAAAATTAAATTCTATAAAGTATCAGTGATTAATTCCACCAGTGTATAAAATCCATACTGGAAGACTGTTAAAAACGCACTAAAGACAAATTAATGAAAATTTAATTCCAGGTATATTCTTTAAACTATGATTTTTATTAGTCTCGTGAAAAATAATCATAGCATATTTCAATCTGAATTAATCATATGAAATTAAATCGAACGTCCTTTCGATTCAAATTCATACGTCCTACGATTTTCTTGTTAATTCGCAGCCAATTTATGTTTCGACCCTAAGTAAATATGATAGTATTCCCTTTCGATTTGAATTTCAAACTATTACTCTATATTGGAAATAGAGCTTTATATGTTCAGTAGTAGTATCACAAACAAGGCGTCAATCCAAATATGAAATTTTGCATATCAAACGTCGTATCTTGTGAAAATATCGACGTAGCCTAAGCGAGCAAATAATATTGATGTACAGTATTGCGAAGAAATCTGGACAATTGATAAATGTTGAATTTGAGAAAATATCACTGAATATGTTTGTAGTTTTTCATGATTTGAAGACTAATAAAGTGCAGTTCATAATTGGAGTGATTTCCTTAGAAAATTTTGATAAAATGAAAATATTATTCGGAAGAAATTATCGATTCGATTTTTCAAGTCTAGTGATGTTTTCATTCGATCGAATTTTTCCATAAAAAAACATTGCAAATGTTGGTACCGAATGCAATATTAAGAACTACACTTGATCACTCTTCAAATCATAATAAAAACTACAAATTTCACTCGGCATTTCTCAAATTCATTATGAGATAAGCGTCCAGAATTATAAACAACAGTTCATATCTATCATCATGAATATGATAGCGAATCGTTTCGCGGAAATATAACGTATGTGATACATAAGGCATCGAAGCGTTTCACTGTTAAGCAATTTCTCACCACTGTTAACCTTTCGAGTGCGAAAGACAAAGTGGATTAACTTTGTCAACGTTTTCCACGAGGATGAGTTAATGTGTGCCCTTTCGCGAAACTCGTCAGTGGGAAAGTTCATCGTCTTCGCTTTTCAGAGATGTGTTGAAAGTTCGTGTGAAACGACCAGATTTTCCAACAGTTCGCTTTTCCGGGGAGCATTTGAAATTTATCAAATTGTTCAGATTGTTTTGTTTGTGTTGAATTTCAAATCGAATCTGAAATGGATTTCGAACGATTTCGGTGATTCCTATATACATGCATACATTCAATTTCGAGTGTCAATACAATCTTTCGTAAAAAAATCTAAAAAAAGACTGAATCAAATGTTTGTTAAGAATATCGAATTTTCTCTTCGTGCATAAAATTAATTATATAAATATGAGAAGCAATTAAGACGTTGATTTAATATTGAAAGGCACGTAACGCATTCAAGTCGAGAATTATTTATAAGTTCGATCAATGTACAAGTCGAAAGATAAACTCAATTTTACGATCTCAAGTTCCGTTTTTGGCCTCGTATTTATTTAACGACGATAAAACAAGGTTTTAGTTCACGTTTTAAAGCCTAATCGAAAAGTTTTCTGATAGGAAAAACAATTTTCGCGACGACGCAAAGTCTCCTTTGTTTTTCCTCGCGCACAAAGAACGCGACTCGTGGAAATTCTTCATTCTCACTCAAATTGAACAATGGGTTTCGTTTAAAAATGAAATCGTTTATCATACAACTCTCAATTGATTAAAAATAACGTAAGTTATAAAAATTGAAATAATAGCACATTTCGAGAATTTTGAAAGAAATTATGAAAGGTTAACTTTCAAAAAATGGGAAAATTTTAATCGAATAAAACAGTTTTCATCAGATATGAGAAAAACCGACGAATTCGTTTAGTTAATTAAACAATAAAAACATTTTATGTATTTAGTTTCCGATGCATCAAACAAAAGTGTTCGTTCATGAAATTGAAGAAAGCTTTCGGTACAAGTAATTTTCCAACTACGAACTGTCAATAATCCGTAGGATAGAATCGGATGTATTCGTAGTTTTTGGTATGTATCGTAGTGTGTTTCTTTATCTCTCTCTCGTGTCTTTTTCGACAGTTCGTAGTTGGAGGACCTAATGTAATTTCTGCAAAATTTGAAAAAGTAAGTGATATTAATTGTTAACTTAATAAATGAACACGGTTTAAGATTTTTCAATGTATCGTGTTCAGATTACAATAAAAACAAGGACGTAGAAAAAAGCAATTATGTTTATCTGTGACAATGACGAAGAACGCTGAATTTGGCTTTAAGCCGTTGAAGGTTTCATTATCAGTTCATCTTATTGAGCATCAACGCATATTGAGCATCTTCACATATTGAGTGTTCAGTAACAATAGTTTCCTGAGCTTTTCTTGTCTTACATGAAGTATATAGAGCTTTGACTTCCAAACCTATTGGATCTGCTAAACTTTATCGATATGATAGCGCTAGTTTGCGTTTGTGTGTGCTAATTACACCAAAAGCTAACAATAAGATCAACTTTGCAATAACGAAGCTAATGCAAGATCATCTTTCATAACCATCTTGTATCCCTCATACTCGAAGCCGCTAGTTTGCGTATTGTCTGTGATGATGATGCTGAACGGTAAATTCGACTTTGAGCCGGTGAGCTCTTACAAAGTCGACGAAATCGAATTAGTTTGTACATTTATTGTGTAAGGTTGTGTTTATCTGTGACGGTGACGCCGAACGCTAAATTCCATTTTGAATTGAGAAGTTTATAAGTTGTCTCACTGATATAACAGTAGCGATAATTTGTATTTTTGTCTATGAAGATGATGTTGAAGCTGGATCTTTCATGAGCATATTAGGCATAAGGTTTCGTAAGCCTCCCTGATACAACAATTGTGCAAGTTAAGCGCTGAAAGTTTAGGAAAAGTTTGTCGAAAGATATGAGATATGAACGAACCTCCTTTGTTGGTGACGTTGAAAGTCCTCAGCCTGTACGAGTCCTCGTCGGGCTCCTGGTCCTGCTGCTGCGGCCTCGGCACGTCGAGGAACGCGTTGGAGCGCCTGTGAGCCGGCGAGTGGGGCGCGGCGTTGTGGGGGCGGCGTCGCGCGGAAGCCTGTCTCCGGACCGGGGGCGGAGTCTCGGCCTCGGAGAGCCTCGGCTCCGAGCTGTACCTGGCGGGCGCCGCGGCCGCGGCTCCCAGAGGCGAGGGCTGGGGGCGGCGGCGCGAGGGGCGGCCGGCGGGGGCGCGCGCCGACTGCGAGCGGGCCGCGGGGCGCCGGCGGCGGGGCGCCGCGCCCCCCGCGATCGCCTCCATGCTCGAGGAGCCCGAGCCGCAGATGGACATGGAGCGCGCCTTGTTGGCGCCGAGCGCGTCCTCCGACGACATCGTGCCGGTGCGGACTGGCCGTTTTCGCGGTTCGCAACTGGCGCGCGACACGCGAGGTGTTGCCGCACGCGAAAAACACGCGACGAACCGCACACGCTCTCCACACTGGCCGGAAAAAAATGTTTTTCACGGTCGGTCCTCATATCCGGTTCGAGAATGAAACGAATTTATGGCGCGCTGACGTCGAAAGAGAGCAACATACACCCGACTCTCATTTTACACGGTTTGAAAAAATGAAAAATATTTTTTTTTACACGATTTATTTGGTCTAACACGGTTTGTTTGAACTATATAATGAATATCGCGAAATAAAAAATGTCACTTTTTTTACACGGTTTTTGCAGGTCCCTATCCACCGTGTAAAACGAGAGTTGGGTGTATTAAATTTTAGTGTGCGAGCGTAACCAAGCATCAACCTGTCGCATTCACACTCAAAGAATTGAACGGTTGTTCATCTCTTTCTAATGGCGTCTCAGCATGTCTCAGACAGATGTGGGCTGGTCATTAAGCTACACGCGGTTCTTCCGACTGCTTACTGCCGAAAGCTGAGGGAAAGAGATGGACGTTTGTGTGTATTGTTGTATGATCTGTAAAGGCGAAAACAAACCGGTCTGAGAAGGTGTGAGACGCCATTAAAAAAAGAGATGAACAACCATTCAATTTTTTACGCACCCCCTTCCCTCTTCTCTCGCTCGCACACACTAAATTGAATCGATCGCTAATCTTCCTTTCTTTTATAACGTCTCAGAATTATTCTGAATGCTGTTTTTCCACCTTTAAATTGTAAAAGATTATGGTCAGAAAGTGCGTCGTTACGTGCTCAGACAAATGTCAAATTCAAAGAAAAATAACTTTTCATGAGGTCATCTAGTCTAGATAAGTAAATATTTGAAGAAATGTGGCTTCTTCGATAAATTTCCTCTACTTCTTATTGATAGCTGTTCTTATTCCAAAATAAAATTGTTATCTTTAGTCCTCTGAAAAATAAAAGCATTGTACGTATATGCTAAAAATATTTTTCCGAATTATGCAAGTTTTAAAAATAAAATGTCTTAACCTCAACTTCATCAAATTCTTATATTCATTTTATTAATCTTATGATACTTATCTATGATTGTATTTTGATGCAAAGTCAAGTTGAGTCATTTTCTTAGCTGAGGAGTTTCATGTTGAGTAAATTTTATTTCCAGTTAAATACTATCTATTTCAAGTTGAATATATACATACATATTTTTTAAATTTAATTTTTGGTTCCATTTTGAACCGGTTGAATTTGTTTAACATGAAATGGAATCTTGATTTGAGTGTTCTCAATTACCTTACAGACTTGGAAAATATGGAGTCGAAAGAATCAAAAACTGTGAATCAGCTATCCGAGAAACAACAAATGGGTGGATTGCGTGGAAATATGTTCCAAGTTAAGCTATTGATGTTACTTTTATTCAGATTATTAAAAATGGAGTTTGATTTTGAACTCGGAACAGAAATTATTGAAGCTAAAAAGTTTGATGATGTGGTTCTAAAATATAGAAAGAAACCCTATTCAGAACATAATGAATATGGTTATTGTTTGATTCAAGCTAAGCATAAAACGAGACCAATCGATAAAATCAAACTTACAGATATTTTGACAATTTCAGATAGTAACTTTGGCTTAATTAAATATTTTTTCTCTTATGTTGAAGCGAAAAATGAAACTATTTTCAGTGATGGTAATATTGAACATGTGATATTATATACAAATTCAAGCTTAGATTTATTTGGTAAGATTCCTGATGATAAAAAAGAATGGAATGCTTTGAAAAATATCAAAAACATAATTGAAAAAGTCGATGACCAAGATGAAATTATCTTTCAACTGTGTAAAATTGATAATCTAGGTAAATATTACCGTTTTAAGCCTGATGTAATATTACCAATTTTGAAAAATATGATTATAGAATATAACTATATAAGAATAGCAGAGAAAATTATTAAATCTATGCTAGAAAAGAAACCTATAATGCATAATGATGTAATTTTTCGAAATTACCATATTCTTTTAGCGAATGAAGTTCTCGATATAAAGAATAAAAAATTTAAGACTGAATTTGTAACTGGATTAAATAGTGATTCTGATGAATTGAGGAAATTCAGAGAAATACTCAATTCTTTACTTGAAGATAAAAATTTAAACATCAAAAAATTGAATGAAGATGTAAATATCAAATTTATATTTTCCAAAGGGTTTGGTGAACAGATTAAACATAAAGAACAATGGTGGACTCGAGGAGATATTAATATAACTGGAAGAATATTAAAAGACAGTTCAAAATTATGGGAGTTTAATTTGAAAGAAGTGGCCAAAAAATTGACTGAAAATATATTGAATAACAAAATTATAGACAAAAGTGACAATGTTTTTAAAGAGTTTCATGTTTTATTAGCAGATTATGTGATCGATGTCAACAAAAATGAATTTCGTATGAAATTTATTGATTTCAATTTCGAAAAAGAATGTGAAGAACTACCAGAAATGGATTTTCATGTCCGCAAATCATTGGAAGGATTGCATATGTTCAGAGATATTATGAAAAATGAGATGGAAAGTAATGGTATATATCTTGAAAGTATCAATGAGTTCATAAGAAAAAATAAATTAATGTTCAAATTGTGCAAAGATTTCGGAACGATTGGTCAAGAACGAATACAGTGTTGGCTTGCTGATGATAATTCCTTGAACACGATAATTACAGATTTTTTAAAGAAATTTACTTTTGCCGTTGATCAACCCAATGAAAAGCAGTTAGGTGATGTTATTCGATGTTGTCTCCGTGAAGAATATCATTCATTAGACAGTGATTTGATAAATGCTTACTTTACTACAGAAATGATCAATTGGATGCAAGGGAATTTGTTTATTGTTTCTCTGAATGATAAATCTGACAACAATAATAGATTTATTTCATATCAAATGGCTAAAGAGTTTTTCAATAAAACTATCAGAAAATTCAATGAAAGCATATTGAAAGGTCCAACAGTGGAGTATCAAAAATTGATTGACGAACTAAGCCTGGATTTTAACAATATTGAAATTGATAACACTATAAAACATTTTTTAAATTCAGAAAAAAATATTTTCATATTGAAAACTCAACATATAATTATCAGTTCTATCAACTTATATTATTCCTTATATAAAAATCTTAAGGAAATTGAGTCAATAAATAAGCATGATAACAGTTTTATTTATTTACGTTTGAGTAAATTGATTGAATCTTCAATGAGTGTTGCTTTAAAAGCATTTCAATCACAATTATTGGACAATTTGATGGTTATCGAATGTGATTTATCAAATGCTACATGTCTGCTAAATGAAAACCAACTAACAAACATGTTCGATGAAATATTTGATATACTGCAGAATAATAATAGAAAAAAAGTTTTAATCATCGCTATTGAGGATAACTTTTTCGTCAAAATGTTTCAAGATGTATTTTCTTCAGACGATACAGTTGATGAAAAATTTGATGGATCTCATCATATAATGTACCTTTCAACATATTCCCAACAAAAAATATTGGAAAAGAAGGTCACTTTTCAAAATCATGAAGTGTGTTTGAATGATTTGATTAATGATGAGTCTATGCATTTAATTGATGACACGCTTTTGTTGAATTTTATGAAAAATGAAGATATTGCTATTGGAAAAGAATATTCGTTCGTGCAAAATAATTATATGTATCGAAATTTTTCTCTCAAATTAAAATATAACAACGATGTATTTTTTATAAGTGGTATTTATGAAAAATATTTATATACACTGAAGGAAAATAGACAATTAAAAATCATCGATGACAGTATGAGTTTAAATGAAAAAGAATCAAATATTTTCATGCGATTAAAAACTAAATATCACAAAGAAAATATATACATGTTTTCAATAGAAAATGATCAAATTACTTTAAAAAAAAAGTCTGAAAAATCTTCTCACACACCAAATCAATTTACTCAACATTTGAATGACAAAGTATTCAATAACAATTTGATTTTGATTGCTTCTGAACCTGGAATGGGAAAGTCATCAGTTTTATGCCAGTTGTGTAGAAAAATTAAAGAACATAATCCATCTTTGTGGGTTTATAAAATCGATTTGCACATTCGATCAAAAGAATTGAATGATATTCATAAGGAAAATCGAAAGATCGACATGGATATTGTGAAACAATTTCTAATGCATTGCTTTGAATTAGAATTGAGCATTGAGAAACAAATTTTCGAACAGTATCTTCAGCAAAATAAGATTGTTATATTTTTCGATGGGATTGATGAAATAAGCCCAAGATACACCAATGAAATTATTAATATTGTTAAAGTGTTGCAATCTGAAGCTAAAATAAAGCAAATTTGGATGAGTACAAGACAACAAAATTTGAATGATATTACATCAGTTTTTAATTTATCACCGTGGAAATTAGAACCTTTATTGAAAAATGACCATGTGAAATATCTCGAATATTTCTGGCAGACTGATTTAAAATCTCCATTCAATCTTGTGTTGTTTGATTTGTTTGTCAGTAAATTGTTTCAAGATTTTGGCAAAATTGCAAACACAGAATTTTTAGATATCACATTACATATGATTATGATTGCTGAAATATTTAAAAGTCTCTTTGAAACAGCAAATGATTCTACTGATCCAGATATTCACAAATTAAATCATGAAGAAATTATGAGTACTTCAAAATATTCTGTGTTGTATAAAAAGTTTATAGAAATTAAATTTTACAAAGTGTTCTGTCAGGATAAAACTAACTTAAATTTGCAGCAAGAAGCAGGAAAACACAGTGCTGATACAATGTATGAAAATTTTCTTGAAAAAAATAGATTATTATCATTGAATAGTATATTTGGCAAAGATGAAAGGTTACTTACTGAACAATATAAAATTAAGTTAAAAAAAATCAAAACAGATATTGAAAAAAATGGTGATAAAACCGGAATTGTTAATTGTATTATAAATGATGAACCTCATTTTGTTCATAGAACCTATGCTGAATTTTTCATAGCTGATTGGTTTACCGATTTAATTCTTGGAGAAAAAGTCGATAGACTAAAAACAATTTTACCGATAATTTTACAGAGCTATAATTTGACTATTTTAAGTTTTATTGACAACAATATGTTGGAAGAAAAACAAATCTTGAATGGAAATGAAAATATAGATGACAAGTTGTTTAGTGATATCAGTGGAAGTTTTTTACATTTTGTCATGAGGAATAAATTGAGCAACATTACAAGATTTTTAATACAGAATGGGATCGATCTTACATATTGTAGGGAGTACGATGAAACTGTCTTTCATTTAGCATGTCATTTTGATCATGAACCCGCTGAGAAGAATATATTCATGTTACTTTTTACTAAAATGGAGAGCAATATTGATACATTGAAAAATCTCCTTAGAAAGAAAAAAAACTTCAGCAAATCAGTTTTACACGAGGCCTTTAGATTCTGTGATATAGAAAATATAATGATCTTGATGAAACTGTTAAATGAAATTAACATGTTGAATGATGCATTGTTGACTAAAGATATACATGATGATAATGTTTTAGATATTGCTATTATGTTTGACTCTCGAAGATTTAATATAATTTTCAATTATCTTAAAAAACACCCCAATATCTTGAAAACACTGCTTTGTAATAAAATTAATAATGGAGAAAGTGTTTTGCATCAAGTTGTTGAATGTAGTAGTTTGGAAACTGTACAAACGTTTATGGATAAATATAAAGAATTTGATTTGCTAGATTATATATTAACTGCTGAAAATCATGAAAATAACATATTGCATCTAGCTTCCATCAATAGTAGATCTGAAGTTTTGTTTTATCTATTGACATATTTGAAAACTAATAAGGATATTTTGAAAATACTTCTCAAGCAAAAAAATTATGATGGTGATTTACCTATATGTATTGCCATTAATAATGGTCACCATGAAAATGTAAAAGCATTTATTGAAACATTTGCTGAACTTGACATACTTGAAGAGATTTTAAGCATTGAAGATGATCGCTATGAAAATTTTTATTTTAAATTATCATCAGTTTTCCCAGAATATTTAGATGATATGTTTTCATTTCATATGAACGACAAAACCAAAGAATCTTTTAAGGAACAACTTAAAAAGAAAAATATTGATGGCCAAACACCACTACAGAGTGCAATTAAAAACAGTTTTAAAACTGATATATCTCAATTGATTAAAATTTATGATGATTTCAATATATTGGAAAATGCACTATGTGAAAAAGACATTTATGATCAAAATGCACTTCATCATGCAGCAAAAAATTCAAATTTATTTTACTTCTTAGCCGAATATTTAAAATCATATCCCGATTTATTAAAAAAGTTGATGAATGACAAAAACTCAAATGGTCAAACCCCACTGTATTTACTTTTCGGAAATAATCCAATTCAAGTAAAAGATATTACCAGTATTTACGAAGAATTCAATGATGATACATTACTGAAATTGTTATCTGTGACAGACAATAATAACCAAAATATTTTTCATTGCATGGCTTCAAACAGATGGTCTGTTTTCAATAATCTGGATAAAATATTTGTAAAAGAGACTAGTATTCTGAAAGTATCGCTTTTACAACAAAATTCAGATGGTAAACTTCCATTGCATTGTATCTGCGAAACAGGATTTCACTATCAAATAAAATATTTTTTAGATGCATATAAAAAATTAAATATTTTAAATATTGCATTAATACAAGAGGATAACTATAAACAGAATATATTTCATCATGCAGCTTACAATTTCAATTTCATAGGATATGAAAATTTTGTGGATTTAAAGAATAATGTAGACGTTTTATGTCTTCTTCAGAAAAAAAATATGAATGGTGAAACTCCTTTACTCCTTGCTGTACGATATTGTAATTTAGAAAATGTAAAATTTATATTTGATTTTCATAAAGATTTAGATATATTGGAAAATAATTTGACCAATGTAAACAATGAACATCAAAATATTTTTCATCTGGCTGCCACTAGCCATGATCCTGGAACGTTTCGGTATGTAATAAATCGCTTATTTGAATATTATGATCTGTCTAAAAATCTTTTGAAAATGAAAAACGTTCATGGTGATACACCTCTCCTTGTCTTTTTCAAAGGCTTTACTCATTTTCATTTCTATGAAGTTATGCATAAAATTGTATTTATGCACATCACAGATTACGAACTAATGGAAAAAGGTGAACTTATTGGAAGATACATTTTAAGAGAAGAAGATAACAACTTTGAGAATATATTTCACATTGCCATTTGTAAAATTAATTATTACCATTTCATGTATTTTCTTAATTATGATTATATTTTTATTGAATATCGTAATTATGTAATGAAACCTCTCCTTCAAAAAAGAAATATAGATGGAAAAAATTCATTACATTATGCTGCTGAGAAAGGTTCTATGAAAACAGTGACATTTTTGATTGATGCATTGCATGAAATTAAAATTTTTGACAGTGTGCTAATGGTAACGGATAATGATAATCAAAATATATTCCACCTCGGAGCTATCAATGAAAATAGCGGAGTCTTACCATTTTTGATCACACAGTTTAAATGTCATAATTTGATAAGTGACTTTCTTCTAAGCGAAAATGTGCATGGGCAAATACCTTTACACGTTGCTTGTAAAATGAGTGATTTAGACGGTATGAAAGCATTATTTGATATTTTTAATGAAAATAATATTTCGGAAAGTGCTTTGATGTATAAAGACAATAATGGTCAGAATATACTTCATCTAGCTGCTATTAATCCTAACAACTGCATTATGGAGTATATATTGAAAACTGGTGATAAAAATATGATGAAAGAATTACTCATAGAAAAAAATGAAAATGGTAGAACACCTTTACTTTGTATTGCAGAAGACGGTATCGAAGATGATATAAAAGCTATAATTAACATATATTGTGAAATGGATATGTTGGAAAGTGAATTGAAGATTTCAGACAATGATGACAATAATATATTTCATCTACTAGCTGCTAATCAAGATTATAAAATATTAGAATTTGTGATAATGCAATTAAAAACAAGTCGAGAAACATTAAGTGAAATTTTTCAAAAGAAAAATAAACGAGGCCACACACCCTTACATTGTTATTCTGAGATGGGAAGTGTTGAAGAATGGACAATTTTATTTGAGACTCTAATTGAAATAGATCTATTGGAAAATTTAATGTTAGTTGAAGACAATGATGATCAAAATCTTATGCATTTTATGTGTATCAATGTGAATGATGTTATTCAATTTGTAATAACGCAATTAAAAAGTAATTCTGGATCGCTAAAAGAACTGCTCATGAAAAAAAATAAAATTGGGAAAACTCCTTTACACTGTGCCTTTGAAAATTCACAAAAAAATGATGTAGAAATATTAATCAGTTTATTCTCTGATGATTTATTTGAAAATGCATTATTGGTCACAGATAACTATGGCAATAATATTTTTCATTTTGTGACACTGAACGGAGATAAAGAAGTTATAGAATATATGATAACTTTATTTGAAAACAATATTGACATTTTATATGAACTTCTCCAAAAACCGAACATACATGGTCAAACACCATTTCATCTGGTTTGTAAAAATGGATTTCTAGATATCGTTGAGATTATGATCAAATTGCTAAGTGAAAGAAACATGCTAAGCGCTATGATTGAAATTGAAGATAATAAATGTGACAATATTTTTCATTTTGTAGCTTCTAATGAGCATAATAAAGTTTTTCAACACTTAATATCATTGTTGAAAAATAATTTTATTTGTTTGAAAGACTTGCTTACGAAGAAGAATATAAATGGCAAAACTCCCTTACTTTGCATTGCTGAAAAAGGCTTTAAAGAAGATTTGAAAATTTTAATCGATGAATTTACTGAAATGAATATTTTAGAGGATATGTTAACTGTTTCTGACAATGATCTTAATAATATATTTCATTTATCAGCCATCAACAATGGTAACGATAACGATAATGATAATGAGAATGATAACAATAATAACTGGTGTATTTTACAAATTTTAGCAGTACATTTTGGAAATAATTTAGATTTAATAAAAGGGTGCCTTCAAAAGAAAAATATTGATGGTAAAATGCCTTTACATTTAGCCAGTGAAAAAGGTCAATGGATGAATTTAAAAATTTTGATCAATTTATTGAAAGAAGTTAATGCATTGGAAGAGATATTAATATCTGTGGACAATGATGATCAAAATTTCTTACATTTAGCTGCTGTGAACAAAAATGATAGTATTGAATACCTTATTTGTGAGTTAAAAACTTATCCAGAATCCTTAAAAGAGTTGCTTTTTATGAAAAATAAAAATGGGCAAACACCGTTGCACTGTGCTGTTGAAAATAATATTAAAAATAATATAAAAATGCTACTTATTGCGTGCCATGATATAAATTCACTTGATTTAATTGTGCTACTTGAAGACAACAATAATCAAAATGTAACTCAATTAGCAACAATCAAAAATAATTTTAAATTTTTAGATTATGTTATTTCACATTTGAAAGAAACTTTTTAATTATTTTATACTGTACATAGCTACAATATATACTTTGTATCTTCATATTTACTGAAGCTTTTAAAATATAGTTTATTTTACATACCTACCTAACTATAAGAAATTACTGTACTCTTTTGACTCTTAAGAATTTTCCGAACAAAGGTTTGGGAAAAAATTGTCAAGTTACACCCGACACGGAACTCAAGAGTTAATGTTGAAACATATTTTTTGTATGAATTATATTTTTCTTAAATATTATATTTTTATATAATTGTTAATACAATTTTTAAATAAAATCTTGTTGATCAAAATTAGTGTTAAATCATTCTATACTCTAACAATTTTAGCATTAACTTTTTTTTTTCAATTCAACACAGACATAGTATGAAAACAAATCAATAAAAAACATTCATTTTCTATATTTTGAAAAAATCATGTCTTTTTTATGGATTTTTCCAGATATTTCTGATAATTTGCCAAAATTAATTTTGCTTATAATTTCTATTATGAAAAGAACAACTGCAAGACTACATCCGCATCCAACCCAAATAAGAGCTGGTCTTATATCCATGAGACCGACACTGATGAATGTGCCTTTTGATGAACATATTGGCTTGCTTGTGTAGAACCTCAAATTTTCTCTAGATTGTAGACCAGTTTCATGAATTCTACGCATCCTACAAATAATAATATGTATAAATAAAATGATAGCTTAGCGCTGAAATGAGATTGTGTGTCAAAAGTTAGTATTTCCATATACGTATTAACAAATTTACCCAATTTTGAACATTTTTCTGTACGTTGAATTTTTTTGTATCGAAAACCATGGATATACTGGATCTAAAAATAATATCTGATTCAAACCACATTTCTCATCTTCTGTAAATAAATCATTTATGAATTTATAACCCACTCCAGTTTCGACGTGAAATGCGTATAATTCCTATGTGAAAGATGAATGATTTTAGAACTACTGGTATATTATTGAAAATATTTGATTTTAGTTGTAATTACAATGCTAAAATATTCCTACTTATTACTAATTATAAACTGAAAATAATATTTACCTTTTGTACCCGCCTTATTCCTTCTTCTAGTGGATAAAAATTAGGTTCTGCATCACCTGGAGATATTTTTTTGTTCCATATTGCTTTTCTCACTGGATCAGTATATGACTGAAAATTAATCCAATATCATATTTATTATGAAAATTTTCATTTTGTGATATTCATATCTTTACATTCTTCAACTCGTAACTTAATTCAAGTTCAGACATTTGAAAAGTATTCCAATATGTCAAATGTATATTTTAATGAAAAAAATATACTAACAGGAAAATAGTGACGATTATAAATTGTATCATCTGCACCCATTTCTAGTTTTGAATTTAATAAATCTGAAAGGGTCCGGATATTATTCGATTGAGATTGGAGCAATGCGACTATGTTGGCCGAATATGAAACGTACAAGAACATTAATGTAAGAAAAAGCATTAATGTTGTGATTCTGCCTAGAAAAATCAATAAAAATATATAATTTAAATTCTACAATTATATAATATAACTGTACAAAATAATTAGTCACCTGCTGTTGATTGTGGTTCTAAAACAGTTCCTTGTTGGGCCACTGCGCCGATAGCTACCAAACACACTTCACCTATTTCATTAGAACTTTTAACTTCATCGTTTTCACAAAATATACAAGTCTCCCGTCCCTGTAAATTTAATAGAATAGATAAATTATACATACATATGCAAATTAAATATACAAACATAATTTTTGAAGACTTAGGTATATTATAAAAAAAATATTTGAAGTGCATCTTGAATAAAATGTTTACTAAAAGTGATTCTAATTATTTAAAAAATATCTTAATACATATTGCCTTTTATGAGTGGGTAATGACTAGGTTACACTTGACTTAATTATACTTTTGTTATGACGACTGGTGTGTTGAGGTTGGAATAAGTTTTAAGCAGGTACATTTTCAAATATTTTTTTCAACATAGTTGTGTATTATAATTCATGAAACAAATCATGATTTAAATGTTGAAAAATATATTAAAATGAAATATATCTGTATTTTCTAAAACTGTGACAAAAATTGATGTTCATCATAAAGCAAATGTAGTAATATAAGAAAAATTTAATAAATATTTTATTTCTTTGATGCAACCAAATGGTCAAAAATATTTAATCGGTAATCGAACCTCTTTTGGATCCATGTATTTTTCTTCAAAGCTATTTGTTATATAGATGGATATGCAAGAGAGTGAAACAAAGAGTACCATAGCCACCCAAACTGTCCATTCGAATGGCAATACAAATATATTATTGACACTCGATAGAGGTGGTTCTTTGAAAATGAATCCAGCCATTGTCCTCGTGGTCAAAGCTATGAATTCAATCAAAACCATGCGTTCCTCCCTGAAAAAGAGTGGTGTACCTGAAAACTCAAAATATTTTATTTCTTTCATTTCACTTTATCCATAAATGAAAATATTTTCTGACCTCCAATTTCAGCTTCGTTTCGTATCATGTGTCCTAACATCCCACCAAAACCTCCTTTAGGCAATGGAAATCCCCAATTAGGGGCAAAAAGAAAATGAGGAGTCGAATTCACAAAGTCCATCAAATGCACCGAAATTGCATAGTTCACTTTGGTCAATGTGTCTACATGTCTTTCCCTGAAAAAAATATTAATTACTACGTCATATTTTGGACTTATACATTATTATGTTTGCTAATTTTATTAACGAACGAGTTCGTTCAGTGTAAAATTGTAACTTTTCAATTAATTACAGGTGAAAGGATGTATTGCTACATTCGAGGTTGTGATCTATGTGTTGCTTTAGACATGTTGGAATTGGGGTTTTGATGAGCTCGTAGTTGCGAACTTTACGTGTAAAGGATTCAAAGTTTCCTCTGAACATATGCAATATTTCAGAAATAAAGTATGTATCTATGTATCGTAATATAATATGAGCGTAATTTGTTGAATTTAATACCAAATTTGAATAAATAGCTGTGTGGCGTCTAATTATTTCATTGAATCACAAATGTTTACAATAAAATAAATTAAGAAATTAAGGTTGTAGCGATTTAATGACATACGTTCCATCTGACAAATGCTTCATCGTATGATTATTCGTAATGACAATACTAGAAGTAATTTTAGCTTTCTGCAGATTCAATCTTCTAATCGCAATTATCTTATTCGTTCTCATATCGATTATCCCATTTTTTTCATCCCATTTTCCATAATTTTCGAAAATTATACTCCCATCATCGCGTCTTCTTCTGTAAACTAATTAAAAAATATAAAATAATGAAAAAAAAAGTATTCGAACATTCATGAAAGTAATTTACTTTGAAATAACAAAATGCCTCCAAGTCGCCATTTAGCAAACACTACATTGTTGTCGACCAAAAGTGGAAATTTGCTCATAAAAGTCACAGGACATTCGATCAAATTAATATCTGGTAGTATGCAATCTTCTTTCAATATATTTTTAATGTCATATTTTGACGATGTATCGAAATTTGGCGAATTTTCAGATTCATTCGATTCATCAAAAAATGATTCCAAAAGCATTAAATTGTATGGGGCACTGTATAGCTTAGAAACATTAGCCTGAAAAAATATTAATTAATTTTTAAATATATTTAATTATCGACATAAAAATGTATAAATTACCATTTTTAAACAATATTCAGCAAATTCACACGATAAATCAAAAACAAATAGAGATCTATGCGGTTGTGCCACATTGAATTTTTCCAATGAACAATTATTATAGACTGTAGTGTAAACTCTATCGCGAGATAAACTTTTATATAAATCTATCTGATCATCTGAAAAATGCGAAAATTAAATTACAATACATTCATAAAAAAATATTAATATTATATTAGAAAATTATGACAGAAACTTGTAAAAAATATTGAGAAATAAAACATTTCTGAAGTTATAGACGAATTTTCCGCATTCGTATCAAACAAACATGATTTTTTTTTCAATGAAATTTATTCGCTAGTATAGTACCTTTATTACAACAAAGGAATCCAATCAAATGAGATATTTTTTCATCTTGAGATGCGAAGTTCTTTAAAAACGTGACCGCATAAGAATATCGGTTCGAAGCTGCTTCCGATCCGAAAAACAATAACGTCAGAAAAACAATTTCGTTCATTCCGATAGAAGAAAGAATACGGCTGATGAAAGAGAATCGAATTCTCTGTTGCTCATTTAATCGTGTAGTTTTTATATATATGAAGAATCGGGAAATTTCGACCAGTACTTCCCAATCTTTCACTTTAGAATTTCTTTAGATCAGGCGTTCAAATATCTACTTATTAATGAGCCTTTATGTGCACAACGTTCAACAAAATGACTGTACCAAGTTCTTCGACATTTAAATCTATTTATTTTCATAAAAGTGGAGTTAATCACTTGATGACAGATCAAATGTCCATTCGAAATAATTTGAATATTTATTTATACTTTTTTTTTAAGGGAAAGGGAAAGTTTATCCCTTTTAACTGAACTTTATCTAGAAATTATTTACATCCTCATTCAATACTGCAAGACAGACGATAATTTCTAGTTAAACAAACGATTTCCCCTTAATACTACATTTCTAATCCGAATTCCTCGTTCACGCTCTGAATGTATTCTATCGTGCTCCATCTCACGCACTCTATTTCCTATTTATATTGCATTGCTTCGATAGAATGAAGCCGAATAGAATTCGCAATCCCACACTTTGGGAATCTGCCCACCGTGAATAATCCACGTGTAAATTGTAGACACTGCAAAATTACACAGTCCGTATAACTGACGACTCGTCATACACACTATTATAATATTTATCGAACATCCGATGATTCGGCGTTCGCATTGTTTAACCACTGAGCTGAATGATTGACGACCCCTGAACGCGTTATACCTTCAATAATCATCCCTAATGATACGATGGATGTCCGCATTTCGAAAATTTCGAAATAGTTGCCTATTTCATGATTAATTGATGCGATTGTCGTATATTGTATCATAACTTTCGTGAAAAATGTATGAGATCGTTGTTTGCTATGTCGAAGAATGGCTGATGAGGGGGTTAATTGTTTTTTTTGTTTTCATTTCTTGTCATTTTTTGAACCCGTTGAATATATGAACGCAGTTTGGAGCATTACATGGACACGCATACAGGTTAGTGCTATTATATGGTTAGATTATTTGGGAATGTGTCTCGGTTTTGAGTCATTTATCTCCGTTTGAGTGTTCCATTTAAATGAGAAATTACAGTAAAAAATTGCTTGTAATGTTGTGGGTGGATATGTGTTTTTTATGAGCTGAGGAAATATTATATGAGGCATGTTGAGGTAAGGTGAGGCAAGTTGGGGCAAACTAAGGTAAACTTGAGGCATGTAAATTGAGGCATTCTTGAGAAAAATTGAGGCAATTTTGAGGCAAACACAACAATGAGATGACGAAAAAACAAATTGTTAAAAATTAGTATGAATGCAACAGGTATCAAATTTAGCAAAAAGTATCATTTTTGAAAATTATGAAAAAACATATGAAATGACAACAGCTACCAAATTGAATCTTTCGTGAATATTTTGTGATGTATTTTTACTTCAATCAATAACATTTTAAGTTGAATTGAATTGGAAAACCTGCCTCTATAGAAAATTTCCTCCGTAGAAAACCTGCCCCAATCTCCTCTATTATGCTCACATTCATCTAGGTATGAATTCTACAATATTTATGGATATAGGCATATTGTTCAGATATGAGACACAGTTTTGAATTTTCACGAATGCACGTTTTCAGCAATGCATGTCGATTTCAGCGTCCGTTTCAGTTTTTTTCCAATAGACGGTTCGCTTTAGTGAAAACTCTCTATCGCGGTCACGATACATATGAATGTTTTCCTTTAGAGTTTCGATACGTTCAATGTTTGGGATAAGGCTTTTCACAGTCAGTTTTTTTTTATGAGGATTGATTTATATATTTTTTGCTCGATTGTTGTTTTATTTTTGTACTATAATAATGGGAAGTAAAATTAGAATGAATATTTTTCTTGTTAGAGCATCAAAAGGCTCAAAATAGACTGATCATATAGGTGTCTGGGAAAAATGTTTATTTATAGAAATTAGAAAAAATAACAAACTAAATATGTGCGAAATATGTTTTTGAGATTTGTGCGAAAATATATAATAACGAAACGAAACAGAACTCAACATGTAAGGGAGAATAGGACAGAAAGTTCCTAGGGTGTGTTGTTCCAAGTCCAGGATAATGCAAGAACAAAAGATAGTAATATCACGTAAAATAAATTTTAGCATACAAAAAAAATCGAAATATGAAATACATTTTGACACAATTTACAAAACATAAACTGAAAAAAACTTTTCACTCATTGTTTTCAATTTACAGACTGACATTAGTGTAACTAGTAGTGCCACAGTTCGGAATTAATCAAATGTGTAAATAATATTATTCGGAATTTTATAAAACTTCATATTGCCATCTATGTGTGAAATAAAAAAAGATTTTACGCCTTATATACATTAAGCGGTGCAGTTTCGTTATTACGACGCGTAGTTCGGAGTGTAAAGCGCGGGCTGATAAATTGAACGCCCGGGCTCTCGAGGCACGAGCTGACTGAAAATTTCGAGCATCGTTAGCGTATTTATAATATAGATATTAATGAGCATATATTTCAACAGATTTTTCCATAACGCTCAGTAAGAAACGAACCAAGGAAACATCTTAGACCACGCAAAAATCGTCATATATGAATTTTCGACATATCTAAACATCTAGATCCAAAACAGATCAACGAGATTTACGAAGATCTACGCACGTCAAAATCTCAGACGTAGATCTAAGCACTTAGATCGATGTGATTTATCACATATCTTGTGAAAACGTACGATCTCAACACCGAGAAAACCGCAGCAAAGAGCAATTTGATTTATGGATCGTTTTCATCGCGGAAAATGCCGCTCGTAAAACGGTTATCTCGTACGAAACGACATCCCGTTCGCATTTACGTGAACGTACCTTTTATTGTGTTTGTTTTTTCAGCGAAAATTAATTCTGCGCGAATTTCAGAGCCGATTAAGCTCTGAATGCTTTCGAAAGTTTTCGATTTTAAATACGTCGTAGATCACTTTCATAATTCATGCATATCGAGTCCAATCTTAGCGAGAGTCATATGACGTTTTTTTTTTAATTCGGTCGTTTATTTTGAATGTTTGAATTCATTTAATTCGAAAAAAAGTGTTAATTTAACTCTTTACGAAACTGCTCTGCAAATGTTCATCACCTATACCTTTCATATGTTTCGATTTAATTCAAACTATTTAGTGACACCTATGTGCACTAATTCACTATTCGGAATAGTTTGTCTTGTCTTCACTATATAGTGAATAATATAAGTTAATGATAATTGTGTAGAAATTACCTGTATAATATAAAAATATAAATATACTTTTGTATATGTTAACTCATTTAACACGGCTTCTTCGATTAGACGGTGTTATCTGGGGTGAGGATCTGAAAAAGGTTAACTCTTCGGTCGCAAGGACTTGCTAAACGAATTTTCCTCTAGTGGTTTTTCCCGCTATCAACTTGTTTATCTTATCCTGTCGAAAAACCGGTATAGACAATGTTCTATGAATAGATTCGCTTTCTATCATAGTTGGGAAGTATTTGTATGGAAGAAAAATCATATTATTTCTCGCGAAATTAATCCAGGGAAATATAAAAGAGATATTCGATTTTCTATACGTGATGATTTATGAAATAAATATCGAATTAAGAATATAGAAATGTCATTATAACTTAATTAATTTTAAGCACAAATTCTTATTTTATTATATTCCGTAATATTTATTAAATATGTGAAATAAATATATTTTGATATTTACATTTACAGATTTCATATCGATAATATAAATATTAAAATAATTCTATTCTAATAAGTTCTATTTTTTTAATTTGTCAAAGTTATTGTACACATTCAATAAAAAAAATACCTGCGGCGCTACTAATTTTTTTCAATGATTTTTATGGTTTATTAAAAAATCATGTTACTGATAAATATTGTTTTTTTTTTGTTAAAGGGAAGGGAGAAGTTGTTGAATGTGTTATTCCAAAGATTTTGTATTCTGACCCAAAATTTCTAGCTACGCCACTGATTGTGACACATAAAAGCATATTTTAGCATATAAAATAATTGTTACATGAACGAATATGACTCAAACGGACCTAACGATATCTTCACATTGACTTTAACGATGTTCAGTAATTGTCGTTAATATTAAATGGTGTGATTTCATGTTGTATCTGCGATACTTTCCGTATTTGAATTCACAATATAGTCATACGTTTAATTTCGTATTTCGATACGAAATGGTGTGATTATTTCGAAGAATGACGAAACAATACATGCCGAGTCACAATATTTTTTTCATGAAGGAGTGTATGTGACATTTGTGAAATTATAATGTCCATGTTTACCATCCGAGGCCAAATGTACCGTGGAATTATATCACATTACGAACGTAGTCGAAACAAATTGACAGAGGAAAATGTGAAAATCAGCACGATTTTCCCTCCCATAGAAAATTCATATGAATGTGTCATTTTTATATGTAATCGTATATTTTTTTCTCACAAATTACTTTCATACGAAACAAGAATGTATTTATGTTCATATTCAATGAATCGTTATTAAACCTTGATCATTTTTTAGATCTCGATAAGTTATTTTGATCAAAATTGGGCACGCAAAAATGAGGCTTAAAATGTATACATTAACGAGTCTTAAAACTCTTAATGTAACATAGATATATATTAAATAAAATAATCAAATTATCTTTATCTTTAGGTTAAACCATCTTTTCCACTAACCATATTTTCAAACATCACATTCCCGCGCAAAATTACGCCATTTTGTGCGTTGAGTCTTCACAACGACCCGATAGCGTTCGGCTCGAGAAAGATATTAAATTTAATTTAGTGTTGGAAAATTCGATGAGTTATCGCCTTTTGAACTTATCGGCGAAAGTTCTTAAGTTCTTACACCATATGCATCACAGTTTTCCACGGAGGATACTGAGAATGTTCGAATTTCGGCGATTGAAAGTTGCCTACTCGAAAACTTTCTTCGTTTAATTCGATAACAATTCAATTTATCATGCGTGTATAGAATTTATATGAATATTTGATAAAATAAAAGTTTTCTTTTCCATTCGAAACTTTGTATATTTCGATCTTATTATTTGATTAAACATACCTATATGATTTTCTACTTATTCAGTCGTTTGTTCTCAAGCACATAAAGTCTTAACACAATAATAATCCCCAAATTGCAAGATCCCGAATGTACATATCCTATGGTGTTTTTGAGGTACTCTCGTTAAGTATAAAACCCTTGTATAGTAGGTTTATCTACAATTTGGAGAGAATTTCGCAAATGTATCATCTGGACCCACATTTGCTTTGGGAAGCTGATATATCATTCGAACAAACCCTTCTTAACACACAGTTAAAGTTATATAGCGTCTGCATTAAAATAGAATCGAATTCAGTTCTCTAATTTTTGGAAAATTTTCATGTAATAAGTTCGTATTAATATTTGAAACATTCAGAGATAAACGTGACTAATTCCAATAATTTCATTCAAGAAGCTGAGAAAAGCGATTGAATAGTTTGATGTGTTTTTCAAAATTCCTTTCATTATTTCATTTTTCAAAGTTTATAAACATTCAAATTTTGATTGTAATAAGTTACGGATGTAATCAGTTCAAATTAGAGTAAAAAGTTAATTAAAATGTAACAAATAATTTGTTATTCAGTGGTCGAAACTTTTTTGACATTAAATTGTATCTGTCTTCATTATTCAAGAAATATGTTTTAGACATAAAAAGTTATGAGTATTCCAAGTTCTTATACATTCATATGTCATTATTTCAAAAAAAGTATAAATCACGTTTAGTTCTAAATGAGAATTTCGTTTTCTAAAAATATTTCATTTGAATATTCTTAAATAACAAATTCAATATCCTTATATTACGAAATATGATATATTTAACGTAAACGAGTCAAATTTTCATGAATCGCGAAATGAAAAAAGAAGCATCCAATGATTCAATATATCTCGATGATATTATTTTCAATATGAATTTCTTGCGAGAAATTTGTAAGATTTTAATCATTTATCATTTACGAAGGGGCATCCATTGGGGTAAACATCAAAGATCGCCATTGAAGAATTTCACTGTAACGAAATATAGATATAATGTGACGACTGAAAAGACCAAGGGGTACAAGTGACCTTACTGTGATTTCGAGAAAATCGCGATTAAAGTTGACCATGTATTAAGAGAAGGTCGACTGATTTGATGATATAATTCAGCACACGTCCCGAATTCATTTATACCCTTTTTCCACCAAATAAATGAGCATGCATTGAAGCGAATCCTTTGCATAGCTCAATTACGTCAAAAATGTCACTTATACCCCTCGGAATTTTCGATCGTGATATAATATTTATGCCGAAAGTCACCCCCCAACCTCTATAATCGACTTAATAAATGTTTCGGGCCCTTCGACTCAAATTAAATTTCAGATTCGAGTTCCATTTCAGCTTCGACGACAGGTGGTGCGAAATGTGTCCAAATTTCCAAATTGGAATTAATGTTTTATTGCAGGGAAATGTATAAAAATGCCTCGAAGTCCATTGTGAATTGGGAAAAGGGGTTCTAGGAAATTTTTGAGATGTTCGTTGGAAATTCGTGTAAAAATATGTCTGCGATTCGTTGGAAATGAAACGGTCTGTTTTATGAAGAATCATGAATATATTTATTTTTAGTTAAAAATTAATATAAAAAATATTAGTCGTTATAAACTCATTTCAGTAGAATATATAAATTTCGTTATACAATCAACCAAAAATAATTAATATGATTTAGTATACACGCAATATGATTCAAAGCAAAATTGAATTCATTACAATATATATTTTCCAATACATAATAACTTAATATTAAATAGTTTGTTTGTAACAATGTATAAATTTATTTATATTTACATACACGCACATACATATATGATCGATTTGATAATTGAATGAATTACATATTTTGAATTTCTATGAAATTTTCAATTGTACCTTAGCACACATATATACAAATGAATAAACTTGAAATAAGCTCTTTTTCAGACAACTACACACACACATGCATATAAATGTATTTAATACATAAACTTACGCTCACAATTTTCATAATATGAATCGTGTTATTTTTCACATCGATATAAAATTCTCAACTTAATTTAAAGTATTTAATGATAATTTTAAATTAATGGCATTTTAAATAACATAGATTTTAATATTGCCTAAGCTCTAAATACATACCTAGATAATGATGCAATAATTTACACTAGATAAATCACAGTGAATCATGAATAGATCTAAATTATATTAAACATTTTATACATTCAATTTATACTGTTTCATTTGATTACATGTAAATAATTCCTCGATGAATATAAAAAAAATCTTCTCTAACATGAAAGCAAAAAGTATAATAGATTTATTAACATTTTTTTTTAATTATGGCTTATGATTTAGCATTAATTTCATTATAAACTACACTTTTATATACAGAAATAATTATAGAATTCGATTATCTCTTGAAATTATCAATTATTTGACACATCAGATAAAATATGAACGATCGTCATCGCATTTGATAAATATGAATATTTAAAATATAGATCAGAAAGCATTACGAAAATTATTCTGAAAATAAATAAGAAAATAACTTTCTATAAATGAACAAAACAGTGCAAGCAACTTATTTTCACTAACGTACATATGTATATTATATTTTCTTTACTTACAAATAGTCGGATTCCTTGTGTGAAAATGTTGTCTTTCCTTGAAATTTTAATGGAAGATTTTCGGAAAGCTTTAAGAAAAATAATGTTTTCATTTTCTAAATATTCAGTTGCAAATTTTTGCACCTTTTCATTTCCGTTGAAACTATAGGTTTTTCAACAGTAACCCACGAAATTAGACAGTAAATTACGTCTGTACTATATTTTAATCATATTAAAAATCATAAATATTAGTAAAACAAATGAAAAAAAAATGCACATGTATTACCAACACAACACATCATATTAATATCAAAAAAACGACCGATTCAACGAACATAAGAAACCCAACTAAAATCATCACACAATAAACATCTAAAAATGCCAAACAATAACCAACCTTACGCACGGGCGAATAAAGCGCACAATCGCATATTCGCACTACCGCCACACAAGACATTATGTACACGGATTTTCTCGCTAAATAGCGAAGTTTCAGCACTGGAAGAGTTTCAGTCGTTCTTTTTTTCGACACGTATGACCGATATTTGCTCGTCGGGGGCGTCTTCGGTCGAGGGGGCCAGGGGCAGAGTCTCCTCGGGCAAGGCGGGCAGGGGGCGGAGCGCCACTCCCGCCTCCCGCCATTCTTCTCACACCATTGTGTTCTCAGTGCACGAGCCTCCGCTGGCCTAATTAACATTTTTTTCAATTATTAGTGTGAATACACCCAAATCTCGTTTTACACCAGTGTTTCTCAAAGTGGGCGTTAGCGCCCCCCAGGGGGCGTTTTAGACCTCGAGGGAAGCGTTGAGGCGCCCAGAGAAAAATGGTGGGCGTTGATGGGGGCTAGGGAGGCGTTTTGAAATTTGTAATTTCATTTACTTTATATAGTATTTTAAATTTCACTAAAATTTATGCTAAACTACTACTCAATAACGAATAATAAGTTTAAATTTCTACCCTGTATGATGTTATGAAAACTTAAAATACTTAACATAAATTAAGTAGGATAGCCGGCACGCCATACGCAAGTTCTTGCGGATAATGTCTAAAAATTTACGCCTTAGGCGCATTGTGTTTTAGTTTAATAAATTAAATATGAATTTGAAAAAACTTGTCAACTAAGATTTTTACATCTGTTAAAGATAAAAGAATCATTTTCTAAGTTTAAGAATTTGAATATGTATTTTCATTTCGGACTTTTTAGATTTCAATTTTGCATAGGGGTTTTATATGTTAAACGGCTCAAAAGTAGTGAATATAATAAACATTCATTTATCAAAAATTTCATTTTCTGAAGAGATATTTTTAGATTTTCAAAAATTTTCGCCTGCGGCGCTATTTTTATTTTTTTTCATATACATATAATAAAAATATGTTGGGAGGGGCATACATTTTATCATTTTCATTTTTTTTTTTTGGGGAGAGCCCAATCCCATAAAAGTACCCGGGCCCAGATTTTGTAAAAATGGGGGGGGGGTGGGGCGCTGAGAAATAATTTATTTTTAAAGGGGGCGGTGAGAGAAATAAGTTTGATAATCACTGTTTTACACGGTGGAAAGGGACCAGCAAAAACCGTGTAAAAAAAGTGTCATTTTTTACTTCGCGATATTCATAATACAGGGTGGACCAGCGGGTTACGTCCAAAAATTTGTTTTAGATTCCTCATACTTAGGGGTATCCGAAAATACCTCATGTATGTTTTACCATTTTTTGTCGTTTAGGAGTTATGATTTTTTGAATGCATTTTTGTGACTTTTCTACCGGAGCAACTTAAAAATATCATAACTTTTTTAATACTAACGTTATTTCAATTATTTTTTCACTAAAATAATTGCATTGAGTCATTTTTTCATTTTATGTATCAATTACATAACATTATTTATGATAAGTTACTGAAAAAAGAGTCGAAAGTGAAAATTTTAGTTTTACGTTGAACGGAGTTAAATTTTCAAAAAAATTTCAACAATACAAAATGGATGTATTTCGGGTTCAAACTTTTTTCAAAAACTTCAGCAACATGTCAGTTTATCAAATGATACAAAAAAAATATTCTTAATAGGCGATTTTACGACGAAATCGGCCTCGTAACATAGACATATGAAGGTCCGCTATATCCCAGGAACGGGGTACGAAAGAAAAGGGTATTTTGTAAAGTTTTAAAAGAGTTTTGAAAATTGACAAGTATAGTTCAAACAAACCGTGTAAGACCAAATAAATCGTGTAAAAAAAATATTTTTTCATTTTTTCAAACCGTGTTATTTTGAAACCGTGTAAAAAAAATCCGTGTAAAACGAGAGTTGGGTGTATATTACAGGCTGTATCACCAGAGTTGGAACGAACCATCCATTTAATTGTAGTTATGAAAAGAAGCAACGATATAATAATATTCATACTCGTGAGGTATACTCGAAAGAGATAGACAGATGAATCACAATGCTTTTGTAGTGTGACGTAATGGTGCAAGTTAATTCACAGATATTTCAAAATTGGGAAGTGCAAATGTGTGGCTCGTTCTAAGTCTCGTGAAAAAATCTATACAGCATTGAGATAAGTTAGAAAATTAATGGAATTAATATGAGTTGGCAATTTGATGATTGTTTAATGTTTCGACATACATTTTTATCTGATTTTTATTGAAAATCGAATTTTATCATCCGGCAATTCATTTTATACGCTCTATAACCGATTTTCATTTATCATTTATTCACGAGCTCCATTAATTTTGGGATCGAATATAATCATTACTTTTCTTAATATCTAACCCAAAGTCATCTCTATTCACGATAACAACGTCCTTCAAACATTTTCATCCATTCTCCGTCTCATACAAATCTCGAAAAACATATTCGTCAAACTAATCACGTACTAAGAAGTTACCATTTTTGTTATCACAGTTCGATTAATTCTAATGTTTTAAGCTCATATCTTTATCTCACATGAATACAAATTGCACAATTGTTAAAAATTATAGTTGATACTATACCTGTAATAATTTGGGGCTAACTGAGTTGGATGGTCTCGTGGCAACAGCATTTTTTGATGTTGGAAATCCCACCAGAGTCGTAGTAGTAGTTTCAGAAGCTGTAGATTCCCTCTTGTGGTAAATACTAGTCGGCTGGTTGTACAGCCTTAAGGAAAATTAGTATTCATGGGTATGTTAGTACAAAAACTACAAAGAGAAAGCGACAAATGAATAAAACTCAAATCGTAATCGACATGACACGTTTATTACAATAATAATACACTCATAAATATACACAACAATATACATACAAGTTTACGCGCTAAATTTGAACTATGATCCGGCTAAGTCTCGAATGCGAAAACTGACACACAATCGAAAGAGCGTTTATCTTTCAACATCGACACCTCGCTTACCCTCGTCCAGTTGACATTACAGTGTAATACGAATATATATCGTATAGTAAAATATTATAATTTAAGCACATTTCCGTTAAGCGAAGGACAGAGTTTAACGAGGCGCGCTAATTGTTCAATTTCTCGTGAAAAGCAATCGCGTATGCGGTGAGTGAGATCTGTTTGTGCGATTCGTATGTGCTTTTGTTTTGCAAATTCGATGGGTTTTTTTTTCGGGTTTTTTTCTTGTGTGACGTTTTATTATATAAAGTGATTTTTTTCGGGAACGTTTCTTGTGGAAAATCTTGAAACGAAGTGAGCTGACGCCGGCTTCTTTCAAAAGGAGAGCCTAAGGAAAAGCGTTTGTTTTTGAAAATTGAATTTGATAATTTTCACACATTAAAAATTCTTTTTTATTTGCTTATTTTTCTTAAATATATTTTTTGATTCATCTCTTATCTCTACTGCTTTCGAGTTTCAATTGTTTTTTTTTTCGGTTCTTTTTCTCAATATCAAAAATAAAAAATAATTAACGCTAACATCTTAACGAAAAAATTTTTCAGTATTAAAATTATCTTATCGCTTAGGAGCGTTTCCAACTTCTTCGACGCGCCTATTATTATTCGATGTCAACCTAAAACACATACAATTCCATAATGTAAACAAGACAATTCATTTTTTCTTCACAAATCGTCCTCAACTAGGACATTCAAAATATTTCAAAAGATAACAAAATGCACGTCAAACGGCATTGCGATCGACATACTTTTAAAACCACTGAAATTTTGAAAATACAACAGACAGATATATAATAAACAATGATTTTTTTTCTGTATTCACTTTTTCGATACCTCGAATTTTCATTTTCGAAATCGGCTATAACTTGGCTTTAGTATATTTCATTTTTTAACGAAAAAATTATTTTTTATATATTATATTATTCAAAGTGAAATTTTCATTCGATATATCGCGAATATAACAAATGACGACTGAAAAATCCAAAGAGTACAAGTGACATTTTCGTCGTAATTGAGTTATGTACAGGAATCGCTTCTATATATATTTGGTGGCAAAAGGATATAAACGAACTCGGAACGTGTACCGAGATATATCATCAAATCACTCGACCTCCTCCTAATATAATACATGCCCAACTTTGAGCGCACTTTTCTCGAAATCAACACGAAGTCACTCGTACCCCTTGGCCTGTTCAGTCGTCAAATACGAACACTCGTTACGACAAGCGTCGGAGTCGCATAACGTTCACAATAAAATGTAACGCGAGAGCATATAACGAGGATCGTATGATATCATATGTGATATTATACATGTGTATTATGATTTTATGCGATATTTGTAAATGGACCTCGTATGTTTTCCCATTGTGAACGTTTGAAGGGTTCGGAAGCACAATGTGAAAAATGAGCTCCGGACGCACTATGTGTGTACGATTCAGAGGTTTTACAGGTTTTTTTTTTGGAGAAAAAATATCTTGTATGTTTGTATAATTTAGTTTGACATGTAAATTTTGAATGGCGATTGAGTCGTACACGCGAATGTGATGAATAATGTATGATGAAGTTTTTGGTGTTCTGTGAAAATTTTATGAAACGATTAAATTCGACGTAATGCAGTGTTTCGTAGAATTGAGTAAAATTGGGTCACTGTGAAGTAAAGTTTGATTTGCATGTATGATGTTTTATGTACTGTTAAATGATTAGAGTATTTTGGTATTTTATTTTTGATTTTGAATGAAAATGCTCTTGAATTAATAATTCGAAATTCAGTGAGAATTTTATTAATCTGAAGGAATATCTAATTCATATTTTTATTAATTGATGTAAAACTGATTACTAAAGATACTTGTGTACTCAACGTTCAAATAACACGAGTACCTAATCAAATATTCAATTAAATTCAGTCACAGCAAAATAGTCGACAGACAATTTACATGCAAATTTCTTATCAGTATTTAATGTGTATTTTCCTCTATTAAAACGATGGAAAAAACTAGTTAAATTTTCATTTAGAGGATGACTCTGGTTAAAGTTCCCCGAGCTCCCAACTTTCAATTTTCCTCATGAGCTTTGAATTTATCTGTCCCAGCAGACAATTTTTTTTCAAACTTCGAAGTCATATAAAATGAATAAACAATAGCCTAAGAGAAACTGAAAATCATGGAGAAAGCAAGTGCATCATAGAGATTTGAAAACCCCATTGAATAAATTTCATTCATAAAAAAGAGTACATTTTTTTTTCTGCACAACACATTTTTTCGATTCAAATAGAACTAATACACTACCCAAACGAAAATCCCAATTTCATTCAACGATATTCGTTATTTTTTCCGACACAATCAGCATTTTCCACAGCTTAAAAACCTCAGACGTAAGCAAAGCAGCGTGAAAAACTGAAACGCCTTTTCAGAGGATGAAAGCTCCATTTCCTCACACACATAACCCAATTTTTTCACCTACACCTTAAATTTTATCTGATTTCTCAATTTTCGACAAAATATATACCTTATGCTCTCTGTTCTGGACCTCGGGGACCAATCTTTAGTATAATTGTAGTTGTACCTTCTTCCACCTCCGACTGATCTTTTCGCTTTCCACCTCTCCACGTGGTGTCTCATGGTATTTTGGACTTCTGTGTTGAGAAAGCAGTAGAATAATGCCACTGTGAAACCCTGAAATGAGAAAAATCGAACCAAATTTAACGTCAAACTTCGAACGAGAAACCTAATAACTCTCGCATGTGTGAACGCGTCCTCTTTGTTTCTCCAGAGACGGTTTATTAGCTTTTCTGAGTAGCTTGATGGATATTTGCTTATAATGTGTATGTGAAATTTACATTTGGTACATGTTGATAATATTACATACGGTCGTTTCTAGGAATTGTTGCTTCATGTTTTCAAATTGTCATTTCATATCGCATTACGTTAATCTATGTAGAAGTTCGATCGAATTCGTGTAGAAGAAATTATAGTTTATTTATACGAGAATCATCTTAATTAAAATATAGCTTAGCTTAATATAGCTTAATAATATCTGAAAAGTGGAATAATGAAGGAAATTAAGTGGGTTTTGTAAAACATTAAACACGTCTAATCATTTTTCTTGACTTCTTGCTTTATGAAGTTAGTCACATTTAGTTCTAAGGGGCTCTTTTAAATCGATTTCAGAGAAACCTTCGCAAATGTACTAACAATAATTAATCAAAATCAAACAACAATCGAATAATCAGCTTAAGAGAGCACAGATTTGAACTAACATTAACATAGAGAACAATAGAAATCAATCAAACGTCTGAAAATTCACCTCAAATTGAGATTTGTTACTGGAAAATTGTCCACAATCACGATTTATCAACGTGGGGGTAAAATCTCATTTTGCTGGGAAAATTTAAAACGAATGTCGGTCCATCTGTCAAGAGTTGCCCGAAGGCTACAAAACCGCGGCCAATTATAAAGTTGCAGAGAAAACAGAGAGGCTCTATTCACCTTACAAGGGTAGGAATCTGAAATCTGAAACTTGACTGAAGAAGCTGATAGAAAACTTGAAGGAAAACGCCGTTTAATCAACGCCGAGATCGAGTTCGCACAATTTTCGCAGCTAATTGCACCGAAAATTGGGAAAATTCATAAAAATTCGTTTGTCCTTTTTTTTTCCAGTCACGATTGCTCAGATTTAATTAGGTGTATTAACTGTAAGCACTACGAATTAATGTTCGAATTTTAAAATCGGAAGTCTATAATAATCTGGTTTGTTTTGTAATAAAGTTGATTTTTTTTAATGCCACAAAAAATGTATATTTTGGAATGTTTACAGTTTGACTAATGGGAATTGAGAAAAATAATGATTTGATTTGATTTGATGAAACAAGCAGTTTAAATTCATTTCAGAGTATAGGGGAACATGAGGCAGGTTTTCTAACTTTTTACCAACAGTAAGAAAACTATATTAACCTTTTTTATAAAAAAAATATACCAGTTTGTAGATAAAGATAAAGATACATAGATAAGTTTCTTTAAATCAATAATGAAAAAGTCACTCTTACAAATAATCAATCCAATATTTGAATCTCAAAACATTCGCCTCATACAAAAATTTTTGAAACAATAAATCACACTTTCAAATGAACTTAAAAACTATAATATCAAATATTTTAAGCGAAATTTTTACTCTTATCTCAATAGTTTCCTATGATTTACACACCCACTGCATACACTGCATACAAAGTAGACTTTCCACTCGACATAAAAATACACAATTTCATCCAACGAAACCTACATTAATAAATCGAAATATCGAAGATAATCAAACATACCTGAGTCGACAGCAAAACAGCTCTGGTATAGTCGAATATTTCAGCCAAATATCCACTGGTCGGTCCATACAGAACTACGAGATAAGTGATTCCCAACAGAGGTATGAGGACCAAAAGGGCTTTGGTCGCCTTGCGGTATTGTTGGGTCTCCAGAGTATTAGCAGATCGTAGTTTCGTTATGAGCACCTACCGAAGTTATAAAGTATTAACGGCTACATAATATAAGGCTTAGACGCCGAGATGAAAAATTCTCATGCGAGCTTAATTCACTAAAAGCATCTCTCTATTACTTTCGTTCATATTTCGCACTTGTGTGCGAGCGTATTGTAGATTGTATGGCGGAGTTTTTAGAACTGGGTTACTCGGAAGTTTAAGCTTTTATAGTGAAATTTTGTAAATATGTATATGTATATAGAAGAAGGGAGGTAAATATGGACATGTGTTTTAATTTAAGTGAACTTCATACTACAAAATTAAGAACGTCTGATAATTTTGGATTCTATCACTAATTATGTATTTGTGATTAGAAAATGATTTGTAAACATGCATTGAATCAATATTATAGATTTCATACAAAATTATGAGGTGGTTCAATTTTGGTGGTATGAATTTTATTCATATCAAAGCATTGGTCCATATTTGTTGCTCTTCTTCTATTGAAAAAAAAATTGCTTTATTATGAAAGGTTATCGATGATTGAACTCTACTAATGTTCATTAGATCAAGTATCAAATACTATATCAATATCAAATATAAGTATTTTGCTAAACCTAATGATTATTCTACGATATTTTAGAAAAGTTTTGTATAGTGCATTTAAATTTTGACATAATTTGAGCCTAAAAATCCCGATCAACAAAAAAATCATATTGTAGAAAAAGTTGAAAAAACACTGACATACTTAGAATTTTGTTAGTAAATTATTAGTTTACGAAGTTTATGTTTTGTTATTTTTTCGGTTTTGTAAATGTTACCTATTTGTGCGAATTTTATCGTCCATTAAAATGAAAGTGCGATAGAAAAGTCCCATGTTAATCTTTTTCCCGCAGCAATAAAATGCGGTGATAAGCAGGAAGCGAAATTCCACGCGTGTTCCACAAATTCCCGTTCACACAATACAAGGGAATTTCTGAATTCAGGTGAGCCTAAAGCGTATTTTATTTATACACGCATTTCAATATTAGCCCGTTTAAATTTATTTGATTTCAACAAACCGAATCGAGAGAAAAACTCAAATTTTAAATTGAAAGGATACAAGTTTCAAATTCACCATTCGAGACGAATTTCTTTCAGCGTTTCTCGAAAAAATGCTACGATTCAACTCGAGTTTCGAAAGCAATTTTTCACTCGCTTATTTGAGTTTATTCACAGAAAAGTTCACTACTATTAGAGAAATGGTTGTTATTCAAACGTTTTTTGTTTGCTTCGTTCATTGTGAGCGAGGAAATTGTTTTTTCAAGACTCATCCGCTTCTTATTTATTCTGAAGCGAACGCTTCATTAATGGTTGCAACCGTTTAGTGCTCGAGGTGAGCTTTTATTTTCAAATATTGCCTTAAAAATATCTTTAATTAATTTTCTGAAATACTCGTATATTATTCACGCTGAGATTTGTTTCGAAATCTAGAGATTTAGTGAATTAATTTTATTATGTACCCAGACGTTTGACATAGATGAAATTGAATACGAATATGTCAGTTTAACTTTGAGACTCGCGAAGTAAATTACATCAAATTCGATTTAACCCTTTCGTTTGGTTCTCTGCTATGTTTAATATAATATTATTATATTAAAACTATATATTTCGATAATATTCAATATTAATTCTGCGATGAAGCTCAGATTAGTACTAAGCGATGTTTAAATCAGAGTTCATTTTCTTCGTAAATAAGTTTTATCTTACGTATAATATAATAGAACTGGAAATAGTCTCACTTTATCATTTCACTTACTGAAAATATAAAAACCCACCAAATTAAGACGATTGAATAAACCATTAACGATTCTAAAATGCACTCTCTTTTATGACAGCAATGCAAGTTAAATTTCTTTCATACTGAGAGATTTAAAAATATATGTTTAATTTTGTCAGAATTGTAATTGAAAATTGAAATAATTTGTTCAATTATAATGAATTTTGAAATCTAAAACAAATAACAATAATTTAAACTTAAAAAAGGATTAACTCTTTTGATCACAATTTTTGACTCAACTACTCGACTACACAAATGAGAGCAAAAAAAAAATAGATAAAGGAAGAATGACAAATATGGACCTGTGTTTAAATAAAAACTTTAGACTTTATACCACTAAAAGATCACCTCTTAACATCGCCTAAAATATGTAATATTAATTCGATGCAGAAATATAGACCAGTGATGGATTTTAACCGTAATTACCATAAAATTAACACATAATAATTCAATCGGTATACATAAAATTCAAAAAGAAACACCGGTCCATATTCATCGCTATTCCTCCATACATTTCAATACATTCACAACTATTATTCCTCCGAACACAAAGGCACATTATCAAGTAACAAAAGCTAGAACCACTGTTATTATACGAAACAACTGACCCACATTATCCTGATAAGAAACAGCAGATTCAAAATGAGTCCAGCCATCGCAGGGACTTTGTAGATCCAGTCGCAAGGATGCTCCTGCATCCACACGCAAACTTTAGATATTCCACCGAACTGTGAAGCAACATTTACAATTTTATTTTCTACTCATGTGAAACTTTTAATGGATAAGATAAATTTTAATTTCACCTCGTTCAATTCAAGTGCACCTGGTTCTACCGGAATCAATATTCTCGCTATGGTCCATATGATTACGAAAACTCCTGGTGCGCCTGCAAATTTTTCAAATTAATTATTAAGCTAAGTTTATAGTCATAATTTTATGTAAGAACATAAAATTAGTAGTTAAGAAACTACATTTTTTATTTTCCGTCTCATATATTCTATTTTAAATCTATACGACTCTATTGGTTTTGTGACAAAGAGCAAGATAGATTTAAAATTATATGTGTGAGACAGAACGATAAAAGAACGTTCAGAATCTGAAACGATAAGTGTGTATATGTTTTTGAATTGTGTAAAATTTTAAGTCGGAAAGTCGTATGTATGAATATTGATAATAAGGCTGAATGAATATTTTATTGATGTGATTTCATAAATTTTTAATTAATGCTTGATTGTACGAATTTGATCGAAAATTAGATGAAATTGAACCATGTATAATTTTTTTGAAGAATTGTATCATTATACGTATTTAAAACTAAATTCTAAATATTCGATTTATTATTCATTCAAATTAATTGATAGAATGTGCTACTCTGAATAACATGTAAATCATATTCGAATATCTACATCAAAATAAAATTCTCTTCGTTTTCAAATGAAATTCAATTTCTATTAAGACGTAGAATCAAAATGAGTTTTTTCCCATTGAAATATATGCGATTTCAATATAAAATAAAGCTCTAGTATTAAACTGTATAAAATATCCAATTCTCACCCCATCCAATGGTGGCGTAGACTCTCAGTTTAATGTTCTCTCCGGTGAATGTTTCCACAACGAGCATGTAGAGATAGAGACCTGCAATTTATTCGAAATGTGCGATATAAAATATAAATTTCACTCGAAATTCGCAAACGAGAAACTACGAAAGCTCTCACCTTCGACGAGCATCCAAAAGAAATTCGTCAAGTAGAAATAATGAAAGAAAATGATGAGAACTAGACACGAGACACCGTCTCTAGCAACGACCATCTGTGAAAGTATTTTATATTATTTTTTTATAACACATATTTCGTACTAAAATATAAAAATAATACAAGAAAGAGTATTTTGGTGGGAATAGAAATATATAAAATTTTCTCAACGTCTATGAAAATGATGAAAATGTACGTAGACACGTTTAGAGTTACAAATGGTTCTGAATATTACAGTGGCGTAAAATGAAGTAGAAAAACAAATTGTCCAACTCACTTGCAGCATCAGGTTCAGTATCCACAGAAAGCTGAACAGTATATACGTGAACATCAAGTTAGTGTGAATTGTGTTCCTCAAACATCTCAAGTCCCTGCAAAGTGGCAATTCATTTTAAAATGCAATGCATCTAGTTAGCGAACTTTATATGAAAGTTTCATTTGACAAACGAGTTTAAGTTTTAAAGAAACTCTCTGTAACTATGCTTATTGGGATTTTTATTAATATTCTTTATATATTATTACAGACATAACTACCCATTTATTTTGAATACTCATTAATTAATTTTAGACTAGAAACTTCGAGCTAAAAGTGCATACAATAGGTATTGCTAAATCGATAGAATTTAATCGATATTCGGTAAACATTTTTAGGAATCGTTTCGTGAAACGTTGATCAGATTTTTTTCAATCGACGCGACATACACAAATGATTAATACTACTGCACTATCGAAATAATCTAAATTAAATGTTTAATCTGTAAACTAGACACAATTTGATGTTTCAATTCGATGAAAAATTAATTGGGAGAGCAACGGTGCAGTCAAGGGAAGAACCGAAGCGAGCAAACAAACTTTCTAGGAAAACCGAGAAACAGCACATCCACAAGATGAAAGATATGTACATATAGCACAAAATGATTATATCTATCTATGCGAATGCTGAACGAAGCTTTGCATAAAGGAGTGAATATTTAAGGAAGACGTAAGCCATAGTCTTCTGCTCAAAGAAGCCGTAGCGTAATAAGATCTTTGACGCTTTCCAAGATTTCTTTCTTAGGAAATTTTCAAAGGAATTACACCTACTGATAGCATAATAAAAGCGTTTTACGCTAATATTTAATCGTATATAAATAAAGCATTGTTTTTGTTTGTTCCATGAATAATTCCATTCGAGCATGGCCTTATTAGTGTGTAGGGCTTTCAAATATTCCCCAAATCGAACTACGCATTTATATTATAATTAACAATAGAAGACATACAAATAGTAAATTTCAATATACGATATGAACTAAAAATCCACCAATACGTGTAAAAACAAACTATTGTGAATCTGTATGTACTTTATGTTCTCTTAAATCGAAGTCATTGTGTGCACTTCTAAAAACGTTTCTGTATCATTCTTTATTTTTCAATATTCAATTTCTGATTAAATCAAAATTCATTCTAAAACATATTTTCATGCAAAAATATACATTTAATCATCGAATATTTCAAATAGATATTGAAAACCCTAGTTGTGAATCTAGTTCGCGTTCGACTAACACGTCAAATCGTATTATACTCGAATGGAATAGATGTGAAATTTCCTATTTATGCGTGAATACACTTTTCCTACAACATATTTATAATTCATATAAAAAAGCCAAGGGATACTAGTGATATTTTCGCCAAAATTGAGCTATGTACATGAATCGCTTCTATATACTCTCATAAATTTGGTGGCAAAAGGATATAAACGAACTCGGAACGTGTACCGAGATACATCATCAAATCACTAGACCTCCTCCTAATTCACGATACGTTCAACTTTGAGCTGACTTTTCTCGAAGTCACTTGTGCCCCTAGGCCTTTTCAGTCGTCATATAACATATTTAAAACATGTAAATTGGCAGGCGAATGAAAGTCGGACATTTCGCTTTCGTAGGCTTTATGACAAAAGTCACTTAATGGTCGAACCGAGCGTTCGCAAAACTAATTTAACCGCGACGATTGCACTCGGGGATAAGCTTTCGTATCTGGAAGCGAAACGAATTACATTTGTACGCTTTAAGGCTTTAAAGCAATAACAACATGAATAGATACCGCCATTTTCCACTTTATCGCAATCGACCGAGAAAAAAGTGGAGGTTTCTCTCCTCCAGTCCCATTAAAATATACAGACGAACCGATTTTCTTTGTAAGTTTGTTTATTTAGGGTAATTTCGGTCATTTTTTTATCTGTGAATTACAGGACGTTTAATTTGAATACAAAAATAATAATTGTTTTCAATTTTCGGAAAAAAAATTCGTTGGCCATCTCTCCCGGAATTATCTTATTTATTTTAGAGGTATATAAACCGAGGCATAGCCATGGAAAATATACTTCAACTAGACAAAGTGTACATTAAATCGTCCTAATACTTTAACTGCAGCATGTACAAAATATAAATAATTCATTTTTGAACTGAATGCTAAGTATATATTCGAAATTATGTATCATACTTAAAGGTATTTGTATAAAATCACAAATTCAAACCTCGCATCCGAAGCTATATTTATTATTGCGAGAAAAGCTTTAAAACGAACATTGCCGAAACTTTCGTCATTACCGACTAGCGAGAACGAAACACGTTTTCAAATATATATTTATAGCTTTTTGTCTGAAAATTATAGATATATTTCTTCGAAAAGTCTAACGATACTCTTGATTCATAGACGCTTCGGATCCGATGCATATTTCATTTTCTACACAAACGAATCATCGCTACGATGAATTCATAATACTGTGAAACTAAGATAGAATATTATGTGTACATATATTTAATATGTGTTCGTTGCACTTGGATAGATCGGAAACTAATCGTAGACTGTGCTAGAGACTTGGTAAATCTAATCAAAACGTATTAAAGTCAAAGGCAAACATTCTGTGAATGTCGAAATGAAATATAATAGATAAATATGTAGTGTTGGATGTTGATTAAATGAAATGATTCGATTCAATAATTATAATTAATATTTATGAATTATTTTCAGATGATAAATAAATATAGTTTTGTGTAATTAGTACGAGTATTCCTGATGAATAAATTATTTGTCGTTGCAATTATTGATGGTTAAATATTGACAAGCATAATATGAATATTGCTGACAGATCAATCAATAAATGAAACATTCAGAGATAAACGTTATTAACTTCGTGAAGTAAAAATTCGAGGAAAAATTATCAAATATTCGATACGTTTTGCAAAATACCCTTAATTCCCTTCATTATTCTATTTAATGAAATCATAAACATACAAATTTTGTTTAAAATGAGCTGTACTTATAGATATGGTCAGTTGATATTCGAAAACAGGCTTAATTTTTATACGAATTCTTAAAGGTTTCATTTATTATCGAGTGGTGAAACGAATTTTGTCATTTAATTGTATTTATCTTTATTATTCACTAAGGATATTTCACATAGGTATAGAAAATTATGACTATTCCAAGCGCTTTGACATTTAAATCTCATATTTGCCCAAACGTGCAATATATCTTGATTAACTATAGACAAATGACTCAAACACAAACCACTAACCGTTTCAAAATATCAAAAAATATATTCGAACTATTCTATCGAATTTTGACAAAATCTAAAAATTTTGCAGCAAAACCGCATAAAATATGACTGCAGACATGAAATTCCGGCAACTCACTTGAAGTAGAGGAAAATCGAAACGGCAAGCAGCAAAGCAGCCAAACTCAGGCTGTATCCTGCCAAATATATGTGACTTGTGAGTTCTGTGCTTGCAGAGTGTCCTGTTGCTGGCAGCTCTGACTTTTCCTTGCATCTTGTATAGTCGGTGTAGTTGGCCCATGTTCCGTTGTCGAAACAGTGACGTGTTGCGTTTTCTGTAAAATTTAAATAATATTTTATTTTACAAATTTTATAAAAATATTACACATCTAAACAAATTAGGGCAGATCTTTTCACTTCTGGTTCGAAAATAAATCGATTATAAACTGCTATGAGCTGACAAAACAGTCGATGAAAGAGACAGATATACTACAGTTCGTACAACAAAATATACACATATCTCTTTCTCCCACATTTTGACAGTTGGTAGTTGGAAAACAACGTGTAGTTTAAAGTTTCATTATCAAACCAGAGGTAAAAATATTGACCCTAAATATGTGGCTTTCACGCACAAAGTCTTAGCAAATATTATATATTAAACATGATCTACACACGTTACGTTGAAACATTATAGAGATATTGTGTAAATATTTGGAAAAATTTTCGCATCATTTGATTTTTTCGATCGTTTGATGAGACGTGAGATGCTTTCGTTCACCAAGTTGAAGAAAAAATAATAAGCACGGCCTACACTCACAATATAATTTGACACGTTTCGACAAATATATTTCACATTTATTTATAAATATTATAGTTTCTATATTTCACAATTACTAAAAGCATACAAAATATCGAACAACACATATTCTCAGAAATTAATCTCACAAGAAAATATGACTAAACGACAAAACATACTCAACAATACATAATATTTAATCATACAATATACATATTTTTTCAATTTAAGCGACGAATAGCAATGAATACAGTCATCCCCCGTTTAACACGATTACTTCACACATTTTTTTTACAAAACGTACAGACATAATCGTTATAAGATCAATCATGTTGCATACGTATTGAAAAAAAAAACGCATGAAGCAATCGCGTTAAACGGGGGACGACCGGTACTAGCGACGAGCCAAATATTCATCGATCAAGCACTATGTGAAAAACCTCAAATTTTCTTTTGACATGTTAATACGTTTCAGCCGAAAATTCAATCTAGCCCAACCGCTACATCCACTCAATCAAATATTGCGCACAGAAAGCCCTTTTGGATGGCAAAGGGTCATAACTTTGAATGATGTGAGGTCGGGTCACCCGTTGATTGGCCATATTGTCTATGGTATGAAAAGCATTAAGCTTTCCAGATTAAACGCAACCTTCGTGCTCAGATTCCATCTTGCAATATTAGTTAAATGGCGAGGCAGTGTCTTGTGGTGAATAGACTTAGTTTGGTATTCAGGAGTGTTTTTGTTGTGAGTCAGTGTAAAAAGTTGTTCGATTCAATAGTCGGGTTGGAAATGTAGCTTTTTTTTGGGAAGTTTAGTCTCGGGATATAAAATTATGTAGCCAGCCAATAGCGCAGCGGTATAAAGCGTAGGTGCATGCCGTGTCGATTCAGCATACTTGGGATGCGTGAGTTCGAGTCTTATCTTGGCGAGTGTCAAAATGTCGTTTTTCTTAATTGATAAAAATTGATATGGAGACACGGTCGTTTCTTTCGAATGTTTGGATTCATTTGATTCGAAAAAAGTGTTAATTTGACGCTTTACGAAACGGCTCCGCAAATGATCACATCACCTACACCTTTCATATGTTCGATTAATTCGAACTATTTAGTGACACCTATGTGTGCACTTCTCTACTCTTAGGAGTCTCGTCTTCACTATATATAAAGTGAATGATACTAACTATTTAGGGTTATCTGTGTCACTTATGACCGATTAAAAATACACGGTGCGTATATAAAAAATTGGGTAGAAATTACCAGTTCAAATAAATAAATGTATGTATTAAGTTATTTAGAAGATATCGATTGAATGAATCGACTCGGCGATGCTTTCTTTTCACACTCATTTGTATAACTCCACATTGATTATACAGATTTATTTTAATATGATCGTATTCAGAAATGTATTTTAAGATGTCAAAATTATATTATCATATCATGTAGAAACTAATCAATAAGATTTTAATCAAACATTTTTGAAAGTTCAAAATGGCGGCTTTATAGGTATCGAATCAAATAGGAACATTATTTTTCGTAACGATAAGTTACATATAAGCATTAGGTGATTTAGATGATTTTCTAATCTAGCATTTTTCGTCAATGTGGCTGTTTTTCATTATATTTGAAATTCGCTCGATTTTTCATTCGAATTTTCACGAGTGCGGAGTTTTTCCACGATCCTCTTAATCCTATAAGCATTTTCACGCTCTGTCAACACAAAGCTTTTACTTTTCCGACATGGAACAAAAAATTAACTTCACATTTGACAAATATGAAATGACATTAGCTCAAAAATAAAATAAAACGTTAATATGACATATAAATACAATTTCGTTTTTAATCTATATTTATATTTTTCATTCATAATATTAATGACATTAATATATTATCAGTGAAAACGATCGGATCACAACCTCGTTAAACGTGTATCACATGTGAAAATTTCACAGCAATCCATAAAACGTATGTAATTCCCACATCTGATTTTGTAAAATACGCCAATTCAACGTGACGCTTCACACGATCCTAATAAAACACCCCAAATTGTATAAGATAAGGTTAAAATTATGCGGCGAAAATCTAATAAATTCGAAGGACTTTCGAGAATTTCCTCCAAATCAAATTAGTCATTGAAAATATTGCTTTGTCGAAAAAAAACTGTTCGGAAACGAAAGTTCTTATCATGTTTTTACATGTCGCGAATCCGGTACAGTAATCCATTATAGCGTATCGCCTGATTTGTTTTTTCAGATAGAATTTTCCCTATGGAAATACCCATTTTTTTTTATAAATATAAGTTTTCCGAAAGGGTAATAGACTTGGTTCAACCTTCGTGACCACAAAACGGTCGATAAGCCGATAAATTCGGTAATTTATCAAACATATAGATCGAGATTATATCTTTAATGTGTCGATCGAATCTCTCGCTAAAGCCTTTTCAGATTTTTTTCAGGCATATTAGAGATTTATACACTTTTTATAGTGTCGCTTCCCATTTTATACAAAACGTTTTATGTCGCTTCCAATAATAGTGAAAAAAATGTATGGGTCTCTATTGAAAACTTTATTTTTTTTCGGTGTGAAGTTTCAATTAAAATACGTCACGTAGTTTTGAACGTTAACGAGATTCGATCGATGAGAAAAATAAAGCAAAATATAAGCTTATGCGAAAATTATGAAGTATCATATAACGTTTGTTTTTTGCAGTCTATGCTTCGTTAAAAGCTTTCATTTTTTTCTTCAAAATATAACGGAAGGAAAACGATGAGATTTCTATGATAATGTTGGGAAATACGTCTCGAGTATTTATGTATGAATAATTGATGAAAGCTCGGAAAATTTATGAAAATGAGATGATTTTTCCAGAGACAATGATGCAGTAATTTATTGTGTAATACATATTGAACGGGGCAAAAGAAAACGACTGAAGATAAATAATGCACCTCTTGTCGCATTCTTATATTTAAATCGTTCAGAGTTAAATGTAACTAACTCCACTAAGCATAAAATCGCTCAAATCGCTTAAAATAAAACTCCACAAGCAAAATTTGTAATTTAATGGTATTTATCTTTATCATTCAAGAAAGATTTTACACATACAAAACAATAGCTATACGAAGCGCTTTGACATTTAAATCTCATTTTTTTAATTCAAAAAGTGAAGTCAATCACGTTTAATCTCTGAAAAGCGCAAATAAAACTCCTTTTGTCACATCCAACTCGCATTTGATTACTGAAACAATTACTTTCCGACGAAAAAAGTATTAAAAAATAAATTACTCTGAGTGCACGTAACGTCATAATATTTCACTCGCGACCGCCCACTTTTGCTGAAATATATATTATACAACAAAGGGCAATTTTTTCCTGGAATTTTTCATCCGAGAATATTATTAAGGGCTCGCTGTATATCTTTTGTTCTATCTTTCGGTGCTGAAGTTTCGTTTGTCATACGCACAAAGGTTTTGAAATTTTCACCGACCGCATTGTTTCAGCCGTTTCGATTCCTTTATACGTCTTTTGACGTATTGCTATTGCAATACGATTCCAATTTTCAGCTATTAATTCACTACAATTCATAATGATTCTAGAAATTCGGTTCTTAATTCGAATTTCTTAATTAATTACCTTAGTAATGGGAAATAACTTCGTCAGCTTAATTATAGATATGCGAGGATAAATTGAGCAATCCTGCAAAGTTTTTTTCATTCAAAATGTCTTTAAATTGTTCGATATCTACAAATATAGTTTACATTTGTAGGATTGCTTGATTTATATAATTTTAGGAAAGCCCGACATTGTCTTATACAGTGATGAGGACAAAGTCGTTTACTTAGATTCGTTTCGGGTAGTTTAATTTTAAATTCGAAGTTTGATGTTTAAACGATTCATTGTTATTCTGGACGTCAATTTCGATTTTGTGAATTCAAATTTGAGTCGTTTAGTTTAAATGTGATTAACTCTATGAAATATAGTTGATGAAAAATATTCGATGTATTTTCATGGACATGATATTAGAGTACAGAATTATTTAAAATGACTTTTGAAAAAATAATATAATTCAATGACCAAACTTATGTTATAATATACCAAATGATATTTATATTTAATATTTGCAAAATATATTTCACACTTAAAATTTATGTATTTACCAAGTGATATGATATTTATTTTTTTTTTCTTCAAATAGTGGAGTTAATCACTTTATGCACTAAACGTCTCACAATCGGTTAAAGTTTCAGAAGTAGCGAAAATAATGCGTTAACTTTGATCGAAATTCTAGTTGCGCTGAAAGTATTTTACGTTTCAGAGACAATTATTATGTTCGGAGACAGGTTTAAGAGATTTTCATGCACTGAATGATATCCTTATTTTCATCGTTAGTTTTCAAGCGTTTCTTTTCATATTTTTTTTTTCATCTGGAAGAGAAAGTTTTTATTTGTGCGAGAAATTTTCGTCGCCCAAAAGGAAGCAGCTCAATAATGTATGAACGTTAGCTAGCATTTAAAATGTGCATTTGAATATAAACCGAGCCGTCGTGAAAAAGAAAACTTTGGGAAACATAAATACGGAAGCTCGTTTATTATTAAGCAGTGCCTAAATCCGACGACAAAGAAAAACGTTTAATAATTTAAAGTAGGCTATTTCCATTCATCTATATTTCACAATACGTAGCCGTACTGTGGAGGTTACTATAACAAAATTTCCTAATTGTCGTATATCGAAAAATGGATAGAAATTAGAATGGAATTATTAGGTTTTATTTTTCAATCAAGGTTTATCACGTAATTATGTACACATAAATTTCCAAATATACTGAGCGTAAAAATTAAATCAAAAAAGAAAAGAACCTCAGTCGAATTTTTATATGTAGGAAATTGTAATTGACGACAGAATTTCACAAAGGGCATAAGTTACCTTTTATATCGAAATTAATGTAAGTTAAGAAACTGGTTGAACTATTAAATAAAGAACACCGAGCCCGACGAAAAAACAAAATCATCAAAATCACAACGACCTATCATATCAAATTAAGATAAAAGATACGTATATGACTCTTGTCAAGATCCTACATAAATTAATCTCAGCATTACTCAAACCATATCCCGTGACAGCATACACAAACTCTGTACTGCAAACTGTTTATAATATCTACCAACAATAAAACAAAATAATTAAAATCACAACAACCCTCCATATCAAATCGATAAAAACAGCAAGCGACTCTTGTCAATATCTGACACAGTTCAAACTCAGCATTACGAGAACACTAATCCCGACACAGTCTGACACGAATACATAAAAAATCTTAACAAACAAATAAAATACGAACCGTCAAAATAGAACCGAAAGAGAGAGCGAAAACATCCAAAAACGTCATCCACTTTCCGGAAGGCTTTCAAAGTCGTACGCGCTAAGGGCGCCTTCACACCAAACGTTCCGATTAGCATTATCAGTTCAAACCCAGTTCATTTCCCGTCAGGCTTTTCGCCCCACAAAGAAGTCTTTCGTCGAAGCACTTCCTGGCTCGCAGGAAGCGACGACTTTTCCCCATCGTCGTCGTCGAAGGCTTTTAACCGGGACGACTCAATTATGACGTGATCTTCTGCACCCCCTCGCAGGCCAAAGAGCCCAAGTGGGCTTCTGGGGTGGGTTATAGAGGGCTCTTCTTCATCGGTCTGCGGTTCGCGATGGTGGAAATGGCGAAAATGGGTTTGGCGGTTGGGGATTTTCCGGAAGCGCTTTCCTAACTAGGATGCTCTTTTGTATGTCGATTTATGGCTGTCTGTCTTTTTTTTTATTTGAAAAAAATATTAATAGATGCAGGTTTTCTATTTCAAATGAAATGATTTTCATAATTACTTATTCTATAAAGCAACAGCAAAACATTAAACTGTTTTTCTCGTACTCATAAGCTATACTGTGCACGAGAGAGACAAACAGATGTATCACAATGCTTTCTTAGTGTGACGTAATGGTTTTCATAATTACTTATGAAAAAAAGCAACAGTATAACATTACTATCTCTCTCGTACTCATAAGCTATACTGTGCACGAGAGAGACAAACAGATGTATCACAATGCTTTCTTAGTGTGACGTAATGGTACAAGTTTATTCACAGATGCTACACAATTATAACATGCAAATATAAGAATTTTTTGGATTTGAAAAATAATTTTCCGATTGCCTTTGCATTTTTTTAGAAATTGATATTATTACCTTTTTTTCATATCTCATTTTTAAATAGAAAATTTTACATGTATTTCGACATTCTTCTATTATTTTTCACTATGACGCATTTAGGTTACCCATCGTGCTACATTAAGGTATTCATTATCGTATAAATCAATATAAGGAAATTTCCAAAAAAATACATATTTAATTCGAAATAGGTCATTAACTAGTCATATACGACAGTTATGTATAAGCGTTTTTCGTTGTGGTAAAATTTACTTTTAATGCAATAAAATTTATAATTCAGATCATATCTACATGTACCCATACAAAACAATTTCGATTCAGTGAGCTAAAAGCAATATGCTAGATAATAGTGGAAATTCAAGGATCGAAATATAATTGAATGATGATTCAATTATTAATCCTACAGATTACTATCAGAGAAATTCCACTTACACGTGTAACATACATATGTAGATTTAAGGAAACTCAAAATATAAACATAATAAAACATTAAAATTGATCGATTTTAAAATATCACGATTCACTAAAAAAAAAAATCAAACCACTCACTGGAAAACCGTAAAACTGAAACAAAACACTCGATTCGCTAACAAAAGTTCAGAGGCCAACTAAATTAATCAAAAACCGCAAAAGCGGACGCCAACTACCGAAGCACACGAGCACAATTTATTCATAAAATCTTCAGAAGATTTATGCAAACCGTGTTTACAATACGACACACAGAATTCTGGACACGGTCCAGAAATTTCACTGTACGAATTTCGATTCAATCTTTCGATGGAAAACAGTATGACGACTTCAAACGGTCTATGGTCGTTATCGAGCTCGTAAAATGGCGGATTTTTAGCGCGAATTTCGAAAACAGATGTGGGAAAATGGAGATTTTGTCGGGCATAATGTGTGTTTTGGATGTCGTTTGTGTATGGTTTTAAATTCGATGTAAATTGGGTGACTAGATTCGTCGATGTGTTATTTGAATCTATCGATGATTCGTTCGTATCAATATTTACAGGTGAAGAGCCAAATGCAATCGTAGTGTTAAGTTATTGTGAGTTATTTTAGTTTTCGATGGATTCGTACTTTGGTAACAAATTATTGATAGTATGTTTATTTTTCATTGTACTTATGTATTACATATTAAATTTCTGATCTTTATATATCTATGTGATATAAGTTATTAAATACAAACGTAATGCTTATTTTGACATAACTAATGGTACTTGATTGAAGCATAAAGATGAACAATCAATAACTGCCAGTTATAACACAAACAAATGAAAATCGTATACAAAATCTGACATGAACGATAGTTGTTTATTTGAATATTTTTGGGTTCAAAGAATAAAAATTACGATTAATTGTAAAAATCGCAATTTTTCAAAAAATATTAAATAATTCAGAAGACGATTGTAACATTTCAAATTTTGGTTATTTCGTAACGTCTTCTAAATCAACTAAACTATGCAAATCTTCGAACGACAAATCTATAAAAAGGAATTAGAGCAGTTTAAAAAACTATTTTTCAAAAATGTGTGAAATAACGAATTGTGCGAAATTCGAGGTCAGCTTGTATTTGTACTGTCTCATATATTGTTCCACCTTATCGACTTCATATTAAGCAGGACAGAGCTTGCGAGACAAAACACTTCCAAATACGAATGGAACATGTGAATGAGGCCTTCGACACTTCGACATTCTCACTTTAAGACTGAAAAGGCCAAGGGGTACAAGTGACTTTGCGGTGATTTCGAGAAAAGCGCGTTTAAAGTTGATCATGTACCTAAGTGTATTAGGAGGAGGTCGAGTGATTTAATGATATATCTCGGCACACGTTCCGAATTCGTTTATATCCTTCTGCCACCAAATAAATGAACGTGCATAGAAGCTATCGATTCCTGTGCATAAGTCAATATCGGCAAAAATGTACCTTGTACCCCTTGACCTTTTCGATCGTCATATATGGTAACAATATAAACTCACATGAAACGCGTACCTCGATACATCATCAAATCGCTCAACCTCCTAACGCATATTCGACTTCTAACGCGCTTTTCTCGAATTCACTTGTACCCCTCGGCCTTTTCATTCGTCATATACATTTAGACGACATATCATACTATCCCCGTCATCTTCGAGAGTTTTATTAGGCTGCACATTATACTCGTATTATAACCCGTTCGCTTTGACCCATATACCGACACTCGACCGCAACCGCCACTCTCGAACACGAATGTTCGTGACGCAAATCCGTACGTGTGTTCCCAAAGTGTGGCTCGTGTTGAGGGTCAATATACGTATGTGTGTTCCCAAAGTGTGGCTCGTGTTGAGGGCTAATATACGTATGTGTGTTCCCAAAGTGTGGCTCGTATTGAGGGTGAATGTACGTATGTGTATGTGGGCCTTTGACTCGACATCGTGTCCGATGTTCGAATGCTTTGTGTTCCCTTTTTTTTCAGCCTTTTTTCTAAGTGGTTGTTGTATTTTGGGATATGAGGTGGAAATGTAAAATGGAGTCGATTTGGGTGATCGAAATTTGAAAATTAGGTTGGTTTGTTAATTTTTAGTTTAATTCATGTGAATTTTTATTAAAATGAGATTTTTTGTATTGAAAATGTACTGTGTTGTTTATATGACAGTGAAGTCATTAAAATACTGAAATTTTATTGATTTTTGATATTTTTTAATTTAATTTCTAATTAAGTTATAGTAATCTGATGGTACAGTAGAATAAATTGTTTGTGCATGCCGCTTCAGATTCAGTGTTTTTATGATGCCGAGTTTGAGTTCTGTTAGATTCTGGCGAGTCACATGTCATTTAATCTTAATTGATAAATTTATATAGAGACTCAATCGTTTCTATCGAATGATTATTCCATTTAATTTTGAAAAATAATTAATTTCACGCTTTATGAAACGAAATCCCAGTTTTTCGTTGTCACTTCTACTTATTCAATTATATCACCTGATTTGAGTTACTCGACAAAGTGATTGGCCTCTGTAAATTTTGCTTCAATTAAGACACTTACAACGACATAGTCACTCTGCTCACTACACAGATTGATTTCGAAGAACTTCCAACGACTCACACAGAAAAAAATATAATAAAGCAAAATTCTTATTAAAATCTTTCAACATTTCAACACCATCCAGTATATTTCAAAATGCATCACAGTAACATGCAGTCGCGAATTCTGAAAGTTCCACAAAAGACTCGCAACTCACGATAAAAAACCACACAGACAATCGCGATTCAAACCCGACTTTCTCTCGAAAAATTAATGAAAACGACGGAAAATTTTAATTCCATCCCTCAGATTACAATATTGAGAATTTCCCCAAAAAGTTCCACAACGAAAAAACTCGTTACGAGCCCGCTTCGCAAATACGTTTTATTGTGCTTCTTTTCGCAATATTTCACGAAAATTAGGGAAAGTCCTCGAAGCAGGACGAGTGTGTCCCTTCGCTATTGAATTAGCCCTACCGTCTTTGCGACAATTCCGAAGTCTAAACGCGTTATCCCCCATTTTTTTCCCTCCTTTTTTTAACGGGGGAAAAATAATTTCACGCAGACACCTCTTTGATTTTCGTTTTCGGGAAAACATCGACCCTTTTCACATTCGTCCTCCTTGGAACACATTTTAATTAGACGTCTCCTTTGTTCGTCGGAAAGTTGGTTCCGAATAACGAACTCGATGTCGAGTTGCTCGGTTATCGCCCGAAGCCATTTTCGACGATGAGCTTTAACAACCATTTTTCTTATTCTCCATACATGCTTAGAAGCAATCCGCTTGTAAACGAGAGACTGTTTATATTTATAATCGGTTGATTCTGGTGAAAATAGCAAATTTTAATTTTAATTATTAGTTTTTATAAGAATTTTCATGAAAGAGGTTGTTGAACTTCGACATTCTCCGAAAACCGATTGCTGTTTTTTCTTGAATTTTCGCAACAGTTGAAATGGATATTTTTTTATAAAATTTTATTTCTTATAGATATATTATCTTAATTTTTCATGAAAGAGACATATTTCTGATAACACGATCCTTTCTTCGAATCCAACAGTGTCATTTTAATATTTTTTGAGCATCTTAAGAACTAATCATATTAACATAAACCATTTTTTACATTTTTGTTTATCGCAGTTTATTTACGTTTATATTTGATATACAGTCGCGGAAGGAATTCAATGTAAAAATAACTTTTTATTAGTAGTGAATTTCATCCATCAAAATTAGTTTTCACATTATTTTTTTTTTAAGATTTCATTTGTTTTTGCAAATCAAATATCATACAAATATATTTAAAAATTGAATACGAGAAAACCACATGTGAAATATAATCTAAAATTAATGAAATTACTTTTAAAAAGTTATCTGTTCGTTCAATTCCTTGAGAAACTATACCTTCATAACAGCATTGATTTGTTCCTACACAAAGTTTTGAATATATTGCTTTTTAAACCGATAAACTTTAATCAGGGCTTAATTCTATACTGCAATAATACATACGATATTCCATACATATTTTATTTAAACTCTAACTTCCAACAAAATATACCTAACATATCTCGAAGTCAAAAAACGAGTATCGTATTTTTTCGTACTTTCATGTCATTGGATACAAAAAAGCACCAAAGTCAACGCCCAAACGTCAGTAATTGACGTTCGATCACGAAAAAAACGAACACGTTCATTTAATAAGGCGTTGATAAAATAAAGGCGAGCCGCAAAACACTAAAGTCTACTAGAAATTGGATCTGACATTTATATAGGATGGTTCTGCGGACGACAAACACGTGGAACGATTTCCAATAATTATAACGATTCCAGCTCAGAGAAATGATATCGGTGTCTTTGTCCCGACGACAGCACAGTATTGTTCAATATTACACACTTTGGGGACGAGGGTGTGTTTATAATCGAGTTTTGCCGTAATTTGTGGTGCTTCTGGAAAATTATGTCTTTGTACTTGTTAGAGATTGAATTCAACAAACGATTTTCCCGATTTGTTATATATAACTTGAGTATTTTATTTGATATGCACAGATTTGTGATTATTACTTCAATCAAGTTTTTAGAATGAAATGTTATATACAGTCATGGTCACGGAAAAGTAAATGTCTGCGAAATTAGAGAACTTCTAATAATGAAGTACAAATCAATTGAATTTATAAAGTAACGAAATCCTTCTAGTGAATTGCTGTAAAGATTTTGTTGATCAAAGAAGAATTTTGATAAGGTTTTAACTCGCCTTTTGATATTTTCCATTCCAGAAGGATGATCAAATTGGGTGTTTTTATTGTAGTTTTATTGGCACTAAAATGTCGACTCTCGGATCTTTCCAGATTTTTTTGTAAACTATAACTAGTAAATTATTCTACCAGTCGAGATCGGTAATATAAATTTATCTGAAAAAATATGCTCTTTATTTGAATTTTGATCGAAAGTAAAGTTCTGCTTATACATCTATTTTTCATTCAATGCATTTTTAATGACAATATTATTCGCTAACGTATCTTACCAAATATCATTATTTTGACCTTCAACTTGAACATCAGAATAATCGTTGAAGTAAAATAGATACTATAAGAAATCATTATACATTTCCTCAATGTAAATTGTATTACAAACTTCAATATTTTTCAAATGGACAATTATTTTCTAAAAAAAATTCCCCCATATAAAACGCAGATTGAATCCATTTCCACAAAATCTCAAACGCGAATTATTTCACCTAGAGCATTTGCGTTTTCAATCAAGTTGCAGCTCACGTTATTAATATACACGAAGAAGAACAAATTGATGAAATCCATAATTTAACCGAAAGCAATATCCGGCCGTGTATTCGAGCTATACACAGAACACATACAAATTTCCATTTGGAAATGATTACCTTGTCAAATATTGAACGCACAGTTTAATGCCTTATTTGTCTCCGGAGCAAATTAGTACATTCGTGCGCTCCGCTAGAACTCGTGCAATAAAATATTTTAATCCGATGTATAATGAGAAAGTTGTCTTTGAACCTGCGTTATCAATTAATTTTATTTGTTAATAATTAGCGTGATATGAGAGTGCTATTTTCGATTGGAAAATATTGATTTAATGCATAAGTAGACACTTATCATCGAAACATAGACATCATTGAAATACTTGTGAATTAATATCGATTGATGATTATATTGTTTTGGCCATTCGTTGGACTATTTAGGAGTATGTTATTTTTTTCTATATGATTTGTGAGTTGTTTTCGCTAACATGTTATTAATGTAAAATTGAAAGATTAGGTTTAAATCTAATGAATGCGATAAATTAGAAATGGCTATATAAAGTCAGTGCAATGGCAAATACTGAGCTGTATAAAATCAGTGCGATGTCAAATACTATATGAAAAGCTAAGGGGTACAAGTTATTTTTTGGCCTAAATCAAGTTATGTGCAGGAATCGCTACTATGTACGCTCATATATTTGGTGGCAAAAGGGATATAAATGAATTCGAAATGTATGCGGAGATACATATATCATCAAATCACTCGATCTCCTCCTAATACATGTAGGAACATGATAAACTTTGAGCGCACTTTTATCGAATTCACCGTGAAGTCACTTGTACCCTCGGCCTTTTCAGTCATCATATCAAATTTGAGCGATAGAAAACAATGAGTAATATGCAGTCGGGGCAATAGCTAATGCTGGGCTATATGAAATCGATGCGACAGAAAATACTGAGCTAAATGAAGTTAATACCACTAAACACATGCTTACGTACTTAGAGTTTGTTTTGACACTCAGTTAATCAAATTAGACTATTTTAATTTAGATTTTTTTCATATTAGGATAGATTGAATTTGATTGGGTTATGTTGAATAATATTAGATATTTTTTTTTTTCCAATCACATCCATTCACATAACATATGAAAACTCCTACTCCAGAAACACATTTAGAACTCCTCAATGCATTCGTACACAACCATTACGTATTCGTCAAAGCGTATGCAAAATGGCGAATGCAAAACATGGCCGCGCTTTAACAACGCAGTCACGTTACGTTCGCTCCAAATAATTCACACCTGATAATGCAGTTTATCCTTCATAAATTTCAACCGACTAAATTTAGACATAACCGCGCTTTAATAAAATAAAATAGCGACGCTGAAAAACATACATATTATATGTTTGAACGAAAAAAACGATAAGAGCCGAGAGGCCTCGGAAAAACAGAGCAAACAAAACTAGTGCGAAAACACATTTTAATCAACCGGATTTCTCGTTTATATGAGCGGTTCAGAGCTAATCGTGATTAACTTTAGTTATTTAAAAAGAAAATGAGATTTAAATGTAAAAAGTACCAAACATACGACAAATATGGAACATCGCGATATTTATTACTCACAGTTTCGACCATATGCTAATTTAGCATAAAATCAGTCACTTATGGTATTATTGTCAGATTTTAAAAATACAAACAAAAATATCGACATTGAGTCTAAAAATATTGAGGATTGAAATTTTACTAGGTTGTTTACAACAATATCAGCAATAACTTTGAAGTGTGATGATTTTTTAAGGATATGTTATGAGATTATTGCTTGGCGATTTGTTAGATTAAAAACGTGTTAATTTGAAATAAAATTTAGTATTCCATATTTGTCACCCTTTGACTATTTCGTATTAAAACATCACTGTTCCATATTTGATACACATATTAAAAAATAAGTTTTTAGTTATCGACATTTTTTTCAAATTTGAGTAATTATTTCTTCCTTTTACTATAATTAACGCATAACTAAATATATTTGGCCTCTATCTAATTCTAAAAAACGTTGATTATTCTTCATATGTGAAAAATAAACACTTAAAACTTGAATAATTTCATATTTATCACATTTCCTAGTCTTAACATACTTTGTGCGAAATATCTTACTTGAATAATAACGATAAATATCATTAAATAACAAAATTTGTTTGGCCATCGAATTAAAAATCATTTATTTCAAAAGTCATTTTTACTAATTCCATACTCTGATGTGAATCGACAACATTCATAAACGAAATTCTCAGGTAAATAATTTCTGAAAAATGGAATTATTAATGGAATTTTGTAAAATTTTCGACCATTTTTCTCTACTTTTCACTTTATGGAGTTAATCAAATATAGCTCTGAATAGTCCATAGGATTATCCAGGTGGTGAGGTTTCGGTTAGATGCGGTCGTTCGGTCTATCAATCGTTCAGTCAATTTGTTAATTGAGCTTTAAGCCATTGAGCGTTAATGCGACTTGCGTGTTTTCGACGACGTGTACGAATAGCTCTAAACTATGTTTTGTGCCTTGGGTGATTAAGTTGTTTTCAAAGTGTGGGGCGTGTGTAATAGGCGGGTGCTGAATTAATTGAAAAATTCTTAAGCTTCGAGTATATTGGTGAATATTTCATTTAAATGCAAATCAATTTTAAACAAATCTGATATATGGGTAAATAAGTTTGTAGGTTTAAATTATCACTTATTTAAAGTATTAATTACATATTTCAAGTATTTTCATTTTCTAATAAAACAGTTTTTTTAATAAGCTTAGAAAAAATGGAATTTGTTAATATTTTAGAACCATTATCACTATCAGTATCATTATTTATTCGCCAGTATATACTGGTTACAATAGAAAAGCAAAACGAAACCAGTAAACCACGTTTTTATTTCATTATTATTTATTTTGATAAGCCAGAGTTCAAATAATACTTATAAAAGCATTGCTTTTTTTGATCTTTAGTTTCTCCATTAGAAAAATGCTTAAAATTTTCTATTAGTCTCAAAAATAGTAAAAATTGATTAGTAAGAAACGCTGTAAATTTAAAACTAAACATCAGATTATTATTAGATAATTCTAACTTATATTGTTCGAAATAATACTATCTACACATAATTTGTCAATATTCGACTGATTTATAAATATGTATTGTATATTGTACTACAAATTTATCGACAGATGAGCTGATTTAGATTTTCAGTTAATATGAACCTCAATTTTAAACTTTTATTCGAAATCTATTTTTCAAGATAAAAGAGATGTTGCACAAATAAACAACACCTAATGATCCAATTTACCTAATATCAAAAAATCCAGGGTCGATTCAAAGATAAGACGTTATAGCGTATCTAAACAGAAGATTGCACTTGTTTGCTCTAGTAACGTGCTGTATTAAAATTAAACATTAAAACATAAACGTTAAACCTTAAACAGTGGTAAATTTCAATATCGGATTTCTTCCGGCCAAATATGTGCACTTCTAATAATGTTTATGAATTTAGATTAAATTAATTATGTGTGGATAGGCATTTTCCATAGATTTTCATAATTTAAGATGAATCATGGATTTTGAGTCTTTACGTTATCTTTGATTGTTTTGAACATTGACTCGTGTTTATTGAATATCGTTCTCTCGAAATATCAATGTTTGCTATGAAAGTTTCCTCGCGCCGACAGAAGTGACTTAAACATATTTGAACGGTGTAAAGTTCAAATAATTACATGAATAATAAGATATAAAACTATATTCAAACAGTGATTATAAAAAAAATCAATATTTTTCCATGAAAAAAATTCTACACACATTGAATTATAAAAAATGTATTATAATAGTTGAATCACCTGAGTTTAAATAGTATGAAAGTTCAACATATTTCTATTGTTTTAAAAAGTATATGAAATAATTTTAAATTTTAATTATAAAAATACGAGTTTTATCTTATAATTCGGTTACAAATAAATATAATTCAACCATCATTATGTCTGACTCGACTTTTTTCGTTCAACATTCGCGGTATGTTACATTCCAAGTAGATTTAATTTCGTCGGCATAATGTAAATTAAACATTTTCCTTTATGGGAAAAAAAGCAACGAATAGACGAACACAATTTTGTATTCGCGTACAGGAAAGTGGAAAGAAGAACGGCAAATTCGTTTCAGAATAATAATGATATTGTACTTCAATATTACGCTCTGCAGATTGAAACAGTTAATAAAAATGTCTTTCTTCGAGTTCAATACGACTGAGAAAATGAAAATTTGCAAAATTTTAACTATGATTCTTTCTGAAAAATCATTCGAAGTATCTGTAATCGATCGACATTCTATACATTGATTTAATTTTATATTTTCTGTATGCTTATTAACGTAATGCATTGTCTGAATCAAGTCATTGTTCAGTATAAACAATTTATTTTAAAATAAACCTTCCTATAACTTAACCCCCTACAAAGAAAAAGATGGTTTATTTATAACTGAAATCCTCCCTGTAACATTTTTTTACTCTGATTAGAATTTTTATGTAAGAATTAAGTACAAATTCATGTATTATAAATTCATTTGTTCAATAGAAAAAACGTCAGTTCGAACTTCAAATTGAAAAAAGAAATCCCCAATAATAAAATTTCTTATAAGGAGCAAAATATACTTGAGTAATTTGGATTTTACTGTATTATTACTTATAAAGAACCCTGATCAAAATAACAATCATTCGTTATAGTAAAGGAACAACACACCCATTTCGAACACAACTTTTTCCCATCGTTTTGTACTCGAATCGAAAATAAAACCCATCCTAACCATCTGATAGTGTTCGCTCAGTATTTCATTAGTTTTATCTCGACGAAATGTTCCGACATGCATGGGCAAAACAAAATCGATCGCAATTCAATTACGACACGTACTAAAGAGGGTTACGTGCAAATACATTATACGTATTAGTGGCACACAGAGAATTCTAAACATATGAAATTTTTCATTTTTTGAAAAAAATCATTAGAGAATTTTCAAGATTTACGCGGCTACAATAATTCATTCCATAAACTTTTCAAATCTTGCTTTCTTTGCGTTGCGTGTAAACCGTTTCTGCGACTGTCCGCAAATGGAAAACGAGGAAAATATTAGAGATAATGCGGTTTGAATTATGCTTGTGTATATAATTGTGAAGGTGGATGCAATAAATATCAATGATTATTTTCGTACTCTTAACGGATCGCATGAATATTATTCGCAAGGAAAAGTTTCATTAAGGTTCCCATTAAAATTCGTAAAAATGTAGTGTATAATAGTTATCTATTAATATGAAATAGTTGTTAAGAACGAATAAGCAAATCTTAATATGTAGTTTTTCAGTTATCTTTGGTTAATGTTTTGAATATTTTTCAGGTACGTTAACAAAACAATATTTCATATAAAGCGTTTTGATTTATTTTCAAATGAAGGCAACTCAAATAATATTGCAATGCGTTGAATAAATCATGTAAAAATTTCATTTAAAAGATTAAGGAGTGGTTTTTTTTACTGTTTTAGTTAACTAACTAGAAAGTTACTGTCAGTCTTTCATTATGAATTTTTGACAATCTGCGGAATAGAAACAGATTTCTGACAGTTCATAGTGGAAAGATTGGCTTTAACTCTCTGGTTAGATACCTAAATAATTTAGGGAAAATAATTTTCCTAATTTTTCAGTTCATCTAACAAATACATACATCATAATTACAATTAGACCTGCGATAACTAAAAAAGTATTGAGAGTTGCTTTGTTTTTCAAAACTATTTCAAATCAAAACTTTTACTACATTTCTACAAATTTTCATTGAAATCACTAAGAACACACATGAAACCACTCATTATAAGTCGAATTCGTATGAAATTTCAATGCTAATCGTACAACAATATTGCACTTCGATTTCGGTCGAGATCATGTTGTATTATACGAGAGATGCAATTAAACCATGCTCCTTTGAGAACATACGTCGTATTATACGATCGATATGACAATGTACTGTTCGTGATATGGCCTCCGAAGTGCACTTTCAATCGAATATTATATTATGGTCCGACATAGTCGAGTTTGTTAGACAATTCCTATCATATCAACTGACAGAGATGAAACATTATGTTTGGACATTTTCAACACAACTACGATAATATAAAGCTTTCCCTGGTGGAAATAATTGTTTTGTATTGATGAATAATTCACTTTGAAGTTCGTATATGGAGATACAATTCAGATATATTTATTGTGAGTAATAATCTATTTCAAAGTTCACACTTGTCTATATATCAATATATCGACTCGTGTTTACGTGGATTGGGAAAAATTATATTGCATGTTAACTCAGATTCGAAATACAATTTAAATATTTCTTAGAAAATGTGAGATTATTTTGATAACATTTTTTTGTATTATACTTTCATAGAACAATAGAACAATCGATACGTTCATTTATTGTTTAAAACTATAAAATTTTAATTTAGGTATACAGTTAATGATTAATCATTAAATTTGGAATCATTTAAACATGACTAAACTTAATTTTATTTGTATAGAAAATATGCAACTCTTTAATTCAAAAGTACAACAAAGAAAAGTTTATCACTCTCGGACAAATTACACTTCAACAACCTCATTTTCACCGCAGATTGAGAAACGCAGATATAATTTGTTTTATTGTTCGAGCAATTTCGTGCACCGCGTGCAAACAATTCTTCACAAAACTCACTCAGTAAAAGTTTTGTTTACGACAACAAAAAATAAAACAACTGACGCGATTTACGCACGAGTTTTTCCCTGTTTGCCGAAAACGCAAAAACGACCATATTTTCTACTCATTTTTGTATTCATACACGAAAAAAAACCTATCTAAAACACTGTAATCGTAAAAAAATATTACGAACACATAGCTAATACTTTTATTCGAGAACGTCATATCTTGAATAATGTGATATGTACTTCAAAAGAGCGAGATTTCAATTTGATTGAACAATAAAATGTGTCGAAAATTAATATTAATCTTTTTATTTTGTAACAGATTTTTTGGGAAAAATTGACCTTTTCACTCGATTCAACAAGTTAAATTATTTTCGAAAAACGACTTTGACTTAAGTAAGTAATTACGTTATACTTTCGAAAACAAAATTAATGGAAAATCTCATGTTGAACTGACATCTTATCTTGATTTTTCCTTCTATTGAGTTGAGTTGAAAAAGTCTAGTTTTTTGCTGAAATACACTATTTTTTTTATGAAAACATGCATAATTCAAAACAACCGAAATTTGAAATATGCCATTCTTGAAACGAGTAAGCAAATACTGTCGGATTCTTTACGTCCAAAGTTAGATCTTTGTAAGATTTTTTCGAAGATCGATAATATCGTGCACTTTTGATATGTTTATTGTTAATAAAAACGATTTTTCTATTTGTTTCGACATACATATTTGTTGCATACACTCAAATGACTAAGAATGCAAAATTCAACATAAAATTACATTAATTTGAGCAAACGGAAATACTGCTTTTCTTAATATGCACATCGATAGCACATTTCACATAGCCTATGAGATGCATAGTGGTATAAGTCAATTTTTTCAATATTTTTAGTTATTGCCACCAATGGTTAGCATTTTGTCTATTTTATTACATGTCCAATAAATAGTTGAGGGAACTTATTAACGTTTAATTAGTCAAAGAAACTTCCTCAAAAACAGTTTGATTTATGATATAATGTCTACTAAATGCTTTGTATCTCAAAACTAAGTATAAGTGACATATACCACTATGCATCTCAAGGGCTCATATACTAGTTATCCAAACGAAAACAACCCTTTTGAGTAAAACCATTCCCTAAATTCACATTTTTCACTATCTTCATACATACAAAAGCAACTAAAACTAAAAAAATATATAAAAAAAACTCACGTGAAGAATCATATCTGACTCCTTCTAACTCTTCAAAGCACTTAAGCACAGCAGTGGTTCCAGGAGGAGTGTTAGGCCAGCACAGAATCCCATCCCAGAAATCGGTGCAGTATCCTTCAGGCGGAGGAGGAGCATCCAGCTTCAGCCTGCAGGCGAATTCGAGGGTCTGGTTCAGGTGAAGGAGCAAATCTGGATGCTCGACGTCAGTTAAATAGTCTTCGCCGGAAGCCATCTTCGTTGTATGAAAGTAACACTCGGTTTATTCACATTTCAGCAGAGCTAAGGTGCGGCCTCGCTCCGTTGGTTGCGAGAGCCGACTGAGCTGGAAGATCTCTGCGACTTTGCTCTCGGTTATTGTTGTTTGTTTAGTGACTGTTCTATTTCATGTGTGTCGTATTTGGTTCTCTGAAATCGTAAAATTAATTGATAATTAATATTTTGAATTTTAATTTAAACAAATGGGATTTTTTAGTTATATTGTGCGCACGATACTCGATCTAATATAAAACGTATTCTCAACATATATTTACAAGAAAAAAGTAATTGTATGTTGTCCTATCGGCATGATACTCAATTTAACATAAAACGAATCTCGTCATGAGTGAATCTGACTTAATAAGAAAAAAGTAAGAGAGCGTAACCTAATTTAAATGGATCTAACTTAAAACATATCCTAATTTAACCTAATTTGAGTCATCGAGTTTTTATCGATCGGTTAGTACACAAGTGCCTAAAAATATGCTTCAAATGAATAATTTCTGAAATGAATTTGGCAATCGAATTGATTTATACTAAATTGATTGAAATATTATGAAGTACAAGGGAGAACGTCTTTCATTTCTTGCTAGACTATAGCAAAAAAATATTACTATTTAGTCTAAATATGAGCATTAAATCAAGAAATGCAATAATTTCTAGTTTGGTAAATGATAAGTGTTTTCCCTTGCACTGCATTTCTGATTGAAATCATAGGAAATTTGGTTATATTTTAAATACATTAAGATATCTTAATTAACTCCGTGTAAAATTGATAGTTAGGCTTACTCACTTACTCAATTTTTATGTATAGCTATTGCGAAAGATAAGTTTTCTAAGAATGTAAAGAATGTTTACCTCGAGATAAATTAATTTGATAATTGATATGATTGGAATTCGAATCTATAATATTTATATGTGTTTAATAGATTTTATCATATTTCATCACATTTAGATCGTAAATCAAATAATATTGACACTAGAAGGCATAGTTCGAATTGGGAAATATTTTTCGAGTAACCATCTTTGTTTGATTAATTGCGCAATTCATTTGTTGTTTTATTCGAAAAATTTTAAGAGTCTGTCAACCGTCTTTTATCAAAGTCTATGAGATGAAACGCTCTATGCAAAGTGATAAATTAATTAGACGTCTGTTTCGCAACTTCGAATTAAGTTATATTCGTATTAAAGTTGTAACTATCACAATAAAAGACAAGTTTCGGTGAATTTCTCGTTGTATTGAAACTTTTTAAAATTAATATCTATCTAGATTCAAGCATAGAAATTTTATAAATATTTAGGTTTATTTTCAGAATATATTTTGCATGTTTTTCGCAGTACATATTTTTATTCGATACTATCTTGTATACGTGGTTTCTTTTTTACTCGGGTGTATTTTCCTTTTATTTTCCACATGTAGAGCAAAAATTTTTTTGTTTAGGCAATAGAAAGTGAACGTGTCCGTATTATAAATTGAAGAGTTGCGTTCTCAGCTCGTTTTGACTTTGATTGTGCTATGGATGTATAAATATTTGCATTGTTATCATTTCGTTACTTACATGTTCTTGATAAAACTTCGTTATTTATGATTACAAGTCACACATATGCTTGTGTGTTTTTCCTTCGACTTATTGTCGCCGAGAAACGTTCCTATTCCATTTTTTTCTCTCGACGAAAAATCAGACTTTACAATCTCGGTTGACGAAGATAACGTGACTGATTAATTGATGATCATATTAAATGCTGTTTGTTCAAGCATTTAATCAACATGAATTATAGTCACGTGCTAGAAACTATTTAAATATGAAGTTTAGAACGATTTTATAGTGCAACAGTTGCATTTTTTTGAACTATGATTTTTTTTCAGTATCGACTCTCAAGTGCACGTTTATATACTTTTCGGGTGAAAAGGCTTCACGCAAAGCCGCTTTTCAATAACCATAGAAATAATACCCGAAGAAAAACTCTCTTCGAGCTGATCCTTTATTTAGATAATCGACACAGACAAAAAAGTCTCCCTCGGGTTTTTTTCTTCCGAGAGAGGCGAAATTTCCTTTGAAATAGGGAATAAAAAATTAAAGAACGTTTATTTTTCCGAGGAACGGATGAGAAAATTTTAACAGAAACAGACCGATATCTCTGACAATTGTGCCGAAAATCATCTCCAGATATAAAATCTCCGATCGAGACGTTTTTATCGAATTTGATTTTGCTCTGACAGTTTTCTTCCTCATTTCTTATTCGCTAGAAGCAAAACCTTCGAATTGCAGCATCAGGCGCGAAAACGTCACATTTTCGAAATTCGATTTCTATCAGAAATACGATCTGCAAAATAAATAATTCGATACCCGAACCAACATATCAAAGTCTAAACGATCCGGTGGAAAAAATTGAATTTTCGCATTTGCCCTGTGTATAAAGCTTGAGGCTATCGCTTTTTATATCTTATTTTTGCGAATAGATACGATATCTTAGTTGTACAACACGTGAGTCGTTCAGAGCTAAATATGACTAACTCCATAAAGCAAAAAGTTGAGGAAAATTTGGAACGTTTTTCGGAATTTCCTTATGTGCGTTGTGTGTCCACACATTAATCCATTTTTAAGTAAATACAAACATAGAAATTTCATTTAAGAAATCTACAGATGTCATTAATTCACATTAGAGTACGTAGTTAATTTGAATTGCCTCTAAAATAAATAATTTATTATCATATGGTCAAACGAATTCCGAAACGAGAAAGATATTCAGAAAGTTATGACTATACCAAATGCTTTGATGTTTAAATATCTTTTTTTTTCGAAATATGGAGTTAATCACGATTGGTTCTGAATGGTTTGTATAAGAAGGGTGTTTTGCGAATTTTTATGAAGAAAGTACACACGTATATACGACAGTAACATATTTTCATGTCACACCTCTAATTGATCGATGTTTTATCATCCATCACAATTTGATGAGTTCCGATACTCGGATCAACAAGTAAACAAGTATCGATCTTTTATATGGGGATCTATTTTTCTTCGTATCCTTGTATATATTTTTTCATTTAGTCAAATTCAGAATATATGAGTTTTAATGAGATTGTTCAAATATCAAGAATAATAGATCGATAATATTGTACGTAAAATTAAAAATTTGAAAGTATTTCGAAACATTTAACTACAAATGATTCATTGTAAGAAAGATAAGGAAAATGTAAATATTTTCAAACAATTTTTAGAATAACAAAAATCGTAGTATTTTTTTCTAAAACTTTAAGCAAATTCATGTATGTGTTTGTATAATAACATCTATAGTATATTTCATGTAAATATAATATAAATTTTGTTCAAGCATAAAATTTTCGTTCAAAGGCTAATTTTTTTAATTTAAACGAAAATCTGAAAAATGTAGTCATGCATGCATTTTTAATTTTTCGCATATTAAATATAGTTCTTGCTTCTAATTAAAACTTTAAATCATAAATATACTTATGCTCATAACAGCGAATAAAAAAATGTAGAAAAAAAGTTGAAAGTTTAATACTCAAGTGCACATCATAACTAATTAGTGTATTTTAAATTAAATTATTTAAAAAAATGAAATAATGTAGAAAAAAATCTCATTTACATTTTATCAGTGCGCGAAATTTTTATTCGAATACTTAGCATCTTACGTATAAACTTTATTGCTCAACTTTAACTTAAGCTTCTAGAAAATTTTATTATTTCACGAAGAATCGAGACTTACTATAAAACGAATTGAAATATTTTCAACGATATATAATATTTTTTTTATGAAGACCTTTGGGGTTAAGTACGGCTCACGGAGTAATTAAGGGAGTCGTCAATATATGTATATTTAGTTTTTGAGTTTCTTCAACTACCATGGGTTAAGAGTCCCAATTTTCGAATATTATTTCATTACTATTTAATCATAAATACCCGTTTTGCATGTAGCGATAAACAAAAAAAGGCACGTTGTATGCAGCATAATCAGTAATGGAAACAATAGTCTGTTTCTTGAAGTCCCCATTGTTCCGACTGCTGACTGCGCTTCGTGCAGCACGCCTCTTACTGCTCGTCGCAGTACAAAAAACGGACTTAAAGTTCCCGAATAAGATTTAAACACCAATGAGTAGCATAACTCTTCATCTAAATAAATTCACTAAAAAAAATTCAATTAATATTTATTCACCAGATATTGAAGGTCGAGTCTTATGAACCGCATTTGTCTTATGAGCTGCATTTGCCTCATGATCTGCACTTGACTCACAAGCCGCACTTACCCCAAAATAAAAAAAATCATATCGAATCATAACTTTTCGACTATTAATACATACTTCCAATGGGCGATATTCTCATTGGTTCGGATCGAAAGTCGCGAATAATGGCGTCGATAAGTGAATCTTGATCGCGACACCTGGTCACGGGTCCTGAGTCTCCATTTATAGAAATCTCATTAGTAAAGGAGGGTCAAAGGGCCAGGTTGGCGTTGGATAAGTGAGTAACACGTGTACCTTTCTCCTGTGTCACATAATTACCGAGGGGATGAGCAAGGTAAACCAAACTACGCGATATTAACGCGATAATGAGAAAATTCGGCCAGTTCTGTGATTTTTTATCATTTAATTATAAAAACAGTCGTAAATGTTTTTAATCTGATATTTGAAGATTGAAAAAGCCCAGGGGTTTAAGTGAAATTTGAGTTATATATCTACAGCACTGCGAAAAGTAAATCTTAATTCCCGCACGGTCGTAAATTTGTTCGGTCTTGAAAATCGAATTCCGTCAAAATTGAGTTGCTTGAAAAATATGTAAAAGAGTTTAAACTGTATTTAAAATTAATTATAATATAATAATAATATAAAAATAATGATTAAATTTTTTGAAGATTTTCAGAAATTGCAAAAAAAAATATCAGCATCTGTTAATTTTATTAAACGGGATAATTGTTCTTACAATTAGCACGAGTCTTTAACTGTTAAGAATGGTTTAAAGATTTTTTTTGCTTTGTTTAATTATCTATATGTATTTTACATGTCAACGAAATTTGTTTCATACAATATATTTTTCTATGTAAAAATACTAGTGACGATGTTAATTCAATGTGTAAATATCTATATTTTACTTATTCACACAGAAAAAATAAAGATAGTGTGATCTTTGTCAGATAAACAGTTCAAATCAATGAAATTAAACAGATTGTTAGATTATCATCTTAAACATTAAGCTTAATAAATGAATAACTTTGATTCAAAATTATTTCGAAAATTTAATTGACTTTAAAATCTTTTATAATCATAATGCACTTAATTCAACTATGGTTTTAATCACACCATACACAAACACAATCAAATTATTATTTAATATTTTATTGCAGTAAAATTATTATCAAAATACAGATTCAGCTGATGAATAAAATAATGATACAACCCTTACAAAAAAAAAAAAAACTATATACTAATCAGTAAAATAAAGATTCTATTCCTGAAATAATTTCAACATAAAATACATATCAATAAAGTTATTACGATTTCTTTTATATTACGAAACTAGCTTAAATTCCCCTTTCTAATATTACGAAGAGACGATACGTCACGTTGACCAGCTTCTGAAATATAATGGCCATAAATCGACATGAACCTTACTTGAACCTACTATTTTGTGTTGTGTATGGGTTTTCGGTCATTTTTCACGCTTTTGTGCGGCAGTTGCGGGAAAATGAACGATTGCTTCGGGTTTTGTGGGTTGCTTGTAAAATGTCTGTTCTATGCTTTTTTATTCCTGTTTTAATAGAACATTTTCGTTTTTTTAATCGTTATTTGCCCGTATTGTAGTTTGGTGAAGCCTTTTTTGATTGTTCTGTATGAGGGTTTAATTGTTTGTTTTCGTCGAGTGGTGAGTTCATTAGTGAATACTAATTTCGGTTGTGAAAGCGATTGTATTTTCAAAAAGAATACATGCGTTAGTAGCGTTATTTTCTTAGTCGAAATGATGAAATACGAAAATAAACCGAAATAAAAACACGCATGGTTCTGAAATTACATGTTTTTCTCATTTCCATAAGGAAAATTCGTAGAATTTTTCATCACAATGTATCTTTTTCATAATTTCCGCCTAAAAAGCACAGCACAACAAACATTCGAAACACCTACTCCAATTTAAAAAAAAAGTACCTTTTCCGACCTCGATTTCGATTTTTCGCATCGCGGAACAAGATTCCAACAGAAAACCTACGCCAAACCTTCGATTTATCCTAACAGATAGTACAAAACGAAACAAAACAAATTCTAAACTTCACCTGTCTATTTCTAGATAAAGTTTTTAAATAAAAGCAGATCAAAAATCGAAATAAAACCTTAAAACGAGAAGCCTAGAAATATAAAAAACATATTGCCTAATCTTCAAAAATCTATATTCCAAATTGAATATACATATCTACAATTAAAGAAATATTGAAAAATTGTTAAATGATCTGGCCAATATATTGATTTAATTCTTGAAATCAGTTAAGTAGAAGAAGGTCAAAAAATATGGAATATTGCAATATTTATTATATACAAGTTTGACCAACTAATTTTACATAAAACCGATCGCTAATAGTATTATTATTGGATTTAAAAAGAAAATCGACTAAGAACTAGAATTTTCATTGCTCTTATCAACTAACTGGAGAGTCACACTTAGTCCTTACACTATGAACTGTCAAAATTCTGCAAAATAGAAATAGATTTTTATACAGTTCAAAGTGTAACTCTCCAGTTAGTGATATACTGACCATCAAAATGCACATATGGCAAAAGTGGGACTTTTTAAGTCGTAGTATAATATGTCTGTGTCAAAATTTATGACGGGGCGCATTTTCCAAGCCAATGGATCGAACAGAATTTCGTTTGTCGGTCGGACGTGAATTTTGCGAACTAAAACGCGTTTTCGGATTAAGATAAAATATCTGCTAAACGGAGAATTTCCGCGTTTAAACGGTGTGTGGTGAATGTGGGAAGTTTGGTTGAAATTGCTGTGTTTTGCTAAGTCGTTTTGGGTTAAATCGATTTTTATATCATAAGTTGCTTTAAGTAAAAAAATACAAAAAAGTTAAATGTAATATGATTAGTATTTAAAATATATGTGAATGTTATGTACGAGAAATCGCTGCATTCAGTCTGAACTATTTTTGAATTTTACACAATAAAAGTAACAGATGTTGAAATGTATCGAATTTCAATACATTAGGAAGTCACATAAGAAATTTTCGTTCAGCTGAACATAAAGATTAAATCAATCATTACATAATTATTATTTAAAGTTGAATAATTTATAATTCAAACAAAATATTTTTCATCTCAACTTTAAATATTAACTTTAAATTCAATTGTTTTCATGAAAAATTTTAATGACAAATCAATCTCGACTTACTTACATTATTCGTTTTAATACAATTTGTGCTCTTTTAACAAATTTAGATTCAATTGATCTTAAAGTCAAAAATATTTATAGTGAAATTTATGCAAAAATGATAAGGTTAATATGTACAAGTAAAGTCCTTATCCATTTAACAAATATTAACATCCCATTGCATGAAAACAATTCAACCTTCATTCTCCAACAAACCAACATTCTATTCTCCACACTTAACATCATATTATTAAAAAAAAACATCTAAAATAAACAGAATAAGTAACAACTCAACCGAATCAGCAAAAACACAATTTTAAAAACACGATCTCAATTTCTCAACCCCTAAACGACTCATACCAATTTTCAACAAACACAAACAACAACGCATCGCAAAAACAAGACTCTCGCTAAAATCTACCTCCGATCCGAAAACCGTACGTTCTTATTATACGATTTCGTGTTGTGAGAAGAGAACAACACACACACACAACACAAATTCGTACAACACGCAATATACAATACATCGTGGCTGGTTAACTACGTTAAGCCAATTAGGGGCCGGAGGCAGAAGCGTCCCCTCGTATTATAAATAATAATCTCGAGATTTTCGACTGGAACTTTTCTTAGTCTGAAGCAGTGCCGTAGCTAGTCTATGGTCAAGGTGTGCAAAATTTACTAGTTAATGCACAAAATGGGCTCAAATTATCAGAGATTTAAAAAAAATTAGTCATAAAATTTTACCAGAGAAAATAATGACTATTAGATCAACTGAATGCTTACAAATGGCTCAATTTTTTAAATATAGATTTTATGAAAATATATTTTTTTTGTCATGAATTGTGCAAAACAGAACTAATATCATCCACGATATTTTCATAATCAAATAATTATATCTATTCTAATTAGATATTTTACTCCTTCTAAGGGTTTCCAGATATTATGCTTATAGAAAAACATTTTTGATTGTGATATAATAGTTTCTTTTTCGAAAAATTAACTCCTACAGCGTCAATTTTTGAATTCGTATTACAAGATTAAATTCATTCTAATTACTAAAAAATATTTATTTTTTTAATCTATTAAAATCTTTCCATTAAGGATTTTACACCATACTACTATAAATTACAATTTACTGTCAATAACCATTATTTACCGTTAATATCCGAAAAATTGGTTCATTTATATGAAAATCGACAAATCGATAGTATATTAATACATTCTACATTTTATAAATATTAAAATAAGTCCTATATTTTGAATCTGATAACAAAATTATACAAAATTTTAAAATTTGTTAAAAAAATTCAATTGCAACACTATAAAGCATGTGTTTTGAATTGATTTATCTTCTTAAAATTAAAAAAAAATGCGTATTTTCTTATTAAATATTAAATTTTTCTTATTGTGGTGGGAGAGAAAGTTTCTCTAAAGTTTTTGCATTATTTAGAACGTTTATCATTTAGACTCTTCAGATATAGAAATTTTGGACCAGAATACAAAAACTTTAGAACAACCTTATCAAAATTGATCAAAACCAATATTTAATAAAAAATTACACATTTTTTTTAAATTGTTGAGTAAGAGGTTGCTTTGAAGTTTTTGTATTTGGGCCCAAAATTTCTAGATACGCCACTGTTATGTTGGGTCTAAATGATAAACGTTCTTCGTCTTTGTGATTTGCAGAAAATTTCAGCGAGTCTCAAATCGCGTTACGCGTCTCATGTGTTTGATAAGAAGCGGGAAAGCGGTTCGAATGAGTTTTGTACGAATGCGAATTCGTCGTCGCGGAATTAGCAAATCTCTGCGAATTGTTTGTTGTGTTTTCGGGATTTAATTCTGCGGAATATTTTACGTGTATGTTGATGATAAATCGTTTGTTGAATTCGAATGAATTGTATTAAAGCGTGTCTGTGTTATGAGGTAATGGTGATGGAGCGAATTTGTGATTTTGCTGACTCGTCTGCGTGTGAGTTTTTTTAGTGAAAAGGTTGGAAAATAGTTATTGTTATCTTAAAAATTGGGATGATTGTGTTGAAAAATTGTTACGAATATCATAATGGAGTATTCGGATAGACAAAAGAGTTTTGAAAATTGAAAATTTTATAGGGCAGTTTTCAGAAAAAAAGTGTATTTTTTTTCGATTCAAAGCATACTGAAAAACAGATTTTCAGAACGTTCTCAAAATTATAATTTCACGACTTCATTGTAACATTAAACAATGTTATATTTAAAATTTTTTTTAGTTATTCTATAATGTGTCGATAGATAGTATAACCTTTATATCAACCATGTTCATATATCAACTGAAATCCTTTCGGAGTATTTTTATAGTTTAATTAAAATATTTTTCACATGATAACATCTATAATTGTCATTTAGTTCGATATTTTCAATTATAATATATTTATATAGATAACTCAATAATTATTATTGAATAATATCTATACTATCAGCAGTTCACTCCAAACGTGTTTCCATACCATTAATAACACAAATTGCAACAGCGAAATTTATATGTAAATCATTGCACATGAGTTTAACCAAACATTAAGCTACTCAGAGTTCAGTGTTACGCTATATGCTTGAACTATATAAAACGCCTATATAGTATTTTACTTAAAATACAAGTTAAAACATGACTTTTTAAAATTTCAAATCCGATACTGCTGAACAAAAAAATATTTTTCAACTAATTTATCACTTATCAGATTCTTATCAAATCATTACAGACCTAATAAATACAATCATTTTACAAAGATAAATTCACCATTGAACCTCATTATTGATCGAATGATTAATTAACAACTTTGAAACCAATTTCAATCGACAAACACGAAAAACCTAGACAAAACAAAATGTCAATTACATACGAAGCACTCACATAACAATAATTTTACAAATAAATTCCTCATGGAATCTCATCATAATGTGATTGAATGGTTCTAAAACAACCTTGAAACCAATTTTAATCGACAAATAAGAAAAACCTACTTAAGACAAAATCTCAATTACGTACAAAGCACTCACATAGCAATAATTTTCCAAGTGTAAACGAAACCTTCCTAAGGATCATCAAAAGTATTAATCCCGATTGTATGGTGTCCGATCACGCACTCTCTTAATCTGTCTCGAATGGGATTCTTCACCATGGAATTGCGAATCCCATGGGGAAAATTCGAAGGATTTTTCATTCGTCGTTGAGATTTTCCGATGCCCCTTTTCACACTTTTGTACGTCGCTCGTATGAAAAGGTTTCGTCGTGGTTTGAGGCGTTTCGATTTTGGTGAACGCTGCTCATATCTTGCATGATAAAGCGAATTGAATTAAATGAAAATGTCAGTATACTTTCATATGTTATATGTGAATTGAAATTCATAAATGTAATATTCAAAATGGCTGCTGTTGTTCGAAGTTGTATGGGCTTTAAGTGATTGTTTTGTCTTATTTATTAACTGAATATAATGACTTTTTTGTTTGTGTTAATTATTGCATCAGATCGTTACAAATGAATGTAATGATTTACTATATTTGTTCACAGTTTGACGTAACTAAGCAACCAATGTCAATTGTGTAAATTTTCAAATTTCGTATTAATTAACAAAAGCAATCATACTAACAATGTGTATAAAATTCTTTGTATCTACCAATCACACTAAAGCATCGATAAAATCTGACGAACGATTTTAGAGAGCTTCAAGTTCACTCAAGCAAACAACGATTTTTACAAAGATAGAAGACGTAGATATTTTAAATTTGATCTTGAAACCGAATCTTTAACAAATCTACGTATAATAGCTATAGATACGAACGATCATTTTCCAGAACTATTCTTTCGTAAGTTTCTATTCGAGACTAACTTTCCTATAACATTCTGAATATATTTCCTACGAATGGACCAACTTTTATCCGAATCGTCTAGATTCGCGACTCGATTGATTCATTCAACGCTAAATTCATATTTTATCATTTCTCATTCGAGACGATCATCTGTTGAACATTTCCCTCGACTTCTCGGAAAACCTTAAAATTTCCCGTGGGATGATTCGTGTTGATTTTTCCGCAATTGTGACAATTTCCCGAGAACTCGCCGCAGAACAAACACGTTTCGAATTATACAACGTTGTTCTTTGCTTAAAACGAGAACCGAGTTTCTATTGCACGTGTGTATCTAGCATTGTTTTACTATGTCTAATTTTGAAATTTATAACTATTTAAACTAACTTTTCATATTAAAAACACAAATGGCTTCTGTTTTCGTTTTAGATTTTGCCTATGCGCTCATAAATTTTATAGGAGTTAACTATTTGTACTTCTAGCGTAATACGTTTTTTTTATCTTCCGCGTTGAATAAATTAATAAATAGATAATTATCTCTGTATAAATTGCTAAAACTACTATTAATGTGCTCTAGAATTAATAATATTCCGTGTACCTTAAATAACCGAACTCCTTTTACCTACTCCAATAATACAATCAGCACCTTTGGGATGCTTTTCATGCAATATTATTATAATTCTAGAGAACTGATTGTTCTGCGAAAAATTTTCTATCCACGATTCATTAATTATTGCTCGACAATAAAGAAGGGACAGGCAAAATCTTCGTCGAAATTAAACTTGAGCTGCGACGGATAATTGAGTTTGCTTTCAATCAACGAGCAAATTTCCCGACATTAATTCTTCGCCGAAAGAATTATTATTATCGATCATTATAGTCGAAACTTTAGAATTAATTTGGTGAAATTATAGAATTCCAGAGAATCGTTGGATCTAAATCAATCTTCATTTATCGTTGATCGACTTCGTTGAAATTAAAAATGTAGGAGTTGTGTCATTTGATTTAATATTCACAAAAATATTTTTATTTTAGGTATTTTAAATTAGAAGCACTGATTGGAAGTAAACCAATTAAATTCCTAACGATTTAAGATTATTATTTCCAAAAAGTAGTGAGAGGCTGAAAATAAAAAAGAGGATCAACAGAGAATCAAATGTCTTAACTCTGCTTATTTTTAAATTTCAAATAATGTGTAGAATTGAAAAAAAAAGTTTCAATTTGTTGTTTCAATGAAAAAAGTAAAACTTGCACTGCTATCTATACATATGTATGTATGTATAATAATATAATAATTCTTCTTAATGGAAACTTTATATGAAAAACATCATACATTAGTTCTATACATGATACAGAACCATTTTCTGTACTTAACTCAATATCGATAAAAAAGTCACTTTTTTCCTTTGTAAAATTCAGTCATTTATCATATCTAAAGACACATACAATCAACCTAATCAATGCCAAACCTTAATTTAAATTCATCCCCCAAAAAAAAAACTACCCTTATTAACAAAAAATCATCAATTTCCACATAAATCAAAACGACACCGCCTTAATGAAATATATGAAAAAATAACCGCATAATCGACGGCCTCGTTCGATAATTAGCGGATAAACGAAGCCCAAGGAGGGCGGCATTAATTTCTAAGATTGCCCAAATTCATTAAGTCGTCTGACGGACTTCAATAAACCGTTTTACGACACGATATAGTATCCTTTAGTGCCGCGTAAAATTTGACGCTTCTGCCGTCCATAAACAATCCAATAAAATATTTGGAAAGCGGATAGAAGACCATTATCGTGCGAAATCACTGCGTATAATCAACCCCGTTTTACGTCTATTTTCTCGATAGGTTTTCCGCTTCTATGTACATAATTATGTTCGTGCGAAGATGTAATGGCGTCTTGCTATTCGCATAATGCGCCTACGAAACGAATAGGTACGTTTTTATGGGGGATGTATCGATTAGATGTTGGTCTAGTTTGGTTTTGGAGATGAACGTTTGTTGTGTTTATAGAATGGACTTTAAATTTCATAAGAAAAAAGGATATAATCTAGTCATTGTGTGTAACTTCGTAGGATTTTCTTAAAATGAAATGAATTGAACAATCTTGCATATGTTGGTTATGTTTCTAAATTTGAAACGATTTAAACGATGTTGCGAGATTGTTTGATTCATTTGATTTAATGAAGTTATATTTATCCACGAAATTAAATTAAGTAAGAAGAAAGCAGTTTTTTCAATATTTCAATTGTTTTTTTCGTTCGAGTATACGCGCGTTGTGATATTTCATAGATCTTATAATAAAAGTAAAATTCGTTGTGCAAAATCCACATCGATATTTTATTGGAATTATAAATTCGATGAATTTTAATTAACGGCTGAAAAGGCCAAGGGGTACAAGTGACATTTTTACCGAAATTGAGTTGTGTACAGGAATCGCTCCTATGCATTCTTTCTTTACAAAAAATAAAAATTTATGCATTTCTATACAAAATCACCGCAAAGTCTTGGCCTTTTCAGTCGTCAATTATAATTTCATAAATGATATTTATTTATTTTTTGATACTTGTCATTTCATATTACAAAGATAATGCTTATAGAAATGTGCCGGCCGTAATCTGATTGTATTATACGCAGACGGAAATAGTTTGAATATTTTTATCGATATAAATAATTTAATTTGATAACACTATAAAAAAATTGATAACAACAAATCGAATTCGAGCTACCGGATATAACGTCCAGACAAAACTAATTATCGATAAGCAGAGCAATTATGTATTTCACCATTTTTATTGTTGTTGTGAAATATTCAAAATATCAGTTCAGTATTAATTATTTACCTTTCGGTTAAAGACATATCTTACATATTATAATTCGGCCATTTTATAATTTCGCGCCTTTTTCGAATTACGTGAAAATTAAATTCGCAATTAGTGAATCTCTTTCGAAAAAATAGTGTTCTCTTTGTCGTTGAATAAGGAAGTGTTTTAAAAATAATGCATACCTTAAAAGTGAAGCCTTTTTTTTGATTCACTATAACATTCGATCACTCGATAACACAAATCGATATTTTCAATCAAAATTTTTGTTATTATTATGACAAACTAATTAAACGATCGATCGCGTTAATCGACTCTTATCGACTGATTAAAAATCGAACACACAAATAAAAAAAACATAACAGACATGTGAAACAGTGTTAGTAAAAAATCAATGTTGTTAATTTAAAATAGTGTATAAAGCAACGTGTGATTTTGCATATTTGAAGAATTTCTGGTGAGTTTTTGATATTTTTTTTTTATTATAAGCCTGAATTTGCTCTATTGGTAACGATCCATAGTTTAGGAAACGCTGATCTAACCCATCGATTATTTCGATACTAAAATAAATGATTAAAATCAATAAAAAGTAGGTACTCTAGTTATTAGGTTACTAGGTACAGGTTAATATTTAAAAATATTTTTTCAATAAAAATTCTGAAAAAATATTTTATCAAAAGAAAATTAATGTAATAAGAAAAATATTCCATGAAGTATATTTTTCGTTAATAATATTCTCGGAAAAGCAATATTGAAAACGAGCGCGAAATACGAAAGATTATATAGATATGTATACTAATCATACTCTCGATCATACAATCGAATTATTTTAAATACGAAAACATACCTATAGAAAAAACGAACTAGACCTTTCACGAAAACACCAAAAATAAAATAGAAAAACAAATCTCGTGAACTGTAAGCAAAATCTTCCATATTTCATCACCTATAAACACTTAGTAAGCTTTGGAAAAACACAAGCCACGCGCGCAACGTTTTCAATATTAAAAACAAACACAAAACACACACAAAAACTCACCCTCACATACAAAAATATACACACACATACACAAATTTATACATATACATACACAGATTTATTCACACATTCGAACAAACGATGGAAGTCTCATATGTATGTTCGGAAGCAGCATGAAAAAGCAATCATCCATTGTTTGTCATTCGAAACCGTGATTGTGTACCAGCTAGTGTTTACAGTAATTTCACGGCACATAATCAAGCTCGACAATGCGGATTTATATTACACGTGTGATATATATGTATATCTGTATGTCTGTATATTTGTATGTTTCTTGAATTGGAATCGGGAAGGGGATGGAAATTTTCGAAATTGCCAAGGAAACCGAGATTAAAGCATTTCGCATTGATTGAGTCGAATCGGTACTGAGATTGAACTTGGGATGTGGAAGTTTTCGTTTTGAGATTATTCAGAATCGATAGTGTGAAGCTGATCTTATATGTGAGTTTTTGTGTATTAAGTCGGAAAATCTATTTTCAATATTTTTTCCAATCAAATCTGAGAAAATTTTATTTGATTACTGGCTGCTTTGAATCAATTTTACTCTATGAACTTAAAGTTTATTAAAATCAAAAAATTAATGATTAAAATTTAAAAAATAAATCGAATTAATATAAGAATTAGCAACGACTATAACAGAAGACTTTTGCATATTATATGATCGTTTGTAATGCTACTTTATAAGTTTGAAGTAACTAAGCAACTGAAGTAAACAAAAGAAGGTATTATATGAACTTTTAATTAAATTATGCAATTATTAAATTTAATTTCTCAAAAACAAAAGCACTAAGTATGGAATTTGAATAGTAACTCATTGATATAATTTTTTTATGGTAAAATATGAAATTATTGTGATGATCTAGAAACGTTACTCAGCTTAAAAGAGATCGAAATCTAACATTTCCGATCTAAGAAATTAAGAGAACATTAATTTTTATACATATAGATAATGATTTTAGCAGCTAATTTGCATTAAATTTTAATTAAGCTTAAAAAATTGCAAATAATCACATCATGCTCATGTATCTTCTTTTTGAGACATTCTTGAATCTCGTTATTAAATCTGCTCCGCGTCATGGATTAAAGCGTCCATTACACTAAGTACCGAGTTTAAACTGCAAATTAAGCTTTCATTCTTCCCTAATTAGCAAAGTTTCACAAAAAAAAATATTTTGCACCACTACATAACATTAATTAAGCTACAGCACCGACTTAATCTTCGTCGTATCTATGTGAAATGGAAGCATCCATTACGAGGATTCTGCGTTGAAAATGTAAAGGAAACTTTCGTTCTCGTCCTTTTGCGAGATCTTAGTTTAATGCGCTTAGTAAGTATTCGACAAGTACATTTTCTCAACGTCCTTTTATAAAAATTACAACGAAATATATACTTAAGTGAAACAGTGAAAATTAAACTGTTTATTATACATTCGTTTCTCGTGTACATATTGAAATTTTATCTACATAGGCTCGTTGAAATTGTGAAGAATATTTCCGTCGACTAGAGAACAGAACTTCGGTAATTCCTTTAATTCGGTGTCAAGAAAAGTCCTTTGAAAGTTTTCTATCGGTGAAATATTTGAAATTACCAAGACGCCTTGTCAATTCCTATCAAATTCAATTTCATGCTGACCCCTGAAAAATTCTACTTCAGCAAACTTTCGTACAACTCTTCTTCTTTTAGTCGACTTGACAGAAATACGTTTTTATTATCTCAACCGGCATCCCTCGAAGATTTTTATTTCATAATAAATTCGCGAAGATTCCTACGATATACTTTCGATCGAAATAAATTTCATTCGGAGGATATAAATTAAAATTTTATACGAAATAGCGAATCGTTTTGAAGATATCAAATATTCGACCGCAAAAGCAATTATTTTTGCAAAAATTAAATTCAAAAAACCCACCCATTCTTAACTCGCGTCAAAACTCAAACAATCAATTCCGAACAAACGAAACGTCCAAGTTTCACAACAAAGTTCACAGTCAGAACACATCACATTTTGTTGATCACGCAAACATGCCTATGTGGAATTCAATTTTACGAATACACACGATTCAATATTAACGTCGACACGAAAATATATACATATCTAATACAAAATATATGCCCTTCATTATGACAATGGTCTAAGTCTAAAAATTATAAAAAAAAATGAATTTAATCCGTTCACAATCAGTGTAAATCTAACATGAGTATTTCGATGTCATTAAAATAAGATTTTTTTTATAAATTTGAAGAAATGTTTAAAAATTATTGTATCTGACACGTTCAGTGCATAATATTATCAACTCCATAAAACAAAAATTTAAGGAAAAACGATGTAACGAGTTATATATATTTTTTTAATTCATTTCATGATTCGGTTCATCTGAAATCAAAAATATTCGAATTTCGTTCACAATAAACTATGGATGTGGTTAATTTATGTTAAAGTATAGAATTAATTAAAATTGACGATTTATTTTTGGTGTTCATACATTTTATGCTATTGAATGGTATTGATATTCAATAATCTGCATAGTATTTTACACATAAAAAATTATCAATATACGAGTACCTAGTGAATCGACATTCAAATCTATTTTTTTTTCAAAACTTGGCATCAATCACATTATACCCTAAATGATTTATCTATCTATTATATTTAATAATCTTAATTTAAATAAAATGGTTAATTCAAAAATGAAATAGCTTGCTATAAAATATATGAAATAAACAGCAACGCTTCATCAACACAGCACATAAAATCGACCAATCCTGAATCTTCAAACTTACACCATCGTCACAATTAAAAACCCACATATTTATACATAGATCTGAAGCTTGTTTTAAACAAAACCCGAAACCGATATTAAATATCGGAGCAAACAGCCTCGGATCAAACGCGATTTAAAATTCTAATTGCGCTTCGATCGCCACAGGCGAACGCTTTCATTACGGCTCACTTTTTCCTTGTGATTTTTCGCTTATTTCAGCCTTTTTGGAGTTTTCTTTCTCCACATTTTTTTTTCCAGACCCATTTTCCCCGTCGAGGCTCTTTCATTATATTGTTAGACGTTCTCGTCTCAAATTGCTCAGGTCCTCACACGATTAGCCGATGGGTGGGCGATTGAAAGCCTACGGTGCTCTTCAAACAAAATCGTCTGAAGATAAATTTCTTCTGTGAGTTTATTTTTTCAATTTGAGGATGGAAAATAAATCGACGGGAAAAATAATGAATTTCCTATGATATAAGGTAAACGTCTATGTCATCGTACAAGACTTCGTCAAGCTTTCCTTAAATTAAATTAATCAAGAAACCCGCACATGTTGGCTATGTTTCTCGATATCAAACAATTTAAACACTTTTTCTGATATTCAAAACAAAATACCATTGAATGTATGTTCAATTTATCTGATTTAAAGAACACGTTACTAAATTATATCTAAAAGATTAATTTGACGAAGTTACACCCCAATATGAAGCGATTCGTGTGTACATTTGTAAGACCAATCTTTTCACTAATCTTAACTTAACTAAGCATTTTTTTCTATAGAGTTTGACAACTGTCAAAGTATATTCAAGTACCCATAGCACTAATATCTATAAAAAAAAATCTAGATAAATTAAAGTTAATTAGTAAAAATATCCTGAAAAAAAAACGAACGTATTGTAACAGAAATAAATATATGATTAAAATCGTTCGATTATATTTTAACGGTTAAATCTGTAGTTTAACATAGTATTAGTAGAGATAATAAATGATACGAAGGTTGCTGAATTTCGATAAAGTTGCCCAATTTCCGAAAGCCATTAAAATTTCAACTAGTTTCTCGTTCGGTAATTGAAAGGTAAACGGTATGTTTTGTTTTACACAAATGGAAAACTTTGTAATGTAGACCCTCGTAACGCTATATCCAAGTCAATCATGTACGTAATTTTTGACAAGCGAATCTCAGATACGATCCGAAACTTTATACCGAGCTATCAATAGTTTATAATGAATATTCCGCAGAGTTTGCCACACACTTACAGTTACTCCCAAAATTAAACAACGCCTAAATTTTTTGATGTAAATTGTGAATTTTACTTCTACAAAATAAGCGCAATTCACGGCAAAAGGATATAAACGAATTTGGAACGTGTGTCGAGATGTATCATCAAATTATTCGACCTCTTCCTAATACATGCAGGTACATGATCAACTTTGAGAGCGTTTTTCTCGAAATCACCACAGTCACTTGTACCCCTTGGCCTTTTCAGTTATCATATAGTGAATTTAATTGCTTTAAAATAAATAAAAATTCACTATTTAATATTGAAAAGTTGAATCTACGCTCAATTTTGTGAGTAACTGTATTTATTGTATAATATTTGTAGAATTTATATTCGGTCATGTTTTTCTATTCCGAAGAAAGGAAAATCTGTTGAATTTTAATTACGCATCTTGAAATGAATGTCAGATCTGTAATTTTTCAGGAAATGATCACAAAAGAAGACGTGATGAAAATGATCAGGCGATTTCTTTGGAAACGTGTCATCAAAATTCATGATTTTTACCGAGAAGCATATATTTTTCGTGTCAAATAAAAATTCATAATGCGGAATGAGTGTCGGAATATTGAATCATTTTTTACGATCTCACTTGTCTGAAATTGAAGTTTTGATACGGGAAATAACTTTTTTCAGCGGAATTCGAATACTGAATGTACGATTTTATCGCGAATTTAGCGGTGCGCGTCGTAAAAGCTAGTTTAATGTTTATCATTCGAATGCGAATATATTTTATATATTATATTCGAAATATTTTATCGTTGTTTCCAGTGCCAAATTTTATATATTCACTTATTATTGGATGTTCGAATCTTGGTATCTCAATCGGCGTTTTATATGGCGGCGTTTTCGTGTAAACTAATATTTTCGTTTACGGCTATTCGTGGATGGTTTTATTTTATATAAAATACTAAAGCTTACAAAGTCTCTGGGGTTCATGGTGTGGAAAAATTTATGTGTTTTTAACAGTATTAAACATTACTTTGTGTCGAAACTTGAAAAAGTAACGCCAGAAAAAGTTTCTGTTTAACGAGCTCAATGAAATATCGTTTTATTCAAATAAAGGTCTCCTGACATGCAGAGTCTCTTATTATACCTATTTATAGTTTTTACAAAACATTTGTGCAAAAAATTAACTTTTTACAATCAAAATTTTAGATCACATCATATATTGTGGCATAAAATCGATTGAAGAGTATAACGAATTCATCTTTGTATAGAAAAAATGTTATTTTATAATATATTTTTCATTTTATCCTACACGTTACTATACAAGATACTCTCGCGTTTATCTAAGAGTATGAAAACAAATTAAAGAAATAAGATACAAGGTTTATCAAGACGTAGCACAAAATTCGAATAACATTCTCGTCTAACAATATATGCTCGCAAAAATAAACAAATAATCCTCGTGACTATACAAACTTAATTGTATCTAAAACATAATACAATATAACACTGTATTTTATTCTGTTGACGTATCATTTGCAAAATAAATATTTGAATTCGTGGCAAGTTTATTTTACACCACGTTATAATAACTCAAGATGAAATTAAGAAACCCATTAGGTACAATAAATTTCAAGTGATTTTTTTAACTTTTCATTCTAAATAGTACGAATAATATAAGGAAAAACCTTACTAAAAAAAACTATATAGAATAATGTGTATATTCGATAGCCTGAAAAAGGATATGCAATATATCGAATGTCTGAAAATGGAACATTTCTCTTTCTTCCAGATAATAGTCTGAAACTTAATCTTAATTACAACTCTCAATTTTTCTGCTTAATTTATGAATAACTAAAAATTAATTACATTGAGTAATTCGAACGTGTTGAATCTTTAATTAATCGGATTCGTATTTAGCAAACTTGAATGCTAGTTTCGTGCTTAATGTTAATTTTATTTCGAAAAGGTTTCAAAGACTTGCTAATCCTCGGCAAGATAGATCAAAGATTTTATTAATGAGGACTATGTAACTTCTGCTGTTTAATCCATGAATATTCTATTAGACTCCCAATTTGCTTATGAACGCAGGATATTGGAAATTCATTTGACATGTCTTCGTTCTAAGCGAAAAATAACAACATTTTCTTAGAAAAGTTCATCAGTGATTCAAATTATTTAACTTCATGAGTCTCAATTCGATCATTTAATTTTCACATATGAAACTTTCAAATTTTTAATTTGAAACATACGCTACATTTGTACAAATCGCTAAATAAATTTTAATGGCAACATTTAAAACTTTTCAAATCTGCGAACATTTTTCAACGCATAGCATAAAATTCAAATACGAAACATTAAACTCAATGATTTACGATTGCTTCGACCGTTCATCTGAAAAATTTCACGCTGAAAAATAACAAGCATCGAACGAAAAACTTCCATTTAACATCAAAAAATCGTTTTTCAGCTGAAAAAAAAAAACGTATAATTCTGAAAATCTACACCCCTCCGAGGCACGAAAGTTTATATTCGAGCTCGTCTTAATTTTCGAGCTAAACACTCTTTATCAAGTCCAGCTTTTATTCGGAGGTGTTTTTTTTCAGACTCGGATGTCCTTCGAGGGCAAAGTGCGAATATAAGCCCGAGTGTAAAGTGTCGAAGGTCTTTTTGTCTTCGGGGAAAGAAGGAAAAACTCGGTTCTGAAAATGGATGATGGAATAAATGTATTCGGTTTCAATTGTGAGAGAAAAGGCGGTTCTATTTTTGAAAGATCGATAGGAGTGATTTTGCAGTTTTAAGATATGATATAAAAATTGTAAGTTAGTATGTACTTATGATTCGTTCATATGAAACTATTTATCAGCCTACGTAAATATAAGCCATTTAGAGCTAAACGTGATTAATTCTATTTAAAAAAAATGATTTAAATGTCAAAGCACTTAGTATACCTAGTTGTAATGTTCTATATGTGAAATATCTTTCATGAATAATAAAGTTAAATATCATTGAATGACAAAATTTCGTTGGTCACTAATTTCAATTTCTAATATCATAGAAATGGAATAATCAATGGAATTAAAGTATTTTTGAAAACGAATCAAAGACGTTTAATCTTTTTTTCTCGAATCATTGCTTTATGGAGTTAGTCATGTTTAACTTTGAACAACTCATTATCAAATGCGCATATTTATAGCTCCCACGATGAGTTCTAATACAATTCGTAATATGTATCAATTTAGAAGCGTTGTAAGAATCAAAGCACTTGAACTCTATTTTTTTCTAACCGAGACCGAGAAATATTCTTTAATAAATATTTCAAACGACAGAATGAAATAGATTTTATTGGAATTTTTCAGATTTATTTACAAATATTACACACATCTGCTCTAAAAACGATATTTTTTCAGTACCTGCTATGTTTTCAATTTAATTCGTTTTCATTTCCGATCGTTAATGTCGGAACGAATAAATTTATTTTCATAACGTTTACATACGATGTGAAAAATTCGATCATGTTTTCTCATATAATTTGCAAATTAATGTTCGGTATACATAACAAAATTCTGTTTACGCACTGAAATTTACTAACAGTTAAAATATTTTCATATAATTTGAACACGTAAATGAAAATATTTTCCAATATAAATAAGTCAACTGAAAATTTCAATTTGATTGAAAAAAATGAAGTAAAATTGTAATATAATCGAGAAAAAGTTACGTGATGCGAAACCGTTTTATTTTACGCTCACAACAATTCAATGCTGATCAATTGACTGTGTGATTCAATGATTGATCAATTACGATCACTTGATAAAATTGTTTCTTTGAATCAAATAAACACAAATATTTCAATGTTCTATATAGGTAAATATAGTATTTTTATTTTGTAACATTGTGCTAATAACTTATTAGTTTTTCAATTCAAATGAAAGAATAAACATATTTTTCTTAAATGTGGAAAAAATTTCCAAATTCGAATAAAAATGGATAAAAGTTACAAAAAACATCTCGTATAAAAATTCACATATAATTAAAAACAAAAGAATGTATTAATTTAATAACGAAAATTAAGTATAATTGACTTCCCTGTATTCAAATTTGAACTTAAGTAATAATTTCTCAAAGAAAGGAAAAAATGTACATTTTTGGAAAGGTCACAATATAAGTATTAAGAAAAAATAAATCTCCATTTGTTTCGACATACATAATAACAATACACAAACTTCATATATTTCCACGACTGTACAATGCAATAACATACATATAAATTCTTTAGATCCAACAGAGAATTTTATTTGTTGGAGAGAATGATAACATTGCTCTTCCTAATGTTGCTTATTTTATATTATAACTTTTCCAAAATCGAGCAATTTTCTCCATTTTAATTTCCTGGATAAAACATCATCCAAAATTAGTTTCAACTGAAAATCGAATAAAACTCTTCAAAAAAAATTTTCAACACAGCATCAGTTACACGAAAACTTCAAAAGAGAACCTCAAACTACATACTACTTATATTGTACTAGATTCAAACCATTCAGAGCTAAGCTTGATTAACTCTACTAAAAAATAAAATTTGAATAACAAAACACTTGGTATACCTAGTCATAACTTTCTATGAAATATTTTTCCTGAATAATAAAGATAAATATCAAGTTATCAGGATGAAGTCATTTTAATTAATTCTGTACTCTAATATAAACCAATAACATCTATAAATTATTATAAATAAAATTTGTGTGTTTATATTCTATGAAAAATTGAATGATAAAGAAAATCAAGGATATTTTTCAAATATGCATCAAACACATTTGGTCGCATTTCTGGACTTTTTTCCATTATGGAGCTAGTCACATTAAGCTCTAAAGGGCTTATATGCTGAATTATACATATAGACATTCTTGTGTTCCAAATCGCAATGTTCCAAACACGTTTTCAAGTTGAAAGCCTCGTACAAGCTTAACTCTTCGAACTCGATAGTGCGACGTCTAACGGGTCAAGAGACTCTCGTCTATTGTGCTCCGAACAGAAACGAGCAGCACATTAAGAAATATGGAAGGTGACATCGATCGAGATTTAAAATACATTCACACCATTCTACAAACTGAAAGCTAGAAGGTGAAACGATCCCCGAAAAGCGATGAAAAGTTGCTCAGAGCGAGAGCAAAAGTCCCAAAGGCGAGGGCGACTTCGTCCTGCGAAATTCGCAAAGAAATTTGAATAATGGAAGGGAAAAAAATAAGCACGAAACAGAGAAAGCGACGAATAAATCGTGAATATTCAACGAGTCGGAAGAGGTTTATTATTGGGAATGTACGCGTTTATATGCGACAAATGGAATTTTTCGTCCTATTTGCTCGGATAGGGGTTTCGTCCACTTTTTGACTTATAATATTGACACATTCGATTTTAGTAATTAAAATTTCACTTTTTTATGTATAAAAACAGTTCATTTGATGCTAGAGATTCTATCGACTTTGAGCTGATTGTGCCTATAGTATTTGTGAAAACTATTACGCAAAATCGTTTATTCATAAAAATTCATAAAATTTTGTTACAATTTGAGGTAACTTAGCAACCGAGTTAAAAGTCTTTTAAATATTTTATTGAAATTATTATTAATTTGAATTCATAAAAACAAAAGCATAATGTACTAGGTTAGATCTTAAGCTCTTTATTTTATTCAATTTAAAAATGTTAATTGTCGAATGATTATGATAAAAATTTGTTTCTAAATATGTGCACAATAACTCAATAAGAGTTTGAAGCTATTGAAAGATTGGCTTTATAAAATTTATAGTACAAATACAGACACATAAACATTAAAAGATTCATTCTGAAAACCTTCATCTAATTATCAACTAACAACTCTAATAAAAAAATAATCTATCTTTAATCGTTTACCAATTATCTAACATTTCAATAACCAACTTTATATGAAACGTATAATCCAATAAAATTAACTGGCGATATTTGTTCTTATTATATGGGATACATTGTGGATAACAATTATCTTAATTGATGGCGAATTTCGATTCAATATACGCCAAGCACAGCCATTGTGGTAAATACGCAACAAGCCTACGTATAATTTATGAACGTGTTGTATTTATTGCAATGGAATTACATTCACGTCAAATGCATATTTCATTAGCGATCCTTATTTTTATACTTAAATATAATAACCCAACTAGCTTAATTAAAATCATCGATTTCGACAGAATCGAAAATTGGTTTTCAACTGTCGATTCTGCGAAATCATATAAAATTGACTTCATTTTTTTGTATATATTTTAATTGATTTCGTTAATAAAATGGATATGTTTTACATTGACCCTTTTTATAAATACTTTTCGAATAATTACATAGATTTTTTGCTTGAATTTTAAGGGTGCAATAAAGAGAAGTCACTTTTTTAATTGCTGTACTTCAGAACCTATTTAAGCTAGATAATCATAAAAGATGGAAAATAAAAAGTCCATTTAATTATCTTCCGACGAATCTATAGACTCACTCAATTGTAGCAAAACAATCGCCGTAGATTTCGAATAAAATAAAAATTTAAACGTCCATTCATTTTTTCACAAAAGCAACTCTCGGAAACACAAGCAAAGAAATTTTCAATTCGAAACTTCACTCAGATTCTTTCGCATTCAAATGATGTCAAACTAAATTCCAAGCTTGATTTCTAACTAAATTATGCAATATTCTATATAATAATTTCTCGCAAATATCTCGGGACAAATTCTCCGTTAATTCCGACTCTTTTATCGCGAAAATGCAATTAAAAAATTCGTGAAATAATTCGAAACGTACAAATGTCCCTCAGCACTGAAATTTTATTGCCCGATGGAAAATTTCAACGAGCATCGATTTTTTTCACACAAACATTTTAAGAATCGCCCAGTCTATTTCGGTGGCTTTATAGCTCAGACACAAATATCTTCAAGTCTTCTGTATAAAACATGGCTTATATTTTTCACTTCATATTCGCAAACACTCAGTCGAATTATGAAATATTCTGTTACGATAACTTTCATGAAAATCGATACTCGACTCGCTTTAAACTCGCACATGATCCATGCTTCCTTGAGCAAATTATTGATATGAATATATAATATTATTCTGCAGGTTCTACACACAGTTACTCAAGATATTGAGCGTACTAATAACATTTTAATATAAATAGTGAATTTCAATTTTTTTTATCAGTAAATGTCTCATTAATACATCATTCGATTTCAAGTTCGGTACATGAATTTTTAACAACGTATGAATGCATCGATATATTTATTATGTCATATCATTAAATTGGTGGTATGTTTAGTAAAAAAATAAGTAATTTAATATGTATTTATTTCGTTTTAATTATCAAACGAAGATATTTACAAAATTTATTCAAAAAACGCGGGTAAAAATTTAAATGGGTTTTAATTTTGAAATTTAATTGTATGCTCAATTCCTTGAGTTTCTGTACATACCTTACTTATGTTTCGCCATGTGTTATTAATGTAACATCGTTCCCGTGACGTACGTATGTATGTACACAAATTCACTGCTATTATTCAACGAATTTCATAAATTTCCTATTTCGCTCGAGCTGTGCTGGAAATTTTCCCGTTTTAATTTCCTCGCAGTATGAAAAAGTGTGCTCGATGGGAAAATTCATTATGGGAAGCCGTGATAATTCTCCCATTCTTCGCGGAGCTTTATTGAAAATTTTCAAAATGTGAAAGAAAATCTATATTGTGGCCTTTTCAATTTTTTTATATTGGGTTTTTCGGTCCTATTTTCTGTACGATTGTTTTTGAATTTATGCTACGACACGAGGAAAATCTTATAAAATTATCAAACTGCCATAACTCGAATTCTTTCAGACGCACAAAATCGTGACCTTACAATATTTTATGGGGCATCGAAATAGATCACGTCTTCTTCGGATACTACATGAAATTTTATGTTCATGTATGTTCGATATGATATTTCCATCACTGGAACCAATTATATGAACGTATTTCACCTTGAATCTTGCGATATTTTGATATTAAAAATATTTTTATCTCAGTACAAAAACTGTTTTTAATCTACGCTGATAGTTTTGCTTTTATCGAACGTCTTGAAAAATATCGGAAACCCTTTGAAATCTTTCCATCAGACCTTCCTATTGAATCCTTTCATAATTAATTTTCTATTTATATTCCACTTTTGACTCGCGAATCCCTTTTATTCGATATACACAGATCGATGTTGAATAATCTGAATTCGCTCTTTATTATCGTACGTTATTGGTATGAATTATATTTATTATAACCCGAAGTCACAATAGAATTTAATATTATTATACCAAAAACGTATTGTTATTATTATACATAACATATTTAAGAAAAAATGGGGAAGAATTTTTCTTTCTTTGAAGAAAAGTTACCTCAGCAACTTTGTGACTTACTGCCGAACTTGTCTTTTTAATGTACCGTGTAATATTATCGAAATGATGTATATTTTTGAAATATATAAAGTACTAGCATTGAATTAAATTAATAACTTATATTTTATATAAAAACAAGTAATATAAATTTATCAGCTAATAAAAAAATAAAGCATTTTTATTTTAAATATTCAAATTTTTCGTATCATTTGTTATTCGCACTAAATAATCGAAAGTGATTGTGGAAATGTGAGAAAATATTTGAATATGAAAAAAACGATACAATAAAAAGCATATCTAAAATTTATTACATACAAATACGATGTGCCAACACAAAACAAACTTTCTCTAAAAGAAAGAACCGTTTGACGTTATTCGAACTTATTTTTTATTCAGCAATCGTATCACGTACGATATTACATGTAGAAGGATAATTTATTATCTCGTAAAAGTCGATTTTTTTTCAATTCCATGTAATGCTTTTGACGATTAATTCCTATATAATCTTTAACGCGCACTTTTCCGATTGACGATTTCCGTTTGCTTTAATTTTCTTCTTCGATCTTTTTTTCTTCTTCAAAGCCACCAAACCAAAAGAAGAGTATCGTTCTTACGCATCGATGAATATCAAAAGGCATTACGAATTGATCGCTCTCACTTCATTTTTTTTCATATTAAAGTCGATGAAAAAATCCGAGATAAAATTACAATTTTGAATATAAAAGATCTTTCGATTTAAAAAAAATCATTCAAAAAACAAATGTATATTGTATTATTTTCATGTCATCATCTGGAACACAATTATAAGATTGTATTTTTCCGATAGCACCATTGGGAAAATACCATCTTATAAACGAATTTTCCTTTCGTTTCTACACGTGAAAAACAAAAATACATCCACTAAAATCTTATTAATTTTTTTCCTATATTTTTTCATACATTCTGATCCTCTTAAGCACTCATTTCAACCGAATTTCATTCCGCTGAAGCAATTTTATGCAAACGCGGTTAACATTCAAAATATGTCACACGAGTATCGGAAAAACATAAATTTAAGCTTTTAGCTCGCATTCGGCAAAAGCATGCTGAAATTTCTACATCAAGTTAACACACACGTAGACTTCGATGGAAATATTATAGTTAGACGTCTCATCGAAACGAGAAAATATTATTCTAACAGGTTACATCACGTATCGTATTAATCTCAAATCGTGACTCGAATGTACTTAAACCGAACTAGGAAACTTTATTAAAGCAAACCTAATCGAACTGCATTCATGCATGAACGGTATCGAATATTAACAGAGGGATTTGCGAGTTGTTTCGTTGATCATTTGTAGAAATCCCACTTTGTAAACTGGGGAATTATCTCTGCTAGATGGGAATGAAATTAACGAGCGGTGAAATTATATATATATATAAAAGAGAAAAGGCATATATCATTCGAAAATGGGTGAGGTTCCGACTTGTTTACAATCGCTGAAAACGACCGTGACTAATAGTTTGGGGGATGGCTGAAAGTTTCGCCAATAAATATATTTTCTGAGCTTAATATTGCTATCGGGTTTTGTTCTGTTTATGAAAATTTTCTTTATTTTCCCGAAAAAAATCTTTGACTTACTAATATATGAAGAAAATTAAAAAAAAAAATTCACAAATTAATAAATCTACTAAAAAACTGCTTTTTATATTGATATTCGTAGAGCATACTCAAAGCGAGAAACATATTTTAGGATGGAGTAAGTTTATTTTTCGATTAAGTTAAATAAAGTTAGATTTTCGTTTAGATCAAGTATTTTATTGATGATCTGTTTTCGAGTAAGTACCTACCTTTATTTATGTAAACCTGAACCTCAAATCATTAGTGTTAGTTGATTTTTTTCTATAGAATTTAAAAATGTTAGTAATAAGAATTTTCAATTGTGATAAGAATTTTATAGAGAAAAATCATATAACACTCGAGCTGAGTAACTTCTTAATTGAAAATTTAGGACTTAACATAATTTTCATGAAATATAAACATAATAATCATATTATTTATAATTTTTGTACAGTTAATCCATGGCTTTATATAAACATACATGTACATCAAAATATTCATTCAACAAATAATGTTTGTATTTTGTTTCGAGATGATCGTAAAGCCATTTTATGACTTATAAATCTTTAAAGCGTAAAATAAGTATAAACGTCAGTTCTGTAACACGTTTGAACCCTAGAAAAATACTTCTGAGATCAAAAGTTCATTAAAAATGTACGCAATGCGAAAATATCTACCGATTATGCTCTTTAACCTCGATTCAGGAAAATTCTCTTACACGTGTAATCTCAATCCACCGAAGAACATTAAAACAACATCCGGAACGTTTATTACTTGCCCTAATAAGTCTTGTAACATAACATCAACGAAAAGGATAATATTATCATTTTAATTAGAATTTCAATATCAATCTAGGCTAATTTGTTTCGCTGATTATTTCGTGAAAGGAACTTGTTTGTCCGTTTTGCTAAAATTCGAAAAGGTGTTGAATTTCTGAAGCGAGTGCACAATCATCTCAAATCTCGTGGTCCTTAATTATATTTATGGTTTTCGAATTTTCCCGCATTTTCCGAGGAAAGTTTTCCGCTAAGTTCGCACGAGTCGTCTCAAAGAAAATATGTTTTCTTTCAACAAGAATTATTTGCTGAAATTTTTTTTGAAAGAAATACTCAGACGCACCAATTAACGTTTTAAGTATGAAATTTTTCCAATTGGAATTCATAAAATTCTTCGATAATTGAAAGAAAGCGATCGCAATACATAAACAAGCTCAATTATTCGGTTCGATCTTTAATTTGATCCAACTGAACAATATCGCCTATCAAATAATAATACCTACAGAATTTCATATGGAAGCATATGAAATGGTCAATAATTGGATTATTTACAATTCAATTATTTCGTTCGAGATCGATCCAATTTCGCGTCGATTCATAAGTCAACAAGCAAACAATATGAAAAAGATCATCATTTTATTTTCATATTAAAAATTGAAAAAAATTAAATTTATATCAAAAAAATGGACCATTTTTTCCCACGATTATAGAGAAACTTTGAAGTATTTTATGGCATTATTATACCATTATTATTGCCGTTATAGCCGATTTCATTTCTATGTAGAGTTCAAACGAATTTAACCCCAGCCCTTGTGGAAAAATGCCTTCAGGGTTTTCTCTCTGCTGTGTATAGTTTTTTAATATAAATAATGTAACATGCCCTTTTTATACGTTTCATACAATACTTTTGAGATTATGAACAAACAAAAAAGGGAACGGTTCTTTTGAGAAAAATACGCTCTCTAATTTCAAGCCTAATAATTTCGGGAGAGTTAATCTTGAAATTCGCATTCGTGAAACCATTATATGAAATGGGCAATCTGCGGCACTTTATGTTGTATGAAAATTTATTAAATTTTTCATAACGAATTTCGCGTGCATGCTCGTTATTTATATGCATAAATTTCATTTTTCAAATATATGATTCGAAAAATGCATTTTTCGTTAACTGGTTAACAAGAAAATTATCTTTCTAATCATTATAGTTATATAAGTTTATCGATAAACTGATAGAATATAATAAATCAATAAGGACAATATATTTAAAAAATATCTTAAAATTTTCAAAAAAAAAATGATTCATTATTACACTAGTGGAATTAATTGTGGAAATTTTTCTCGAATGTTCATTTTTTTATTGAATAAAAGTTTATTTCATATATTAATGAATTAACAAGAATGATTCTTAATATTGCATATTAGATCGATGCTATGAATAATTTTACAAAAAAACATGAAAATCATCCACAGTTAATTCCATGAGTTATACAAGATCTTAATTTAAAATTTAAAATTTAATACGTAAATCTAATTCAAAATATAAATACATATATTATAATGTACTAACACATGAAAAAATATATTGACCAATTGACCGATAGAACAACCGCAAACACCCCAACAGTTTACAGATCATTTGCGCGAAAACAAACACCTCCCACGCTAGCCCAGAACAAAAAAAAAACGAACGAACCCCTAAAAATAAAACGATAAAATCTCTATACTATAAAAAACAAATAAAATAACACTCACCTGAAACCTGAAAACCCATAGAAATCGGCCACCTTAACGACACACCATCTGTTGAATGCGATCGTTTACATGTGAAACTATCGCGCGATTTTTACAACTTTCGAACGCGCCAAATCTACAGTTCGAATCGGATTTTTTAAACTTTTTTTTGCGTTAATAATAGTCAATTTAATATATTTTAATTTTTTGAAATGAAAATATTATGTTGTTTAGATAGAAATGGTTTTAAATTGGGATAGAGAGCGAACGCGTGCGATCCGCTCGAGCGCTCGTCGTACACTGGTCGGCCGAATGCACTCGTGCCCTACAGACGGTCTCATGTGGAAAATCGATCATGTCACTTGTGCTTGGAAAAGCCGGAAAATTCGACAGTTCGCAAAAGAGGTTTTTCCGGTTTTTATCCGGACTTTTGCTGAGTTTTTTCTTTTTTGTTTTGTGAGAACGTTTTGCGTCGGAGACGGTTTCTGCTCGATGTGTTCAATTGAGCGTTTCCGTTTGATGTTTAGTTTCTTGTTATGGAATTATATAGTTTTCCTTTTTAGGGAATCCGATTATGCGATATATAAATTATAGTCAATTGAATGAGATCCGGATATCGGTGCAGTGATTTGATTCAATTATATAAATTGGTCGTAAATTTTTTATAGGATGATTCGTATTGTATGCAAATATCGTAAAATATGATTTGGACATGTATGATACATATCGATTTGTGTTATAAATTTGACGAGTGAATTTAATTTGCAATATGCAATAAAATACTCGAAATGATTCAGGTACATTATATGAAAAGTTATAATAACATTTGATTCATATGTTTTTTATAAAAAAATTTCAACTAATAAAAAATCTTATTACTTAATTAGCATCTGTGTCTTTACGTTTCCCTAGATATTTATCGATTTCAAACTGCAGTATATTATTTATATAAAGTACAAAATAAACTATCTATCAAAACATGTTAAATTACGTCAATTGTGTAGGTCGAGCTTATTATGCATACTAACCTTGGTATGCGAAAACCAATACGTCAAATGTCAAACGTTCGACACCCTATAAATTGTAAAATGTAATAATACAGAAACCACAATTATTAAAATCTTATTATGAACACATCAGAATATGCTCACAATAACTCTCAAAAGTTCCATCGCGATCGGATAAGCGGCAAAATTCACAAACAATTTTTATTGATTTAGATAAAAACGAAATCAAATCGAGCATAAGACTCAATTTAGACGACAGGTAGTAAATTTTGAAGTTTTCAACGTTTCACAAGACCGAATTAATTAACGACAGGCGTCTGACTAGTGGAGTGTATTGCGAGGAATTCAAACTCGAAGGAAGATGCTTTTGTGCGAAGCCTTCCATCGTCAAAAGTTCAATTACACAATTAATTAACGGTATAAACACAGGTTTCTTTATTTGCGAACGAGGGAGTGTCAAATTTATTTTTGATAACTCTCAACTCGACTGACGTGAAAAGTCTGTTTCCGGAAAATGCGAAATCGTAACTCGAACCACGTTGAAATTCATTAGAATTTATTTCAGGTATGTAAATATATTATAATTAATGAATATTTTATTAACTTATTTCGGATAATTAAAAATATAATAATGAATAATTTAATTATTCGTTCGGAACGAATGAAGCATTTTATTATTAAATCAAATATTTAAAAATAGGGAAAAAAAAACTGAATTATGTATTAAAATATTTAAAAATATATTTAATAGATGTTTTTGGTAATATTCATAATAAAATTAAATATGATCATTAAAATTCTGATTTTAATCGTTTTAGGGCAGATCTTTTAACTAATATTAACTAACAATAAGCAAGGGTTTTTTTTTCTATTGAGTTTGATATTCGTCTATATAAAAAGAAAAAACTTTCTTAGTTAAAGTCCAGTTAAGGTTAAAGAATAGATCAGCTTTTATTCATCTTCAGGGTATATTAATTATCGTTTTTACAACGAGTATCCTAAATATGAATCACATTCTTTAATAAAGACACGATATTAAAATTTCACAAAATCAATTTGTGTATTTTTGCCATCACGATTCGATAAAATTTTTCATCTGGTATATTTTTCAATTTCATTTGATTAACTCACAGATACGTATTCAAGAAATAAATATATTTACAACAGAAACACATTTTTTTCCGTTCGTTCGTTCAAAATGAAGATTGTGAGTATCGATACTATACGATTCGCGCATTGTATTATTTTGTATTCGAATTATTGCGATATAACGGATGGTTGAACATTAGAACATTATGAATGAATGGGCGAACATTCGGTATGTGCCTCATGCGAAACTCTGGATTTTATATTATACATAGGTTCGATTGAACGTGAACTATGATAGAGCCTTCGTATTTCGATATTTCGTTTCGAATTCCGAATTCGGCAATATTTTTCAGTATATTTACTGAAATACATAAAATTCTATTAATATTCAGTACTCGTATGTGGGTTATTAAAAAATGTATTTTCGATTTTGAGTTCAATGACTTGTTGATACAACTGTACATATATGCTTTTAAAATGTCAACTGCTAATATATTTCACGTTTTTGGCAAAATCATTGAATCCAAATTTTAATATTAAATTTATAAATATGTATTATTATATTGGAAAATTTGTTTCAATCATGAGAATAATTTGAAAATAGTGTTATCATTAATTTTCTACGATGTATCGACAACATTAATAAATTTTCATTTAATTGAGATTCGAATGAAATCATGATGTAAACCGTTGAGTAAAACATGAGTTGAAGTAAAGCATATTTATTTCTGAACACCCCATATTCAAAAAAGCACACGTTCACATAATGTGCCATTTTCTCAAAAAAAAATTTTGAATAAGGCTAATATGTTTACAAACAATGTGTACCTATCACTGAAATTTGTCGACACTTTCTTCTGAAATATTCGCGATGAAGCGATTTCTTCCGCTACGGGCTAAAAAATAAAACGAAATAAGAAAGTCGAGGATAATGTTGTCGAAAGTTTTCTTTACATTATGATCGCGTCAGGAAAAGGTGCTCTCGTAAAAATTATTATCACAGAAAAAGTTTTTGGTCGTGCCTTTTGACTTGTCGTTGTATTAAATCACTCAAAATCCATCTATCTTTTAGCAGACACTCCGAATCCAAAACACGTACAACTCTCAAATCTTTGCTTCCGAGTTTTCTCAGATCCCTGAAAAAAAATCTGTATTTTCGTTTAATATATTTTTTTTTAGTAAATAATATTGTCCAGTATGATGTGTTGAATAATTTCGAGAATACATCAATGGATAAAATATGATATCAATAGTAAATAAATTCATGTATGAATGATACGTGTATCTTGAACTAATAGTATCAAGATCGTCTTCGGAAATAGAACTCGTTCCAGTTATAAATACTTGAGTAAATTTATGTTTATTTATATTTTTATGAACTCATAAATACGTTCGTGTTAACAAAAATGAAAGTTATATGTAAAAACTTATACCGCAGTGATTTTCTCATATCGAGATCTCACGCGCGCAATAAATTTTATTACCTTATATTCGTTCGTATCAAAAAAAAAGTTTGAGTAATAATATATTTATACGAACTTTTTTCAACCGCAAAAGAGATCCGAGTGTCAATTTTATTAATAGAAACATCCGAAAGAGATATTTTCGTCTTGACAGGATAGTTTTTTCCCCTAGAAGGAAAAGTCCTCCCTTATCTCAGTTTCGTGGAAAGTGAGTCTTGCTTAAGCCTTTCGTATAATAAATTGAAGGAGCTTGACAAAATGTCCACTTGCTCTTTGCTTTTCGTATGTAATCGATGATTGACCAACTCGGATAATATCTATTGCTTTTCTTTCTCGAGTATTGATTTTTACGAATTTTGCAAGCACACAATAAAATTATACTGTATATGTACACGTCGTTTAGAATATTAAATTAATTATTATGGTTCATTTTATATAAAAAATATTATATAGTTAACTAAAACAAATCTAAAACAAATACAGTGAAATCACCTACAGTGTAGAAATATGTTTCTTTGTATAAATGTTTTCGTTATAGGGTGGATTTTTCAAAAACCAGTTTTAGATTTGATTTTTGAACTTAAGCTTTTCTAATAAACAAATGAATTGAAAATATATACGTATTTATTCTAAGTATTATTATGAAAACTCTAATTAAAGTAAAAAAATATATTATAGGGGGGACTTATGTGAAAGGAAAAAACTGCCACGTTTCTTATAGAAAATTGCGTTATAGGGAGTTTACTGTAATGTCCAATATGAAAAAATATACAGTATTAAAATGAATAGCATTTCAAATTATTTTATGCAACAATTGCAATTCAAAATTTTCATAATAACCATCTGCTTATATTTCTTAAATAAACTGTTTAATATACATTTTGAATGTTTCTACATAAAATTTTCTATCATTCATTTATAAATAAATTGAAATAGATTCTGAATAAATATGATGAATAAAATTGAATCAAAATGTGAATTAGGGCACATGTTCTTCACGTTGTTCATACAATATATGCCCTTATCAAAAGTAAATGATTCAATAATATTTTCTACAAATTCAGATCTAACAGGAAGGTACAAAAAACATAAAATATATACATATAATGTTTTCGAACGTTTATGTTAATTTTCCTCCCCCAAGTTTAGACCTCGGATCTTATTGCTTCGAAAGTGTGTCGCGCTTAAGCGCCGGAATCGAAGCCGAAATTATTCTAATTTTATTCAATCCAGAAAATAATTTAACACGACATTTCGCTCTTTAGCATTTCAATGAATCGTGTTCTTCGTAGCGGAAAAAAAACGAAACTTTTCCGACGATCTTCGAGGAAAATAGGTTCGAATTCGTTTTTCATTAAATTGAGCAATGTGACTTTTCGCTGTTTAGACTCGCCGAACTTTCACTGTAGGATAAAATTTTTGTTATTAAAAATAATACGATATTATTATAGAGTGTTGCATCTGATTTTAATATATTAACATGTATAAAATGTAGATTGCAAATTAAGTATGAATTGTCATAAGATGTATCTTAAAACACACTATTTATAGCAAGTTGTGTAAGAATTTTTTCATACAAGATTAAATCAAAGATCTATAAATTATTCAATTCATGATAAATATGAATTTTATATCACTTTGAACTTTGAAGCTCCTATTAATTTTGGATCAAATCAATGATCAAAATATATTAGTAATTGATTTATACATCAAATCAATATCATAGATTTCATGAAAAATAAAGGCGTTGTATTTTGGTAGTACAAAGTTCATAGAGGTTCATATTGAAGCACTGGTTTATATTATATTTGTCGTCTACATAGATTTTGTACGAAAATAATTTGCGTATATCATCGCATGTTCACATAAAGGTCGACAATAAGTCGCTTATGAAAAAAGTAAACGAAATAACGAAAAGAAAACCGGAAAATGTCCGCAAAACTGTATAAAAATGACATCCCCAGCGGCCCATAATTAAATTTTGAAACCAGACAGAAGCGAGTTGTAGCGTTTTGATTGGACAAAAAGCTTTCTCAAAATTGTCAAAGTGAAAAATTATATGGCATAAAGGAAAATTTCGACTTCGCAGAATACGAATCGTTCAGCATATTTGAGTATCGTATGAAAAAATTGAACGAATATTCGCATGTGAAACTTTCAATAAACTACAAATGAAATACAATCAAAGCGTAATTATTTTTTTATTTCATTTCGAACAGCTTCCAATTAAATTTTTCCTTTGAACGACAACACAAACGGGGCAAAAAAGTTTCCCTCGCACGCGAAAATCCGTGAAACGAGCGGAAAATCATCGAACGCAACTGCGTTTAATTGTTCCTAACAAAAGGTTTACACGTAGAAAGAAAGGACTTCCCTTGAGAGAAAAAAGGGAAAACGAAAAAAATGTGTTCTTTGGAAAATAGAGTGTTCGTCGAAGCGAGATGAGAAAACGACTCGAACCTCTTTAGCGAGGAAAAGAGTTTAACTTGCGGAGAAAACGATTCGATTTACAACATTTTGTTTGCGAGAAATATGTAATTTAATGATATAATTGAGTGCATTTAACCGATTAGAAATTCGTACAAACTTAAATTGCCCGAGTGGCGAAAGCAATTTCTGAAAGTGTCTCGAACTATGTCCCTAGTAAAAGTTTAACGGAATTAGTTGTGCTGTGTAACGTCGAAGAAAAATGATACAGCCGAGATAAATCTCTTCAATTAAACCGTTGAATTTTAAATAGATTATAAAATAGAGTTATTATTGAGAAAATTGCATTTTTGCCCAATTCAAAAGTTCGTTTCCAAAATGCGTTCTGAAATTTACGATGCGGTAAATCGCGAGTCTCGCAGTGTGACATAAAATGTTCCTCATGCATTATTCCTTAGAAGAATTTTTATAATCTGCAGAATTCGAAAAACGAGATTTCAAAAGATACGACATTTTATTGCGCATAGTTAGATATCAAAATGTTTAAAATCACATTATAAATTTTACGACAAAGTAACTTTTCAATCCAACGAAGTATTATATTATCAATCATACAATGAGTACATTTGATCGATGCGAATGAAGTACACGATGTTTCCGATTTGTCTACATCTACTTCCCTTTTTCATCACAAAGCGTTGAAAAATAGTATTGGAACTTTATGTACCGAAGCCATGTTGTAGCATATAATTTATTGAAAGCTTTCAGTAGAGCATGAGAATAGTATTTCACAGCAGCGAAAGGTTTTAAAAGGAGCTCCGCCTATAAAAATCTTTTATTACTACTCGTTCATTTGTACGAGCACTCGATTTAAAAACTCAATTAAATGAAAAATGGCACAAAATTTAATTTTATTGTATTTTAAATCGGAATAATATATTTTTTGGATAGTTTTGCAATCGCTCGTTCTTTTCGAATTATATACAATCCATCCCTTGACGTTGAATATAAGAGATTCTTTCACTGAGCTAGAATGTACTCACTATGGTATTCTGTTTGATGCATACTTGATGTTTCATCCATACAAACGTTCATACATACATTAGTTACACAATGTTAAAAAAGAAACGTTTTACCTTAATATACAACGATTTCGTTCGACCGTAAAACGCAATACAATATCAATTGAACGATCTAATGGATATTTAAATATTCTCAATCGATTTTCATATGAGTCATTCAAAGCTAAACGTGATTAATTCCATAAATCAAGAAGCCATGAAATAATAATCAAACGCGTTTGTTACGTTTTTCAAAATTTCCTTGATTTTCTCCATTTGTTTTTCAAAAATCTTAAACATAAAAATTCCGTTTATGATGAGCTGTAAATGTGGTCAGTTCACTTTATAGAAGTAATTAAAATGGCTTCTGAAATAAATGCTTTACATATAATCAGTTGGCCAAACAAATTTTGTCATTTTTATTCAAAAAAAATATTCCACACATAAAAAGTTATGACTTTACCAAGTGCTTTGACTTTTAAATCTCTTTTTTTATTCAAAGTGGAGTTAGTCATGATAAACTCTGAACGGCTCATATAATGACAAATCGATAGAACTATGCCATTATATATTTGTAATGAAAAAGAAAATAATTGTATTTTTTTATATCTGATAGTTATAATATTAGTACCTGCCGAACAATGTATCGAAGTTTTAAAATTTAGTTGAACGAATGAAATAATACGAGGCCTTCGGTATATTATTATATGAAAATACTTTAAAACAAAAAGTCAAACAATCCTAAAACATTCCAACTGAATATACACGCTAAACCCATCTTCCATATTTCATTCGCATGCAATATTTATTTACAAAAGCTTTCGCTACAAACGAACAAACAAACTCCTTATGCACAATACGATACAACATTTCGCCACAGAAACGCAAACTGCAACAGACAAACTATACCGTAACATTTAACAAGTGAGCAGTTTACAGCAGAATGTGATTAACTCTACTTTTAAAAAAAAAATAATATCAAAGAACTTGGTATAGCCATAACATCGTATGCGAAAAAAATATTTCCTGAATGACAAAATTTGTAAGGATAATAAATTATATATTTCAGAAGCTATTTTAATAAATTTTATACTCTAATATGAACTGATCATATATGAAGATTGAAAAGGCCAAGGAGTACAAGTGACTTCGTGACGATTTCATTACATTTGTTAGGAGTAGGTCGAAAGATTTGATGATATATCTCACCACACGTTTCAAATTCGCTTATATCCTTTTGCCACGAAATATGTATATGAGCGTATATAAAATTGATTCCTGTACATGACTAAATTTCAGCGAGAATGTCACTTGTGCCCTCTGGCTTTTTCAGTCGTCATATATAGTTTATTATAAATAAAATGTAAATGTACATAATTTGGAAAAATTTGAATAATGAAGGGAATTGTGGAAATGTTGAGAAATGTATCAAACTATTTAGATCATTTTCCTCGACTTTTTGCTTTAGTGAGTTGGTTTTATTTAGCTCTAAATATTTCAAATCTCAGCGAATATTCTCTACGACTTCAAATAGCAAATAACGAATAACGTTTCCTGAAAAAAAAACTAAATTTCAGCATCTCGCCAGACGTCCCAGTATGAATTTTAATATGACGAGGGGATTCGTGTCCTCGCATATAAGTATACACAGGTCTGAAATATATTATACATGTCCTTTTTGAGCTTTTCGCGAAAAAATTTCCGCGGAAAAAATGGAAAAGGGAAATCTCTATGTCTTCGATGAAATGTCGCTTCGATTATTGGAGAAATTTTAGTGTGTCGCGTGAATTATTCGCAGATTCGTTTCGGATGTTAGTTCGTTGGTTTTTCGACAGTTTTGCGAATGTGTCATTTGAATATGATAGTTTTTTTCGTTCATGAATAATACATCGAGTACGTATATAAATTTTTGAGTTTATATAGAACGTGATAAGAGAAAATTCATCGAATAACTTTCGGCGGCGAACTTCGTTCAACTTCGAATTCAAGACAGAGAACGTTTGAAATATTTTCAATACTTTGAAACATCCGATTCGAAAATTGAATTTTGGAGCGATTGAAATTCTATAGCGGTTGTGGAAACGAGATAAATTCGAGAATTCCACAACGAGTGCAACCATTTTTCATACAACATGTGGACAACACCTGACAAACGTCTTAAAGATATACCGGATTTCGATCGTTGAATTTTATCGAAACGAAAAACAGATATCTGCTGAATAGACAAAGGAAACGAAAACAAGACACTTTGATCCTAAAACCAAAAGAGCATAACTGAAAATTTTAAATCAAAGTAGTTTGATGCAGAAATTGTTTCTGAATATGCCATTTGCTTGATTTCGAAAAATATAGAGAAAGGGCGACAAATATGTACCAATTATTTGATATGGAATACTAAATTTAGACCTTCTATTAATTTCGGATAAAATCATACTTGTATATTAGCGATTGATATAGGCATTAATTCAATATTGTAGATTTTATCTAAAATTAACAAGTGGTCAAAATTTGGTGGTACAAAGTTCTTGATAGTTCAAATTAAAGCACTGGTACAAAATCACCATTCCTCTATAAACTATTTCGGTCTCTATGTTAATTTATGTTGATGATCAGATAAAATTATCAAGTGAACTTAATTTGACTTAACTTAGTAACTTTTGAATATTTTGTGATTTTTCAAAAAAAATATTAGTGTACACTTTTACCCCTTGGCTTCCAAGGGTTCTCGTATAGGAGAGAAGAAACACATTATCGTGTTAAATATTTTCGGAGAACGTAGGTCGTTGCTAAAATGAGAACTTTTACCGAAAAAAAAGCTTTTACGTTTGTCTTGAAAGCTCAGGAAGTTTCGTTCTTTTTGTGTCGATCAACGCTGTTTCCACAATATCCATTTTTTTAGTAATCTACCCTTATTCGGTTTATCTTTCTATACTTCGGTGTTTTAGAATTGTTTCTATCTAGATATAATAATATAACACAAGGTGTGAACGCTAAATAACAGATCAATAATACGCGTACGTCATATAATTATATATGTATGATATACGAGTACTTTATTATAAATTCAAATAGTGATCGATGTGCGTACTACGTACAATATTATAAATATTCCAGATTAAGTGGATGTGGTTTGATAATATTCTCAGTTTTGAACATAATATAACATGTTCGAACTTTGAACATTAGATTATTAAGAATCGAAAAATAAATATGTTGAAGATCCTTTAACGTGTAAATGTTTTGGAGCATACTTTTACTTTACGTAACATATTTTATCTTTTATACCTGTTTATTAATATAGTTAATTAAGATACTAAAGTAATTACGACTTATAACACGTTATATTTATGTTATAAAATTCTAAGAATTTTTATTATATTTATGATTAAACAAATATGCACATACTTATTATTTAATCTAGCGCTCTAAAAAAAATTTCGATTTCATGAAAATTACCATAAAATTCATCACAAGCAACGTAAGCTTCTATCTTGTATCAAAATTATAATTGCTGTAACTTAAAAATACACACGTGTTATTTTCATGTTATATTCAGAGATTTTTTCATCTCGCTGAATATTTGCATTATTCATTTTTAACATTCTTTTAAGCGGACGTGTTTAATTTTTAATTTAAATTCAGCAACGCTCGTACATAATTCTTCATCTTTCGACCACAAAAATTACATTCTGACTTAATATAAGTGTTATTATTCCGAAGAAATATCATTGTGTGCATTATGCTGTCGATTCAAAAGTTATATGTGCAAAATTTTCAGAGAGTAAACAAAATTTAATATGCGAAAAGTTAAAGTTTTCAAGCTCGTTCTTCGAAGGTTTTATTATAATATCGCAAATTTCTCATTGTGCAAAGTATTCTTGTGTGAAACTTTCATTTAATTCCAATTCTAAAGCTACCCTAATTACAAAACAATCATAATTTTTATTCAACGACTTTTCATTACGAGAAAAATTATTCGATTTTAATTTGGCTTTGTTCATTTTTTCGATTAAACAGAGGAAATTCTTTTACAATGCATGTGCTTATAAATAAAATACAACTTTGTGTTGGGTTATAATCAATCAACCTGTTGTCAGCATCGGTTTCGAAAACATGGCATCCAAATTGAATAATAAAAGCAATCATATTCCTCGTATTTTTGTGTACTTTTATAAAAATAACATTGGTTCCTAAAAAAACAATTACATTCAATAAAAATTCAAAATCAATTAATTAAAGTTAATTTCTAGGTTATACATGAATCTAGAGCGAATTTCTCTCGCAGCTGAAATTCATATAATTAATGTTCTAAACCGCGTTTTCGCACTTAACAAACGCTCTTTATGTATAGAGCAGGTAGCACACTGCTAATAATTCTCGAAATGTACCCAATTTAGTGCTGAAAGTTGAGCTAAGAACCTGAAGAGACTGAAACCTCTACAGTCTCCCATAGACGAGTTGCTGAAAACGAAAACGCAGAAATGTATTCACGAATAAACCAACAAATTATACCGAAGCTCGTTTCTAGTAGAAAACGAAGATTTTGTAGTTTCAAGCTTTATGTATATTTAGAAATGTCTAGATGAGCTTTTAGTGTATACGTTTTACGTATTTTATTCAAACAAACTATTCTGATGATGGAAATCGTCGTTCAAAGTATACAAAGTGGGGACTTTCGATAGGTTTTGATTTCTATTTTTTCGTAAAATTTTGGTTAAATGATATTAAAGTAAATGATTATAACTTCCTCAAGTTTATTTCATGGATATGCTTTTTGAAAGTTAAATAAATTAAGCAATTTTACAATGTATTTTGGTTCAAAATATCAATATTGAGACGACAAAATGTGTTTAAATCGTTTCGAATTGAAAAATATAATCGAGATATACATAATTACACAATTTATTCAATTTTAATTAAGCTTGGTAAAATTACATACATATATACATCGATTAGGTCATAGCCATTTACTTCATAGTTGATTTAAAACAATTTAAAGAATGAATTTTCGAAATGAGGATTTTTTTTGAAAAATTCATGAAAAATATCCATAATTAATTACACTGTCGACAGAAACAACGTGTTTACCAAATCTTATAAAATATTTTCATATCAACCAAAATAGGTGGTTTATTTTTATAAACATCATTCATTATATGCGATTGTGTTTAATTTATAAAGAAATGAGTATGAAGTCTATTTGGACACTGTCCAAAACATCTCTTAGTATAATTTGTACGTAGTACATAAAAAAAGATGTAACGGATTATTACGTATTCTCCTTGTGTACAGAAATGTTTTGGTACGTTAACCAAAACGTAAACATGAAATGTACTAAAAAAAAAAATCTATTACTCTGCGTATATCAGAAGGTGATTTATTAAAACTGCGTCGCCTTCGATTGTTTTCGCAAAATATTTTACGAAAATAAGAATTTATACGAAGTTTAGAATGTTTTTCCGTTTATGTTTTATTGTACCGAGAGAATTCCCAATACCCAGTCACATTATCTGAAAAACAAAGGGAAATCACGCGAGGATTATATTTTCATAAAAATCACTTATTTATAGTATTATATTTTAACATAAAAAAATTACTTCATGAAATGAATAAAATGAAAAAAACGATATTTCATAAAATAAGGCAATGTTCTTATCAAGTGTAAGACTTCGTCAGATTTTTCTAAAATTGAATAAATCAAAGAAATATTGACTAAATTTCTCGATAGCAAACAATTTAAACACCTTTGACTTACATTTTGAATAAAAAAACCATTATAGGAATTCTCCATTCTTATTTAAAGAAAACGTGACGAAATAATATCCACAAAATTAACCTGATGAAATTTTGAATGAGATTACACCGAATCAAGACTCAAAATTAAATTACAAAAATTTCAAGCGAAAATTTAATCACAGGTAGAATTATACAAACACTCGCGTAATTTTTGAGCAATTAAAAAATTTTCACATTCAGAAAACAAACAATTAAGTCCTTTGATACTCCCATTCAAAAGTGCACTAATTGAGAGTTCCATCTACTCAAATAAGAGTACTTGTGAACACCGTGTGGAAACTAACAGGTGTTTTTAATGGAAAATTTCCTCTTTGACGATACAAGCAGTTATATATTTTTTTCAACGCGGAAACATTTTTTTTTTCGCTAAAACAACAAACTGCAACCGAAACCGGTTCGGTTTGGTCGTATTTTTTATTTTTTTCGAAAAAAAAAACGTTTTTCCTTTACGAGGATTTTCGCGCGCTTTTCACATTCGAAAACTCGCCAGAAGTGCGGGTTTTCGAAAAGCGTATTGAATTCTGTCATTTCGAGTCACTCGAGAGTGTTGAAGAGTTCTGTACCCTAGTGCTCGAATAAAAAATATATCTATACATAATATATTTACTTAAAATGTATGAAAATACGCGGGAAAAAGGTGTATTAACTTCCTGCTTAAATTTTTTGTTGGTCGCGAAATTTTCACTGAGTGTTTCTTTCCGTCGAGCGATTTTTGAATTTTTCATTTCGCATACTAATCAAAATTTATAAATGTTTTTCTTTGTCTTTGCACTTTGCTTGAGTTGATATTAAACTTTTATTATAATGCTTACGAACGTTTGCCGTTTCGTAATCTTTCTTCGTTGCGGATGAAAAATGCTTACATGAAAATTTTGCAAATTAATATAGAATAATACGTTAAAATTTTGAAACTTTTGATAACAAAGTTAGCTACTTAAGTAGAAAGTTATTATGTTAGCATTAATTTGTTAATCCAATTATTTGATACTTTATATATTTTTTTCGGTGAAAAATTAAGATATTATGTATACCTTTATTAGAATGCTTGATTCTAGATCTTTATGACAGACTATTTGTCAGTGTATAAAAAATGATAGGTATTTATCATTTATTTTTATGAAAATTTGTTTTCAAATTCTATTATTCAAATGTGAAATGAGAAATAAATCAAGATTATGTACAATTAATTAGGATAAGTGCGGCTAATGAGACAAGTGCGGCTTCTTTCAATATTTTTATAGACTTCTACGTTATTGATACTTTATTAACTAAACATGAATGTTTCTTGAAAAAATTTGAAAGTGACAGATATATTACTAGGAAATATATATGCTTATACGCAGTCGGTGTGTTTGCAAATAACAGGATATTTACAGTCAATGCAACTACGATTCCATATTTACAGACGATAAGCAAGCGAATAGTGGGATTTTTACAGTCGATATAATTATGAATCATTGTAGGACTTCAATTTTTGTGATATTTAAAACAATGCCACTACAAATCGCAAAATTTTTACAGTCGATAAGTAAGCAAATATTAGGATATTAAAAGTCAGCACAGATACGAATACTGAAATATTTACATCCAGTACTGCGAATAACACGATATTTAAAATCTGCGATTACGAAGCGAATGAAACCTAAAAATCTTTCAACCTCAACAAAAATTTCTACCAAAAAAACACACACACGAAACTCGAAAAACACCCACACGCGAAAACAATCCGTGGGCCGTGGAAACAAAGGGCAAAATCGCAAACGCGCAACTGTCGAGTTTTCGCATAATAGAGTGTCGCGTAGGTGAGTGCGAAACAATCATAATTGAGTTGGACCGGGTGCGCCATTAAAAGCGGCCAAAGTTTGTTTCGCCTAAACTTCCTTTTTCCACTCGAGGGTAGGCTCAACAAGTGCCACCTGTGGTGCTTTCTGTCGAACCATTTTAGGGGTGGTTCGAATTTCGGCTGTGTGAATTGGGCTTTAGATTAGAAAAAATCTAACTATATAATAGCGCCATTGTGTGGGTGTATATTTTTGTCTGCCTGTGTGTGTGTGTGTGTGTCCATGTAACGCTCTGGAACTGCGTTGATATATTCAACAGATTGAAATTCTGCTAATATATTCAACGGGTTGATCGCTTGTGGTATAATAAAAAGCAAGTATTGACACCAAGTGAGGTTAGGTCGGGTATAGGTTAGGTTTTTTTTTCATTTTTTATGAGTTTCTGTGATTTTGTTGCTTCAGATTCTTTGCATTTTAAGCTGACTAGTAGTGCCACAGTTCGGAATTAATCAATTGTGTAAATAATATTATTCGGAATTTTATAAAACTTCGTATTGCCATCTATGTGTAAAATAACAAAATATCCCACATTTGGATTTTACGCCTTATATACGTTAAACGGTGCAGTTTCGTAATTACGACGCGTATCTCAGAGCGTAAAGCGGCGGGCTAATAAACTGCACGCCCAGGTTCGAGGCACGTCTGAAAATTTCGAGCATCGTTAGCGTATTTATAATACAGATTTTTAATTAGGAAGTATTTTTTAGTTGTATATCATGCATAATATTTGCTACAATTTAGATCCCATCTTCCTACACCAAGGTTGAAATGCAAATTATTCTTTAACAATATAATAAAATTAAATTTTAATGTTACAAAAATTTTTCCAGATCCTTGATTGTTGCACTTCGAAAAAATCAATCGTTAAAGGATCTATTATATAAATAAATTATATACAAATTACATTCGTTATTATGTATTTAAACGTTTAGTTAGATTACACTTCATGGATGATTTTTTTTTGAATTTGTGAAAATTAATTTGCTAAAACTGTATAATGTTTACTACCCCTGTATTAGATTGTTTGGAACTGATTTCTGTGGAAGAGTACAATAGTTGTAGTTTGTTTGTGTTTTGGTGGAAATTCCTTTTATTCATATTAATAATAGACAGGTGAGGGTTGTGAATATTTTGCGTTGGATAATGTATGTTATAACCAGTTATAGAATGAAATGATAAGTACTTTTTCGTATAAATAAACTTTGAAAGGAATAAAAACAAACATAAATGTAAGTATTACATTTTATATACTTGTCGTATTAAGAAAACATTATGAATAAATTCCTTATTATAAACGTAATAAAATCAACAAGCGTTTACACACATCAATAAAAACTTAAAAAAAAACCACCACGAAAATATTACAAAGCAAACAAAACACAATAAACTTGCACATTACGAAACGATTCAATAACTTCATTACACAACATTTATAACACAACCGAGAAAAAACTTTTCACTTTCCATATACACAAAAACGCAAACGACGAACAATCGCGAACTTAATTCGGCGACAAATCAAAGCGAACAACTTTCGCCCCCCAAACCCCGCATAACGAACTTCCTTATAACGCGAACATTTCCCCCTAGAAGAAGACGAAGACAAATCTCCCCGAATCCCGAAGTAATTATTGTCGAAAGCCCCCCTTTACCGGTTTTCCGAATATCCGATTGTCTCTCGCCTATGGGGAGTTTGTTCGTTCGTCAATTTCGTACGTCTCTTATAGGAAATTGCAGTAAGCGCTCCATTATCGGATCGTGTGTGTGTGTTTCTGTGGTATGTTTTTTTTTCCCGAGAAACGAGACGAGATTTCCCGAAGTGGGAAAGTCGATTTGTTCCGCTATGCGTCGTTTCTTCGTGTCCCGAGAGTGTTTCGGTGCTTTTTCCGCGTGTATGAAGATGATTTTGGTGTTTTGAGTTAGAAAGGTTTTTCGGTATAGATATTTTTTTATGTTTTTATAGAGATTTGGTGTAATAATCTATGTATTTTATATTTATATTAAATAAGCAATAGATTTTATATGTATATTCTTATGTGAAAACAAACGTCTCTACTCTATGCTCTGTTGAAACATTCATTCAGTTTAGACCGATTTTTTTAGAGTTTTTTGTCTAAACATGGAAAAAATTATAAATTAATAAAATTATTTGAAATTTTCTATTAAATCATCAAAAAATTATTTGAATGCCATGTTATTTCGTTTTGAAAATAATTCATTTGTTAAGCTAATTGTAATTTGTTTTGATTACACATTCCTGAAAATGAATTCATTCCATATCGAAATATTTAAATTGAAATTAAATTAATAATATTTACTTCATTATAATGCAATTTGAACAATTTCGGATAACATAACTATAACGTTTGTGTGTCTATTGTATAAAATATGATTTTACATTTGTATAGTTGGGCGGAAGTTCGCGGAATAGAAACAGGTTAAAAGCATTAAAAGGCATTATTTTATTCATGAATTCTAAAATTGCAGTTCATCGCGATTCGAATAAGAATAGAATCTGGTTCAAAAATAGATTTAGCGGCGAGAAAATTCTATTTTAATATAAACGTTCATTGATATAGAAAACTTCATTTATTCATAAATGAATATTTACGTCGCTTCAGATTTTCATTGCATTTTTAAAATTCAACTGATATAATTACAAAACAATCATCATAAAAACAATTCATTCAAACACAGAACAACCAACAAACCTCAACACACACTTTCGAGAAAAAAATGAAATGACACAATACCACACAACTTACGCTCTTTATACGATCGTAAAAACCTAAGAACGAAGGCGATAATTCGAAAATCGAAAAAACACCCTAGAAAAGCGAAAAAAAAGCAATATGGCACACTGGAGAACCGACACCATAAAATGGTTCACGTCAAATTTACAAGCGAATCCTTTTGTTTGTAGCCGACCGTCCATGGGGATTGGTAGTTTTTGAAACAAAGGTATCTACAACCTTACTTGCTAAGGAATAATGCTGCGGCCTCAAAACATCGACTTGGGACTCCTTAAAAAATATACATATCTCGCTTTTCGGTTTTGGAGATAAAAAGAAGGTGAGTCTTCGCCTTTAACGAGGACTTAAAATATATCTGTATTAGTATATTTATAAATATTAAAATATATTATAATTTACTAACAGTTGTGATTTGCGGCTTGTCTGTAACCAAGCCGCCGGCTTTCAGCAGCAAAATAATAAATTATACAAAAAATATATTTCTATACATAATACGTTTTGTTTTATTGTGATTATAATAAAAGTAGATTTCAATTGAATTAGATTTATATGCAAAGTATTATGTATTAATGTTGTTTGTTGTGTTTTGTCGAAAATAGTCGTTGGCTTACGTGTGGATACATCATTAGATTTATGTATATTATAGGTAATTTTCTATGCTTGTGCAAATTAACTCTAAAAATTTTGATTACAACTGAATTAATAGTTTAAGATAAAATGTATTATGTATTAAAATATCTATAGTTTTAGTCCTGTTAGTTGTGTTTTGTCGCCAGAAGTTGTTGGCTTAGGTGTGGACACGTCATTAGATTTATGTATGTACTATAAGATTTTTTTGTTTATATGCAAGAAAAACTAAAAAAGTTTGATTCCAATTGAATAAATAATCTAAAATAACATATATTATAACCACTTATTCATTTTTAAACATAATTATATCTAGTTGAAGTTATGAAATTGATTAGAAAAATGTATGATAACAGTTTTGAATATGAGGAAGTTCACATATCCACATATGATATTTCATTCTGACTGTCATCTGTGATGGATTTTAAGCATTCGAAATCCCGATAGGATATTTAAAATTAAGCATTCTGGAATTCGGCTTTTTCATTTTGTGCCGAAAAAAAAGCTCTTTCAAATTGAATATTTCGCGCTGATATTTAGCGCCGTCAATGAAACATGAAACATTTTTCATTTCGTTCGTTTCGCTTTTCGTTTGTCTGAAAAATGAAACAGGGGTAAAAAATACGAAAATTACACTCGCTTCGTTATTTCATTAATTCAGAGCGATATATCGCATTTCAGATGAATCGCTTTTTTCATAAACTCGACATGTTCGAGTGTGCGTTTTTTCAATTTCAATTTTTTTTTCAGTCGCTTCCACTAGATGTAAAGGTAACGCTTATTTAAATTGCATGAAAGCTTTTGTTCACTGTGCACTCTAAAATTGCATAAAATATATCACACGTTTTATTTTATGAAATATTTTGAATACTAATTTCATAATCGTCTTACAGCTATCGTTACAAAATATGCAACAGAAATCTCCTTAAATGTTTTTATGAAATAATTATCTTCGATCTTTAGAAATTTGCTTAAAGCACTTGAGTCAATTTTCATGAAGCTCTTCTAAAAACATAATACACTTAAGATAGTAAGATAGTTACAACATGCATAGTGAAATTACCTTATAATCGGATCACATCCGACTATTATTACGATGCACTTTCAACGTGTAGTAGATAATACGATACATTTACTTTGTCAATATTCCGATATTAAATTTTACATAATTATACTCGTAATAAGATTTTGAACTTGCGTACTTTTTCAGTTTATATGAATCTACATATAGTTAGAAATTTTATTCAAAGTACAAATTTCTTGATACTGATTGAAAATAACATGGGTATAAGAGTATGTAAGCTGATCTCGTCTATGAAAAAAGTGACTATGGATTTAATATTCATATAGTAATCTAAATAACAAAAATATTTAAACTCAAAATCAAATTACAAGTGTAAATTGGCTATAGAATGAATGAAATGACTTTCTATATGAGAAAATTTGTTTTTCGATGTGGACTCCTATCTTCGGTGAACGTCGTCATAGAAAAAAATCATCAGTATTAATTGAGATAAATTTAAAATCTATGATCTAATGAGTCCTTACGAGTTAAATTTTGACAAGAAATGTAATGCAAGAGAGAACTTTTTTCATTTTTAGCTAGACTTACTAGAAATTATTACCTTTCTTGCTATAAATATGTGCACGAATCGTAAAAACTCTAGTCAAGCAAATGATGAACGCTCTCCTTTAAATCAAATTTCTGACTTTAACCCATCCTTTTTTCTTCAAATATTATATTTAACCAAATCAGGTCAATGTAAAAATTCAGAAAAAAAATAATTTTTCGAATCTTTTCCCATAAATTACCCGAAACTATACGACCTTCGCAGAACGCACGATTTTACGCACACATTCATTTTATGCCCCTTGTTTAGGGGAAGCGCTTTTTTCCCCTTTTTCAACGTTCCACGTATGGAAGCCCATTTTCATTTTTATTATGCGCACTCCTCGGGATGTGTACTCGCTCTTTCGGGACACACTTCCCGGGAAATCCCGAAACATATTTCCCGAAAGCACTCGGTGCCTTTTCATCGATTTCGACCGAAACCCGCGACGATATGAATGCGAAAAAATACCCCGTACTAGTGTCGTATGTTATATCGGAGACTCTAGAAGACGAAGGGTTTAAGTGATGAAATTTAATCATCGAAATTGAATTCTTAAGTCAAGTATATTTAAGAATTTAATTCTTGTAGATCGTATCTATCACTTGTATATTTTGGCTTCTTAGGTCTTCATATATGATAATGTGTTTTTTGATGTGTAAAGTTATATTCACACGATATTTACTGTTCTTATTTAAGTAGGTATACTATTTTCTTCTTAATCTCATGATGTTCCTCCTACAATATAACAAGCATTTATATTATAATTCACTTATCCTATAATTATTTTCTATTATTCTGTTTGAATAGACATTCGAAAGGTCTAATTATATTATATTGGGTAGGATTTGAAGTCAAATTAAGTCAGATTTTTAATTATTTTGTGTTACCTGGATTTAATTAAATTAAGCAACGTTTTAAGTAAGATTAAGTTAAGTCGAGTTTATTTCTGAACAGATATCAGAAAATCACTAAATAAATGTGTATACTTTTCTTCTTAATTAATTTTTAACAGAAAATCTTGAGTATAGATAAATAATGAATAAGTGAACTCTGATCTAACTAATATACGTTTCTGCCAACTAATTTCATATGAATCTTATAATAATTTCATAATTATTTTCTGTTTTGATTCAACGAAATGAAAATTTTATGATGAAAAGGATAATTTTCATTGCACGTTGTTCAAATGGGTGAAAAAAAGTTCTTTGAATAAGTCGAGTGTTGGTGCAAGTACTTATCGTTAATTGAAATGAAATGTGAGAAATGAATAAAACAAGAGCGTTGTTCAAGTGCGCTCTTTTTACACGTGCTTTTTCTTTGAGAAGAAATAAGTGTTTGTTTTTAATGTTGGATACGATTGTAGCTTTTCTAATTGGTCCGTTTATTCGGTAAATAATGAATGTTTTTCTGAGTAAATTGTTTGGGTGGAGAGTCGTGTTTGATTTTCGTTACACGAAGTTTATTCGCATACAAAATATTCCTCTCGGAAAAGAATACATGGAAAAAAATAACCAGTGCTTTTCGTTATTTATAGATATAATACTCTTATTTATCATTAACTGTCCGATTTATGTGACATTTAATAATGAAATTTATTTTCTACTTATATCGTCAATTGACCTTTTCTACATACAAAAATTAAATTTGTTACTCATTAATTCGTATATAATTAATGAACATCCAAACGTTAATTAAACTATAAAATTATGCTTTATTATACAATATCATAATTTCAAAATGTGCAAATCTAATATTTAAAATTATATCACATAGATGGCTCTACTATTGAGTATGGATCAACAGAAATAACGATCGATTTAATAGTGCAATGAAAATATACAATTATCTCCATAACAATTGGGTAAATTAGGGTTTCCCAAATAGTAAATAGTGACCCAGTATTGGGTCGCGAATGAAAATTTACTGAATTACCAATTTTTTTTCATAAAGAGCAGCTTAACCATATTTTCATGATTGAAAATTCCACCAAATTTCAGAAATTATAAAAATGTTGTAATTACTGGGTTGTGAAAACAATTTATGGGGTAACCCTAATGTAACTGTTCAAATACCACACAATTATACATCGACCACATTTTATGCTGAAAATGTCACTTGTATTTAAATGACTGTCAGTTAAACTTTCATGAAACTTAGTCGGTTTCAACCGGATATTAAAAACATTACTGTCCAATACAAACACTTATAACTACCTAAATAACAATAGAAGTGATGAATATAATTGTATCGTGAGGCTAATTAATATAAAGTTTTTTTTTCTATGGGTATTTATTATTTGGAACACGATTTTGCTCGTTTAGAATATGATCGTGATTCAGATTTTGTTGCATCGATGAAAAAAAATTTTTTTTTGTATTATTTTCAAAATCGGATCGATTCTCTTAATTAAGATGTAGATCTCAAAACAAAAAATCGAATTATTTTTTGATGTTAATCGTAATGATCCTACGAAACCAAGAAACAAAAAAATAATTGAATTAAGCTATTATTATATTAAATATTCAACTTTGCACACGATTTTCTTAAAAAAATTCTAAAACCTCAAATCTACAGTGAATACCCTGATATTAAAAAATCACGAGATTACTAATATCTATCGATTAAAATACATTTCAAATCTGTTGATTGAAATAGACATTATAACACAACCTCCTTTCATCAAATAAACTTCCATCCCCTAACTTTTAGGGCTTCATATAAATACAGAAATATTTTCTTCTAAAATTTAAATAAAATAAAACCCAATTTCCATGTATATTCGAATCATATTAGCCCAACACGGTGGATGTTCGAAGCGAATCTTGTATGACCGGAGGCTGTGCTATGATTTCATCAAGGATCCCGATGCAGAGGCGAAGCCAACTTTAATTCCCTCTAATGCAATCTCGAATAACCCCTTCGACACCACCGCCGATAAATAACACGATCGTCCGACGAAAATTGGGTCAGTCCATCGCAAAAGAGAGCCCAAGGAGTACAAGTGATATTTTACCGAAATTTACATGAATCGCTTCTATATATTCGGTGGCAAAATAAACAGACTCGAAACGTGTACCGAGATATATCATCAAATCACTCGACTTAATCGAATCTAATACATGCTCAATTTTTCTTGAAATTAGTGTGAAGTCACTTGTACCCCTTGGTCTTTTCGGCCGCAAATGTCAGAAACGTATCGGGAAAAAGCGCAAACATCTGCAGCAATTTTCCGCGAAACGGAACGATGCAGTAATTGGTTTCGGTGAAAGTTCGCGTTTTTAATATCGTTTTTGATTGCATTTTTTTTTTCACGTGTGTGTTTCGCATTTTGAGCGAATTTCAACTGAAATTTATTTGACCCAATTTGATTTCGATTGTATCTATGTAGATTAAAATTCGTTTTGAATATTTTTCAATTTTTTTATTGGTGCTTTAGTTCAAATCGAACTCTAGTATCCGCTTCTCAGTGGTTTTGCAATCTTGGAGTATTTTTCAGTTAGAGGTGGTTAACCCCTTATATTGGCCATTATTCGAATTGAAATCCCACATTAAAATTTAGGGTTACTTGGCCCATTTTTGCATTCTGGTATTGATATCTACTTAGTCTGTTTAAGGAAACAGTACGTATGTCGAATTATACGTACGTATGTCGAAACATTTTTTCTCATACATTATGATGTAAATCGAGTTAATTTGTTCTATTTCTACAAATGATTGTTTAATTAAACTAATAAAATTATAATATTATCGTTGATTATGTCATGCTACACTAATTTAGAATTGTGAAGTTTTTCAAACGAGTTCTATTTTCATGCTTTGTATTGTATTCCATTTAAAATAAATAAATGAATTTAATTATTCTCTTCACTTTACTTAAGGCTAGTTTGAATCTTTTATCTTTTTTTAGCCTATGATAGATCTGTTTTCATAAAAATAATACAAATCACTGAATTCATTCGGATATCAAACCATTGTACGTATAGCGAAGCATTTTCCACTGAACAAAATTGTGTTTCAACTGTATTCACAAAATCGAAAAATGTTTTCAAACAAGTTAACAGAAATTAAAAATTTTCATTTTCGTCAAAGAGTTTTGCGGAAAATATTAAGGCACTTTTTAATATTATATTTCGCGTTGCTACGAGTTCAAAGCCTAAGTAATTGCAATCCGGCTAGGTTATAAGCATATTCAAGGATATTAAGCCTACCAGATAGTACTACACATAGACAGATTATATTCGGTATACACATACATATTGCAACTCGGATTTTCGCTCATGGAATTTTCAATCACAAAACTATTACCGTGGATCTAAGCCAAAGCGCGAGCAAAGCTGAAATTTTAATATCGAAATATTATGAGGTATCATACGAGCATAATAAATACTATTGTATATTATTTTTAAGATAATTTATCATATATCTATGTAATCTGAAATAATTTCAAATTAATTCCTGAAATTTTATTCAAGTGAATTTGCATTTAAATATTTTAGTATTGTATGATTCACGTTAGTCCATATTATAGGTTTTGCGAAATCTTCTTACGTCTTACATTATTATAATGTTGTAGGCATATCATGTTTGAGTGAAAAGAACATATGATAAACCGTGAAAAGGTATTATCTGAATTTTCACCTCGTGTATTTGCTTTCTAAAAATAATGTAAATGTCTTGTATAGTAATAACTCAATTCTGACGCGAAATAGAACATCTACATCGCGTGCTTATCTTTTTCAACAAATATAATATATTTTTTTAACTATTTTGCCTCGGATTCGACATCATAATCATGTGTCATTTACAGTAAAAATCTATTTTTATACTCTTGGAAAAATAGAAATTTCAAAAAGAACCTTTTTATCTATTGTAAATAACTTTCTATTTGAAAAAAATCCAATAGAATCAAACTTTATGAAAATACTTTCAAATATTCAACTGAAATTTTTCATATTATTTCAAGCTTTTAAAATAGATTTGGCATTAAATTCTTAAAAATTACGAATCATGAAAAAATTTTCTTTGAATTCTTTTAATAATATTAATGTATTTCATCGAAAAAGGTGAAAATTACAATACAAAGTATTTCGTTTCTCTCCAATGAGAATCGATATGAAAAAAAAACTCTTGCTTATATTAAACGAAAAATAGAAATCGATTTATTACGTTATCGATACAATTTATTTTTTTATCCTTCGAAAACACATTTGGGTCACGAATTCAGCTCAGTGTCTAAAAAACCGATGGTGAGTCGTCGAAACACGATATACCTTTTGTTTGATACACCAGAAGACTTTCAATTTCGTTTTATTTTCATAAATTCTCATGAACACATACTGATTTTTTCCCTCAAACGCTTAATTGAGTATATTGAATTTCCGCGAACAAAAACAAAGCAAAACCGATGCGATGTGAACGTTTTTAAGGGTTTATCGCGCTAAAGCAAAAACGATTTCGCAATTAAATCGTATTAAATATCTATTGTTTTATCATAACAGATATTAGTACTATTTTTTTTATAATTGTTCGATTAATTATTCAATTTAATTAAGTGAAGAATTAGAGTCATTAGGCTGTAAATTCCAAATAATAATTTCAACATACGAAAGGATTCATTAAAATCTATTAAATTTTAATCGATACAGTCAAGGCAAGCTTCCTAAAGCATTCAATTAACTCATTTTCAGACTCATATTGATCAAATATTCAAAAGAAACGATCGATCCATTAATCGTCTAAGAAAAACGACATAGGAGTCTATTAGAGTTAAACTAAAATATTCGAAAGAAAATAGTCTAAATTTTAATACACTTGGTATCGTCGTGACTTTCTATTTTCTTTATAATTTCAGAAAAATTAAATAATTAAAGTAACTTTTATTTGGTCATTTTTTTATGTTCTTGATTAAAGATGTAAGTTACTTTTAGCTTTGAACGCCTCATTCGACTTATACTAACATAAGACCCAATATAAGTCGAATCCATCATCAAAAAAACACTGAAATCCAACGCAGCATGCACAATTGCTTTATATCGCTATTCTATTATAGTCAGTCCTCCAATTACGATCTGTCAAAATAAACATAAAGATACATACAAAAGTACATACATCTGTCTCTGTCCTTCAGATTTTTTGGAAGACTGACTGTATAATATATATAATTTTATATTCAAAGGCTAAAAATATCGCAAAAAATATTCATAACTTATGCAAAACGAACAAACGGGCAGATGTGGAAAACTCACCCCAGCAATTTTCTTTCATTTTCCGTTTCATCGGCACAACGAAAAGACCATAACTAAGATTGACGTTCTGAATTAAACGCAAATCCTGCGAAGGCTTTGTAGGCGTGAAAACGCAATCATTTTCGGTTTTGTTTGAGAATTAGCCGTGTCATAAAATGGCTAACTTCTCGTTGATTTGTATGCTTAAATAGTGTTAAAGTGTGATGAAATTTGGATTTGAGCAAAGTAGGTTTTCAATATGAATATATGCATTATGGTAACATTCAATTTATTTGTTTGACGTGTATCATTAATTACTGTATATCGAATCAAATTTTAATTTTCATCTTTATATGAAGCGAAATTTAAAAACTTATCTAAAACTGCTTCGATATGATCATGATAGCATTTCGGCGAATTATAAATGCTTTTGATTCGGTTTAAATTGTCTTGCTTCATTTTTATATTATTAAGTTCGTCTAATTATTTTTTCCGTTCTAAGAAAATACTAAGTGTTTTTTCAAATAAAGAAAGAGTTAAGAAACAAAAAATTTTGTACAGTATTTTATCTTTCTGCGTATAAATTTTAATTTAATTTTCAATTAAAACGAAATTCAGCTGTATAGCTGCAAAATCTTAAAACTTTTCACGTCGATGCTTCTTTCCTTTCTTTACTTATTATATTTTCAACGAAATTGTTTAATATTTTCCTTACCCGATAATAAGATTCGCTGGAAACTTCGATGTTTGCATTTATAAGTTTCAAATTATCTTATAAGAACATTCGATACATTTACACATTCATCAACCACTCATTTTATGATAACATTTTCAGAGAATTCCTTTTAAGCGTAACTTGTAAAAATATTTCATTCTTATCACTAAAGAATTCACAAAATAAATACAACATTTTTCCATTGAAATATTTGCTATATTTCCGCACAAAACTCGTCAAAGCTTTAATAACATATTGAACTTCTTTGTGCTTTCCAACACAAAAAAAACTCACTGTATGAAAATACTTTTTTGATCAAATTATTGTTACAAATAAGGATTTCGCACATCTACAGAAGAAAAGCCCTAAAACGTTCATTTATAAAAGACTAATCGAATAGGGATTGAATGCTGTTTTCGTTTGATTTTTCCTCAAATTTCTGAAATATTATGAAAAAATGCGGCTTTTACATTTTCTACAAATTTAATCTCTATATTCCTACAAGTATATATTTTTGATATTCAAAAATAGGTACGATATAAATATAGATATATTGAAACTGAAAACTCAGTTGATTTAAAAAAATACAAATACATATAAAACCAATTTAATATGAAAAATTCTATTTTTTATTTAATATCGTCTTTATGAAAAAACTTACACAATAGTGGGTGAACTTCTAAAATAAAATCACGTATCATTCAGCTTACTTCGTGAAGCTTCCCACTGTGACAAATCCCTTTTCCTGAAAATATTTATTAAATGTAGATTCATCTCAATCTCAAAGAGAATGAAAATGAAATACACCTACACAATTTCGTCTAGAAAATTTTCGTTACGACTACTTGAAGTGAGATTGATCAAATTTTACAAAACAAATAATAATAACAGCTTTTTTGATACTTATTCGTTGAATAAACCATCAGCAAAACATTCAACATAATTTAGCATAAAACGTAACTAAATCTAATTGTAAGATAGCATAAAAAAATCAACTCAATCCAAGCTAATATAAATACAAAAACCTTAGTTAAAACATAAGTGAACCTACGCTAACATGAAAATATAGATAAATAACATTCCGGCTAAAGCAAAACTCAACTTGAGTCTTGTGTATCGTATGGGAAATTTACTCTAAAAGTACCATTTTTTTTTCAAATTCCCAAAACAGCAACAGAACCCAATCGGAAAATCACAATTACAAAAGTCAAGTTGACATTTCTGTTAAAAACTTTTCAACTTTTTCCGATACGACCGACGTCACTCAGCTTAATTCGCTCGTGACGTGTTAAAAAATTCACCGCGTTGAATTTTTCATGAAAACTGAGAAACACGCGTCTCTTGTACATATGAAGCATCTAGTACACAAACTGACTAACTTCACATTTCAAAAAAAATAGATCTAAATGACAAAGCACTTGGTATTTTTCTTTTTTTTTCATGTGTGAAATATAGTCCCTGAATAATAAAGATAAGTATTGTTAAATGACGAAATTTATATGTTACCTTATGATGAATCATTTTTTTTTTCATATGCATATTATTTTAATTAATTCTGTACTCTAATATGAATGAACCACATTTATAGTTATTAAGCTTATTAAATTCTGAGAAATGAAATAGTATAGAAAATTTGAAAAAAATGCATCGAATGTTTCTTCGTATTTCTCAATAATATGTTCAATAGCAATCTACCCTTGAATATTTCAACGCAGTTTTGGAGCATTACATGGACACACAGACACATAGAAACACAACCATTCACAGACACACACACACAGAATAGGGCTATTATAAAGTTAGTGATTCACTCTTAAACATGGTCCCCTATCTTCATTATTCAGAATAGATATTCCTCACATAAAAGGTAACAACTAAACCAAGCGCTTTGACATTTTTATCTTTATTTTTATCAAAATTGGAGTTAATCATTATTAGCTCTGAACCACTCATACGTGATGTTGCGGTTGAGAATAAATAGTGATATTTCCCCATTTATAAGGCTGCGAAATGAATATTTTCCGCGTCAAACGCACATGACGAATGTGTGAAAACGACACCGCAGGTGCTGCCTCGCTTTGAGTGACGTCTTCGTGTTTATTTTATAACTTTATATAACCCCATGTGCTGTTTTATTAAATTTATACGTTTGCCAGGATGAATTGTGTGTCTGTTTAGATTTTGGTAGGGTTAGATTGTACAATTTGTTAGTTTTTATCATACTTTTCCGCAACTTTTCGTGAAATTAGATTTTTTGCGAAACCCTTAATTTGTTTCTAGAGTCTTAAAATTTGACACGAATAATAATATTCATAAAATATTCAGAAAATTTTTCAGATTTTGTATTCCAAATAGATGTTTTTTAGTAAATCTATGTATCTATTCTGTAAAAGAGTATTAGTTTTACTAAAAACTAGCAGTGCTGGCAGTTTTTTTCATCAGTAAATTGAAATAATTAAAAAAAAATTAATAACTGAAAAACATATTTTAGGAGTATACAAAGTTTTTCCAAATTCAGATTCAATGCAATACTTAAATTTGATTTCATAAACATTTGTAGAATTTAATCATAATCTGAAATATATTTTTTTTACATTTTACTTTGAGTTATCTCAAAATTCTATTCAAACTCCATTTAACACAGTTTAGAAAACCCTGGTCTGTATAATTTAAATTAATAAATAATACAAGGGTAGTATTTTATTGCCTAATATTTGAATCCATAAGGTCAACAGATCCTAAATCTACAAATCTCTCAAAACATAACAAATTGATTTAAACCTAGTATTTTGAATGGTTTAATTTATTAATACTAACCATTAAATTGGTCACTAAATTTACTCATAAAACTATTTTTAAAACCTGCATACATATTTATAGTTATTGAAACTATAATCAACAGTATCTATTTACGTCAAAATTTATCGGATGCATTATCTGTTCGATTGAAATCCATTAAGTTGCAATACATAACTCGACAATAACCATTATCCATATAATCAACGTTGTAAATTTTCAAAATATATCTAGCGATTATCATTTGCATGAATCAATGCATTTAATGTCGATTTATAGAACGATATCTGTTGCATGTATCAAAATGGCATTATTGGAAAATTGGATGACGTCACACGATGCATTATAATGTAACTAGTATCACGACCAATATCAGGATGCCATTAGATCGTAAATCCATTAAAGGAACAAGAAAATGTTTTCTAATTTTCTCAAACGACACTCGTATACAAAAATAATCAAATAAACTTGTCTCCCCTTGAAAAAACGTTTTTTTATCCAATCGATTTCCTTGGATTCGAAGCATTTTCGTTCGGAAATTATCTCTATAATTGAAGATCGGAATTCAAAACTCAATTTCAAATACACATGAAGTACATTTGGCGATTCATTCTCAAACTTCAAATCAAATCAATCCGTATTTTAAATCGAATTTATACATATTTATATTGTTCAATAGGTGCTTTGACTGGAACTATCTCGTTCTACGTGCTATAGTTTCGTTTAAATCCTCTTTAAAAGGCACTATCTAGATTCTTGGCGAGCATCTTATTGAAATTTACCCGAAGAAAGTGGGGATTAATCGAGTCAACTGAGCTTAAAGGTTTTCCAGCGATTCTATAGTATTGTGACTTTACACAGAGTACATTTAGAGACGACAAAAATGGAGAAATATTAAATATTCGTTCCACCTGCGTCGTTTTATACAAAAAAATAAGAAAATCTAGAGTTTTTTATATACGAATCTAGAATTTGAACCTCTGTGGAATATTTGGGATGGATAAATCTGCTTGCATCTCGTTTGAAATATTTGCTTTGTTCGTTTGGTTTCACTTTAATATAATCGCGTTGTTGTTGCTGCGAATTTTATGAAACACAACATTCGTTTGCAGATTTATTTATTTTATTGTATAAACTAGTTTATTTTCGATAAATTCAATCTGAAACATCAAAAAACCGCAAACGGTGCAATTAATAAACCGCGCAAACGAACGTAAATATTATTTCCCATAATTCGAACATCATAACTAATTCATATTTAATTTATATCTTATTTACTCCTAATTTGCTTCAGCTATCAGTTTCTCGATAGAATGTATGATCGATAACGAACAGTATCCAATATGTCTTATAATCCAATAAACATCGATAAGTTGCTTTAATTAGCGCAATTTACGCCCAATCGCCGACGTATTACTCAAGGGAAACGTATGTAATTCGTCTACATAATATTTATGTCGATATAATATTATATTCTATGCTTGTATATAATATTACGTCAATAATTATTTATTTGTGCGAAGTGAACCTTCGTCAAATATTCAAAGTACACATCAACGATATAACATTTCATCGAACGCATAGATCGTTTTCTCGACTCGACGCACATGTTAATTTTCACAATTAGAATAAGGTTTTCAAAATTATGTACATAATATTAATATCAAACTCAAAATATTGTATTCATGAATATAATTTTCTTAATATGTTTAATATAATAACAATACTTTGATTCAATTCAAACTAAGTGCTGGATCTAAATGGAAATATAATCAAAATATGCTGTAGTGGAATTAATTGTGAACACTTTTCGTTGCAGTAAAAATTAAATCTGAATTGAGATCGGTATTTTCTTCAGATTACTTAATTCTTGATTTAAGATCAATAACAAGCTAATTTTACGATTTGATTTATAAATTTATAAAGTATCTTCAGTTAATTCTATTGATACATATTCGAATATTTTATTCGGAATTCCATCACTACATTATAACTCACGTACAATACAACTATGATATTAATTTTCACGAATTTTCGATGAAGAAAGGAAATTGAAACATACACTTTTCTCCACCTTTAAAACGTATCAGATGTCTTTGTTCTGCGTTTGACGTTCACTTTATATATTAATTTAACTTTCGTCCTTTGTCGAAGAGCATTTATTATTCACGATCAAAGGGAGCGAACGAAAAGGATGTTTTTGTTATATTTTATTCTATTTTTTTAGTGTACGATTCGGACTCTTTGTATAAGGTTTATTTATCGCCATCCTATACACAATTAATTGAGATAATCCTAACGTTTTACCTTTGACCGCTTTTACGTTCATTTTCGGTAAAATAAGCCGTTTTATCGGAATAGTTAACAACCATTGAGATTAATACGATGTTTGTTGTCGTCCCGAGAGAAAACAGTCTTATCCATTTAATGCCATTGCGATTAAGCGACACTAAAAACGGAAAATCTATTGAAATAATATCATTACGAAGCAATATAAATTCAAATCGGATACAAACATTAATTAACGGAAAATTAAATATTATTAAATATTCAATAGAGTAGCTATATAAATCGTATATGTACGTATACCACGTCGAGATTATTTGCTTCATAATGCTTGGTTTAATTACTTTCAGATTTCAAATTTGAATATTTGATTTGAAATTAATTTAAAACTTTACAAAACGGTTCCTAAAAATGAATCAATTAAATTCAATTGATTTTATTGTTAGCTCCATTTTTCATTCATTTATATTACTCTTCAACGTTTCTATCTTAGAATTCATTTCTTCACTTTTAAGTGAATCATTAATTGAGAAATTTAAAAATTACAGTAAACCCCCCTATAACGTCAAATTAGTTTCCACATTATATGGGACATTTTTTTTTAATTTGAAATACTGAATTCGAATGTTTTTGCATTTAATTATTTATAACAAAAGTTTTAAAAGGAGATAACGTTGTATGAGGGTTTATTGTATTTTGCAACGTATCTGTAATAAAAACTAAATAAATATTTACATTATTACGATCAATTAGTGAGTGAATCTATAAAATTCAACACATTCAATCCATAAAATTCTCTCCGATTTAAGAATCCATAACAAACCAATCACCACAGAAGTGCATCTAGGAAACGCAATCAGAATTTACGACTAACCATTAATGCAAAAGCATTGAAAATGTGTCGTCGATTTGACCTATTTATGTCGATTTTCAATTCAGCGATTTTCCCGATCTATTATAACGGTTTTTGCGAACAATGAAAATCGGAACGAGTCAATTTATTATGGAAAAAACAATCCGAATGTAATCGTTTTTCCCGCTGAGAAACTTTGGAGATGTTTAAATGATGTGTCGCCGCAAAGTTTTCATTCAACAGATTGGAAAATCGAGTTTTTCCTAAGAAATAAAGGCTATGTACATTTGTAGATACTTCTGAGCAAATATTCATCTAAGTTCAATCTAAATTCTGAGAAAATTTTGACATTGAATCTATTCGTAGATAGTTTCAATTCGCTCATTTAAAACTATCAATTTCAATTATCAATAATTTATTGTGTGATTAACATTTGGTACTTATATTAATAAATTATACACAAATTGCTTTGAAAATCATACATTTAGTTTAAATAGTTTAATCAATTAGCACTTCGGGCATAAAATTTTATCTAAAATTGCATTCGTGTCTATATAAAGACATTTATGATTCGAATGAATCACATTGCATCATGGTGAAACAATCATAGTACATTTAATCAATATGCTGAAAGTAAGTATAATACATAATTAAACTGATCTATTTATAAAGATATAAATTCTTAAATTAAATTATTTTAATTTTACAGATAATCATTTATTTCATATTGGTGACAGACATGATATATTCACAATGTTCAACGGATCAAGAAGTTAATAGCATATACGGAAACATATTTAATTTTATAAATTATTTTAACCCAATCAATTTTGAATATTTAAAATACTATCTAAACTTTTGTATGATATCGTCAGTTTATTTTGATTTCCAAGACCCATTATATAAATGTGATTTAGCCAACGACGAACCACCAAGTTTCTTATACCGTTTCATAAAAAATCCATTCCGTTTCGATATTAATTCCTTTTTGTCGTCGTTTTCTAAAAAATATAGCAAATGCTTTAAAAATGTATTTACGAATCTTTTCGGAAGCAAAATGCAGAAAAGTAACCACACTGCAGTTGTGAACACTCGAACAAAATTTTCAACTTTTCATTAAAACGCTTTAAGTCAAATATTGTTACGCACAAAGTTATATTTTGGTTTGTTTTATAAGAAATATTTTATTTATTTTAATTAAATCGAATAAATTAATAAAAAAAATGAATCGATCTTTATTTTATTTCAACTATCATACTTAATAATTCAAAATTTATAGCACAATTCATACTACGTAATTTATAAGCATAATTTATGCTAAGTAATTCAGTGAAACCATTTTACTTTATGATTCTGTTTATGATTACGTATTAACCGGAGTTTAGTTTTAGATTTAAAGCAGTACATAAAATGAAGGATTTTTTTAAAATTATTAAAAAAAAATCATTGTTGTGCTATTTTTTTCACTAAAATCCAAAAAATAGCCAGGTTTTCCCTAAAAATCTTCACATTTGATTTAAAAAACGTTCGAGTTGATTTACATAAATAACTAAATCGCAATTTATTCAAACGAATATCAACTTAACAATACAAAAATCAACTTCCATACACATAAAGCCTCCAATTTTATCACACCTTTCAAAATCCCCAAAGATCGAGTCGTTTAACGATCCATCAAGACATCACATAGAATATACGAGCTGTTCAGAGCATAAAATGACTAACTCCACCTTAAAAAAAGTAGATTTAAATGTCAAAACACTTGGTATATTCACAACTTTTGAGAGCACAAAATCAATTAAAATGGCAAATGAATTAAATGATTTATTATTCAGCGGCCAAATAAATATTGTCATTTATCTGTTATTAAAGAAAGATATTTCACACATGAAAAGTTATGATTATTCCAAATGACGACAGAAAAGGCCAAGGGGTACAAGTGACATTTTTTCCGAAATTGAGTTATCCACAGGAATCGCTTCTATGTAAACTCATATATTTGGTGGCAAATGGATATAAATGAATTTGGAACGTCTACCGATATATATCATCAAATCTCTCGACCTCCTTTTAATATACATATATAGATCAACTTTGAGCACACTTTTCTCAAAATTACCACGAAGTCACTTATACCCCTTGGCCTTTTCAGTCATCAAATGCTTTGACATTTAAATCACTTTTTAAGTAAAGTTAATCAAGTTCTAGCGGGTCTCCCACTACCAACTAGGGAGAATGAGATTGATGTATGTATATGATGACTGAAAAGGCCAAGGGGTGCAAGTGACTTTGCGGTGATTTTGAGAAAAGCGCGTTCATAATTGACCATGTACCTACATGTTTTAGGAGAAGTTCGAGTGATTTGATGATATATCGAGGCACACGTTCCAAATTCGTTTATATCCTTTTGCCACCAAATAAATGAGCGTGCATAGAAGCGATTCCTATGCAAAACTCAATTTCATCAAAAATGTCACTTGTGCCCCTTACGATTAGCTTTTTCGATCGTCATATTGTACTGTCTGTATCATTCAACGGCTGTTTCGACAGCTCATAGTCGGAGGGAGCGCTTGTAGTTACAAATCGTTTTATTCTCAAACGAAAGGTGAAAAAGTCCCTAATTTTTTCTTCAAAACATAGAGTTAATCATGATTAGCTCTAAACAGTTCACACAAGAGCGATATGCGTGCAAATGAAAGAAGTTTGACGCGTATCCGAAAGGAGACACCGTTTTACGGCGTCGTTAAACCTGCTGAAAGGACTCGGTACATTATTATGCGGCGGCTGAAGGATCCCGAAGTGTTGTATAATATTATGGGATGTGTTATGGAGAAGTGTGGAAAGGATCGGGACGCTGACCCGCTCCGGAAACTTTCAGTTCGTCGTTAATTCGTAACGACTGCGAGGTTCCGGAGGTGGGTTTAAGGTTTTTTTGGGGTTTTTTTAAAGTTAAATTTGTTTTGGGTTTGTTAGAGTATGGGGAGAAATGTTTGAAGGTCGTTTTTATATGTAAACATAGGTGGTTTTGGGTTAGATTTGTATTTTTATGATGGATGGTTATATATTTCGTATCACTAGAGTTGAAGTACCTCTTTTGTATTGCAGAAAGAGCAAAACAATACTGTCTCCTTCGTACTGATGTGTTATATTGCGTGTGAAAGGAACAAACAGATGTATCGCTGTTCTTTTGTAGTGTGACGTGATGCTACAAGTTTATTCAGACACTTCACAATTGTAACGTCTAAGTATCCTTCTAACGTATCCTTCTTTGCATTGATTTATATTTAATATGAAAAAGAAAACGAGAAATATTATATGTAAAACCTATTAAGTTTCAATTCAGAACCTCTATCCTAAAACGCAGTCGGTTTTTCGAAATCACAGATTATTCGATGTTAACTTCTGATGCAAAACAATTTGAAACAAAATTATAAGTTTTAGATTAAAAATCACAAGTTAATCCGAATATGATTCAAAAATATAGAGGTAACAATGTGACTACACTTTCTCATCTAAAACTTGTCTCAAAAACGAAAAATACTACTTAAACAATGACGAATACAATACACTCGTATGTTAATTTTGCAATATTAATATTATATATTATCTAACAAAACAAATCATAACTAGCAATTAAACGAATCAAATCAAAACGCATAATTTGAAATATTTTAATCAAAATCAAATTTGAAATTTAAATCAAAACCATTTTCATATTAAAACCGACACGCTATTATCGGAAACTAATTCGACACGATACAAACGTCAATTATTATCTACTATACCAATAACCCTAAATTCCTGAATACGCCCCTGGCCAAATCGTATCCTTATAAGAAAATGGCATAGTGTGGCGTATGAAATACCTGAATTACCCTTTGAAAGGACATTTTAACCTTTCGCGATTTATAAGCGCCCCTATGGCATAAGAGATAAAGTGTTAATTAATGTGAGACTTCAGATTTCGGATTTCGCAGTTGTGCCATTTTATTATGTGAGCTTATATTTTATGGCTGTAAGTATTTTATGTCTTGGGTGAATCGTTTCGAGTTTAATTTTCGCGGTGAGTGTCTGAAGTTTATGTTAAATCGTGACGAAATGTTATAGAAGGATATAAGAATCTTTCAGAGCTAATCGTGAATAACTCGATTTTTGAAAAAAAATGAGATTTAAATATCAAAGTATTTGGTATAATTATAACTTTTTATGTGTTAAATATTGTTCCTGAAAAATATAATTTAATAAGCAAGTGAATAATTCATCTTCACTTTCAGAAGCAATTTTGATCAATTCTGTACTCTAATATAAACTGATCACATTCGTGGCTTGTTATCAAATAATGTACATACTTGTATGCTTAAAATTTCTAAAAATGAAATAATGAAAGAAATTTTATTTGAACGATTTTCTTAACGTGTTGTAATATGAAGTTGGTCACATTTAGCTCTGAATGACTCATGAAATATTTATTAAGAATTTGAGAATTTATATGAAGCTAGTACGTTTTTGAAGAAAATCAATCAAATGTAGCATTCGAGTCGTTTGTGTGAAGGTTGAATTTATTTTTTCCACCCCTTTATGTCATTCACTTGTTCGTTTTTCGTTGTAAAAAATATTGCGTACATAAAAATATTTTTTCCTTTCGGTTTCGTATTTCTCATAGATTTTTCCGATACTGGCAATAAAGTAGAGTATTCGCTCACAGCTAAGACAGGAATTTTCCATTTGGAAAGTGTAGGTTTTATACGAATATCAATTGATTTTATATCAAAAAAATCTAAATTATTGCATTTTTTTCCACAATCAATTCTATACTTCAAAAAAATACATTCTGAATTTAATAAAGTATTAAAATCATAATTTATATGGTATGTTATAGTTTAGAAATTTAATTGCGTTGATATTAGTATCCGGATATCACTCACGCTTTATGTCGTAATAACTTCATTAAAATCCCATTAAAACGTTTTATATGCACATTCTACTTAACATAATTGCAACATATAAAAAACAAGGACATGTATTCTTTTCTTAATTTTATCTGCTCATCGTTGAAAAACCGCAATTGTGTTTTAAACGATTTATCCTTACACAACTTTATAACAATAATGATATCTCATTAAGATTTTGACGATAGTACTCTCATGGACAACGAAACCAGTTTAAATTCTAAATGCATTGCAAAATTCGTAATGAATTATAATGAAAGATTATTTCTATAGAAATATTTTAATCTCTCATTCATATTCTATGGATTATTTATATTCCAAACACAATCTTCTTATTAAGTATCATTTTAGTTGGAGCATCACGACTTTCGCGTTAAAATTAGTGATTAACATTTCATACTAACAATAAACATCGATAAATAACCACAATAGTATTCGTGATCATATTTAATACTCCCGGAAATTTCATTATTCATATTTAAGACAATTGTGTTAATCATTCATTGATAATTATTAATTTTTATATTAGAAAATAGTCATCAATTGTCTAGTCATTTTTGACTGATTTCTATTAAATGATGTAAACGAATCATTTGTTTCATCATATTGAAATAATTAATATTCTGATTTATTAGAAATAACGCACATGATATCTTATGTAAGTCACTCATTTACGTTATAATTGAAATACATAATTTATCAATGAATAAATGCAATAAATAATTAAATATTATTATTCTGCATTTTTCTTCGATCTAGATTTTCTTCAAATTTTTATGATACAGTGAATGTATCTTTAATCTAAATAACATTCATATGAATTTTTATACAGTATCTTATAATAGAATGGTTGTGCTAGTTTATTACACTTTGATTGCATATGAAAAAAAATAAAAAATGCGGTTTAGTTTGTTATTGAAACAAAGCTAAAGGTCAACGAAATGTTGTATGGGGACACCTCTAAAAAAACCCTTCCGCAGATTGTCTGAATTTGTCTTTTTATTTTAAAATATTCGTATCACGATTTGGTTGAATAAACGTAACAGTCACGCTTTTATATGAACCATTCAAAACCAAACGTGATTAACTCTACTTTTTGAAAAAAATAAAGATTTAAATGTCAAAACACTTGATTTGATTAAAACTTTCTATTTGAGAAATATTTTTCCTGAATAAAAAAGATAAATATCATTCTTAGGCAGAATTTGTATGTTTATAGTTTCAGAAAAATAGTATAATGAAAGGAGTTTAATCGTTTTTCTTGACTTTTTTAACAATAGAGTTACTGATGTTTTCCTCTGATCGGCTCGTATAATATTTACATATAATACGTACATAGCCTATTTCTCAGAAAAAATATACATATTGTGATCTAATTTCACAGTTGAGATCAAATTCGCGTCCATATACATATTTCGATATCGAGCATGAAAAAATAAGTTCAATATAACGCTTAAATGTGTCCTTCAAATAACAGGCTATACAAAAATATTTTAAAACAATAAATAATTATTTTTAATTGCAAAAATCGTGTGAAACCATTCGATTGAAATTGAGTTATTGAATAGTTGAAATTCCCACATCGGTTTTTTATCAACGGGAATTCTCTCAAAATTTTCCTTAAAAAATCAACCGGAGATCCTGTTGTGGTTTCGAAAAGATTTCTTCAGATCTTTTGAGAGATTCTTGAAAATCTGCACTTGCACATTTTTTAGAATCGACTTTGAGTTAACGCTATTTGAATTTTTAGCGATTGCCAAAATAGATGCCATTCAGACAATTAGCATTTGAAATGAAAAAATGTAAGAAAAACGAGACATTTTTTTGTCACTACTTATTCTAAAACATTGTAGACACACGACACAGTTCGTGAATACATTAACTGTTCGCTAACCGCTAATTCACTATTGCACATTTATATGAAATTATTACATTTTTTTACAGTTCAATTTCGTAATGAGAGCGATTTTTATTTAAAGAGAAAGCTAGTTCTTATGCGACAATTGCGTATAATATGTATAACATTTTGGATCTGGTTTTCTTAAGAAAGTCAACATTGTCGTTTTACATTGTTACACAATATTCGAAATCGGCAAGTTTTATTTATAAACTACACTGAATTGTTCAATTATTCGTATGAAATTGAAAATTAAAGTATTATATGTGTTCTTTATATGCTACTTAACTACATATCCGATCACGATGAAACATTCCTAAATTATTCTATGCACATTTAGAAAGATTTATGCATAATTTTTAATTAAAATTTATATTTTAAATTCGATTTGTGTTCCTAATTTCTCGAGAATTCTCGATACACTTGTACATTTTCAAGATATTTCTCGATAAATCGATTTATTTAGAACATTTAACGTTCGACTGCATGACTTTCGTGAACCAAATTATAGCAAACATATTAAACACGACCTACACTCATGACATAATTTAACAAGTTTCGATAAATATTTTAAAATTCTTTTGTTTACAAATCGAATATCTTACGTCACATATTAAAATAAATCATTTATTCAATTATAAAAACTAGGAAGGCTTTCAATATCAAGGCCTTTTGTTTCATATAATAATATATAAGTATTTCCTAGAAATTTGACAATAACAAATTCCACGATGAAAATTCCTAAAAATTTTCATCAAGAAGGTCAAATAGCATTTAACGAACTATCATCAGCGACTTTAAGAACACCGTTCACTTTACGTAACTAGCGACTAAAGCCGTTCATTTTCCGAAGGTCCATTCTGTTTACGTTTTTTCATTTTGCACTTTTTACCCACACGAGCATCAGTTCACGACACTCACTCGATCAGTTAACATGGATTGCGAATCGGATCCTGACAAAGTTAAAGAAAATATTCCAAAAGTCGAAAAACGATGGACTGAACTATCTTTGAAAGAAAAGTTTTTCAAAATCAAAAATAATATAACAGTAGAGCCATTGTTGGCTTGTTATATTATGCCCAGTGTCTTCGCAGCTCTTGCAGTTCAGAATATGAATCTGGAAAAAGCTTGTAGAGTCAATAAAAATTACACTGATGAAATTTGCGATCGCTTAATTAATCAGCAGGTTGATAATTTGACCGAAGAAGTGATTCAAGTGCAAACTCTAGTGGCTAATATGTCTGCTTGGAAGTTTCCTCTTCAAACTACGATTCCTGCTCTTATGATAATTTTTATTGGAGCATGGAGTGATAAAACTGGATTGAGAAGACCATGTATGCTCTTTCCTATGATTGGAGAATTTGTGACTAGTTTTGGTCTAGTTCTTTGTACTTATTATTTACTCCAATGGCCTTTAGAAACTGCTGGAATTATCGAAGCAGTTCCTCCAGCTTTGACAGGAGGATGGACTTGTATGTTCATGGCAGTTTTTAGCTACATTTCTGATAATACTTCGTTAGAAGATAGAACTTTTCGTACAGGAATTGCTAATGTGTTCGTAAGTTTAGGCATACCCATAGGAACGGCTTTGAGTGGAATTCTAACAAAGGAATTGGGATTTTATGGAGTGTTTTCGCTATCCATGTGTTTTTATGTGACCGGATTTATCTATGGATTGTTTCGAATCAAAGATAAAAGAAAATCTAGTGAAGAAAATACAAAATTGAATGTTTGTGCTGAGTTTTTTAATCCTAAGCATGTTTCGGATACGTTAATGGTTGCGTTCAAAAGTAGGGATGGAAGTAGAAGGATGAGGGTTTTGCTTCTGATGCTCATCTTCATCACGATCACTGGACCACTTTATGGTAAATATGCGATTATTTTAAATAGGCTAAGTGTTTCTTTGAATCGTTGTGCATAATTATAAAATTATAGATCGATTCGTTAAATATTCACGATGTTCTCGATGACGAAGAAAATTGCGCGTTTATATTGGATGTGCCCTTAATTGTAACAATGATGTAAGTTCTGCTTATTTCTCTTGTAGATATTCTTGAGCATTTGACTTTGTTAGAGATTCAACAATAAATATTAAAATAAAATATATTTGCAATTCCTCGAGAATTTCAATATTTCGAAAAATTTCATTATAGTTCATAACAATGTGGATTGAAAATATAACAATCAGCTCTTACTTACACCATTGTCATAATAAAGGACACGTATTACGATTATACGAACTTAACAAAAGATTTATATTGTATACCTGATTTGTTTATAAACAAACCTATTTCAATAATACGTATCCATTACGTAGCATTAAAAAACATCCGTTTCCATTTCAAATACATAAGTCATGCTTTTCAAAACGTAATTGACATAATTGTGTATGGGAAAATTATATTCGGCAGACCTTGAACTATCAGTCATTTCACTCGTAGATCTCATAACTACTCGAAGATTTTTCCACCAAATATTTATTTACACGTGCTTCTCAAACATCCAAAAAAATTTGAAGTACAAAAATATTTATCTAGATAAGGTCGGCACGAAATTTTCATCATCGTTCTGTTTTTTTTTTCAAGCAATCAAATCAAATTAACAGGAAGCGCATAGAAGAGTAATCGTTTCATCTCTTAATTGAGATTCTATAATACGATACTAATTACCGACAAAAACGTCGATTCGCCTTGAAAATTTTGCACGTTTACACAAAAAAATATACAGTGAAATCCTGCTTTTAGTATGAGTTATTTCAGTGAAAAGACAATTGGCAAAAATGTATGGACCGTGGATCCCGCTCTTATAATCATAATTAATATTTTATTAAAAAAGACTTTTAATATAAAAAATGTCTTCCATAATATTAGTTCAAATTCATGCTTTTATTTTCTCATATTCATCACTCTACTCATACAAAAAATACTCATTTTTTTACATTAAGAATGACAATATAGATTTTAGTCAATACCCAAACGCATTCAAATCTGATACAGTAAATATTGTTCTTTTTGGTAATATATTTTAAATGGCCCTACAATCATATCTAATGAAGCCATGTACCATTTTGTCCGTTATCCTTTGACTACTATTCGGAAAAAATCATTAAAATAACAAGTGACATTAAAAAGTAACTCATTGCTAAGTGTGAAATGAGAATTCTTGTCTTTTATCTGGCAATTCATTGGAATCTTTAAGCACAATACTTTGTATTTTCTTTATATCTAACTATATAATAGCGCTATTCTGTCTGTGTATCCATGTAACGCTCTAAAACTGCGTTTATATATTCAACAGGTTGATCGCTAGTGTTTAAATAAGTATGAACGTATTGAGTATGGAACGTATTGATTCAATTCACATTATTATGTATGAGAAAAAATGATTCGCCGTTCATACAAAATCATCATTCTGTGTTTCTTGGAAAGGATTATACTTGAATCAGGATTTCACTGTATTATAGATATTCTACTACAGAAAAAAATAATTTATAACAATTTGCATGCCCAAAAAGTGCGGAACCATTCGCTCGGAAGGGAATTCTCAAGAGAAGGAGATTCGAACTCGAAATTTCCAAAATTTCGAAATAACAAAGGCACGGAAAATTGTGAAACTGCTCTCTCAACATTTTATCAAAGCAAAACAAAAGTCTTATTAAAAATTGAAAGGCTCTTCGCGGAAATGAATCGCTAATTTATGAATTTCAGGTGAAACTGCCGTCGTGTATTTGTTCGCGAGGTACAAGTACAACTTCAGCGAAGTCGATTACAGCATCTATGTGACTTATTCTGTGGTCATTAACCTGATTGGTAATTTTTTTTTCGATTAATTAATTAATTTATTAATTAATGTAAGCTTTCTTTTCGTTTGTCGAGTCGAAGTTTTAGTGTCGGAGTTGGTTTGAGTTGTGTTTTTTTCGTTGTACGTTCGATTAAGTTCATGTACAGAATTTTCATTTTACTTGTATATATTTTGTAAAATACATATTTATTTTAGTTTAGAAAATATTTATGTATGTACGTGAATAATATGTTTTTATTAAATATTTGAACAAAACTATAATCAAATGTTAGCTTCTGAACTTTGTCTTTATATGTAATCATATTCGATTGCGTTTTTTGTTAGCATTTTCACTTAATAATGTACCAGTATTGTATTAATGAATTAATTTAAATTTTTATTTCAATGAAAACTTTGATCTCTGAAATTAAATGAAAATGTGCTAAAATTTTATTATTAACTTTCAAATACTTTTTACTAGTTAACTAGTAAAAATTTCTTACAACTATTTCCAATTTCCTGGGAAAATTTGTAGATATATTTTCTATTAAAAAGTTCATATTGAGCAACTTTTCAACACATTTGTTCGAAGAGATTAAATTAAATACTTCTACAGTAACTAAACTGAAACATCGGTTTTATGTTATCAAAAGATTCTTTGAAAATTAAAAATAAACGTAAAAGCGAAAATCTCAAAATAGAGTAGTTAATAATTAAAAGTACAATTTAAAAATAGATGAAATGTTTTAAAATCGAAGTTTTTCTAAAAAATATATAATAAGTAACTTGTCCGTTTTACGCATGCCAAAATCTTATACCAACGAGCAAATCTCACTGTCAGTGCAAAGAACTTAGGTGATAAATTAAATTAAGCACTCATTTATTAATGAAAACATTAATTTTTAAATAAATTAGAACTCATTACGAGTTAAAATGGAAATTAAGCAAAGTTAAGATAAGGACGTGCATAAAACAAACAAGCAACGAAAAAATACAACTCAACTACATCGACTCGAAAAATCTTGAATAATTTATATAGCCTTTTTTCATGATACTATACTTCATTTCCAAATAATTTCAATAAGAATCATATAACATTCTTATCAAAACTATACTTTGAACTAAAGCATATTTTTAAAATACAATAATTTCAGATCCAAAAAATTTAAATTCTCTTGTATTCAATTAAAGGTACCCTAATAGCAATGATAATATTCAGCAGACGTCTAAAAATGAACGACTGCTTAATAGGAGCAATATCTGGCATTAGCAAAATAGCAGCAAGCTTCGTGTATGCGTTCTCCCCAACAGTTGGGTGGTTCTACCTTGCTCCAGTAGTAGATCTTCTCAGTGGAACAGGAATAATTGCTATGAGATCGATTGCTTCTAAACTAGTAGAACCTAACGAAACAGGTCATATATCGAAATAGCATACAGTTTTTAGTATATGATGACCGAAGAGGCCGAGGGGTGCAAGTGAATTCGAGAAAAGTGCGCTCAAAGTTGGTCAAGAAAGAGGTCGAGTTATATGATGATATATGAAAGGAGACAAATATGGAACATCGTGATATTTATTACTTATAGTTTTGAACATTTGGTAATTTTGCATAAAATCAGTCATTAATAGTATTATTGTTAGATTTCATAAAGAAAAACAATAGGATCGACAATGAAGCTGAAAATATTGAAGATTGAAATTTTACTAGGCTTTTTTAACAATATCAGCTATAACTTTGAAGTGTGATATTTTTTTAGGACATGTTATGAGATTATTGTTTGATGATTTGTTGGATTGAAAACGTGTTAATTTGAAATGAAATTCAGTATTCTATATTTGACACCATTTGAATATTTCGTATATTAAAACACCACTGTTCCATATTTGATACACATGAAAAAATCATTCTTCAGTTATCATCATTTTTTTTCAAATTTGAGTAATTATTTCTTCCTTTTACTATAATTAACACATAACTAAGTAAATTTGGCTTCAATTTATTTCTCAATAACAGTAATTATTTTTCATATGTAGAAAATACAGGCTTAAAATATAAATGTTTCCATATTTGTCGCCCTTCATATATCTCGGCACACATTCTGAATTCGTTTATATCTTTTCGCCAGCAAATATATGAAAGCGATTCATACACAGTAGGTTCCGGCAAAATGTCACTTGAACCCCTTGGCCTTTTCAGTCGACATGTGAGGTCTCTTTGTGTCCACGTGCAATTCAATATCCTTTTCAATTTTCAGGAAAAATTCACTCTTTGTTCGGCGTGTGCGAAGCTATTGTACCGATCATATACAGTCCGATGTACAGTCAAATGTATGTGAATACTATTGAAACGGTTCCTGGTGCATTTTTCTTGTTGGGTGCTGTTTTGATGATTCCATCGGTTGTGGTTTTCATGTAAAATGTTTTTAAATATTGTTTAGAAGTTGATTATATTGATATTGTTAAGGAATAGTAAGTTTGTGACTCAAAAATAATACCAAAACTTACTATTGCTTAACAGTTTCTATGAGAAAATGTGATTAATTTCGTCTGTTATATCATAATATGTCGTTGTATTGAAGTGTTGATACATTTAATTTTTCAGGAGCATGCATATTTTGGAAAAAAGAGACGACGTTGAAAGAAAAATGAAAATGTCTGAAGAGAAACAAAAATATTCTTATGAAAATGAAATAACTCCATTGTAAACGCACAGATGTCTCTAAATATTTTTAAAAAAAATGTGATTTTTTAGCTAAGATGCAAACCTATTTAAAATCGCATTGACTTTGTACGAAAATATTACTATTTTCAAATGTATAGATGTCTCTATTTATTTAAGGATTTTTAAACTAGAAACTAGGAATCGTTTTATTTATTGTGTGATATTATAGATTTATTTGAAAAGAAACGTGTAAGCAGTTTGAAAAATCATGCTGATTCGAAATTACTGTTTTACAATCATAAACATGATAAAATAGCATATTGAATTTCCATTATTGCTGCTGATAAAAAATACACATGGCTTGTTTAATTCAGAAACAGATTTTATGTTCTCCAGTGTGGTAAAAACCCAATAAAAATCAGTTCTACGTAAATCATGTTAGCTGTAATCTCAGTTATTTATTGTATGCATCTTCTGAGAAAATCTTGAACTTGGCGTGTTACGGATTTTCATTGAGGAATCATGAAATCGTATAACATAATCGACTACATGCATAAGTGCATTTTTCCTTCTAACGAAATGTAAATTAATTGTGAACACAATGAATGCAAATTGAATAAAAAACAGTTGTCTTCAAACTATTGTAATATCAAAGCGATTTTCAAACTTTCCAATTTCATAAACATTTCTCTCCTATGATCGATAATAGAGATATGAAGACGATTCTAATTGCTCCATTCATAATTAAATTTCGTTTAACGTTCAATAATAAAGAATTTTATTAATAAACAAAACATATAAGGATGTAACCCGTTAACATTTTGAATTTACAAAAAGACTAATATGATCATATAATATGATACTTTTTTCATTACTGTTCAAGGCCTTGTAATCAATTTAATTCTACAGAAATAAAAAGGAAAACAATCTAAGAATCCAATGTTGTTTTGAATTTGAATTTTTACAATATTTCTTTCAAAACCCTACATCGAAAGCCGTAGAACTTTGAGTTCATCGTACTTCTTATATACACCTGAGATCCGTTTTAATGTAAAACCGGTATAAAAACGTACACACGTATAATAATAATACATAAAATTTACTATATTATTCCATTTTCTTTATATCGATGGCCCATTTACACAAATTATTGTTTTTCCCACAGCCTCAATTTGATTTCTGAATCGTAAAATATCAGCTTATACCGAATTCATACAAATATCAAAAAACTGACTAAATTTGAATGTGTAAGCTTCATTTTTTGTTAAATTTGCATTTAATATGTTTTCAAAGGTATAAGACTTTTAATACTTTCTAAATTGCAAATCATCATAACATATCAATAAACACGTAAATATGTTCCTAGAAGAGTACTTTTGATTTACAACACTATTTCATCGTAATAACATAATAAATGTCTTCTGATTTATACATTTGTATACATGTATTTAAAAAATGAATAGAAAATCTTGTAAAATTATCAAAAAAAATGTGAATCTCTTGTAAACTTCGACTTCCTATTTGCTGAAAAAACTTTTATAAACTAATGAACTCAAAAGTCATTTAAACATTAGTTTCTTTTTTTGAATCCACTATTAGTAAATTGCAATTTGACATTGAAAAAAACTCATTATTTCTTAAGGAGTAGGAAATCAAATAATCATCATCCATACAAATTGTATAAAGATTCGAAAGAATTTTGAGAATATCATCAAAATTTCACATCGAATTGATTTTACGACTATTTTATTTCCTAACCCGTTATTAACGTGTAAATTGTAAAATTTTCTCGTTTAAAATTTCTTAGAATCATCATTCTTATCTCCAATTCAAACAGGTTATGTATGTACAAGCAATCAAATCTGCTAGTTGAATAATCATACAAAAATGTTTTAAAGGTATTTCAAATGTTCAAAGTGTAATAATAGAAATTAAACAACTGTTAAGTTATTTTTTTAAGATTGTATATAGATAATATAGAGAATCGTGTGTAATTCAATGAATGAAATGCTAAATAAACAATTATATTATATAAATATTGTAATTAATAATTTATTTTTTCAATAAAATTGGAGATCAATATTATAATCAATCAATTATAATTCTAATAAAACAATTTCCAACTAAACATCACATAAAATTTCCCAACCTTGAAAAAAACGAGTATTAAAATCTCACATATGCAAACAAGTAATATAAAAAAACTATCCAACAGACGAAAAATTTCCAAACAGGACAAGAAATTCTATAAAATCATAAATAATAAACACCCTCATAATTCATAATAATAAGCACATCGAACCGTGAAATGAGATTATTTTGACAAATTGCTCATTAGCACTAAAAACTTATCACAATCGACTATTGAACCATTCAGAGCAAAACGTGACTAACTCCATAAAACAAGAAGTCGAGAAAAACGATCAAATAAGTTTTCAAAATTCTCTTAATTTCCTTCATTATATGTACCATTTTTCAGAAATTATAAACATACAAATTGTGTTTATAATAAGCTACAGATGTGATTAGTTCACATTAGAGCAGCGGTTTCCAAACTGGGAGGCGCGCCTCCCTGGGGAGGCGCGGGCTACTGCCAGGGGAGGCGCCAAAAACTTTTTAGGAAAACAAAAATTTCACACTATGATATCTACAAATAAATAAAACTTTGTAACGTATCAGTAAAAATTCGGTTAATGAATGGTTATTTTTGTATTTCTTATATTTTTATACATTTAATTCCTGTGTATGTATGTACATATATAGGTATGTATTATATTAATATATGAAAAAATATCTGGAGCGGCAGATTTTGAAAATGGCGCCTTTGCAAACGCTATTTTTCTGTAATGCACAAAACGACCGCTAGTTGCATAACATGAAAACATAACCTCAAAATTAAATGTCATTCGCGGCTGAAGAATCAACTGAAGCGTATTGTCGGGGTGTGATATTGTTTTTATCGTGATTTCTTTCTGAAACCGTTTGTTAGTATACTTTTATAATTATATTTGATTATTATTTTTTCTAAATTATATCAATCAAATATTTTTTAGCCGAATGGATAAATTTCTGAGTGGTTACAAGAGAAAAGTCGACAATAATGAAGATACTGAAGCTGATACAAGTGGTAATAAAAGCAAAAAAGAACAAGGAGGTACAGCTTCCAAGAAAAGACTATACAGTTCATCGTATTTATCATTAGGATTTACAAGTGTTATTATAGATGGCTTGGAGAAACCAATGTGTGTATTGTGTTCGAAAGTTTTGGCTTCAGATAGTATGAGACCAGTCAAATTAAAACGACACCTAGAAACTCTACATTCTGAATACGTTGATAAACCTATTGAATTTTTTCAAAGAAAATTGAACGAAACAAACATTCAGAAGCAAACGTTCAAAAAAATACTTTCGGTTACACCAAATGCATTATTGGCTTCATACCATGTCTCTTACCGAATCGCAAAATGTAAGAAACCACATACAATAGGAGAAACCCTACTTTTACCAGCAGCTACTGATATGGTTCGAATAATGTTCGGTGAATCGTATGCAAAACAGTTGCAAAAAATTCCTCTTGCTGACAATACAGTTGGAAGAAGAATCACTGATATATCTGACGATATTTGCGATCAATTAATTTCTAGTCTGCGTACTTCGAAATTCGCCATACAAGTGGATGAGGCAACTGATATAGCTAAAGATGCCCATTTAATTGCATATGTTCGATATCTTGCCGAAAATAATATATTAGAAGATATATTATTTTGCAAACCCATACTTGGAAAGGCTTCATCCATTGAAATTTTTAATTTAATAGACAGGTTTTTTGAAGAAAATGACATAACGTGGAATAACTGCGTTGGACTGTGTACCGACGGAGCTCACTCAATGTCCGGACACAAAGCAGGTCTTCAAGCATTGGTCAAAAAGAAAGCACCACATGCTATCTGGACGCACTGTATGCTTCACAGAGCAGCTCTAGTTTCCAAAAACATGAGCGAAGAACTAAATATGATTTTTATAAAAGTTGTAAGAATTATAAACTATATTAAGAACAGTCCTTTGAGAGCTAGGCTGTTTGCAAAGCTATGTGTTAATATGGAAGCAAATTATACCTCACTTCTATATTATTGTGAAGTCCGCTGGCTATCTCGTGCAAAAATGATTCAAAGGGTATTTGAACTAAGGGTAGAAATAGCAACCTTTCTCGAAGAAAACCAACACGAAGAAGCACATTTGTGGAAGAACAATATTTTTATTGTTAAACTTGCATATTTGGTTGAAGTTTTTGGAAAATTGAGCAGTTTAAATAAATCAATGCAGGGGTCAAACATGCATCCATTTGTTCAAAAAGACAAAGTTACAGCTTTCATAAAAAAGTTAAAGTTATGGAAATCTAATTTAGAAAAGAATGAGTTGGATATGTTTTCACTTTCAAAAGATTTCTGGGCAACAGCCAATATTGAGGCTAGTAAAAATCTATTTCTTGAACACTTGGATGGTTTAGTGGTTTATTTTTCCAATTATTTTAAAGACCTGGATTACTCAAAGTTTATGTGGGTACAGAATCCATTCAACTACAATGAAGAAGACGAATTTGAACTGAAAACTATTGAAACAGAAAAATTGATAGAATTATCATGTGATAGCTCACTAAAACAAAAGTTTCAAAATGAAACTTTGATTCAATTTTGGATAAATCTCAGTGGAGAGTACGAATTATTGTATTGCAAAGCAATGGAAGTGCTTCTACCATTTGTAACATCGTATTTATGCGAAACTGGCTTTTCAGCACTGGCTGCGATGAAAACGAAATATCGAGCCAGATTAATAGTCGAAAAGGAGCTACGAGTGGCACTCTCCACACTGCCCCCAAGATTTGAAAAACTTTGTGCCAATAAACAGCAACATCCTTCGCATTAAATTATGATGCGTTAGATTGGTTAGTAATTTAATATAAAAATAAATGTATGTACATACATTTTCGTATTTGGTTAGGTTTTGCTAAAACTTACAAAACCTTGTTATTTTTCTGGTAATTGTATGGAATTATAACAATTTTTTTGTTGAAAATAAAGTTATTATTATTTAAAACGTGTCTATATTAGTATATCTATTAAAAAAAAAGTAGATAGGGAGGCGCGAAAAAAAAATTTTTTTTTTAGGGAGGCGTGGTAGCATAAAGTTTGGAAACCGCTGCATTAGAGCATAGAATCAATTAAAATGGTTTCTGAAGTAAATGAGTAATCACTCAATTTATGTCATTTAATGGTATTTATATTTAATATTCATGAAAAATATTTTACACATAGAAAGTTATGACTATATCAAGTACTTTGATATTTAAACAGAGTTAATCTTGTTTAGTTCTGAATGACACAATATATATAGCATTTTTTGGTCAACCAATGACCAGTGACACTAATAACGTTCCAAATAATATTTTTAAGAGTTTGTTCATAATATAATATTTATAATAGGAAGAAGATTGTTGACCGTGATTATTTTTTTTTTTAATCATTTTCGTTTTTAAGACTGGTCCACATCTTGTTTTGAAAACAGATTAAAAAGTTCTTATACCACTTTTAAATCATGTTAAGAGCTATATCTATACAATTTGATTATGCTGTTCGAGCGTAAATCCCATTTTTTTTCATCTGCGAATTACGAAGTCACCTTTTAACCTTGATGCTATAGTGTTTTTAAATAAACGATTCGATAATTAAAATTATACAACATTGTAGGAACGATAAGACAAATAGGAACATGTAAATTTGTTTAAATAGATATCACATTAGTTTTTTTTTCATATAATCTAGACATTGGAGTGAAATCATAATTTTTAAGGCATTTCAATTGAATTCATATTCTATTATAATAATAGAAATTTTAAAAATGTTTTAGTAAAAATAGAATCTTTCTCCTAAGTTAAATCAGTACTTGAAAGTGAAATTATTAAATCACTTACAATTAATGAAACAATTGTAATTTCAGTCGTGAAATTATGATATCACTAGGGAATTCATATTGAATATAAATTCACTAATTGTGAAACATGAAATTATATAATTTCATTGACAATATAGTAATTAAGCTGAATACGAATTTATTGAAACGAGAATTATGATTTCATCAGTGAAATTATTAAATCACTTACACGAGAAGTGAGTGTAGATAATAATTTCAGTAGTGAATTCATCATATCACTAGTAAATTCGTAATTGAATATTAATTCACTGAAACATGAAATTGTATAATCATCGAAACATGAAATTATATAATTTCATTGATAATAGCAATTAAACTGTTACGTAAACATTTTGAAACAAAAATTCAATCTTCATACACATTATTTAAAAATTCAATTCATTCATATTTCCAATACGAAAATATTACAAAATCGATAAAAACATCATAGAAAAACCGCAGAAATCGTGAAATCGATTAATGAGCATGAAAACCTCAAGTACTTCCAAGAAACACCTGCAATTGCTAATAACAATCGAAACATTCCTTTTTCGTACTCACAATAAGCAAAAAGTTTGTTGGTCCGCGTTTGAATATCTAGTTTGTTTGTAAACATACGTATATAACACATGTACGTATAACTCGATCTCGATGTCCGGTTTTTAGCGCTCCTCTTCATCAGTCATTGCTCGTCGTCTGCGCAATGGTGTCGCTCCTCGAACAGATCAGGTCTTAGAGCGAGAACCACGAAAAATGCACAGGATATCGCGAAGAACACGAAACTAAAGGTCAGGATCAACTTGAAGAAGAGACGAAGCAGGATCATCATGGACAACGAGCTGAAGGCTAACGGTACCCAGAAGGAGGTCAATAACAAGAGCAACGATGAAAAGATGCCTTTCTTCAAAAGGGTCTCATATCTGAGGAGTTATATCACAGTTGAGCCATTGTTGGCTTGTTATGTTATGCCTAGTGTTTTGGCTAGTTTGGCTGTGCAGAATCTCAATTTGGAGAAAGCTTGTAGAGTCAATAAAAACTTTGGAGAAGAGATTTGTGATCAGTTAATTCGGCAGAATACTACTAATGAGACTTTCGAAGAAAGGGAGGTTCAAGCTGAAGTTGCTTATATGACTGCTTGGAGATTGCCTCTTCAGACTGCTCTTCCTGCTATAATTATATTATTTGTAGGAGCTTGGAGTGATAAAACTGGAAGGAGGAAACCATGTATGCTCGTACCGATGATTGGAGAGTTCTGCACAGCTCTTGGATTGATGTTGTGTACGTACTACTTTTTGGAATGGCCGTTGGAAGTGGCTGGTGTTATTGAAGGTCTTCCTCCGGCTCTGACTGGTGGATGGGCCACGATGTTCATGGCTATCTTCAGCTATTTAGCAGATCACACTTCTCCGGAAGACAGGACTTTCCGTATCGGCATCGTTAATGTGTTTATATCGATAGCTGTGCCGATAGGGACTGCTCTCAGCGGTATTATGCTCAAGCAACTGGGCTTCTACGGAGTCTTTGCTGTGTGTCTGGGCATTTATATAATTGGGTTCATCTATGGAATAGTTGTAATCAAAGATAATAAGGTCGAGAAGATCGAAGGTGGCGACAAAAAGAATTGCTGCGTTGAACTATTGAATGTAAAATACGTGTATGACACTTTTATGGTTTTGTTTAAGCCCAGACGTTATAACAGAAGACTCAGGACAGTGCTACTAATTATTGTATACATTCTTGTCGCTGGTCCCGTACATGGTGAGTTTTTGTGTGAGATTATTAGTTCCAAAGGTATACTTTATCTTGCTTAAGTAAAGAAAAAAAACATTAAATACATTTTTATGTTGTTATTTGAGAAACAAAAAAGATAAAAAGCTTAAAACAACAAAAAATGCATGAATTCTAAAATAACGATATTAATTTATACTTAGAAAATTCACATTGCATACACCTGTATAAATAAATTATCGATACCGTCAGTATTGTTTGATTGTGCAAATAATTACATTATAAGCAAGTTCAAAAACTGATAACATTTTATAACTCATAATTGCATTTATATCAGAAATTATCAATTATTTAAAAACTTATAGGTTCCGGAGCATTGGCATATCTTTATGCTAGAATACACTTCAAATTCAATGAAGTCGATTTCAGTATTTTTTCATCTTATTCAATCGTCTTAAATTTGATAGGTGAGTTTAAAATACGTTAACAAAACAAATTAGCACATGTTTCATATGAGATACTTGATTTTTTCAGGTGTGATGCTCGCACTATCTTTGTTCAGCAAGTATTTAAAAATGGATGATAGCCTAATTGCAGTTATGGCTTGTATCAGCAAAGTATTATCAAGTTTTGTATATGCATTTGCTCCGAGTAAAGGTTGGGTTTATCTAGCCCCAGTTGTTGAATTCATCGGAGGAACAGCAGTGATTGCGATGAGATCAATAGCAACGAAAGTGGTTGAACCTGACGAGATCGGTAAAACCAACTGTTTTTAAAATTCAACAACAATTAAACAACTTACATCCTTTTTTATTTTAGGCAAAATAAATTCATTGTTTGGAGTATGTGATGCAGTTGTTAATACAATATATGGACCTATATTTGCTGCATTCTATGTTAAAACTTCAGCATCTTTTCCCGGAGCATATTGTTTATTGTCTGCGTTATTGACATCACCGACAATTTTTATTTTCTTGTAAGTTGCATGTAATAAGTTTATACATATTTACAACATAAATATATAATACTTCATTAATAAGTGCAAAAATTTTAGCTATATGTACATTCTTCAAAAGAGAGAGACGAAAATGCTTTCGGAAAAAGAAAAAGACGGAGCGGACAACATAGCGTTCGAAAATGAAGTGACGGCTCTTTGAATCGTTTGTTCATTACTTCAAAATAAGAATGGACAATTATATTTTTTTTCAGCGCACAAAAAAGTTCTATGAATAAATAATATTCGAAAGATGTACGTAAATGATTGACATCAATTGGCACTTCGGCGATGACGTAATGGTGATATTTAATGTATGCTCGGTGATTTTCAAGTATTTACATCAAATCATAATCAACGTGAAGACGAAAGATGAAATAAAACCTTGAAATTACAAAATATGCATGTTTGTGAAAAAAATTTATTATCTAATATTTAAAATTTATACAAAACCATCACTTTTTCTCGTTTCTTATTAGTATTTTTTAAAAATAAATAAACATTTGTTTGTCTAATTATGTTTAAACATTTAAAACTTCATGATTAATGGAGTTGATGGTTTGATAGTTTCCATAGGTTTTCCATGAAATTTATTGAGAAAAACATCATATTGGGTTTTTGTCAACTGTATCTTTAGCCGTTTACAATTTTCTAGAGTTTCTAAACATCCATGGTAATCATCAATTTTGTCTGAAAATAAAAATTATGTGATATTGTTGCAATTAATTTTTCTTTTGAAGAAAATCATAATACATACATTGATGGTCAAATAAATTACGAATCACAAGACAATACTCGTGCTTTCTTTTATATTTCAAAAGCAATTGTAAAAGTCTTCTAACAGCGTCTTCATTATAATCTTTTAATGCAAGTACAGATATCAAAGAACATCTGAAATTTGGATCAGAAAATAGAATATTTATATAGAAAACTTTCACAAAAATATATTTAATGATTTGAGATACTAACTTTTTCCATAAAATTGAAGGAAGAAAATCATGTTGTTTCAACAATGATTCAGCTAATAGATGATCTCTATACCATTCACTCAACCAACAAGATTCCCAAAATAAAAATATCATAAAGTGTTTATCGTGAGTCTTCTGAAAATATTCCACGTGTTTTCTCAAATTCACAACTGCAGCTTCAGAACTGTTCTTAATAACATCGTTTATAAGCAGTTTATAGATTTGAAACAAAATTTTTCTCAATGAACAGTTCTTTAAATATGTTTTTTCGAGCAGAAGAAAAGCGTTATCTATATTTCCTCTTTTCCAATATGCAATCGCCAAAAAATAATCAAAATCCGAGTGTTTCTCGTTATAATTGGATCTCACAGACTTACAAACATTTTGTAAATAACTAACGACATCGATATCACCCAACATAGAATGATATCTGAACAGTTCAAGCATCACATTTTCGTTGGGAGAAACCTTATTATAAACGCAGTAATCCAAAATGTTTTCGACTTCATTCCATTTACATTCTTTGAGATAAATATTGATCAAACTGTCAATTTGGTCAACGGTGAAACGATCTCCATTGCTTATTGTTTTCTTGGATATGTTAATTAATTTCCATTTGGATTTGAATATTGAGTCCGAAGAAGTATTGGATGATAAAAATGATATATCTTCTTCCGTGCATTTACTGGAATTCAGCTTGGCACCGTTTTTATTGATGAGACGAACTGTCAACTCATCTAGAGTGTCTACAGTTGAGAAACTTCTATAACTCTTCTTATAACAGTGGCAATGTTTGTACAAATTGGAGACATTATGCAATTCTCGTTTAATGAAAATTGACGATAGATAAACAATATTTTTGATAAATCTATTGCAAATTAATCTCATAATGATATTTAATAATGTTTTTTTTATATAATTTATGTATTATTTATCACATTTTTGTTATTTTAATATACGAACGTCACTTCACAACACACATAACCTAAATGTCAAATTTGACAGCAAAAATTGTGCAGCCATCTGTTAAACATATTTGAAACTAAAAAAAAAGATTTTCAAATCGTTGCCAGATGTCAATATAAAATTAATAAAATGTTTGAAAATGAATAATATCAACTTATCGTTATTTTAAAATCTCATATTGTCAATTTAAATTTTCTATCAGATAACAAAAGAAAAGAAATGTTCAAAGAAATCAAAATAGTTTGATTGAAAATAAAAATGTTACTTTCTTATTATTTTGCAAGCACCATTGTTCTAAATTGGCCCAAACCCATTCAAACTCGACATAAATCACGATTTGAGGATTATTTTCAAATAAAAAATGCCCAAACTAACCCAATTTTTGTATAGATTTGTGATAAATTTTAAAAACAAAGCTTTTTTAATGGATATTTAACAAAATGTCACTGTATAAATACATACGAGATTATCTGATGCAGTTCTAATCCATGTTTGTACTATATAGAGACGTAATTCACAAGATTTACTCGACACAATTAATCAACGTCCTTCCACAATGGCTATTAATAATTGATGATCTTGCTGGATCCTTTGACGTTCATCCCTCGCCGAACCATCTTTTTTTCATCAACTCTACAAAACTAAAGTAACTCAAGATTTAGTCACTAAAACAAGTCATATACTGAACAAATAAAATATTAAGAAGAAATACATCAAACGAGCCAGTTTCACAATCGAATTTAAATCCAATCATAACTCATTTCTGAGACGTGTTGATTTTCCGACGACATCCATTTTCTTTCGTTGATTCCACCAGACAGTGGAAAGATAAGGAAATTTTTATACGGAGATGTAAAAAAAAACGATGTTGCAATGCTTTTGTGCTGAAGAACGAATGCATCATCGCACAAAGCTCCGTATATAAGAACATAATCCAATAATATAAACATAATTCAAGCGAAGCACAATAATGAAAGCGCATCGGAGCACAATTGTGTCATACATGTCCTTTTCACGAACATTTTCCTTTGTGACCACCAAAATAAACACATTAAAAACGGTCAATATAAAAAATCTTTTGTACCAGACGACGCAAAAATAATTTAGCACTTCCTAATTATAACAAAATTAGCCGATTTATACTCAAATCAATCTATACTAAACATATTAGTAAGTTTTTTTTCCGAGGCACCTTTTCATTTTATTATTTATGTACATAAGTATTAATTTGGTCGGAAAAAGTCTGACCCAACTCGATTATCTAACTATATAATAGGATTATTCTGTGTGTCTATGTGTATGTGTGTCCATGTAACGCTCCAAAACTGAGTTGATATATTCAACGGGTTAAAATTGCGTTAATATATTCAATAAGTTGATCACTAGTGACTTATATTGATATATAATTGATCTTATACCAATTTTGAATCATTCAAAAGCATTTCATTTTTCGAATATGGCTGTGCGTCTAAGCATTTTCTCTGGTCGCATTGATGTTTAGGAAGTTGTGCGATTAAAAAATAAATGAATTTAATTTTTTTGGGACATTCTGTAGATAATATTTTATATGGAATACACACAGTGGTGTATCGTTACACAATTGTGGACATATAATGCCATTATCGAATTGCCCCGAGGGCTCTTACCGTTCGGTACAATGTCGCTTTCAATGCTATTATGCGTGTTATCCCGAAACGCATCTTTCGATTGCCACCAAAATGTTAATGTGACCATTGTTTCGATTAATATTATATCAAAAATATTCAATGATAATCGTATTTTATAATATTTTGCATAAAATTAAATTTAAATCGAAATAAAGTCAACATACGAGGGGTTTCTTGATTCATTTCATTTTAGAAAGATCTGATGGAGTTTCGTACAATGACGAAATTATTGACATTTTTCTTAATTAAATTGATTAGATTCATAAAAATAAATATTATTAAACATAAAATAATAATGAAATGATAAATATTTTGAGTGAATTCAATCAAAAACTAACTTGAACTCGCGCATCGCGCATTTAACTAACTCGCGCATCAGAAGCTAAACTTTATAGGTTCCTTCCACAATATCATATTAAAACCGCTATACTAACATTTACACCATTTGCTACAAAATTTGTTCTACTCCATCTTCCAATTTGAAATTCTTATTATTTATCTACAAATTAATATGAAATAAAAAGTGAAATTTCTGTATAAATCATGGTCATACCAATTTCCATAGAGACTGCGTGCGGTTCACAATAAAAACCAAAAGTAAACCAAATAATATAACAATTAAAGGTTGATTCACAAGTACCTATGTATGTATGTAGTTTCGTTTTCTTCTTTTTTTGGATCACCGTATCCTTTTACTTTCTATGCTCCGAAGCAATTCAAAACATCTCTGTTTAAAGGAATGCACTCGTACATGTACTAGTTTGAACGTTCATCTACAAATATACAATCTAATCAATTCAATAATTAAATTTATTTATAAAAAATCTATTTTTTTAATTAATTTTCTTTTATAAATCCTAAATCTTTGTCTCCTTTGTGCATTTTTCAAGAAAATAGAAGAAAATAACAAAGATGTGTCTAGTCATCGTATGAAACCCTTCTTTTAAAGCCCCTCTTTGTTTGATCAAACGACCGTAAATTTTGAATTTTCACATTATTCACCGTCAATTGAAGCTCCGAATTGGATGATCTTCGAAATAATACGCCATTTGAAGGAAATTCCAGTTAAAAACAAGCTTAAGTCAAATTAAATCTAATTCCCAACAAGATACACTACCTTCGAGTTAGTATAAATTGGATACTCTCACTATTCTACTTACTTACTATATTATAATACACACTATAATAATTCAAATTTTATCAAATTTATCGAAATTTGTATGCTTTTTGTGAATCATCTTTTTCGATCATAAATTAGAATATTACTTTCCATAGACTTTCAATGAAAGACTCGTTCTGCATATTAAAATAAATCGAATCTACGTCTGAGTTATTTCGATAAATTTGTCATAATTCTACGAAACTAACGAATGCTTTACGTAAATATTAAATTTTACAATCGATCGAATCTAAATTCAATAACTTATTACATATATATACTCATACTCCTTATTCTGTCGACTTACAATCATTCAATTGATTTCGAACCGAACGTCAAAAAAGTGTACCAATGAGTTAATTTGACATGTCGTAAAGTAAAAATTCAAATTCGAATCTCGATTCTGAAATCGAAAGAATGCCAACTACAAATATTTACAATGGACAAATTATTCAATTGGTACTAAACGTGGCACGAATTAAGCGCGATGATACAACTTTAAAGTGGCTCAACCGAAAGGGTTACGCGTTATCGAATGATTAAGTCATTAAAATAATTAACACTCTGGTGTCAAGATCAATTGTCGCTAGGACGTTTCGTTGAATTTATTCGACGCCGCTAAAAAACTAAAATTCTTCATATAAGATTGAAGGTAAACGCATAACTAACGGACGGACGTACGCATTTTTAAATGTATCACTTTTGAAGATTTTTTTCGACTCTATGATAATTTCAGATATTTGTATTATATTAAATATAATTTAGGTTGGTTGGTTTGGGTCGAGATTTAAGTTATGTTAAGATAAGTTAGGTTACATTTTCGATTCATTTTTCTTATTAGATTGGGTAACAAATTATGTTAAGTAATGGTAAAAATCAACTAGAGACGAAAATCGATGGTAGATGAACTATATATAATTTTTTTTTCAACATACACATACATTAATATGTCACCTAAACAAAGAAATTAGTACTAGAGCTAAACATGATGCAATAGTTGATGTTGGGGACATATGATTCTTCTGAGACACTAATGCAATTTCTCTTTTTGTTTTATCTTTAACTTCCTTATGGAAAATCGTATTTTGAATAAATGATGCCAATACATTTGAAAGTTAAATTGGTTTACTCAATGCTGCCAATTTAAAATTATGTAACACATTTGAAATTTGGAGAGTACCAAGTGTCCCCATCAAAGATGTAGTGCTATAGGGAAGGCTCATATTTTCTGACTAAACTTTATACAGAAATTAATTTCACTATCACTCTAAATGCAAAAAATATGAATAATAATTTCCTACTTGAGAATTTATGTCAGATTCCTTTATATCACCACCTTTGTTCCCTACGCTCCCCCTAATTATTTTATTTTATTTAATTTAAAGGGTATTTTATGAATTTTAAAGACATTTTTAAATACTGTGTTCATAAAATATATGCTCGTAGCTTAAAAATCGTTAAAAAAAATTCGGATACGAGTTCCACATTATGATTGTATGGAAAACGTAAAGTTCCCACTGATTCGTGATAAATAGTCTGTTTTGACAGGTGACACTGAAGGTTCGAAACTTGAAAATTGACTTTTTAAGGTTACAAGTTCACGCTGTAATCTGTTACTGTTGAGTAGGTTCATCACTTTTGTCAAAAAAAAAAATTAAACCCATTGTGACTTAAATTATTCAAGAGTCGACGAATTTGGAAATTTTCTAGAAAAAAATGATGATTTGAATATTTTTGGATTGTCACAGTATTATTTGAATAAATCGTGTTTCTTTTCGAAATTAATTTGTCCGTTTAAATTAAATCGTTTAACGTTCCGTGTATCCCGTAATCGATAGAAACGATTTTATTTATTAGAACAATTAACAAATTATTGAATAGAAAGCGTGTACTTCGATTGCCTCATAGTAATGTTATAGCGTAAGTCACGCATATTTGAAAGTTTACCGTATAATTCCAAATTGACATCATCAATCCGTGTCTTGAATGAAAAATTTTAATTACGGTTCATTTCAATAATTTCCAAGATAGTTTAGATGGAATTCGAAGCCTAAAAACGAAAACGATCCTTAATTTTCATAGAAATTAGTCTGGAATATGATTCGAATACGTTTCGTATTGAATAGTTGAGATTCTTATTACATATGAGAACAATGAGTATGAATGATACATTAAAATTATTAGAGTTTGTACAAAAATTGTATTTAAATATGTCCATTCTTAAATTATATACAGTAACGGCTATAGAAAAGTTAACATTCGCAAAATCAACGAATTTTTAACTATAAAAAATGTTATAAAAACATGAAATCGATTCTTAGAAGGGTAAAATTTTTGTTTAAGTCTCTAGAAGGTTTTATTGATAGTTTTTCATTATTTAATTATTGTACAAAAAATTCGCTGATTTCTCAGGTGTTTCTATGGTCCTAAATGTAAATGATTTCAAATGTGTATTCAAATATATCATCAGATTACTTAGCAATTTTTCAATATTTATTGAATATGATAGAAATTCAAAATTGAATATAACTTGTATCAGTGTCCAGTATTACTACTTGTATCTTCTTGATTCTTCATATAAGGTAAAAAATCAAACTAATCTCTTCTTTCGATAACGCGTCATAATTCCTAATTGAAATATCAATCTTATTCATCCGAAAAAAGTGTATGGGCGTCAAATTCTATCAAAACCTCTGATCAAAAATTAAATCCACACATTTCACAACCACACCTCCGTTCTCACCTGAGAACAAAAACCCACATATCATCACTTCTATACGATATTTAATCACCGGGTGCTCAGGAAGTGCACTGAATAAATCATCGCTCTAAATTACATGAAATTACATGTTTACACTGTAAAATCGCATAGGAACGAGCGAGGCTTTCAATTAGTCTCCGATGCCTTAAACCATATATTTTTTTAATAGACTTGGTCCTTTTTGGTTTTACGTTATCCCTGTTAATCATCATTAACTGTCGGTTCATTAATTGCCAGAGAACGCCTCGGATAATGTGAAGTTAACGCTGAAATAATAGTCAGGGTAATAGTCAAAGCAATGGTTAAAATAATGGTTAAAGTAATGGTTGAGGTTGTGGTTAAATTTAACTGTGATGGTGCATAATGTTTGACTCAAAGTGTCTTGAGTGCTCATTTATTTGTAGAGTTGATTTTGAGGCTTTTATATAAAAAGGTTTATTATTGCACTGTTAAATTCACATAGTGGTTCAAAAATATATTTTCTTTATAAATTACTTACATGCTTACATTTGAATTTCATTGTAACTGCTATTTAACTTAGAAATATTTGATCAAAATCGAATTATTTTAACGATGAACGACAAATCATTTTAATCACATTATCACGATCATAGAATTTTTAGATAATTAAGAAATGTGTTGAATTTTTTGAGTCGTTCCATACAAATATTTCATATAAAACGATGGAATCACGAAATAGTCTCACACATTTTGAATCGAATTTGATCGCATAAATATGGCAAGATTAATAACGATAATTCTGTTAATATTCTTAATCACTTTCGTAAAAGCAAACGATTCATTTTTGAATACCAAAAACAATATTTATTCAGATTTGGAAGAATTAATCGAAAAAATCGTCACGAATCATTCCAAAAGCGATACGTTCATAATAGTTCGTTGTACTGAAAGTGATTTGAAAAATGTCGATTACGAAGTGTCCACAGATTTAACAGACAACTTATACATCTTAAGGAATAGAGCAAAATACGAATACACTTACAGGGAGTTTACTAAATTATTTTTTTCTTCGATGTTTTCCACTGATATGTTCAGAAGATCTGACATCGTTCTGCTGATCGACAATTTGAATATGAACTACGAGTTTCCTTCATTTATCAAAGACACAAAACGGATGTTAATTGCTGTAACGAGTGTTCAAAATAAGGCTGTTATGATCAAAAAAATACCCAGATCGATTATATTGAATTTTACTGAAAGTAATATTGATGTGTCTATTTATGATATTCCTGAAAAATGTGCATTGACAGATCTTAGACAATCGTTCAGACTGAACAGAAAAACTGGTGCTATTGAAAACAAGAAAAGATTCAAAATCAAGAAAAATTGTCGGAAAATCTTCTTATTGTACTTTTTATTTGAAATTTCACAAGAAGACTTAAGCGAACAGATTAAATTCATAGAATCGCATTACGTGTACAAAATATTATCGATCATCGCAGAAAAGTTCGATTTCGAAATTAAGATAATTTGTAACAAATACAATTTTGACAACAATTCTTTACACAATGTAGGAAAAGAAGTTTTGCACCGCAGAAATATAAGATTTGTATTTCACAACAGAAATTTGTCAGGAGGAAAAACTTATGGAGTTGGACAACAACCAGCTGAAAGTATATTATTAGTTGGAAAGGAAAAAGTAGTCTGGTTGATAATTAACAATTTTGCATACGCAGATTACATGTTCGTTCTTAGAAATATTGGTCGTGTAATTTTTATAATGTTAATTGTTATTTCTTTGCTAAAATATATTGCATCTAGGGCTTTGAAAAATGACCAAAATAACGACATATCGAAAATGTTCATGTTAGGTTGGTCTATAGTTTTGGGCATATCCATTCCTAAGCAACCTACTAATCCGATTCAAAGAATAATTTTCATATCTTGGACAGTTGCTTCTGCTGTTTTGACTATGTGCTATTTTGTGGTCGTTCTGAAATCTTTAACGATTCCTTCTAAATTCACAACCCAAGAAGAACTATTAAAATCTGGTATAAAACTGTACATAATGTCCGATGATTACGCAGGACTTGCATTTTCCAAAATTAAAACCAAACCGAAATACGAATCGTTTCTAGGATCTAATGCAAAATATGGAAATTTCAACGTGTCTTATTTGAGATACATTAGAAATTTGATGGAGAACGAGAACCATTTTGCAATTTTGGCAGATCGAAACACTATAAATATGGCTTTGCAATATTGTAACAATTCTTATTATTTTTTGAAAGATTCTGTTTGGACGTATTCGGTTCATATAACAGCATCTTTCATGGATGATGTTACTGAATTTTTTTTCAAAAAGATCAAAGGGTTGATCAGATCAGGAATAGTCAAGAAGTTGTCGGAGGATGAAAAACATATTAACGAAGGGGATTTGATGAAAATTGGTTTCCCATATTTTTTGAAAGTGTATTTGATGATGGGATTAGCTTATGCATTTTCAGTTGTAGTATTATTTGCTGAAATTTTCGTACATCGTTTTCAAATGCATAGACGACGTCGGATTTTTCAGCACTAAATGATAATGGGTAAAAATGTATGTATCGTGTTACAAACTCTAACAGTCATATTTTATCATTAAAAAATACTTTTAATATAAAAAAAAAGTCTAATATGGCACCAGTTGAATTTCACAACTAGTACATTTATTTATGTTATACATGTTTGTTCTATCGAAGCTATTTGAGCCGAGTACTATTCTGCCCATTCCTTTTAAGTAAATGCACGAATAATTGATGCAAATTACAAAAAAAATGTAAGAAAAATTGATGTATAAAGCACAATGTTTCACAGAAATGAATTTAAATTGCACCCAATTGCAGCGTGTGAAATGTATAAAATTTCATCACTAAAATAAACGTCCTGAATCAATTTCAAGTCTTTTTATTATAGCGAATCCTCCTTCGACAATGAGACAAAATAAGGAATTGAAACGAAATAAAAAAAAAAACGATTGAATATATAAAATGAAATAAAAGTAAGCAACAAGTGGTGTCGGGTAACATATTCTCTCGAAGTGCATTCTCTGTTCTTTCACTTATAAAGAAATAAATCTTCATAACAAAAGGCCTTTAACAGAATTTATATACAAAACTGAACAATGGAACTCCTCTCACCCCATCTTCTATTATCCGCTTTATTTTTGTTCATTTCGAATCTCGAAAAAGGAAAAGATGTGTTCTTTTATTCGCGTCCCGGTACTAAACGGCGTTAATTTCATTATAATGCCGAGGAATTTATATGCACGATACGTTTTCTATATATATTTTTTTTGTCTAGTGAAAACTTCTATGAAATGTTTCAAATTATATGAATGATTCATAAATTATTAAAATATAATATTAGTTGGTCTATCTTTTTTTTAGTAGAAACATGCGAGTTAATTCTACTAAATAGGATCATCTGTAATATATCGATGTACAAGTTTTTCCATTTGGAATTAATCTAATTATATAATAGCACTATTCTGTGAGTGCGTGTGTATCTGTGTGTGTTCGTGTAATTTTTCAAAACTGCGTTGATACATTCAACGGGTTGATCGTTAGTATTTTATAAGAATTATTTTGATGAAGGTGTCAATAATATTAATATTGCTGCACATCGAAGTGTAAAAAAATATTACAAACGTTATATTTTTTGATAAAAAATTTGATAAAATTTGATAAGCGATAGCTAAAAAACAGTTGATAATTAATTTTAGTTCTTCACAACTATACAAGCATTAATGTTTTTCAAAATCGCTCGGAACATTTCTAACATTTTATGCTAAAGAAATTATGATAGTTATGATAGTTTTATGAAGTTTTTTATAGATTTGACAAATAAGTAAAATCAGAAATATACAGATGTATAAATTTTGATATGAAAAAAATTATTCTTATTAAAAAAGGCTTTAATTTGAGGGCTCGTCCGGGATTTGAACCCGGGACCTCTCGCACCCGAAGCGAGAATCATACCCCTAGACCAACGAGCCGACAATATAACCTTATCAAATAAATTTTCAGAAATTTTCCACCCTAATTTTCCATTATTTTCACCTTAAATACCCTTATTTTTAATTAATCAAGAGTTATTATCATAGAACACAAACGAAACTCGCTTCGACCTAGAGAATTTCCAATGTCAACAATATACAATTACACACAGTTCAATTGGCAAAACGAAACATTATTCGCAACGTCAGCTGTTGTTGAATGGATTGAATTGACCCAAAAATAAATTAATTACTTTTTCATTTTTTAATTCAGACGATGCATTTTTGTCAACCGTAAGCAACTGTTGATTAATTTTCCAGAACACGTTTTAATTTGTCGTATCCTGTTCACATCATTTTAATGCGATTAATCATTGTTTTCTTGATTAATCTCGTTGTTGATTTGTGCGAAAACAAATTGGACGCTTCGTTATATTATATTGAAATCGATCATTGTTAAAGTCGAAGAACTGCATTCTCACTTTCATTGAAAAAGTGATCAACTCTACTTTTCAATGATAAAATTAAATTGAAATGTCAAAGTACTTAGTATAGTCAACTTTCTATGTATGAATTAAATAATTAAGTTAAATACCATTAAATGAAAAGTTTATCTAGTGGATAATAAATCATTTATTTCAGAAGCCATAAATAAGCTAACGTTCGAAATTTCAAGAATGCACTTTACTTTCCTACGCACTAACCAACATGACTTTTGTCATACTCGAGCAAAGAAGTACATTTTCCCTATATATAGCATAAATTATAAACAAAATTTGAATGTATATGATTTCTGAAAACGAAATAACGTAGGGAATCAATAGGATTTCAAAAACATATCAAACACGTTTGATCGATATTCTCAACTTATTTCTTATAAAGTTAGTAACTTTAAGCTTCGAAAGGCTAAAATATACTCTCGCAGCACTATCAGAAAACCTTATACCTTTAAATAACACATATCTCGATCGAAAAGTGATACGATTGTTCTAGTATAGAAATAGCGATAAGACTATGCGCCATTACGTCTGAAATATTCTCGCGTTTCCACCGACAAAGATCGAGTTCCGAATCGAAACATTGAGATAATTTCCGATATGGAAATCGTTCCTTGTAAATTTCCACAATTTCCTCAACCGGATAACCGATAAAGTGAGTGCGATTTCGTTATAACGAGCAGATTCCGTATGACGATTGTGTCGATGCGCCTTTTGTCCTTGCACCGACACGCCTTATATGGATGTCGTTTTGTTTGTTTTGTAAATCGTTCGAGATCTGATACAGATTTTGATCTCGTCTTTTATGAATGCGATGTTTTATCTGAGTGAAAATTTTATCGATATCATATGCAGGATTTGAAAAAGTAGAATTGGCTTTTGAAATACGAACAAATTGACATTCATTCAAATTTTAGCTTTAGGCACAGATAAAAAAGCAGTTTATTAATTAATCGAAAAAATAATGATTTGAGATTCGAATTTAATCATGTTTTCTTCGAATTTCAAGGGTCCACTGTAGAGTACTGTATTTTAGTATAGTGAAACCTTAAAATTCGAATTGTATTATTATGCAGTATAATTCTATATAATCTACTACTAATAGCATAATTAGCATTAATAACTTAACTATCCATGTGAAATCACAAATATCCAGGGTTGGATTTAGTCTAATGAAAGGCCTAAACAATTTCACAAATAGTAATTTCACAATATACATTTTATTTTAATATTTTTTCTCATCAATTTGATGAAAGATTATAAAAAATGTAAGTACATATATAAACTGAGTACAATTCTAATATCCCATTATAGGATATTCGAACATACCTAACTGAATTTAAAAAATAACTCAACCTAAACTAATATTAAATCTCACCTAACTTGTCTTAACGATGAGATAATGCATAAGTACAGTCAGTACTTCAACTACGAACTGTCAAAACATAGACAAACATCATACACATCCGTATCCGTTCCTTTGAATTTTGACAATTCATAGTTGAAAGGCCTACTGCCCAAAAAAATATTTAAAATCTAATGCAAATGAACCTAAATTAAGCCTCATTCAACACATATCTAAATTTGACCCTGCAAATACACAAAACCTAACCTAACCTAAACTATCACAAAACCCAACCCAACTTGACCTAACGATGAGAAAATTCACAAGCACCAACGACTCAAAATCCTAATCTAGAACCTTCACTAAAACCTTCCCAAAACTAAATCCAACCCTGCAAATACATCCAAAAGACCCAACCATTACAAAAAAAACCTAATTCATGTGAAAGTGCATAAAAAATATTGTAATGAGCTTCTAAAATTTGACGTCCACCCTTCGAGGCTTCGTCCCATTGGTGCTCCATAAGGCGCATAATGGGGTCCCTCCTTTATCTCGATCTCGACGTAACGAGCCCATATAAAGAAATTCGGAAATCGACCCGAGACCATAAATCATGGGATCTGTGCTGATGTTATCTTCTTGCTTCGAAGGTGCTATCTCCTTGCGCCTGGAGCAACGGCGGCACTCATTGTGACAAAATCCAAGACCTGTTGATGTACTGCGAGGTTCTTCCGATGAGGATGTTTTAAGGTGATGGAGACTTGTTTTGAATATTTAGATTTTTTGTAAAATTTTGGATTTTTTGTTAAAAAATACACCCAACTCTCGTTTTACACGGTGGATAGGGACCAGCGAAAACCGTGTAAACAAAGTGACATTTTTTATTTCGCGATATTCATTATGTATAATAGTTCAAACAAACCGTGTTAAACCAAATAAATCGTGTAAAAAGAATATTTTTTCATTTTTTAAAACCGTGTAATACGAGAGTTGGGTGAAGTTGCGATAGGTCTTTTTTTTAGAGGAAATCAGATTAAGATACGTTTAAGGTAATGATAAGATAGATTATGGTGAACTGTTATGACTTCGACATGTTAATTTCGTGCATGTAATGTTTGATATTTTAACCTAAAAATAGATGAATTAAGAAATTTAGAGACAATAATCAGTCACATGAAAGTATTTAAATTGTTTTATATCAAAAGATATGATCAATGTATGCAAGATTGTTTGATATATTTTGTTTTAGGAAGGCCTACGAAGTCTCATACAAACTGACAAGGATATAGCCGTTTACCTTAGTCTTAAGTAAGGTCTTTTCACTGTTCTAGTTAAAAAATTATATAGTTTCAGTCAGTCCTTTAAATATGAACTGTCAAAATCCGTCACTGTTCTTGTGCATACTTAAATAACTCTATAGTATCCTATGTGAGATTATTAAATGTTCAATGGGATTTATTTTTGCAATTTTAAAAATTTGGCGCCTTTGGTAATCACTCAATCACCAAAGCATTCAACTGTAAATCAAGATTATGAATAAAAAATAATCTAAAAAATTCGTCAAGTTAATATAAAATTTCATCGAACTCTAAAAAATCAATGTTGATTTTTTTTAATAAATTCAAACCCTTCAATTTCACTAAACATCCATCCAACAAATCGAACACTTCATCTACTTCACGTACCATGAAAAAACACTCCTCATACGTTAAAATTACGATCATCATCGGATAAAGCCACTATCTGAAGATTATCATCATCATACTATATAAAGGAGCAAGCAGTGCCGTAATAAGAAACAAAGCGCGCGTTTAATTGAGCCCGCGCGTTTTTTTAATTTCAACTTCGATTTTTTCGTCTTATCTTTGACTTTTTTTCGACTTTATTCATTTTTTTATATTTATTTTCGATTATACCCTCGGCATCCTTGTAATAGTCCCTATACAGTAGGCCGCCCACGGACTTCGCGGGGCGTATAACAAATTGTTGAACATCGACATCGAATCAACTTATTCAAACAACGCGCAAGATTAATTGATCGCATGACCGTTTTAAGGGCTATGTCTTCCTCTTCTTCGTAGAGATAGGATATGTACCCTTTTGTGAAGTTTTGTAGCTTGCAGGGATAGTCAATTCGTATTTGAAGTAGAATTGGTAAAATTTAGATTTTTTGAATCGATAGATTTTTGAAAATTATCGATTGAACTTTAGTTTAGGTTTTAGCAATTATAATAGGGATTAATATAAAGTGAATATATTTTGAATAAATTCAAATAATAATGTTAGAGAAATTTATCAGGAATGATTAACAAACAAAATATTATACATATATGACGATCGAATTTCACAAATAGCATAAATGACCTTTTTATCGATATTGAGTTAATTATAGAAAATGTTTCTATATATGATACAGAACCGCTTTCTGTACTTTGTTTAATTTCGATAAAAAAAGGTCATTTGTGCCCTTTACGAAATTCATTCGTCATTTGGAATCAAGCAAATATTGATTTTAATAAGTCGATGAAACCTTTTAAGGTAAAAATAACCTAATTTAATCATATTCCAAAACGGAAGAAGTTATGATAGTGAGCAAAACCTTATCAAATCGATTTTAGATGAGAAAAAACCCTTGCTTCAGTTCTTTAGAAGATTTTATCAATTGTTAGTTTATTAGTTTAATTGTACTTTACTGAATTGTAATGTATTATTTGAAATTCGCTAATATTGCAGGTGCTCCTATTTGTATAGCTACTACCTTAATTTTAACTTAAAATTGATCTAAATCTAAAAAAGTTACATAAACTGACGAATCTATAGCCATTTATCTAATTTGACATCATCATAGAGAAAACTTAACCCCTTTAAAAAAAATACATATTCGTGAATCAAACTGCTCTTTCAGAACATAATTGAAATTATCAAGATTTACTAAATCCACTCTAATCAATTTAATAAAAATACATTGATTTGATCAAAAATATACTTTCGACTGAATAAAATAAATATTTTCGATACAATCACTCGAATTAATAAAGATACTTTCGATTAGGGTCATCTTGGGTCAAAAGGGCGTACCTCCATAAATCCACTAACACCATTCATCAGCCCCAAAGGAAACAATTGTGCCCATATCCCTTTTGTGTCAGCGACCCACAGTTTGAAAGGCGCTGACGAGATTTCGATACAATCGAGAAAAGAGATGAATGCGTTTCGTATTGAAGTCAGATGCATTCAATTTGGTTATCGGTCGATTATGATAATTTTTTCGATGCGTGAATATTTTTTTCTTGTGAGATCTGCATGAAAAATGATTCTTTATATCTAGACGATCATTCAAATTCAAAAATTCTTAATCGGAAAGTTTTTTTTTGGGCGATAAGATCGTTGATCTTTTACCGTTACCTAAGATAGTTTTCTTATCTCGCTATAGTGATGCCTTTTTTTTCGTCTATGAGACTGCATAATCTTATGCAACGATACATACTTAAACCTTATCAGTCAAATTTAAATATTTTCGACCTATTTTTCGTGTTAACACACTTTCGACACAAGTTGAGAAACGAAGGAAGTTCAACGACAATGATGTAAACTATGAACGAGATAAATCACTCAAAGAACGAATATTAAAATTTGATATAAAAAACACTCATTCGAAGATGCACCGTTAATTAATCGCCTATGAAATAGTATGGTCGAGATCTCGGAATTGAAAAGATATGATCTTATCTATAATTCGGCTTGAATTCACTTCTGGTTCTGGCAGTTTCCATTAAACGAACAATGAATTCAGAATTTAACCTTTTCGAGTTTGTTATGTCTTTTCGGAAGATAAGAAGAGACAATAGAAGGGCCGTTCTCATAGCTCGACTTTTAACGGTTATTTTATATTAATTTCGGGGTAATTTGTTAAGGAAATGGGTGATATTTTCATTTGATATTAAAATTGCGTTGTACTTTTTTGTTTAACATGCTTTTGTGCTGTTATAACGAGATTTTTTAATGTTGATCATGATAACGTACTTTGATCATGATGTTAACAATAAGTATCAGATCTGTTTCTATTGACGTTGTATGGGAATGTTGAAAAAAATAATTAATCATATAACTTTCATTAATATTATATTAATTAATTATAAGAAAACAATGTTAAGTAACAGATATTTTCACAAAGACATACTTGTATATATTTAAAAAATTTTAGATCTTAAAATTCAAATCAAATCGAACATTTGACATTTTATGTGTTCGTATGTTTATTGTTTAACATAAAAATAATTATTTGTGAAAAAACTTAATTATCTGATTCTATGATTGAATATAAAGTGTAATCAATTAATCAATCTTACATAATTATAATCAAAATAAAAAAAATACCGATTTTTTTTGAATTGTCATTTAACTCAATATGAAATGTTATACAAAATACAAACTCGCACAACAGGTGTTCGCATAACGGTGTGCCAAATTTCACGTTATGCAAAATTAAACTATATGAGAAAATGAATATTAAAAAAAATAAGATAAATGATCATTATTTTTCGGCATAAATATCAATTTGAAAGTAAACTTTCAATACGTGTTCACTGTCAGTCAGTCGAGTACAAAAATTTCGACAATATGCAATTAAAATCGGTCGAAAAACGCTAAAGATTGCGCTCATTCGCTCAAGTAGAGCGACATTATTAAAAATTAAAATTAATTTTATAACAGTGGAAATTTTCAAAAATCGAAAAAAAATGAATCCACCTCGAGACGAAAACAGATGAAAACGATCTTTTTTGCGCTAAGGGACATCTCGTTCGACGTATTAAGGGCGATTTGCATAAATTTTATCGATACGATCGGAAATAAAGCCTTCGGGGGGTAAAAAGTGAAATTCTGATTTACGCGCGAAATTCAAAACGAAGGTTCAATGTGCTACTGGTTTTCGTTCGTCGTGATTATGTCGTTGTTTTGGTGTTTTTCGATCGCTGATTTAATAGTTTAATTGAGGGTTTTTGGTCTAATTTTGATAATAATTAAAGATTTTATAATTGCATTTGATAATCTGATTGATGAGTTAATTAGTGTGTGTGAAAATTCGATGTTTAATGTGTGGTGCAGTTCTATTGTTGCGTTGACGGATATGGCTGTTTTCAGTTTTGTAAATCGGTGAGTGTTTATTGTATTTCATTAAATAAGACTTAATTAAGAATTAATATTGATTATGAAATAAGATTTGATAATCGATAAATCTGGGAAATTCATCGTTCGAATCTTTCGATAATTTATATTGTCGTTTTAACAATGTCCTTTCATATTTCGATTATTTGTTAAAATGTGTCAAAAACAGTTTTGTATTCGTTTACAATAAACGATTTTCTTATATTCTCATTTCAGTTAAGAAAATTTTCGCTGAAAACAAAATCATCGCGTCATTCAAAATTCAAAATAATATTAAATTTTATTGAAAATATTTAATAGATTTACTTAATTGCTATTAACTTATCGTTTTTGTTGATCGATTCTAATTCACTTTTAATCAATTTCGACGAGAGTAAAGCCTGTTTAATATCAACTAATATGAAAACATATATGTATGTACATATAAATTCGTATACCTCGTTTAATGTTATTTTCATTGTTGAGATTCGTATGTAATTTTATCATAATATTATACAGATTTAAACATCGAATTCTTGTTATTTCTCTTTTTTACTTTTTCAAGTCAAATTCGTTCTTTTCAGAATGTAGATTTCAGTGGTTCTTTTATTTTGGAGAGTAAAGATTTTTTTAATAATTCACTTTTTTGTATAAAAAAGTACGAATTTGATTTGAAAAAGTAATGATTTAGAATGAAAAAATCTGTTTTAACACTTACACACTTACCAAACATACATTAATGCATCTTGACTCTTCGACTATAACATACTCAAGCAAAAATCGCATACGATATAAATCTTCTGTGTAAACCCAGCTCAACATTAACAACGACATTGTCAGCAACTTAACTCAAATACACCATGGGAACACAATTTAGAACAAAACGAAGATCCAATTACAGATACGCCAAGAAAAATCGACCCGCCGAGAAAATCGCTATTGATTTATGCGAATATAATCACCGAGCGTTTCTCGTATACCGCAATTACACTCTCATTACTCACCGCAAGGAAAAATTGATTTACAGCACATGCATAATGCGAAAGCCGCAATTTATTTTCGAAAATCACGAAAAATCTTCCATTCAGAGCTATACGTGATTAACTCCGATTTTCGATGCAAAATAAATGAAATTTCAATAGATTTAGGAGAGATGGCCATACGGGAAAGATGGCCGTATGGGAAAGATGGCCAACGACTTTTTTTTTCGAAAATTAGCAATTATTATTATTTTTTTGGATTCTAGTGATTCATAAGTCATTATATTTGAGCGCAGAAAATAATAATTGTTATCAATTTTCGGAAAAAAATTGTCATTGGCCAACTCTATTGCATGGCCATCTTTCCTGGAATTATCCTAGTCATTACTTTCTACATGTGTAATATATTTTCAGAATAATATACATAAATACAATTAAATTATAAAATATATTTGCTCATCGGGAAATAAATCATTTATTTTAGATGCCATTTTAATTTATGATTTACTCTAATGTCAACTAAACACATTCTTAGTTTATTATAAACAAAATTTATATGTTTATAACTTCAGAAAAAAGAATTGAGAGAATTTCAATAAACATATTTGATCGTTTTTCTTGACTGGAGTTAGTCTCGTTTAGCTCTGAATGACTCAAATAACTCTCTTTTCGTTCAGACAGCTGCCAAAATGCGAATCATAATAATAATTTAATAATATAAAAGGAAATTCGATATCGTTCGGTCGCCGAAGGGTTGAATAGGAAATTTTCGACAATGCAGTATGTAACCGAATATCGAACTGTTGGTATAACCCTTTGTGGTCTGTGATCTTTCATTATTATTATGGTTAATGTTATTTGTTCGATGCGCTTTTGTGTCGAGTCTATTGAAAAAAATATGTAATAATAGGAATCTAGTGTAGTTCTGGTTCGATTATGTGGCGATTAATGTTGTTATATTTTTCATTGTTGGTTTGATGAGGATAATAATGTGTCGACGTATTTGGAGTGATTCGATTTTATTATGAAGGATATATATTTTTTCAGGTTGTATTTATTATGAATTAATATTTGATTCTGAATCGATTATTTGTTGAAAATGTGAAATTTTCTATTTTTTTTTCATACATTTTGATTATAGGCTTGTCTATTAAGCATGTGTAATAAAATTTCCATCAATACATAGATCAAAATTATACTAGATTGGGTTAAATCAGGAACTTTTAATTAATAGAAATGATATAAAGATGTGCATAAATCAATGAAGTATCAATAATCAACATTAACTTGTAATAGGACTTTTTATGCGTTATCCGAATTTTCATTTCTATTTGTTTTAAATCATTTAAGTATGACTATATTTCTACCATATACTAACAACATTCAAAATTAGTTTATTTTAAATATTTTTTCCTTCAAAATTGAAAAATGGTTTTACTAGATTTCCTATAATATTTTCAAATTGATTTATAAATTAAACTAAGATGCATTTCCAATGCTTTCTCACGGAATCGCAATTTTTCAAGTAGTTCGAATAGCAGTCAGATCATGACAATAACAAATCATTAACGGACACAGACAATATTTAAAATTCAATAGTTATGGATGTCGAAGAACATCAAAAGGATACCGCTGTTCAGATCCAAGTTCTCCTTTTGTCCATTTCTGCATTTTGACATCTGAATAGATAAGCCATTCCTTAATATAATCGTAATTCAGAGTTCGATCATAAATCCGAAAGCGATCCGATCGAATTGATGAATATGTGAAAAATATCATTCGATCCTGTACCCAATAATAAATAGATCAAAATGTAATTACAAAATCAGTTACATCACTAAACTAACCCAGTAATTAACGACACAATAAACCCTAATATTCAAAATTACACATTTCCATTTTGACGAATGACCTATGTTTTGGGTTCGAATTCAAACGTGAGCATTGAGTTAAATTTAAACGCAGAAGCGTGAAAGTGTAACTTTCTAATGTAGGGTTTCAAAAAATATATATACATATCGTGCTTTAGGTCTTTTGTTAATTTTTATTGATGCTCTTAATTGAGCGTTAATCCAGTTTTAACGGTTGGGAAGTTTCGAAAAAATCTAGCTAATGTGTTAGATGTTGTTTCTTAGAATTGTTAAATGGAGTCTTTATTCAGTGTTTTTGATATTTATGATTTAAAAAGAATTTGATTCGAATCGTTAAATTTTCGTTAAAATCTTGAATCCGAGCCAATTTCGATCGTAAACTGAAACCTATTAACTGAAAATTTTAAAATCATCGAAAAGTATTTTCCACTAACACTTAAACGACTCTAAAATTGTAAAACATCGAAAAAAATAAAGGCACACATTAAATTGATATGTGATTGGCGTTTCAATAGCGACAAGACACTCCCACACGTTTCGACCCAAAAGTACAACGTGATCAGTAAAAAACTGACACAAGTCGAATTTTACAGTATCCATGTACAATAGAATCGAGCGTAAGTTTCTCCACTAATTTCTCATTTCATAAATTCTACTTAAGTGTCAGTAAAAATTATTAAATTCGATTCAAAAGAAAGTCAGAGATGAAGAGGTTAATAAATTCGTCAATCGATTATCTCTCGATCGCGGATTTTCGCGGATGCCTTCAGGGCTCGAGGATCCATGGATCCATGGATCTTTGGATCCTCTAGATCCGAAGATTAAGTCGGACGTTCAATTTTCTCGTCTTGAACATCGGACATTGTCATCTACGTCACGAAGCTCTCATCTATAATTGCGAATCTTACTCTTGAGTATGTATTGTATATTATATGTATGTATTTCTAGATGACGTTTATGCGATGACATGTGTAAAATATTGCATATTGTTGCATGTGCTTGAATTTTATCTAGAAATCACAAATAGTTCACAAAAGTTTGATTGCAATCGGTTGAACGGCAGAGGAGTACATATGATTAGTTTGGGAGCATTTATTTTACATTTTATTTGACTTGTTGAAGCGATATCGGTCTTTAAATTTGTTGACCATTTCGTAAATCGAGAAAGACATTTAGCCAAGACTAGTAAAGCAAGTTTGTGACCGATTTCAATCACATTTGTTAACCTAACCTTACCTAAAATTCATCCAATATCACGAAATCTATACAAAAAAAAAACCCTAACAAAAATATTAAGAATACTAAAATCACAAATGCACATACTGGATCTTACTCAAATGTCACTTTCAGCAGCCAGCCTTCGATTAATTTTAATATGAAATCAATAAATATCAAAAAATCGATCAATTTAAATTCAAACATATCTCGACATCAAAAGAATTCGAATCGCATCCTGACATCGATCGATGCACAATCGCATCGAACGCGAGGCGTCAAAAACGCGAATTAATGCATCGAAAAAAATACATAAAAAACCGAAAAATATTACAAAAAATTAAAAAACAGATCCAAGTCGGCTTTGGCGAAAGCACAAACAGCGACAAAGGAGTTCGTGATGAGCGCGAGAAACGTGTCCGTGGCCCTTTTGATAAATGTCCCTTTGGTGGGGCCGATGGGCAGCGATTTACGAACGGAATCGTGATCCGATATGCGAACTCGTATAGTACGCTTTTGTTGTTCGCGTTGTGGCGATATATATCGTGCGTGGTGTCGTTTATATCGAAAGTCGACGTTCGATTATATTTCGATAAAAATTAATTGTTTTTATTTTCGGGCGGGCGTTCGGTAGTCTGCCGCACGCTGTGCGCATTTTTGCGTCGCGCGCGTTTCTTAGTACTCTGCCTATTGTTTTTTTTTTTGCGTCGATACAAATGAATTTTTATTCGATCGAATGTTTTTGTGTTTGAAATATTCGCACATTAAAAAGTTGATAGATAGATGTCTATAATAAAAATTTCAAGGTCTTTTTTTTCATAAAAATAATTTTAATTATTTTCGAATGTTTAAATAATCGAATATTCTGTTTTATTTATGTTCAAAAATAAAATGTAAGCTAACAACGATTCTTAACACGTATCGTTCGTGCGCATGTACGAACATGAACGTTCATACATCTACCGTTCGTACGTTACGCACATTTTTAATTTTTATAAAATCGTCGAAATCTCATTCATTTCTTATTCAAATCGGGAAAAAAGTATAAATTCTATTTGGAAATGTAAAATGTAAATTTTCAAAACGCAAAAAGGATTTGGGCTCGTCCGGGATTTGAACCCGGGACCTCTCGCACCCTAAGCGAAAATCATACCCCTAGACCAACGAGCCGGTACTAAACATTGCTTAAGTATTGTATAAGACTAACGTCAAAATTAAAATATACAAATAAATAAATTTCAATTTAAAAAAAATCACATTCAATATTGAATATTTATTGTAATTAATTAACCACTAAACAAATTTTAAATTATTTGATAACGTATGTTTATAAAAACAACGAAATCGTTTTGATATTTTTGTCACCAATCTAATAAACATATTCGAAAACAATATCTACACTCAAATATAGTTATTCAAATCGGTTACTTATACGTTTTGCTTTCCAATATCTTCATATGAATCGTAAACACAGTGAACATAAAAGCGAAATTCATTCGAATAAAATTATAATACTAAAATCAGTCAATAGGTGGCGATGCAAAATTATTCAAAATATTATTCCAATTGTATGGGATACTCTTTTTAATCATTAGAAACAGTCTTGTTAGTTAACTTGCAATTTTTTTCTATATTATTTAACGCTATTAATTCGTAAGAACGCCATATTAAACTCTATAGAAAAAAAATCTAGTCGAGTAAAAATACCAACCATAAACGATATAAATTTTACGCCATATATAATACATACAATCATTCAATATATCCTTAACTAATTGTCACAGTGATTTTCGATATGTCAATGATTCAATTGACACGCGTCGATTTAGGATTATGTTCGATATCGATTATACGCTATCGAAAATCCGATTCGATGTCATACGTCATTTGTCGCGTGGCTGTATTCATGTAAGTAAGTACCTGTTATGTTAATAAGCATCTCTCGAAGAATGTATACGAACCCAATTTCGTTTCGGTCCTCGTATTCCACTGATACAGTTCATCCATTTATGAATATTTATCATGTTGCTAACGATAAATATGTATTCGATTTTCCTTCAATATTGAATAAGTCGGTCGTGTTTAATAAAGTTTGCTAAAGTCTTATGTTATATTATGTTTTCTTTTGTATAACGAAGACTGTTTAGTTTTCGACGATGCAATATTTATTCATCCCACCACATCCTTATATAATTTACATTCTGTACGTTTCCTACGAATTAAATGCCGGATATTCTAATATATTACAATGGTTTTTTAACAACATAATCTCTGTCGTTAAAATAAATCTTTTTCCAATATTTAACTTGCATAATAATAGATCCAGTCTGGGAAGCTTCCATGTTTACTCTTTTATGGCGAGTATTGTATTATTGTTCTCGAAGATCAATAAAAGATTCGAACTCATATTAGGCACTTGTGTAATAGAATATCGATATGATAAATTAGGTTTTCTATCTTTTTTAAGGTGACATGACATTCGAACTAACCTTAAAAAAGATAGAAACCTCAATCTAATCGAATCTCAAATCAATAATTTCTTCTACAAGTACCTTAATTGAAATCGAATGTAAAATTGTATTGTGGATCATACAATTATTATTACACTCAAATGATAAATTTTGTTTCTTTAGCTGTAATTTTTAGGTTATGTTTGATTAAATCGAATGTTTTACTAATATAATTCTTTACAATTCCCATTACATTTTATCATACGTAAACATCTTTTATAGTTTACTAATATTTAAAGGATGCACAATTTACTCAAAGCACATCTTCCTTCAATCTGCATCCTCTGCATACATTTTCCTACAAAACTAAAACCACAATTTTATACAATCACACCACATCCGATCCAATAAGAATAGAGAACAATCGAATCCAACATCTCTGAAGGATTCCAAGTCGACTCCTTCCTTCTCATCGATCTGACGTGTACTTAGACCCCATTCACACACACCAGTACATATCCTAAATATATTATATTGTGCTCCGTCTCACATATTCTATTTTATCATATTCATGACATCGAACAAGATAAAAATAGAGTGTGTGAGATGAAGCACTATTGAGTTTGCATAGATTATGTTCTAGAAATGAGTGAGTAGGGAATGTTATGTCTGGTTATAATCCATTACCTTTTTAATTCTATTGCTCTCATTTAGTATTTTTTATTATATATGACGATTGAATTTCACAAAGGGTACAAGTGACCTTTTATTTTTGAAATTGAGTCAAATACAGAAAATGGTTCTGTATAATATGTATATGGAACAATTTTCTGTACTTATTGTTAACTCAATATCGATAAAAAAAGGTCACTTGTGCCCTTTTGTGAAATTCAGTTGTCAAATAAAGTCAATTATGTTCTGTCTCACGTATTCTATTTTCTGTCTGACAGTTTGATGATATCGAAAAGTAAATATATACATAGAATAGAGTGAGTGAGATGAAGTACTATAGAGTTTGCATAGATCATGTTCTAGAAATGGTTGAAAGTTTTCTCTAGTTTGAATCCATTTCTTTTCTCATTCTATTGTTCGCATGTAGTATTTTCTCATAAGTATGGAAAAGAGATAGATGCGAACACAAGAGCGAGAAAACTAATGATTTCTTCGCCCATCTTTCCAAGTTCACACTAACCATTTTACTTTCTAAGCTTAATCTTCCAATCTCTATCTCACGTACATAATTTTTCTATCTATCCCACTCTAAGTCACGAAGAAAATGGAGTAAAATAAATACAAAATAAACCACCTAAGACGGAAAGCCACAGATGATGACCAAAACGCTAGACGTTGCATATAAACGTATAAACCCGGCCTTAGAACACGAACCGTCACATGTGAACGAGGTCGAAGAGTTCCACCTGAGCCTCGTACCAGTATTTGTGGCGATTTACTGCACAAAAGCCTCAGGGTCCACAATTGATACATCCATCCGAACGATGGACAGGCGGACACTCTTCGTCAGAGGCAGATGTTCTTCTTCTTCTTCTCTCTGGACTTATTCTTCGACGTTCTTCTCTGGGCCTCTCCTCGATCTGGAAACGAGTTTTCAGCTCGGTACGAAAGATTGACGGATTCGTTCCTCGGTGATTTTCGTAAGAATCGAAGCTTGTCAATCTGTGAGGTTTCCTTTCGAAGGATGTGTGTCGTGGATTGGAAGAGTGCGATTCTAGGAATGTTTAGTTGTAGAGAAAATACTGACTGGTTTTCTATTTTGTGTTGAATTATTCAAATATCTGGAGCGAATTGTTATTTGAGCCAATCATTATGATTCAGATCTGTATTCAAATTTAATAGGATTCGTATATGATTCTTATTAAATCTGCATGCAGATCTGAACCAAAGTAGTTCGAAAATGCATTTGTTTCATTTCTGAAATAATTTTTGTGTTATTCATACATATTTTGGAGTTTTAAGATCACTATACATTATAATACATTAAGTACAATTTAACTTGACCCATAATCTATTTTAATCTTAGTGAAAAAAATGTTTTCAAATGAAAATTTTCTGACCTCACCCAATTTTCACAAATACAATATATTGATTGATTGTGAGATTTGCTTATATACGATTTTGTCGATTATATTAATTCAAAGTACGATCGAATACAACTCTTAATTCAATATCATCAAATTTTAATAAAGCAATGCACAATTTATTTCACACAGTGAAATCATTCAAATACATATCATATATCGAAAAATATCATATTGCACATAAACGACTCCCAATGTACTAACGTAGATAAAATCAAACGAGTCAATGTGCCATCGTGATTTGTCATTTGTTGACTTTGCATGTCTCTCGTTGACTCTATTGATTCTTTTTTTCCATTATTTTATCAATCGAAATACCGAACAGGATAAAGCTGTACTATTGTGGATCTGCAAATTTGCCGATTCGATAAGGTTATCGAAATATTTAAACTGCGCATTCTTTGCGATGAAAAATTCGATGAGTCAAATGAAAATGCGATATTTATTTCGTCGAATTACATCTGTCCATTATCTAATAAAGTATCGATAATTTAGTGATTTATTACGCTTAATTAACTTAGCAAAAGTTTCACAGCTAACGAGATTAGAGATCGCGAAAAATCGGCTTTAAGAAAAATTTTCGTCATCGTCGAAAATAGGTCAAAAATCGCATAGACAAAGCAAATATTTTGGGGAAAATGGGGATACTTGATCTATGTGAGGAACTTTGTTCCTCTTTTGTTATATTTTGCCTTTGGAAAATTGAATTTCGAAAAAGTAGGACACAATATACCAAATTTAATTCTAAGTACATATATTGACAATATTTTTTTCAAATACGATTTTCCAAAAGAGTTAGTGACAAACAAATAATAAAGGAAGAGTCAAGTCTTTCAAATGGATCAAGTCTCCCCATCTTCCTCTACTTATAACATCAATTAAATCGCAATAAAAGACACGTGACTTGCTCAAAGTTCGTCGAACTCTAAAAACTAGGGGAAAATTCGCGCAGAATTTTCCTCGTGGAAAAGTGTTGTTCTTTTTTTCAGCGATGTGACTTTTAAAATATAAACGTATAAAAGTCGATTTTCCGAACGAAATAACAAGGTTTTGTTGGTCATTATTGGAAGGAAGCGGATGTCGAACAACACAGGAAAAGATGAAAATTTTCCGAGGGGGAAAATGCGCTTTTTCACCGCAATGTGCGACAACACCTTTTATTCGCATAGATAACAGGAAAATTCTACCGGAATTTCATACATAAATCTTTTATATGGTATTTACGAGTGCTTTGTTCGAAGATATTAGAAAAATAATATAAATATGAGTCGTTATTTCAATGAATATTTTACTGAAAATCGCTCCCAGTTAGAGTCGGTTGTTTCTTCTCGAGTTTCGTTTTTCGTTCGAAATTAAATGCTCGCTTTTTTTCGTATTAAAATAACTGGGAAAAGTTTTCATATTCGCACAGTTATCGCATTTGAGTGTTTCGTTTCATAATAAATCCGTTTCGAGTTGCAAAATTGAAAAAGTTTCAATCCGCAGAGACGTCTTTTGTTGTCTTATCAAAATTTGCTTGAGGGAAGTTGTTGAGTTTTTCTTTAAGCCGCCTAGTTTGTGATGAATAAATCGTTTTCTTTTCTTTATTCGATTCGTAGAACTTTAATTAACGGTTATGATTTTTTTATTAATAAATGACATTGAAAAAATCGTGGATCTAATTTCAGTGGTTTGATATTGCTATGTGAAAAAAGTGAATAGTTTGAATAAATCAGACATGCATATGACACAGTAATAAAGATAAGAGAATGTGATACCTAATATGTATGCGAAATATTTTGATACTGAAATCCGATTATTTCGACCACCTACTTACGAATCGAAATATTTACAAAAAAGAAATTACGAAAATTAATTTATTAAACTATAATTAGATCGATAAGAACGTTTCCGATAAACTGTAAATCAAATACATTTTAATACAGATTGATAACAATGTCATAAAAATACTTCAATTATCTTTATCAACTGCCTCTTTTTTTTTTTTTTTTGGATTTTTGGATTTTGGATTTTTTGGATTTTTGACAATACGATTATTCAAATATTTTTTTCGTTCAATGAAAAATATGCTTTCTGCATAATGCTTTTATATTTAAAAATATACTACATAATATTGTATATAAAAAGGTTCAAATAATATGATGTGTTCGAATAGAATAATGAAGGGAATTTTGAAAAATGCATCAAAGATGTTCGATCATTTTTCTCAAATTATTGCTTATTGGAGCTAATCATGTTCAGTTCTAAACGGCTCACTTAAAAAAATACTAAATATAATATAAAAAGGTCTATCGATAAGAAATGTTCAATCAATTTGATTAGTAAAAAAAATAATTAATATTCTTCCACATCCGCCCAAGTTTATCAAAAAATAAATACGACATTGTATTATATCATTATACTTTCATTATTTTTGTATTTTGAATACAATTTGAAAATTATTATACTGACATATTTTTTAAACCCCTTCGAAAAATTTTCCGGTATATAATGAACAACCGAATTTTTCTCCATTCAAACATTTTAGGTACAAAGTAAACGACCATCTAAAATCTCCAACTCCGCTTAAACTGCACACCCAAAAAAACCCTATAACTCACAACCCTAAAACCCCATAAAAAACCACAAACAACCATACAAACATACACATAATTTAAAAAATCCACGTGTCGCAAAACAGCTGAGCGTTTCACTAGAAGCTCGTCTTCGAACGTTCAGTCGGTTGCCGCACTCGGCACGTGCGTGACGCGTCCACAAGCGCACCGCGAGACGAACGCGTAAAAACTTTTCAATTACGATTTTTCCGATTTTCGAATTTTATTTTCGCGCTTTTTTCGATCGGGACTCAATATTAAGGATCTTATCTGTGTTTTAAAAAAAAAATCATTTTGATCTGACGCATATTTATGTATTAAAATCGAGGTTGAAGTCGAGTCGGGCGAGTTCGATTTTGTCATGTGATTTTTGATTTGATTTTTGAATTTGTCTTTTCACTGATCTAGTTAACTAATCAGAGTGTTTCAGTCAGTCATTTAACTATGAACTGTCGAATATTCGCAGAATAGTTATTTTGGCTATGACGACGTTGATAAAAGACTTCGTAACTCAATAGTTCTTTAACTAGAGCAATGTAAAGATCGATCCTAAATGACGGCTGAATTTCACAAAGGTCACTTATGCCCTTTGTGAAATTCAGTCGACATTAATGTTTATTACTGATGTGTTATATTTTATAATCTTTTAATTCTGACTTGTAAAACGTTTGATTATTCGTGAGTGTTTACGATGTTGTTGTTTTGATTGTATTGTTGCAATCTTTGATATTATGTCAGATGATACGTAATTTGATTCTTATTAAATTGATAGCATTTTTTGCATACATTTACACTGAATTAATTCATCATTGTATTTTATATTAAAAACGTACAAAACTAAAAATACATTGACCAATTTTAGTCGTTCAAAACAAATTTATCTTAAAAATTGTCGCCGATTCGTGCAAATTGAAAATTCGCATTAACACATCCGAGTCTGTAATAAGCTAACAGAACAGAAATTTTCCAATTATGTCACAATTCTATATTTTCAATTTTCAAAAAAATAAACGATTTTTTTAGTTACGTTTGCATTGTAATTATCGACGTTTTACGTTCACACACCACATACTATAGAATCGCATACGAAACGGCTCTATTGTTTCCGATTTTCCACATCATTTAATTTTATTTTGGCGATAAATATTATAGGCAACAAACATATGCAAATATACGACACAACTATTGTTCGTACGAAATAAAATTATAATGGCCCGAAACGATTCGATCCGATAACCCAATAACGCACTAGCACATAATCGAATGCATTATCATACATTTGCTCATTTTATCATACTTATGTATGTATTTTTTTGAATATCGATCGATTTTTTGGAATTTCGATTCGATGAATTGGGCTATAATTGGGTCTGTTTATGTTTGCTTAGTACGATTTTTTTTATAGTGTGTGCTTATAAAAGAAATAGACAATGCATGGGACGGGTTCGAGTTCGCCCTTTTGTATGTGAGGCGTGTTCGTAAAGTAAGTTCTAGTTTGGAAAAATAAAATAAAAATATATGTTCTATTCTGATGAAATTTAATTTTTAAATGAAAGATTTTTTTTAAATCATATTTTTTATAGTTGTAGAAATTGTATCGATATGTTTTTTATGTCCAATTGACGAAAAATTGTAATCAGCTTAAGTTTAGTTCAGCTATTCAAATTGGTTTTTGAATGTTTCGTTAACTTTTCTCTAATCGTTCTCATTTTAAATTGATATTTTTCACTAACTTTCTTTTCACTTTTTTAACCTGAAAATTTATAATAAGTTAGTCGATGAAGTGAATACATTTTTGTTGAATCAATTTTATTTTTATATGAAAGAAAACTTCTTTTATTATTTTTCTGCATAGTATGAAAAAAAATCTCTATTGAGTCCATGCTTAATAATATCAGCAGTGAATTCACTGGCGGCAACTTTTCAAAAGAAAAGCATAGAAAAAAATGTTCTTTTTAATGAGCTGAAAAATAGTTTGAAAAGTCTTCTTTCATATAAAAACTGAAAAAGCCAAAGGGTAGAAGTGACATTTTTGCCGAAATTGAGTTATGTACAGAAATGTCTTTTATGTACCCTCATATTTGGTGGCATAAAGACATAAACGAGCATGAACCGAGATAAATCATCAAATCACTTGACCTCCTCCTAATACGTGTAGATAAATGCTCAACTTAGTGCGCATTTTTCTCGAAATTACCACGAAGTCACTTGTACTCCTCAACCATTTAAGTCGTCATACATTATCAAAATTTTATTTGACAAAAGCGCTCTCTTACCCCCTTTTTTTGATAGGAACTTACTTAACGAACGCTCCTCGTACAACAACGATTTTATATTTGTGGCGATGATTCGCTTTTATTGTTATCTGTCCGTACACAATTAACAATTGAATTTTCGCTAATGAAAATTTATGATACGCACTCTAAATTAGATGATGATCGTTCGGCCGTTCGACGTTCTTCTTCCTAGATTCGTTTCGCTTCCGCTTTGAGAAAATTTTTCCATTAAATACTATACACATAATGATAGATTCGTGATTGATTCATAGATCTATCGATCTATCGATCGATTGATTAACATAAAACGTTGAGGTTTTATGGTGTTTATGTTCGAGCGTTTCGTAGATTTTTATTATAGAACGTTTAAGTAATAAACGTTTGAAATCATTTATGCGTCAGTTAAGCTGATTATTTGATTTGTTTATATAAATTATAGATTTTATATAAATATAAAATTATTTTTCGATTAATTTGCATGTAGAATGATTAATATTATGAAATGTTATGACATATTCACAATCGACATGTACATTAATCAATTAAATTTCACATTTAAGCAATTTTATCTAAATTTATTCTAATTATCTTCATATATGAAAATTTGATTGCTTGTAAAGATAAAAAAATGCCAATATCAAGATTAAGATATTAGAATTAAAAAAATTGATTCATTAACATATATGAATGGTAAATGATCAATGATATAACATCGAAGAAAAATTGTGCCAGTTATTTCGAAACTCTTGAATTCGCTTCGAGAAAAATTTTTCAATTTCAATCGCAACTCGCATAAATCTAATTCTCTATTTGAATTGAGATATAATCGTTCATAATGGAATATTTTAATTCATCCGAAATCCAATTTAAAAATATACATGACAAAGTCGCTGCGATTTAACGCTCGATCGATCGGTAGCTATGTTGCTCAGTTCTTATTCCCGTACAATATTTTTTTCATACGATACGATAATTAAATACACTTTTTTTTTTCAATTTGCATACGTTTTTTCACCCACTCTTTTTTAGACTAGATACGATGATTTTTTTTCATTTTAGCAAACGACAAACTCATCCGTTCGTAATGAAAAAAAATTAACGTCGGTTTGTATGTAGTAGCGATTCAATGCTAATGTTTTAAGATTTGATTTTTTTCTTCTTCAGAATCAATAGGAGCGATTGTGCAACTTAATTAAGTGATCATTGTTGAAATTGATTTCTGTTCGCGGTTGTGTTTTGTGTGTGTAAACGGCCTATAAGTTACAATGGACTGCAAAAGGTGAGTCACTTTTTTGGATTTTCTTTACAGATTTTCATTTTTAATTGGTTTTTACTCATTGATGACTATGTCTTACATTATTAAGTGTATTTTATGTTATTCTGTGATGTTTTTTAAGTCTTTTTCGATTTTTTCTTATTCCATCATAGACTTAATCCCACTTCAAAAAAGCTCTATCAATATATGTAACTACAATAGATAAAAGTTAAATTAAATTACCGATTCTTATTGATTTTTTAAATTATATCAGAACTTATTTCAAGTTAGTAAAGGGATTAAGTCAAATGAGAAAAAATATAGATGAAATATGATTTTTTTTCATTTGTAGTGAATTAGTATGAATGAATTGATTGGGTTGTATATCATTAATGTTCGTCAAATTTTTAATGAAATCGTATGAAATCTCCAATAATATTTATGGTTGTGTAATTTTTCAATGTATTCGTGTATTTTTGATGGATCGTTTAATTTGGGAGATTCGTTAATATTCCGTTTGACCATCAGTTCATAAAGTTAATTGGCAATGATTTATATTGCGTTTTTTCATTAGATGTAATTGTAAATTCATAAATTTACAATTTTTTGATTAAAACGCTCTATAATATGTCAATTTATTTAAAAATTGGTTGATAAATAACAAAATATTATTGAGTAGCAAAAAAATCAAATGTACCATTGACAATTCTTACATCAAATCAAAACACACTACAAAATTTTTTCTTCTTTTCAATTTCGATAAGTCAAATAGAACTTAAATCAATATATTGGCGATCCACATATCGATCGAAAATTTAAACAAACATCCAAAAAATCAATAAACATCGACCTTATTTGACGACTGGAACGGCCAAGGGGTACAAGTGACTTTGCAGTGATTTCGAGGAAGTTGTGCATATATCTACATGTATCAATAGGTCAAGTGATTTGATGATATATTTCGGCGCATGTTCCAAATTTATTTGTATCCTTTTGCCACCAAATATATAGATGCCATTCTTGTACATAACTCAATTTCGTCAAAAATATCACTTGTACCCCTCGGCTTTTCCAGTCGTCATTTGAAGTTCAAATAATGTTTATTTTAAAATCGATTCGCGCTCTTCGCTTTTTATTCATCGAATTTACGACTGCGTTCGGTTTTTGTCCACTTTTGTCGTAAAGTTCGCCTGCGTTATTTTTTTTTACCATCCTTGTGTAAAGAAGTTTTATAGGCCGTCGAACGAAACGGAAATAATTGATTTTAATTGTGTTTGTGATCATTGCACAATTGCGAAAGGCACTTTTATTACATTTTATCTCCGCTCGGAAAATACACAGTTTCACAACAATGTTCATCCGAGTGCCTTTACATAAAAAACACGTTGGACGTTCAATTTTCTACTGTTCGATATAAATTTTAAATCAATTTAATTCAATTCTAAATTTATAAACATTTTGATTAAGTGATTATTTGTACTTTTCGGAAAAAAAATGATTTTAATGTCAAAATACTTTGGTGTACCTAGTTATAACTTTCATGTTTAAAATATATGTATTTCCGAAATATTACAGATAATTTTCATTTATAACCATTATTATTTATCAATGGTACCATTAAATGACAAATTATTTTTGGCAACCGGATAGTAAATCATTTATAGCGAAAGTCGTTTTAATTAATTCTGTACTCTAATGTGAATTGATAACATTCATAGTTTATTATAATCAAAATTTGTATATTTTAATTTCTGAAAATTGTAATAATGAAATTAATTTCATAAAACGTATCGAATACGTTTAATCATTTTTATTGACTGTAGTTAGTCACGTTTATCTTTGAGCAGCTCATTTACATCGATTCATTCATTCATTCAAAATGCAAATATTTTCAATTTGAATCAAACAAGATCTGACATTATAATTTGTATTGAATCATAATGAATCATTTTGCACTTATTTAAAATATAATATGTACATTCTTCAATACTTTTTTTTTTACTAAACTTGATAATAAAATAACCTCAGTTTCATAACTAATTAGATAACGAATCGAATGCAATCGAAAATCGTGACTCACTAAACAAAATCACAATTTTTATTGGTACCTACATAGATTGTTAACTTGATTTTAACAATCGACAAATCAAATCGGAACATTTCTAAAAAATCACATACGACAAAATTAAAATTTATCACAACGTGCGATTCGTAGATAAAGAAAAAAATACGACCATTCATACAATAAGGAAAACAATTGAGAGTTTACGATTTCGTATCGAAGAACAAAAGTAAGCACGATCTATCACAAGAACATGTTCGTTAGATAAATAATTATAACACTATTTTCAATGTGTGATCTATAACTATTTACAAACCGAATGATTTACGATGACTTATTGCTTTTCGATTAGTGAAAAACGCAAATTACACTTCATACAACGCACGTCTGGCTCGTTGACTATCATTTATATATCACATGACGACTGAAAAGGCCAAGGGGTACAAGTTATTTCGAGAAAATAGCGCTCAAAGTTAAGAATGTACCTATAAGTATTAAGAGGAAGTCGAGTGATTTGATGATATTTCTCGGTACACGTTTCATGTTCGTTTATATCCTTTTGCCACATAACATATTATACATAGTTCAATTTCGGCAAAAATGTCACTTGTACCCCTTGGCCTTTTCAGTCGTCACATGTATGTATTATAAATGGTGACTGAATAGCACAAAAGGTATAAATGACCTGTCTTATCGAAATTGAGTTAAGTATAGAAAATGATTCTGTATCGTATACATATAGAACTATTTTCTGTACTTAACTGAATTTCGATAAAAAGGTCACTTGTACCCTTTGCGCTATTCAGTCGTCAAGTATTTCGAGTGATTATTTATAAATGGTACAATTGATGAGGAAAAGGTTGGAAATAACTGTAATTATTTTTAGGTGCGTGCTTTATTAATACTCGATTGAAATCTCAATGCGAAGTATCAAAGTATCATTAATTGTTCGATGTCAAATTGAAATATTTAATTTTGACTTTAATTAATGTTCAGTTCTATAGAGATGCAGTAGAATCTATGTATATGTAAAAAAATATTGCTTTTATTTAAAATAAATTTGAGACTCGTATAAATCTATGAATGTAAATAAAATTGATTTATATCTTAATAACGTAAACTATGATTTTTAGATTTTTTCGATATTATCCAGATAATTTTCGATTCGTATCAAATTCGGATTATCACATCTCTACTGCTATTAATATTTCGAACTTTCAACTGATGAAACATCGAATTTTCATTATGAAACGCGCGAAATGTGTTCTAGCACAAAAGCTTTTTGTATTATTAATAATTCGTTTGATTTCGAACGTTGAGTGTTTCATTATTGTTTGCTCTAAGCAGAAATCTCCTCAATGGATCACTCGTAAATAAATACCTGTTGTATATACGTCTGTCTAAATATTTGACTTTCGTTCATTTTCTCTCGTTTGTTCCATTTGTTTTACGATACGTACAATTCAGTTTGATAGACATACAAATTCAATTTGATTCGTTTCTTAATTTTGTCGATATCAATCATTCCCATTTTAATTACTAAACAATAGCGGTTTCATAAAGAATTTTGCATACTCGATGATGTCAATTTTTTTTCGAATTTTATAAATTATAAAGTCACTTTGATTGATCATAAATTCAAAGTTATATGACGACTAAAAAGACCAAGAGGTACAAGTATCATTTTTGCCGAAATTGTGTTATTTACAGAAATCGCTTCATATATTTGGTGACAAAAGGATATAAACGAACTTGAAACGCGTACTGAAATATATCATCTAATAACTCGACCTTTTCCTAATACACATTCAACTTTGAACACGCTTTACTCGAAATCACTCATACCCCTTGGCCTTTTCAGTCGTCATATAATATTCAAATTTAACCCATCCACACATAATAACCTATCGAATGAAATATAATTTACGACCGATTTATTCTTCGACGTTAACCAAAAAAATCACCAAAATTCGTTCCGCCGATTCGTTCACATTGTTTCATCGATCCGTATCGAAATGAGAAATTGCAAAAAAAATATATACATATATATTTTTATTCTCCAATTATTCGTTATATTTGGTGGGGGGTAAATTTCAATTTTTCGGCACTTTTGACGAGGGGGTCAATTTCTTCGTGTACCCCATTAAGCATCGATGAGTGCGCGATAAGTTCGTAATTGCCTCTTTTATAATATTGCCTCGATTTCGTATATTTTTCACATTTTCATTGAAACGTTTATTATATACAGAGACGGATTTATATGTGGCGTTTTTGAAAATTTAAGATATTTCCTGAAATTTGTATCATTTCTATTGAAAAACTACTCTATCAGAAATGTATATGAAACATTTAATCTAACTGAATTTAAATAAAAACTAGACTAACCTAATCTAATCTATTGAGTTTCGTGCTGATGATCTGTTTTGAAGTAAAATATTGAAATATTTGAATAAATAAATATTTTCAATCAGTTTTTAATTCAATTTCTTGAGCTCCTCGTACACGATCAATCATATTGTCTATAAGTGATATCTAAATTAGAGATTAAAGCCGGAAACACACCGTTCTGAGACGTCATAAAAGAAAGAAAGAGAAGCAATCTATTCATTTTTTTGTGTGCGAGTGAGAAAGCTACACGTAACCACGCATTTGTACACAAAGAATTAAATGGTTGTTCATCTCTTTCTTTAGACGTCACAGAACGGTATGTTTTCGCCTTTATATTGAAACTAACGATCAGTCTATTGAATATATCAACGTAGTTGTATATATTTATTTATATAGTTGTATAATGTAGTATCAACGCATCAATATGAATCAAAACTTTTCAATTGATATACCAATACAAATTCAAAGATGATCGATATGGTATTGTTTTGAAATATATTGACGACAATAATTTTCATGTAAGATGGATTAAGGTCATTCGAGGGCTTGAAATTCCTCAATCCGACCCCGATCGGTGATTTTATTTAATATTTTCCGATCGTATTAACGAGGTAATCGTCGGTTGTCGGTACGCGAGCCTCGGGTTGGGATTTGCTGATGGGCGTCGTGTACGCCCCAACTCTTTGCGCTGCGCTTTTCGAAAATTTTTAATGTCTTCATTGCCATCTGCGTACGAATAGCCTGAGGATATTGTTTCGATGTGTTCTCGAATTGATCGATACCTTGTGAATTTTCGATTTCTACGTTCATAATACATATAAACTCTTTTGATTTGAAGGAAAAATGCTTGGTTCTTATAGATATTTTGTTTCATTGGTACGACATTTGAAGGGTTAGGTTAAATTAGGTTGGGTTTTTTCATCAAATATCTGTTAACAGTTGATCTACAAAAAAAAGAGTGACTGTTTATAATTTTTTATAATAATATTTTGCTATTTGCACTCAGTGAATCTGCGAATAATTGACTATTTGCAGTCTATGTAACTACGACTTCTTGGCTATCTGCAGTTCAACTGACGCAAAACATATAAGCATCCTGTATTTAGAGTTTTATTTCTATCATTCTGGTTAGTTTCCGATTCCATTTACCCATCTCTTTCATATTGTATAGGTCTGTCCTCTTTTTAAGTTGTGGTTGCGTCACTTGCGTGTGAACTCACTCTTACATTTTATCAACATAATCGTATTAAATTTTTCGATGAAACAATCGACCATTTCGCTTCAGATACTTATGTACATAATTTCTCAAAGAAATTTTAAACTCTCACAAGGTTTTCCATAAATCTCTCTCCTCACACCACATAAGTGATTAAAGATCTTAAAACCTCCGAATCGAAACAAACGTTAATCGAATTTGTCCAAACACGCTAATGGATGCTCTCGTTTGCCAACAGATGTTTCCACTCGCGCATTATTATGTTAATCTGCCACTGTGGAGAAATTTGCATTTCTACGCAGAGCTTGTTTAGGCATTATTTCCGAACGCATCTCGCATAATTAACTAGCGCAAGGCTGTCGTGTAATATTCTCAGATTTAACCAAAGTGCCGTAGCCGAAAATTTTTCGGGCTTCGTGCAAAATTAATCAACCCCCTACTCTATAAAATTTTATTAAAGTTCGAAAATTTTACATTGAAAAATGTATAGATATGATTGGCTTTTGTATTGTTAAAATAATTTTGCTTTTTGAGTCGTATACTTAATGTTTCTTGATGTAATTATGAAAGGTGTATCCGAATGAATTGAGAGTTTGAGTGAGTGATTGTTTGACGTTGTGTATGTGTAAAATTATTCATGCTATTTTATTATGGTTAGTCTGACACAATGTGAATAAAAAACGTAGTTGATTCAATTTATTGAATAATTAATATTATTGCAGATTTTGTCGAATTCAAGTCGAGTCAATTACTTAAGTCCACGACTTTCGTCATTCGCATAGTGTGGACGATGCATTACATTTGTTCATTTATTCAATTTTAGTGACAAATATGATTTGGGCTAAAGTGCAATGTAGGTTTGTCAGGTCAATTCAATTCAATATTCTGCCGAATAATGCAATTCTTAAATAGAACATATTTCAGTTTCCTGTCAGGTTAAGTTCCATTGCCTTGATTTTCAGCTCGAAATTTCTTAATTTTTGGTGTATTCTAAAAATTCTTAATTTTTTCAAATTAATGGTTTGTGTTCTTCACGTTGATTGTTTCATCTTTTCTAGAGAGCGTTGACAAATTTGAAAACGTATTATTTTTAAAACGATGCGGGTCTTCACAGAGAGAACAATACGTCACGTTGTAATACACTTCGAAGGATGTGTAAACACGTTAGTCGAACGTACAAAAGGATGTATCACAAATATTTGTGTTCGGAGACCACATCGTATAGAACCGTTATCGTAGAACATAACCCAACCCTCGTTATTTGCTCAAAATATTACCATTCAACCGTTCCATTATTCTATAGAATCGATGCATAATCAAAATTTATCACTATAGAGAAAGTGCGATTATTTTGAATAAATTTTCAAATGAGACATCTCAGACGTAGCTTAATTGAAACAGTAATAAGAAACGATGTAAATTCAGTCATATTCTTAAATTGAGACCGCAGTAATAACTTACGTGTCGTAAAACCAACGACCGCTCATTGAGCCAATATTGACGGAGAACCGAGACAAATCAGTGCCGAATTCCCGAGAATTAAAATCCCGATGATTTAACGATCGAAAAAAAAAGCATAATCGTTTGACAAATTATGGTTATTTTTTTAGGGAAAAGTTCACACGTGAGAGAAAAGAGAGTTTGTGCGATTTACGAGACGTAATAATCGAAGCGAATCATCGTCCGTTAAAAGAACGATTTTTAAGTTTTATCGAGTGTATGGTTTTAAACGATTTTCGTTGTATTATAGATCGAATATATGGGTTGTTATGTTGTATTATAGTTGCATTATCGAGGATTTTCAACGGTCAATTTGTCGATCGATTGATCGACGATTTGAGCGATCGAAGGGAAATGACGGTGTTGTCGGTGAATTATGAATTTTCCTCGAGCGTGTGAGGTCAAAATATTCTTTTCAAAGGTCCAAATTAAATCGTTTCCTACATTTTGACTGCATACAATTCAGGGTTTCTCAAATGGTTCTCCTGAAAAATATTTTTTTAAAAAAAATGAATTGAAAACAGTTCAAGTTATAATGGTTTTGTATCAAATTAATGATTTAACTACATCGATGTTCCTATTTTATGTCGCTATTCTTTTTTTTCATATCTCGAAAACTAGCTATGCATTTCATGATGATTTTTATAATTCGAAAGTTTCTAGATTTTTCAAGAAAGAGTTAGTGAAATTCTGCAATATATTATAGGGGAATATGTGGAGACTTGATCCTTCTGAGAGACTTAAGTCGCCTTCAAATTTTTACCCCCTTTCATATAGTATTTTAAAAAGGATAGTGTCAACGTAAATCCAATTAAATTCCATTATTGACACATTTTTATCAAATACGATTTCCCAAAAGTCGATTAGAGGCAAAAAACCAAAATCTCTTCATACCAAAATTTTTCCATATAACGAATTCGTAACGATACAGTTCTAAGCATTTGGAGCATCTGTCAAATTGACACAAGCAATAACAATAATAGAGCACTGTTTACACGAAACAGATGATTCAAATTGCCCGATAATTCACAATAACACAATTGAGAGGTTTCGTGTTGTATAGGCGCGTGTCTTCGTCCACTTGTAGGCAATAATCACTTGCGCTCATAAATTGACTGTCCACATAAATTATGCGGTTTGTACTTATAAAGTAGAGGTATATTAGAGATGAGATCGATGTCGAGATGCTCTAAATTAAAATACGAAAAAAATGCGTATTTGTATTGTCACTGACATATGAAAAGGCCCAGGGGTACTAGTGACTTTTTTGAGAAATCGAGTCAAGTGCAAAAATCGGTTCTTAGTGGAAGGATCTAAGTAATGTAAGTAATGTAAGTAATGTAAGATGTATCAATATTATGCATGTTCGAATTTGAGTGAGTTTTATAAAAATTATATCAGAGTCACTTGTGCCTTTTGGTCTTTTCAGTCGTCGTATATAGAATGTATTGGATGGTCAATTGATTGACGTTGCTTCGTAGTGCGAAATTCGAAGGTCGATTTTTCTGTGTCGTTTGATTGGGTTGTGGTTTGTTGAATTGATTTTTGTGCAATTGAATTTGTTTAAATAGGCATTTGAGATTGCATAGTTGTGGTATTTTTTTATTTATTTATGGTGCTTAAACTAAATTTCTACGATGTTTTTGAAAATTCAATGATCCAAGATTCAATGGTCTTCTCGAAAGAAATCTTCAGTCTCATAGTGACCTTTAAAAATTAATCTAAAAGTATGCAAATAGATTTAACTAGAAACGATACATTTTTAGATTCAAAATTGATCGTATCGACACATAAATCAACACGCCATACACTCAAACCCTATAATTAGGAAACACACCATAAAATAAACGCGTCGAACGTTTCGCGAATATTTCTTCGACGTTTGTTACTGAGCAGACATTCGCGAGATCTGTAACAGCAACGATGCTGAAAAGTGGCTGAAAATTCCTCAATCCACATCCACATCCACATCCTGTGTATAATAATTGACGACTAGAAGCCAAGGGGTACAAGTGTATATTGAAAAATCCATATTCCAAATCGAAAATGCCATATAATTGAAGAAATATTAATAATTCGTTAAATGATTCGATGACATATTATGTGAGTCTTTCAGTTCATTAAGTGATTAACTCTACTTTTTCAAAAAATAGATTCAGGGCTTGTATTTTCATAACTTTAGTTAACTAACTAGAGAGTTATGTATACTCAGTTTTTCCACTATGAGCTATCAAACATCCACAAAACATAAAAAGATTTTTGAGAGTTCATAATGGAAGGACTGAGTGTAACTCTCTGGTTAGTAAACGAAAACAGTGAAAATACCGACCTTTAAATGTCAAAGCATTTGGTTTATTCATAAAATTTCATATGTATGTTAAAATATGTTTTTTTCCCAAATAATGATGATAAATATTAGTACCACTAAATAACAAAAATTGTTTAGCCACCAGATCATAAATAATTTATTCCAGAGTCCATTTTAATAATTCTGTACTCTAATATGAACTGAACACATCTATAGCTTATAACAAACAAAACTTTTATGTATGAAGTTTCTGAAAATTGAACTAATGAAGGGAATCGAAGGCATTTCATAAATGTATTAAACATGTTTCATCGTTTTTCTTGAATTTTTGCTTTGTGGATTTAGTCACGTGATTCACTGAATAACTCATATATTATTACAAATACATAAACCGTCTATATTCATATTAAAATCATGCATATGAACATATTTAAATACGATTTTTTCCCACAAATCCAATGATTAAAACATATCACTTACACCCCTCGCCTTCTAGTGTCGTCAATTAGCACCGTCTATAATAAACTCATACAACGACGACAATATACATATAAACATACACATAATAAGACAGTTGTAAATCGCTTCGGTTATCACAGTTGCGAGGCGTTTTACAATCGGCGTCGTAAAGGTGTTTTATGGGAGTTCACGTGGATTGATGGTGTTTCGACGGTTAGCCACGAAGGCTGTGTTTCCATACATTTAAGATTTCTGTTCGGATGTTGGATGTGTATTACTACGCCTCTTCCGTGTTTTATTGGAACGTGTATGGTGTTTGTTAAGTCGATTGTACGAAGAAGGGTGCTCTCATGTGACTGATGGAAGAACGTGGGTCATTTGTATACATATAAGGAAAAAAATATGTAAAATTGGAGAAGATTTTTTTTTCAAAATAGTATGATTTATTCGATATATGAACTGATTTAAGTTAAATTTTTCTGTCTGTAAAAATTAATGTTGTATGTACGCTCTCTTGAAGCATTTATCAGATTTTAATTAAACTTTTTAGAGTTGCTTAGTTTATATGTTTTCTGCATTATTACAATAATTCTTCAATTCACATTTTACAATAAAAAAATCAGTAGGGGAGGATGGGGACACTTGATCCTTCTGAGACACTTAATCTTCTCTATTTTTTGAAGTGTTAAGCATTACATTATTTTCGATTGACTGCACTTATTGTAAGTAAATTCAATTGAATTCTGAAAGTAATAACACTATTTTTTTTTATAAAATGGAGAGATCATGTATCCCTCCCCTCTTCTTTAAATAATTTATGATTTTATAGCAAATTTGCTTTGAGTTTTTATTTTTATAAACTCAAATTCATGAATATTTCGACTAAAAATTGATACCTTTGTTGAATTCGGTTGCTTAGTTACGTCAAACTATGTATGAATGAGTATTTTGAGCAATTCCGGTACTTATCAGTTTTTCAATCAACAAGAAACTCAACCTAACCTAATCAAACTCAAAACATCACTTAACTTAACCTAACCTAATAAAAATAATAAAAACCTAACCTAATCATAAATCAAACCCTACTAAACTTTACCAGATCTATCAAGTCACTAACTGACAGAATATTAGAAAAGTACTACGATTACATAAAAAAATAATAATCGGTGTACGAGAACGTACCTTTACATTTCACGTATCTATTAGTCGGTTGTTCCAGTGATGTATGCTGCTGTATGTGTGGTGTAAATGGTTGTTTTTATTTCGATCGGAATGAGAAATTAGAGTTTCAATTTTGATTATGTTGTATTATTGTATCGGTGTAATTTTATGGTGTTTATTATGACATTGAGTTTTATTGTGCGTTGTCGGTTTCGTTTCATATTAGGCCAAAAGGTTATGATAAGAAACGTTTCGTTTGTCGCTAATTTTTTTTTAGGAAAATGTTTTATTTGTTTTAATCACATTTTAAACTTTTCTATAGATAAATGATAATTTTGTCAATTACAAAAAAAAATTAAACTTTTACAATATCGTCAATACGAAAATATCTTTTATTATCTTAAACAAACTATCAATAAAAGTATAAACGAAATTAATTCCAATGACACATTTATTACCAGCGAAACATCTTTACGATAAAAAATATATAATATACATTGGGGCTTATATATTAAATGTATAAGCCCCAATCCGCACAATCATTAATACACAAAATATATTTATTACGCCACCGTAGTTAATTACGACCATCTCGAAAACAAACCGATAACCACACACTAGCAATAACAAATCAAACTAACATTCGTATAAATATAAAATGAAACACTATAATCACACTTCGACAGTCAGATTACAACGAAACGAAGTAGCCCTATTTAATCGATCATTCAAAACAAAAATACGAAGTAGTATCCGAAAGTAACCGGAATTTTGTAGTATAAGTTTTGTCTATAGTATAAGTTTTGCCTATAGTATGAATTTTGTCTATAATATGAATTTTGTCTATAGTAGACGACAGAATAACGTAAAGGTACAAGTGACTTTTTTCATCAAAATTTTGTTAGGTTCGAAAAATTGTTTTATATATGATTCTGAACTATTTTCTGTACTTAACTCAATTTTAATAAAAAAGGTTACTTATATCCTTTGTGTTATTCAGTCGTCAAATTATTATATGTCGCTAAAATATGTTTCATTGACATTGGTGAATTATTAGTTATTCTGTTTGTATTCGTCGTTTTTCTTTTACATTTCAACAATATTGTCAGTATTTTTTTCTTTAAAAGTGTAGTTTTGAGAGCTTTTTTCTTTAATTGCTGGTCTTTTCACTGCTTTAGTTAACTAATCATAGATTTACGTTCAGTTCTTCAACTTCGAACTGTCAAAAACTGTCTCTTTTCCGCAGATTTTCGACAATTCGTAATTGAAAAACTGACTGTTATTCTCTGGTTAGTTGAATAGAACAATGAAAATAGCGATCCAAATGATTACAAATATATAATTTGAAAACAATACATTTTTTATGCCTATTATTTCGAATTAAAAACCAAATTTTTCCATTGAAAAACCACTGAAAAATCATCATTCACTAAAAAATTCACAGAAACTAAACTAATCCTATTTTAATTACAAAATTTGACATATAGACTAATTAAAAATCAATCTATATTTTCCTAGCAGTAGAATACGATTTGAAAAAAAAATAAGCCCGCCACGTACATAATTCCGGTTACTTTTAGGTAACCCCATATATAATAACACACTTGATAGAATATTAGCGGAAGTCGATCTATAATAAAATCACCGGTTGTCAAAATCGATCAAAATTAACGATTGCCTAATATATCAGGAAGTTCGAATTGCATCTTGCAACTTTCAATCACTTAACAAGTCAAATTTTAAGTTCATTAACTCTCTTATGATTGACGCTAACTGCGATTTGCATAATCAATGTCATGGAGTCGATGATCGATTCTCGTTTATTTGGTTAGGTTAGGATTAGAGTTGAGTGTGTGTATAATAATTCATACGAATGTGTTGTGCAAGTTTTCGAATGTGTAATTTTCAATGTAGCAACGTTATGTGCGCTCCAATTGTTTAGATTTATTAAGAAAAATGTATACAATGTCAGGTTGTTTAATTACGATTTAGTACTGCAAATAAATCAGTGTTAAGACATGCGTGTACCATATGGTTGAAATTTCGGTTGTTGGATTGTTTTGAGTTATTGTTAGATTTCTTATGTAATTTTGTTTGAAGTTGGAGAAAATTTTGGAAAAATTTTAAGAAAACAATGTCTCTATTTGCTCCAATGAATTTAAACTTAAAGTTTTCATTTGTATGTCATTGCATTTACTAACGATGATAATATGTCTAATTTCTCATATTGCAACAAATAGACCAATATTGTTCTTATTCTTCTGAAACTATACAATTTTTCCCATATTCAAGAATTTCATACACTTGTCTGAATTTGATCATAAAGAATCCGAATAATACATAGATTAAATTATCATTTTTTTTTAATATCACAAGATTAAAAACGTAGCAGATTTTTTGATATCTATGGCTAAATTTAGTGAACATTTCAAAACATCATAAATAACTCTAATAATATTATGGCAACTTTAATATTCTAGTTATTTATGAGGCATGATAATCTCTGTTTGATTTAGCAGATCTATTAAAAACGATCTAAAAACGACCCTTTTAAAAAAATCCAATAGATCAAACGCAAAAGACCCTGAGAAAATTTTTCTCACATATGACAAAAAAATCCACACTTACAATTGAAATTCATCATTTGTACATATTCGGGTATAAAAAAGACATCAGAGGACACAAGTCCTTATCTAAGATTAAGTCTGTGTGTATTTTTTGAAGCTTTTTATTACACTGTCGTCATCGGATAGTGTTGTAAAAGGTCGGAGATTACGTGACTTTCGAATGGGATCTGAAACGATTGTATATCGTGATTTATTATTTGGATCGAAAGGAAAATATCGTGTCGAATCAAAAATGTATCTTTTATGGACATCCGAAATGTCGCACGTATCAGATAAGAATTATCATAAGGATTATTGTATGCGAGGATTTGTTAGTTTTTTTTGTTTGGTCGATTTTTTAGTATGGATCAATTGTGATTTGGGTTGTTTAATTAAAAAAATAGTATTTTAATCCTGTCTAAAATATTTAGATAAATCTCTTGTGTGTTTATAGTAAATATTTTTATAGATGCTTTTCATATTAGATTTTTATTGACTGGAATCAAACAAAGCATTCGTCAACGATTTAAAATTCGTTTCGATCGAATGAAATATTTTTCTTACTCGATCGATGAATTTTGCCGACATATCGATGAAATATTCTTTCTGTTGGAAAAAAATAACAAATTTTCTATTTCAAAATATAACACATACAGAAACTTTCTTTTGAAGCTATTCTTTCAGCCAAAGCTTTAAATTCGAATCAAAACATCAATTGAAGGCATGCAAATGTTCGTAACTACAAAAATTCTTGGAAATCAAACGAAATGTGTGAAAAAATATGTGGCAGCCTTCACACGAGCTTATTTTGTAATCACTAAAATAAACTGTCTTAACTTTTCCAATTTCGATTGTTGAAGTGAACACACACTTGAGTAAATTATGATTTGTACAAATTCATGAAAAAATCACAACAAATTGTATTGTTAATCAATAGCATTTGTGTTTATAAGGCCTCGTTCACACATGACTTCAGTGTCCTCATTCAGTGCTCTGTCTCACGTACTATATCGTCTATCTATTATGTTATCTCGTGAACAGAATCTAAACCTGCTTTATTTCACTTATTCTATCATCTATCTAATCTAATCTCTCACGAATAGATTCCTATCCTGATTTTTCTCTCTCACTCACATATGAAATAATGAAGTGCGTGAGACAGACATGGATACAAACTTTGTACAGAATTTATTCGTAAAATACGTATATTTTGATGATAAAAATGTAGGTCTCGGACAGAAGTCGAACGCCTTATGCACGTAAAAAGTTACGCATTGCTTCAGTACGACGGTGGCGCGGAGTGAACGACGCCGATTAATAAACTGCGCGCGCGGGTTCGAGGCAAAGCTGTGGTTGAAAATTTCGAGCATAGTTAGCGTATTTATAATATAGATTCTGACTCATTCGGTCGTTAATTTTCTCTTTCTATCATTCGCATATAACAATTCCTCACACATGCTAAAGCAAAATAGGCAATAGCAGCATGTAAACCTTTCCGATTGTGCGACAGATAACAGCAACGACAAAGTAAGACACACAATGATTACAATTTGAACAATGGAGACCTCAAAAAACAAACTTCATTATTATAATGTGAACATTAACAATTCCATTACGCATATCACATTAGATTTCATATAAAAAATCAACAGATTTTGAGTATGTGCACTAGACCACGTTCCATACGCAACATTTAACTCAGCTTTCCGTCCACGCGACAGATAGCAGCAGCGACAGACCGACCACCACCAATTGTGAACTTAGCCTAACTTAAATTTCTCAACACTCTGAATCTGACAATCCTTTCTTCGAAACCGAGTTTGACACGCATTACGGAATTCCCAACGGGCGTGAACCGTTGTATAAATTCCCGAGCGTCCAGAATAAATTGCTTATGAGATCGCCAAAAAGATTGACGAACGGCACGTGTCCAGCCAACTTAGGGTCCGACGAACCTTCCTTGCTTCATTATGACCCAATCCTATGACCGAACGCACCTAAATTAGACCTGGATGACCCAAAAAGCGGTGACAGAACTTCCTTCTTCGCTCCAAGAAGTGAAAAAGAGTCGAACGCAATTAAATGCGTTTCGACGACAGATGGATATGGAAAAGGTGGAGATGTGCATTGGTGATGATTGATTTGGGTGGAATTTTAATTTGTTTATGGTTTTTTCTAATTTGATGAGTTTTTAGGTATAGGAGTGTAAAGGGTTAGAGAATTTCGTGTTGTGTTTCGATTCATGTGTGATGTGAATGTTTGATGTTGATGAATTTTTTGTGTTGATTATTGATATGAGCAACATTGTAGTCATATCTGGATTTATTTTGCTTAGAAGATGCCCACTTTGGAAAAACTGCATATTGTATTGCATATGATGACTGAAAGGGCCAAGGGGTTCAAGTTATTTAAAAAAAAAGCGTGCACGAAGTTGAGAATGTACCTAGATGTATTAGAGGGTCGAGTGATTTGATGATATATCTTGGTACACGTTCTAAGTTTGTTTATATCATTTTGCCACCAAATATAATATATGGGCGTACGTAGAAGTGATTCCTGTACATAACTTAATTTCGGCGAAAGTGTCACTTGTACCCTTTATGCTATTCAGTCGTCATATGAGATGGACTAGTAGAGTATTCAAATTCAACGACAGTGTAAATGAGATTTTTCAATTTCATCGAGTCTAATTTCAGTTTAACTTTGCTTAAACTTTTTTTTTACTTCAGTTTGATTTCAATTTTGATGCTGTTTCTCAAACTTTGATTAGATTAAACATGTAAGTAGCACTGTTTTCTTTTTTCAAGATGACTATCTGTATAGTGAAATACACTAGAATAGGGCAAAACTACGGGAAATAAGTTTAATTGCAAATTTTATTAATTAGATTATTCATCAAACCATTATTCTATTTATCTTACTAACGTTTTCCTAACCCAATGAATATAATTTTGTAAGTAAATAAATAAATAAATAAAACTCTACCTGAATTTTCAGTTATGTACTGACAGAGCCTTGTTAGCATCAAATACCAAAACATGTACTTACAATTAGATTAAATGGACTTTTAAAAGCTGTGAACCGCTAGATTAAACGATTAATTTTCTAAAATGAAATAAAAATCTCACACGTGTTTGACTTTATCGTAATCTCGAACGAAACGAGCTTAAGGAAAACGTTAGGACATATTATAAAAGATATTTCGATTGTGCTCGCCGACGTTTCCCTTCAGGGATTACGTTGTCCCAATCAAAATCACACAAATCACAATTAAAATCCTATCAAGGATTGCGAAGCTGCGTATCGAATATTTTTTCACTCCATTGAATCGTAAACATAACACGAATGCGTTTTGTTGTTCGAGAGAAAGCGTGCGTCAAACTGGAAACGATCGTGATCTTGGATAATACAAAAAATCGGTTCAAATTCTATCCTATTAACAGTTTACGTCATTCGATTGATATGTGAATTATTTGTAAACGCTCCAAGAGAAATATTTTCATATTTGTGCGTTTCACGAACGGAAATCGACAAAATTTAGCGTATATATGCTTTTGATAGATGGAATTTTAACTGTCGATTTTACGCATCCACTGCGTAAATAAACACGACCAAAGAAAATATCATATAAATAAGGTAAACAACCATACACCGAGACCTTCAGAATCGGTTTGGAAATAGAATGTTTAGATCAGAGATCTGAATTAAATCTGGATCAAACTCGGGGGCCCTACATACGAATATTTACTCGAAACGCTAAAATGTAACAGCAATAAACTTAATCGTAAAATTATATTATAGATCATGACCGTACTCTATTTTGACTCAATTGTGTAATTTATATGACGATGTATACTATTGTGAAGAATTCTGTACACTTTTGATGAAAAATTTTCTGTTTCTTTTATAATTTGAAGATTCATGAAGTACGATTCTCAATATTGCATTATAAGCTAACATTTAGAATGATTTCCATGGAATAATTTGATTTAACGAAAACATTGAAAGGGAAAGATTATTGTAGGGGTGTATAAAGTAGATATTTTATTGGATAATTCTTAATGTTGTGCATTGTATTGGATGTAAAATTTGCTATAAAATGTTATTTCTCTAAATTACACTGTTGCATAATAATCTCTTTCGAGTAATGTTTTAATTTCGCCGATATTTTCTATGAAAATCGTCCCAAATTTTAATGTCAAATGCAATATTAATAACCGTAATTGATCAATATTTAAATTATAAAAGAAACTATAAACCCATTTAGTTCAAACTTTACGAAAAAAAAATCAAATTCATTAAAAAAAGTGTCCAGAAATGAAATCAATAGAGTTAAGTCTAACTAAAACTAATATAAACCCGATGACAAGTTCGAGACCTTTCAATTCAAATAGACTTATCGCACATTCGTAACATTTTACATATCGACATAAACGAAAACACATCTCTCAGTACATACATATGTACATAATATAATAACAGTACGAGTTTCGTCAGCTCGTCGTACAAATGTGAGCTACGATCTCTCGAATCGGAATAACGAGATAAGATCACAGTCGGGGGAAATTGTTATCAAAGGACTGATCTAACCGAGCACGTGAACTTCTTATTCTCGTTTTGTTTTTTACTCGACAATGGAATAATTGAAAGATTAAACCGATGCGGATAATTAATTGCCCCCGCGGTGAGACGGTCTCTGTCGAATTTCATAGAATGCCCGATCGGAAGATAGTGGGCTTTTTAGAAACGACGATGGCGAAATACTGAGACTCCTACGCTTCTAAAGAATGTTCTACACACGAGAGAAGTTCATGTCGAATTTCTTTTCTATTCTCAAATCGATTGTGGATCGAGGGAGTTTCGTATTGTTTGACTTGTGGAGCGTGTGCATTCGATCGTTCAAAGACAGATCTTTGAGCTAATTTGCTTGTCTAATGATAAGAAATTGCATGTAATATTGTTTTCCGATGGAATGTTAATTTCTTTAAAATTTCTTTAAGAAATGTATCTGTTCATTGTAAAGTATAGGGTCAGTTGCTGTGTTGCTGTTGCTTGATAATTTAAATATCTTTAAAATTAACAGTATTGTTGAAAAATGCGATCTAGTTACTAGATCTAGATTAGATCTAGCTACACCTTCAAATTAAAATTTTGCTTTACTTTTAGGTCACTTATACTACTAAATGACTGTTTTAATTATTGTTGATTTTTGAAATATAATGCCAATCGCACTTATTGAACTAACTCCACTTTCTTTAGTGACTAGAAAATTTTGATATATTTAGAGTAACCCATCGGTATAAAACTCTCTTATTTTTATTAGCCTTACCTAAAATTTAGTACAATCTGACATAATAAGGAAAAAAAACTAACCTAGTCTAATCTAAAATGTAATCCAATCTGATCTCACCAAAAAAATCTAAACCGAGTTAAAATCTGATCCAATTTAACTAACAGTTGATATAATCTAATCTATCGAGTGTCTGCTTTACATATAATAAAATATTAAATATTGGTTTCTATATTGTTTAGATTTCACAAATTATTTCGTGTGTATGTGCCATTTGAACGGTGTTAACTTTCAGATGCTACTGATATAATGCGATGTCGTTACGATGATAATTTGTATTGTGAGTTTCACAAAAGAAGCAAATTAGCATTTTGTCATCGTTTATTTGATTAATTTGAGTTTGAAACTCGTAATTTTTATTTATGACAAAATAAACGAGCAATAAATAAATCTTGAATATTAAATAAACACTTTTTCAATTTCAATCGATACTTTTAACGTATAAATCTTCAATTAATCCATACAAATTGCACATTTATTATCCATAAACATGCTATCATATTTAAAGTTAAAATTAAACTTTTACATCAAACGATCTAAAACTGTACAAACAACTTCATAAATTTAACCGTAATGATCATGACTTAATATTCGCAATGCTTCAAGCACAATGGCTTTTATTTTCTACAGCTTTATAATGGATCTAAGAACAATCGACAAAATGCATAAAGTCTCTCAAAACTCATTGCTTTTCCACGAACATGAGCAAAGTTTAACGACTTTTCAAATACCTAGTATCCACACCTTGTACATAATGAAAGTTACACAGTTTCAAAAGTCTCAATCGACACTTATTATGCAGCTATATTTTTGAATATATTCATATACATATATTATGATATTTTTTTATGTTGTGTGATATATTGTAATATTTTTTCAATTAACTAATCGTTAATATATTAAACGTTCATCGTGTGTATTCAATCTTCATTACTAATCGTAAGTGAGCAGTTTATTTAACTGCTAAGTTTGAATACAATTATTTTTTAAATCTTCATTATTGTTTGATAAATTCTTTAACAAAGCTATAGATAATTTAATTGTTTATATAATATGATGAAAATATTAAAAATATCGAAAATCAATTAAAAATTATAGTATTCTTTCATTTTTTTCATGATACCGCTGCTTTCACAATCATTTATTAACTATAGATTAGCAAGAAGTATGCAGATACTTCGGGTCACTAATTTTAACAAAATTTAGAAAAAAATTAGAATAAGTATAAACTTAAAATTTCTATGTATACTTAAACTACATTTCTATCAATTTTCAACAAAATCGATAAACCAAAATATGTGCATTGTCCTAATAAAACTCAACATACGTCATGTATTGGATTTTTACTAAAATCTTGTACAATTTTACCAAAGACTTGTACCAAACGAGTACACGTCCATGTGCAGAGTAAAAATGGGTTTGCACAAAATTAGAAAAATAATATTATATTTAGAATCTTATATCGATATGCAATTTCTTAAAACAAAAGCTCGGCACACACATGAGTAAACCGCTCTTATCGTCCGAATTGACGCAGTTTGTGCAACTCTCCTATTAATTCTCTTCTTCTTCTTCTTCTTCTTATTTTTTATGATCTTTTTTAAATTAGTGTCGAAATCGGGCATACGAAGCACTCTCTCGTATCTCGGCCGTTTTATCTCTCGTGTACGTGTGGAGGGGCCTTCCCATTCATTAGCTCGTTATTTATAGAGGTTTAATTTAACACTCGTTTAACCCGATAAGATACACACATAACAATGGGAGCAGCTTCGGTAATATGAAATTTGTTAAAGGGTTAAAGTGTTTGGACAAATCTGTTCAGGTGCTCGAAAGATTCATTGTGGGTATTTTTGTTAAATTAAAATGCATCGTATTTGATTTAAGTTCTGTAAAAGTTCAGAACTGACTTAAGTTTTTTCTGTAATAACTTCAGCAATTCAAGACTGATCCCTATAGTAAAAAATGATTCTTACAAAAAGATTTTTCTATTGATTTTTATAGATCTGTGGATACGTCTTCTATACATTTTTGCTCGTTCTTCTTTGTATAATATTCGAATGGTGTTCGTTATATTCGATAAAAAAAATATTTAAAGTCAGTTAATGACGTTTTCACTTTCATAAAATTACTCGTAATAGATTTGAACTTTATTATACATAGTTGCATGCGTCGTGAAGTTAACCCAAATTTTCGTATGTTTATTCAGCTGCTATGTACTCATGAAGCATGCAATTGTTACTACAATTAACGCGTAATAATCTAAATATTGCGCACTGTATAAACATTAAGTAAATGATAAAAATTATCGTAAGACAGTAGCCCTTTGATAATTATAATTTAAATTTATAAATATTTTCCGTATACGTAATAAAAATATATTTGAAAATTATAAGTTTACACACTGTCAAATATTATATGCAGTGTATAATACATATATCTATAATCTATATTTTTGTATATTTAGAAACACTACAGATTTTTCAGTATTAAAAGATAAGAATAATGGAAGGTAATGCAACGTGTGAAAAAGTACACCGCTATACGTTACTGTAGTAAAAATTGTTTACAAATGAATTTTATGCCAATTTTACTGCACATAAATCTTATATGAATATCTAATATTGAAATGAACATAATGAGAAATATACTCAATAGTTTATACATCGATATTTTATTACTTTTCATACATTGAATATTTTCGAATAATTCAAACGAAAGCATTCATACAAATCGATCGAATCATCTCCAAAATATCAAGATGATCCACAAAAATCACTACAGATCAACGAGGGTCAAATTCCCGAAAAAAATTCACGGATCAAGGCCGTAATAAAAAGTCTGGTCGAGTGTTTTGGCGGCTAAATTTGAACAGTTCAAGTGACCTCAGCTATAAGAGACTTATTTACTGTTTGACACGTAACAGATGCTTTCGATGGCTAATCTTTTTATATATTTCACCGAATAGAATATTCGCTTTTACTGCAGTTTTCTCGTATAGTGCACTAATGGACGCTATTAGTGTTTTACGGCTTTCTAACAGATTTTTTCCCATTTTTTTTAAAGCTAGAATGGAAACAGAACTGGTCTGTGGATGCATAAAAATGCAATCATAGTCGTGTTCTGTCTGCATATTAAAAAGGTTTCGCTGGACGTTTTAGAAAAAACGTGTGATAAGTCAAATCGTTGCCCAAATTGAGCTTTAGATTCGATCGTAAATAATGAAAATTAGATTACGTAGAACCTGTTAGTTTTCTATTTAAAAACTGTTATTTTTCGAAAATAATTTAGATCCATGTAATAGTGGCTAGATTGGGTTTTATATTCGTGTTTTTGATTTATCGGATATTAAGCGCGGGAAATTAACGTCAAATATTTGACGTATTGTATGAAAATATACGAATAATAACAGCTTCTACTTCAGAATTTGTGTTCAATCAAAATTCTCGATTCGAAAACGCGACCCTTTTCCCTAAATATAGCTCGGTACATAATTAAAATCGGAATTAAACATCGGTTTGACTTTCACAAGCCGTTATGTTATACCTTCGCGAAATTTAACGACACTCGTTAGCCGCTTAAAATTAAATCCGAAAATCGTTCGACCCATATATAAAACCACCGAAAACGAAATTTCTATTTAATTCAATTCAATCCGAGTTCAATTTAACTTTTTCCTCTCGAAAGTGCGAACGCTTTGCGTCGAATAAGCAATCTGAAAGTTTTGTTTTCGAAGCGAAGCAATTATGAAATCGTTGTATATTTTAACGTTTTTAATTTGAAATTTTATTATTTAAACGATTTTTATTATTTATATAGATTTGTGACCTTGTTTGTTAAGTAAAAGTTGAACGATGTCAAGTTTTTCCTTGTCCTTGCGTACAAATTGACGGTCATTATCGTGCGAACATTGTCATTATCAATAACGATTTTCCGAGTAATATTCCAATCGCATGTCACTATGAGATGATTCGATGTGAATGTGAGAATCCAAATTGCACTATTTAACATTTTTTAAATCGTAAGATTGATATGAAATTTTATTTTTTACGATCATTTATATGCATTTTTATGAAAATTTGCATCCTGTTCGCTACATAATTATATGCAATAATTTTGCATCGATAATAATAAAATTTCAATTTTTTATTAACACATCGTGGCCCATGTTTTGCATTTATTCTATTCTCGAATTCATTGGAGGAAAAAAGCAACTTATTTATTCTGAATTAAATTAGTTTGATTCTTATAGATTTGCTGCTAACTTCAAAGTCAATTCTTACAATATTTGAATTCCATTTTTCCGACTTAAGAAAAATTTTCAGTCATCAAAGGGTTAAAAAAATAATACAAAATGAATCATTTCACTGTGTCGAAACTTCAATGAAATTTTACATACGTTCACGTTTCAAGTGCATCATAACATAAAGCGGACTATGTTATTTTTAATGTTGAGATACCATGAAGTGCAACATGACTACATAAAGGAAGAATTACGAAACGATCTCTTTATGAATACGCAACAGATTCAATTCAAAAATATAAATAGCTTAATTAATTAAAATTCAAATTTCAGTAGCGACGAACTCATTTCGATTTTTTTTAACTGTCGGTACAAATTTTTATCGTAAGCATCTTTTGATTCTTTAATCGGCGAAACGTCCAACGACAGCTTACTGTCATTAATCGTGTCACGAAATGACAACTGAATAAAGCGGCTATATATATTTTTTTCACAACAAATTAATAACGAACGAGATACACCGACGACATTATGTGACAGTTATTTGAACAGTTCAGAGCTAATCGTGACTAACTCCAAAAAAGACGAAAACAACGATCAAACATGTTCAGATTCCTTTTTCATAATATAATTAATTCCCTTCATGATTCCTTTTTTACAAACTGTAGTAAATGTGCAAATTTTATTTATAATAAGCTATGTTTATGTCAGTTTTTATTAAAGAGAGTTCACACGTAAGTAGAGTAACCAACGCAACAAATTAAAAAAAAGAGATAGACCTACACAATGGTACATAGTAAAAAAATGTGAAAAAAATTACATAGACATTTTTTTATGTATTTACATGACAACTGAAAAGGCCAAGTATACAAGTGACATTTTTGCCGAAATTAATATATGTACAGAATCGCTTCTATGTACACTCATATATGTATTTGGTGGCAAATGGATATAAACGAATTTGGAACGTGTAACTAGATATATCATCAAATCATCGACCTCCTCCTAATACATGTAAGTAAATGCTCAACTTTGAACGAGTTTTTCTTGAAATCACTGCGAAATCACTTCTACCCCTTGGCTTTTGCAGTCGTCACATATCTTCTTTATATTGTATAGATCTGTCCCTTTATTCAAGTTGTAGCATTGGCTACTCGATTTGCGTGTGAACTGCCTTTAAACTATAAAATAAATTAAAATGGCTTCTGATATAAATAATTTACTATCCAATGCCAAAAAAAAATTATCATTTAATGATATCCTTATTATTCAAGAAATATATTTCACGCATAGAAAGTCATTATTCTACGAAGTTAAAAAGCGGAATTATGGGCTTTATTCGTAATATACCAAGTATTATACTTTGAAATTTGAATTTATTTTTTATAAAAACTAGAGTTAATCACATTCAGCTCCGAATGTCTCATTTCAACTCACCGAAATAAAACATTCATACGAAAAAAAATCCGTAATCGAATCACTATAACGTCTCACTCGATATATTCGATCTAAGCTAATTTTCTATGATTTATGTGCGTTCTATGCTATTTTGGTCATAGGTTGTCGATTTTGATCGAGTCTATGTTGCCCACATGTCGGTACAAATTATAATAATCTCGATGTTTTGTGGGTTCATTATCGCGAGAAGGTCGTTTATAGTGAAAATTCAGTCGGTAATCATTGTGACCTTAGCTCTATTGGCACACTCGTGGGCGATATCTCTAGGAAAATATATCGAAATTCATAGAAAAAATACACATGTTTCGGTTTAATTTGATAAATTCGTGCTCTATGTGAAATTTCTTTGATGCTCAATTAAAAATGTTTTAATTAATTTTACGATTTTAGGAAAATTTTAGTATACGTAGATAGATAATATAATCAGGTTTTTAGTGTAATTATTTTTGTATTTTTTGAAAATTGTAGTAAAGGATCATTTTTGGAAAATTTATAGTATGAGCATTGAGAATAACGTTCTTTCTATTTGACCACTGAAAAGCACAAAGGTTCGAGTGACATTTTTTATTGAAATTAAGTTAAGTAAAAAATATGGTTTAGTACAATACATAGAATCATTTTCTGTACATAACTCAATTTCGAAAAACGTCACTTGTACTCTTTGTGCTTTTCACTCGTCATTTGTTATAATTTTTAGTCGATTCTTTATATTTATGTCATTTATGATATGTACATATGTTTATGAAAGCAAATGAAAAAAAACATTTTTCTTAATGCTCATAATGTAAAATTTACAAATATGTTTAATTTTTCTGTTAATAAAGAAAATAAGAGAACAGCTTAACGTGCTTCAAAGGGTTAAAGAAACCGACTAATAACTCTTTTTGCTACAAACTACATAACAATTTTTTTTCAAATATCTACCGTCAATCACCCTCAACCATCAATATATTTCAAATTTGATTGTATTTTTCAAATAATTCACCTTTTTATAAATCCTAAACAAGATTGTAAACATTCCATTCGACTCACTAAAAGCTCTCATCCTAAACTACAGCGTCACGCATAACAATTTTTCAATTCGACCAAAGAAATTTCCCGCCAAAACTAATTCTTGAATGAACAAATACGATATGTGTGTTAAATTGTCAGTTATCAAAAATATAATAAAAAAAAACGTTTGTGCGTATAAATGTGCGTAGGCGATGATTTATCATCGGCTGCTTTTGCTTCTACATCCGAATGGTGTGTATCAACAGTACCTGATCAAAACACCATAAATCTGTAACGATTGCGGAGGAAGAACTATTTAATTTCTAGTTTCAATTCTTTATTTTGATTTTGGATTCACCCATAGAAAGATTTCGGTCAGATTCGTATAAATTTCGTACGAACTCGAAGCGTTTTGTACATACTGATTTCTATCTGTTTTTTAACGTTTTGTGAATCGAAAATTGAAAAATATGTGATTTTATGAAAGCTCAAAATAATATTTCAACAGTTCGATCGCATAGATAAAAATTAATTGATCTATTGCTGTTCGTTCCGAATACTGGTTTTATCAGCGTTTTTCATTTCAATATTCGAGATGATGTTTAGGAATGTTCTAAAATTATATTCGTTCGTATAAATGGAAAATCCATTAATGTTTTTCTTAAATTTTCAGATTTTTCCGATGCTGAGATGTGATCGTGCACAGTTCGTGATTTGAATATCGGAAACAAAAAGTGTTGAAGAGTGGAGTGTTTCTTAAGAAAATGTTGTTGAATCAATATTTTTATTTTATTGAATGATTCTGGTTCAACGACCTGAAATTTCGCAACTACTATGGATCAGGCTTCGTTCGTTTTGAGGTAATTTTTTCAAATTATTTTAATAGATAATACATGTTCATTTTTTATGATTATTTAACATAACATTCAAAATATTTTCTTAAAATTTTTATTTGCTTTCGTTATATTATATTATTTTTCACACGACTTTAAAATGAGCCATCGTAGTTTTTTATTAGTCGTTGTATATTTATTTAAATTGATCTCAGAACTGGTTAACTAATTCGAAACAACATAATTTTAACGAACGATACGGATCTTTACTAATGCATAGTTTATCATGAATATTTAAACACTTTTAAGCACAGCTCAATCAATTATCTAAACAATCGATAAAATTTCGAGATAAACTCGATAGAAAAAAATGCATTAGCGTTTTAAAATTTGCTTTTTCGATTAAGTGATTTTTTTTTCAAGCATACTTTTGAATTTGTGGTTTCAATATTTAATATTTCGAGTGGTTTAAAATAACATTGTTTTTACAAGATGTAAACCGAGCACATAATAGAACAGCGTTTCAAAATTCATGATTTTGAATAAATATTTAAAATTTGTAGTGATTTCGTTTATTTTATGCTCTACTTTCGAGAGAAATATAAATTCATCTAAAATTTTTTCAAACATTCATCTTACTGATTCTTTTGTTAACAAACTCTTCTTTGTGATTACAAATCAAATTGTGATTATTTATCATTCACATGACTTTGTAAGTCATCTGAATTTATTGAACACCTTACAGTCGTATTACGATAATAGACATACAATCTCGATTATATACGATCGTTCGAATAAACGAATTATTACGTTTGAAGAATGTTTCTCGTTCTAAAATAAATCTTTCGAGAGCTTTTGCTAAATATTTACACCGAAGCGCGAGTCGAATCGTTTTTATTATACTCGTTCACCGATAATAATGACGATTTTCTTCCTATTCCTATACAAAGTGAGCAATTTTGAATGCTTCTTTGAATACATAACCGGAAAATGCATTCTTCGTAGAAGAGTGTCAATAATAATTTATCAGTGAATATAAAAGATCGGCGTGAATTACGCATTGCTTGTGTGTCATAATGACTATTTGTATGCTTTTAAGAATCGAAAATTTATACAGAGTTTATGTTCTGGTAGTCTTTTGAATATTTACAGAATTTTGAATTATGTTTTTCGTATGTAAGTAAGCTTTTGAGTGCATTAGGCGTGACGTTGGATTTGTATGTTTTATGTCATGCAAATAATGTGCAAGTTATTGTTGAAATATGTTTGTAATTTTTGAAATATAAATGTGCTCTATTGTGTTATAGTCCATTGAAATCGATGAAAGAATAACAATTATTAATTCAGTAAAGACTAATAACAAAAAATATATGAATATAATCAGTTCAACAATAATGTTTTCTCGTGTCATGAATATCAATATCGGTCTAGTATTCTAAAATTATTTATAATGAATGGGGCTATTTAATATCTAATCTAATCAAATAATAGTGCTAATTTGTCTGTGTAAGTCTGTCTCAAAATTATATCTAGAATTCTGAACAAAATCGAACTTTGAAGTAAAAAAATTCAAATAAAATCAATGAATTTTATTAAAATTTCACTTAACGATGATCACTTTTGATCTTAATCGAAATGAACTCTCAATAAAATTTATTAACACGATAAACATAAACAAACAATTAAACTCAAATTCGAATGATAAAGCAATAAAAAAACCCACGTGTCATCGCGATACGAAAACATTTTTAATGCGTCCCCTCTCACATCAGATCAAAAGTGAAAACCAGTTAATTTAACGCATTATTACACAGAAGAACTATCAAATCCCACATTTTATCATGTGTGATAAACGAGTCGTAAAACACGCGTTTTTTGAAATATTTCGCGATAGTCTTCGGCCTAACGGAGTTTTCGGCGCGAAAAGATTTACGCGCTCGGATCGTAAACGACGATCAAAGAGTCGAAAAACGATTCGAAATAAGATTTTTTCTCTTCCAGCCGAAACTTCTAGGGCTGAATTTTCAATTTTCATGAAAAAAAATAATACATGAGCGATAACACGTCGTAAAAATATCGGCCTCGAATAAATCGACGGCGTTTCTGGCAATAAAACATCGCCACGATCGTAAACGAATCTGATACGTTTTTCGTTTTTTAGGGTTTTTATAATAGTTTCGATTTAAACTGAACCGCATTAAATTGAAAATATATTGGGCGTAATTTGAAGTTGTATTATAGTTATTTTCTGGGAAAATATGGAATGTTTCCGTATGATTTGCGTTTATGTGTTGAATGTTGATGCGCGTCGCTCTTCGGGCGTAGGTTGCTGTTCGTTTTTGTGTTAACTTCGGTTTTCGTTTTATTTTTTTATGGTGTTTTTATGATGAATTATTGGGTTTCAATTTAGTTTTGATAACTGTCATCGTTTGGTGTAAATATATGATTTAGAATTTGAAAGAAAAAATATCAAAAAATCGTAAAAATGTAGCTGTATCATGCTTAAGCAATCGACTTTTCATTGCAAAATCATCTTTCTCGTTTTTCGATCTATTATCAAATTTTTCATTTCAATTTGAATAATTTCTGTTTCTAGCAAAATAAATTCTAACCAAAATAAATGATTTTCTATCTAACCAAATAAATTATAATTCAAATCAAATATTTTTAAATTGGATTAAGCTCTTCATGATAATTTTGATTTTGAAACGTTAAAACGGTTTACTGTTATTCACGAAGTATTTGTCTTAAAATGAAAATTATTCAACTTGAATTGGAAATTCACGGTATATTAAAGGTTTCGACAACCTATAATCTATGTCGAGTCATCATGTATCCATACGATGATTTAATTGATCCATATTGAGAAAAGTATGAAATTTTCCCAAATCGCATAAAAATAAATGCTCGATTTATCGATTAACGACCCTAACAGTAATATTTTGTTGATTTTGACCCTCAGTCGAAAAAGGGTTGCCTATCTCGTACTACAATAAAATCCTACAAACAACCGGATCGATTAAAACGGCAAACGAACAAACACCCGAACTTAATTACCCTTCGAGCGATAGATCACCGACAAGCGATCTACGATCCGATCTGAAAATCTTAAGCCGACCACGTGATTAATGGATCACGAAACGAATTCAGCTCCGACGATCGCATTACGAGATAATTTCATTATTTCCGATTAGACCGTTTCGAATCGCTTTTGATTGATTCGTCAATTTGGCGCTGACCTTCTCTTTCAAATGTACGTATGTAAATATCGTGTCAAAATATTGTAGATCTTTCGGTCGGGGTTGATTTAGATCGATAGATCTTCGAGGAATGATTTTTTAATGTTTGCCGATCGGGTAGATCGAGTCGGAGATACGTTGATTCGTTTGAGGTATTTAGGATTAATTTATAATTAGTTGTGTGGTTTGATTACTTGGTTTTTTAAAATGTTAAATATGTATGAACTGTGGTATATGCATAATTTATGTATCATTAGAAAGGACTTTTGATGTGAAAAAATTTCTGCTATAGCGCTATTCCCTATTCACGTTTTCTTTTTTTCATACTAATCACTAATCGTACGATAAATACTCATTTATTCACATAGAAAATGACAGTATAGATTTTTGCTTATTTTAAAATGCAATGAGATCTGAGGCTATTGTAAATATTTTTCCTCTTGGAAAGACTTTTTAAATGATACTTCTATCATATTTGACGACTGAATTTTATAAAGGGCACTATTGACCTTTTTTATTAAGTACAGAAAATGATTCTAAATATGATACTGAACCATATTCTCCTCTTAACTCAATTTCGATAATAAAGGTTGTTTGTGCCCTATGTGAAATGCAGTCATTTAAAATATGTACTATAAAAATGTATTCTACGGTCAATGACTGAATCAAAGTTCATTCAGGAATCGGCAGACTATTTCCATCAGATTCAGCCAAGATCTGATGTCTGCGTTTATAGTCGATTCCATTTCGATATTTACCAAACTAACCTAACTTAACCCAACAGAAAATATCACAAAGAAATCGACGATAAACACGCTCATCAAATTCTGACCGAACCTCTCGGAAATGACCGATCTATTTCCAAATAAAATCATCGTTTCGGAAACTGACCGTTTCGTATACACACCGTCACTATTATAAGACGTTTCATTAATCAGCATAAAATAAGATTATATCGTAAATATTATGATGACCTTCCCTTTCGATGCGTTATTTTGATCTTTCTCTTTGATTCTGAAAACCTTTTCATCCGAAATTACGCCGACATTGATTCGTTCCGATTATGAATTGACGTAAATATTTCGGTTCTGGGCGTTCATATAATTTATCAATGTACGTATATAAGTATTATTCTTACGATTTACTCGATAAACTCTTTAATCACTTCATTGTCAGAGTGAGGTTTACGACGTCGAAAGATCTCCTTAAGATGCAAATTAAATGAAGACATCAGAAAGACCGCTTCCGATCTTTCTCGATAAGGCGAAATCCCTATCATTAGACTTTAATTATTCACAATCAACGTCTTCGTCGCAATCCACTCACTTTTTCTCAACGATATCCTTTCATTACTCAAACTGATAAGTTTTACGATTCGAAATCACTCTTGTTTCTGAAATTTTACTCAAATCGGAGTTTCCTGATCAATTTTTGGAGAGTTTCCATAACCGAATTACGCGAAGTTTAACTAGAGGTTTCGCGACAATTTGGTGAAAAATCGATTGTTTTTTCTTATATTGAAAGAAAATCGTCAATTAAATTCCTCTACTGTTTATGAGATCAAATATCAGATATCGTCTCGAAATCAAATATCAATATTCTGCAGAACCTTAGTAGGTGTTTCACTGTGATTTTCATTCCTTAGAACAATATTCTAAATTGACTTCCACTTGTCAGCGGTTTCGTAACCTTTCAGCCAGGAAAGATTTGACCCAGAATCCCAAGATTAAAACCCTCTATTCCCTCACAAAAAAAGTTTAAAATTTCTATCAAGGATCATCAAAAATCAAAATCCTTCGACACACACACAAATAAAAAGACGGCACCTCCTTTTGATCTGTATCCATTGTGACGCACATCGTTCCTCAACTTCGCCTACAATCCGTCAAGCGTTCGTCGAATATACTTAAACATATATTATATTATATATACTAAAGTCGAATGTGTCTCGCCTACGAGCGGCACGTGTGTGTTGCCTTTCGCCGGCGACACGTGGCCCCCATAGATCACCGTGGATCATCGGTGATCCATCTCGATCATGGCGTGACCTCTGGTGTACGTGATCGGGCTTTCGACTAATCTTCGCTAATATTATTGTTCGGTTTAGATTTATCGCTTTTCTATATAGAAATTTATTATATTGCAGTGTTTTTTATAGATTTCTTGTATTATGGTCGCCGATTTTGAAGAAAGTTGGTTGAATTGTAGCATACATAGGTATAGAGTTGAATGGTGAATTGAGATAATGTAACCTTTAGGTCTGATTTTTCAATCGCATGTTATGCAGGGACGTCTTAATTAACAATGTGTTTACGTTTTTTCATATAACTGTTCGTATCGATAACAAGTTCAAATTCTATAGGGAAAAAACTTTAACTTGTTGCTAAGTAACACACTGCTACGCACATACGATTGAAAGATTGAGCCATAAAAACGTTCTTACATTCTTCTCTTATATAGTTATAGAATTCAGCCTTTCTTATAGCTAATTAATTACTAACAAACAGTTGAAAGATCGATTCTTAATGGTCTATGAAATATCAGGAGTCAGAGTTTAATATAATTCTATGGTATAGTGTCGATAAACATTTTGAGGTAGGATCAATTTACATCCAATCTTTCTCGAAATACTGAAAACTGCATTTTCCTAGCTCACTTGTCATCACTATCATTTTATAAAATTTCTATTAAGTTTCATCAAAATTAATAACCAATATGAACAACGCTTCCTTGTTAAGATATCTTCAAACAGTGATAGATTCGCAAATTGAAACTCATCACAGTTGCGTTTCTAGTCACTGTTGCTTTTCAACATCGACATGAACTTCAATTCTACTTTCTATAATCAATCGAATACTTATAAAAATCGAAATCAATTCGACCTTCGACAGAAATCATAACACCTCCATCCAAAATAGAACACTCCCATATTATTTTTTTATGAAAGACCATCCTCATTGTATCCAGATGTGTCAGTTGTGCAATCGTACGCTCATTGTATGTACAGTTGTCGTTCGCCGCACTTGCAATATTTGCTTTACACACATGCATCTTCGCCTTCGACCAATTATGTCGATTTCCATCCAAAACATAATGGATTTAGTCACTCTATTCGTACGATAAAAATGCACTTCGAGTTCGTACAAAATCTACAGTGCATCGTTCAAAGAAGATCTACGAATCGTATGTTGCAACGCGGATTGAATTCGCGATTCAACAAAGCGGGCTATTTAGTGTCCGTTTTCACAAAATGTTAACTCAAAAGAGTCTATTGAAGCTTTAGAAGTTAGTGCTGATTGTTTTTGGGTCAGTCGTTTTCAATGGTGTGACTGAGTTTTACGATCGACTCTCGAGCACATCTTTAGCTTTTACTTTTGCACTCCGAAACTAATCGTAGAAACTCTTCAGGTTCATTTTCCCCATTTCGAAATTTTATCTTTGAAGTATTGAATTGAATGAATCGACTTGCACATTGCATTCTACATTCTATCTTAGCTATGAATGGATCGAAATACGAAACTGGATCACCCACGAAATCCAGTGCAAGTTAGTTTTCGAGACGTAATAACTCTGACGCCTTTTCGTTTTCATCCGAAACACACCTGCTTGTAGCTTTTTAGCATATTACATCTTGTATTTCGTATCCAATATGTTCTTTGCTATGATTTTTTTCTATCGAGTTTAATTTTTCGATGACGAATGATGTCACAGTGTTAATGGAGAAGCGTAAGCGAACTCGAACAATTGTCGTGGCTCGTAAATATTCATAAGTCCAGACAAGATTTTTGCCATACTTTTGACTTACGGGCCTTGAACTGTTTAAACCGAAAACTTGCACTGATTTATAAACGAGCGTTTTCATAATATTGAATCGCTCTAGAATTTCAGAATTGGCTCCGTTTCGGAATCTCAATTTTCTCCCATAAAACGAGTATGTGGGTCAAATTAGAAACAATTGGTCTATTTCGAGTAAATTCTTCTCGTAGTTCGTGTTAAATGTTAAATTCGCTTCCGACGCTAAAGGATCGAATGACGTAGGTGTGTAGAACTAGATTTAGAATTATGACATTGAACAGATTTCGCATCGGTTTCGTTCAGTTCGGTGAAAACCAGACGACGAAAGTATGCAAAACATATATTACGTAGGTCGATAAAGTCGTTGAACTTGATTCGAGTTGTTTAGTGTCGAAAGGCGATAAGTTTTGAGATAATTGAAAAATTTTACGCTTCCTATTATAGGCGAATCACGCGATTAGGTTTCGTAATACTTAACGAGCTTAGCGTGATTTAAATTAATTATCGAGTCAAATTCGATCGATCTAAGTATCGGTTCATTCATAATAATCAGTAATAGCATAACGGTATAAGCGTTTGTGTATACAGAATCGAGCTATTTGTTGTCAAAATGTTTAATTCTGCGACAATCATATGAAGACTGAAAAGGCCAAAGGGTACATATGCCTTTGCGGTGATTTCGAAAAAAAGCGTGTTCAAAGTTGAACCTATACCTATATGTATTAGGAGGAGGTCGAGTAATTTGATGATACATCTCGACACACGTTCCAATTTCGTTTATATCCTTTGGCCACCAAGTATATGGGAGTACATAGAAGCGATATGATTGGTGGCAAAAGGATATAAACGAACATGGTACGTGAACCGAGATATATCATCTAATCACTCGACCTCCTAATACATGTAGGTACATGCTATACTTTGAGCTCGCTTTTCTCGAAATCACCGCAAAGTCACTTGTGCCCCTTGGCCTTTTCAGTCATCAAATATACATTCAATTTCACTTATTAAGAAGAAAACCACCTACATACATAGATGTTTCTTTAACGATAAACATTCATCATTTCATAAAATCGAGATAACGTCGCGCGACCATAAAACGCGACTCCCGATCGTTACGAAACTTCTCAAAAATCGCGATAAGCCGTTACGAAATCTCAATAATTACGTGTCACTCTAATTTATGACGACTTTTTCGCGGTCGGACACGAAAAAAAAATTAATTACGACTCAGTTCGTCTCGGTGGCGATTTTTTGACGAATCACGCAACGCTGATTCACACATGTGCTAAAAATTCAACATCGCTCGTTCAATATTTGTCCTCGTGTGCTTTTTCGGGAAATTTTTGAACTGTTATACATATATGATGACAGAAAAGGCCAAGGGGTACAAGTGACTTCGAGAAAAGAGCGCTCAAAGTTGAGCATGTACCTACGTCCTACATGTATTAGGAAGAGGTCGAGTGATTTGATGATATATTTTGGTACACTTTGCAAGTTCGTTTATATCCTTTTACCACCAAATATATGAGCGTACATAGAAGCGATTCTTGTACGTGACTTAATTTCGGTAAAAATTTCACTTGTACCCCTTGGCCTTTTCATATGTACATTTAAAAAAAGTCAGCAATGTTTGAATTTTTTCGGTGACATAACGAGCTTTTTTGCGGTAATTCGAGTCGCTTTGACATGACATTGTAATCTTGCGAGATTTTCTCGTATGAAATTGAATACGTGACTTTATTATTACTTCGTTTTATCCGAATCGGATTTTCATATTTTGAATCGCTCATTTGGATTTTCTAGAGTTGATTTTTTGAATTTTTGTGTGTGTTTTTGCTTTTTTATCGAGCTTCGTTGGTGTTCTCATTACAGATTTTCTGAAAATTCAAGATTTTTTCACGTTCTGCGAATCGATTTATCTTCTTTTCGCAAAAGATGAAAAATCAGTTTGAAGTCAGTGAAAATTAATTCGGTTTATTTATTTCGAATAATTTATCAATTTAAATTGCTAAAAATAAGCACATGCCTTTGATACTGTATGTTTTTAAATTGATTCAAAAATGTATCATTAATTACATACATTTTTTTTAACAAAAAAACTGATTTATACTGGTATCGTCTGATTCATCTCTTTCAATGTACTGATACAACGATTCCCGTTTAGAAAATAATTCAAATATTTACCGAAACCATATAAAGGCGACACATTTGTGTATCTTGCTTTGTATTTACGCAATGAATCACATTTTCATGTCGCAAATTTAAAGGTGCGCCTATTTGATCAAAACTTCACATACGTACTATAAAAGTATATTACATTTACTAAAAAATATATTAAAGTTAAAACATGACTATTAATTTATATGATTGGTCAAAAGTACATCAAAAGTTCATTTTTGTAATGGTACATGCACTTTTCGTATGAATTTTGAATAAAATTTTCCTCAAAAATATAATTTTGCTTCTGTCTTAAGCTATTACATCATATGAGCTATTTAGAGCTACTTATGATTAACTTCGCTTTAAAAAAAATAGATTTAAATGTCAATGCACTTGGTATAGTCATAACTTTCTATGTATGAAATATCTTCCCTAAATAAAAAAGATCAATTATATGACAGAATTTGTTTGGCCACCGAATAATAAATCATTTATTTCAGAAGTCACTATAATTAATTCTCTACTCAAATATGAATTGATCACATCTTTAGCTTATTATAAATGATGACTAAATTTCATAAAGGGCACAATCGAAATTAAGTAAAGTACAGAAAATGGTTTTGTATCATATATAGAAAGATTTTCTGTACTTGACTCAATATCGATAAAAAAGATCACTTTTACCCTTTGTGAAATTCAGTCGTCAAATAAAACATCACGTTTAAGATTTCTGAAAAATTAAATAATGAAGGGAAATTCGAAAAAGTATGAAACACGTTTGATCGATCATCTCGACTTTTCGTTTTATAGAGTTAATCATTATTATCTCTGAACTGTTCATACAGTGTACTCACGATTTTCAGAAAACGCAAACATCCTCTTTATCTCAACATGCGATAATTAGTGACGTTCAACGCACTTAATGAGACAGTGAAATTAATGTCGGCCCACAAATCACCATAGGAATCCGAAAACCCACCTACATACGTCATAATCCGTCGAAGACCCACAATGGAACAAATCAAAATTGGTCCCTCATCCATCAATGGACCGAAATAACAATATTGACGTCGTAAAATGTTAGTGGTATTGTGTGCCTATTACAGGTGTTGTTAGTCGAAGTCATTTTTGCATTTATTCTATTGTTAGTTGAAAAAAATTGATGATTCTTGATATGACGTTGTATTGAGAGTGATAAATTAATGAAATGTCGATAAAATTTGGATGGTGATTATTTTAATGGTTGACTATCTCTGGTGTGAGGAAAGGGATTGGTGGTCATAATTCAAGAATCCTTCGATTTTCCCATGCGTTTAGATGAATTATTATGTGAATTCCTCGCCAGTATCAATTAGAAATCGATAAACGTTTGTTAAAAAGTGTACAGTCGATAGTTGCGTAAACGACGCGATAACAATAAATCCAATTTAGCTCGCATTAAAAACGCAATAAAAAACCGTTTAAAGGATATAAATTGATTCAGTGCATTGAGTTCGAATTGTGAAACAAATCACTGGATTCGGTTCGATTTTCAAATTTATTTCTCATATCACATAAATTGTCATATTTCTCATATCACTTCACATAAAATTTTGTTAACTAAAAGCAAGTCTTTTTACCTCCGGCTTGAGAATAAAACGAATTTAAACTACACGAGGTCCCTCAAACTATGAGCTATCAAAACAGCCGCTGAAAGAGACAGACATACTACAGTTCATACAATAATACATACATCCATCTCTTCCACAAAATTTTGACAATTGGTAGTTGAAGAACTGCACGTAGTTTATAATCGTTTTATTCTCAAACTAAATAAATAACTTGATAACTAAAAATCTAATGAGAATTGCATTTTAGTTCTTCACAACTATTTCATATCTGTGAATATGCTATACTAGAAATCAACCCGTTAAATATATGCACACAATTTTGGAGCGTTACATGGTCACACAGCACACAGAATAGCACTATTATATAGTTAGATATCTGAAATATTTCATCAATATTGATGGGAATTTTTATGTGTACACTCCATATCGAATCGAGATCTGTTTAATGAGCGTAATGTGTATAATATGTAACGCGTCGAATCGAATGATGTTCGCGTGTAGGTCCATCTTTGCTTCTGTCGTATGTACGGAGAAAAGCGATCCTATTTTCTTTCTTTTTGTCGATGTACACATATTTAAACCAGTTCCGTCGGTTTTTTAACCGAGACGGTTAAATGGGAGAAAAATTAGCCGTAAACAAATTTTAATTTTTTACGCGAGAAAGTTCCAATGTCTCACGTTGCGTAAAAGCGGTTCCGAATCGGATGCTTTTTCTTCAGGGTTATACCATTTTCATGATTTACATATTGATCTGATTATTATTTATTTATAATTACTCTGTAGATGAAAGCTCATAGTTTCTTAACTAGTTTGGTGCATTTGCTTATGAATTGATTGCGCGCTATCTATTTAATCGTTTATGTACTAGATAGTTACAATATCGACATTTCTCTGTGAAATTTATTATGTGGATATTCAATGCGGATACCTTTAATAAATATAAAACGATTTCTATGAATAAACATAATTTGCAGCTTTATTTTAATAACGGACTATGTAAGTGTTACAGAGTGAAAATATTTCAGGATTGATCGGTTATTTCTAGAAGACTTAACCAATATGTTTAAAAAACAAAAAAAGGTTAAGTTCGGTTAGATTTGATAAGACTTTATTTTGTGTTCGATTATTACATAAATAAAATATAAATGGAATTTATGTATAATTGTTCAAATAAGCTCAATACATCCTGATCAAGCCTCTTGAAAATGACTGATCACTCCTTAGATTTTCTTCACTAGAATGCATAAAAACCGTAACATGAGCAATTCTTGACATAAATAGTTGACCCAATTAAGAAAAATCCAACATATAAACACAGTTCGATCATAATATAACAAAACTCGAACCGCAAACACCACTTAATCACACACCGAAACAAAAGCCCGAAACACTCAACGTCAACAATCGAAACTTGCGGTTCTTTTCTCCCATAGATCGTACTAAATCCAATCGGATATTTTTGAACCGTTTAACAGCTCGTAAATACTTCGAAGCAGTGCACTATACATGGGTACATATAAAGTGCCAGAAGGCAAAAAACAAGGGCACTCAAGTCCACCACGGATCTGGAATAAGATCGACACTGAACACTCTCTCGAAGAGCACTCGAAAGCATCAATATTCACGATGGACATGAGTCGTGTGACCATTTAATTTTTTCTGTATAATTGGACATTTTAATTTTTTTATCGATTTTTGAATTATATTTAGTACAATTGAGGCAAATAAAAGACTTATATGCGCTCGATCCTAAGATTTTGGAAAAGTTACAATGCAAATGTTTTTTCTGTTTGTAATGTGTAATTTCTTTAATTTAGATGAGATAAGGAATCAATTGAATTTTATCAATAGCGGATAACTTTGTTCAAAGTTCTCATTCATTATTTTTCAATTTATTACTCCCTAGACTTTTGGAAGAAAGTTTGAATTTGGTGCCCAAACAAGCGAGTTCAAAGAAAATTCCAAAACTTTGAATTCGTGTAAAATATGAAACATGAGGTATAATGAAATTAACATTTCGGAAGAAGCAAGTAAAATTAAGCTATTTGTATTTTGAGGAATTCTTGACATTTTTAATAAATTAAACGAAAAAATATTATCTATATTATAAATACGCTTAAGATGCTCGAAATTTTCAGCCAGCTCGTGCCTCGAATTCGGTCGTTCAATTTATTAGCCCGCGCCTTACACTCCGAACTACGCGTCGTAATTACGAAACTGCACCGCTTAGTGTATATAAGGCGTAAAATCTTTTTTTATTTCACAGATAGATGGCAATAAACACATCCGTGTCAATACGAATTTTCATAAATTCCGTCAACTATTTCGTCTTCTGAGTAATGTTTCCATTTTATAGAAATTTTCCTTGAAAATCATTTCAAATGCTGTAGCCAAATGAAATAATAATAATTTCACTTGATCATTCTTTAAGTTATAAACCTATTTAGTACAAAATTTACTAAAAAATGCTACATTTCTCAAACTTATCTAGAGTTAAAATCACTTTAGTAGTAATATTCGGTTATAAATGAATAATCAGCTTCAAAATTAAACTGTCCACCTCATAATTGAACGAATGGTCACATTAAAAAGTGACCCGATTCTCGTCGGTCGCGCGTCAATCACGAGAAATCCCGGGATTCGTGTCCCGGGGCCAGATGGCTTCGCGCGATATGGGAGCGTTTAACACCTTCGAGATTTATACGCAAGCGGTTTAACAAAACGACCGGTAATTGGAAACCACCACCGGTGGATGTTTAAGGTTGCCCTTTTGTGAGGGATTGCCGCATAGTTACAATTAAATGTTCGAGATTTTGTGATAAAAAACAATAAAAAGATGCGTTTTTCTGATGTACGTGTTAAAAGATTGGGTGTTGTTATTATATCGTTGGGTCAGTTGTTGAAGAACGTGAGAATAGGTTTTTTTTTTGTGTTTTAGTTTTGTTGATATTGAATCTGTGTTGTGTATGTAATCTATCAACATTGTGTTTTAGTCTGTTGATATTATTTTTGGTACTTATAAAGCTGATCGTTGGTATGAAACTCAATGGATTAAGTTAAATAAGATTACTTTTTTCATCATTTTTTCGGATTAAGTTAGATTGAGTTCAATTTGAAAACTTAAGCCTGAAAAATTCTAACCTTTTTTGACTTTGTACCAGTCTTTTCACTGCTCTAGTTAACTAATCATAAAGCTGCAGTCAATCCTTCCACTATGTACTGTCAAAAATCCGTCACTGTTCCACAGATTTTTGACAGTCAAAAGTGGAAAAACTGACTAACTTTCTGGTTAAAGGCAGTGAAAAGATCGGACTTTAATTAATTTAGGTTAAGTTGATGTTCTGTTACACAAGTACCTATAATATTTCACACAATCCAATTTTATTAGTCAATAATAGAACAATCATTTCTCTAATTTGAATAAGAAAATAATTTATTGAAGTTTGAAAAATCTTGATATATTCGCTACTAGGTTTATGTCACATAATTGTGCACGCTACACGAGTATTATGCACGTTGTAAAAAATGCACACGATGAAAAAGTTAACATACAGAAAATTCTCTTTAACGGAATCAATACATTATAATTGCCGCAAAACTGGTAAACGATGCATCGTATAATTATGGGATAAAAGTGTTCCGGCCCTGAACGAGTTTTGTTCACATTTTTTTTTGCCCACACACTATCCATCTTGAAGATTCTTCAACTTTCTTATAATCAGATCGATCTTTCATTTATCTCTCTTAAACACTCTTAATAAATCAAACAATTCGTCCATAAAAAGTGTTACGCGACCTTTACATTATGTATTTTTTTCGATTCGCGCTTGATTTACAACGAACATAAATAAAGGTAATGTTCGCGGACGCCGTTATGGCGAAAAGTTGACATGTTTATTTTTACACCGAAACGACTTTATATAATAAAAACTTATGCGTGAGACATAAAGCACATAATGCAAATAAACCTACGTAGTATAAGAGAAATGCTTGTAAAAAATATATATGGAATAAATTCGAGAAGAACGACAAAACCGTTGATGCGCTCTTTTGTCAATTGTCGTTCACGCCTACAAAACAAAACTCTTCGAGCTTTCGGCGAAATTTTTTTGAAGTTTTTCTTCTGGTTTGAAGATATGATATGGCGTAAACTTTTCCAGTGTGTTATTGGAACTCGGTTGTGTCGTAAAAAATAGTTTTTTTTTGTTTGTGTGGAAAAACTTTGAAGGAAGAGTGTGTTGTTTATTTTTAACCTGGAGTTTGTTTTATGTAGGTCATTTTATTTATTTGGAAATAATAGTATTGAATTGATCGAATTTGTTACTTTAGCTTGTTTCAATTTATCACTTTATTAAATTTACTTTGAAAACAATAGTAGATGATAACAGAGTACATAGGTACAATATGTACGTATTTTACAATCTCAACTTCTTCAATCTTAACTAAACTAAAAAAATGCTTCGAATATTTTCAGCAATATTTTTTTTACATTAAAACCATGAATTAATTCATAAAATCTATTTGAGGAAGTATTTAAATCCTTAATGCTGAAAAAACGAATAATAGTCGAAAAATCTATCGCTTAATTTCATGCACATTGTATGTACCTTCATAAGAAGATTAATCACATGTTTATACTTTTCATATATTTAACTTTCATTCAAATAAGTCATAAAATACTAAATCCCCTTATCAAATACCTTATTAAATCCTCAAATCTTTAATTAATTATACATTTTCACAACTCACATGCAATAAAACCTCACACTAGAGAAACATCCATTGAATTCCCATCTACACACATTACACTAAAATTTACGACATTTTAAAACGCCAATATAACATATACAACAATTTCATTAGATCGTCCCAATTAAACGTCACTTTTTATGAATAATGCATATAAGCATTACAACGTAAACGTACATCCAATACGTAAATCGCTCGACAAAAGCTCCGACGTTTTAATAATTCACGTACACGAACATCCGTTTACGCCTTTTTTCGGCTACCGTGTTCCCATGATATAATCGTTAATTCGTCATTAATTGACTTTCTCGAACGTTCGTGACCAAATGTACCCGTCTCATATTGAGGCAATAACTCATTTCTGTAAAATAAATGTGTACTTGGGCAGTGAAACCTCGATTTTTATGGATGAAATCGTATTTTAGACTCTAGGTCTAGGTTAAGTACAGAAAATGGTACTGTATCGTATAGATGTAGAACTATTTTCTGTATTTAACTCAATGTCGATAAAAAAGGTCACTTGTGTCCTTTGTGAAATTCAATCGTTATATAGAATTTGACAGTTGTCATGGTGCGTTTGCTAATTCATATTGTAGAGTTTTATAGGAAAAAAATGGAAGTTAACTAACACTAGGGTTACTAATGAGTACTTATTTATTGATGATCGCTTAATTTGGTTTAGTCCCGATTTTTAAGTCGTATGTTAGCAACATGTATAAGAATTGTCAAATTCTGTAAAGAAAATACATTGTTAGTTTTTGTAATAAGCAATTAAAAAATTAGGCTTCTATCACTTTGATAATTCCATATCGATACTGTTAAATATTACTGATTTTCGATTGCAAACCTACTGTTGCTCAATGATATCGATATTAGTGCAATAATCAAGTTAAGGCATTTGATTTTTGTAAAAATTGATAAAAATAATTAATTATAATTTTCGATTCAAATTGTTGTGAACCTTAAGAATAATCTATTTCAAAGCATAACAGTTTTGAGGAATTGAAAAAATCATTTCAGTGTATTGTTTCATGATTTATCTGTGCTCTTCACAAAGTCAAATATGATGAATTAAATATCCCTGAAAAACATTAATAATACATATATTTGCATCACTATTGAGCGATGAAATTGATGTTTACCTATTAATTGATCAGTATAATTTAAAAATACTCAAGATTGATATGATTTCAGTGTATTTGAGAGAGTTTTCTATACATATAATGGACTCGAATGTCGCAGCCCAAAATATTCGTTCACAAAGAACATTCCTGGACATTCGAAACGTTATAAATCATGTTTAATAGTCTCGACATTCTACGTAGAATCGAATCCACTTCTGAAAACTTACATTGCACGTAGGTATCAATTTCACGTCAATTTCCATCGGCGATCGAGCGTGAAGTGCATCGGCTTTCGGCGATGGAACGATTTCTAAGAAAATTTTTCGAACTTTCAATTTCGATCTATGAAAATATATAGCTTTTATAGCTAAATTTTCAGATTTTGAATTTCTGAAATCTATGGAGAGGACGTTCTCTCATTGTGGCGAATGCAAATTGGAAATTGTGGGATGAATGAGAGGTTTTGTGAAACTTGAGTAAATGTAAATCGAGCTTATTCCGAGTTGAGATTCATGTAAATTTATGAAGTCGAATTTGCGCGTTTACCAATTGCCAAATAGATTGTTCATTTATCTATATATAAAGTTAAATTATAGATAGATCGTATAAGGATTCTTCTAGTATCCGTTTCAGAGTTTGCTAAATTTACATAAATCGAACGTTGAAATATTAGTACGATCATATTGTTCAAGTTATTCTAAATTCGTTTGCAAATACAAATGTGCTAATTTTCGCCTTGGTTCAAAATTGCATTATTCATATTTACTTAACCTAGTAAAACTATCGAAATAAACTCATATGATTTTCTTTCGATAACTATTATATTTCGACATAACAAACGTTTCAAATTACGTTTTTTTTTTAACATTGAACGATCAGATCTATATTTAATTCATTAAAAATAAACATTCATTGACTATGAGACTTCAACTTGTTGCTTTGAGATTTAAAATCTTAAAAATTTCTCCAAAGACTCTGCATTAATCAATCACAACCTTGACTCGAAATTCACGACTCGTGATTCATCCTAATACCAAACCACGAACTGTCAAACAAGTCACACATGCTCGAAACCAAATCTGGTCGGCTCGTAAATTATATCGCGTTTTTTTCAAACGCACATAAAAAAAAGTCAGTCGGACACACAGAGACAGACCAGTGGACTTATAGAGCATTTAAGAGGCTATGAAACAATTAGCCGGACGTTTAGACCAGAAGGCTTGAAAGTGGCGTGGGAGACTGATTTAAAGTGTCGCCTTTCGGATTCAAGTTTTGCCGGCTCACCTACTACTATTTAGAACAGTTTTTCATATTTTTATGTAAAAAAAATATAAAATTAATGTATGTGTTCCTTTGCCGCTTATTCGATCGCGATGAAAGTTTTCAGATTCAGACTTTTTCATTAGACGTCTGAGAATGTTTCTGCATTATTGTATTTTAAATACCTTTTACAATCTATAAGGAGCTGAAAATTTGACATAGTTGCTTTTGTTTACCATGGGTTTGTAAACATATTAAGCATGACCTACATGCACGACTTAAATATGTTTTAACAGATATTTTGTATTTCGTTTGTTATGTATTTATCGTAGACTAGTTTCTGTGACCTGTCGTTGCTAGAGACTCTTTATAATTTGAGTCAGTTGTCAACTGCTATGTATTAAGCGATCAGTTCGTTGAATATATCAACGCGAAATTTTGGAGCGTTACATGGACACACACACACAAAGAATAGCACTATTATATACCGTGAATAATATTTGCTACAACTAGGCTACGAAAAGGCTCCCCTGAGAACTGTCAAATGATAAAAATCATGTTTTTTTTTAAATGTAATGATACAAAAACTTTCCCAAACGTGCATACAATAATTCTGAAAAGTTTCACTGTCAAAGAATCAGCCGTTAAGGAGTCTATATAAATAGTAAAACAGCATACATTATTTTTTATTTATATTGAGAAGATGCACTGTTGATTATTATTTTATATTGTTTTGAGCAATGCCGAGTAACAGAAGCTTGTTAAAAATAAAATAACACTTCAAAATGTTTATAAATATAAATAACCGTATTTTTTTATGAATATAATCACGTATGGAAAGTGTAAAAGATTCTCTGATTTAGCCGCGTATCTCAAGACTAGGCGTCATACATTTCGAGTTACGTGGGTCGCTTTATTAAAATCAGTGTCGGTGTATATGATACTTTATTTATTTGTGGTTGTAAATCTCGAATGAAATTTCGTTTCATGTTTTAGGTAGGTTTTCGATAGTTGCGTTTCTGTATTACTGGTTTCGCCTACGTTTTAAGGGAGATAATATAGGAAAAATTGCTTATCTAATTGTGGATCAGTCGCTTATTCTGATATTGTGTGGTCGAATGTGATTTTTGATTGATTTTATTGTTTTAATGCGAGTTTCATTTAATGTTTACGATTATTGCGTCCGTTGTTTATTTTATGCATTTTTTCAAAGGACAATTTCATTTGAGACTAAAGTGTAACCGTACACCTTTGATAACATTTATAGGCAGACACACTACAACATAATCTACCGAATGATTCTAAAAAGGAAGCAATTGAATTTTATTCGAAAACATAATACTTTAATGACGTAAGGTAAAGCAAACGAAACTCAAAATTCCTTTTAAATCGTATATCACAAACTCTCAAGATAAATCATTAAAATTCAAGCATATGAAACACGCTTATGTTAAATTTACATACACACACTCGCCTAAAACCCATTGAAGCATCAAACGGACAATATGTAAATACGACCTTACTCACTTACCTTATCTTCTGATCTTCCAGCAAAGACAATACCGAACCACCTCAACGCAACATTCCCAAGAGAACCCACACGCACAATTCATCACCGATCCATCTTACAGTATTGTGACAAATACTGGTCATTTTCTTTAGTGAATTTGAAAAATTATGCATTTTTACTAAATGGGCTTATATTTACATCACCGGACGATCTTACAGTATTTTGAGGAATACTGGACATTTTATTTAATGAATTTGAAAAATTGTGCATTTTTAGTAAATGGGCTTATATTTACATCACCAGACGACCTTACAATATTTTGAGGAATACTGAACGTTTTATTTAATGAATTCGGAAAATTATGCATTTTTACTAAATGGGCTTATATTTACATCACCGGACGATCTTACAGTATTTTGAGGAATACTGGACATTTCATTTAATGAATTTGAAAAATTATGTAGTTTTACTAAATTGGATTATATTTACATTACCGGACGATCTTACAATATTTTGAAGAATACTGAATGTTTTATTTAATGAATTTGAAAAATGTTGCATTTTTTATTAAAATAAAAAAATCATATGTAAATGGGTTTGTAAGGTGAACGGCTATGTCCTCGTAACTGTATGAGACTTCGTAAGATCTAATAAATTAAGCGATTCTGCTTATGTTGAATATATTTCTTGATTTGAAACACTTTTGTCTGAAATTTTAAACCGAAAAAAAAATTATAATATTTCTCAATTTATCTAATTTTAGGTTAACTTGTCCGAAATTAACTTGACGATCTCATAGTCTTTCACCCTAGTTTCTTTTATAATATATAGATTGATCTAGTAAAGTTCTTAATATTGCATTTTCTATCAATATTTTGAATGATTTTCATGGAAATATTCGATTAAACGAAAGACTATTATGCAATAACTTTTGCAATGTATAATAATAATAATTTATTGTTAACTCTTCGTCTCAAAGAATCGAGACATTGCACAAAAACTAGAGTTGTTTAGCAAAATATTAATTCCAAATTCCCTTACGATTATCTCTTCCGAGTAATGTTTTCGTTCAATTGAATTTTTCAATGCAGTGTCAAATGCAATATTAATAATCTTCTTTAAACAGTCTTCAAATTATATAAAAATACATACATACTTGTTTCGAAGAAAATTTTTCAATAAAATGCAACTTTTTTCAACTTCGACAAAAGTGTCCAGGATTCCTCACAACACAATACAACCCATCAACATTTAACCTACCGATAGTCGTTCTAACCTTAGATCGAAGCGAATCGTCGAAAACGATAATTACACTTTTCATTTCGATTAATTACGAATTCGAACCGCGGTCTGCGCTCCCCACAAATCAAACGGTCACGTTTTCCACGGAAGCCGAACTCTCCACAATGGAAACCCTTCGTCGATTAATACATACATATATAAGGAAACGATGGTTAAAACCATAATGTGAGGTCACGACTCTGATGGATCGTCTGAAACCTGTGGACCTCCAACGAACTTAGAGGATTCTGGGATGTAGTGCTAGGGGGAACGATTTTAGTTTTTCTAATTGTGAGGAGAAATTGTGTATTGCCTTTCTTGCTTAAATGCTCAAAATATAAGTGTAAGAGATAATATTTTTTTGATTGAGTCTGGGTATAAAATAAGAACGTTCCCTCTAGTATTACATGTGCTTGGATTCTGTTTAGGGTTGATCTCAGATTGATGTTAGAGATGATGAATGTTCTATTTTTCTTTAATATTCAATTTTGTATTAGATGGATATTTATGTACGAATTACAACTAATATCTTGTTCAGACTAGTCAATATATTGAATTATTAATTTATTAAAGACAATTGAGTTTTATCCCATTGGTATGTTATAAAACCTAACTTGACCAAATCTAACCCAAGTGAAATATTGAAAAAACCAATTTAATCTAAAGTAACCAAAATTATTTTCTTAATAAAATTTGTCTTACTTTTAATTCATTGTCAGATGTAGAGCATCAAAGGTACTATACATAATAATACATAATGATAGATATTTTATATTTCATTTATACACAAAAAATAATCAATTGTTGACAAGCCATTGTGAATCATTAAGTTTCCCTATTATTACAGCATAATAAATTGCTCGATCAAATAAAATCACGATTTTCCAGATAGATATTGATTATATAGGAAAACATTTCGAATTCGCATCATGCTTTTTTGGATTCAATTCATTTCATTTATATCCCACTCATTTGATCAAAAAAAAAATTCATAACAGTCAAGTTCGCACGAGAATTGTATAAATTAACGCCTTCGACTCTCATAATTTAATCAAATTTAAAAAATTATCTCGTTACAAAAATTACACTATCGATTTTCACAAATTCAATAAAATCAGCGATAGAACTCGAATTTTACGAGATTTTTTTCGATCGCAGTTTTCTAGCGTTCGCCCACCTAGAAGACTCCAAAAAACAATAAATGTTAAATTAACGATCTATTGTAAAACGCCGCTGTTCTGTTTACAATATAGATTTTTTTTTCTACAAGTGTGGCAACTTTTTTATAGCAGGAAACGTGCTAGCGATGACAACACTCTGTTAACCCATATGATGTATTATTTTACGGAATGGAATCCGTGTTGTTTATTGTATTGTCGGAATCGTTAGTCAGTTTAGATTCGTTGTTCGGTTCGAATACCCAATTAAAAATCGATTAATAATAAATAAATCGAAGGAAATCGCTCTTGAAGTGTTTTACGGTAATTGAAAAAAATAGTTTATTAATGTTTCCGATTCGGAGGTTGAGTAATTGTAGTTATTAAACGATTTGTTATATACGCGTATAACGACCGGCTTGAATACTACTGGTTAAATCTATTTTTTTATTTATTAATAATATTTCTTAATATATGATTTAGAATTTCTAATCGTTTATTGTGAATCAATTCAATGAAAGGCAGTTCAAATTAACCCAATGAGCTTTATATTTTCTTGATCATATAATCTTTTTTTTAACGAAAATCTGATTTAATCAAATTTTCAATACGTTGCTTCAATATCGATATTCTGTATTGAAATACACATCAATATTATTATAAACTTATCAACTGATCATAGATGATTTATTTTCCCCTTAATATTTAAGCGACACATTAACATGTCTTAATTAACGATAAGTGAACATTAAATTGATTAATTATGGATATAATATCAATATATTGATTTTGTGAAGGAAATTTAATATATAATATATACAAAAATTTTCCATTTCAAAAACTTCATCAAACCGTTTTAAGCATTTCACACTCCAAATCATCCTGAACTAGCTTGATTTGATTTAAATTCGTTTAATATGAAATTAAAATCATTTGATTTGAAATAAAAAACCTATATTTTTTACACCAAATAACCACATAAAAATCAATAAAAGACAGCTTTAAATAAATATAGGTACCTAAAGTTTTGCACATATTCAACTATACACGATCCAAACTCGTTATCCCAACACTACAAATTAAATTCAAAAACGTTTCGAATTTCCGACAAATCGATCTTTAACAAATTGAAACATCAATTCGAAAGCAGAGAGTGGAAAAAAAAATCAATCAGAAAAACCAAAAGCGGTCATTAACGAAATTCGTACGTACGCAGTTCCTATAGAGATTTTTTTCCGTTCCGTTAACGAGATAATTGCGGTGCATTCCTCGCGTGATGCAACAGCCCCCCAAAATGTGGGTCGGGCGACACTTAAAGCAAAATAAATAATAATTATCGTCGGAATTATTGACGGAATTATTGTCGGAATTATTGTCGGCGTCCTTTGACCCAATCGATCGACGGCGCCCAATTGACAGCCACACAAGTCGTAAGATATTTATACGCATATTATGCACTTTGTTGTTTAGATGCATTGTTGATGACGTATTTTGTACACTAGTGTGTTTAAAAATTGATTTTTTTATTGTGTTTGGATTTTAATGTGTTTTGATTAATGGCGGAAATGCAACGGCTGAGACGTAGTAGGATAAGATGAACAACTATTGGGTGAGAATGTGATGGTATTACGTATTCTGTGTGATTTTCTCACTTGAATTTGTTGCTTCTCTTTCTTTTATTATGTCTCAGTTAGTGTGTTCTTACATTGAGTATGAAATTAATTTGTTGTATTTGAAGTGGAGATTTTATTGATCGTGTGTTATCTGCGTTTTGGGCAGTTTTTATCATAATTTTTAGTGGTTTATTTTTAAATTATTAATTTTGGTTGTATATTGAATGATTAACTAACTGTAAAAGGGGAGCACAGATGATTGTTCATATCGATTTTGTTGAAACTATGTGAAAATGTAGTGTAAGTATAGACATGAAATAATTCAATTGTAAATATATATTTTCAGTATTACATTCAGATATTATTATCGTTGCCTTTATCACTGTGATGGTATATCAAAAAATTCAAATAAAATATTATTTTTAGTATACCTAAAACACTTCGACATGCGATAACTGAAAAAATATTGAGAATTTGTCTTTATTCTTCACCATTATTTTATGTATATTTACACTACATTTCCACAAAGTTGTGAAGAACAATTATGTGCGATCTTCTAATAAGATATAGCATCCATACTGTAATATAGACAAATTGACATTTAGTATAAGATCTAACAAAGAAATTCATCCATGTTTATGCTATACCAATCAATATACGCATACAAATTGATTGTCACGCCTAATATTAGTATGACTAGATTATGTGTTTCGATACGTCACAGAACAATATATAACATCAATATATCACAAGATGAAAATATATAGCAATACGATTTCCCACGCAAAATATCTTCATTAGTACGTCTAGATATGTTTATAAAAAAAAATTCGCCATCTAATGCTTTTGACCCTTTGACTTCTACGATATAAAAAATCGTATGGCGATTAAATCACGGATATCTCAGTTGTATCCGTTGACAACGTGGTGGTCGTAAATTAAATTTAACACCGATTCCTATTCCTTGGAATATCATATGATTGGAATTTTTCCTATGAAATATGACCAATGAAAAATTGGATCTTTTTCGATTTTTTATTGTCATTGACAGTAAAAATTTGCTGATATTGACAGTTTGGTTCTGTGTTTAGTAAGTTTTTGCTATAAAAATTAGCATTAAGATTATTTTTATCTTATCCCATGAACTTGTTTTATAACAAGAATATTTCACTTGTGGCTTTTGTAAGTTCATGTTATTATTAAAGGCTTTGATTCTCAACATCTATAGTTAACCCGTTCGATGCACTTTCGATTTAGACCGTGAAATTTCTAATAAATTTTTCGAACAATTCGAAAAGCTCATCGTTTTTATGTTTGTATACGATTCGTTACGATACCCATTTAACAAATTTCAAAAACCAACAATATACAAAACCCAATAAAAGGATAATTGAAACGAACTTTTTTTCCCATTCTGATTTTAATTTGAACCAACCTACTATCCCATTTATTTATTTACTCTCAGAACGAAGCTTCTTATTACATTTTTTCCTATAGAAATTAATGCTATACAAGACATTTATTTAAATTTTCGTCACTAATAAAATAGAGAAGAGGCGAGGAGCACCTGCAGTCGCTCATTACGCTGAATAATTGCTTTATTTTTGTAACACAATACCTATATACAGAGAATTAGGTATTCGGTGTGTGAAGGCTGCCTTTTTTTCCACATTGAAAATTGATATGTCGAGTATTGTATACTATCAATTAATATAAGTAACATTTTCTTGCCTAACGGATTATTTTACGTTAAGTGTTGCCAGCATGAAATCGCTTCATCTTCACGGAACAGAGTTTATAATGTGATTTTTTTCATTATTATTTTTATTTATTTCGGGGCCCTTTATTTTCTTTTTTAGTTTTGTTTTTTTGAGAAATTTTCTCTTCGCGTGAATACCTTAGGTGTCAAAAATCATCGTATCGTGCTGAGGGTTCTGATGCATAGGCTTCTGTCACGACACTGAGGTCATTTTTCAACGCTTTCGATATTAAATATCATGCGATTTTTTCTTGATAAATTGTGCTGTATGGGAGAATATTTTTGATAAAAATCTCGTATATTTAAAAAAAATTACGATATGATTCACAAGAAAGTTTCATAAATATTTTTATTGAAATAAATTATACTTTTTCGTTAGTCATTCAACTGATACTTCTACAATTGTATAGCGATAGATCTTCATCGATATATTGATCAAAAAGTCATTAAATTTTTGTTAAAATAAAAATTTTCGATAGGTACTAATTTACAAAAGGATCGAAGCAATACTCGACATAATTAGTTAAGTTAGGTAAGGTTAAGTATTTTTCCCTTTTTTGTTTAATTTGAGTTACATTTTAGGTTAGGTCAAGTATTGCACTGAATAATTTGTACACAAATATCCAATTTTTTTCGTATGAAGCTTTTATCACTGTTTCAACTCATGTAGAGTTTGTATAAAATTTGATCAAATCTATAATTTAAGACATACTTTTGGCATTCAAATACTGATTAGATTATTTAATGAGAAATAAAATATTTTTTGATCGACAAAACTACAAATTATTTGGATCATCTTACAAAATCTTCATTCAGACATTTTTCAGCTGGCAACACACACGATAAACACGTCATAATGGTAATTTTGAAAATTGGCCGAAATGAAAACAAAGCGATGGTCAAACGGACAAAAACTAAAACACAAAGTAGTGAAGTCAATTGTACCATTTATTGTGACAACGGTGTAAGTCTACCTTCTTTTCCTATGATATTTAATATTTTACATTCGATTTTGATAACCACAGTAGAAATTAATAAACATCACACTAAAAATATTCTTTCAGTTCCTAATAAATAAAATGAAATTACAGTGAGAATCATAAAAAACTATCAAAGACAGAAACACACCGTCTGAGAAGTCATAAAAGAAAGAGATGAACAACCATTCAATTCTTTGTTTTTTGGTTGAATTAGTTGCTTCTCTTTCTTTCTATTATCACATCTGGTATGTTTCCGCCTTAACTCATTTTTTTTTTCAATTTTTGGACCTACACCATCATCATAATAAATGGCACAATTGACACAAAGCGTGGGCGTCTATGACCAGGGCCGGCGCCGTTAATTGATATACCTCCTCTTTTTTATTATTATCAATTTTTTTTCTAGTTCGGTTTAGTTTTTTTCTCCATTTCGTTTAATTTTCTAATACGAGATGTGGATGGATTGCGCGCGGAAACTGTCGAGTTAACGACCCCATTAACAGACAGTTAACACTTCGCGTTCCGATATCTCTTTTTTATAATATAATATTATACTAGAAAATAATCAGATAATGAAACGTCTATCATTTTTAATTTAATTGAATTAATTTTTGTGGAAAATATTCGATGAGTCAATATTAAAACGTTGATATGAATATTCATGATTTTTTAATAAGTACATATCTACATAATTTAATCAAAATTTAAAAAATTATGTTTACCTCTTCAAAATACTTCTGATATACTTCAAATAAACTCGGAATTTGAAAAAAAAATCTTAAATCTAAAAATTTAAATGCACTTCATATTTGATTCTCTTAATTGTGTTCTATGAAAGGAGGTTGTGTAATAATGAACTCTTCCACTTAAACGACTTAAAATATGTTTCAATAGATACATATATCTTATTATTTTTTTACTTTAATGATATTCACTTTAGATTTCATTGAAAATCGATTTCAAATCATTCCATCTTCATACTAATTTTCGTTCACAAAAAAATGAAACCTATGAATGCGAACTAATGTTTTTCTCGAACTTTCGAACTCCTCTCGAACTTCATTGATTTCGAAGTTGAATTTGATCATAGTGATATTTTTGGATAATTATGAGTTAATTGTTACCAAATTCACACATGTTCAAGGGGGTCTTTTGACAAAATTTAACATTTTAGCTGCCATTTGAAAAATGTTGGTTTACAATCGCAAACTGATACAATCTCGCGATTTAATTCAAATATTTTATAATGAATGAATGTCTGTTACGCATTGATACATTTAATTGTACCAGTGACTAGAGCTAGTCAAACGAATCGTATTATGTCAATCACATAGGTGCGGTTAAGACGAAGGTCACGTTTCAAAATAACACAGATATTTTAACGAAAATAACATATCCTAATTAAAAATAAATTAACATCGAAAGGCTATCTTTTGGCCACTCTCCATATGTATCGATAAATAAGTCGAAATTCCTCGATTGTGAACACAAAGCTTTCTTCCACTCGTTGTTTCACAACTCGATTGCCTTTACTCTCTTTACCGAACAAATCTTCTACAAATGGAACGAATAAATATAGTTTTAATTGCTCACGCCTATAGTGCTTGAAATCTCACAGAAATTAAGATACGACGCAGGCCACTTTATCGAATGTTTATTTTGTGAGTGAAAGATAAATTTAACTATGCCTCTTAAAAATGGCTTTTGAATAGATTCAAATTTTAATTGCGGCTGAATTATCACAATTGAAATTCGCACATAAAGACGATTAGTCGACTTCCTGCTGTGAAACTGTTTGTTGCATACAAACAAAATGATTTAAATTTTTATTTTTCGTCGACCAGACGGCGCCTAATGGGTTAAGTTAAACCCACTAAATCCGTATCGAATTTCAGTAGTTGGCTCAACTTGCAAATCTGCACTGTCACTTGTGCCTTCTCGCTTCACTCAATTACTATAATGGAAGCAATTAAAATCCACACCCTTGTTTTAAGATCGGAATTAATTTTGACGCTAATTAAACCCACCCATTAATAATATTTGATTAAACAAAGTAATTAATAGTTTTTATTAATGAAAAAAAAAATGATGTAAAAACCTTCCTAAACATTCATACGATAAATCTAGAAAGTTTTACTACCCATAGATTAGTCATTAAAGAGTTTATAAATATCACACATTCAATTCTATTCACATACATAGATATTTGTGCAACAAAATAATGCCGGTCTCACACTAGTCAAAAAAATCGTATACCACATCGATCAGTGTGAACTTGTCATAACAAAAAAGTACCAATTCCTGTCAATCAACAAAAGCAAAAATAGCCAATATAATGGCATTCGTTAACGAAGTATATGATACTAGCTTAAGTTTCAAGCCCTGCGGAGACTAAGTTTTCAACGTCGATTATTATTTTCTTGCTGCGTGTTGTCTAATTCGAACAATGAACGCTTTTCGAAATTGTTACAAATTACATACATTTTGGATCGGACCAAATTGCGCATTGTGCAAGAGTTTTGTTCTCGTAATGCGCGGCTTAAAAATAACGATTTTATCAGCGACGTGGGATTGAGGGTCAATCTTTCGAAAAATTTCACTATCGACATTCTTCGAAAAATCACTTTATTATCGAAGACGAACCTATTTTCATCCCGAACAATCGCTCTGCTGAACCTCAATTTTATGCATCGAATGCAATAATCTCGCCTGATGCAATATATAATACAATTCCTAACACATTCGGATTCAAATTCCAGAACAACAATGGCAAACTACACACAAATTCAGCATCAACAACAGTAATTCGATCATGACTTCCCGACGAACTTCAAACGTACGAAGTTTCTACGAAACGTACTCATTACACAATTTTCTCTATGCACCCGTTGAATATGAATGGCATTGTGCGACATAACATAAAGGTCGTTTATACTCTTTTTTTCGTATTATTTTATTGTGCTTTGATATGTTTTTCTAAGGCACAATCACGATTCTTTGTGCGTTCTATGGGAGTTCTTTAGTAGTGTTATCGGATCGACGCGTCGTTATTCGTTTGGAAATTCCGTCACGTTTCATTGTTGGGTTGTTTAGTGGTGAAAACGCCTACTTTAATTACGCACAGATTGAACTTGGTATGGAAATTAGTGTTTAAGTGGTGTTTGATTAATACGTGTGCGATCGATGAAAAGTTTAAGCGTGGATCGCGTTTCGATAAGTTGTTTGTTGGTGGTCGAGGATTTATTGTTAGTGGAGATTAAATAGGTCTGAATAAAAAATGAAAAAAATGTTTTTTTAATGCAGGTAATTTCTACACGTTTATGCACAATTTTATAAATAAATGATGAATGAAAAGGGTACAAGTGACTTTGCGGTAATTTCAAGAAAAGTGCGCTCAAAGTTGAGCATGTACCTACATATATGTATTAGGAAGAGATCGAGTGAATTGATGATAATATCTTGGAACACGTTCCAAATTCGTTTATATCCTTTCGCCAACAAATATATTAGCGTACATAGAAGCGATTTCCGTACATAACTCGATTTTGGAAAAAATGTCATTTGTACCCCTTGGCCTTTTTAGTCGTCAAATATCATTATCTTTTAAAGTTAAAAAGTAAGTCATAGGATAAAGACTCCGGAGAGTAATTTATAGTGCACACAGGTGTCACTAAATATTATTTTTAATTTCACTATAATTTGTGTGAGACGTGAGTTTTATGAAACACTAAACTATTCATTCGATCGTGGTCTGACTTTAGTGAATTTTAATAGATATCAGAATATATATATACTATATTTCTTTCGAATCGAAGAGATTTACATTTTCTCAATTCATTGTTATTCATGTCTATATCTATGATACATTTCTACTGATTTTTATCAAGATTAGTGACGCAGACTAACAATAAGCAAGATTTCCTTATACAAAAGGTACAGTCTAATCAATTCGTAATCGTTTGAATTTTAGAATCTCACGTTACAGCTGTTAGTTTCATATTCATTAATGATTAATTCTTTATTTTTTTTTATATCATTTAATTCATATTTTTTAAATCAGACCATAGACAAAACGCATCACAGATTCCCTAAAGACACATGTTCGCGATTCTCTCGACTTTTATCTCAACTTCATACACTTTACGACCCGCATGTTGCGAATTAGCATTTTTTTTCAAACCTACCGCGCTTTTTCGATCTTTCTTTTTTTTCCAGTACATACCCAACATACATAGGTACATATTCTCCTTTTATTGGGTCACGCCTTTGCACGGTGCGAGTAAAAAAATATGTTAGAAGCGGCACTCGTATAGTCTTATTTACTCCTTGTGTTTTTCTTTTAAGGTGCTCTTTTTTGTGTGTTCACGTTATATATTCGAGGATTATTTCCGACAGTGTTTTCGCTCGCGAGAAAACAGCTTTTAGCCATAAATTCGTTTCTTCGCTTCGAGAGTTGAAAGCTTGATTTCGTTTAAGCTGACAGCTCAAATTTGCGTTGAAATATCTTGAATTACTAGGATAATCGCTTAATGATGTTCGCAAAGTGAGGAAAAAAATTCGGCACAATGGCGCAATTAGATGCTACTGATATTTCGCAACGCGATTCGTTCGAATGTTACTGTGAATCTGTAAAATATTTATTTTTTATTGAGGTATTAAAAATGGAAACCTTTTTTAAGGAGTTTATATGTATATAAAGTTTACCGTTGATTTCGAAAGAAAAAAATTGTAGAAATATATTGATAGATAATAGTGAAAAACGAAAAGGTAACTCTCAATAGTTCTTTGGTTACTGCGAATTGAAGTTAGGTGTATGTTTTTGGTGTTCTAACTAAATAATGTTTAATATGAAGCGTTTTAATATATTTTTTTAAGAAATAAATGCAAAAATAATAATATCGATTTACATTGAATAAACCATGTAGAAATATCTCGATAATGCGCCTATCAAATTTTACCTATAATATCTAAAAAGCTATAAAGCTATCGAAAGTTGCTTTTATATTCGTGACAATTATTTAATTTCTATACTATATTTCTACAAAGTTTCGTCAAATTCATTGGAGAACTTTATGTGCAAACTCCTTTATGTCTCAAATATGCATATAATCTGAAAAGTTTGATCGAAGTCTGATAAAAGTTTATATATTATAGATTATAGCTCAGCTTAATAACTCTACAACACAAATCAAATTAGACAAATTTGTATCAATACACGAACTAATATTTTGCTCGTTAAAGACACTTACACTTTTTCCGATGAAAATTTCACTTTTCGCGGCATTTTCGACAGTGAAATGATCGAAAACACATTTCGACCGTTTAACACATACGTTCGAAACTATAAAAGAGTCATCTCTCACGTTTAAAAAAATATTAAAAAATAAGAAAAGTTGCGTTGGCGTGTTATATTCACACGGGCACGTTAATTTTCATAGTGCACTCGCACGCATTAATCAAAAGATAATGATTAGCGTCGTCCATCTTGCACACGACACGTACACTATAAGGTAATAATCGGCTTTTCATAATAAATAAAAAGCATTAATTTACATTCGGACTTTAACGTCTCTATATTTTAACGATCTCGTGAGCTGAGACACTCTTACATAGGAACGAAAGTCGCCGAGGGAATTTCTCACGCTTTTACGATATCACGCACTTTTGATTCGAAATTTTATTGTCGATTCAATAAATTTTGATATTATTATAATCGGGATAAGATTTAGTTCTAATTATATCGAATTTATTGCACCTCGACAATTGCGCGCATCGAAAATTGCGCGCCGACAATTCTGTGCAAAAAAATAATTTCATCAAAATGAATTTGTCAATACACATTCAACAGTTTATCCAATCAAAACGAAATTTCGCCAACACACGACAACATCTTATCTTAATCCTCGTTAATTTACAATAGATCATTTTTTTTTACTAGAGCCATTACTAAACAGGCCAAACTCGTTGTGTCGTTTAATTACGATACAAAACGAAAGCACTTAGAAAAAAAAATAAGACACGTACAAAACCGTATTATACCGAGACTGGCTCAAATACCAATTAGTGGTGTAAACATTTTAGGAATCGCCAGTTGTTCCTCAGAAGTCCAAGGCCAAAATTTACTCTCGATTTATATTAATCTGTAGGCTCGTTAATTTTTTTTCTTAACAATCTATGTACGCGCTAATGAATGATAAAATTTCGCTGCTTTGAATATGCGGCACAGTTGATTGACATCGAAACGAGTCGAACTGGTTAACCCTCTAAATGCCAATAGCTTATAATTAAAAGTAATATTATAAGTGCTCTGCAGTGAAGTATGTATGAGAGAGGCTTTAACGGCTCACTTTTTATATTTTGAGGCTGCACGAGTTGCTGTGAAAAATTATTTTTTAATGAGGTTCGAGTGTCATACGATTTTATTGGCTATATCGTAATAATAACGATTAAATTTGTAACTTTCTACTTATTAATAAATAATTCGTCGATTGGGCTTGTTGATGTTTTTGAAATTTTTTTTTGATTGTATTGTAAAGTTATTCATTCATGAACTTTAATTTTGTACTGAAAATTTTATTGTCAGTGAAATCATAAATTTCCAATGAATTGAATTTTTACTATCTGAATAATGAAAACTTACCTAACGAAAAAGAAAGCCTTAAAATTTGAAGAACGTAGTTATGTTTAACCCATATGACTGCAAATACTAGGCTATATGAAGGCGTTACGATCATCTAACCGAATTTTTAGTTTAAATTCTAAAAAAATTACTGTCAAAAATTAAAATTGACCAAAGAATTTGTATTTAAATATGAAATTATGATTTCACCGCTATTATAATTTTACAAAAGCATTCATATCTTTTCGATACAAATCAATATTATTACTTAAAAGAATCGATTTTTGCACGAATATCGCTATTTATTCAAAACATCCAATAACTGATCAATCCTCACATTTTTCTTAACATTTACATCAACAGCACAACAGTAGCAACTCAACTCAAGAATACTCCAATCTAGAAAAAAAAACCATCATTCATCATTCCATATAAAAAATTCACACATTCAACTTTTCAATCGTGAAAACGTCTGACAAGTGCCAAAGGCGAATTCGCTCGACGCCGGCGTCAAAATGGTTTTGACGCCTATAGAAAAAAAATCGTACCGGGATCATCCGTGGATCCATAGAGATCTATAGATCTACAGATCGATGGATCGATAGCGATGTGCATGAAAAGATTTTTCGGCTACCGAAGCGTGCATCCGTCGTCGAACTTTGTATGGCATCATCGTCATCTCGGGCTTTGTGTTGACGCTGATGTCATATTGCCAATTCGGATGGACTTCCATATTTTTTTGAAATTTTTCTTTTATATGTCCAGTAGAATATCTTAAATGTTTTAATGATAAATTGAATTGATAATTTATTTAATTTTTATTCTATAAATTCTGATTCAATTGAACGAAAGTCGATAATTGGTTTTTCCTAAGCCGGCGGCTTCCATCGATAAAACACAATATACTCGCACATAAAACTTTTTTTTTTCATAAATTCAACTTCAATTGATTTAACACACTCAAACTTAATTTGATTTAAGTAAAACAAAATTTCAATCGGAATAAATTCAGATGAAGCGTTTAAGATATGTGCTAAAATTTTTATGCTGTTTTGTCGCCAAAAGCCGCCGGCTTATGTGTGAACACGCCATTAGAAATAAATTTGTTTAAAATTAAGTATAATTCTATGAATTCTATCATTTTTTTAGTATGAGAATGAATATTTTTGTATGTGTCTATTAATGTACTCTTGTTGTCTTAAACTACGCATCTAATTGCAATCAAATTTTTCAAAGTCTAGAAAAGTTTCTGCATGATTTTAATCATTATTTGATTTCAAATTTTGCAATCGAAAAATTCGATTAAAGCTCGATTATACTGTAGCATATTTTTTTCGCGCTTTCCTCGAATGAACGCTTAACGAAGTGAAAACGAATTCTTTCGACTCGCTTGTTGATCGGCGTTAGACTGAAGTATCGTAAAATTTTATTTTATTTTCATATCTCCGGAGAAATACCCTTTGTTCGTTTTTTTTTTCCAATATTGTCTTCCGTGAAACACACACAAAGTTTCGCTTTTGTTTCGGTCCGCGATGAAAAACCCTATTGGCACGTAGTGAAAACTACATTCTAACGATACAACAGATCAACGTGAGATTGACGTTATTAGGACATACAAAATTTCATACTTTGAATAACAAAGAAAAGATGTATGTGCTATGAATAAAACGATTTATTTAACCTAGTGAATTTTAGGGAATTCGATGAAAGAAACGTTTTTGAATCGATTCGGATGCGAATTTTTTGAATGTGAACTCTCTTCAATGAAATGTAACTAGCATTATACACAATTGCGTAATTGCAATTGTATTCAAGTACGCACTTTGTGTTCGAAATGGGAAAATGCGTTTTACCTATATTTTCAATATAAAATAATTTTTGTTAAGTTCAACATATAATTCCATATTGTCGGTAAAAGATTATTTCATACATAAATCATGACAAAATCGGAAATAAATCCTAGATTTCATATGAACCGTTTAGTAAGAAGAATCGCCTATATTCACGCTCAATAGAATAAACCTCGACATTGTCATAACTCAACAACGCAATCGCAAAATAAACTAACACAATAGCTTAAAACAAGCCATATTTGAAATGTAACTCTATTTTGCATTATATCGATTCCTTCAACAAATCATAAAATAACCGAACCGACGATAATCGGTCAAATAAGTCAAATCGAACAATGCATTCCCATAAATTAAACATTCAGTGCATAAAGTGATTAACTCATTTTTTAAAAAATCGATTGATTTTAATTTCAAAGTACGTGGTATAGTTAAAATTTTGAATTGAATAAAATTGAATGACTTTTTGAAGAGAATTTGAAAACGCTTCAAATATGTTTCATCGTTTTTTTAGACTTTTCGTTTCATGGAGTTATCCAAGTTGTTCATGGGAGGTCTTAAATATCTTACATTGTAGCATTTCTATGAATCTCATGCACGTACTATGAAGACTATAGTAAATATTATCGAGTACTCGAATGACTAGAATCGTGTACTTGTATGACTATAGTCGAAGTTCCGCGTGATCGACGATCGTTGCATCATTGCGGTAAAAATAAATCACAATTAACGGAAGTAGCTTTCGTATAGTACATTTCAATGCATCGATATGTATGTCAATCGTTCTACAGTTACGATTTCGTTTAATATTTCGATACGTAGAAAAAAAAACGGATTTTAAATGATGATTAGCCTCTACTTTCGAACGAAATTGGCTTGAGTACGTACGAATGTCGAAATGTATGAAATTTTTATCGAAAAATTTACGAAAGTAGAGTATCCTTTACTATGTCAAAATGTGTCTACAAAATTTTTGAGAAAGGACAAAATTAATATTCACGAATGTAAAAGACCTTATGTATTCAATTTAGTATCATGAATTTTCTTTAATATGTTTCAATTCCAAATCTTTCATAGAACAGTGCTTTAATATGGACATCGGTGAAATTATACACGCTTAGACAATTAGACCACCTATTAATTTTGAATAAGATCTATAATATTGAATTAATACATAATACATTAATACTAGTACTTCGGTGATTGATTTCATCCGAAATTAATAGGTGATCTAAATTTGATAATATAAAGTTCATAGTGGTCCATATTTTTCACTAGTCCTTTAATATTTTTGATCAAAGTTCGAAATATCAATTTTCACACCATTTTACTTTTCTTATGGCACTCGATTAATCACGTCTTTATTCTAAATTTGTGTAAATGTACAAAACTAAAATATAAGAGAGTAAAAGTTCCCATACATTCAATTTCAAATCATAATGAATTTTCTTTTAAAAAGCATCCGATTTCCTTCGATAATCGAGTAAAATCGAACTTCAAACGAATCTAAAACACATCGTATATTAATCAAACGACCGTAAAACAAATCTAAGGAGATTTCCCATAGAAAATAGCACGTTTTTCATTACGATTCCATTAAGGGCACGTCCGATTCCGAACGGAAGTCCACTTTCCGAATTCGTGTTGCGTTCAACGCTTTTACTGTTACGATGCGTTTTAACGTTCGGGTCGAAAGTGCATACGAAAACTGCGCCGCTGAAACGTGATGAAATTTTACGACTCTTACTGACGCTTTTCGAGAATACAAATTTATCAGCTTGTACGTATTTTGTAGTCGATTCGGTCGTTTCGTAGATTTTTCGCAATTTTTCATGACTTTGAGGGTCGATTTTTTATCAATTTTTATTTTAGTAAAAAAAGTTATTTTTTAATCAAATTTTATTTTTATATGAAAGAAAATTTCTTAAACTATTTTTCTGCATAGTTGGAAAAATTGTTTGGATATTAGAAGTAATGGGAAATCAATTTTTACTGTGCCTCTTCGTGGATAGTTGCTATTCGTGAAGTCACTGGTGAATGCTTGAGATTTTTTCGTTATTGATGATTTGGTTTAAAAAAATTAATTGAAAATTAATAAAAATGGACAGTTCTTTATAAGATTTCTTCTGTGTGATATTTCCGTGTATTTCAAAATTTTCTTTGAATAATTTAAATTAAAAAACGGTGTTAAATTAATTGTAAGTTGTCTTCAGAGAAAGAAACTTTCCATGAGGAGGCAAAGAAAATCGATGTCCCATTACAACTTAAGTCTGAATAAGTTTTTCAATTACTTAGAAAAATATTTTAATAAGTGCTATTTCATATAAAGAAAAATCAATGTCGAAAATATAATTTTGTATACTTCTTTCCCAAACGTAACTTAATAAAAAAACGATCGTCGTAGATAAACTTAACAATATAAATCAACAAAAAAATCTAAAATTTCAGAAATCGACTCATTTCTGTCGTTAATTCATAATTCGAATAAACTGAAAAGGTTCCTCATCGCTTTTTTCAGATCTTTTGTGTTCAATTTTCAGCAGACCATTACGACACAATGCGTGCAGTTACTGCTTCAGTTTTCTTTGTGCTTTCCTTCTAACCACGTTTATATGATGTATAAGGCATTTTCTTTGCTTTCAGCTTCGTACTAGGCTCAAAATGCCATTCGCTGATATTTCTCAGTGTAAGATGAAAAAAAAGTGTCTTTTTCTCTCCTGAGTTGAGATGTCGTCTAAATTGTGTAATATTATTTATGATCGTTACGGTGTCTATTTGAGTGGACGTTGTATCTTTCGAGGGGATTCTCTCGAAACTTTTTCCTCTTTGTATAGAGAGGATTATGTGCTTTGTGTGATATATTTATGTGTTGATAACACACGATTGTAAGCTGTTGTATTTTTTTCTTTTCAGGATACTGACTGCTATATTTTTGATTACTCTGTCACCCACCGCTTCTACTGTGATATCACAAAATGAAACACAAGACTTAAAACACTCGACAAAAGTACGTATTCAATCATATTTATCATTTTATTTTAAAACTATATTAGTAATTATTGCAGAGTTTCCAAAACTGGGTTTATATGTATTTAAAATGGTTTTAAGAATGCTGTTTTATGCACTCATGCCATGTGAGAATGTTAGGTTATGAATAGTCGCTCCGTATGCAAATACTAGTATGATTTTTCGAATTGTTGCAGAAATTGTAAAGAAACCCTGCTCTTTGGTATTTAATAGAACAGGAATAAAATTCATTCTATAAGAGGAATTTTGACAGTACGGTTCCTATCCATACTCCATAATGCTCTTCTTCTTGCACTCTATTATCTATCAATATGTCCCATTTTATATTTTAAATCTGATAGAACTAAATAGATTGAATGAAACAGATCATAAGGCACTAATTCGACTACGAACTGTCAACTAGAAGTGTTACAAAGACAAACATAGTATACATACACCAATCTCTGTTCTGCAAATTTTTGATAATTCTTAGTATGAGTACGCATAGGAACCATAGAAACAATATTGCACTTCTTTGAAACACCTTCGATTTCCTTGATTTTTTTTTCAATTTTCTCCAACAGGATCACAGGATAAGCTCGGAAGGCTTCAGGATGTCACCGGCCAGAGGCACATGGAGTCCCTGGAGCCCCTGGGCCCCATGTTCCCGCAGTTGTGGGGGCGGAGTCGCCGTTCAGACCCGCACGTGCTCGCCGCCCAACGCAGACAACAGGTTATACTATGCACAATTTATCGCATGACCGTACTAAATCTTGACCGCGTTGAAAACTTTCAATTATCCACGATATACGAATGTTTGTTATGCGTGCTTTGCCAAGGTTTATGGTTATGTTTTTGCTGGTATTTCTATGCAATTTTAATCGGTTAATATCATTCATTTTACAGTGAAGATGTGAGACGTAAGGTAATGACTTTGGAGTGTAAGTTAGAGTGCACATGTTAAGTGTTGCTAAATAGATCGAATTTATTCGAAATATGTGATGAATGAAAAGGCCTAAAGATATATGTGACATTTTTGCTGAAATTAAGTTATGGAAAGGAATCGATTTTGCTCATATATTTGGTGGCAAAAGGATATAAATGGATTTGGTACGTGTGCCGAAGTAAATATATCATCAAATCACTCAACCTTCTGCTAATACATTTAGGCTCATGCTCAACTTTGAGCGCGCTTTTCTCAAAATTACTTGTACCCTTTGGCATTTTCAGTCAATAAGGTAACAAATATTCGAAAGAATCAACCGAATCTCCATATATCAATTAATCAATAAACGAAATGCGATTCTCATCAAGACAACTCTGATTCATGCATCCCAAGTATGCTAAATCTACGCGGCATGCACATACGTTTTATGTGGGTCGTCCACTGCCAAGTAGAACAGAACGTACTAGGGACACATCTATACGTGTATGTGACTATTCCCCTTTTTCTATATCTATGTCCCTAGTACGTTCCGTTTTGCTTTGTAATGAACGTCATAAGAAAGAGAGGGAAAGTTATATAAGTTTCCTCATCTTTCGTACAGCTGTGTCCTTAGTCCGTTCCATTCCGCTCGGCATTAGATGGCCCCCATAATCCAATGCACTTTCAACAATCTATACACATTGGAAACGTATCTGAACATGCAACAGTATCGAACCGAATCAACTCGATTCTGATTAAAACTTCATTTCACGTGAGGGTAACAGTTTCTGTCAGTCGTCCTGTCTCCGAGGAACTCTCCCATTACAACCATCACACACATTACGATGGAACTTCACTTCGGGATACCGAATCCCATCATCGTGGTCTCCACGGGGGACCCACAATTGGAATCGTGATTGGGAATCGAACAACGAGATTCCCATATTTCGAACGGGTTGACGACTCAGTTAAAACTGAACCGTAGGTTAACTTAAGTGCAATCGGATTGTGTTTGTTTTATCTTGTTCAAATCGTTCGAATTTGTTTTATTGGCGGTGAAAATATCGAGATGTGTTTTAATGATGTGCATCACACTTTAAATAATGATCGAATATAAATATAGCAGTCGATAAAAGTAGATTTTGATTGGAAATGTGTGAACTATATAGAGAAAAGTTCATCGAAACTGCGAATGATAGATTTTCTATTAAATAAAAATTGATGAATTAAACTATAGTCTGGTTAGTCTATTTAAATATTTAACTAGTGATACAAAACGTTTGTGCTTACCGTGTTGAGCTTCAGTGTCTTCGTGATGCTAAATTCGAGTCCTTTTGGTTCCTAGTGAGAGTCTCACGTAATTTTCATGAAATAATCGTTCATTCGAATATTTGATTTGAAAAAAATAATAATACAGCACTTTACAAAACAGTCCTTAAAAATGAATCCCTTACCTAGTCTTTGAATTCGATCGATTTTAGCACCATATTTCATTCGCTAATATTATTCTTAGAAGCTTTTAGTCAAGCGAATGTTTCTTCGCTTCATAGTGAATATTTCATTTGAAATTGAAAATAATTTAGAAGCAATATCTTTAATAATAAATAGATAAAATTATATTTCAACTATATACAATAATAATATATTCAACCTTCATTCGAACTACTCAACAATGAAATCGAAAGCGTATTTTTTTTTTCTCCCATCGACGAATCGCAAATCTGACAATCGCACTCTTAATCGCTTGATGAATGATTCGACGATTGACAAAATCGGCGAAAAAACGCGACGATGATCGATCGATCGATCGATAGATCCATGGGATCTATAGATCGAACTTCTATGAGCAGAAGTGGGTGGCGGGAGGTGGATAAATGGCGTTTTGACCTTTTTCGGAAGATGAAAGGAGGCGTATCGAAACCTTTGGCCACAATTGTGCCTAATTAGAAAGGTCGATGCGGTTATCAATTGGATTTTGGTCTCATCTCTTTTGAAGAACGTTTGGGAATCTTTGGATTTTTATTTTTTTCGATTCGTGTTTTGTTATAGTTTAAGAATTTTTATTTTTTAATACATGTTTTGTATGCTGACTTCTGTTAATAGACGTTACTTGGAACGTTACGAATTTTTAGATGATTTTATATGCATTTCTGATTTCTCGAGAATTCTTAAAAAAAATTAAAATTTCTCGAGAATTCAGTAACTATGATATTTCTGCATAATTTTCATGAAAAAAAAAGAATAAATCGATCAAATTTGAATACACAATAACTAAAGCAATCTTATAGACAATTACTTAAATGGGTAAAATATTAAATTATAGTAATGATGCAGAAAAACTTCCCAAATTTGCACACAATATCTCTAAAATATTTTATTGGAATCTGAAAAATATAGAATACACTTATGCAAATAGATTAACCTCAACTTTTCAACAATTATTATAATGATGGTGTAATAACACTTGCATCATATCATTCAGCAATAATTTCTTCTATAATATTTTTATACAAATTCAAGATTTATTATACTTTTTTCAAATATTATTCTAATGAATCTCATATAAAAAAATATATTTCTCACAAAACCCTTGGGAAAAATGATTCCGTTAATGAAACATGACTCTAATTCGATTTTGACTCAAACGTCTAGACAAAACGCCATATGCTAATCGGCGTTCAATCGTCACATTGTAGATTCAAAATCTGTCCAATCGACCGAATAAACAATCGATCGTTCAGTTATCGAATTACTAAAAATAAATCTTAAAAAATATCGTATTTTAAGACGAACCGATCGAGCGGATCTCGTTATTGTTTCATCTCGTCGGACGATTAGTCTTTGAAAAGTTCTTCGAAATAAAACTAAATAGGAAGGGAAATCACATAACAGAGATGCCGCTGTGATATTTCAATAGAAATTCGAATAAATCATTCAGTCGTTGTTCGTGATGAGCTTTAGAAAACAATGCGAACGGAATCACGAAGTCGTCTCCTGGGCTTTTGTGTCCCCGGTTTGTTTCGGTTGAATTCGATTGGATCTTAACTGAAGGTGAATTTAATATGTCTTTTGTTTCATGTATTGAATCGTATTAGATACGTTTTTGATTGAAATTTGACGATTTTGAGTTGTTTTGCTAGGTTGATTGAATTGGTTGAATGGACGTGTGAAGAAGTTGCTAGGTAAAAATGACGAGTATTGAAATCAATTGTCTTAATGTTTATACAGGAGATCAGTATGATATTCAACTTTCAATCGATGTTGTGTTTTTAAGTGATTAAATTTGAATAGGAACTTAAAGGTCATGTTGAAAATGTTAAAAGAATCTATAACATTATCATGATTCGAGTTAGTTTATATAAGTTTATTACTCCAAATTCTCACTTTTCCAAGACAAATTTGATTTTTGTCAAATCAAATTCGAACTTTTTCACACATATATTATGCATACATAGATATAATTCATGAAAAAAAATCGATTTTTCAGACTAAAATTTGAGACCACCTTAAATCCGTTTCTCAAAAAGAAAAAGTGATTTAACTCGTAATATTTTGACGATCGAAAAATATTCAATTGAAGAATGTTATCGAACGAATACGGAAATAAAATATCAATATGATTCAATACTCAAGTACTGTTATATTTTAGTACAATTGAATCTCTGTTCTGCCATAATATAAATACAATAATAATAAAAATAAATGGGAAACGTTCACGTTTGCAGAATTAGCTACGGATCGTGATCGAAACATAATTCGACCTTTCCTATAAGCCCTAGGATGACCCTCGACAAAATTTTTCAACATTTAATTTTCAATAGGGCCCCTGATTGACACAAAACGTAACCGATTCGGATTTTTGTACACGTCCATTTCGTGTTTGTTAATTTCGTATTGTGCACTTTTGCCGCCGCCAACTCCACTATAACAATGTCGGGCGTTTAACGGAAACTCTTCGATTACGTTATTATTCGGTCGTGTTATAATGTGTTATATGACGACTGAAAAGGCCAAGAGGTACAGGTGACATTTTTTTCCGTGAATCGCGTCTCTGTACTCTCATATATTTAGTGGCAAAAGGATATCAACAAACATGGAACGTGTATCTCGATATATCATCAAATCACTCGACCTCCTCTTAATACATGTAGGGACATGTTCAACTTTGAGCACTATTTTCTCAAAATCACTTGTACCCTTTGGCCTTTTCATTCGTCATATTGTATTGTGTTATTTAGGAAGCGTCGTTTTCTTGCGTCATTTGGAGTTTCTATGGTTTCACGTGTCGGTGAGCAAATTAGGCTGTCAATTATGGAAGGTTTAATTAGCTTTAGTGTGCTAATGTTTCGGTTGAAATTTGAGAGTTTGAAGGGAAATTTTATGATTTTTGTTGAAATTGAAAATGTTTTGAATCATTTATTGCGAGTAAAATTGACGATGAAATTTAATTTTGATTGATTGTGAGTTTTTATTTTACTAGTCAGTTTCATTAATGTTTTCATGTTATGAACAAAATTTTCTGTTAGTCTAACTATTAATTATACATATTTTTTCTATAATTTCTAATAGTTATATTCCGCAATTTCTACCAACAATCTACTAATCAACAATTGAAAGATTAAGTCTTTATATCCAACGAATTGAATAAAGCATACAAACGCTACTTTTGGTCAACGACATTTGTTGAAAAAATGCTAACATTGCCTGAAAATTATAAGGCAAAAATAAAACAATCTCTAACCTACTGTAATTCTTAAATCATTACCTTGTCTTATAATGTATCATTTTATGATAATTAACATATATGAAAGATTTCAAAGATTCATTTGTATTTTTAGTATCAGTTCAACTCATTTCAAAATAATTCATCTAATGATCAAATGAAACAACGATCGATACAATTACGATAAAAATTATGTTCATACAACTGAACCTTGGATTTGATGCGAAATTCATTCGCAATCTAGACGTTGAAAAAAAACCTAGTTCCAATTGAGTCGATAATTTATGTAGTACATACGACCCTATGTGTGAATTGGTCTTAATTCGAATCACTTTCGTTTCAATTGCTTTTATATTTTTCCTTTTCAGAACAAGGGGAGGTAGAAAAAGGCGTCGATTAATAACTCCAAATATTGAAGTTCAACAAAAGCTGAAACATAGATGGTTTTCATCAGATGCAAGTCGTGCTGTTACTGAAAAAACTATATGCGAAGGACAAGATAAAAGATATCACGAATGCAACACTCTAGTAAGATTTGATTTTATTTCAAAAAATTTAAATAAGTTCATTGAATCTGCATGTTTTCTCAGAGTTAATTCATTTTTGTATTTATTGTATTAAAGTGTCCTTTTTATATGCGAATTAAGTTGAGCTTTTAACAGATTTGTCAATAAAACTCGCTTTTCAAACGGGAGCTTATTTATGTTAATCCGTAACCGGACTTACATGTAAACTGGTTACACAAATCGAATTGTGTTGCAAATTAACAAGCGTCCTTTACTTTACCAGACTTACAATTTTCCAATTACATGTCGATGCCAAAAGTAAAATATCGACAGACTTTTCCATTATTTATTTCACGGATTCCAGATAAAATCTGTAATGAAAATAAACCAAAAAAACACTGATCTTGATCATTTTTCTTTCTATGTGATTAAAATAAATTGCACTTATAATCGAGTTCCTTATAAGTATATAATTTTATAGAATTACCAAAAAATGTATATTTTTATAATCTAATAGAATGAACATTTGAAAAAACAATATTTCTATTTCCTTTGATGCATGTTTGAACATAAATTCCATACATTATTTCATTTCTGTGAAATGTAATTGCATACAAATATTCAACAGAAAATTATGTTTTTCAGAATAAATACCTTAAAAACATTATTTTTATAAAATCTCATATAAGTTTTCTTTCCACATTTAATGTTATAAAAGAATTCCAATGAAATCTAAAGAAAAGATGGGGAAAAATATATGTCGAACTTCTCCCATTCTCTAACGTAGATGAATTTTCAAATAATTAACTCATAATGATCCCAAAAGAAGATAATTATATTCAATCTCAAAATCAATGAGATTTCAGAATAAATGACATGAAAATCGACTATAGAACATATGACATGACATGTTGAATAATGAAATTGGATTTCCCATATCTTTCGTCATAGGAAAAATTCATCAAACTTCTTGCAACTATGAATTGAAATCTATTTAGTGAACTTCGTTGGGTTAATTTTCACTCATTCTTTGAACATAAGGAAAATGACTAATAGTGCAAAATTACAATCGTTTCCCGGGCCAACCTTGCCCTTAAAAACCTATTGATATTTTATTATTATGACCTCAAATCTGGGGCCTTTTCACACAAAGATCGACCTTTATTTTTCAGGCGTGTCCGGGTCCCGTGCGAGACTTCAGAAGCGAGCAATGTTCAACGTTCGACAAGCGACCTTTTCGCGGAAGATACTTCGTGTGGATGCCCTACATCGACAGTGAGCGACCTTTTTCGACATTAGCCTTAATTTGACAATCTTCTACTTCGGCTGAACTGAATTTTGTATTCATTTTTTGCATTTTTTCAGCGAAAAATCCGTGTCTTTTGAACTGCAGACCGGCCGGCAGGTCGTTCTATGCGACTTTGGCTCAAGCTATCGATGGTACTAGTTGTGATAAGCCTGGATTTAGAGCTTTGTGTGTTCAGGGTGAATGTAAGGTAAGTCTTTTTTGTGATTTTAATTGTTTTTTTGATGATTTTGATAGGTTTATGTATAAAAAAATATGGTGGAAAAATGTTGATTGATCGATTTATTTGAGAGCGTTTAAATCTCAGATAGGACCGTTTGATTAGATCTGATTAAAAATTAATATTTACTGATCTGTAAATATTTATAAATTATTTATATTTTATGTTATAATTATGATTTTTTAGTGAAAAAAACTTAATTTGGTTAATTTGAATGAAAGTAGTTTGAAATATTTTCGATAGATGTCGATAAATAATTATTAATTTTGAAATAAGTCGTTAATACATCGGTTAACAGTTTTCAAAAAAGCGATTAATCTTAAAATTTATAGTTAAAAAGTATTTGTTTTTTTAAAATGTTAAATTTATAAGATTCTATGGATTTTTTTATAGACATCTATGCCATGCGTTAGAAACTCGCATAAAAAATAGACCATTTTCTTTTTATTCATACAACGGAAAGGTCCTAAAAATTTGAAACTTTTCCAACGAAAATCATTATTTTATTAATTCAAATGAATTTAATATTCTTACATGCAAGATTTAAACTTCCTATTAATCATTAAAGAAATAATACGCGTACACACATTATTTATTTTAAGCGCATATTTTAATTGTTCGCTAATCATCATTGACCTTTGCGTATTTCCACGTACATTTTCAACACTAGAATTAATAAACAAATTTACTTTTGCCGACCAAGGATACAAATCAATTAAGCGCAAACACGTAATCTCCTCGATATTAACAACTTAATCACCATCATATCGCATAACAAAACCATCAAATAATATACTCAAATATGCAATTTTTCTTATGCAAATTCCGATATATGAGAACACAGAAAAGGCCCCAAAGGTAAAAGCTCGTTCAGATACGACTATCGACTTAACAATCTTTTTCCCCATGCACACAAAACGCATATATGGGAAATCGCTATCCTTTTACAATATCGAAGCGAAAAGCCTTCGGGGTGTTTCGTTAGATGAAAACACCGAGGATATTCGCGAAAACCATAAATCTAACGAGAACGTAAAAGCCCTTGGCTTCGAACTGCCATTTCGATGCTTTTTCATAGAAGTCGATGTGCAAATCGGTTCGAAATCTCGTTTTCGTCTCGGGAAACGAAATGTGCGAATAATTGACTCTCTTGTTTCACTATAGGGTCTTTTGTTGGGTGTTAGATTTTTTTAGAATAGGATATTGTGAGGAATTCTAGACACAGGATAAAAGATAATAAGCGAAAATGTATGGACTTTGATACCTGCTGTAATAGTCATAATTTATATAAAATTAGAAAAGACTTCATAAAGAAAAACGTCTACTATGGCGTGAGTACTATTTTCTCATACAACTGTTGCATAATAATCTCTTACTAGTAATATTTTCGTTTAATAGATTTTTTTCTTGAAAATCATCCCAAATGTTGATGCTTAATGCTTTATTAAGAACTGTATTTGATTATTCTTTAAATTGTAAAATAAACTATAATATATCCCATTTTGATATTATTTTTATAAGAGTAAAAAATAGCTGTGTAGTTGATTATGTTTGCACATTGAAAAGTATCAAAGTATGTAAATTCCATTCGTAATTGTTGGGAAATTTCTCATCGGAAGCCGAAGGATTCTGTTGATGCGAAGTTTCGTTTAACTTGTGTTTTCTTAATATATATTTACTATCGAACTTTCTAAATATAATACAAACTATTCGAGCGAAAATTAGTTTGAAAAATATGTAGCTTCATTGTTTCGAAGAGAGCGAAACCGCAAATTTTTTCGCTTATTCATTACTTTTTATGAATGCGTAATTATGAATTGTGTTTTGAGGTTTAGTTTGCGAAAATATTCAAGGAAAATTTGCTGTACGCGCTAATGCATTAATTTATTGAGTGCTAATTTCGTAATACGCCTGAGTGGCTGCTTATATTTAATTTTCTTATACAGAACCTTAACTATTATATAATTTTCGTAGTGATTCTTGTATAATATATTTGAAGTTTCGTAATGAATTTTTATTTTATGATAATGAGAATTCACGCATAACTGATACGAGATAATTTAATCTAATTAATACAGAATGTCGCGATATAAATAAATTATTAATATTAAATTAACTACAATCAAATTTAATTTGCTACATTAAAATTTTATCTTTCACATAAAATAAACATCCAAATTGAACCATAACTATTTAATTCACTTTAGGTCAGTCGTAATCACAACGTACCTCAAATACTAAATTTTACAACAAACGAACCCAATATTGTACGTGTATTATTACTGAAAATTTCAAAAGGTACGAATGACTCCGCGATGTTTTCGAGAAAAGTGCGATCAAAGTTGAGCATGTACCTACATGTATCAGTAGGAGGTCAAGTGATTTGATGAAATATCTCGACACACGTTCTAAGTTCGTTTATATCCATTTGCCACCAAATATATGAAACGATTACTCAAATATATGAACGTCACTTGTACCCTTTGGCATTTTCAGTCGTCATATGTCACTTAGATGAGATTCAAAACGTCGCTTCCGAAATAAACCATTAGCGTTCGTATATCGAAAAGCGAATGTATGTAGATGTGATATTTTTTTTTTAGGTTGTCAGCATCTGCAGTGCGTCGCTTTTCTCACGACTGCAATGGTCGTTAATTTTAAACGCACTGGCCAAAATCACTCTGCGACGTCGTAAATTTGGCGCGCTTTCACAAAAAAAGGGCTCGCTTTATATATCGCTTTAATTCTGTTTAAATTTAATAAGTGACTCTTATCTTATGTCAGTGGAAAAAAGTATATTCCTTTGTGGCTTATTGGATCGCGATGAAGATTTTTGGAGTTGTTGTATGCGTATATGGGAAGCTTTTTAGATAATTGCACTATATAGGCAATCGGACAGAAACACGATGGATAAATTATAATATAGATAGATAGGGTTTCGATTATAGATTTTATTAGTTTCTTTCAATTACTATGTTATGATCATAAAAAGAAGGCTCGATATTTTGATCTAATCTATGCTTCAAAAAACGGTTCATCAAACGAAAAAATTGATTTATTTTTATTTCGTTGAAACTTAGCTCAAAATTTGTTTAAAAATGAAGAAAAAACTAGATTAAATTCACAATGAATGGACAACCTTCTTGTGTTCTGATAGAAGCAGTAACGTGATCTCTTTCACGTGTTTAATTTGACTTAAATATATTATATTATGCATTTACATTTGAAAATTTTCTAAAAGAAAGTTATCTGTGTATACCTAATATTTTTCTTAACTTGAATTGAAATTTTAAACATTTTCGATACTAATAATATTCATAACTTCTTGAAACACCTAAATTTTAATTCCCAATCAACATCACTCATTTTAACACATAAATGAGAACACGATACGTCATTTCAAAATTCTAAATTTGACAAATCTGAATATGTACATACATATGTCAAATCGAAAACTTTTCATACAACGTGAAAGCATTCCTCGTGAAATGAACGCAGTGAAAACAAACATTTTCGCGTTTGGATTTCAAGATAATCGCTCTCTCGATTTATTTTAAACGAAACGACTTCGTTTCCGCAAACTGCAATTTAACAGTTCGTTAACGTCCAGTGCATTCGGTCAAAATGCATGCACACACTTGAAACACACAATCGAAGCAAAAGCAATTTGTCCAGTAAATTTGTGACAGTAATGGGAGCTTTTCACGATTCAGAAACGTTTCCCGCCTTTTGACCTTTCGATCGAGTTATTTTTAAATGATTTATCTTTTCATACGATAAAATCGTATAAGAAGTCCTTATTTTGCATTTAAAAAATCCATTTCATGTCAATTTTTCATCAAACTATCAAAAACATGCTTTCAAATCATCCTAAAGGGGTTTGATTGAAATTAAGAAATATACGTAAATGTAAATTATTCAACTTCCAATTCAAATTATATCTCAAGAAATGTGAATTATTTAAATCGAAATGGAAATTCTGATCAGTATTGAAATGATAAATAAATAAATGTGTTGAATATAGCTCATAAGGAAATATTCAAACGTTGCGAGTATGCATTGTCAATTGATTCAACATTGTTCTTTATGCACTATCTATTTGATGAATTTGTTGCATTTTCATTGGATTTATTCTGATTTTATTGACATTTCATTGTCGTTATAAAACCGATCGTTGAAAATACATTGAACTGAATAATGTTTCGTGTCGCGTTCAATAGAGCTTTTTATTGAAACAATAAAATCCAAACAAACGATCGCGTATAATAATAGACCAATACGAACTCCGTCTTTTCAATGATTGATTTATTAAATCGATCAAAACTAGAATGTATTGAAACTTTACATAAATATTTAGATACTTATGATCTATAGATTTCACACTTCTACAAAAAACCTCAAAAATAGATACTCGTATGTTATTCAGCTGGTATGACACTCAACGGGTACCGTTAGATTATATTTTTTATATAAGGTTAATTTCAATTATGTCGAGCCACATTTTAGGCTAGATTAGACATCTTGCCAACTGTATTAAACTAGATTTTGCTTACCGTGACAAACAGCAAGCAACATGCAACACGTAGCTTATTTAACAATGGGAATAATAGAGTCTATTTCTTGGAGTCCCCATTGTTCCCATCGTTGATGACACTGCGTTCTGCTTGACGCGATACGAAAAACTTAGCTTAAGGTCCGTTTTGTGTACCGTAGTAAGCAGCAAGAGGCACGCAACACGCAGCTTAATCAACAACGGGAACACTGAGGAACCAAAGTAACAGACTCCGATATTCCCATTCTTGCTTGATGCTAATCACGATATACAAAACCTACCTCAACAGAAAATTACCAAAAAACCTCTCACTTCACCGATTAATCAAATTTCACCAAACAACCTGTAATTATCACTTCGCACCCGATGGTCAGAAACGAAATATCCGGACTGGACTTATATAGTAAGGTACATTCGTCGACATTATTATACGCGCGTGCACACCTCTTTTGATGTCTCTGGTAGGCAATTTGTGTCTCGTCTTGTGCAGAAACCCCGAGGGCAGTTCCACCACGATGCACATCCAAATGATCGGTGTAATTGCTTAGAAACACCATCGGTAATTGCTCGTAAATACCGCCCCGGTGTTGGATACTGCGTCAGTTTGATATCGAGACTGTTGAGGATTGACTTCACTGTGTGTTGTACATATACTTTGATTGTCATTCGAATTGTGTAACTTGTCTATCGATAGATTCATTATCGAAACTAATTGGACTTGTTTAAATGATGAAATTTTGCTTGCTGACTCATTAAAGGTACTAGTCTGTACTAAAGGTACTACTTCAACTGTAGAGGTACTAGTACTAAAAGACTTAACCGCTCTAGCAGCCAAATTCGATATTATCAAAAACACATTTCGGTTATTTTTGGATTCCTTTACCTATGATAAAATTCAAATTTGATGTTTTACATCAATTTCTAGATTTCAACGATGAGACATCAAAACGAGATTTCAATTTTGTGCAAAAAAAATTCCTTCGAAAGTGACACATTATTTCCAATACTTGTTTAACATTTTGGTGTCTTTTTTGGAAAAAAAAATTTAGCCTCAAATAAGGCTTCGAATCACTTCCACTAAGCCAAATCTATTTTCTAAAATCAATACTTTAATATTTTCTAATAAATCGCCGATCTGGAAAATATATTGGACGTGGAAGCAATTCAAAGTGCAATTGACGCATGGAATATTTTCCAATAGCAATTCAAACCTTTGTTGTTGATTGTTCTTTTATTCTACAAACTTAATAGTGTGTCGAATGCGTTCATTACTATAACATGAAATTGCATCACCTTTCAGCAATCTATCATATATCGAACATCAATCTAAAACCGCAAACCAACCGTTGCACTATTGAACGATCGATACAACGAACTTCAAATACTCAACTACGGTATCTACGCATATAAATAAATTCATATGAACTATTTCAGACTAAAATGTTATTTCAAGCATGATAAACTTTCAGAAATTTCATGCAATAAATCGATTACATCAACCATGCATTCACAAATAAAATCTCATACGTACACTTCACAAGAGTCTTCACCATAGAATTACGTCAACTTCCAACGATGCACCAGTATCTGAATAGTCGATCTGAAAGCACACACAACATATATTATGTTCTATAAATTTATACATAAATAAGCCATTAAGAACACAACATGACTAACTCCAAAAATCAAGATGAAAATCGAGAAAAATTATGAAACTTATCCGAAAGTAAAACATACAAATTTCGTTTATAATAAGCTACGAATATGGTTAGATCACATAATCAAAATAGGTTCTGAAATACATTATTTGACAACTGAAAAGACCAAGAGGTACAAGTGTCATTTTTTCCGAAATTGAGTTATATACAGGAATCGTTTCTATGTACGTACATATGTATATTTGGTGGCAAAAGGATATAAACGAACTTGGAACGTGTGCCGAGACATATCATCAAATCACTCGACCTCCTAATACGACTTAAAACACGCTTTTTTCGAAATCACTTGTACCCCTCGACCTCGAAATTTGAACCTATTTTTTTTTCGAAAATAGGATTTAATCACTTTTTGTTCTGAACAGTTAAAATGTGAATCAATAGGAAGGCGCCTGTTCGCATTTCGCTCCAACGAATCCATCTTGAAACAAATCCGCGATTCTAATGCGATCCGTGCACAATTTTCTCATAGGCGTGTTTAATTGGACTTGTGCATGTGCTTTAACGTTTTAATACAACATACTTAAGTCACATTGACTCAGTGGCCGTTGACTCCTCATAGCCAGATACGAATCCGAAGATTTTCAGTACACATTTTGCCTCCGAACTGGGGATTAATTGATCTAGAGTTAATCGGTGATGTGTGTGGATGAATTTTATTTTGTTATATTGGAAATATCTCGACGGAATAATGCGGTGTTGTTAAGTCTGTTCGTGAATGTAATCATATCATCTTAGGTTGTCGTTTGGCTTTCAGCTAATTTTAATCTCGTCATTCGATATTCTCTTGCTTGTTTCCTTTTTCGCATCTAATCGCATTTAAAGTAGAATCTACTGTACTAATCTATTCCTCCATGTAATTTTAACATTACGTGATGTTTGCCTCCTTCTCGAGAAATAACTGGACTCGACGCTTTCAAATAGAACTATGTAGACTGAATTATTTTCAATTTTTAAATATTAGTTAAATTTTTAAACGACAATGTCATTGTTTTCTCAAATATGAACGATAAAACATTTACACGAGAACAAAGCCTCAAACAAAGAAGAAAGTACGGATTGGTTTCAATCCTTTTTGAACCTTACCGTTACAGGTTAAGCTTCGAAAGTATTACATCGCCACTTCTTTTTGTTTATTTATCGAATTGGCTTCGAAGATGATCAGACAAGCTGATCTGCCAAAGGGTAAAGCTCCACCCACTCTCACATAAATTTCTTTTATATAAAGTGGTTTAAGACTGCATATTCTAAGAAAATTTCAAATTATTGTACCAATAATCTTTCAAAGAATAAAAAAATTCAAAGATTTGAATCACAAATCTGTATCGAATTATTTTTATTGATGCGATATTGAAAGTTAATATGATTTTATTGTATTTTATATTCGAAATTCAGCTTTTACCACTCTCTTAAATAACAATTTACTGTCTTGTAACAACACCGGTGTTACTCAAAGCTGCATACAATAATTGAAACGTCTCTTCGAAGCGATGATATCACATCGTAAGGCTCTTTTACGAATAAGCTGTCTTGATTAATCGACAATGTCGAATTTCATGTTACTGAATACATTACAAAGAAAATAATAAAACTACCACTTATTTTCGCATCATTATCATTTCAGATCTTTCACAATCGCTATCGCCTTTCTTTTTATTAACACTACCAATAATAATAAATTCAAAATTTATAAGAAAATCTGTGTTTGTCTGCATATGTGTACTTAGTTTTTTCAAATCATTCGTCAGATTTCGATCAAATTTTTCAGAATTGAAATATGTATGTAAGATTTTTCATTAAAAAATTAATAACCTAAATCCATATTTTATGCATATGTTTTTATGGATTCGAATTGATACGTTTGATAAGTCATTTGAATTAAAAATTTATCCATTTATCGAACTTGAGTGTTTAGTTGCGTTGGACTGTAATAGAATATTATGAACATATTAGGATAAGATGGGGTCATTTGATCCTCTGATATATTTGACTGACCAATTTTTGTCTATATCTTTTAAAAAATCGTATTAAAAAATGCCAATACATTCTGAATTTAGTCGAATTTCTCAGTAATGCCAATTGAAAATAATGTAAAGCTTTCAATATTAAAAATTTGGGAGAGAGATCAAATGTCCTCAACCCTTAATAATCTCTCGCTATAATAATCACTAATTCAAATTCAAATTAGTTTCATTTTTTCCCAAACAAATACTAAACGATTCACAATCAGCTCAAATCCCACAAAGTTTTGAACGAATTCAAGTAGCACCAATTAAAAATACAAAATATTACACATATCATCTACATTATAAATACGCTAACGATGCTCGAAATTTTCAGACGTCCGTGCCTCGAACCCGCGCGTGCAGTTTATTGGCCCACCGCCTTACGCTCCGAGCTACGCGTCGTAATTACGAAGTTTGATTAATTTCGAACAATTTTAATACACATGCGCCTACTGCTAATTTTTATAATTATCAAAACGACCTTCATCACCAAAGAACGATACTAAAAAAAATCCTTGCATCCGCGTGCCCGTGATTGACATCGTCTTATTTTTAACGAGATGATGGATGAAGCCGAAGTACATATGTATGAACATACGTTATTTTATGCCTCCTCGGGGTAGTGAGTTAACTAATGTGTGTTATTAGTGTGTCTGCAGCCGCGGATGTCGGATGCTGATGTCGTTTAATTAATGCAGATTTTAAACGTGAGGGATCTAGAGGAGATCGGAAGGCTTTTAATGCTTTTGAGGGTTCGTTTGATGGTTAAAGTCATGAATATTTGATGTGTGATGATTTTTTTAGTATTAGAATATTTTTTTATTAATTAATTTGTGTATGAAATGGTTTTTTGTATGTTTTAGTGCATCGTTCAATCTCAAATCTATAGTGGATTCGAATGAGTACATATTTGCCCATAGTTCTTTATTAACGTTTTTATTGACATTTTGATAATTGTGATGATAATTTTAATCATTTTTCCTTAAAAACTTCCCATTATTCACAAATTTTCAGTATTTGAGAACTATCCCTTTAACATATAACTCGAATGAGTATTAGTCCTGTTAAAGTGCTATTCGCAAATAAATTTATATCATCTTCGATAATGTTATAGCTATAATTATCAAACGCTATATCAGCATAATATTCCATAACTCGAATGTTAAATCTGTACCTGTAAAATAATTTTGCATGAAGAATTTTCTAAATGAATTGTCGCAGTGTTATAACGTCACATCAGATACACATAGATATGCAGATCAACACTATTACTATGAAATATTTATTCAAAACACTAGAATTATATAGAAGACTTAAATAACTCATTACAAAATCAATATAGATTATATGACGATTAAATTTCACAAAGTGCACAAGTGACCTTTTTCATCGAAATAAAGTTAAGTACAGAAAATGGTTCTGTATCATGTATAGAACTATTTTCTGTACTTAGCTCAATATCGATAAAAAAATCACTTGCACCCTTTGTTAAATTCGGTCGTCATATTCGATTTGCATCACTGGTAGTCTATGACATCTAACAATTTTTTTGTAGCAATAATCTATAATAGATTTGAAAGACAATCAAACGACAAACGATTTAATTTCATTATTGAGCTTCTACAATCTCCGATATTAGATTATTATGTTGTCATTAACATTTAATACGACCGACCGATCAATCTTGATAACAATTACAACAATTGCTCACCAGAAGTGTAATCTCGTCAACATCCAAACCACACAAGAACACCACCCACATCACAAACAACGCTTATTCAGAACAACAAAACAACAAAAGTGCACACGCAACGTGCACGGTTTGTTAGAAATAAAACGCGATTATGTACACCACTTTGTAAAGTCGGTTCACTCTAACGACTTCGAACAATATGATTGCGATAAATGCCGTCGTATAGTTAGTGTCGATCGATCTAGGATCAACGGGGGTTAAAGCGATCGATGATCGATCTATAGATCCTGGGATGGGAAGATCGACGCAGCTCGATGGGGAGGTGTTAAGTTGAATTGTGGTTGTTTTATGTTATGGATGTTGAAAGGTGATGAAATTTTATGTTTTCTTGAATTTGTTCCTCGTTATGAAAATTCAATTAGTTATATTTTGTTTTGATTAGTGTTTCTAATTCGAGAAAATTTTAATTAGGTATGGGATTTTTAAAAAAATCTTGAGAAATCGGAAACTCTTTTTGACTATTTGGCTTTGGTTATAGATGAAAACATTGTTGATGAAAGTAAAGAACATATAATTATAGTCAAATAGTCGTTGACATTCGACAGGTTGAATGCAAGTCGAGTTAAAAACGACTGCAGTTGGAAAATATGGATATTAAATTAATTATGCAAAAATCAATTATTTTAACTACAGGTTTAAGTAAATTATTATTATCTTTTGCAAAATTGTTTCAATTTAACCAGACGGTAAATATTAAGTATAACCCATTATTGCAAAGTTGCATAATTGCATCGGGATTTGTACGCATATAGAAATTCGTTTCAAACAAATAAATTAAACTGAATATTTCGTCATTATTGCTTTATTTTGTGGATTCATTTGTCAGTGTTTATAAATAAAATAATTCATATGACTTAACGATATATGTAAAGTAAAATAATTTGCTGCACTATTTTCTGTTCGTATTGAATGTACAAATCCTTACAATCCCTAGAAAGATAAGAAAAGAAAGTCTTAAAACAATTTTCCTTATTATTTCAAAGAACGGATATCGTAGATATTACGTGTAAAGTTTAATTGAAGAGTCAATCTCAATTAGTACTTAGCTCCTATATAAAAATGAAATGAAACGAATCGAGCGATTCTTGTTTAATTGCTTAATAGTTCAACACCAGTTTAGGTCACGATTCTTATGAAAAGTGAAAAGTTTCTTTAAGAAATATGCTTTCAATTACTAAATATTCCATATGTGCTTCAAAAATATTTTTTTACGTCATACTGTTGCAAAAGTAGATTCTCAAAAAAATGCATCACGTGCAAACTCTTAAGATACATTGTAAGTTTCAAAATTTCATATTTGAGATGTCAGATTTTATGGTTTTATTCATGTTCAAAATTTTATGTGACCCTTCTCGCTAAGCAAAAGCTAACTTCATAAAAGTTGAAATATGTTACTTATAAAAATTCCACGTCAGTTATTATTTTAATATTTCAAAATGTTTGTATACATGCATATTTTTATGACAATAATAATACGAATAAGTAAATGGAAAGCCTACTAATTTTCACCATGCTCTAATTAAAATCGAAATCCATCAATGAATCTTTAAATAGTTAATTGAAATTGCGAACACGTTAACAAACCTTCAGCTAGCTAGTTAACGCATTCGATCTACTCTTTAAACACTTACCAATTAATTACAATTCACCACATTCCTCATAGTTAACTTTAACTAAATTACAAACAGCTTTTGTAGAGAGTGACACGAGACGTGTATTGATCAAATAACATTTTCCATCATTTTATATTCATTATAATAATCAACAATTTTTATGTACAATCGATTTATGTATGTCTGAAAAACGCAAAGTGACTTTTTTTTTATGAAATTGAGTTAAGTACAGAAAATGATTCCATAGTTGTGTATATTATACAGAACCATTTTTAGTACTTCATTCGATTTTGTTGAAGAAGGTCAGTTGTAACTTTTTATGATTTTATGTTGTCATAAAAAACGTAATCGATTTATATTAAAATCTATATTCATCTGTATATCAATCAATTTGTCAGTTTATTGTCTGTACGTACGCTACGTTCTCTTGAATCGTTCGTCAGATTTCGATCAAATTTTTCAGAGTCGCATGGAAAAATTTCTATATTTCCAAAGTAATTTTACTTTTTATTCAAAAATATCTTGTTTTATGTTCGAAATAGAAACAGATCGTTGTATATCATCTTTCATTCGCAGGTCGACACCTCCGATCATTGAATAATTGCTAAATAATTGTCGCCAGCAGCCATTACTCGAAAGTGGGTCGACTTTGCGCCAATTTTATTGGACGATGACAAGTCAATAATCGTCTGCCCGTTCGTTATTTATTATAATAGTTAAAATAGTAAGCGATATATTTAGCAGATTGAGTCGTTCGCACTGGTTTCGATTTCGTTTCAATTAGGGTGGTCATATAAATTCGACCGTGTGAACCGACCTTTACATTTTCTATGATGATTCCTTTTGTTCTTATATGACGACTGAAAAGGACAAGGGTACAAGTGGCTTCGAGAAAATAGCGCTCAAAGTTGAACATGTACATATTAAGGAAGAAGTCGAATGATTTGATGATAAACATATGTACATATCTCGGTACACGTTCCAAATTCGTTTATATCCTTTTGCCACCAAATATATGAGCATATATAACTCAGTTTCAGCAAAAATTTCACTTGTACCCCTTGGCCTTTTCGATCGTCATATGTTTGAGATAATGCACAACGGGTTTTCATACAAACTTTCGTACAAAATCAGAAACACGTTATAAGAATTATAATGTAGATATTTGAATATGCGAAAAATGTGATGAAAAAAGATAATTGACACACAATTGTTCGACATACGGAGATATTCGCTATTGAGATTTTTTTGATAAATGATCCATGGATCGTTTTCATCAATCACTTTCCACGTTTGCTCTTTAGTCAAGGTTCGCAACGCACGAATTAAATTAATTCGTTAATAGTACAAAACATATTTTTCTATTGAGCAATTTCAATTTTTATTTGACGCGAATCAAATCGTTTATAGTTTTAAAGCTCTTTTTAACGCGTATCGAAATTTTCAACGAAATTCGTGTAATTTTACGATGAAATATTTATAGACATGTAAAATATACGTATTTTAAACATCGATTTTCATGCCAAAGGTCAATAGCTTAAACATACACTCGAACCTCATAAATTGTTTCGTACGATATTTTCGCAAGCGAAATTGCAATTCCGTTAAATTTATTTGTGAATGAATTAAAATGCATTATCGAAATGCATTTTTCAAGCAAGATGCACTTCTAAAGACGTATTATTAGCTCTGAAACGTTTATACTACTGATTTATTACATTCAACTTGTAATTATGTTATAATTGACCCTAAACCGGCTCGTTTTTCGGAAACGTAACTAATTGATTTAGATAATCATCTAACCAGATTTTTTATTATACTATAGTGTATAATTAAAATCATTTTTTCCCATTGATGATTTAAGTCGTTTTTGCACGGTTTTTGCACACAAACTCATCATCGTTCGATTTAGACGATTTTCGATGAACGTGGGCGTGGTTTTAAAATTCTTGAATGAACCGTTCGATATATTCACAGATTTAAACCTCAGTTGTAAACTATTTTCGAAGTATATACATCTGTTTTTCGGCAATGGAACAGTGTGTGCGAATTTAGTGTATCGAGAACAGATGCCTATCCGACATTGACCCAAACTATCGAAAATAGAAAACGGATACGAATTCGTTACATAGACACGTTTATTGTAAAATAAACGGGAAATGTTCCTAGATGCGTTGTGGAAATATTTTTTTATGATTTCGGGATGTTATAGTGAGAAAATTCCATCAAATTCCTATCGAAATCCATTTGATATCAAATGAGTCAAAAGCGTGAAATATCTATGATTCATTTACAGAGCTTCCATTTCTAGTTGAAAAAAAATATATTTCAAGTTCAATTTCCAATTTAAGTTTATTTATTTCAATTTCAACTTACGTATTTTCCATTTTTTTTCCAAAAAGCGAAAATTTGTAGAAATGAGAAACACTTGTCTTTATCTAAGTCGTTCTAAATAGTTTTATTGCAATTTTCGCAAATGGAAAAACTGAATATAAATCGCTAAAGAATGGGTATTTTTAATGAAAATATTATTTAACGATGCCATTGAGAGTTCGAGCATCAATTTTTCATTTAAATTGGCTCGAGATTATAAAGGTTAAAACAGACGAGACACAACTGTAAAAAAATTCGAAAGCGTATTCGAAAAAGCTTCTGAAAGAGTCGTATAATGAAAAAAATATAACGTAACGAAAGAAAATCTCTGTCAATATTTGTAAAACAAACTTAATTAGACTTTGATTTATTGTTCGGCGAAATCCAATATCGACACCCTGCAAAATACGATGCATACTAATACGTATTCATAATTCTTCGCAACATTCTTTCCAAGACTTCTCAAACTGTGCATTAAAAATATATTCATATATAAACATCTTGAGAACAAATTTGATTTTCGTTTACATTCTGCAAATATGTATAAAAAAAATACAATACAATCAACGGAAGACGAAACGCTTCGCATTCTAACTTGTCTAATTCGATCTAAACCACCTACTACTTTGTCTAAACACATAAAAACCACACGTTTATCGACAGATATAAAACAACGTCAACCATCTATCGGAAAATTGAAACAGTTAATGATGGACGTGTTTTCAAACAAATTCTCATATGTAGACTTTCACATTTTTTTTTACTGTTTGAAGGAAGTTCTTTTTTTTTCGCGAACGGTGGATTGAATTACGTTAAGCTACTGAAATAGTTAGAAGGAATGTTGTTTGTAGAATGATTGTGTATTCAGTGATCGATTGTTTCCTATTCAAATTATCTAAGAGTGTTTTAAGTTGTGGAGTGTGTTTTTTTTTTTTTTTAATAAATTGTTGTTTTCTTGTAAATATAGATGCTGTGATTTAACGTTGCTAGACGCTTTATTCATTTTCAGTTAATTGTGATAATATTTTTCAAATATGATTTTCAAAAAATAGAGTTAGAGATGAAAAATAAAAGGAAGGATCAAGTGTCCTCACAATCTTTCTCAGTATAGATATCCAATTTTTTACTCTTTTCATAATTTTTAAACTGAAAAATACAAAATCCCAATTTTAAAATAGTTTTAAGCATAAACTTTCTAAAATGTACACACAATTCTGAAAATTTCGATCGAAATCAGTTCAGCGATTTACAAGAACATAGAATACAGGTCGACAAATAGATAGGCAAATATAAATTTTATATATGGAACATATAAATTTAACAATTTAAAATGTCAACTTTGTATGAGGTTTATTCAAACGTAACGATCGTTCAATGGTTATAAAACCATAAATATGTATTCAGCTCATGGCTACCGTTAAACCATTTCTGCTCAAGATTTAACAGCATTCTATAAAATAGTCGTAAAATTTAACTCCATAGAAAATTCGTCGCGTGCTTTTTGAGAAACTGTGGTTTCGCAGATTAAGCAGGTGATTCATGACTGGCTTTAAAAAACGATTTTTGTTTGTTTGTTTTCTTGTTCACATCGTTTGAGTGTCAATATGTCAATGATTATGCATTAAATAATTTTAAAACAATTCGTGGTGTAAAATATATTTTTCTTTAATTAGTGTGAAAATGAATTTGAAGTTTTTTTTTATTAAAACAAGTTTAAGTTATCCTTTTTTGAAATCTACAACCATTAAAATCATGCAAGTCTGACTTATTAATCGCCACTCATATGTCTTTTGTGATGTTTCGATTAAGCATTTCCCTCAATAGATTTATCAACTTACAGTATTGTGATAAAATCTGGATACTTTTTTAATTCATTTGAGAACGATAAAATTGCTTCATAGTTTGTTTTATAATTTAAAAAGTGATCAAGTACAGTTCTTAATATTATATTTGTCACCAACATTTGCAATGATTTCCATAAAAATATCGACTTAACGAAAACTTTGCTTGGAAGAGATTATGAAATTATTAAGTGTATGAAAATATTATTTTACTGTAAATTTGAAGAATCAAAACAACGCATAAAAATAATAGTTATTTTATAAAATATTAATTTTACAAGCCAGACAATAATTTCTTCCGAAAAATGATTTTTTTTTTATAGAAATCATCCCAAATGTCAAATTCAAATGCAACATTAAAAATCATACTTGATCGGTCATAAAACTATTACAGAATCTACAAATCTATTAAATGAAAATTTTGTAGAAAAATGCAACATTTATTAAAATTATCAAAATATAAATGTCCGGTATTCCTCACGATACTGTTCACACACACTATTTGCATACTGAGCGTTGAAAATCGAATGAATACCGATGGCCAGCTTCGCCTTGTAATATGATATCGAATAAACAATGGTCTGTTTGCTCTCTAATTAGCACCGTCTAGTAGAAAAAATCGCAAAAACGTTTCTTCTACTAGAAATAGCGTTTCGTTCGATACGCACCCACTTAGCGCCGGAAAAAATTGATAATTTCGTACACTTGACCTTTTGCTATGAGTCTTTTTTTAATTTGAAGTTTTTTTTACGGTCTTTGTTCGTTTCGATGAGTGTTGTGAAAATTTGGGATTAGCTTGCTCTTCTCGGAAGTCTTGTGTCGTCGAAATACTGTCGATAAGTAGATGCTTTGTCGTATTATGTGCTAAAGTGCTAATCTGTGTCTGTGACAATAGTGATGTTTTATTGATAGATTTATGCATGTTGAATGTATGTATTATATAAAAAAGGTTATTGTGATTATATTTTGTTAGTTAGACAGATATAGAGATAGATAGTGACACACTTGTGCTATTTCTGTTCAATCTGCAAGATATCAATATGGTTGTCCCTTTCAAAATATTGAGTTCAAATCTTTCAATCATTGATTAACAAATTATTCGTTCTATGAAACTGACGATTATCTATAAAAATTGTGATTATTGCATCAATAAGATGCTATTCAATTATTGAAAGACCAACTTACAATATGAATTCAAATTTCAAAATAAATTTGAATTCAAATGAATCTCAAACCTATTTAAACAAATTATAATATTTGCATCTCATTCGAATAGTAAAAAATCAATTTCAAATCAATAATATATGACAAATGAATCTCACAAAGGGCACAAATGACCTTTTTTTATAGAGATTGATTTAAGTACATAAAATGGTTCTGTGTTATATGTACGAGTATATCGAACGATTTTCTGTACTTAACTCAATATCGATTGAAAAAAGTCACTTTTGCTCTTTGTGAAATTCAGTCGTCCGTCGTATATGATTCAAGAAATATCGACGCAATTGTTTTATAATCAATTTTCTATTAATTAATTTTAGTTAATATTAAAAAAAATGAGTTTTCGACGAGGAAAATTTTCGATATTCTTGTACATCATTGAAAAAAATTGTTCAAATTTAATAACTGGCTGGCACAGTCGCGACAATAAATAAATATCGAACACCCAAAGTATGAAATATCAACATTTGAAACTATCCAATATTAGTCACCATATCGTTCTGCGTGTTTGCGTTTCCCACACAAAGATCTCGGGGCCATGCGGTGTATTGGCGCCTGGCTCCATCATCATCATCGCCACGTGGCTCATCATCCATAACCTCAATTAATTACACTGTATTATTGCAAGCAATTAACGACTAAATTGGTTTAGTTTTGATTAAAATGGTATTTATTTAAATTTGAGATTTGTGTGCAATTGTATCTTCTGAAATTTGAGTTTTGATTATGTGGTTTTTAATAGCAGTTGTGGTTTATTAATGGGGGTTAGATGTTCCAATTCAAACAATTTTGTAAGAAAAAGGTCTAGTATTATCATGTGATGTACTTTTTGAAGCCATTTTTTTAATGGGGGTAAGATGTTCCAAAGAAAATAATTTGTAAGAAAAGAGTTTAGTATTACCATGAGAATGGTTTCTTTGAAGCCATTTTTTATTTCAATTTTATTTTTAGAATGGGGGCAAGATGTTCCGATAAAAATAATTTTGTAAGTAAAGGGTCTAGTATTATCATGTGATTGACTTTTTTGAAGCCATTTTTTTCTTAATTCATTTGAATGGGGGTAAGATGTTCCGAAGAGAATATTTTGTAAGTAAAGAGTCTAGTATTCCCATATAAAAAGTATAATTAGAGCATCAAATACTGTACAATTTAGACAACCATTTTAGTTATTTTGGTAACAACAGTTAAGAGACGGAACAACTTACCCCCGGAACTTCTTATCCCACCTTCACCTAAAATTGTATTGATGATTACTAAAAAAATGATTCCATATTTATTCAAAATTCAATACAAAACTTCCATGTCAAGTTAAACTTCCATTTCAATTCAAATATTTAAAAAAAAATCATTTTGAGCATGACATTTTTCAATCAGTTTTACTCGATTTATACACAATCAATATGAATTTTACATTATTAAACTCGAATCGAAAATTATTTAAGATGAATTGGAAATTATTTAACTTGAATTGGAAATAATTTATTAATAAATTCGATTGAAAATGGTCAATTTCGCACTCGGTGGTCAACAACCCGAATTGCGCAACCCAGACGCACCGACCTTCTTAGGCCGTCATTAATTTCAATGATGTACCAAAGTGATGGTCACTTTTCAAAAGGTTAAACTTTGCAGATGGCTTTTTCATTGGACAGTTTTGATTTTGTGCACCGATTCGATTCGAGGGGATGCACTGATTTGTTTATTGAAAAACGTATGAATATTTGATTGGATATCGAATCTTTTGATTGGTTTGTTTTGGCGAAAAAAGGTCGCTCATTAATCAGTTTTGTGCGAGTTAAATTTTAAATCACGTTTAACAGACCGCATACGAGGAAGTTTAGTTAACGTTTTTAACAATACGGTTGTTCACCGCAATTAATCATAGTTTTCGTTTGTGCGAATTTTAATGTTTAATTCGGTGATTTTTACCCGCAATTATTATTGGGATGTGATTCATTAACGTTAATCATTTTAATTGTTAAGTTTAACTGCGATATTCGGTCGAGTCTAATTTTCTATGTTGCTAATATTCATTCGCATTAGTACATCGAGGAAAACTTTTACACTCTAACGTATATTTAGATCTACTTTAATATTATGCAAATTATCAATTTTGCATACGTTTATACGTTGAAGTTTTCTTATGAAAATGAATACACCTTTTATCGCTTATAAAATTATTCTAGTTTTGAACTAGAAAATGTTGTACTAATTAAACTCCCTTATCAAAGAACGGATCAATGTAATGAAAATTCAGTATTTCGCAAATATAACATAAGATATTATTATATTTTTTAAAATATTAATTTTAGAACAAACTGATAGTATTAAATCTGAATAATGCAATCCCAAAAATTTCCTAAATTTTCACGTCACTTAAGCTTCAGTTACTGATAAATATTTTCTTAAATTTTCACACACGACGAAAAAATCTATCTGTTCGTTTTATGTCCCTCATAATCTTAACATTACTCAATTTTCATCACGACTTGATACAATTCCTATACCATTTTTTTTCCTAAAAACCTAACCTAACCTTTCGTAAATTAAAATCTCACTCAAATTAACCTAACCAGACCAATATCTAGCTAACTGAATAACAAGAAAATACCAAAAATTTTCAGTCAAAAGAAACTCTTTCAAATAAATAACCGCACTCACGTCAAATGGCATGCATAAAACAGACAAGCACCGATCCAAAAACAAATTCAAACGAATCAATCTCTCACAAATGCGCACATGTTGTTGCACATGCAATTTGCCATGCTTCGAGTATGCAGATTATTATCGAGTCGGTTCATAGGACTCGTTCATACGTCGGTCGTAAAGCGATCTCGTCGTAATCGACTCGTATTTTTCAGTCTATTTTGAGTCGTATATGCGCTCGATTATCGCATATTTGTTCGATGTCGATGCTACTTTGTGATTTATTACGAAAAGTGGGTGTTTATTGTGATGTTGCGTTTTACTGCCTTGCGTAGTATTGTATATCGGTGTTTGAGTTTTTGATGTTTCGTATTGTTATAGCTATTTTGATGGTTGTTATTTTTTTATTGTTTAAATTAGGTTGTTGTGGTTGTGAAATTGGCGATTTTCTCGTGGTTGAATCGGTTTAGTTTGTTTGTAGCTCTATCGTTATTTTTGATTTTTGGAATAAAATTGTATGGATATAAACTATAAAGGGATATTCTCAAAATATAAAGCGTAGATTTAACTGGTCGATTAATTTTGATTTAATACGATAATCAGATCGAGAATAATATTTTTTTATTACTGAAAATATAATAATAGTAACTTTTGTCGTATACATAACGATTATGAAAATTCCGTCATAAAAGAAAGTTGTCTATTATTACTTTATAGATCGCTTTTTTATCTGTACTTTAGTAGATAAAATTTAATGCCTTTTACCATATAAGAGTGTTATTACGATTGTTAAGCAATAAAACAATGTTTATTGTATAATTGCATTGTTTTTCAAATTTCATTTGAAATATCCATTACAATTTTTTTACAAAATAGCCTCGTTATTGTGAATTATATTGAAAAATATATCTAAATAAATTTAAATAATTTACTACGTAATTGAAAATTAAATTATTACAGAAAATAACCATTAAACAAATTTCTGCATGAATCAATTCGGTACAAATTGTACAGAGCATATATTATAATATAACAATAACTCACATCGATTATTTATAATAAATTGTTTACATGACTTGTTTGCACAAAATACTATTGACCCAATAAATTGTGATGCAGTTTCATTTCAAAAATACATATATAAATTATCATTTACAGGTTTTACATACATATATGAATATTATAAATACATAAGTGCACGTACGATAAGAGAGCTTCGACCGATTTATATTCTATATTGCATACAATATTCGTAAAAATATCGTTTATTATTTACGATACAATTTCACAAATATCGAGGCATCATAAATAATTCATGCTGCGTATAAAAAAAATTCAAATCCGGTATTTTCCGAAAGAATTTATGCGATTTTAAGCCCTTTTTGATACGCCGTTTATTATTCACGGTGCATATGTAGAACGTTTTTGCACGTAAAGTGTGGTCGAGACACGTGTGAAAATTATTCAATGGCCTTTTTTTCATTTTTGTTCTCTTTCATATTTTATACATCGTCTTAAGATGCAATTTAAGCTTAAATATAAGAATTATCAGTCTCATACCAAAATTTAAGGAATACGTGTTGAAGAATCAAATTTTTCAATTCTCATTATATTTTTTATTCGACGTATAAATTGATTTATTTAATATATCGAAAATGAAAAGTCTTCGAAATATGTCGTTTCATAATATTTGAAATTTTTCTCGTTTAAGAGAAGATATTTTATGACAAATTTTAACAATCCCAATTTTATGATTCGCGTTCCAATCTTACTTAATGAATATACATAAAATTTAATTTAATACCCAAAATATACGATTTTTTTGAAGAAGTTTCAAATAAAAAGTTATTTGTTGACATATGAGTTATAAATTATCGTTTTTGTGCAATATACGAAAAAATAATACAATCGATTCGATGTTTTTTTCTTCAATATGCTATATTTATAAACAGGCAATTATGAGATGATTGTTGTTTTATGAGAATTTAATTGGAATTTATTGAAAAATATTTGGAAATTTTATCGGCTGTAAAAATATACAAATCTCGCATTCTTCGTTTCATTATAAAGCACTGTATAATTTTTTCGATGATTATAAGCTTCTGAATATTTTACGATCTTATTACAATTTGAATAGATGATAGAATAACTCTCATTCACAACTCAATTCACTAAATTTACATACTAGTTTCACTTTGATTTCGTCTATAAAAACCTTCTGATGACTACTTTTCCTTATTTTATTATCTCATAGAAATTAAGTACATTCACTTAATATCTGAAACGACGAATTAATAACGATAATTTCGGTTTGTTAACATATGTATTTAATAAAAACATAATAATTCATACGAAATTCGAAAGATTCGTCATCTGTAATAATTTGTATGTTAAATAAAAATGCATAATTTTTGCACGACTGACTACATTTTCAATTATGACAAATTATTTGCAATGATGACTCCAAGCTTATTTCTAAGAAATGCGTAGACGTTTCAACCAAACTGATAATAAATCATTCATATTATTAATGAATAACCAATTCATTATTAAGATAACTCAATTATGAGTTAGAAATTTTTATTAAATTATAAAAAAATACTTCTTAAACTATCTATTCGTGTAACTTTATGGTGTTTGAGTTATCGTGCTTTAAGTGCCCGGTATAAAAAAGTATTAAAACGTATACTTTTCGAAAAAAAATTGTGAATCACTCAAAAGTTATTCGGCCCATATAAACTTCCGTTTTTCTCGATATAGTTGGTGGTCTTAAAAAAAAAATCTCAAATTTATGTGAATCTTTGACAATATGTAAAACGGCTGACAAAAAATAGCATTACTCACGAGATTCTGGTTTCCGAACGTTTTTTAATCGATTCTAAGTAACTTTTAAACGGACGAGTTTATCAAAGTCGAATCGTGCTTTATTTATTTGATATTTTCGTATTTCGATTTTTTTCCTAGAACTCATACATAATGCTTTCTTGATAGAAAATCGTTTAGTGTTATGATAATTTCATTCATTCGTAAATCTAGCGAAATGTAAGTGTTTTTTAACGTTTTCAGTACCTACCTAATTCATCCTATCAAGATTATTTCAATTAAAACGTTGTAATTCTTTGATACAGTTTTCATTTAGATTGAAAACATTTTTCATACCCTTTTGACGTGAACAGAATTTTAAAAACAACATGTTTGTTTTAATATACCTACTTAATATGTTTCACACACACAATATATTTTGATTGTATAATAAAAGTAGAGCCTTCCAAGAATCGTTTTTAGCATTTACATAATATAATAAAACAAATTTTGATAAAACAGAAAATTTCCTTTGTACTATAAAAACCTTAAATGCTTACATGCACACGTTTCATTTTTAAAACTAACTCTAAGGCTTTATTCACACATCGTTATATAATTTTTATCCTTATCTTTCATTCTCTATTTTATCACAAAACATCACAGAATCAATGGCTTATTCGAAGAGACTAGTTTTCATGAAAAATATTGAATATAACCTGAAAGATTCTTATCTTTTTCAGTCTCTAGTATTCTACTATCTATTTGTTCTGCTCTATATATCATTCTATCTATCTATCCTGCTCTATGTAATCACAAAATATTTCAAAATCAATATACAAAAATTGACTTTATTCCTGTTGTTCGAAGAGACAGTTTTCCATGAAAAATCTAGAGTAAATACGACGTGAACAATATCCATCAATCTCCCTTTCATGAACTCTATTATCTATACACTAGTGATCAACCCTTTAAATATATCAACGCAGTTTTGGAGCGTTACATCGACACACACTCACACATATATACAGATTAGCACTATTATATGTATAGTTAAATCCTGTACTATGTAAATTCATTCATCATGCTCTATTTCTCTAGCTAATAGAGTAATACTAGATTACAGCGACAATTACAAGAACCTCTCGAAGAATTACGAAACTTTCGAATAAAAATCGGAATTTTCGATATGAAACTAGCCTGACATCAATGTAAAAACTTCTCAACACTCAAATGATGGCTGTTTCATTTCACTAGCTAATAGAGTATAATAAATAGATTACAGAGACAGATATAATGATTAGAACTTCTCCGACGCATACGAACGAAACCTTCGAATAAAAATCGGAATTTTCGATATGAACCTAGCCTAATATCAATGTGAAAACTTCAAATCACTCAAATGATTGCCGTTTCGATTCCACCATGAAAACAGAGTGATTTATGCGAATCTGTTTCGAAGCGCATGCAAAGCAGACGAACGTTCGTTATCGGTCGTCGCCATACAACAGGTTAACAAATCAACGACCGTTTTAGCGATATTCTATTATATTATGTGTAACCGCGAATAAAACATAGAACTAAACTCTTGTCGTTTGTGTGAAATAATACAGATAAACCGTGGATTAAACAGCAGCTTTGCGTTGTATGATGTTCGTTATCCGATGTGTGTTTTTGGGGATGTGTTTGTTTCGTAGCGAAAGAGAGTTTTCTCGAGAAAGTTTAATAAGTTTCTGAGGTTTTCGGGTTTGAGTTTTGAGATTTGTTAGTTTTTTATTATATTATAGAGATGTGTGATCTATTTTCTGTTAATTCGTTAATTAAACTATTAGAAATCCACATCAGCACTTAGAATTTTCAATATTCTGAGTAAAAGTATATTTATTTTAACTCTCATATAAAATAACTTTGTAACACTAATTCTATTAAAATGTTCTTTTTTCTTTCTAAAAAATATTCATAATCTTTCTTTAACAAAGTTATCGATAAAATAAAATAAAAATCGTTTAAAATGTTTATAGTATGGATACTAGTATAACTTTTGTTTTTCCATCTAAGTTTTCCTATCGCTTTAACTTTCCGGTATAAAAACATAAATGAGTATGTAGTCGCATCAATAGGTTTTTTTTTCTTTGTAATTTTAAAAGTGTATAATATTGTTTTTCTTTCAAATTCTCAACAGGAACGTGTCGATATCGTAAATTTGTTTTTATAATCAACTCCTTGTTGGCGTCTCAATGGAAGTTTTCTAAATAGTTTCGAGTGGATCACATAATATGGAAAAGGTTATAAAAATAGTATTTGCGTTAATGTCATGGTTGAGTTCGACGTTTTTCTATAGTAAAAAATAATACGAGTATTATTCTTAACAGACGTACGCGTGTTCCGATAAATGTTTTCTCAACAAACAATCGATTTTGAATGAACGACTCGCAATAGAAGAACACATTCAGAATACCCATTTCCAAAATCGAATTTAAAACCACACACACCCCAAAACAAACTCGTTACAATGTCCATTTCTAACCCTAAACACACAGATACAAAATTCAATGGCTTAAATCACATTTATCTAACGAAACCGAACGCTAAACCTATCGAAGACAAACGTTGCACAACAAACGGACCTACGCAAAACCATAAACTGTAACTCTGAAGATAAATCCAAGTGTCCCCAAAACGTCCCTTATGCACTTGCACACAATTATATTGAGGTATGTACAATGGAGCAATAAATCGATGAAAGCGAAAACGCACTTGACTTTTCCGCGGAAAATTGCGCACACACTAACTGATTTTAACCGCAAGTTTATTGCATGTGCTGCTTTTCTCGAAGTACACTCGCTTTTCATTCGTTTATTTTCGTTATTATTATAAATTATTGACCCGTTGATAATATCAATGCATGCCTGGTTAGGGTAAAGTTATTTATTTTATCTACGATTGCTATCATATAAATAAATATCGAGTTAGGTTACATTTAGGTTAAAAAAATAATAATAAAAAACAGTTCAGTTCTGAACTTTTTGAAAAATAATTATCTATTTAAGTATAGAAGTTAGAAAAACAAAATGATATCAAAATTTATTATATTAATCAGTTCATTTGTTCAACTACAAAATTACTTTGTTATAGAAAACTTGGGAAAATCGATGATTTCATTCGAGTTCTTATTGTTAGAGAGTCAATTTTCAGAAGATCTAGTTCCATTTCTATTTTTATAAAATTCCTTTAAATTGCATTTTTTAAAGACAAGATCAAAAATCTGCTTAAATTCTATATAAACTTGACATGAGTCAACCTGATAATGAAATAGATATCATATTAAAAATGAAAAACCTCCAAATCAGACTTAACTTTTGTGGTTAATGTATTTTAATACATTTTTTTATTTCAAAATTAATATTTTCTACTTTAATTTCAATATTTTCCTATTTGAATTCGATTTTTTTCTAATTAATGTTCATTTTTTCTTATTTAAGTTCAATTTTTAAATCAAATAATTTTTTAGAATTATCGGAAAATTACGAGTTTAATCGTTTTAATACATTTTTCGAAAAAATAAATTTTAATTAAGAAACATTGTTCTTGAAATAGAAAATATTGAACTTAAAACAAAAATATTAAACAAAAAATGAAAAACCTGCAATAAAATCAATATCTGATCTATAAACCAAATCGAACCTAAAAAATCGATCAGCTTCAATCAGCGCATCAGCCCAAACACTTTTCCTTACGAAATTTTCCTCAAATCAAGTCAATACATACACTAACTAGTAAATGTACTTTCATTCAAGATTCGAATCTTCAACTGTACAAAATACATGCATAATATAAAACACCTAGTGTTCGATAAGACGACTTCTTGGACGACTCCACAGTCGACGTTCGGTCGTCGTCGGAGACGGACGCGTTTGTCCGGTTCTGATTCGGTTTTTCAGCTCGGTTCGGTTGGTTTATGGATTGGTTTATTCGGTGTTTGGTTATATTTCGATTTTTCATCAACTTAACTTGAGTTGGAAGTCTGTGCTTTTGGGGGTTTTCGGCTTAGAAGCGGATTTTCCGCGAGTTCCGGTCGGGAAAGTTTTGAAGTTTTCGTAGGAGGATTTCAAATTTTCTCGTATTTATATCAATTTTTTGTATGAAAATTTATTAATTTATATAGAAATGTTTTATTTATAACAATCTGTATTTGGCAAGATAGGTTTAGTGTGAAAATTAATTGCTTTCATGTCTATGAGTGAAAATTTATAAAGATTTTCCTCGTTGATTCAATGAAGATATGAAAAAAGTTTTACGTTAATTTTCAAATATTTTTTAAATATATTATTTTCATATTAATCCTTGTTTAAAGTTCGAATGTATGATATAATTTTTTCATAAAAATATTATAGTAACCGAATGAAACTCGGAAAATTCGTACGTAAAAATATTTGTATAGTGATAAGTGTACGGTTTGTTTTTCCTGATTCGCTGTTATTCTTTTCTTATTTTTCATATTTGAATATGTGTGAAATTATGTAATTTTTCAGACTTAATTTATACTCTTGTTTAATTTAGATTGATTAATTAATAAATATTACTTAATTAAAGCCATAAAATCGAATTTATATGAAATAAAACTTTCAATTTAATTCACACATAAGAATTGATAATAAACTCCAATAATCATAAAAATACCTAATTCAATATCATTCTAACATTGCGAGGTTAATCGAAACATCAAGAATCGATCATTCAAATGTAATGGAACACTTATTATTTTTACAACGTAAAAACCTCAAACTGTTCCAGTAAAATACAATCACATTATTTTTTAATCGAAATAATAAAATAAGTTCATAAAAAAATCACCATCAATACTCGAACCTAGAAAGTGCTTAACGTTCGAAGAAAACCTTCGAATAAAACCGCCCAATTTCAGATCAAAAATGAAAAAAGAGCGAAAGCTCAAAGGTCGTAAATTTCGACATGCTCTTAAGCACAGTTTGAGAACGTCTGGGACCAAAAGCTCTCAGACGTTAGGAGTTATTTTATTATTTCTGTTGAATGTCAATCATACGAAAGGCCCATATCATAACACTTCAGCGCTCGTAAAAGTGCTTGTTTTTCTCGTTCGCGAATATTTTTCTTTTTTCATTCCCGAAACATATACTAAATTAAAGGGATATTACTTCGTCAGGTTAATTTTTTGGATATAAATTCGTCACATGTTATTTAAATTGGATAAATCGAGCAATTTCCTTTCAAAATATCAGACAAAAGTGTTTGATATCGAACAAAATCATCAACATGCTTGATTTATTTAATTTTAGGAAGAACTGACGAAATTCTATACGTGACGATGTTATAGCCTTATAATCTTATACATACAAGAAGAAATATTTTTTTTGCGAATTTATTTCGCTATGAAAACCTATTCCTGGTATCGCTGACGTATCGTTAAAGCGTAAACGAGGATTACGCTTTATGCTATTTTTTATTCACCTTTGAATCGAAATCGGATGTTTGATGGGATCGAATAGATCAATCGGATATTCGGAACGGTTTATAAAATTATTTTCGTATTCTTTAAATAAACGGATAATTTTTTTATTGCAAATGGTTATTCAATGAGATTCAGATTCGTTTCACGATTCAAATTTCCGCGGATTATTTTTCGATCTTCGATTAGGGATCCCAATCGAATATTCAAATATTTTTATTGAGTAATTTAAAGATTTCTGTATACATCAATTAATTTTTTTGAAGTATTTTAAAGATAAAAATAAATTAATTGATATTTACAGATCTGTTTTTATTTGAAGTCCCAATTCTGAGAATTTATTTTAAGTGCCTTTTCTTTGCATACACGTAATGTTCTTTCTTCTGAAATCTATTAATAGATACAATCTAAAATCATTTTATTTAATTATTTATTTTTTAATGTTTAGTCATAATGAATGATTAATGAATACAGTAGTAAAATAAATTGTGGACACTTTTCATAAACATCTATCATATAACACGTGTCAACAATTAATTTCACCAGAATACAAATGAATATTTTATTAAAAAAATCATTATTTTTTTAATACATTAAATAGGTTTTTATACTTTATATTAAATATTAAATATGAAATATCCTAATATATTCGAATATTTTCCGATTTCAATAAATTCGCGAATATTTGGGATCCCTACCTTCAATCTACTCGAGCTAATCGAATTAACAATTATCATTCGATATCGCAATCTGATCCATCATCGAAATCGAATTTTTTTCCCCAGTTCCCAGTGACGGTGAAAAATCTCATTTCGTATGAATTTCTCGCTCGATTCATATTTAATTCATTCGAAAATCTACCGATTTTTGGCGGCAATGAAGTTTTACGACCGCCAGAGAGTCAATTAACTTTCGCCTTCCAATCAACGAGGAGGCTTTTTCAAGTTTTCTTATCAAAATTCAAACTCGATTTTCGAACATTAAAAATTAGCGAAGCGACCACCGTACTTCCAATTAGTGCATAATGAATGCGAGAAATTTTCTTCGTCTAACTAAAATTTATAGCTCGAAACTTATATCATATCTTCGACTTTTGTCACAAAAAAATACCTAGAACGTATCCTTTTTTAATATTAATTTTTGTGACCCGGATTTGCTCGAAACTCAAAGAACTTTAAGCAATTGTATAGTATTTATTAAAAATACGAATCAAATGAAATGTAAGCTATCTGTTAAATTGGATCAAATGTGTAGGTCGTTTTTAATATTTTTGCTACACCTTGGTGCTCAAAATCCATTATATTAAATATCAAATATTTGGTGTTGTATCTGAAATAGTTTCATCCATGTTGAGTTATTATCGCATTAAGTTATTCTAGAAATTTTCATTGTGATCGGAAAAATGGTAAAAGAGTGTAAAAGGAACATTTGTAACACACAACTTCATTTTTATTTATATGATTGTAATATCCGATTTATTGAAAAAATATTTCTAAAAATACAAATCTGTGCTGCTTTATTAAATATTTAATATTTTTTTCTCAAAAAATTTCATATTTTCCGTTGAAGCCTTTACAAACAAAATCGAAAGCGAGCTTTCGTTTCTACAAACTTTTCGCATAACAAATATTATTCCAGTCCGTACAAATATGACGAAGTGCACTACAAAATATTATCTTTGCGAAAAATTCTACTCGTGCACAAACATAGAGGTATCATAAGTTTTCACGTCGTAAGAAAAACAAGTCCGTATTTTTCGCGAAAAAATCAATTAATCCCCTGCAGTGTGTTATTATTTGTTGTAAAACGTAATTTATTTACGAAAATTTTCATCTAAAAGTAAGGAAAAAAATCTCGTTAATGTGCGAACACTTTTCGTGTCGTGTTTAATGTCCGCGATAATATTTATTACATAGCAATCATTGCGTCGCTATAAATTATAATAAATATGTTTTTTTCGTATGATTCGTTCCAGTTTTCAATAGAAAAATCCTCGTTGATGATTTATACGAATTCCATTCAATTTTTTCGATAAGTGGAAAGCAATAACTCACACGAGCCTGCTAATGAACAATTGTACACCGGATAATGTGCAACTTGACCCACATATGGAATTAATATCGAACAAAATTCAATTTTTCAGATAAACGATATAATAATGCAGCAGTATGAAGCGTTAGTGCATGCCGTGTCGATTTAACATAGTTTGGGATGCTTAAATTCGAACCCTATATTGGTGGAAATCACATGTCGTTTTTCTAAAATGAAAATTTGGACGTTTCTTTCGAATGTTTGGATTCATTTGATTTGAAAAAAGTGTTAATTTAATGCTTTACGATTCTCATATTTTATATTTTATATGATTTATTTAAATTCGATCTATTTAGTGACACCTGTGTACGTAATAACTTACGCTCAGGAGTCTTTACCTTATGGCTTACTAAAAATGAATGATAATTGATTAAAATCGTGTATGAATGGTTAGAAATTACTTATAGGAAATAGATATATAAAATTTCAGCACAATGTCGATATATTTTAGCACTTTTATGAATCGCAGTACTGAAAAATCGCAATTCCCACGAACGTTTAAACATGAATGACAGGATGTGGTCCCATTATTCGAATGGCTCTTGTTTACCTTTGTCGACAGCCGTTGAACATCTAAAATTTATAGACTGCTAATAATGGAATGGTTCAATATGAAAATGGTACTATTGACTTTAATGAGCCCCCATTCTATGAGTTCTTCTATGGTGACGTCATGTGTGGTGAAAATTGATCGATATTAGTAGCAATTTTTGTCGAGGATCGTGTTATTATTGAATTTTTTTATGCTTGGAATAATGTGTGGAAAAGTTTTGCTCTATATAAAGCAGAGTTTCTCAAACTAGGTTTCTAGAAGATTAAATTTGAGTTCTGAGACGATTTGGAAAAATAATCATATGTTCTGCTGTATATTAGAAGGTTCTCAATGATTGAGGTTTACTTATATTTTTGAAATCTAGTATCAGATTCTATATCAAAATATCAAGTTCAGTGGCAGAGATTTATTGAAAGGGAAAATGCTTTTATTTTCTAACTATACTCTAGTTTTAAATTGCTCCAAATGCGAGTACTAGAGTAAGGAAGGCAATAATTTTAATTCGGATAAGTGATAAGAATTCCTTAAATCTTTTAATCTGAATAAGTTTATAAAAACGTTCTAAATACTAAATTTTAAGAATTTTCATAAATTATCGAAAAAAAAATCACCTACAACTCCATACTTTTTTCCTTTAGAAACCTATGAATTGACTACGAATTCTTTGAAAATTTCTAATCTCTAAGGTTCCATTGCAAGAAAATTTTAGAAAATCCTGACATAAAGCTTACAATTTGAAATCTATGTCTCAAAATTTACGATCACTATAATTTTCGAATACATTCACCATTGTTTCGAGCATCTAACTCGTTCTAAACATTTCACAGCATCAATACTATAAACTTTCTCGAACGTTCGTATAAATATCCGAGCAAAAAACATTCGCAACTCACCTGGGAAGAGCTCACTAGGCCACCCTGGCTTTTACAGTATATTTACAGTATTATATCCGACTGTAAATTGTGTGCATTTTATGCATTCGGCAATGCATTCGTTGCACTATCGACCACAATCGGGTCAATAATGCAACAAATCTTCGACGTTTTCCAAATGTTCCGACCGCAAGTCGTAAGTCGTGTGTCGAAGGTGTTACATGTTCGTATCGAGGATAAGATCTTTGTCGTATAACATGACGGTCTAAATCAGTACGAGTTTTCCAACTAAGAACTGTCAAAATCCATGTGAGTTAAGAAAGAAGGAGACATCTCTGTTTTTCGTTACTAATGTGGATTTTTGTCAGTTCATAGTTCGGATGACTGTATTAGGTTATAAAGTTATAGATACGAATTCGTTTATCAAAATCTACGAATGTATATAATGCGTTAGTCGATAGGAAATTTTAAAATAGTAGTATTAAGGTAATTCCGGAAGAAATTAGAAATAATATATTTTTGCTCTCAAATTGGATGATCTATAAATCACAGGCCATCTCTCCCAAAACTACTTCATTAGCTGCTTTGAGGAAGAGTTTGAGGAGAGAATAAGAAAATTACAAACAGTTTGTGCAATTTTTACACATATGCAGATAGAAATTATTTGACTATTCAATCAATTCGTTTAAAATCATGCGATAAACTTGAATTACATATAAGTTTTATAAAATAATGTTACGTACCTCATTTAAACACGTTATAATTAATGTACGCGATAGGTGTTCACTTGTTTATAGACGATTCAAAACTAACTTAAATATCAAAATAAGACTATTTAGATACATATAATTAAACTAGAAACAATCTCTATCAAAAATATTGAAAGAAATAGACGCATATTTACAAATAAAAATAATTTGATTGACACTCAAATTGTATTCATTGCATTGCATTCAAAGCAATGAATTAACCACATATTTAAAAAATCGAATGAAAATTTCATTTTTTAAAAAATTCTAAATTATTTTATAACGAAGTAATAACTTATTGAATGCAGTAGTACCTTAATATATGTCCATGAAAAAATCTAACATTTTCTAATAAAAGCGAAGGCGCCACGAACTTTATTACCGCGTCAATTGTTTATGGCTTGCATTGCGATAAGCGGTATTTCTTATTTTATTTATACGAAAAGATAACCCGAACATTGATTTTAGAGACCCATATGACCCACATCGTCATATGAGACATTTAATTCCATTCATATCTCAGTGTTGAGGTCGAGATTCTTCATAGTGAAAAAAAATCGCGAGTTTTTACCTCGATTTGACATTTTGATCTCTTTTCCTATCGTCGGGTTTGTAATATTGGTGTTTTGTTTGAGTTTCGGACACTTTGGTTTTGATCTTTTGTAAATATTGATTTGTTTTAACGGCTTTGTTAATTTCGTGGTGTTCGATATGGGAAATGTGGGTTGAACGATTTGTAAATATGTTTAAATTGGAATACAATTGAAGTTTGATCAAAATTTTATAGATTGTTATGAAATTCTACTTTTTTTAATAAAAAAATTAATATTCCTAATCAATTTAATTATTTTGCATTTCACGATTGTTATTTTCCTGTTCTGAATTCAATTATTTTAACTGCTTCGTTAATTTTGTGGTATTTGATATGAGAAGTTTGGGTCCAATGATTTTATTGAAATAGATACCATTAAAAGTTTGATCAAATATTACATATTTTTATGAAATTTTATGTTATTTATTTCAAATAATTTCATGTGAAACTTAAACATTTTCCATTTCGCAATAAATATTTTTCAAACCAAAGTTCAATTGTTTTTCTTTGAACATCACATGAAAACAATCAAACTTGAATCGAAAAACATTTGAATCAAAATCGAATTTATTCAACTTGAGATAAATAATCTTTACAACAATGATTCTAAAAATATCACAGAAAAAGTATTCGTTTATATAAGCGTGAAAATATTTCACGAAGAAATGTAAACCGTTAAATTTTTGTAAAGTGTGAAAATTGTAAACGCTTATTCGTAATCTGAACATTCCATTCTTTTAGAAGCAAACTCATTGCATCGCTCGGATTATTATTTGAATAGCCGAAAAAAAAATTTTAGGCAAAATCACGAGACAAATATAGAATATATCAAAAGATAAAGAGCTCGGAATGCGGCGAAATTAAACACGAGAGCGATAGTGAAAACGCGCAAAGTATGCAACGTATAAACAAAATAACATCGACTCGGAAAATTAAAAACGTGTTGATTTTTCACTATCAAATTGTTGGAAATTCCTCTGATATAATTTACGAGGTACGAACGCCTTGGCTATTTTCGTGGAAAACATATCTACGTAAAACGCACGATCAAAACTCGGTTTCGTTCGTGAGATTATTTATACGCGCCGTTGCACTATAAAACGTTTCGTGTTATATTTTTTTGCGGATTTATTAGGTTTTTTATTGTAATTAATGAATTATAAATCATATTATGTAATGTCTGAAAAAATATTTTCGCATGATTTATTTTCAGATTTTTTTTTGAATCGTAAATCGTTTGACGTCTCGTATCTAAATGTAAATTTCAATGAAATGCTTTATATTTCGATTATTTAATTAATTTCTGTTCTATTTTAATAACAATGGTGATGGCTTTTGTTTATCACAAATCGTAAAATAATTAAATTTTCTAGTAAAAATCTTATAGAGACGTATTTGAAATGATTGATTTATGTAGATATGTAAAAATTAACGTTTTTTCTTTCTATCTCAAATATTTAATCAGATTTCGATCAAACTTTCTTGATAATTATCATTTACACATTTTGGAAGATTTTTGCATTATATTTTACATTTTACATTTATCAATCTATGTAATTTCTATAGTTTAACATTTTACAGAGATGCCTTTCCGTAGCTAATTTGTAATAAACATTATACACTATCTACACATGCATCGAAATTCAACATATTTCGACAGATATTTTTCATTTCGTTTGTTTTGTATTTATCGCAAATATTATATGAAAACTGAAAGGCCAAGGGGTACAAGTGACATTTTTGCCATAATCGAGTTATGTATCTATGTACGCTCGTATATTTTAGTGGCAAAAGGATATAAACGAACTCGGAACGTTCACCGGAATACATCATCAAATCACTCGACCTCCTCCTAACACATGTAGGTACATAATCGACTTTGAGCGCGCTTTTCTCGAAGTCACTTGTATCCCTCGGATTTTTCAATCGTCATATAACAGTTCACATTCGCTTTAAGTCTATAATATTTCGAGCAATGCCAAGTCACATAATTAACTTAAAAAAATATATCGAACAAAAAAAAATCTAATTATTCAAAAAATATATTATTATACTAAAAATAGCACAAATCAATCTCGAATCAATCCGACTAACAATTAACCCTTTACGTGCCGCATTCGATCCAAACTTCGAACATATGTACATACGTTCGTGACCCCCTTAGATCCCAGTCACGTGACCCGGATCCACGAGAGTCACGACAGCCCCCGGTCACGTGACTCGCGATTTACCGCGATTTTCCCCCTCAGCCCTCACCTCCCCTCGCCCACTTACCCCCTTCGATATGAAGGTGATCCATCACGTGTGTATTGTGGGGTGGTTCTTATGTAAAACTCATGGGGGTTGTTGTTGTTATTGTTGTAATATTTTTGAGGTTTTAACGTGTGCGGAAAATTCGTGGTGATTGATTGAAAGGTTCTCGATATGCGTTGTTTTTTTTTATGTGTTGAGGTTTTAGGGTATTGTTTGATGTGTTAATGAGAGTGTTTTTTGTGATATTAGTGGCTAATATAGGTTTGGTCTAGGATTTGACCTCCCTTAACCGACAAATATTCAATGGTTACGAAACTGCTGAAATGCGGAAGACTAGTTTCTGTTTGGACTGTAGCATCATTGGTAGAAAAATGCGGGTTGTCTTATTTAAATCAATTACTTTTCATTTCCAAAATATCTTCCATTTGAAACTTAATAGTTTTCTTGATGTATTTTATGGAAAATTATTGAAAATGAATTGGATAATATTTCACTTAAAATAGAAATATTTTAAATTAATGCAGAACGTCTGTATTTTATCACAATTTGAAGTGATGAAGTGTAATCGAACTACATATTAGCTAGATCTTATTGTTAGTTTTGTTCTAATATTCATATTCACATTATTGAAAATTCAAAATGGCGGCCTTATGTGTGTCGAATAAATAGAATCATTGATTTTTATAATTCTAAGAAATTATGTTTTCCACAAATAAATAATTAACTTTAATTACCATTGTATTTGAAAGCTAACTATTAACAAACACATCAAAAACCTACAACTTTTCGATAAATAAATGTATTAAATTGGATTTTATCAAATCGAAAGCTCCTATATAAGCACACGACGACCAACTGAATGAATCTCAAAAGTTTCTAAGACAAAAAAAAAAACAACTCTCACCCATTTTGGTGATGAACTTTAGTGATCATAGGTGAAGTGATCGGTTTCAAGATGAAATTGAAAACGGCCACCTGTCTGACGCTTCTGACTCTTTTGGTAAGTGACTTTCGAACAATTTCGACATTTTTTTTTCAATTTCTCATACAATATTATATTTGCCGACGAATCGTTAATCGTTCGGTACAATATGATTGTTGTACAATACGCGAAAATGTCGGTTGTGTTTTTAATTTCGAGCCACGTCTCGAGTGACTTTTGTGTTTGACGCCGCCTAAAGAAACACGATTATTGTTTTACCGCACTTTAATTTGTGAATTGTTTAAATTTTCCTTTGTGCGCTTATTTTTTTCCGCGATTCACGAGGGGTTTTTAAATGTCGGATAAAAGCACTCGACTTGAAGATTCGTGGAGTGCCTCTTGTATGAAAAAAAATTTTTTTTCGCTTATATACGAATTTTTTTTCTCTCGAGTCGCTTATCGGATTATTGCGAAAGAGTTGAAATTTTCTCTGAAGTGATTAAGTAATTTCTAAATGTGTTCATCTTGATTGTTTGCCGTTTTTTTTTTTTTCAATTATCTTGATTGTGAAAATATTTATATTTCTTTATCTTAAAACTTATTTGTTAAAAAAAATATTTGGTACTTATGGAATAGGCTATGTATTTTCAATAATACACTCGACACCTTAAGTTACGTTAAATTTTATTGTTAGATAAAAATTGATTAGTTAAAATTACGTTTTCATGTTAAATTCGGCCATATTTTGAGTAGAAGAAGATTGACAATATGTCAGGCTAATGATCTATTCCACAAATTAATTAAAAAATATGACGATCAAAAAGGCCAAAGGGTACAAATGACATTTTTGCCGAAATTGAGTTATACATAGGAATCGCTTCTATGCACGCTCATTTATTTGGTGGCAAAAGGATATAAACGAACTCGGAACGTGTACCGAGATATATCATCAAATTAGTCGACTTCCTCCTAATACATTGAACTTTGAACATGCTTTTCTCGAAATCGCTTGTATCCCTTGGCCTTTTCAGTCGTCATATAAAAAGAAATAAAATATATTCAACCTAATTTTAAATTGAAAAACGTTTTTTTCATATTTCTTTCATTCAAACGGCGTTATCTCATATTAACCCCGTAGAAACGACCGATGGCCAATAACGGACAACCTTCGTTCCACAATGGACCATAAATCAAATTCGTATCTCGAAAATAGTATTTTGGACTCGATGCTAAATTAGATCAGGTCGATTTTATAAATAGCGATTTTAGCATTGCCCGAATTCTCTCGTTACATCTGTTCACGAGTTTTACATTATACATATTTCACATTCGCTTATACGATATTAGAAGTGCTACAGTTTCGAAATCGTTGTATAGTATAATTATTTAATTTGTCAAAACGCGATACGTGTGCAAACTTTCAAAGTCGTTCTTTGTGAAGGGAAAAGTTTCAATTCTAGGAAAAACTTATGTTTGAAATATGTATAATTAACGAAACGTGTTCGCAATTTGAGAATGTGTCCGAATGATAAATTGTAGAGTTTTCTTCGTATTATTTTCATGCGGATATCACAAAGGGCTTAAAAAAATGCTATTTTTTATATTGCGTGATGATTTCAAATGAACTTAAATATACACTTACTATTTAAAAATATTTTCATTTATGCAAATAAAAATGAATGAATGTGTGTGTTGCTTATGTGCTCTTATACCGCTCATTCGATTACGAAGAAACGTTATAAATATGATTTGATTTGTTTATTTTGTATTCATTTTTAATACTATTTCAATAAGCTTTAAGTTTATAGAGTCTCAAGCAATGGCAAATTTCAACATCTAGTTAGGAAAAATATCGATAATTCCAAGAAAAAACTCTAAAAATATTCTACAGAAAATCATAAAAATATGATTTACGCGAATTTAAATATTTATACAGCTAGGGTCGAATTTTATAAATCGTTTTCTTTTTTTAGGCACCCAAAAATATTGATGTCTTCGAAGCGTAAAGGGTTAACGAGACGCAACATTTTCCCGTTTATTTACGCACAATGACGTGCGAATTCCTTATTTGGCCCATTTTTCGGGTTTTCCTTAACACATATACGAAAAAAAATCAATTTCGCATTAGTTTTTGAACGGACCATAGATATTGATAAATCTTCTATATGTATAATATTGTAGCCACGTTCTATTTATCGGCTACTTGGAACGAAATTGATTTTCAACAGGTCACATTCCGCGGAATTCGCTATTAATATGTGATAATCCAGTTTTATAAATTTAGCGACGTAAATTGAGTTTTATCGTCGATAAATTTTGATTTTGTTAAAATTGAATTTATTATTATTCAAATGTAGGGAAAAATATTTTTTATGTCGTCGTGAATTCACTTTTTGAACATCTTTCAACGAAGCTAATTTATCCCGTGAAATGTTTCCAGGAATAAAACCTTTTTTCTATACATATCCGATGGGGAAAAAATATATTCTGAGTGAAACTCGTTAAATCTCCGTGCAAAAAAATAAGGAAAACGAACATGGGGGTGAAACTTCCCATAAGAAACTCTTAATTTTCCGACCGATTTTCAATGCGCATTTAAAGTACGCTAGCAATTTATTTCGGTATGCGAAAAAATCGATATTCCAGTACGTTTTAGTACGAAATATTCTTATGTATGTTCTGGGAAATATTCACTATATTTGGCAGTCACGAAATTGCGATTTCGATCGTGAAAAGCTCTTTTCGCTTTTCTTATCGAAAGCTTTCTTACGCAACATGCAAAATTGGTTCACAATAAATATTCAAATTGTGCATTTATTCTAGTGGAAGATTTTTTTTTTCATTAGGTAGTTATCGGAAAAACGGAATTTTCTATTTTGCCTTCTCGTGAAACCGAAAATTATTTCCGTTTCTTCGAAAATAATATACGTATTTTCATATGTGAAATTCTGTATTTGACTCCAAACTTATGACACATTTTCGATGTATAAAATGATTTCTGTTTATATTTAGAGTTTTCATAAATCAATATTTTGATTTTCGACACAAAAACTTATCCTAGATTCATATTTCTTATCCATTGTATGAGCATTACAACTATAATGTATATAAACATATTTTTTTATTATTTTAGAGCAAATCTTTTCACTGCTCTGAATAACTAACCATAGAGTTACAATCAGTCTTTGAATAAAAACGTCGAAATCCTTCTCCGTTCTGCAAACTTTTGACAGTTCATAGTTCAAGAACTAACTGTAACTATTTGACAGTTAACTAGAAAAGTGAAAAGACCATCTCTTAGTGATTACAAAATAAAAATTTTTGAAAATATGATTTATAACATGAATCATTCTAAAAAAAATCACGTATTTCACGTGTGAGTTATGATCATATTAGTCAATTAGGCTCAACTTTATTTACAATTTATACGATTGTTCTGTAATATTCTGTAATATTTCTTGAACTCTCAACATACACACAATAGGCTATTATCGTCCCTGAAAAGGAGAGTACGAAATTGCTGAAATCACGCGAACTTCACAAGAACGGAGAGTGAAATGTTTCAGATAAGCGAAAATTTTCATTAACCGTACAATTACGTGATCGCGATTTTATTGCGAAATTCGCCTTGAATTTTATTTTTATGCCCTAATGGCGTGCCTTTCGTTCACATTTCAGACGATTCGTTCCTAGTACACACTAATAGTACTTGAAAAAAAAACTTGTACTCCTGAAAAGTCGGCACGTGTTAGGAAAAAATGTAAACACCGCAAAGCTCTGTGTAGGATTCGTGTTATCGTATAATTAATACGTTTTTCATGGAATTCGATGTATGAAACCTTTTTAGAACGAACGTTGAGTTCTAGTTTGTAAAATTTGCATGCTGAATTTATAAAAGGTTTAATTGAATGCTTGAATAAAAGGGGTCTTTAAATTAAATCTTATGAGGTGATTTAAATTTTTAACCCTAGAAATGTATTAGATAAATCCTTATTTATTGGCGTGAATAATTAGTGCTGCGTTTTACGGGATAATTTGAGTTAAGTTGGAATGAATTTTCTGCTAAATTAGGATTAGTTTGATTAATTTTAAGTTTACCGGTAATTGACTCGATTTCCTGGTAATTAATAGTAAATTGCAATCCCTAGTCAGATTCAATTGAGTTATTTCGTATTAAGATTTTAGTTAGATTAGATTGTGTTGAATGTTCTGTTATAACCAATCAGTAGCATATTTTCTATTTTATTATCGCCACAATCATACACCAATAAATTGATTTAATTAAAATGACAAAAAGTGTGTTAAGCTGGATTAAGTTGAAAATTTTCAGAATTTTGTTTAGTACGAATTAGGATTGAAACAAGTAATGTCATACATAAAATAGAAAAGTATCTAATCTTTTTTTTATATATTTAACTAACATATTATTATATCTACCTATCTATATTAATTCATCAATTATATCCATCAATTCATATAAATTCATTCGATATAAATTCGAATTCAAAGCACTTTTACGATAACATCTTACTACAAAAAAAATAGCATATTGTTATCAAAAAGACTTAAATTCTATCAAAGAGCAAGCATTTTATTTATGTATGTAAAAAAATCGATTCGCGAAAGTTTTCTCCGATAAAAGAAACATGAACGGTTTAATTCTGCCTATAAATCTTTTCGTACGTAACGCACACATGTGCGTGGGCGTCTAGTATTTGAAAATCGAGATTTTCATTCCGGAAAAAAAATTATTACGCCTAGTTCTTCGGGTGTATGGCTGTTTTTTTTTTCTATTTTTTCATTGTGGGCCTCGATAGTCACAATTGTGCGCTTTTGAATGACCGTTAACTGCCGATTTATATGTGGCGATTGTCGAAAGTCGTGCGGAGGAATGTCCGTTCTGGATCATGTTTAGATTGTGCCGATATAAGGTGTGAATTCTTTGTGAATTTTTGTGTTTTTTATTTGATTGGAATCTGATTTTTTTTCGCTGGTAGAAAGAAATTGAATCTTATTCATTTATTAATGAAAATAATATGAAAAATTATGCTGAGAAACAATTTTTGTTTATTGTAAAATGGATTGTTGGCGCGCAATTGTCGGCGTACAATTGTCGGTGCGTGCAATTGTCGGGGTACTAGTTTAACGTCAACATTGTTAAGTCTATCTTTGAAATAATTGACCTTCATTTTTATGTGTATTCGATGTTCTCTTAAATTTTACGTCAGATTACATTGACACATTTCATAGCTGTATGCATATTTGAAAAGGTTTCTGAAACAAAATAATACTTTGAAAAATGTGACACTATCTAATTATAAATAAATAAAATTTTGGGTACAGTATCGAAAGAAAATCTCATATTTGACACTTACTGGAAAATTGCTTAGAATTGCGAAAATTTTCTTTGGAAAATCTCAAAACTTTCGTCTCGGGCTCACAATTGGCCAACTATCGAAAATTCCTTCTGCAAATCGTATCTAGAAGATTCTCGGAAGATTTTCCAAAGACAATAGTGTCGCGATAGCCCAATTTGGGATATAGAAACGTTGGAAAATGCACTCGTGCATCGGACAATTGTCGATGGTGCAATGCAATACCCACTGTATATTGTAAGGGAAAGTACTCACCAGAACCTTCTAAAAATTTAACCTTAAAATCTCCATTAAAAGATCGGAATCTTTGAGTATCAGATAATAATATCTCTTTGAGTATTAAAGGATTTTTTTTGTCTAACATTAAGTGTGACTTGTATTGAATTTCGCTGTGCATACAGACCATAATGCAATTATGATGGTGAACGGTTTGAAATCGCGTTCGACCACAAAAGGAGATTCTCTCATTGCGAATTTCCATGGATAATGGAAAATGTGTTCGTGGATAGTTGTGAGGATGGATATTCGAGTTTATAGATTTCATTATCGAAATTCAACTCGATTAAATTTGAGGAATTTGCCATGTAAATCGCCATAACAATTCAATATTTTAAATTGATATCGTGTAAAATACAAATTGATTTTATTGAAAATCGTTCGATAAATTTTAACGAACCCCTATAATTTGAAATATGCGACATTTCAATTCAAAGAAACAATACAAATTCCATCGACAGCTGAATTTCCAATTCAAATAATAAAGGGATTCGTGACTTTCACAAACGGAACGTCACAACCTTATGCGGGACACTATCGATCAACAAATTGCATATAATTGGCGGTGCGTGAACTTCCATTATTTAAAAAACGAAAGATTAAAATCAAAAATGCGTTTCTAAAGCGGAAAAATCGAACCTTAAGGCCGAAATATTTGTTTGACAACTGCTTAAGATAGGTTCATACTTGTTGATCGTTTAATTTCATTAGAATTTTTAATTTTGAATGATAGATTATAACTTAAAACAATGTATGTGTGTAGATAAATTGAAAATAAGAATGTACAATTGGTTAGAATAAAGTTAAAAAAAAATTACACTTTATTATCTACGTCTATTTTACGCAATTTGATAACAAATTGCAATTGAAGCATCACCTAAACAGACAAACAGACTCACAGACAAATTATCTCTATTTATTATTAGGTTATTCATTAAATTTTGTACTTATTTTAACTAAATTTGATTATTATAGAATTGAAATTAATACAAAATTGCTCATTGTCAGATGTTTTCATTCTAAGCATCAATGTGAACTGCAATTTTAATATTTTTTGTAAAAATATTATAAAGTAGCAATCAACCCGTTGAATATATGAACTCAATTTTGGAGCGTTACATGGACACACAGACACACACATGTAATAACGCTATTATACAGTTAGATAGTTTTGGTAATGCTTGCTAATTAAAAAAAATCTATGAATAGGTATAAATTTTACATTTTTAATTTTTCAAAAATTACACAACTTGTTTTGGAAATTGAACGCTTTTAATAGAAAATTCCCTACATTTTTATCGGTAAAAATATCAAGTGTGAACATATCCTATAGTACGAAACAAACGTATGACACACCCACAATCGAGATATAAATCTATAGAAGGAAACATCGTGATCATGACGAACATGGAACGAATTGTTCTTCGGATCATTTGTTTGTGAACACTTGTTCATTATCCAGATCGTGTCGTTCTTTGCATGAGGCTTTAGTTTTCATTTCGATTCAATAAGACTCTAATTTACAATTTAAAATTTGAATTATATTAGAGATTTTTGTAATTTTTGAAAAAATATACATATATTATATATACGAGCTCGAAAGAGCGATGCTTCGAAGTTAGATTGGAAAAAGTTTTCGAGCTTTGTTGGATAATCGATCGTATCAATTATTTAAGTAGGGTGATCCAGAGTTCAGCTTTGATACATAACAGTACTCAATTATTCAACTTGTTTGATGGAATATGTGATCGATCGAAGGCGGAATTATTTTCAGAATCGCATTAAGATTCAATATGTCACTCGTTTCCTTTCGAAAATGTTATGAATATGTTATAATTTGGCTGTTTTGAGTTGTACATATTTTCAGAATGACCTGGAAGAGTAGTGAATATATTTAGAAATTTCAATTCAATATTTAAATCAAGATTAATAATATGTAGCATATAAGATATTTCGATAATTTTCTTTTTAGTTTGATAGGTTAATTCAAGGAGAGTTGGCCAGTGCTCATTTTCTCCAAAAATTGGTGATAATTATTATATTTTTCACTCTCTTGTGAATCTCTTAAAGTTACAAATCGTTGAGTCAAGAAAAAGTTCAATTTTCTATAAAAGATCTGTTGAATGTTAAAAAGTTCAATTGAAACCCAAATATTTATTTTCAATACTCTTCTTTCCACTTTCAAACATAAAATTGCTACATCACAAAATAACTTTTTTTTTGAAGTATAACGTTATCTATAGAATTGAGCAATATTTCATCTCAATTAATACATTAATTCATTAAATTCAATAAGAATTAAATCGAAAAAAAAAAGAACACAACAAATCCTCAACAATCAACATCCATATTTAACTCTAGACGTCACATAAGAATTCGAACAATTCCGTTCCGATAGAGCATTAGAGCGATCGATTACGACTCGACACGCGATCTACAACGAAAACTAGTAAAAATAAATAAAACCCGTTTTAGTTAGGAAAACATCCAATAAACACGTTGGGAATCTGCGGTTTAATAGAGTCGTAGCGATTAACGCATAATGCGACGGGCGTACAAATCGATAAACGCCGCATTAGAACGACTCGTTTGCATAAACGATCGTTCGAACAAAAAATCTAGTCGGGATTTTCAAAAAAGGGGTTTTGGCGCCAAAAAAAGCGGCGCCATTTCGCGAAAGTGGCGCCATTTTGTGCGAAAGCGACGCGAAAATCGGTAACGGTTTGTTTTTTCGGCGTGTGTTTATGGGTGTTTTTGATGAATATTGAACTTGTTCTGTGTTCGGATTTGTAGTTTGTATGGAAATTTTAGTGGTGTTCGTGTGTCGATGGAAAATTGGATTGAGGAAGTTGAAAGGTTTTTTTTCGTATGGTTGTTGGAATTGGTCTAAATTTATCTGATGGTGTTAATTATTTTGAATATTTAATTGAATTTATATGTAGATCTTCTTATTCATATTGAAACCTCTAGATACAAATTCGTAACTAGAGGCAATGGTGTTTATTCCTTATGATGTAATAATAATAATACAGGCATTTTATAAAATAATGAAGTCTTTTATATTTTAAAAAATATATGTAAAACAATTTAGCCTCAAATATTTTTTCATTTAATTAATTGATAAGTCTATGATTTAGATGTGGTTTAGCAATAAATTTACTAACATGATCATAATTGACTGTCAAAGTCGGAGAGCACCTATCGAAAAGCCAAATATAATGAATTATTTTATTTTTACATAGAAATTTATAACAAAAATAAAATATATTAATAGATTCCATTGAGAGTCCATATTCGGAACAAATCAAATGAATCCGAAAAAATCCAATTATAAAAAAATATTTTTTTAATGATTCCTATTAACGGGAAAAAAATAAGATTTTCGCAAATAGAACATTCAAGATTGCTGATTTTTTCATTTCGATATCTTAAAAAAACAAATAAGCTGAAAACGCTGTGTATACGAAGGGATCTATTTTTTCTGCATGCTCAAAAAGCAGACGATTTTCGCGAATGCGTCACACTCGTCATTTTCGTAATCGGAAATTGTGAAATCGGCATTTTATTGTCGTTTTCCATTAGCTGGAGACCGTTTAATGGGCCTCGAATATGTATTTTAGACGTGTCTGTGAATGACTTTGTGGAAATCGTTAAAATTTAACTCAAAAAGCCGTTATTTAAAATTCACGCATAGGTATAGAGACTTCGACATTGAATAAAACCGATACGATTTGTATCGAGACGATTTAAAAGCGAACGTATCGATCGAACGACAATTATCTATAAATCGGAAAAATCGGAAAAGTTTTGCGTCGGAAGGAAAACTTTCGCTTTCAATAAAGGAAAATTTGTACGACGATAAAAACGTGATCGAACTCGGAACGTTTTTCGAATTGTTAATTCTCTGATTCGATCGATCGAATTTTTATTTCCAGAAAATAAAAATATATCGAATGTGAAAAAAATTGGAATATTATTATAATTTTGTATAACGAAGACACACGTGCAATTTACCACCTGCAGTTAAGGTTAAGAGGAGTTATTTGCATAAAACACGCAGCGCCATAGTGGCGCGTCAAAAACGTAATAAAAAACGCGATTTGAATACGTTTTCGGTGAAATTTTCACATTTTTATAACCTTCGATATCTTAATTATTATCTTACGTGTTGGAAAATGTGTAAAAAATATTTTTTTCGCGTCGAATTTGGCGCCACTTTTGCTCGAAGCGCCTAAAATTTTATTCATTCAAATTTAGCCGTTGAGGAAAATTATATCCACTTGTTATCGACGTGAATGAAGTTAGAGTTTTGAAGTTGGAGTTTCGTGTATTTTTTTTTAATTTTGAATAAATTAGACTTTATTGTATCGCTTGAATGAGTTGGAAATTCGAATGTACAGTGCGCTATCTAAATGTGCGTGAATGTAATAAAAACGTTTGCCGAAAAATAAAATAATGTAGGCAAATCGAGGCACTTTCGAAATATGGTCGGATACAAAATATTCACATAAATTTTCATAGGAAAACAACGGCGAATATTTTTCTTTGCGAAGTGATTTTTCGGAAGACACTTTTAGCGCAAAAGAAAAACTCCAAGTTGACTCTCGTTCGCTTCACGGCAACTTGAGCATAAAACACACAATAATAACGATAACAATATCAGAATTCGAAAATGTTCTTCCATTGAAACGATTCGATTCCATATGAAAAATTGTATGAACGACATTAATTCAGGAATTCGTGGGATCATAAATATTTTTGTATGTATGGAAAAAATACATGGTCTTTTGAGGGGGTAAACATTTGTTCTTTTTAAGAGGGAGAAAGATGATTATGTAGTCGTATAGATGTGTCTCGTTAGTCATATTCTGTTCATTTTAGCTTTATTCTTTGAAACAAATTCCAAGTTCAACACTGCATTAAAACAACAATTGCATATCGATACAGTTAAGTAACCACAAACTCGCGAGTCAATTCTTATTCCATACATGTAGATTTGACAAGAATCGACTCGCGAACCTACTGTCACTTAATGGCATCGATATGAAAACTGAAAAGGCCAAAGGGTACAAGTGATTTCGAGAAAAATGCGCTCAAAGTTGAGCATAAATTAGGAGGAGGTCGAGTGATTCAACGATATGCCTCGACACGCGTTCCAAGTTCGTTTATGTCCTTTCGCCACCAAATATATGAGCGTACATAGAAGCGATTCGACAAAAATGTCACTTGTACCCCTCGGCCTTTTCAGTCGCCGATATAATAGTTCGAAAAAAGTCTTGCACCATAAATATCAGTGCAAAAATGCGACAAATTGGCGTCGCAACGAGCGGAGGCGTGCCATCGTAAATCAATACGTTCTCAATTGAGAGGCAATTATTGCCGGTGTGTCGGCAATAAACACAAAATTGCTTATCGACACCTCATCTCATCATAGAATAATGCTGTAAAAAAATGTTGACCCCGAGAGGGCAACTAGCCCAACGACAGACTGAGTACACTACGACCATTGTTTCCTAGGAAAAATGTAGGGATTTTCTTCTATAGCCAATATCATAAAGATCTATAAAAGTTGTACAGATTTTTTTTTCAATTCATCAACATATCATATATTCCTTTTTAACCTAACCTAACCTAACATTTTGTGTGTCATGCTAATGGTGTGCTCCACAAGTACCTACCATGTTTTTCCGACATCCTGTTCTCTTATGAAAATGAAAGAATTGACTTGTGTTATGAGTTTCTTATGTTATCTAATGAGTTATGAGATCTTTTTGATAACAATAATGATCTTTTAATATAACTAATAGCATAACTGTACACACTGTGTCGTGCTTAGTGTTTTCTTGATGCTGGATTTGAGTCCCGTCATATCCTAGTGATTGGTCATATGTTGTCTTTCTTAATATTAATATGGATGTTCGATTGTTTCTTTTGAATATTTGATCAATTTGGTTTGAAAACTAATTTCATACTTTAAAAACTATTTCTCAGATATAATATAGCTCGGATTATCAAATCAATTGAAATTAATCGATTTTAGTAACATATTTAGTCCACCTCTAACTATTGCTTCTTTACTTGAAAGTCGGTCTTTTCACATGTAAATAACCTTTGTGTTGATTAACATGAATTTTTTGGGAGAGTTTAATGATTTGATTTTGCAAACGTATCATTTCAACAATCAAACTCTATAGAAAAAAATACAAGTTAAGTGAAAAGACTAGCACTTAATGAATGATTACAGACTTTTATATGAATTGATGGAGATTTTTTTTTATTCTATGACCAATTTTTGGCAATACAGATCTTTTTTAATTTAGACACACCTCATATGTGTTCATTTACGAGTTTTCCCGACGTCTTTGTGTGATCTCTGGTGATGGATGGCCTTTGTGATCTTGGCTGTCGTAGATTTGTCGTCGGAGACTCAGTTTCGTTTTGCGGCCGATGATTCTGAGGAAAAGTTGCTTAGAGTCAATTTAGAAGTTGCCTCTGCAAGGTGGATGTTTCGAAAATGTGGTGTGCGATGAAAACTTCGCTTATCTAAGTTGATTGAAAACTTTGGATGTGTTTGTTATTATGCAAAGTGTCGTAAGCTCATGTGAGTGCTGTTGCCTAGTTCGGTTTTTGGGCAAATATGTCGTATAAGAAAATTGTTTAATTAATAAAATAGTATTGCTTTGTAGATGATATGACTTCCGTTTTCCTCATATGACTCAAAAATCTATGTCTCAAAAAAATCTATGACTCAAATAGCATCCCAAAGAATCTTTGCGAATTCATATAACCTCAATTTTTTCCACGTGCGATTTACATTGCTCTAATCGTCTTTAGCGATCGGTATTTCGTTAAATAATTTAACGCGAAACGATAACGTTCACATTGTGTTACGATGTTGGAAGAAAAATGAACGCTTTGGGCCAGATGATCGATGACTGGCGCGTTATTTTAAATTCAATTTTTTCCCGCCAAAGTTTCAAGAGCGGTCCGCTTCAAAGTTCAAGGGCGACTCGGCTTTATATCGCTCGAATATTTCACAACTTTCCACGAGTATCAGAATTTATTATCAAAAGGTAAAACTATCTGCATGAATGATGTACAAATTTTCGATAAAAAAAAAATCATAAATACTGCTACTAGTATAAGCGTTTGTGTCTAGCTCAGTGTTGTCGTTATGCTGAATCGAACCCTTTCAGATCACATAAAACGACTGAAAAAGCCAAGGGAAGTGACATTTTGCCAAAATTGAGTTATGTATGGAAATCGTTTCTACATGACGATCGAAAAGACTATGGAGTACATGTAACATTTTTGCCGAAGTTGAGTTATGCACAAGAATCGCTTTTATGCACGCTCATATATTTGGTGGCAAAAGGATATAAACGAATTCAAAACGTGTGTCTCAATATATCATCAAATCACTCGACCTCCTCCTAATACATGGTCAACTTTAAACGTGCTTTTCTCGAAATCACCGCAAAGTCACTTGTACCAAATTGGCCTTTTCAGTCATCATATATGCTCATATATTTGGTGGCAAAAGGATATAAACGAATTCAAAACGTGTGCCTCAATATATCATCAAATCACTCGACCTCCTCCTAATACATGTAGGTACATGATCAACTTTAAACATGCTTTTCTCGAAATCACCGCAAAGTAATTTGTACCATTAGCCTTTTCAGTCGTCATATATGCTTACATATTCGATGGCAAAAGGATATAAACGAACTTGAAACGTGTACTTTAGTATCACATTTTCACTAAATCGCGTTTCTAGACATATTCAAACGCTCTAAAGGAAAAACTCAAAGCGTTTTCCTCTCTCATTGTGAACTTAACAGAGGCCGTTGATTATCCGGGCTCAGTTCGTGTCTCGGATCTGTCCTTTGGCATAATGGTACGACAAAGGTGTCGCCTTTGATCTGGCTCATTATCAATTCGACAATGGGCCGATCGAGCGTGAAAAGCGTGGGCTTGGTCTGTTCGAATTCACGACGTTTTTATTCGATATCCCAGTGGACTGATTGAGCCATTTCCTGGTCTATTTCCTCTCGCATGGATCATAATCGATTCTCTATTTGTTCGATTGTAATTAAATTTTGATTTAAACAGGTATCGATCGGATCGTTTGTGTGCAACAACAGTGGCTGAAGACGGTCGTAGATGAACTGCGCGTTGAGTGATCACTTAAGTCGGGAAGAAACTCAATTTTACGATTAGAAAAGTGATACAAATTGTTAGAAAATTATGCATAAGTACATTATATTGACGACTGAATTTCACAAAGAGCATAAGTGACTAAAAATGCCAAGGGGTACAAGTTACAAGGGACAAAAGAATATAAAATAACTTAAAACGTGTACTGAGATATGTCGAAAAATCACTCGACCTCCTCCTAATACATGTAGGTACATGCGAAACTTTGAGCGCCCTTTTCTCGAAATCACTGCGAAGTCACTTGTACCCCTTCGCCTTTTTAGTCGTCATATACGATACAGATGACGAATAGATACAGTTGACAGATGAAAATATAATGGTTCTGTGTCATAAATAGAACCATTTTCTGTACCTAATTCAATATCGATTAAAAAGGTCACTTGAGCCCTTTGTGAAACTCAGTCGTCATATACATATCTTCGAAAATAAACGACATATCTAACCGGTTAGCTTAATACACTTACATTCCAAAAATAATTCACATTTGCAGTAATACAATAATATCCAACTATATAATAGCGCTATTCTGTGTGTATGTGTGTGTCCATGTAACGCTCCGCTATTCTGTGTGTTTATATGTATGTGTGTCCATGTAACGCTCCAAAACTACGTTAATATATTCATACTATAATATTGTACTATAAAACAGCTGTAAAACCATAACATTATAGGAGAGATAACTATACAAAGAATGTTTCGATTCTGATAATTTTAATTAAAAATTAATATTGACAGCTTTTATATCGCACGTGCTGAAATATTATAGGGTTACCACATATTTCAGAACTTTGCCGAAAGTTTTTTCTAGTTATTAGAGAAGCGATCATTCTAAATAAATGAGCGTGACGATATTTACGACGCCGTAAATTGGTTAACGCGTGTAAAAGTGTGCAAGAATAGGCTCGCTAATTATACACACAATGTTCCTATTCAACTTTTCGCACAAGAGAGCCGTTTTATAACATTTTTTTACGATCGGCAATAAAAAGCTGATAATTAATATTTATTGATTCATTACGACAGCTTAAACCATTCGAACAGCGTATATTTTATAATATCGACTCAATCAATATTAATGGTGTTTTGATTGATTTGTTAATTTGATATGTCGTAATATTGGCGTTTTATTGTCGAATCAAATTAGAATTTCGTATGATATTTTATATAGTTATCTCTTATATTGGTGTCCCATCATATTCGTCACCCATGAACGAATGTTTGGCATTTGACCTCAAACTGCACCTCGACTTTGTGTTGTGTCGATACATATTTGCATACCGATCTATCGAAATAAGATCGACATACACACAGTTATTCCTCACCATTGTGCAATAATGAGAAACATGGTAAAGATTGGAGAATTGAGTGACTTAAGTATTTTACTATGAAAAAAATCAACCCTCTCAATATGAAATGCGTGGACTTATACAAAATTGAAGTAAGGCTCTAATTCTAAATTTTTAAATTATCATCCTAAATCCCAATGTTCATGAAATTATATGATTTTTGAAATATTTCTCTTTTTCGGGAACTAAAATGTCTTTTACAATTTTATACATCAAAACATATTCAATGGATTCGAACATAACATCGGTATTCAGTGCTAATTTAGTGTATAAAAAATATATATCCTTAATTTTTTCATATTAAATGTAATTGAAATTATAAAATGGTTCATTTTTCTCAGAAAGAAAAGTGTCAAAATTGAATAGGTTGAATTTCTATGAAAAAAAATGAATCATATAGTTTAGACCAATTGTCATTGTACTAAATGATTCGGACCAAATGTCGCGGAACCTTCTAAGAATCGCTTCGCACACAAAAAAGTTTTGCATATAAATTCGTTCTGCGAAAATCCTCGTTATATAAGGCACTACTGTAATACGTCCACAACGATCAATTATAGAAAAATCGATACATCAATGCGAAGATATAAACGAACCACAAGAGGCAGCAAGCAGCAGCAGCCACCGAACAGCCTCACACAAATCAAAATCACTTAACATTTTTTACCATAGCAATCAGTGGCTCCCAATCGTCCGTGCTTCGTAATTAAAGCGTGAAATTTACGATCAATCCAAGAAGCATACGGGTGGTCGACTTCAAAAGTCCATTTTGCGGCTCGTTTCGCTTTGGCACGGCTTTTAACAGTTCTTGCGCGCCGTTTGACGACGGCCATTGTAGTGTTAACAGCGGTGTGGTCTATTTTGTTTAAAGGATAACCATCTTAAAAGAACGGCACTTTGTGCAATATGTATTGATGTATGACGACTGAAAATGCCAAGGGGTACAAGTGACTTCGATAAAAGGGCGTTCAAAGTTTAGCATGGACTTTAACAGTTCTTGCGCGCCGTTTGACGACGGCCATTGTAGTGTTAACAGCGGTGTGGTCTATTTTGTTTAAAGGATAACCAACTTAAAAGAACGGCACTTTGTGCAATATGTATTGATGTATGACGACTGAAAATGCCAAGGGGTACAAGTGACTTCGATAAAAGGGCGTTCAAAGTTTAGCATGGACTTTAACAGTTCTTGCGCGCCGTTTGACGACGGCCATTGTAGTGTTAACAGCGGTGTGGTCTATTTTGTTCGACAGATAACCACTTTGAAAGAACTGCTCTATGTGCAACGCATATTGATGTATGACGACTGAAAAAGGCAAGGGGTACAAGTGATTTCGATAAAAGGGCGTTCAAAGTTTAGCATGTACTTACATGTATTAGGAGGAGGTCGAGTGATTTAATGATATATCTTGGCACACGTTTTGAATTCGTTTATATCCTTTTGCCACCAAATATATGAACATATATGACGACTGAAAAGGCTAATGGGTACAAGTGACTTCGCGGTGATTTCGATAAAAGGGCGTTCAAAGTTTAGCTTGTACCTACATGTATTAGGAGGAGGACGAGTGATTTGACGATATGTTGAGGCACACGTTCCAAATTCGTTCATATCCTTTTGCCACCAAATGTATGAGTATACATAGAATCGATTGCTGTACATAACATAATGTCACTTGTACATTGTCATGTGCAGTCCAGTCTAAAATTGACAAAATCATACTGAACTTAGACACTGCACACATTAAATTTTAAAATCAATTGAGAAAATTTTGATTTTATTGCTCGTAATATGAATTGCACAGCTAGTTTCTAACAAAATAGGTTTTTCAATAGGACTAGACTTCTAATAATGAGTGTAAGGTAGCTAATAGTTAGACGACCTTCCGCAACTTTGACGCCATTGTCCGTAAATTAGAATGTGTATTCAATAAGATGATGTTAATTTAACGAGAATGCGAAAAACTCGAAGACTTTGTACTTTGAGGCTTAGGTTGTTGATATTTGATGATGTCGTTGCCCATAACGTCGAATAGTTCCTAATTTTATAATGCGATTTTTTAATAGTTTGGTTAAGTATATTTTCCATGATTAATATTTTATTTTTTAAACTTTGATTTACAATTAGTTTATTTGAAATTCCTTATCGATTGCGCAACTCGAATGTATGAATCACCATTAGTCATATTTGGATTTTCAATCTCATGTTACGATCGATCGATTGTTTTCTTTTACTTTGAACATACATCTCGATACAATCAATAAAGCTTATCTTGATTTTCATACAATAAAATCAGATAAAACGTTTTATCAACAATCAACCACGCGACACAAACGAGTGAACAAAAAACCCAATCAATAATAATCTTTTGTTCAAAACACACATTTTTTATCTTTTAATTAAACATAAAAGTACAATAATATAACTGAACATTTTTTTATCTACCGATTTTCCAACAGAAGATTCGTTTATCTTACTGCAGCTAAATCTTATATAGACATAAATCATATATGACGACTGAAATGACCAAGGGTACAAGTGACATTTTTGCCGAAATTTAGTCATGTACAGGAATCGTTTCTAAGTATATTTGGTGTCAAAGGAATATAAACGAATTTGGAACGTGTACCGAGATACATCATCAAGTCACTCAACCTCCTCCTAATACATGCAGGTACTTTTCTCGAAATCACAGCGAAGTCACTTGTATCCCTTGGTCGTATCAATCGTCATATCACTTATTACATTTTTAAGTCTTAATATTATACATTTACAATGCAATTTTTCACATTGAAAGTAAACTGACGTAATGAAACTCGAGTGAAAATGCCTCCGTGTGCTCAACACAATAGTGGTGTGCTAAACAAGAAATGTTAGGAACACAGCAGAAGCGTATTAATCATAAAATAATTATTCGGTATTTCTGTGCTACGGTGTAAATAGTCGTAATTTATGTGCACGTGGCACGGGCGTTGAGGTTGCTGACAATATCTCAGCGGGATGCTGCCACGAAATATTAAAAGGTGTATGAAGACAGACCATCAAACTGTGGGTCGCTTTAAGACGTTTGCAAATTTCAACTGTCTGTATAAATATGATTTACTTCTTAAAAAAAATTGGACGAATTTTACAGCAGATCGCCAGGAGTTCATTAGTGCGCAACTGATCACATTTTCTGCTATGGCTCGAATTTTAAAAGTCGTTACATTTGTATATACAATTAATAGTATTGTCGCTCTATATTGAAAATATCATCGATATATTTATATCAATATACGTTCTTAGAGAAATCAATTTGTTTCTATATCAATATTGAGAAGAATTATTAACAATATAGTTGTTTTTGTTGAGTGTGTTTTATACATCACGTAGGTGGGATTTATTCTCATGCGGTGTAAATAATGTAATATAAATATAGGGTCGTTTAGGTGAAAGTGCTACTCTTAGAGTAAGTGTGTTTTAGGTGAAAATTATATAAATTAAAAAAGATATTGAAAAAATATATTTAGTTATAAATTAGTCATTGATTTCTGTAAAATTATTGATTCCAATCCCTTTAATCTCAGCTGATTCTACTTAACAACTTTATTTTTTCATTCACTAATCAAAATTATTAATTTCACCGAAAATATGCTAAATTTTAATTTCAAATTTGATTATTTTCTTGTGATATTTCAGGAAAAACTATTGAATACTAGCAGTAGGCGCATGTGTATCAAAATAGTTCGGAATTAATCAAATTTCATATTGCCACGGATGTGTTTATTGCCATCTATGTGTGAAATAAAAAAATATCCCACATTTGGATTTTACGCCGTTTCGGTGCTATTTCGTAATTACGACGCGTAGCTCGGAGCTAAGGCGACGGGCTAATAAACTGAACGCCTGGGTTCTCGAGGTACGGCTGTGGCTGAAAATTTCAAGCATCGTTAGCGTATTTATAATATAAATTAATCAAAAAAAAATACCAGAAACGGAAAACTTTTATATGCATATATACATAAATCAAATCACACATCTTAAGCCAAAATTATTAAAAAAAAACATACAAATAATAATTCTTCAAATGAAATGAAATCTATTATAGTCAAGGTTTATATGGAAAATCTTCACATTCTCTAGACTCGCGTTTGGAAAGAGAAAAAGCTTTGTGCAAATATGTTAAATGACACAAAGGTGTGTATTGAAATGTTTGGGAAACTCTGACATGTGCCGTGTACAGGGTGCCCCCGAAATTAACGTTCGCAGCTGGATATCGAAGTCGGTGTAAAGAAACTGAATTTATGGAAGCCTCTGTTGTGCGTTTGCGTTTCATACCATTTTATTCCGAACAAAATGGAAAAACTTTCCGATTTTTCCGATATAATGATGCCGTTACTTTGTATTTGTGTTCTCGACTTTGCGTTAAATTGATAAAATATCGCGTTTATATTATTATCGTATGAAAACTGGTTCGAGTTTTTTTTTGTATAAAATTATTGAAAAATATTGAGTTAAATTATAAAGAAATCGTTAGTATGTATAATTTTGTGAAATCAATGAATAAATTTAAAAATATCAGATTACTTTATTATTAACTAACATCCTTATTATGGTCGATTTACGACTAGAATTTTGAAATTTTAAACTATTTAAGTTATTTTAATTAAAAATTTATTTGTTGTATTCAATCTTGTTGATTAAAAGAAAATTATCTAACTATATTATAGAGCTATTTTGTGTGTCTATGTGTGTGTGTATATGTCCATGTAACGCTCTAAAACTGCGTTTATATATTTAACGAGTTGATCAGTAGTTAATTTTATAAAGTTCTCATATGAGGTTTATAAAAAATCAATTTATCTAATAAATAACAATATAATAAATCACAAAATTAATTTAAAACCTGAAAAGACAATAATGGAGACATAATTTATATATCCAATAACAACTCATTAGCAAAGAGTAACGCCGATAAAATTCAATAAACGAAACACGTTCCAGTTAATTCATCCCGATGGCGAAATTGGGTTAAGTTTCTCGTTTAAACTTCGAAGCATTGTTTTATTATTATGGATATTCGTGTAATTGAATTAATTAACGGCCAACTCTCGAGTTCAATTATACGACGCGCAATAATAACCCGAACTGTGCTAACCGCCGAATGGACAAGGATCGTTATTTTTTCTTCAGTAAATATGACTACTGAAAAGACCAAGGGGTACAAGTGACAAAGAATCGCTTCTTTATTTGGTGGCAAAAGGATATAAACGAATTCATAACGTGTGCCTCAATATATCGTCAAATCACTCGACCTCCTTCTAATACATGTAGGTCAACTTTGAACGCGCTTTTCTTGAAATCATCGCAGTCACTTGTACCCCTTGGCCTTTTCAGTCGTCATATGTACTAAAGATCCATTGTCGGTGTGAAATTCGTTTCGTTTCTCATAGTCACGAAACTGTAATGGGATCCTCGTATGAAGACAATTAATTAATGATCACACTGTGACTTATGAGAACGAACAGGTGATACGAAATCGGATATCGGTTATTTTGTGTTACTGAATTTTATTTATGAGTGAAATCGTTTTTTCTACGATGTTAGACGTTTCATGTAAAGTATATAATGTATTTGTAATCTATTGTGATTTTCATAAATCATAAGTAAATTGTGTTTTTGTACGCTTTCATGTCGAGTACAATTGTATGAAACGAATCTGTAATGTGTATTTTTCAGTGTGCTTATTATTATGACAGTGGTTTACTAAATCATGTTTTATTCATTTCAAAATATTAAATTTAATATTCGAGTATGAATTTTATATTTTTCTTTCAATTCTACAAAACTGTTGAAGTTAGAATTATAATTAAATTATTTTTCAACACCTTGATTCAAAAGAACGATTCTTTTTTCATTTTTTAGTTTTGTTCGTGATTATGATTGCATTATATTTTCTATGAAACTTACATGAATGGTTCACATTTGATATTCATATGTTTCTGAACAATCGAAAAAATAAATATTTTATACTACACTTATTTTCCGGAGGCCTTTAAAAGTACATTAATTTCAACACAGAATGAAAACTAAATAAAAAATACCTGAAATTTATCCTTTTCAAGGTGGTCTCATTTAAAAAGTATCATTACAATCTCAAGACAACTTACAAATGACCGATTTTATCAGCGTTGATTTACCGAAATCTCATCAACTTTTTTTTTCATATAAAACTAAATTCAACTCGAAAACATCGCACTTAAGAAAGAAACAAATTGCATTCGAACTTTTATCTTTAAAATACAAACATATACATTATATATAATAATACTAGCAATCAACCGTTGAATATATGAAGCGTTACATGGACACACAGAATAACGCTATTATATAGTTAAATTAGACGAATTATTATTGTATTTTTTTAAGAATAAATGTCATGATAATTTGTCCAACACTGTATATGACGACTGAAGAGGCTAAGGGGTACAAGTGACTACGGCGATTTCGAGATAAGAGCGCTTTAAGTTGAATATGTACTTTCATGTACAATATTAGGAGAAGGTCGAGTGATTTGATGATATATCTCGGTACACGTTCCAAATTCGTTTATACCCTTTTGCCACCAAATAAATGAGCGTACATAGAAGCGATTCCTTGTCACTTGTACCCCTTGGCCTTTTCAGTCGTCATATGTAAAACGTATAAGATTAGGAACTTTCTGTATGCTCCGTTGTTTTTCAGGGTCAATTGAACAATTCGGTTGTAATCGAGGGGTGCGCCGATAGTTTCGCGAATCGCTCCATTTAACAGTTCATACATTTAATTTATTAATTGTTCTGCTTGTAATCGAGCGGGTGGTTAATCGATTTAAATTTAATCGCACGAATCGAAATCAATTGATGCTAATTTCGCACATGAATTTATTGCGCAATGCTGAATGTCAATTACTATACTAAATGTAAGTCGGCTCTCGGTTTTGTGTACATTTCGTTTTATTTCGGACACATTTTGTGTAAGAACAATGTAGGTTTGTGTAAATATGTATATTACGTGTTGTGTAAATATTGAAAATAACGCGCATTCAAATTCGCAACGTTTAAGTTTGTTTAGAAAGAAGCGAGAAAATGCAATATTTTACTCAAACGAATGCTGATAAAACAATCTATTTTTTTAATCAATTGTATACTTTTTGGTTGGAAATATTTAGATTTGATTTGAAATCAAATTAATTCGATGTAAATTAAATTGTCAATACTTATCCGTCATTTTCATGCTATTTATTTAATTATGAACATATCATTTGAAATCATTCTGCGTGTCTTTATGTGTGTGTGTGTCCATGTAACTCTCCAAAACTGCCTTGATATATTCAACGAGTTGATCGCTAGTATTACATAATTTCGACCCATATACATTTTTTTACATCACGATACAAAAGCAAGACCGTCTCGTATTATTTGCACTTCCAGATAAAAAAAGACAAATTTTCACTCATTTCTGTTTACCTCTTATCTCTCCAACAATTATTGCATAACCCGAAAATAAGACAAACTTACAAACTCTAAAAATGAAAAAAAATACACATATATAATATAAAAACTCCACAAAATCAAAAAGTCATCAACGGCGAATCCGATTAATCGAAAACCACTCAATAAAACGGCGATAAAACCGAAATCGACTTTGTGTTTATCGCCGATTGATTGGACTGATTTAAGCCCCGCGAATTCGAGGGCCCTTTAAATGCTCGTAAAGGCCCTATTCGACTCGATTGTTAGAAAATCGAGCCTTATTGGATTTTATGACGGTTCGTAAACTGTTTTGTCAACCGCGATTGCAATTAGGACCGTATCGGACTCGTGTTGCGAAAGGATTCGGTTCGATGTTCGGTCGGACTAATTGTTGGTAAAACCCTCAAAATGATTTGAATTTTTTAAGTGTTTTGATGAAATATAAAAATTAATGTTTGATTGAATTGATTAAATTGATTTTTTATTGCGAAATTAAGTGTTTTATTTGGTTTACGTATGCTGTAAAAATCGATTGGTCAACGATGACACATTATTGATTGTAAGATTGAGGCTTGATTTTTACAATATACGTTAGTGATTAGTTGTTAATACAGTTGTTGAATTTTATAGGAAAAAAAAGTGATATTTAACTTATCAAACGATTAAGTATACAATTGAAGCACATAAAAGGCTTACACGTGTTTGATTCTTGAAGAATTGCGATGCAAATATTTTTTTGGTTTTCAATTTGTAGTTTTCACGATAATTGATTAAAAAAAGGATTTAGTTGTATTTTTGTATAGTGCATTAACTTAAGCAAAGTTTTCAGGGATTTGTTGTATTCAATTTACTCCCTAGATTTTTAAAGCAGAGAAATTTGTATTTAAGCGTCCGAAAAAGGTTTTAAACTTTGAAATAGTGAAAAACATGAAACATGAAGTGTAATATAATTGAAATTATTGAAAAAACAATCATTTTAATATGCATATACAAATTTTAGCTTTTTTGAAAAAAATTTGATATTCAAACAAATCTCGAGTTTTCGGAAGAAAATTTGAATTCAGCTGCAACAGCATGCATTTTTTTTTTTTCACTTTCAATTCTTTCCAGATTAATACGAATTCGTGTTGTAGAAGAGTCGAATGTATTATACAAAATTAACAAGTGCAAAACCGATTTCATAAATTCTTCAGACGACTTCAAACGGCGTTAACGAACGTTTCGTTTGATACATTTCCCGACGGATTTCGCCGAAAATTTTTTTCGGACGACATTTTGACAGACAATTCGGAAGCGACACGCATTTTTTGGCATATCGACCGTGTTAATTATAACTTTTTTTTACATTTGGGCTTTTTTGCGAATTTATTACGCACGTATTACACTCGTAGCGAGTCTTTCAAGAATACAAATCGGAAACAAAGCGCGCGCTGTTTAAATAAACTTTCAACGGATCCATTCACAAACTCAACCGTTGGAAAAAACATTGATTCTCGAGAACTTTTTACTGAATCGTTAAGTATAATATAATGTGTCTTGCATATTTATTTAAATATCTCATTTAGAATACAAATGACGATCGAAAAGGCCAAGGGGTATAAGCGACTCTCATTTATTTGGTGGCAAAAGGATATAAACGAATTCGGAACGTGTGCCAAGATATATCATCAAATCAGTCGACCTCCTCCTTATACATGTAGGTACATGGTTGCTTTGAACGCAATTTTCTCGAAGTCACTTGTACCCCTTGGCCTTTTCAGTCGTCAAATGTGATAGACTGAGATACGATACGACAATATTCACATTAAAAATTGTTCGTTCAGTATCGAAAATGCTTTCGATTTTCATTCGACGTGTGTTGTGTTATATGAGGCATACGAAACGTATCGTAAAAATCATTTAACAGTTTTCAAATAGCTCGTTTTGATTTACGGCCTCTTGTAAAATTTCTTTTGTTCGACGATTAATTTATCGAACGATGGCGATAAATCGTATCGAAAACACGTTCAATAAAATCTCCATTCGATTTCGTAACGTGTTAGGAAGAATTAGAAGAGATACATGATATTTTATTTTCATAAATGCTTGTGTCAAATTACGATATGATGATCTTAAAATATTTTAATTTAAATCCTCTTTTACTACGTCTCAATTTCATATAACTTATGTGTCATTATTAATGAATATCGATCGATTATTTGGTTTTATTAACGTATCAAAGTGTGTTCTGGCTAAAAATGCTTGTCGAAAATAAAAGGGACGATGAAGTTCGGCTATGATCTATATTTGTTTTTTCACGAATACTTCATAATATAATAATAGAACCGAATGTTATAATCTAAAATAATACACCAAAGTCACACACGAATAGTTTCAGTATAAACTGGTACACTTGGCATCGACAGTGGAATTCGAACCGATTAATCATAAAACGTAAACAATATTTACTAACGTTTAGATACGTACAATGAATCATTATTTTAAAAACAAACATTTAAAAACATAAAAATAAATGTATAACTTCTTGTATTCTATACTTTCTTAAACCGTTCATTCGATTGCGATCAACACTTTCAGAGTTATGTGCACATTTAGAAAGGTTTTTTATATTAAAATATATGTATGAAGAGTTTTAGTGTAATAGATAACTAGCAATCATTCCGTTGAATATATCAACGCAGTTTTGGAGTGTTACATGGACACACAGACAAACAGTCACACAGAATAGCGCCATTATATTGTTAGATGTAATTGATTTTGTTTTTATGAATTATTCAATTTGATTTGAAATTCATTCATTTGTTAAACTCTGTTGCCTTGAATCAATTTTCTGAAACTGGATATATTTACTCAAATCGTGTCAATGTAAAAAATTGCATTCAAATAGAAAATATCAAATCATATTAAGAAATAATATTATCATCTTGAGAAACAGTAATTAGAAGCAGTTAATTAGCCAACTTTCTTAATATCACGAAGATCTAAGTAATATCATGGAAATTAAAAAATAATTAGAAAAACCATTGTATCTTATTTTCAACAGATTCAAACAAATAATATTAAACATTTCCAAACAGATAAACCTAATAATATATTTAAAATTATGCTGTAGGAGAAATGTTCAATATTTTATAGAAAGTTAACGTACGTAAAGTACGTACGTAAAGTTAAGCTGCGCACTCGAAATAGGAAGGATTTCTTAATTTCTATAAATAAACAATTACCAAAAATCACAGTATCAACCGAAACGAAAAGATTCGAATCCATCCGAGCGTCGTTCACAAATTTATTCATAAACTCTCAAAATCTCAATAATAAATGAAGCATATTTATAAGCGAAGAGCTTCCGCCGAGAGCTTTTAATTAGCGTCGCGTTTGAGCGGGAAACTCGATACACCTTTCGATAATTCGCATCAAGAGCTGCTCTGTGAGAGGCTGTCGTTTAAAATTTAACAATTCCGAATTTAACAGCCTCTTTGAAGTCGATGGAATCTTCCACGGTTCATCCGCAACATTCTCGCAATACTGAAAGTTTCTCTCGAGGATTATCTTCGGTGGAGTGTCGAGGAAATTGTCGAAGGAATGTAACGTTTTATAGGGTTATGATTTTATTATTTGTTGAGAATGCGATTTTTTTTTCAACGTGTATTAAATTGAAGACTGGAAAGGTTGAGGGGTACAAGTGAATTTGTTGTGATTTCGAGAAAAGCGCGTTTAAAGTTGACCTACATGTATTAGGAAGAGGTCGAGTGATTTGATGATATATTGAGGCACACGTTCAGAATTCACTTATGTCCATTTGTCACCAAACACATGAATCAATTCCTATACTTAACTCAATTTCAGCAAAAATGTCACTTGTGGACCCCTTGGCCTTTTCGATCATCATATTTTTATGTAATGAATTAAAAACTTTGCTCATACTTTGCTTTAATTTTGCGCATTCTATTGTAGAGTCAGGGAAAAAATCTTTACACGTGCTTTATATAGAGATGTTTATCATTAGTTGATTCTACAATTAAAATGCTAAAAATAATCAGTTAAAATTTTTCAATAGAGTAAGACCCATACTGAAGTCTACAATGATACTAATATTCCATTTACACTCTAGACTTTCGGAGGGAAATTTGAAATTTGAACTTAACATTCCAAACAGGCAAGATTTTTTGATTAGTTAATAGTATTAAATAATAATTATTGTATACAAATATTAAAAAAAAATCAGCCTTAAGCCCCCTTTGATCCGCTACTGTCGTATTATTACCGTTACGAACATCGAGTGTTGTAATTCAGTTGCAAGACGCCCACATTGTTTTCTCCTCTTTAAATGTATCATTTTTTTTAATAGATCTAACATAATTGAGGAAATTCTGAGAATCGATCTCGATCTTGGGTATTTGAGCTTTTCCGATCTAGAAAACGATTTCTAATCGGAGAGCAACCTTTAATTATAGCGAGTTATGGTTAAATATGATACGTCGTTATCACCTTGTCGGTGAAATGTTAAATTGAGCAATTAAATCTTGATTGTTTTAGAAATACGATACTAGCCTTCGTCAACCATTGAAAGGTAAATTAATCGTAAGTTTATTTCCGATTAATAAACATTCGCAATAATTCGTATCTTAACATAGGGTTGTTATTTTAAAGACGATAAATTTGTCATGGAATTTGATGGTTATTACTATCATTTACTTCTGACTAATTAAATACTAATGATTGAAAAATCAGGCTTGAATAATGTAAACATCATCGTCTATATTTGAGGAGGTATATTCTAACTTTTACCTTCGTAAAACATCACTGAATGTAAAAAGGTTGACATTTTCTCTTAAAGAATTGTCGGCATTTATCTCGCTGTCAATAATTACGGTCAGTTTGTTTTCACTGTGCAATTTGCATAGTAAAATCGTAACAAATTACACGTTTGATTCTTGTCGTGCCTTAGGAATCGATTTAGTAAACGACAGATTTCTCCGGCTACTGCTCATTCACAACATTGTTATCTCAATAAACATAAAATACTCAGGAAACGTATAACTTTGCATAACACACTTAATCGATCGATATAATTGATGGTGGAAAACCGTCGGATTAACTTGTCTTTCAAACACCGAAAAAAATATCCGTTTGATTAATCGAAATCGTAAATTTCGGCCGAAAGAAAAGCTTAACTAATCAACCGTTTTTTTATACATTTTATACGAGATTAATACAAGTATTTATAGCTTATATTCGTTCGATTGTTACGAACGTCGAAGCAGAAGAATTATCGGGAACTTTCCACTACAATGGACATTTTTATCTAAATTTATCGAATCATCTTTAAGGCGTGTATTGTGATTAAAGTTCGTGTCACCATGACATGGGTATTAACCTGTTAATCCGATCAACCTCCAAGGACCATAACGTGATGAGGATATGTGAAAAATGCACCATGAAACTCACGAGGATAATTTTATTGTATGTTAGGTATTTTCGGTTTGTTTAATATGCCTTTTTTCGATCGATGAATAGTCATTGTTCGATTCGATTGAGTTGTGTATCATGTTGTTGAGAAAATTCAACCAATCCTTGATTTTATAATGACGATGATGAATATGTGATTTAGTTAGTTAGTTAAGTCAGATTTAGTTAGGTTAATAAATTATCAATTCTACAAATTAGTCATCATTTATTCAGTTTATCGTAAATTTCTTATGATATCAAAAAGCTTACACTTATGTTTCATATTTTAAGCTTCAGTTCAGCACCATCTATATATTTCAATACCAATCACTCAAAATACAAAAAATAACTATCCCAATCAAAATTCAAAAGTATTATTTACAATTTTATCACATAATATACTTTACTTCGCTATCCAATTTTCATGTGAAGGAAGGGAGAAAAATATGAATCACAGTGAACTTCATTCCAACAATTTTAGACCACCTTTTAATTGCATAAAATTCATGATATTAATTTAATGCATTAATAAATCACTAATAGAATAAATTAGTGATTGATTTTATTCAAAATTGACAAATGGTCTAAATTTGGTGGTAAAAAGTTTGTACATGTTCCCATTTCTTCCCTTTCTCTATATATATTAAAATACTTTAAATCCAAAACGAAATTCGAAATGAAAACATAAACCATCAGATGTCCGATTCGATGCGATTTCATAATAAAGGTAACGGACTCGTTCTTTTTAAGGGGTTAATGAAAGTGTTAACCCCTTCGCGGAAGATGACTCGAAAAGGAAACGTTCTTGATTTTTTCGCAAGGAGATTATTAAAGTGCTATAACCGTGACTAAAAAGCGGTATAAACTCGACTCGACTATACTTCATATTATGCTGGACCAGTTTTAATGAGCCACCGATCAGCGGGAGGTCGAAAAGTGCATTAAATGCATAAAGCGCATTTTAATTTTTTGCACACGATCCGATGAAAAGAGGAAATGAAGTCGTCTGTTGAGATAATCATGATTGCAAATTTTGAAAAAAATTAATTTATTTATACCAAGATATAGATACAGTTAAGCAACAGTAGATTTTCGAATCGTTTAAACTCTAACGAATCGTCTGTTGCTTAACGGTATCGATGTACTTGATGAAGCTGTGTAAATATTTCATGTTTTATTCATGTCGATTCGATTTTTTTATATTATAATGATACTTATGATTGTAAATTATTGTTATCGGAATAAATCTTTGCGGAAAACTTAAGCTTTTCGACGAAAAGTTGCGAATCGTGAGCATTCCGATCAAATTGTGCAAAATCGATATCGATTATTGCCAATGGCGGGTCAATTTTCACGCTTGTTACAACTTACATTATTATGTATTATAGATAATTTTTCTTACATGCAAAATGTGCTCTTTTGCAATGCCCTTACTTGGGTGTAATCTCGGAATTACATCTCGTTATTATGGCAAAGTTTTGCGCAACATTGTTGTGATATAATATTTCATGCATGAAAATGTCAAATTTTATATATTTTATAACTTAGTATAATACTTTGTTTTAATGAAAATTAACTAATTATTATCATATTTATGTAAATGAATTGAGTAGTTTGGTGCACAACATGATTGACTCTACGAAATAAAAATTAATTTAATAAATGATTTATTATTCGATAGCCAAATAAATTTTGTACCGATCTTTTCACCTCTAGTTTGAAAATAAAACCAATTTAAAATACACGCAATCCCTTCAACTATGAACTGTCAAAACAGCCACTAAAAGTGACAGACATACTACAGTTCACACAACAATAGATACATCTATCACTTTCCCCAGATTTCGATAGATAGCAATTGGAGAACCACGTGTAATTCAAATTCGTTTTATTTTCAAACCAGAGTTGAAAAGACCAGCCCTCAGTCATTTATCTTTATAATTCAATAAAAAAATTGAATCTCTTTTTTTTTCGAAAAACTTTATACACTGAACGGCTCATTTATGACTTGGGTATGTAACTTATGAGTTATAAACGCTGTTATGTTCATGATAGTTATTATTCTTCAAATGTGGGTTAGTATCGAATTTTCCGACCGATTTTCCACGAACAGACTACATAGTCGTTCCAGTTTCCAACGCACGTCACGTCTAGGAAAATCGATCGGATAAAATAGCCAAGAAAATGGCCGTGACCGAATCGATTCGATTATGATGGAAACTTTAAAGTGCCGATTCGATTAGCTTGATTAATTTCATTCTGTAACGAACGATGATCTAATATTTATGATGGAATAATAAAATTTCGTCGGCGATTAAAATTTAACAAGCCGATTCTCAGTATAGATTTTATTGTAAACACTACAAAGTGATTGCATGCTTTCTTAACTATATCATATTTTAAATTTTTTCAAGAAATTGAAATGAATTTCTTCAGTGATTTGAGATTTCAATTCATTTCAAACACGTGTATAGTTTTGATTGACGCCATCTTTGATGAATTTCGTTTCAATGCGAATACATTTTAACACTTTTCGACACAAATGGCAATCATTCATCACAATGTCCTTACGAATGACATGAAATTGCAAACTGGTTCAATCCTACTCATTGCTTATTGATAAACTTGTCTACAGCACGCGATAAGAACAATAACAACATTCACTTCGATCGAATCAAATCTAAAACCCACCTACGACTTCTGTCCTAATTTCTGCTGACAAAATTAAATTTCCACCATTTATCTGACCATCATCAAATTCCATCAACGACAATCGACGCAACACCATAAATAATCCAGACAAACGATCACAATGCAACTCGTAGACGCAAACCGCGTTACTTATGTAGGTTAAATCGAAATTGAATAATTTACTATGATGTGACCACACTTCAGAAACAATACGTGTACGAACTTAAGCCACGTTCATATGGGACTCTATTTCTCTTATGACCTAATTCATATCCATTTCTTGTTCGTATTCTATCATGTTTTTTAATACAAAACCGATACATAATGTTAAATACATATCATGTGCAATAGACAGAGTATGAATTGTGTATGAACTGTCCTATTCATACTCTATCGTTCCTCACAGAGATGTAGCATTTGGGAAACGCACTTATTTTATAGCTAGATTCTAGCTAGAAATAATTTCCTTTCAGTTAATTTCCAGTCAGACATTTTATGAGCGTTTCTCACTTGCAATACATCTTTGGTGCCAAATTTAACGTTTCCCATTAATCTATAAAGTAAATGGATATAATTTCATTGGGTTAATTCTGTGAATATAATTTCGTCTTAATAATGAATTGAACAATCCTGCAATGTTTTAGATGTTTGAAAAAGGTGTTTTATATCGAAAAATATATTCAAAACTAGCAACCAAACCATTGAATATATCAACGCAGTTTTATACGTTACATGGACACACAGACACACACACAAAATATCGCTATTATACAGTTAGATAGGCAAGATTTTAGGAAGCCTTAACGAAATTTCATACAAAGCTATACCCATTTTTCTTATATCATTCTCTATCTCACGAATCATCACCCACAAGACGTACAAAAGTCGACTTTTTTCTTCTCGTTTGATAAAATTATTTTCAATAGAGTGTCTAGAGTACAGAAAATTGATGAATAATGCCGTGTAAAGCCAGCTTTTTAACATTGGTTCGGATGCAAGTGCGCAAGAGTTGTGCGACGAAAGGCGTCGTCGTCGGCTCAATTGAGCTAAATATATGTTACGATGTCGGCAATTGCAATCTTAGAGCTAAAATTGAGATTTATTGCCGAATTTAAACAGTGCTCCTTTCAAGGTCGGCCATTACCTTTTATTGTCTTCCAGGAAGGCCTTGCTGCGCAATAGACACGTCGTAAACGTAAACGATTTTGCATCATTGCACTATGATCGGTCATTCTGTTATATGTTAACCTTATGCTAAATTGATATACGATATGGGACTGTTTCGATCAATTGGCATTTTAAGCTAGTATGTCTGATTGTGCTTGAGATTCTAGGCTTTTTCTAAGTCTTGAGACTCGAGATATGATTTTAAGAACCGAGACTTTTTATTAGAAAGTATGTATTTGCATCATTTATTTATTTATTTGAACAGGTAATTTCTACCCAATTTTTTATATACACACCGTGTATTTTAATCGGTCACAAGTGACACAGATAACCCTGAATAGTTAGTATCATTCACTTTATATATAGTGAAGACGAGACTCCTAAGAGTAGAGAAGTGCACACATAGGTGTCACTAAATAGTTCGAATTAATCGAACATATGAAAGTTGTATGGTGATGTGATCATTTGCGGAGCCGTTTCGTAAAGCGTTAAATTAACACTTTTTTCGAATCAAATGAATCAAAACATTTGAAAGAAACAAAAAGAAAAAAAAATCAAATAATATACAAAATCTTATTTAATTAATTATTATAATTTTTCATGAGCAGATTTTTTATTTCTAGATGATTTATTTGCTATTCAAGCATATATTTTAATGATCCATTTCATATTTGAAATGTCTTACTTAAGAAGTAAAAATTATTATATTTAACTTCAATTTGAATATGTATATTAGTTGAATTTAATTTTATTTAACTTGAAATGAAAGTCTCGAATAGCAGATTTTTTTCACCAAAATGAAAAAAACACTAACTTAATGTCGACGCGGAATCCCTAAATATGATACATGACTTACGACAACATACAATTTTCTTCGAGAAACCCGTAAATTTTCCGACTCTTCCCAGCTTCACACAATAATTTCATCCTCGTAAAATACGAAACAGCAGATCATGCATTAAATATATAAAACATAATAATAATTTCGTGAAATCCCATGAGTTTCCACAAGAGCACGAAGAAGTCCCGCAGTCGTTTCGTGTTAACTCGTGTCCCACCTGTTTCGTTTACGACGCGATTAACGTCACGTATAAAAACGTATTACACTTTTACGTTTTCTATCGGACAAATTATTGTGAATCCTCTCGGCTGTAAGATAATATAGTGGTTCTCAATCTTCGTCTGGTTAAACGTGGGAAAGAACTGCCCACGTGTGAAACTAAACGTGTTACTTGACGTAATGTATTGGGTTGAGAACGATGTGTTTTTCGTAATGTGACAAATTAATTTGTCGATCTAATGAATCTTTTTTATTGTTTGAATGTAATGTCTTATTTATATGTGACTGTGTGGTTCTTGTTCGTTTTGTGTCTCATTTTGCCAGCCGATAGCGCAGCGGTATAAAGCGTTTGTGCACGCCGTGTCGATTCAGCATACTTGGGATGCGTGAGTTCGAGTCCTATCTTGGCGAGTGTCAAAATTTCGTTTTTCTTAATTGATAAAAATTGATATGGAGACACGGTCGTTTCTTTCGAATGTTTGGATTCATTTGATTCGAAAAAAGTGTTAATTTAACGCTTTACGAAACGACTCCGCAAATGATCACATCACCCACACCTTTCATATGTTCGATTAATTCGAACTATTTAGTGACACCTATGTGTGCACTTCTCTACTCTTAGGAGTCTCGTCTTCACTATATATAAAGTGAATGATACTAACTATTCAGGGTTATCTGTGTCACTTTTGACCGATTAAAATACACGGTGTGTATATAAAAAATTAGGTAAAAATTACCTGTTCAAATAAATAAAATGTGTTCTATTATCTGTCTATCTCGCTTTATCTATTTCGTGATACAGAGCAGAATAAATAGATAGATTTTTGTGCTATTGTCTATCTATTCTGTTCGTCGATAAAATGAGATAGATAAGTAGATAATATAGTGCGTGAGATAGAACAAGATAGAGTACGTATGTATATGAATCACATAATCGTGTATGAACTTATTATGGTACTTTTGAATTAGACCATGAACATGATACTTAATTATCCTGAAACCTAATCTAAGTTAGATTGGGTTACATTTTAAGTTAAATAATATGTCGTTTCGTTGATGTAACCATTAAATACCTCATTCGTTAATACGAATCACAATTAGTATTTTGTCCATTTATCTATCACATTTCATTCGTGATCTAAAGAACCTCTGTCAATTTGTACATAGAGAAAAATTCGGTTAAATTAGATTGTTTCAGATTTTTTAAATTTAAATAAGTCTAATTTTATCGAATTATAACTTAAGTCAAGTTTGAATAAATATCGGATAAAATTAAAATACTTACATGTGCCTAATTTATAAACAATCCGCTAAATCATTAGTGTATACCTGATTTATGAGTGAATTTCAACTCAAATGTTAATTTTAAGTAACTTTTAACAGTATTTACATTTCAAAAACACAAATAAGACAATTAATATCTGAAAAATTTCAAAGAAAACTATCACAATTTTAAACTGCTGTAGTGAAAAACACACATCGACAAATAATTGCCCGTAATTGAGATAACACGTACGCGGCAATGTGTCGCACGTACTCGGACAAGTATTTAAATTACTATTCACATGTCGATATATATTGGAATAAATCGACGCAGCCTTGAACCTGGCCTCGCTTACAATTAGTGGTGTTCCACCGTAGTCTGTGACCCGAGGAATGTCAGACGTGGAATGTCGACGAAAGTGAAAAGCCTCAGTGGACACGTCTCCGATCAGGTGAGCTGATGAACGAGGAATCCTTCGGAAATCGGGAAAATTTTAGTCTGTCAAATGTCAAAAGTGTGGCAAGCTCGTAGCCGCTTGTGTTACGACAAAATGTCTATCTATATCTATATTATAAATACGCTAACGATGCTCGAAATTTTCAAGCATAGCCGTAAATCGAACCCTGTGCCTGCGGTTTATTAAGCGGCGTCGTTCACTCCGCGCCACCGTCGTATTGAAGCAATGCGTAACTTTTTACATACATAAGGCTTTCGACTTCTGTCCGAGACCTACATTTTTATCATCAAAATATACGTATTTATATCGTAGGGTTAGGAGGCTCCGGTAAGGGTAAGGTGCAATCCGGGACTCGAATTCTATCCGAAGCTTATTTCATTTTTCACAGTTTTATACGTATTTCAAATTTTTTGTTTAAATTTTTATTTATTATTTTTTGAAATGAACTAAAAATATCCTTCATTTATTGTTACAGGCTGTCGGTTTGGACGGAGTAGTATCCCAATGGTCTAGTCCGACTGGTTCGTACAGATGTGGCTCCAGGCTGGTCTCCGGACTCTTCACCAGGTCCAACCTACCCTTGGGCTACACTTTGGTGGCCACACTTCCAGCCGGATCTTGCCGCATCAACATCACGGAACTGCACAACTCCAATAACTTCTTAGGTGAGTCTCGAACCATCTTTCGATTCGTACAAATAGACCGTTGAGTGCTCGGCCCACTTTTGCGGACCACCTCGTGGTTTATTGTCTATTATGTCGGTTCATTGTTTATTAATGAAGCTTGCTGTGACTTAAGGCATGTCGAATTCGAGCAAGGACGTTGGACAAATGCCCGGAGTTATCTTTGGAATTCACTCACTCTTGGCTATCGATCTGAATATGGAAACGATGCTGTAAGTTGAGTCTGAGGCATAGGCAACCTGTGACCCGAGTTCGGTGAATCGGGGATTCGTTAAAAATTATATTTTGAGCTGCTTTGATTCAGATCTGTTCGTGTTTCGAATAGATTATTGAATCGACTTGGAGTGGGGTGCGAATTTGATGCAAAGTTGTTCACATAGGCATTTCTTCTTTTCCGATAATTCACTAAAAAATGCCACTTGTAATTAACTTCTATTAATTTTTATTCACAACCAAATGAAGTTGCCTAAATCTGACGTAAACTAAGTTTTATTAATTACATTTAATGTGGTATTTACATATAGCTGTTGCCATTCTTGTTGTCGTTACATTTCTTGCTCTGATATTCAAATCTAGCTCTTTCTTATTTTTTAGAGAGAAGTTGATGCAAATTTTGGAGCTAGAAATAAAATGGCAACACGAATAACAATAGTTATATGATGACTGAAAATGCCTAGAAGTATAAGTGTCATTTTCGCCGAATTTGATTTATGTTCTATGGACACATATATTTGGTGGCAAAAGGATATAAACGAACTCGGAACATGTACTGAGATATATCATCAAATCACTCGACCTCCTTCTTATACACGCTCAACTTTGAATACGATTTTCTCAAAATCACCGCAAAGTCACTTGTACCCTTGGCCTTTTCAGTCGTCATATAATAGTCGCATTATGTTCGATTCGTGACAACAGGAATAGCAATAGCTATATCCAAATCGTCCATAAGAAGTGTAATGAATCCGTCCATACATACATAACTTTCTGATTAAAACGTTAACATAATAAGAGAACTATTTTTATTGAATCAAATTTGATTTGACAAAATTCGCGAAACGGAACATTCCACTCCACATTCTAATTTAATTTCTCGATTAATTATAAAATCCAACTCGTGCCATCGAACACGTGTTTACGTTCATACCCAAACTTAACACATTTTCACCACGTTTTCCGTAAGTGCCAGAACTACTAATGAATTTGCAAAACGAACGTATTCGCTCCACGTACGCAATCTCGAACACTTTGCTCCAGCAAAGGTGAAAAATCTAAAAATGTCCATTCCTACAATCTTTCATACGAGCGAAGGCCGCGTGTAAATAAATACATAGAGTCGTAAAGTCTCCCCGTTGTACACATAACGATAAATTAACACGAAATTATGGCAATGTTTGCGCATCGTTAACGCGTTAACGCTCGTTTCGCAACGATCTTCGAAGTATCCAACGCAGCTGATTGATTTCGTATAACGACGGGTTATTAATCAACTAAAGGTTAATTAATGTGGAGGAAATTTGGCTTTGAATGTTGCATCTGTGCATCGACTGTGCGGCGATTGTGGTGTTTTTTTTGACGCTCGGTTTGTACTGGTGATAGATCGGCTATGATGTGTGAATCTCGTTTAAGATGTGAAAAATATATTCTATCGATTTTTTTTTGGTAAAAAAAAGTTCTTTTAGTAAATACAGTAATGATTTTTAATGGAAAATATGTGCTTATCTGTTATATGAGTGCCAATCGTATCGCTTAAGAAATTAATAAACAGATTTTTACGACCGTTCTTATCATTTAGGGCCAATCTTTTCACTGCTCTGATTAAGTAACCATAGACATAATAATATTTTCATTTGATTCATTTCTTCTGGTCGATGCTTAGTTGATATTTTAACGGCATTTGGATTATTTTAACATCTTGGTATTTCCGGAAATTTTTTTTTGTTATTCTCACGCGTGTATAAATCCACTTTTTAACGGCCATATACGTGCTTAAAATTGACACTTTTTTCGCCCACGTGTTGCGTGTGAGATTTCCAAACATTTTTTTCGATTTTATTTACTACGAAAATTCGCGAGTTTGTCACACATTTCGCGAATGAATTTTTCACACACATCCTAGTAATTTTAACGCATTAGGTAGACTCGTATATTTTGACAAACACATTGAAAATTTAATCATAAATTTTGATGGAAAAAATTCGGTTAGTTGGCGCCATCTTCGCTCGTGCCTCGTATACATTAATTTTCGCGCCATTTCGCTAATTAAATTATACAACGACGCCATGCTTATGAATTTTTTTCGGCCATATTGTAAAATATGGCGACTCGGTTGCGCGTCTTTTAAAACGGCGCGAGCTAAATTCCCAAGTCACGAACTCCGCGCTTAAATTAAGAGCATAGCCTAATTAAATTGCGGCACACGTAAATTTCGCACGAAAATTGTGTGGTAAATGTCTTCAATTTTTCAATCGAATGTATCGCATAAGCCAATAGAATTTAAATCGAACCAATTTGATTCTAAATCGAATTTGAAATCTCATTTGGATTTTATGCTAATATTGTCGAATTTGATGACCCAAAGTAGAGTAGACCTTCTTGTAATTCTACGACATGATACATGAAAATGCCTTTTAATTCTTTATATTTTGTAATTTTCAGCCTTGAAAACGACTAATGGGTCGTTCATAATCAACGGCAACTTCGCCATCAGCTGGTCTGGAGAATACGAAGCAGCTGGTACTAAGTTCTTCTATCGTCGACAAGGAGGCAATTTGGTCGAGTCCATATCAGCTCCTGGACCGCTTCTGCAATCAGTCGACGTTATGGTATTTATCTCCATCTTGTGACAACGTCCGATACGAACACTAAATGCTTATAATGTAATTTATTGGACCACTCTAGATCTTGTACCAGCATCCCAACCAGGGCATCAAATACGAGTATACGATTCAGGTATCACCAGACGAGGATCAGAAGCTTCAGAACTTGGCTCCAGCTCCGCCTCTGCTGCTTCCGTCCAAGTCGTACAATATATCGAACCATAGATCTCTCGGAGTCCATCATCATCATCGAATCAGACCAGAGACCGACGAGAACTCAATTTCGCCATACGATCCGATTAAACCGAAGGACAAGACTCCAGAGATGGACACGAATGCTATCGAGTCTAAAAGACCTGAAGCAGAACGTTTTCCTTACGGAGTAGGAGTCCTGGCGACCGAATCAGAAAAACCCACCAACGGAGTTCAACATCCATCTCAAAGACACAGGAGAAGGAAGTTCGTCTGGCAGACGTTGGGCTATACTCCGTGCTCCAGGTCCTGCGCTGGTAAGTCGATGGAAGCTTTTTTCTTTCACTCAATTTGAAACAGCACTTTGAGCATGTTTTCCTTTTTTATTGAATTATATTCACCGATAGGATCTCCCGAGAAGAAAAATACGGCACCCTTTCAGCCGCAAGGTTGGCCCAATTATTTTATTCGGCTTTGTTCTAAAACAAAATTCTTTTTGGTACTACGCGCTTCGAATTGAATTAATTTGCTAACTCGATTAGTTTCGCTCAAAATTCATCCAATAATTCTAAATTGCTTAGTATCATACTTGCGGTGGACTAATCATATGGATTCATATGGTATTTTTATTATAACATTGCAGTTAAAAGAATAATCTTTTAATATTAATTGTTTTACTGTTTTAAACTGGCAAACAGGACTGTTAAAACAATACTGAACAGATAAATTGAAGTAAAACTAGAGTTTTTTCTAGTTTATTTCAATCAATCTGTTTGAAACCATAAATATTGTACATTGTGTACAACAGATAAAACTTTAAATTGATTGCATCTCGATTAACAGGTTCACAGAACAGAACGGTAGGATGTGTCCGAGAGTACAATCATGCACAAGTTCCCGATAAACGCTGTGGACAAAAGCCTGCAAATTCAGTCAAATCTTGTGGAGGTTCTTGTCCAGCACGCTGGGTAACCACATCATGGGGACCATGTAGCTCGTCATGTGGACCTGCCATGCAAAGCAGAGAAGTGGAATGCAGACAAGATATTACTTACCAAATGCTTAATGTGAAAGTATGTGTTTCTTTATATGTTATTTAATCTTATTTTTAAGATTTACATTAATGGTTTTGATTATTTGAATAGGTCTCAAGTTCATTATGCACTGAAAATGCTCCTCCCTCGACTCAAAGATGCCAACTGCCCGATTGTCCAACGATTGATCCAAACAATATTTCAGTAAATTCCAACGATATCAACAACAGAAGACAAATAGATGGATCATCCGATCACAACAGGAACAATTTTGACTACAGATCTAACACAAGAAATTGGAGTTTCAAAGCAAAAGATGATACAGATAAATTCACCGATTCTGCAAATCAACCTGTCGTCACTCGGTATGCGAATGAAAGTTTCCAAACTAAATCTCAAAATAGGCGTGATGATTTAAGTAATGAAATAACATATGGAAGTAATGGACACGATAAAAATTATAAAAATGGCGTGCATTGGAAAGCGGGAAATGCTTGGATGTACTCTGAATGGACACAAGAAGTAATTTATTTTTATGTACATTTCAATCAATGTGAATATTTAATCTATGATTTAATCCAATAATAATTTGTTATTATAGTGCACAGAAGAATGTGGAAAAGGATTACAAACTAGAAGCGTTAAATGTGCAGATCCATCTGGTTGTGATGAACGTAGGCGTCCTTTAGATTCCAGAGCATGTTCTAGTGATAGGAAATGTATCACACACTCATCAAAATGGTTTACTGGTACATTCACTAATTATCTTTTTTGATATTTTCATTAAATATTTGATCTAGTTTTACTTTGTGCAAATGTTATTTTCAGGACCGTGGTCTCAATGCTCAAACCCTTGTGCTATCAATGGAAAAATGACTCGAGAGGTTGTGTGCATTTCATACTATAAAGGACAGCATCGTGTTAATATTGCTGGTTGCCCACAGCAACTCAAACCAGATGCAGAAAGACCCTGTCCACCGAGCATGCTCCGAGGAGATTGTCCACCTGAATGGTTTATCAGCGATTGGTCTCAAGTAAGTCAAAAGAAATAATAATATTTATATATAATAATAATATTATGCTTACAATAGTTACTAATTTGAATATCTTAGTGTCTCGGTCCTTGTGGTTCAACTCAACAAACAAGGCTCGTGACATGTCAGGGTTCCTCCGGAGGAAATGAGGCCACGTGTGCTGGACCTCGACCTGCGAACCGAAGAGATTGCGTTCCTTCCCATTGCCACATGAACAGCCTCAGTAAGTTACATATAAAACAATTTTTCCACTTAAAGTTCAGTTTTTTTCCATTTCGAAATGAATATTTCAAATAGGTAGGTACCTAGGTAGGTATTCAATCAAAACATTTTACTCATTCATTATGCAAATTTTCCTAAAATAGTTTGATTGATTTTTAAATATTGACCTTGAAATGAAAAAAAATGAATTTGTGTTGGAAAATCATGATAGATTTTATTTGAATATCATATTTTGCATTAATTCGAACATTTTTTTACAGCAACAACTAGAACAGTATCCAAAAACGGCAATGAAAATGATAACTCTTTGATAAGTCAACCTACAAATGGTGATTATTGAATCAAAAAATATTTTGTTCATATATTGATGTTTTTCTAAAATCTGTTTACTTTTCAGACGAATGTGTCGACAAAATAACAACATGCCATATTGCAGTTCAGGCTCGACTATGCCAATACGAATTGTATGCAATTTCTTGTTGTGCCGCTTGTCGTAGAGCTCCTATAATTTCATAACCATTTCATTGATAAATTAATTAGCATTATTTCATTTGGATCTGCTGACAGACTTTTACTTTTCTTCAATTGGGATATTTTACAAACATTTAATGTGGTGAAATAAAGCATTCCTTGGAAGAGTTTATGCATTAGAAATTGAAAATAATATATTGTTGTTTCATCACCAACTGTTTCTCGATTCTTTTTTGATATTTTGTGCCATAATAATATTGAAATATATCTATACTATTTATTCAATTATCTCATGTATTATCATTCAAATTTCAGCTATTGATATCAATATTTTTTACAATACTATAGATTATTCACTACATATCACAAAATACTATTGCATGTTTTTAACCGATTTTTGAATATATTTTTTTCAAATAACATTGATAAGCAATAACCTGTATAAAAATTTATACACACTTATCTACCTATAGTATGTATAAATGAAAGAAAATTGTTTACATGATTTTGACTTAAAACCAATCTTATATTTATTACACAAACTCTTATACTTTTTAACGATTCTGCACCACAGAAAATGCTTTTCGAAATATGTGTGTTAAATTGTTACTGAAATTTAGAATTAATGAAATGAAATGTGATTTAAATATATGTTTTTGTTATATTATTTTGGAATTTCAATGTTTATTAGTAAAATGAAAAAAATTAACACTATCACTTTGTTTTCTTGTATGCATATATTTCTCATTCTTATATAACGAACTCTGGTAAAATGTAAAATTAAATTAAATGATATTTGACTTTATATGAAAAAGTTAATAAAATACTTAATGTAAGTTCAATAGATCTTTAAATTAGATTCAACTATTACTAATCTGTCTTGTATATCATAAGACTATGACTTTTCCATTTTAGATACATAATTAATTTAAGAATATATGCTAGTCTTCTTATTCCTTTTAATAATTTTCTCAAAATATTGGAAATCTTAAGTGAAAAGACTTTTATTATTAGAAATATTTATTTTAAGTGAATCAAGATTATTATTATCCTTTTCAATATACCTAGTACTTCTTTGGATTCTTCAAAAATTTTATCTCTTGTAATTAATTTCAATTCTTATACCAAATTGAGTTTTGTAGTTATATATTTCAAGAATAGTGTTAGGTATTTGATGTAAATATAAATGTAATAAATATATTTAGTCACTGTGCGTTGAGTAGGTACCTACTATTCAATATTTTAAATTATTTTTCAGTATTATCTCAATACATAATATATTTATTGATTAATTAATTGAATCTTTGTATCGTTAAACACGCTTTTTTTTCAATTTTACTGCATTTAAAATTCGGTGAAATAAAAAAATAATTGTGATTTTTTTGTCATAGATTCTAATTAATTTTCACTATAATTTGTACAAATCAATATATAAACTATGTAATACTCTGTTTTTTCTATCTTTATAATTATAACATTTCATGTTAGTTTACTTTTGCATTAATTTTCATTTTTTGACATTGTAACAACTGCCTACCTAAATTAAATAATATTTATAAAAAGTGAAGTTATCAATGTTTCTCATGTTATTAGTATTTGCAAATACTAAATATGAATATTGGTCTTCATGTCCTTCAGACCGTCATGCTTAATGAACATAAATATAAAATTAATACATAATTTCAAAAATGTATTTAAATGCATTTTTATAAAAATAGATAGAATACTATAAATATATACCTATACCTACTATATTATTATATTTTAACGATTATTATTATATGTAATATCAGTAGTTATTAATTTATGTAATTTAATGTAGAAAAAACATTATTTAATATAACAATTACATTTACTTTCGTTTTATTTTCTCATATAAACGAGTCATATAGTGACTTTATCAGACAATCTGTTGTTGTTATTATTATATTTCAATTATAATATTCACTTACAAAAAATACATTTATTGATAAAATATAATAGGTAGGAAATTCCAATTGAAATCACGTTGCAAAATCAATCGATAACAGAATTGGCTATTCAAAAAATAGTTGGGAATTTATTACTCCTATACAGTTGAGATTTTATGTACCCACTTCGATCACAGTTAAATACTATATTCTCAAGTATCATAAACTAGCTAAATATTATAAAATCGTTTAAAAATGCAATAATTCAAGCCATTTAATTCTCAATCCATTAATCAATGATGGTTCATTTCATTGACATAGACATTATTATTTCTTATCACATTTTTGAAAAATTCACACATATTACACTTACCGCAGTTAACAAATCAAACCGTTGTAGATCTCAATGACTTTAAATAAGAGATCATGTTGAGTACCGGTTTGATTACAATGTAAAAAGCACAAAGTGCAAGAAATACTGTAGCAACTATACTGAACACATTTGTGCCAAAATATCCGATGAACTTCTCCGTATTCATTACCAACATCATAGCAACTAAAGCCAGAACGACGGCTACTATTCCAGTAAAAGTATGGACTAGTTTCGCACCAACTGATCTGAATCTGTTTCCAAAATTAGGCATTATAAACGCTCCTATTCCATTGATCATGCTTATCATGGAAAATATGAATGCTGTGAGCCCTATAGTAAGAAAATTTCTATTTGAATACCATCTTGGGACAATTTTAACATAATATCTTAAAATTTACCAACTATCCCGTGAGCAGATTGGAAATGCAATCCTTCTTCATAACCTGATCTGAATTTCACTATTAAGACAAATCCAGCTATTATGAAACCACATCCAATTGTTTGCAAACACAAGTGTACTATTCTCTTATACTTTCTTGAAATCAGTCTACTCCATGAGTTTTCTGCTTGAAGCGACATAATTGCCTCCATCATTATGAATAAGAACTAAAATATTAAAACATTGTATAAGATTTCCACTAGAGATGTAGTGTAAGAGGGGAAGCTTTTCTTTTCTAGTTAGACTCTAGCTAGAAATTATAGCCTTTTTCACTATGGATAAATATAATAAAAAGGTAATAGGTAGTTTCTAGTTAAAAAAAGAAAAGTGTTTCTCCTTGCACTTCATCACTGATATCCACTTTAAATAAAATATTCTCATTTCAAATAGATAATTCCCATTTCAAGACAAATATTTTCTATTTCAAGACAAATTGTTTCCTTTCCCCATTTTAAGTAGTATAGCTACAGATTTACATGTTAAATTTTCTTATGAAAATCATTATTTGGAATTCTTTCATTCAGTACAACTATTAAGAGTTAAAATATTTAGTTTACATCAATGTGAACCGAAACAAATGACTAACTCATTTTTTTTTAATTTATGGACAATGACAATGAAACAAAAGAATGTTTAACATATGAATCAACTATTGTACATTCCAAGCATAATTTCAAACTTTTCATTTTTCAAAATATTTCAATCATTTCTATCTAGAAAATATTTTACTTGAATATGTGTTCATACATATTTGAAAGACTATTAGTCAAATACTAACCCCGAGACTTTTAAATACTACATGGAGACGTAAAGTTTCATAATCTTTATACGTGTGAACAGCAAAATAAATGACAAATAGAAACACAACAGCTATAAACATATGCACTAAAGTGTTATAAATCGATATCACAATATCAAAAATCGAAATGTCTTTCTTCATTTTGTCGATTATTGATTTTTCGATTATAAAACAAATTAATCCTTAAATTTTGTTTTACGTGACCAACTAATTGCATATACCACATACGTGTTTCAATCAGTGGTACACTTTTTGCACTGATCATTTATGTTGTGGAAATCTGCTTAGAACATCGCAGATAATAATACTGTGATTGAAGGATGATAAGAATATTCTGAAAATACATTTAAAGCTTTTTAATTAATAAACATTAACCCTTATCTGACGTGTAATCGTTCATCACATGTGCCAACTACAAATTAATTTTAGGATTCACATGTCACAAAACTAGGAATCTATCTCAATGGGTTTCACATATATTACCATAGAAAGATACAAGAAATTTATATAATATATCATATTTTCATCATTTGTGATTTCAATCAGTTAATTATTCGCATAATCAATCTGATTTTCCCAATGAACTACGTTTTTCTCTAATTTTTCTCATGGTAAAGAATAAAAAAAGTATAAAATACAATTTTATTTCATTTGAATCACAATTTAAAGTTGACCTTAAATATTTCGAAATTGATTTTGCGATATAGATCATGTATTTATTTGGACTGTGAAACGTAATATTATTCAATCGATAACATTATTCACCGAATAACGTCAATGCATTCTATTATAGATATATTAGTAATAGATAATGATCATTTTTCCAGACAATTAACAGAAAATATATCTTATGTCTAGCTCTTGAGATCTGGATTTCAATTGAATGTACTTACATATCTCAAATATCTGCAATCAAACATATCACTTTGATATTCATCTATCGATTCTCATAATTTATCTCATCTTTTTTCGAAAATTGATAAAAAATCGAATTCTTATAATAAATTTTCGTTTTAAAAACGAAGTTGAACGAAGAAAATAACGTTGTAAAATGCTATCGAAAATGATAATTTTGATTTCGAACAATTTTTTTTTTGGGTTATGTATAATCATTATTTAACGAAAATAATACATATTTTCTAGATAATTGAACTCATCAGCACAAAAATTGATTTTTTTTTAGAAATTCTTGAATAATCTATATTTTCGCATCATTATACATAGATTAGTGAAACATATTTTAATTTATATAAAACCTTATATATAAAAACATTATGATTAAATAAAAAAAAAATACAGAGTATCTTCTTCAACCAATACAAAAGATCACTTTGTACAAACTATTTTTTTCAAAGACAATACAACATTAAGTACCGGTCTGGCAATTACATAAAAACCACAAATGACTACAAATACAGTTACAAATATATAGAAAAAGTTTCCAGTATTTTCAATGAAACGATCAGTATTCAAAGCCAAAATTATACACACGAGTCCCATAATCAAAGCAACACTCCCTGTGAAAATGTGGAAAACCTTAACACCGATATATTTCACTATTGCTGACTTCATTGAAAATGTTATCAATCCATTTGACAAGCTTATCATAGAAAATATGAAAGCTACTAGACCTGTAATATGAAATTATTATTTATCATTTGTCTATCACTCGTTTGCGTATGAAAAATTACCTAATATTGCGTGATTCGATTGGAAATGTGGTCTTTCAGATTTTACTTTGAATATCATCGATGAAGCAAATCCGAATATAATGAAAATACATCCTACTGTTTGTAGCCCTATGTGGATTAATTTTTTATTTTTCCTAGAAAGTAGTGTGGTCCAAGAGTTTTCGCCTTGGAATGTCATTATTGCTTCCATCATCATAATTTGATACTGAAATGTCGTTTTGAATATGCTTTGTATTTTTCTCATTGATAAATTGAAGCTTTTTAGTATTTTATCGTATTAATATTGAAATTAAACTCACCCCGAATGTTTGAAATATAACATGAAATCGTAACCAATTGTTTGTATTGTAATGAACAATTGCATAGTTCGCAATAATAAAAAAAACTACAGCTATCAACATGTGTATTATAGTATTTAAAATTAATTTTAAAGTTCCAAACACTTGATTATTTTCGTCTTTCATATTTATATGATGAAATAGTGTAAAAAAAAAGATTTTTCAGTTCAGATGCTAAAGTGTTGCAGTTAATAATGCACTTATTCGACTGAAGAACGATTGAATCTTTAAAGAAAATCAATACAATTTTAATATATGAATGTGTGAATCATAGTAAAGTATATTGTATTACTATTATAGTGATTCACAAACAGTGTGTCGGAAAATCGTGGAAAACTCATATTTCTAACGTAAAATAATCCATCAATTGATGATTTTGTTATTGATCATCGACTTTTACTTGTTTATTTCAAAAATTATTTCACTAAACATTTAAATAAAATAACATCAACTTTAAAAAAATGATTTCTGGAAAAATAAACGTTTTAGAACCACTGTCTTGTGGTTTTCCCCAAATTTTATTATTGTCTACGATCGGTTTTATTTTTTAAATCGATAACGATAAATATTTCATTTAAACAATTTATGTAGATATTATTTCAGAACCAGACATAACACTGATAAAAGATTTATTATGCAAACTATGTATTACTTTCTATTACTATAAAATAGATAAAATTTGCGAGAACGTATGTATTTCTAGGGTAAAAACAATTGGAAAATAAATTAGTTTTCCTGGGAACAAAATTTTCTAGATGAGAATAGTTTTGAAAACGGCAAATGTTTCAGACATTTATTATAATAATTTCTTTTTATAATAAACTATTGATGTGTTCAGTTCACATTTGAGTACAGAATTAATTAAAACAGCATTTGGAACAAATTTAATATTATCTTGTGACCAAAACTTTTGTCATTTAATGGTTTATACCTAGATATTTATTTTTATTATTCAGGAAAGATATTCCTCATATAGGATATTATTATTATACTTTTGAAATTATATCTCATTTTTGTCAAAAATTGGAGTTAGTTGTGATTAGCTCTTCAAGACTCAAACTATACTCGCGGTGTGAGGTACTGAGGTACAAGTGACTTTCCGCTGATTTTTCTGAATTTCATTCGTTAGGTTTTTATGATTTTGAAAGATTTCTCGAAAAATCGTCCTTCCTAAACGGATATGTTTTGAAATCGTCTACCGCCTTTAAGGTGTTAACAAGTAGAGTTAGATTTTTTCAGATGGAATTAGATTCATATGATTGTTGTACCTAAGGTCCATTCTGCAAGAAGTATTATTTTTATTATTTTCTAACATAATATCGCAATTTAGAAGTTACATCTACAATGATGTCCATCGAAAAGTGAACACACAAATAATGTTTATTTTCTATTGAACAGTCTGAAATTCAATACAAATATATATGTATTTCTAAAATATTTATTCTTTTTATGTGTTTTTAGTGGGTTTTTTTTAACTTCTTCACACGAAGAATGATTAATGCTTTTAATTTTTCGGTGATATTAGGGTCAGCAATGAAAATTTAAAATATTAACATCTTAAAAAATATATTATATAATATAAATTTTAACAATATTTAATAATATGTACGTATCGATGTACATACATATTTTGAATTTGCAAATGAATTGAAATAAATTTAGATAATTTCCAAAAAAAATTTATTATTACATAAATAACATGGAAATAATATTAAATGATATAATTATATAAGTATTATAATTTTAATGAAAACATTTGTGAGAAAGATCTGTTAGAATGTACTTATTAAAAATAAAAATGCAACCTTATTTAATACCTCACCCAACTTATCAAAGAAACATATTAAAAAAAAACTTGAATATATACTTAACCTATAAAAACACAAATTCTATAAATTTGAATAAAAAGAAAAATGGCTCTAGCGTGTGTGACATGCAAATTGTAAAGCCTGCATGACACATCTTCCTCGGTCGGATTGTTCGGAAATTTGTCTGTTTAGGTTTCGGTCGTAAAATCGCGTGTTAGGGGCGGATTTTTCCCGCTCTTTTTCGAATGTAAATCGAGCGAATTCAATGCGTATATGGCTGTATAAAACGTGTTTTTTAAATCGTTTTTGAAATAAAATTACCACATTAATTGTAAGATGTTAATATAGTACCGTAAGTTAAAAACAAAAAAGGAGTTTATTGGACCGAAAATAGTATTGTAAATTTGCTTTTTCAAACCGGTAATTTAATGTTTTATTTTAATATAATAAACCATTGTCGTGAATGACTTGTTATCGCGTATCGAGAATCGGTAATGAATAAAAATGTACATATAATAGTAGGTACATAATCACCAGTTTTTTTTCTCACAACAGGCCTAGGCCCAATTGTACAATCATCAATCAATATCATTCACCATATAGTGAAGAAAATTCGCCATCATGGCAAACTAATCCGAAGAGTAAATTAGTAAACATAGATGTCACTAAATAATTCGAATTTAATCGAAACATGAAAGGTGCAGATGATGATCATTTGTGGAGACGTTTCGTAAAGCGTTAAATTAACATTTTTTTTCGAATCAAGTGAATCCAAACATTCGAAAGAAACGACCGTGTCTCCATATCAATTTTTATCAACTGAAAAAAAAACGACATTTTGACCTCGTCAAGATGCTGAATCGGCACGGCATGCACAAACATTTTATACCGCTGCATAATTTGTTGTTGTTGAATTGTACTCCGAGTTGAGTTGTCGAATAATACTCCTTAATGTATATGAAAATGAGTTTTTTTTTACATAAAAAAGTATCTAAATACGAGGCTTTTAGTCTCCGGAGGCAGCGTGTTCAGAGCATGGATATTATTTTTAAAATAATCCACAACTTGACTCACCATATACCTTAAAACAACGTTATCCCGATCTTGTTTGACTGAATGTATTAAATTTTCTAACTCATCTAAATGTGCTAAAATTGCAATATCGAATAGATTTTGGTTTTTCAGCATGTTGAAAAGAAATTCGATTTTTTCGGTTGTACAGTGCTCTAACATGTGCGATATCAGAGTCATTCCACATCTACATTTTTCCTTTATAATTGATTTAAATAAATCCGGATGTCGCTTAAAAAGCTCAATGACAAATTGGAGCACTTCAAAATTTTTGTTAGCAACTGCTACATGTAGAAATGTGTGATTGTCTCTGTCTATGGATTTCAGAGCGGTTTCCAATGCATCTATTTCTTCCATGGCGCTTAAAATGATTTTGATATTTTCAACATTTCCGATCAGAACTGCCGAAAGTATCGGTTTTGCTCCAATATAACATTCGCTATGAATTAACGATTCAAATAATATAGGATTTTGTTTAAGATATTCAACGAGGAATCGGAGTACTTCGGTGTGTTCATTCATAACGGCATAGTGGAGAACTGTAAAATCATCTCGGTCTACTGATTTTATATCATTTTCTAAAGCATTGAATTTCTTCAGTGATTCGAAAATTGATTTGAAACTTTTGGTTGTACCGTATCGTGCGGTATGCAACAATAGTGATTTTTCACGTGTACATTTTTCTTTGATCAACGATTCAAATAAGCTTGGCTGTTGTTCCAAATAATTGACGATGAATATGAGAACTTCGTCATTTTTATTCAATACTGCATTATGGATAATTGTTAAATTGTAGTAATCCAATGATTCAATACTCGATTCTAGCACATTGAATTGAATCAACTTTTCAAAAATCAGCTGGACTGAATTAATGTCACCAAATTGAGCAGCGAATAGCAAAGGTGACATACCTTTGTACCCTTTGGCTTGAATTATCGATTCAAGTATACCCGATCGTTTTTCCAAATATTCAATAATGAATTTTAGAACACCGTTATCTCGATTTGTTGCGGCATAATGCAAAATATTGTTATTTAACCTGTCCACGTATTTCAACTCATTATTTGAAATTTTTTTTTCACATACGTCAAACGTTTTTTTTACGTTAGCCAATGTTCCAAAAGCACTAATCGACAATAATGGAGTTTCCTTTGTAATATTGGTTATCTTCTGAAGGAAATCCTTGTATTCGTTTGGATTTTTTTCGATTTTTTCCAAAAGCATAGTCAATATGTCCTGATTTGTATTTTGACAAGCCAAATGCAAAACTGTTTTATTGTCTTTGTCGACGTGAGTTAAATCGACGTCGTTCTTCATTAAATATCTTACAATCCCTACCAAATTATTCTTTATTGCGAAATGTATTTTTTCACCGAATTTATTTTCAATCAAAGGTTTTTTGATTTCTGGGGTCTCTGGGGTCTCTTTATCACGCCAAATATCATCAATGAAAAAGCAAACCATTTTATATTCATCTTTCAAAACCTCGGATAGAAAAAAAATCACGATTGTTTCGCGTTTCAAATTATCGACTATAAACCTGGCTGTGAAGTATTCAGCATACGTTTTATGAACAAAATGGTAATTGTCATTTTTATTATAAATTATTATTCCTATTTTGTCTTTTTCGTTTAGGGATGATTTTAATATTTTTTGTTCTTTTCTGTCGAGAATTGAATTTACGTCGTTAAACAAATTCGCCAAAGATAAGAGTTGATACTTTTCGACCATGTATGTAAGAATAACTTCGATAATTTCTTGCGAAAATAAATTACTTGGATCCATTTTGTTTTTTTCGATACAATTCTCGTAACATAAGATACGAATGAAATCTTCATATAATGAAGACAAATTGTGAGATTTCAATAATTTTTCTTTTAAAGTTACGTCGCTCGTTTCTATTTTATTATCGACGTATGCATTAAAATCGCTTTTGTATACCATCGCAATCATCATCATTTGCAATGGAGTTTCAAAAATATCTGCAGTGGTACTATATTTGAAAGAATCTTTCAATGATGCCATCATCTCGTTTGCAAATGAATCAAATTTTCCACTATCGAATTTCGAACCCATGCTCGATTGCCAAAATTTTCGCAAATATTGTATTTGATCAGTTTCAGAAAATTGCAGTAATTCCCAAATTGAAACTTCACAATTGTCTTTAATACTCTCGATAATGTCATCGTTAGGTCTAGAACTGATAAATATTCTATTCAATTTCGAAACATTATTCAACGTTTTGATTAGATTTATAGTTATGCATTTGTAAGATGGATATATTTCATCAAAACCGTCGAAGAATAATATTAATTTTCCATTTTTAGCAAAATTTTCAAATAGTTCCGTTTCTGCGTTGCTGTTTATATTTAAAGCTATTTTCATAAAATGGATTAATTTTTTATAATCGGTGTCTTCGTATGAATCTTCTATAATGGTTTTTAACGTCTTCGAAAAGCTATTCAAGTCAATTTTACTGACCCATAGATTGGGATTTTTCTTTTTTGTTTCGTGACACATGTAGTCGAAAACGTAAGACTTCCCCATACCGGGATACGACGAGACCAAAACGATATTCCTGTTTAAAGCATCGTTAATTTTCTCTTCGATCGTTTTAAATTCCATCGTAAAATTCGGCGCTTTTCTCAGATAATACATTTTTTCGTACTCCTTTCTCAGTATGTATATTTCTTTATCTAACATTTTGTTTTTTCGCTGGTCAATAAAATATTTCTCGTCTTGTGAAATTTGGCCCTTCGGTAAACTTTCAATATGAGTATATTTCCATTCGTTAGAAAAGTTTTTATCATCAACACCTATTAAAAATACTTTAGTATTATCGTCAAAACTACTTTCAAAAAGAAAGCGGCGACTGATATAATATTCTTGTCTTCTATCTATCTTTTTGCTGGATTCACCTATTTTGATTTCATTGCCTATCAAAAAATTAGTGAAAATATCACCTAGTATTGATTTTCCGACGATTTCATTTGAAATTTGATTCAACTCGACTAAAATACCTTGAAAATTTACTTTGAATTTTCCTAGAAAATCCGCTTGAGAACCTTCAGTTAGTTGGTCCAAACTAAATACATCATCTGAAAATTGTTGGAATTGAGTTTGAAGAGAAAATTCTCGTTCGAATTCTGATGAAAATCTCTTGTTTTTATATTCAATGAAAATCACCTTTTTATTTGAGTTATTGTTCAACACATTCATCAAGTTATCTTTAACTGAATTGTCTGTTATGTCAATATCACATTCAATTATCAACAATCTGTGATCGCAAAATTTATTATCAAAAGATTTTATCAGTTTATTTGACTGTCGTTTGAATAAAACACTCAACTTTGTAATAATACAATGACTTCGAAGATGTTTGTAAATTTTCACTGTAGTTATCATTGTGTGTTTGGATGATACTTTTAAAACTTTCATTTTCGAATTGAGAAATTTTTCCAGGTTTTCGATCATTGTACAATTGCCAAAATGAAAATTCAAATCGTCCAAACTATATAATTCAGCAAGATATCCTTGGAAAAGTTTTTCGTTAAATTTCCTATCTTCTCTGGTCAAAAGTTCTTTTATATTTTCAGATGATATAAACCTAGCATCTTTTGGTAAATTAGATAAGGCGATATTGACTCCTTTTATCCAATTTTCCATTATTGTGTGCAACATTTGAGAAGCTTGATCATGGAAAAACTCTTTCTTCAATTCGGTTTCAATAAGCTCGTCCAATTCATTCACACCTGGTTCTATTGCTATGATGAAAACCTTTAGAAACTCTCTAACATCATCATCGTTTATTATATCAGTTATTTGTTCCTTTTCGTCATTGGAAAAATCATACTTGAATTTGAACTGTTCTTTAAGAATTTTCATATCGCATTTTTTCTTCGTAGCAACCCACAATTTTAATTCTTTTCGAAGCATTTTGACAGCATTAGAACCATAACCATCGTTATCAATATTTTCGATGAAATCTGAACGAAACTTTTTCGACGTTAGATCGATGACTTCGCTAACCAACATCCCATGATATTTTTCGATGAAATATTCCGTTCGTGTTTTTGTATCCATCAAAGAATCGACCAATTCAGTCGCAATCATTTTCATAGTATATTCAACCAAAGCTTCTTTCAAAGCAGGCAATATAATGTCAATTTTGAAACGATATATTTTACCAACATTCGAATCGTGAGTTAAACCGAGTTCGCAATTATCCCCATCAAGCGGAACTTCCTCTATCACGTTTCCTATACTTCGCAAAATATTCCAGGAATCATTTTGTTTCGTAATCATTGACTTTTCATTAAACTTTCTATTAGTTATTATTATAGCATGTCTAATTGGGTCAAAGATTTTTTCGCTTTTGATCTTTTGATACGAATAATAGTATTTGCTCAAACCGTAATCACCAAAGTGTTGTACTAACAGATTGTCGATATCTATCAAGCTATTCGAATTGCTAGAATGCTTGACTTGTACAATCATATAATACGATTTGTTTGAATTTACATCTGAATATTTGAAAATTATGTCATCGAACTTGTCACCTTCCTTGATGTTTGTTCCTATTTCAAATTTGTAATCCAAATTTATCCCTTTGCAGATGTTTAACGATGCTGTTTTCACTTCATATAAATTTCCATCGAAACCAGGTTGGCTCTTTTTATTTATCAAGTTTTGCTGTGGTAAAGTAGTAATCGACATTTCGAATGGACTCTGAAAATAATTAGTAATCTATGAAAACAGTAGTTTTTATCGATAAAAAATATTTGTGAATTAATTTCATGAATCAAAATGTGGGAAATTTTGTCTAGTTTAATTTTGTAAAGAACCATTTTTATTCTAAAATGAGTCGGAACGGAAATATAGTCAAAAAACTGATTTTAGATGCCTTTTTTTCAATATGGAGGCTTTAGCGGAAGAGGTAGGAGGGGGCAAAGTTGAAATTCGGAAAGAGCACATCGAAATCTATATGAATCATATTTTTCCCGAACTCCCTAGAAACTTTCCAGGTAAACCTACCCGTTGCTTGGACTAATACAGTGTTTCTCAAAGTGGGCGTTAGCGTCTCCAGGGGGCATTTTAGACTTCGAGGGGGCGTTGAGGCGCCCAGAGAAAAATGGTGGGCGTTGATGGGGGCTAGGGGGGGCGTTTTGAAATTTGTAATTTCATTTACTTTATATAGTATTTTAAATTTCACTAAAATTAATTCCCAACTACTACACAATAACGAATAATAAGTTTATATTTCTACCCTGTATGATGTTATAAAAACTTAAAATACTTAACATAGATTAAGTGGGATAGCCCGCACACCGTACGCAAGTTCTTGCGGATAATGTCTAAAAATTTTCACCTGCGGCGCATTGTGTTTTAGTTTAATAAATTAAATATGAATTTGAAAAAACTGGTCAATTAAGATTTTTACATCTGTTAAGGATAAAAGAATCATTTTCTATGTTTAAGAATTTGAATACGTATTTTCATTTCAGACTTTTTAGATGTTAATTTTGCATAAGGGTTTAATATGTTAAACGGCTAAAAAGTGGTGAATATAATAAACATCCACATATCAAAAATTTTATTTTCTGAAGAGATATTTTAAAGATTTTTAAAAATTATGAAAAAAATTTTCGGCTGCGGCGCTATTTTTATTTTTTTTTTCATATATGTACATATAATAAAAATATGTAGGGAGGGACATACATTTTATCATTTTTTATCATAATTTTGTTTTTTTTTTGGGGGGAGAGCCCAATTCAATGAAAGTACCCGGACCCAGATTTTGTAAAAATGGGAGGGGAGCGCTGAGAAATAATTTATTTTTAAAGGGGGCGGTGAAAGAAATAAGTTTGATGATCACTGGACTAATACATCAATTATATAATTTACTTACAGACGCTTCGATACAATATACATATGTATGTATTTTTACACGTTAGTGATAAGAATACGATTATTACAGTTATTTCAATTTTTTATTATTTCAAAGTCATAATACCGGGAAAAATAGATATTCTATATTTATCGTATTTTTTTACCTCGAATTTCCAGCAATTTTTCAGAATATATAATATAATATTTTTCTCGTCCGATAAACTTGTTAAAATTTCAGGTTTCTTTTCAAATCGAAATATTCGTTTGATGTGACTTATTACATGTTAAAGTTTTTGACGAAGCTGCAAATATATTTATGCAAATGCACTGTGATGACAATCGGCATGACCCAAACAGCGCAATTGTCGACCATTGGTATTAGTTATTTTATTTTTAATTCATGGTATGATTGACTTTTCGAAATCATTTTTTATTTATTAAATATGTGATTAATAAAATAATATAATATACATGAATTGTTTAATTTAAATGAATATTGTTCAATGCGATAGGTAAATTATTTAATTTGTGTTAATTGTTCAAATTGAAATTAATGAAATTATTTCGTTATGTCATTTCATTTTTTTTTTTAATAATTTCAATTTTAACTGTCCTTTATAAATAACGTTAATATTAAAAAAGTTATGATATTTTTAAGTTGTTTTGGTAGAAAATTCGCAAAAATTCATTAAAAAAATCATAACTCCTAAACGACTAAAAATGGTAGAACATACATGGGATATTTTCGGATACCCCTAACAATAAGTGTGAGGAATCTAAAAAAAAATTTTGGACGTAACCCGCTGGTTCACTCTGTATAGATAGATAGATATTATTGACTACATTCTTATCTTAAATTTTATATGTGATTTATTCAATAAATAAGAAATAATATAAAATTCTCATAGATTTTCATAGATTTAATAAAAATAAAAAATTATAAAAATATTCGTGTTATAATATAAAATTCATCGTCTGAAACTCTTCAGATAAGCTTTCACATTCATCATAGGATTGATCAATATATAAAACATACACACAGCTATGAAACCAATCAATATATCACTCATTTTTCCTTCGTAATGTTGTCTAAAAAATTCCAAATCTATTCCAAATATCAAAGATGCTAATCCAGCGATAATCGAGACACACCCACAAACGCTATGGACTATCTTTGAAAATACTGAGCAGAAATTTTGACATCCGTTTTTAGAAATGTAAAGTGTTAAAAATCCATTCAAAATGCTGATGCACGTGAATAAAAATCCAATCAAACCTAAAATTATAGATATAAGTCAAAATCAATCTACATTTCTTAATATTGCAAAGCAGATTTTCAAGTTGAATACAATATTTAAAAAAATCAAATCGTTTTAAGAAAGTCTGAATTATTTTGAGACGATTTGATTCTTTTTTATATATATATTATATGTGTAAAGAAACATGTATGTTTCTTCAATTTAAATTCTACCACGCTCTAGATCGCAGTATTAGTGCCTTAATATCACAAGTCAATAATATCACATAATATCACAAGACAAGTCATCGGATGATTCATAGTCAGTCGGTGTACATTTGCTGACCGTGACATTGCACATTTTGTTGAGAAGGAATTGTTAATTTAAGAAATATACTTTTAATGTCGTTTTTTTATTTACAGGTAAGATAAGTGAAATAAGTAAAAACTAAAAATTTAACATTGTTTATGTAAAACTTTAGAATAAAATAATCTTTATTTACAGAGCAACGCAATTGTTTATTTCAAAATCCACAATTCCTTAATAAAACTAGAAAAATTGTCTTGTATATATTCAGAGGAGATTGGGAACACTTTCATTATTTAACTTCAAATATAATACATATGTTGTAAATTAATTTTTACCTAATATAGCATGTATAGATACAAAATGTTCTCCTTTAATATCATCTTTATTTATAACTGCACATGAAAATCCAGCAATTACAAATCCTGCAGCTACTAATTGTATGGCCACATGTACTAACTTTAGTGTAGGTTTTGGAATAAGTCTGCTCCAAGAATTGTTGGAATTGAACGACATTATTGCTTCCATCATCAACATTTGGTACTGAAACGATTTTTTTCTGCTTATTATAAGGACGTTGGATTAGTTATTAAATTACATATATAAATTGATTTTATTAATTTTCTATTACTAGTTAACATTTGGTTGAAAGTATCATATTTTGTGGGGGGAAAAAAATGTTTAACTGTAATTATATACATAGATTAAAAATGAAATTATGAGTGCTGAAAAAATATTAGTTGTTCCATTTAAAAAAAATCTAAAAAAATAATTGTTTTTATGAAGGGTATTACACAAAGTATTGTTAAAATTTTTGCAATCAACTATAGTTTCACAGTAAGTCAATTATGTTTAGCAATTATAATTAAAGTTTAATATTATTCTTATAAAATTAACTGATAAAAGGTTTTTAACTCACAACTACTAAACTAAAACAATTTTTTTGCATGACATTCCCTTAGATAATTTATTTATTTTTCTATGTGAACAACTGATGATATTTTCAGTTTTTGCCAATTTAGTAAATACGATGATAACGACAATACTTACACCTAAAGTTGAAAATATAATATGCAGCTTTTGCTTATATCTTGGAACGAATTCTTCATTTACAGCAAAAACAATCATCTGAAGAAAAACGAGAGCATTCAGCATATGAATGCAAGTGTTTAGCAATAGTTTCCACGTGGAAAATACAACTGAGCTTTCTACAGTGTCCAAAACTTTAATTTTAACCATTTTTGATTAATCGATTAATTGATGAAAGCTTGATTCGGCTCTTGTGTGACTTGTACTTCGACTTATTCGGTTTCACTATTAAATAGTTAGTGAGTAAATTTTTCTTAAATGGCTGCATCTAATAGATTCAGATTAACGCGTTTATCCGATAAAACAAAGTATCAGAATCATATAAGCAATAAATTTTATTATAATAATTCGGAAGAAATCCATTTGAATTTAATCTTGAATTTATTGGTTACGCTTTCGATAAATGAATTCGCAATCGTAAACTTTTTACTATTCTAATTTCCTTGAAATTCAGAATGAAATCATATTTAATGAAGTTGTAGGGTTACAATTAACGAATGTATTAAGCAATTTAAATATTCGAAAATCTTTTTTCATCGATAAACTTATTTGATTGAACAATTTTTGTTCGGAAATAATTCTTTTCTCACAGAACAAGATAATTATTGGTTCAATAAAACCATTACTTAAAAAAACGATTGTTTATTTTTCTTAATAAATATAACACAATAAACCATCATAATGATAAAAGAGAATAAAAATACATAGGTCATATTTAAAAACAAGATAATACAAATAACACAATAAAAACACCGAACACTATTAAGTGACCATCACAATGACGCACATAACAAAAATCTATCAAAAGCATTAGTCGTCACGTCATCCTTTACTAATAATTAACAAAAGATTAACTCACATCAAAAATAATACACTATTGAACAACCCTGCAAATTTCACTCTCAATTTTTTATCAGTCATTAGATTTTAAAATCAGTCCAATAAAAACTATTGTATTCTCCTTTCGCAATACTTTATCGATTCCGGAAATGTGTTTTCATCGGTTTTGTCTAATTTCATTCCAATAACCTTTCATGCTCAAGGTCGGATTAATGATCACGTAGGCCAAAGTGAGAGCCGACATTGCGGTTGCTGTGGCCATAGCGCCTCCATTTTTGAAAAGTCCGTTATTCAAGCCTAGGCACAGTGTTACCAACCCCATGATGATGGCGAGGTTGCCAACTAAAGTGTGCGCGAACTTTATTGACGGTTCGCTTATTTTGATGACAGATTTCGATGCCAAAATCGACAATATGCCATGTATCAATGATGATATTGTGAATATGAATGCGACTAAACCTGAAAAAAATCAAACGATTAAAAATGTGTTAAAATATAGACGATTGTTCTATAGGGGAATGTGGGTACATTTGATACTTATTTGAAAATTCTTTTACCAATATCATGTTTTTACTCACCACATATTCCATGTGTTGTCTCAAAGTGATTGTCATTTTTAGCGGTAATAGCCAAAATGAATCCAACAGTTACAAATATCACAGCTAATACTTGTATCATCGAATGCAACTTTCTTCTGGTTACCTGATGCATGAAAAATGTCCAAGAATTGCTTTCAGCATGTGCAAGAATGCCTTCGAGCATGAAAAATTGATACTGAAACAATTTTATGATATTTTACTTGAAATGATATGAAATATTTGAAAATTCATAAAATTTTAAGCTTATTTCATATTATTAAAATCAACTTTGCATCATATATATTATTATAACTATTTTTTAATTCATTTTGAATATACTTACCCCCATGACAGAAAATATGATGTGCAATTGTAAATTAGTGTTGAATGTTATAAGTTTTATCGCATATAAAAATACTATGTAAATCACTATCCCCATAGCAATGTGTACTAAAGTATTTAAAATGTTTAAAATCCTAAATTTGGGATCACAGTTAGAATTAGATACAGATCCATTATCTTCTTCCATTGTTGAAAAATATATAATAACACAATATTTCTTTCAATAGTTTATTTCAGTAAAATCAAATGTTGATTTAATTTTCTTTTTTCAGAGACATCTTTACGTAGTTTTTCATATCTAATTGTAAATGAAAATTCGTACTCTGAACAGTTAAAATGAAATATAATACATATATTGAAGATTATTTTATCGCACACAAGATAAAGTTTATTTTCAATCAAACGTATCACTAATAATATTAATTTGACACACTAATTGGATAGGTCGATTTGGTTTGACAACTTCCACAAAATTTGAAGTAAAAAAATCAATAGAATCTAGAGCAAGATGTAGCTTCGATTGCTGTGATTTATCAACTAACAATAATTTTCGAAATAATAAGCTTATATGTGAAAATTAGGGTTGTGTCCATTGTTCAATAGTCTAATTGTTAAGTCACATACTCACATTTCATAAATTTTGAGATATTCAATGTTCAACGTTTGAAGATGTTTTGGGTGAAAATAACAAAATTCTTTCAGTTCAGCATATTTTTTTAAGTTAAAAATATTTTACAATAACGTGAGCCAATATAAATGTTTATCCTTTCTTCGTCATTTTCTTGAAAGATAACTTTTACAATTGAATCGTTAATTTAAAAAAATCAAATCAATTTTCATATGAAGATAGAAAAAAAAATAAAACTAAATATTCTGTATTATAAAAAATGATATTTATTTCAATTTATCAAATAAAATAATCGTTTGACGTACGAAAATATCACAAAATTACTTAAAAACATATTATAATAAAAATTAATGAATGGCACATTAAATACATAAAAAAAACGAGCAACCCTGTCTTTAATTACATTTATCTCAAATCTTTTAATCTAATATTGTTTTTCGTATGATAAGAACATCTTGATTTATCACGGTTCAAAAAATAAACGGTACTCTTCTATTATCCTGTCAGCAAGACACTTGATGGATCCAGTTATAATATGTTATGTTAGGTTTTTGTTTATTTTTTTCATGGCAGGTCAAATTCAATTTAAGGCACCTTTCCACATTTATGCTACAGAAAGCAATTGCTTAGTTACTAATTGGCTTTGTTAGACTAAATTGTCTAATTATTCATATAAAAAACATAGTTGAGTTGTATTTTAGATTGTAAAAGATAATTTTAGGACTAGTTTACACTACAGCAACCAAATCAAAAGAAAGAATAGGAAACAGAGAGAGACCTATCTATATCTATACAGGCCTATGTATATAGGTCTACCTCTGTCTATTAGTCTTAGTTTTAGCTGTAGTATGAACTAGCTCTCAAGATTATCGACTTTTTAAATTGTTCGGCTAGTTTGAATATAATTCTGACTGGATAACAGACAAATACACACTCAGTCCTCGACTTATATAATTAATATTTTCCAGACGAAAACTGTTAGAGCAGTGTTGTAGTCGAGGGGGAGCGCACGGGAGCGCGCTCCCTTGCCTCTTTCTGGCCGGAGGAGCGCGCTCCCCCTTGAAAATTTCAAATAATCAAAATAGCATCAAAATTTCAAACGTAATGAATTCTACAAATCTAGACAAAGGCAATGAAAGCACCTTAGAGTACTCTAAGGGGGTGATGGTGAAAATCAAGCGCTCCCCGACCTCAAAATTTACCACTACACCACTGTGTTAGAGCGAGACAAGCAAAGTTTGAGCCCTCAGAGACGAACCGAGTTTGCCTCGCTCTGATGGTTTTCATCTACGAAACACAGATCACATAAATCCAAGACTGGAAGTACAAAATGAGCATCGTCAGCATCACAACTCAGTGGATCTCATATTGTCCAAATAGCCCTTGATGCTCAAAACGGGACGCATCAGGCTGTAGGCCAAACTGAGGACGGCGAAGGCAGTGGCGACTGCCGTCGAGGTGGTGTTTCCCAAAAGCGGTTTGTTCAGACCGATGCTCAGTGTTACCAACCCGAAGACGATCGACAGACACCCGCAGAGGGTATGGACGAACTTGACCACCGTTGGGCGCACTCTGTCGCGCAGTTTGGGCAACAGGAAGGTCGTCGTTCCGTTCAAGAGAGAGATCAGCGTGAAGATGAAGCCGATCAATCCTGAAATTCAAATGTAATATTTGAAAAAAAATGGTTCATTTGTTTCGGATTTCTGAGATAAGTCCGCATTTTAATAGTGGAGGATTATGGTGATACATGATCCGTCTGGGAGACTCGATTCATTTTCCGAAAATAACAAACAAAAGAAAGGATCAAGTCGTCCCATATTCCCCTAATAAATATTTTTTTATACGGAAATGCTTTTCTTTAGTCTAACTAGAAATTATCGTCTATTTCATTTTTGCTCTCGTTTAGGCAATGATTTCTAGCTAGAGTCTAGTTAGAGTCTAGCTAGAAATGAAAAGCGTTCTCCAGCATAATCCATTTCAGGTAATAAGGTCATATGAATAACAATTGAATAAACAAACTGCTTGAAAGTAGATAAAATTGTTTCAATTCTTCAAGTAAATAATGTTTAGAATATACAAATTTCTCACTTCTAGTTAAACAATTTCACTGCTTTATAACGTTATGAAATAAAATAAATGATAAGCTCTTAAGCCGCTTTCACAATTATTTATATTATTATTAAATACCAACATAATAATCATATTCTACTGAACTTGGGATTTAAAACTAACGATAAGTAGGTACATATCTATAGGTACTAAAGAATCCAAAATATTTTTCAAATAAATAAGTTCTTATCAATATTTAGATAAACCAAACATCTTGAAAAAACGGAATTTAGCATTGAATTAGATAAAATTTCGATTTTACGATTTATCGATGAGTAACAAGTATGAGATTTACGTTGTACATTTGATGTGTAAAACAATCTGTATTCTTTTATCGATTTATCGACTCATATTGAATGACTACGAATAATTACAAATCGAACTTTGCAATTTTGATAAAACATCGCTAGACCCGAATAAATTCCATGTAAAAAGTATAATTCAAGATAATCAACATGAAATGAAAGTAAAACAAGAAAAAAAAGAGTGGGGCTCGTCCGGGATTTGAACCCGGGACCTCTCGCACCCAAAGCGAGAATCATACCCCTAGACCAACGAGCCGTGTGTTTAACCGTTAATTATTATAAAACAATACGAATCAACAAATAATATTACACATTCATATGTCGAAATTTCAATCGAAAGTGAAAGTGACCAGAAAATTAGAAAGCAGTTCACAACCGGCTCGTTGGTCTAGGGGTATGATTTTCGCTTAGGGTGCGAGAGGTCCCGGGTTCAAATCCCGGACGAGCCCAAATCATTTTTTTTTTGTGAAAATAAATATTTCATACATATAAAATAAATTTTAAAATACGAAAACGGCATGAAAGGGGAAACGCTCGCGAAATTGACGAATTTCGAATAATACAGTATAATACAATTTGAGGTACCTACGGCATAATTAAACTTTTAAATTGACAATTAATAAAACCTAAAGAACTGATGCATGGATTTTATCTATTTGAAGATCGATTTAATAAAGGTTTTAACATGTGTTGTGACGTTTTGCGTTTTAGAAAAATGATAAAATGGGTGTTGTCATTGTAGTTTTAAACAGTGAAATTATATATTTTTCCACATTTCTTTGTAAATTGTGCCTGGTGACTGTATCAATTCGTGGTAGATATTTGAATTTTTTTGATAAAAAAAAAATTTTTGGATGTTAATTAGAAGCAAGATCCCACTGACAATGAAATGTGTGTTCTTCATTCAATAACTTTTTCGCATTTTACTTATTTAATAATTTTATTTAATTTAAGTAAGTTTCAATTAATCAGAAACTACCAAAATTATTGATTTCATTGATTCAATTATATAATTTTAATTATGCATATGTATAGTTACCACAGATTCCATGTCCACTTGAAAAATGTGTGCTATTAAGGATGTTAATAGATTTTGCAGAAACTGCTAATGCAAATCCAACTATCACAAATACAGCACCCAATACTTGTAAGATTAAGTGCACCCATCGTCTAAGATTTCTAGACATCAACAATGTCCAAGAGTTTATCTCGGAAAGTGAGAGTATGCCTTCGAACATCAAAAATTGATACTAAAAAAAAATAGAATATATTGATGTAGGTATCTCAGTTATTTTTTAAATATCATAATAACAAACATCGAATAAAATTTTGAGAAAATTTTCAAATCATTAATACCTACATTAACAGATTTCTTAGTTTTGTTTGTCTTTTCACTGCTTTATTTAACTAACCAGTGAGTTGGTTAGTCCTTCCATTATGAACTATTAATAATTCATCTTTGTTCTGTGGATTTTCGATAATTCACAGTGGAAGGACTGACTAACTCTCTGGTTAGTTAAAGTGAAAAGACCGGCCCTAATTTAATTACAAATTATTATTATAATTTAAGTTAAAGTTAGTTATACTTACACCAGTAACAGAAAATATAATATGCAATTTGAATTTTTCACTACTTAATTGTATTGCAATATTAGTAATTGCATTATAGTATACTATGTAAATCACTATTCCTATGCTAATGTGTACCAAAGTATTTAAAATAAGTTTAATTCTATATAGTGGATTATCATTTATGTTTCTTAGTGATCTGTCTTCCATGTTGTTTTCGAAAAATAATAGCGTTCGATATGTTTAGTATTCAGTTTAATACAGCATATAACGATTGTAATTATTATAGAAGATTTAACTAGTAGGTATATCACAGTTCAAAAATGTTGAATTAGTATATCCCTTTTATAATTTCAAAGTGATGTTTTTATTTTAAAGTCTTTTTGATTTGCACAATATTTAACGTTTTAAGAATCAAACTGAAGAAAACAACATGTACACCATGAATCGCTCCGATTTATCGACTGATACTACAATGATAATTTTGCTGGGAATTCGGAGTTATGATATTGTAGGGCTGAACAATCATCAATTTAATTGAAAATATTTATCAAATTTTTGAAAATTGTATGCTAGTTTCTACAAAGGTATGAAAACATACAAAGATGAAAAAGAGTAATAACAAAATAGATACCTAGTTGGTATGTGTATATAAATATCACAATGTCAATATAACTAATATTTTTTTATTGTAATAATAATATCAAAATCCATAAATAACCACCCATTTCATTCATATTTAGAAGTGAGCACAAATATATATGTAAGTAATGTTGTATAAAAATTATATGTAGGTAGGTACCATACCTACCTATAGGTATTTTCAAATAAATATTTAGGTAATTGTGAGACCCTTGAAACTATCAAACCTATATCAAATAGATACAAAGGTACATATGTATACGCCTTATCTTATCTATCACTTAATGAATATCTTTTGCACTAACAATAAGATTAGATAAAATACCTATATATACCTATATTTATTTACATTTAAACGAAACCTCCGGAATAGAAAGAAATCAATATTTGATGAATTTGAATAAATACAATAATTCATTTAATTAGAGACTCAACATAATGTTATCCTCCATAATTAATATGATCATTTTAAAAAATACAGTGCTAAGTTTGGTCTTTCAATAAATAGTTGAATTACTTAACTTTAATGAACTACTTTTTTTCATAGAATTTAACAACTGTAAAATCAATGGTTACCACTAACCAGTGACTAAAATATCGAATATCAAAAAAGCTTATCTAGAAAACTTTCCTTTGATGACTTTGAACATTCCAATCAATGGATCCATAACGGTGAAAATAATTGTCAGGCTGCTGAATACTATAAAACATGTAACAAACTCAGGACTCGTCTGTTGTCGGAACCACTTCTTCTTAAACCCGGTAATTAAACAAGCCACTCCCAAGCAGAAAGCTGCTAACGATGTTAATATGTGATAAAATTTCATGTATATTGGTTTTATCCTTTTGTTGCACATCCGAGCAAAGAACAAAAATGGTCCATTCATAAATGTGGGAACCAAAAGAACCAAAGCTGCTAAACCTTAATAAAAAAAATTAACATGAGAAAAATTAAACATATTTAAAGAAAGAAAATTAATGATTTTTTTTATCTCAAATTAATTTATGAAAATACTGGGTACCTAATCTACCATGAAGAGATCCAAAATGTTTTTTTCTGCTTGAAATTATTAAAGCAGTTCCTGCCACAGCTAAAGCTGTTCCAATTACTGCAGTTACCCAGTGAATGTGTTTTTTCACATTTTTATTCAGCTTCGCAGTCCATGAATTATTTCCTGCTAAACTGAGAATAGTTTCAGCCATTAAAAATTGATACTGTAATGAAATGACCCTTAAAATAAATAAATACAACACAGCGCATAAGTTATGGATGTTAAAAAACTTACTCCCAAAGTTGTAAGAGCTACGTGAAGCTCAAAATAGTCAACCTTTATATAAGTAAAAGCTAGCCAACAAGTATAAAATGTTACAATAGCAATTAAACACTGGTTCAATGTATTAATTACATATCCACATCTGTCTAAAATATTCAGATTTTCCTTGTCTTTTGCAAATGAAACCATTTGTTCTTCAGAGCCATATTCATTCATTGCGGATTATTTCAAAATAGGTATGTATTCAATAAAAAAATATATATATAGGTATATTTACTGTACGATGGATAAACTAAACTATTTAATTCATGCTTCCGCATCTATTTATATTTATTTTGGACGAAGCGGTGATTCTTAATCAAATTTTATCAACTTCGTGCATTTCCCCTCGAAGTATTTTTATCATGTGTATCGTTAAAACACGTCTCTGTTAATAGTAAATTGATCTTATAAGTCAATACACTTGATTTCTATGAAAATTTAATTATATTTCTGTATCAGAATAGTTTCTTAATAGTCAATTTACAATTAAACCGGAAAGATTGAAATATTTTCCTTATCAGCTATAGATTTTCAATAGTACCTTATTCAAGTACATACAAATTTCCCCTTGGAACAAGATTTTATTGAACATGATTCAATCAGATAATAATCATAAGCTTGTAATCAATCACGTATTTGTGTACATGATTCTGTGTAATCTTTTTTTTTCAGAATCTAAACAATAGGATATATTGCATCCAATTAATTTAATTATTTTTTTCATGTAGGTAGGTAACTGAATTAGATAGGGAAATATGGGGATATTTGATCCGTCTAGGAGACTTGCTCCTTCCTTTTACGTTTGCTTATAAATTCCTTTTGGAAAATCGTATTTTCAAAAAAATACTTTGGAAGTCAACTCAATTGAATTCCAACAACACATATTTTTCAAATATAATTAGAAGCAAAAAAATAAGAGCAGGGATCAAGTTTTCCTACATTTTCCTTTTTTTTCAAATGGTTTTTATTTTTCAAAATATATGGTCATATAATTGTGTTTTTAAAGTAATTTTTCTACACTAGCAATAATCACAAAAGTCAAAAATTAAAATTTGAGGTTATTCTCATAGTTGTGTTATAACTTCAATATAAATAAATTTAGTACGAATCTACTGTAAGAAAAAATGACTGTGTTTGGTAAATTGAATTTCATTTTCATTAATTTCGTTGAAATCAACAAATTCAACGATTTCTTATTTAACACTTAAAATGTATAAAAATAACCGAAATAAAATAAGTAAATTCGAAGAAACTTCTGACCTATTTAAATATCAAAACTGACCTATCTGTTTATTATCGTGCTTGTACAATTTTCAAAAGTAAAATTAATCAGTGTACGATAGTGGTAGCTAAATAGGAATAAATCAAAATTTCAGTATTTTTTTCTAGTTAAATTAAATTCATGACGTATGATACACCAACGTATGGTAAAACATACATTCATGATATATTCCATTTCGATATTTGCTTACCTAAGCTAATCTAACCCAACCTAACTTGCATGACAATGTGTGTAAACTCATCCCACTGTTCCAACATTTTTCACACCATTGAACTTAAAATAAACTGAAATTTATATAAATCGATATATATTATAATTTCAGGAAGAGGATTGATAAAGGTGCAACCAAAGAGCCCTGGAAATGGAAGAAGGGCCCAAAATGTGAATAAAGTGCCGTATGTGGAAATATTGCCAATGAGGCTGAAGCCCTTCGTTTCTGGCAAAGGTGATGGTCACAAGGATGTGGCCTGCCTTTTTGAAATGAGTGTTCTGTTCGCATGCTTCAAGAAAAATGACTTCCGCCAAGAGCCGTGTTCCAAAGAGATACAGTCGTTCCAGAGCTGCTTCGACACTCACCAAGTGGACAAAGCAAACCGCAAACAGGAGAGGCTGAGCGGGGAAGTAGCACCTGGCTCTAAAAAAATGCCATATCAGCAGCTCAATAAGTTTCTGAAAAATTATCCGCCCAAATATCCTCTTCCTGAAAAGTGATTTGAAAGAAAAGCCTTCGTCTTTTGTTTAAGGTTGTAGTTATTTTTTTTTTATATTTAATTGTGAAATAAAATAATAGATTGTTTGTGTGTATAGTTTTATTATTGAAGAACAAATATAATCATGTGAGTTTGCAACCATTATATTTTTAAATGTCCTCTAGATGATCAGTAATATTGTCAATACATAGACTGTTTCAATATTGGTAGAGGAATGACATTGATCATATAGGAGCATGAATAAGTATCCTATTTACAGTGATAGAAATTATAGGTTTCTGTCAATATTTAAGAATTATTTATGCATCTAGAAGTTTTATTATCAATATTTCCGTTAGAGATTGAAATGATAATTATGTAGTTTTAATGGTCATGTGTCACTTTGATCAGTCTCCACTAAAAAATTCAAATTATCGGTCATCTAGAGGAAATATTTTTTTATGCAAATGAACAATTTTCAATTTTAAAAATACACTCGTACATAAAACAATATGGTCTTTCAAACACAAGATGGGCTATTTTTCGAAGACTTGTTGATCCATTGGGGTGGGGCGATTTGCACACATTGCACTCGTTTAACAGATATTCTTTCCTCTTCACCGTAAGAAGTGTTATAAAACCTTGTCAATTCTTCAATTGCTTTATCTTCCAACTAAAACAAAAATAAAATTACAATCAAAATCATAAATCTTTGTGTGCACTACAACATAATCATTAATTTCTGTCTGTCAATATTGATAGGATGCTTCAATGTGCTCCTAAACTATCTATATTGAAGCAATACATTGACAAAATGATTAATCATTAGGAAAAAATAAATAAAACATTCCAAAAATAAATCACACCTGGGTGAGGGCTAAAGATTTCGTCATCATTTTAGAAAGGTTTTCTTTTTGTTTCTTTTGATCTTCTAAAATTTCAGTAAACTTCACTTTACTATTGCTTGGTGTTTCTAATGGTAACGTCGATATTTTCTGCCATGGATTTTTTTGTGGTGTGACATCAACTTGTGTTGTTTGAGTCGTCCCTGGATTTTTATTATTCAGCTCTTTCAAAACTTCTCCCAGTGCTAAATTATCTTTATGTTCCATAGCAAGTCGCTTTCTTTGTTTCTGAGACAATTTAGTATTTACAACCGTGATGTTCAGAGTAGTTTGAGGACTTCTTGAAATTTCCGGAGAATAGTCTTCATACTCTGTCGGCGAAGAAGCTTTATAATGAGTATCAAACAAACTTTTTTGTGTAGGACTCTGAATAGGGCTCGTAAATTTGTCGCTTGAGAAAGATTCGTTTTTGCTCAGCTTTGTGAAAGTCTCTGTTTGTGATTCCAACAATCTGGAATCTTCTTTTACTGCAGTTACAGCTTTCAATCTTGCCTGAATAATTTTTTGCTGTTTCTGATTGTTGCTCAAAACTTTTGTCCACCCTTTAATGCTGTTTTCATTTGATATTTCAGTAAGACAAAGTTGCACATCAGCGCTTTTTTCATTGGATAAATCGAGTGAACTTATCGAGTTAGATGATTCATTTCGTCGTTTTGCTTTTTCAGTTTCAGAATGACTACTTTTTCTGGGACGTGGTTTCTTTTTGCTTGTGTTAGTCAAACTACACTTTTGCATATCATCTAATATTTCATCTTCGTCCAAATTCTCCATGTCAGTTGGAAAATTTTCTGCCAATGAATTAATAATTTCATCACTAGTCGATTCAGAGAATGGAGTTATAATTCTTTTAGACATATTCGGATTGAAATTGATGTAATATTCACTCAAATCTTTCAGAATCGAATCAGATAAACCTTCAAGTGATTTGCTTTCGAGAAGATTCGATAAATTCAACATAATATATTCCATACAGCATCGTTTTAGTTGGAAACAATTGTAAGTGTCAGCCACTTGAACAATATCAGTGATATTTTTCAAAGTCAGCATATTTGAAAGAGCAACTTCGCACATTTCTTTCATTCTTTCTATGAAAAATTGGTCACAGATCACTAGCATGTTTCCGAGAAATTCAAAATCTTCGCATTCGTCCAATTCAGGACAATCATCGGAGTATAAATAATTAATTATAGGTATCATCATTTTATGAGTAACAGGCAAAGTTACTATTGAATCAAGTGAACTCTAATTGAAAAAAAATGGACAAATTAAATAAAGAATATCCATTAAAAAATATGATTAGATATGTTTTACCTCTGCCCATGAATGAGCAAACATTCCGTTGAAGTATTCAAGTCTGGCTGCTAACATGCATTTGTGAGCTTTAATAGATATCCCATCAGAGCATTTGATTGTTGCATCCCATAAATCCATAGATCGATTTCGTTCAAATTTTCGTTTTTGTAAGTCCACTTTATGAATATCATTTCTCAATATGACATTACCTTTTTCCCAACTAGAAAATCAATAAGAATATTTATAGAATATTTAAAAAACCTTATTGTTCTCAAAAACTGCATAAAAATACCCAAATTTATCAAGCAGTTTGTACAAAGATGTTACATGAAATCTTTTAGCAGCGCTTTGTAAAAGCCGAATTGGATCATTGATAGAATCTGTCTTTTCTTTATTTTTCTTGTCTGCTTTTTGTTTGCTTTCTTTTTTCTTTTTTATGTCCAATTCTACTCGAATGAAAAATATATCAATAACATTATTTTCAAATATATGTTTGCAAATGATAAGATAAGATTGACTTTACCTAAGGAATCAGTAATGATATCGGCATTTTCATAAACTTCAATCTCGTTGGTTTCTGGATATACTTTGATTTTTATCGGACAACGACCTAATGACAGTAAGCTGCAAGTACCAGTGTAAATGAAAGTTAGAATTTGTTTGAAAATTATAGGATGCACATTTTCAATCTCCACTGGTGAATTATTCAAATCAACACGTGGATTGTTACTGCAAAGTGCGGCTAGATATTCACTTTCGTGTGATATGATGTAGCGATGTACAGGAAAATAAGTATTTTTCACCTGAAAAAATAATTGTTCAACATTCTTTTATAATAAACTATTGTGAAAATAACTTACTTTCAAAAGTATGTCATGTAAAAGATCTTCTTCAGAAGAATCCTCTAATAACGTAGACATGTCTTCTATCATTTGAGAAGAATTAACTTGTGGTAAATCTACAAGACTAGAATTTGGTGTCACCTATAATGACAATAATAATTTATTACTAAAGAAATTATTCTCTGTGCATTAAATATAAATTTATTTACTTGAAGAACAGCAAAATTATTTCCTTTGCTGTCACAACAAATATCGACAGCGCGATGAACATTTGGCAATCGCTTTAACTTCACCATGATACATTCGTCTTTATTGATGAATTGATTGAAAGACTTTGATCCATCGTGCTTACTTTTATCTTTGGCTATAATCATATCATCAGTATTTGTATTGCGAGTATTTTTGCTGAACATTATTTTTTTCGGCATTATCTGTCCATGAAAAGCTTCACCCAATTTGGTAGTCAACACAACAATATCTCTCGCAAGTATTGCTTCCATAACAAAAAGTGGACGAGTAGTATTAAAAATACACCTGCAAATTGTTGACATATTTAAATAATAATGTTTTAATATAAGCAATTCGATCAAAATAATACCTAGTGAACTGATTGGTTGTATCTTGCCAAAGATAAATGTTTCCAACTGAGTTTAACAGCAACACCATTATTTGTTTTTGTTGAGCGGTCAAATTATCACCACCAATAACTTCTCCGCCAATCACTTTCACACTCTTAATATTGTGTAATCTTAGCACATAAAAATTAGTGAAAATATATTTAAAAATCATATTCACTTGAATGAAACATCTGATATTATTCTAAAATAACCTGTATGCGATTTTCTTGCATTGATATTGATGCATCAAATAAACATCTCCTTTACTAGTAGTAGCCACAGTAGCACCATCACTGACTGCAACGCATTCAATAGTACAATCATTTTGACCAGCACCGATACTCAACACCTGATGAGTTTTCAATATTTTACATTCGCTAATATAAAAAAAGATTAATATAAATGTCTTCGAATACCTTTTTTGGAATGGTTACTGTTTTCTCTTTATCTCTTTGATGTCCTAATTGTCCACCATGAAGACCCCAGGTGTAAAGTACGTTTGCATTGAATGCGACAGAATGATAGCGAGCTGCATAAATTCCACGAGCAGAAGAAAGGCGGATTTTTGCAGGACGAGGAGAAAGAGAAAAATTAGGAGGTGGGACTTGACCCAGTTGATGATGATCGTTTAAACCACAAGATAAAATCTGTTTAGATAAAAAAAAAATAATGGACTTCTGTTATAAATTATACATATATAATTTTATTTGGAAGTAAGCATTTACAGTTCCAGATTGGAGCAAAATAAGTGTGTGATCACGTCCAACAGCTGCTTGAGCACACGAATCAGATAATGGTATTTTAGATGGCAGTACATGAGTATCACTCGTTGCAACGCCTAATCGACCACCTTCTCCGTGACCGCACGTCCAAACACTTCCAGTTGTGCTAACAAATGCGCTGTGAAACTTGCTTAAACACACCTAAAATACATCAATATAAATATTACCAAAAAAAATCATACATATTTACAATCGAAAATTAAAATAACCTGTTTGATATGTAATTTTTGTTTAGTGAATAATGTCAAAAGTTCAGGAACACTTCTGTGATGCTGAGAACTGGTACCTAAAGTGTAGTTGCTGTTTACACCCCACGTGTACACCTCGCAAGGCATATTTTTTGACATTTCTACACGCAAAGGACGATCCATCAACGCCAAATCTATTCCAGTCATATCTTCATTATCCACAATTGAGATATTCACACCTGTGATGGGAAAATAACAATAAAACTGTATACAACAAAACTTTCAAAAACTTAAACTCACCATATTTCATAAGAGCGACTGCATTTTGAATTTGTCCATAGAACACACTGCGATGGAAAGCAGTGTATCCTGACTCTGGATCTTTGTAATCAGCAAAATTAACTCCCGCTTGGTTAGAAGAGTATTTACGAACAAGCCACTCCAATAGTGATTTTCGTCCCCTCGATGCGACCATGTGCAAAATTGATCGTCCCTAATCAAATGTGACAAACTTTCAAAACTGAATGATTATGACAAAATCATATTTAAGTTTTATAACTCACCACATCGTCGAGTATGTTCAGATAGTTGTAGCAAGTGCAACGAATGAAACTGGCTAAAGCTGCATCAGACACAGCTCTCTTTGTAATAGCAGATGTCAAAATGGATCCATGTTGACGAGAATTGCAAAAGTGAGTGCAATCGATTTCAGGAAGTATCTTCGATTGACTCATTTTTCACAATTATAATAATTTTACCAAGTAAAAAATAAATAAGGAAAGAAACAGAAATTGGATGCAAACTCACACAATTTCTTTGTATAAAAAGTGATTTATAAAAATAACATGAAAATTATATACAAATATTTACACAAATTTCAAAATGTTCTCTCAAAAAACGTCCCCCTGTAAATAGGGGGTACGTTAAAAATTCTAGACCGCCATGATTGCAGTTATCACAACCTGAAAAGAATAAAAAAAAAATCAATTTAACGCAAATAAGTAGAATTAATTTTTGGTATCCTTGATACTTCTTAAGTTAAGCTGAAAAATTTTTATCAATGATACAAAAAACCAGATAGGTAGTTTAAAGATTTTGTATTTATAAAAACTTTTTATTGGGTGAGAATTTAGGTGAAATAGTTAGGCACTAGACTGAGAGACAAGTACCACACAAATTTATTAAATCCAAATAAATACTAATCTATTGTTATTTTAAGACTGATTGAAATGTTTTATCATAAAAAAAAAACAGTATGAAAAAAATCACGAAACGCATTATTGAAAAATAAAAACAATTTAATTAATCTTGTGTAGGTATGTATTGATATAGTGGTTTTCTATTTCATATTGACAATTAAAAACATTGCATCAAAGAGAGGAGAGTTAAAGTTTATTAACATTCTTAACATTTCACTCAAATATTTATCTCAATAGGCATAGATAAGAGACTTGAATCAATTATGCATTCCAATAAACGGATATCAGCGGAATAATGTTTGAATCCAATATTAACTATTACAAAATTGGATAAAGAATCATGAATTACGAAACAAATAAAATTTAAAAACCACGTTTGATATTACACAATGTTTATTTACCATATTGTGCAACAATTACGGCAGACTTACGTTTAGAAGAAAAAGCCGGATTCTGAAAATGCACGAACGGCGAACAATTTAAAACACATAACAGAAGCTGAAGTAAGGATGCGAAGCAAAGAACGTGTCTCCGAATGTCAGCTGATGATCTTTTGAGATTTCAAATGCTCCAACGCAACACACATCAAACGTCACATATAATATCAGCGACAGCAACTGTCAAAAATTGGCATGTGCGCCAATCTATTTTTTTTTTTTTGATTTAATATTTAAAATTAAATTTGTTTTATGAAATTTTTAGAAAAAATAAACCATATTAAGAAATGGAATATATTTCATATTTTGTTGATCTTTTTAAAATTTCGTTCTGATATAATAATTTATAAATGTATTTGAGTTTATCAGTTAATATTTGAATCAATATTTAGCAGAAACTAGACAGTTTCAGTTATCCATTGAGGTAAGAATCGAGAGAGAAATTGACTATCCCTAGGTTTGTTTGATCAAAATATTTCGTTGATTTATTGATTCGTTATGTTGGCTAAAATGACTGTTGGATAATAATTGACAGGTCTCAGCAGTCACTTTTGACAGCTGGAAAAAATGTTGCGTTGCGTTTCTTTATCATCCCTATTTGTGAGACCAGCTATCGCGCTCGTGCCCAGGTTCTTTAATTTCTTCATTTCTTCTTACGAAATAAACTACTTTTCTTCAATTTCGTGTCTTCACACTTAACCTCAAATTTGTGACTATTTGATAATGTTTTTTTCAAGTTCATGGCCAATCTTTCAATTATAAGTTACAAATTTGACCATCCTTTATGTTTATTTTATTTTTTGTTCAATTTGCAGTCATAAAAATTGTGTGAACATCTAAAATTAGCTATTTATAAAATTGCCTTGAAACGTTTCATGATTATTCATTTCAATTCTATAGTGGTTGATTTGGAAATCTTAACTGAAAGTCAAACACGTTTAAGAAAAAAAATATAAAATTAATTATAAAAAATATAATTCGTGTCTGTTCAATTAAGAACATATAATAATGAAACAAGATGAAGCTAAACTATTGATAAATTGATCTTATCCTTTGAAAGTTCTCTTTGTCTTAATTTTTTCTGAAATAATTTAGTAACTATGCATAGACTGTGTTAAACTAAATATTTTAATTATGAGTATCATTAATCACACAATTGATGTGATTTTATTTTTGTCTAAAAGTTGCTCATTAAATATATCTTGCCGTTATTTGTCAATTTTATGAAGATATATTTAAATAGATAGTACTTTTGATGAAATGTAAACTTTTGAAATTAAAAAAAATATATTAATTTTGAATTTTCGCAGGAATGTAGCACAAATAACAACAGGCACGTTGCTCGCTGACAAAGATGCTATACTGATTGATGCAGAACTTGCTGTTTTAACGCGTGAAGATTTAAAACGAAGACAGCAATATTTAGAAAACAAAATTCACGTCAACGAAAAAGTAACAAATCACATTTCACATTAACAACACGACTTTAAAGGTCATTAAGAAGATATTTCATATTTCCAGGAATGTCTGGTGCCGATAAACGGAATTCCGGAAGAACATGTCAAAAATAGAAGGGTCCGCATTTACAAACCTGCCAAGAACTCTATGCAGAGCGGTACAAACAACATCCAGCATTGGGAGTTGGAATTTGAGACTCGCCAACGGTGGGAGAATCCATTGATGGGCTGGACTTCGACTGGAGATCCACTCTCGAATTTGAAATTGAACTTTGTCAGTCCAGACGATGCCATCAAGCTCTGCGAGAAGAATGGATGGGCTTGGTACATAGACCAGGGAAAAACAGAGAAAGTGGAACGTCCCAAATCATATGGGGTCAACTTTTCATGGAACAAAAGGACACGCGTTTCTACTAAGTAAAAATATTTAATTTATTATTTTAGTGATCATATGTAAGTAAAATAAAAAAAAAAAACTATATTGTTAATTTTTATTTGGTAGATAAATTATTTGTTCATCTATAAAGTCAAATAAATACATGTGAGGCATCAGGTTATTTTATTCGATTTCTCATTCGTAATTCAGTGCTGTTGAATTGATTCTGAAAGTTTTATTAAAATTAAGGATTAGGGATAATTTATGACAGGTTGGAATGTAAAATAAACAATAAAATGAATATCTTGTTTAATTTCTATGTTTGATGTAAATTTGATTCACAGAACTGCATAAGTTTATTGCTGATATTTTCTAATAAATGCACTTTCCAGCATAACACATTTATGATTAAAATAATATGTAATTGTATTTACACTAGAACGGTTTTATGTTTTAAATACGCCTTATTTTTCTTCAGATTTAGCTTTTACTTCTTCGTTGATGCTTTTACTGTATTTGGCTCTTTCTTCATCATCTGAAAAATATTCAGCTAAGGGATCTTCTGCGGCGGCTACTATTGTAGACAAAGGCTGATTAGCAATCGTAGTTCCAGCGGAAGGTACAGAGAAAAAACTTGTATCTAGATTTTGGACTGATTCATTTTTCAATGTTCCATCTTCGATAGCAGTTTTCTGTTGTCCTGAGGCGATTGTCGAGTAGATGGTCATCGCCTAGTAAAAATCAACTAAAATATATAGACAATTTCATTATACCCACATTTATTATATAAAATAATTATCACCTGTCCGACTAAGCTCGGAATATCTCCAGCATTCGTCGGCAATATTAAGGTATTATTAGTGCGCGCTAGCTTATTGAAAGCTTGTACATATTGCTCGGCGATCGATAATGAAGCTGCATTTTTTCCATCCTTAAACAAACGACAATCATAATTTTAATATTCCAATGACTTACTTTGCAAATGAAACAAATATCTACCTGATTGATTAATGCACTTGCAACCATAGATATTCCTTTTGCCCGAGCTCTAGCCACCGCTATCATGGCTTCGGCTTCTCCGGATGCTTTATTTATCTGCTCCTGCTTTTCAGCCTCTAATTATGTTGAACGAATATAAATATTAAATGTTGCATCTTTATGATTTATAAGGTTACTTGAAAAATATTTCGAGTTGAGTTACCAGAAGCCAGAATTCTCGCTTGACGTTTGCCTTCTGCCACATTAATTTCTGCACCTCTCGTACCTTCAGATTCTAAAATTGCGGCGCGTTTACGTCTTTCTGCTTCGACCTGCATTTGCATAGCGTCTTGAACCCTCGTCGGAAGTTTAATATCACCTAAATATTGTGAAATTTAAGCGCACATAAAAAAATATAAATCAAACATTACGTTATCTGAATGTCTTACGAATTTCATAACGTAAGCATGTTATGCCCCAAGCTTCGCTCGCTTTATTGATAGACTCAACTATGGAAATATTTAACGATTCCCTTTCTCTGAATACTTTATCTAATGATATTTTACCGAGTTCACTTCTCATCGTAGTTTGAGCTAATTGAGTGATGGCAAATTCTGGATCTTCGACGCCGTACGACGCTGAAACAAAAAATAAATTCACAATAACTTGAATCTATTGAATCGTTAAATTTTGAAATACATAAATGAATCGTCACCTAAATAAGCGTTGACTATCCTTAAGTACAAAACTCCGTCGATATTTAACGTGACATTGTCGGCCGTGATCGCACTCTGTTTGGGAACATCTATTGCGATTTCTTTGAGACTCTGAACGTATTTAACCTTATCGATCACCGGCCACAATAGATTCAATCCCGGTTCCAGGATTCTGTAAAACTTTCCCATTCGTTCGACTATCCAAGCCTTAAAAGGAGAACGTTGATAATTCTGAAGTGACAATATCGTATTCATACAACCGTGAGAATATTACTTCTTGCTGAGGTACGAACATGACGACCGTGTTGATCGGAGTGGACGAACGACTCCGAACCACGGTCAGAGTCGGCCATCTAGCCACCTGCAACAGTTGATATTTTTATAATATAAATTCGAGTATAATTTTTTGTGCGATGCGAGATATACTTAGCGTCATCGTTACAGACATAAACCGGTGAGATTATATATGAAAAAATGTGAATTTCATCGGTGTTGCACAATTTGAATTATTAAGGGTATCAGACTGATATGCGAATAGATACGATTGACGAATTTATTTTTAAATATTTTTCGCGACAAACCGAGATGAGGGGTAGGATTTAAAATGGAATAGCGGCGTTCGCACGACTGAAATCTATTTTTCGACCGAAATACGAAAAAAATGAGAAACTCACCGGCAGCAGACGGCGAGCCGCCGCCCCGCTCAAGCCGAGCATTTTTCGAAACCGGTATTTTTTCACTCGACACTCTTCGACCGCTGTCACTTTGACTTTTGAAACGTAACCTACAAATTTTGTGAAAACCTTAAGCGCAACTTGTGCGGCCTACGACCGAAAACGAAAAATGTTCAAAAACGAGCAAATTTTGCCGCCAAATTTGTGTTTGAACGGCGTTTACAAATTATGGAAGGGTTTCGTTCGTATAAATGCGCGTTCGGCGAATATTTATCCGCATTAAGAGAGGGCCGTTCGAAACGCGGCGAACGCGAATGACGTTTCGGACCGAACGTGAATTCGGCGGGAGCGGGTCGTAGAGTCGGGGTAGTCGGTAAAAATCTGAGCCGAATCGAATAAGAGCGGGGGCCCGGGGGCGGCCCTCGCACCCCTAGCGCCCCTCGCACCCCCGGCGAGATGCTGTCGCGCTTCCATCCGTTCCACGGGCTGAACATCGAGCTGAGGGACAACAACACGGTCGCGTACCGCAAGGCGAGCTTCGCGAACGCGCTCACCTTCAGCGAGAAGCCGCTGCTGCCCGGCGAGATCTTCCTGATCGAGATAGAGGCGAACGAGCGCGGCTGGTCCGGATACATGAGGCTGGGGTTGACTCTGCTCGACCCTCAGGCGGCGGCGGGAGGAGGCGCCGGCCTGCCCCAGTACGCGCTGCCCGACCTCGCCTCCATGGGCACCAGCTGGATCTTCCCCATCTCGAAGACGCAGAACGGCGTCGCGCTCGAGGGGATCGCCCGCGGCTGTCCCGCATCCAATTCGAACGGCTCCAGTTGCAATAGTAGACCGCGGTTCGTTCGCACGCCGCGCGGACCCGTCTCGACCCTCGCGCTCAGACCCGCCGGCCTGCCGCACGAGCCGCTGCCCACCGAGGCCGGCTCCCGCATCGGCGTGTTCTTCGCGCCCTCGGCCGACGGCGCCGACAAGGCCGAGATGCACTTCATCATCAACGGCGAGGACCAGGGCTCGTGCGCCCGAGACATTCCCTACAAGAGCGGGCCGCTGCACGCGGTCGTCGACGTCTACGGCACCACCAAGCAGGTCAAAATCGTTCAGCTCTACGGAGGTACGTTTTCTATTCTTTCCGATCGTACGTTCCTCACACGCATATGTAATATTGTTTTCGTTTTCAGTCAAGACCCTTCAGAACGTGTGTCGAGACGCAATATTGCAATACGTCAAACTGCAATCTGTGAAATCGCTTCCGTTGCCCAAATGCCTAAAAGACTACTTGCTTCAAGTGTCAAATTGAACTCGTTCCCCGTTCGAACGAAACGTCGTCGGCGAAGAGTCGAATCGAACGTGCGCATTCCCCTCGCGTCGTTCTCCTCGAGACGACCGTATCTCAAACTGTATATAACGTTTTTTATTAATTTTCGTCTCTACGATATTCATAGTTTCTAATCGATTTTTTTCTATTTATTTTGTCTACGATCATTTTATATATGTATCTCGATACGCATTGTTTATTCTTTATGAAATTGTTTATTGGGTCGCGAACGAGTGGCTAAAGTTATCATAAATGTAAATAAAATTTGAACACGTTGAACATTTAATATTGTAAAAATTCCAAACTTTGGCCGTTTCGATCGCTCTCGTCTCTCGAATGTTAACAGTTATTAATTAGTAAACGTTGGACCAGAACGACCGTACGATTGGATAGTGTGTATATTTCTATAACAATTTATGCAATTTGAAATAAATGTCGAAAAACCTGAAATTTTCTTTTATATTACTTCAAATTTAACAAATCGTCAAATTTATTTTTCAGATTCATTCACCGGCGACGATAATGTACATAATTAATGTTTATCACTATTAATAATTTCTCTTGTAATACATTACACATATATTATTTCAACACGAAGAATTTATTTACAAAATTTGTCAGTAAACATGATTTATAGTCAACATGAAATAATTGTTTAAATGTTACAACATTAAACAAACCAATATAAGACCGACAATGAAATTTATGTACAAGTGCACGATTTCCCATAAACAAATGGACCAAAAGGCGGTAGATAGAATCTCCCACGTGTACAATTTGTGAATCTTTTTGACTCTCTAGCTTCTTTTTTAAGCTATATCAGATAATTCCAGATTATTTTGAATAATAATTTTTCAAAATACAATTTTTCGAAAGGTTAAAGGCAAAAAATAATATAGGGATCAAATACCCCTAATCTCATAATCTCATTTTTTTATGGACAAATAATTTTAAGATCTAGCAACACACGATTATTTTTACACTGGCAAACTGTACTTCATTAGTGACGTCTGTCAAGTGCAAGTTTCAGTGCCATTGTCAAAGACAAAGATAAGAATAGTTTAAATACAGGTATCCCGCATCAAATTCGAAATTTTCCAATTAAAATTCAACAATTTGCAATTCAAGTTTCATAATTTTCCTATCAAAGTTCAATACTTTCAATTTCATCTTAATAATTAAAGTTTTAGAAAACAAGGGATATAGATAAGTGAAAAAATTATTTTATATCACAATAAAATATTTATCTCATTGAAAAAAAATGCAATCAACTCCATATCTTTCAATTTTTGGACATACACTGCTATCTTAATAGAGGACACATTTCAAACTAGAATTACAGAGGAATGTCTACCGCTTGGAGATGGTGGATGTGTGGTGCCGCCTGCGTGGCTCTCGCCGTGGCCGGCGTCAGGCTAAGGATGCGAAGGACATGGGGTTGGGCTGCCTCCTCGGCTCCCAACTCCATGCGGGGTAAGACAGTCCTGATCACAGGAGCCAACAGTGGTCTCGGAAAAGCTGCAGTCACAGATCTGGTCTCCAGGGGGGCCAGAGTTATTCTCGCAGTCAGGGACCTTAATGCTGGACGTAAAGTTGTGACTGAGATCAGAAAACAGCATCCTAGAGGTGGTGAATTGGTAATTCATACTTATATATTTAGTTGATATTGAAGTGTTATGCAATTTTGCGCTATCTCAAAACGATTCAGTACTGATTAATTGTTATGATTAAGCACTAAACGATTAATAATTAATTAAGTCTTTTAATTGTTGGATAACTAGTATCGGTTCATCAAATATCTTTAGAATTTAGAATTTGATATTGAATCAATAAACTGCCATTTAATAATAAAATAAAACTGGCATTTAGACAATGGAAACACTGTACTAGTAACTTATAAGTACATATTTACATTTTTTATACATTCCATACGATTTAATGAATGAATTACCAAATCTCAACTTTTTTTAATTAATCCGATATGAATATTTTCTTTTACCAATATGTTTAATTTATTTATACAATCATATGTCTAATTGTAAATCAATAGGCGTATGAATGAATCTCAAACATGATATGCATCTCGTTTTTCATTTAATCTTATCTCTTTGCAGATTGTGATGCAATTAGATCTTGCTTCATTTGAATCAATTAAAGCCTTTACGGAAGTCGTCAAAACTGGATTTACAAAAATCGACATTCTCATCAACAATGCAGGGGTATATCTACCTCTTAAGATGCACGAAATGACTAAAGACGGTTTTGAAATGCATTTTGGTGTCAACCATTTGGGCCATTTCTTATTAACATACCTATTACTTGATCTGCTGAAGAATGCAAAACCAAGCAGGTAGGTAATTTTATATTATAAAATCATTGAAAAAAAGTATCAAATGAAAGCATGATTTTAAAAATTTCAGAGTCATCATAGTATCTTCTTTATTGCACGAAAAAGGCTTTATCGATTTCGACGATTTGAACATGGCTAAAGTATACGAAGCTGTAAAAAATAATGACAAACAGACTTTGAAAAAATATGGAAGACACGGACCTGGATATTGCAACTCTAAATTGATGAATGTATATTTTGGCAGAGCTTTAGCTGCAAATATGAAAAATCAAGGAATCGACGTGTTTACAGTATGTCCTGGTTTTACATACACAAGTTTATTCAGGTGAATACATATAACGGTGCATAATTTATTGTTAAAATAAAAAAAAAGTAATAAAACCCTTTTCAGATATGCTTTCCGTTGGTACCATTTGATCTTTATGGCACCATTCTTACTATTCTATATGCGTACACCTACTGAGGTATGAAAAAAAAATTTCGTATGAACTAGAAAAAGCATAAACGAGTCAAATTATCAATATGATTATTATTTCAGGGAGTTCAAACAATAATTCACTGTGCAACTGCTCCTTCACTGGAAGGAAAATCTGGTGGGTTTTACAGGAATTGTGCACCGTACGAGTCCAAGATTCAATTTGATTCCGGTATACAAGATAAATTATGGGCGATCAGTGAACTTCTAATAGAACCTGCTCTGAAAAAAGATAAATAAACAGTCTGCCCTTTTTCAGTACCAAACATTAGTCATAGTTTTAGTATAGGATTGTCAGATATACTGATTTAAGTAAAAAAATAGATATGATAATCTAAGGCTCACATTAGTTCCTACTAGTAATTTATTTCAAAAACGCAATTATGTAAGTGAAAACAAGCAAATGTCAGCTGTATAACAAAGATAATACAGTCAAGTTGAATCGAAATAAATCACTAGTGGGAACTGGGCTTAAAGATTCTTTACATTAAATTGCAAGTATTGCGGAAAGAACTAGATATATCTTAAATACTTAAACCATAAACTCCAGCAATTCTTTTCTAGTTTGTGATACCTTTTTTTTTAAAGCTTTCACTGCGTTTATGTTAGAAAAATTGAATATGACATGTGAAAAAAGTCAGTTAAAGCTTTAAAGTAATTGTTTTCTGCATAAGCTGTGACAATAATTAATTAATATAATCAATAGAAACTAGTCTTTTTGTATTTTTATAGTTTATATATTTCACTATCTTTGTATATTTGATTTTGTGTTATGATTTAATTGAGATTATTAACAAAAATATGAATTAAAACATTTTTATTGGTTCATAAGACTGTTATTTTTCATTAATTTATTAGGTTAAGATTTTTTTTGTGTTAAATTTACCTTAAGAAATACACAAATTTAGATAATATAAAAAAATATGATATTTACAATTTCATGTTGTAAAACTAAAATACACTATTTTATTAACATAGATGATCATAAACGCTAATTTTAAAAATACTTAGTCGATATTCAACTGAAAAAATTCAGTGTATTTACATTTTTGACATATATTCATGAAGAAATAATTTATAACATATTTACTGATAATTACCAGTTGCACGAAACCACAAAAATGCATTAAAACAATCACAATTACACATTCGTTTGAACAGTTACCGTATACTTATATACATACATGAAAATATTTTACAAAGCACACTCAAGTCATTAAAATAAATCTATTTACGAGCACCATCTAAAATATTCGCAATAATCTTCCATTCAGAATCAGATAAAGCTGATTTGATCTTCGCTATGATCGGCATCGGAACGTCTTGACCACAAGAATAGTTTGACTTTGCATTTTCACAGTTCAAATAAGGCAAATCTATGAGGTCTTGTACACTCGGACGCTGTTTCATGTCAAAGGTGAGACACCATCGTAGTGCTCTCATTAAAATTGGAGGCACACCTAAATGCACAGTGAAAAATTGTTAGAAATAGCATTGACTTAAAATATTATGTAAGGTGCATCCGAGTATTCACTCTTTCAAGCGGTTTGATCTGCTCGGACACACTGAATTAAACTTACCATCCAGTGGGGGATACTCTATTTTTTGATTGGGATTAGCTAGAGCTGCTAATTTTGCGTACATGTGTGTAAATTGACTGAACGGAGTCTTTCCATAGAGCATACTATAAAGGATGCATCCAAGAGACCAAATATCAGACTTGTATGATATCTGAAAATAATTCAAAACTGAAGCAAAATTGCACCTTGTAATATTTCATTGTTTCTAAAAAGTATTACTTTGGCTGCGACGTTTCCATTACTCGCAATCGCTTCTGGACTCAAATAGTTAAAAGTCCCCATCGTAGAGTCTTTCATGACACTAGTAGCGTCTACATTTAAAGACGAAGCTATACCAAAGTCTATTAATTTCAAACGACCATGAACTAGCAAGAAATTTGCCGGTTTCAAATCTGAATGAATTATACCTATAAAAAAAGTATGAAGTGAACTTTTGGTCAAATTTTGTATTTTTATAGAAATTTCATTGAGAATTTACCATTTTTGTGAATGTGATTCACAGCGCTCAACATTTCAGTCCAATATCCGATCATAATAGGATAAGGCAACGATTTTCCTCTTCGGCTATAAGATTTAAGAAGACTAGAAAGATCCACATCTCCCATCTCCAAAAGAACGTTAAGAGTCTTTTGTTGCTTGAAATATTCACTAAAAAAATAAATTGAAGTAAGTTGTAGTCCATGCACAGATCTCATTAAATATTCATTATATAATAATACACTCACTAATTATACATAGTGATGACTTTATCAGATCCTTGCAATCGCTGCAACAATTTGATTTCGTTGATGTAACTTTCTGCGATCGATTGTTGCACAGCTAAATTAACACATTTGACAGCATACATCATTGAAGTTTCAGTATCCATCACTTTGAGAACCTCGCTAGATCCTCCGCTTCCTAATTTTCCTAAAATAGTATATTTCTTTTCTTTTATCGTTAATGTTTTGAATTGTTCGATAGTTTTTTCATCGATGATTTCATTTTTGGACAAAATTTCATTCAAATCAGTTTTTGGTGATTTAGGGTTATTTTTTACAACCAATTCATTTTTGGGATGATTCAATGGCGTTGCAAAAATACTTTTGTGGTTGTAATTGTGAACTTCATTTGCTGGTACAGATAAATTGTTCAATCTGTTGTCGGATGTTATTTTTTGATTGTCTGATGGTTTTTTACAACTGAGAGGTTTGTTGAATATTTCAGGACTCATAATGTGTGGCATTTGAAGTATTCCTATGCTTTTAGGATTTGAGATACCGTTTTGAAGAGGACAAGATAATAAACTCTGAGTTTCGTTTTTTTGCGATTCATTTTTGTGATTTTCAGATGTTTTTATTACACTTCCAAAAAGGGTGTCTCTATGAGTGGATAATTTATTATCATTGACCATCATTTGATTCAGCATACTTAACGACTCATCTTGATATTTATTAGAAAACTTCAATTGACTAGACATGTGTGAGTCGTTGAAACTATTATCGACCTTTGTTTCTCTTTGTTTTTTCTGGCTCGCTATTTGGTCTGTGAGACTTGAAGATTCATCTGAAGACTTGTTTGAACTTTTCATGAGACTCGATGATTGAATATCCGCTAAACTATTTTCGTTGCTAGTTTCAAACAATTTATTATTAAATTCTGATTGCAGAGGAGTATTTTCTTTTTCTTTTACAGAAAAAAGATGACTGCTTACTTTAGATAAAGGTTTATAATGTGATCCAAAAGCTGAAACGTCTTTCATTGGAAACAGAGGCGTTCTAGCTTTACTGTATGATGAATTCGAATGTTGTAACGGAGTTTCATATTTTTTATCATTGTGTGAATGTTTATAAGGTGTTACAATATTTTCTCTGCACTCTTTAAGAATTAAGTTTGATGAAATGTGACCGCTTTGAGGAGTTGATATTTTGCTTTGATTGTGTGAAATCTGGCTCGCGTTATTCGAAAGATTGAGTTTATCCATGAGTGCATCAAGAGAACTCAAATCTTGGTTTGTCTTTTCGTTGAGACTATTGTGCAAATTATGAGGCTTGAAATACGGAGCTGCAAATATGATTTCCCGTTTACTAGATTTCTCTGAGAAGTTTGATGTTGGATGATGTTGGTGAGAATTTTCCTTTTCTGGAGTAAACAAAGCTTCTGTAAAGAAATTAAATCGTATCCATATTTAGGAACACATTTTCAACATACATTCACTATATTCTGGTCTGATATAACGGATAAATAAAAAAAGTGTTTCTTAAAAAAACTCACTGAAACGAGGAGTTCGTGAATTGGGAGTGCGTTTGATCCCCGGAGGCTTGGGTCTCATCTTCAACGGGGTGCTTTTCTTGTGCGAGGAGCGAGGAGTGGCCGCCTTGAACGGGACCCTGTACGAAGGCTGCTTCTGTTGCGGAGCCCTGTGACCCTGAATCGGAACAGGAGCCGTAGCGAGGAACTTGTCCAGCTCGCTTAGTTCGCTCTTGGGTTCCTGCGTTTGTTTCTGTTCGGGTTCGGATTCGAGTTTGGCGTCGAGTTCGAGAAATTCCACGTTCCTGAGCTGCTGCAGTTCGCTGAGGAGTTGGCTCATTTTGAGCGGCAGGGGCCGCGAGGAGCCTTCGCCCCCCTTCACTGACATTTTGCCGTTGCCGTTACAACATTTGAATTGAGAACGGCGACCGATGACATTTCGGTCTCTTCGCCACACTGCCGTTTCATTAAAAATAACTCAATTTCATTTTATTAAAAAATATATTTAATACTGTATGGAAACGCGCGTCGAACGCTCATCATGAGTTTAGGTCCTTAGTAACGACAATTTCGAATTGTAAAAGACGAAATTTAAAAATATACAAGGTCGAATAAATTTGTTTTTAGACCGTTTACCAATTTCGCGCCAAATCCACCAAACTGTCAATAGTTGCTTTGAGAATGGCGTTCCCAGTGAAGTGGTTGAGTGAGAAAATCGATTGGCAACAAACGGACGATCCGAGTTTCACTTACAAAATAGCCGATTTCTACACGTGAGATACCATCACTTTCATATTACGACATATCTTGGTCCTTTACCTGTATTTTAACGATTCGCATCTTGTTTTGGGACTCTCCAGCAAGTTCAAGTTCAAGAATATCACAGCGGGAATCGGAGATTATGTGCTGATATCGAACGCCGATGCGGCCGAACCCGACACCCTCGAAGGCTGCGACGTAGCTCAAATCACCAAACTGTACGAGAGTCACGATAAAGATTTGAAGGATAGATTTCGAGCTCACGTACAATGGTTCTGTAAATTGCAAGACGTTCCAAAACAAAATCTTATCGATACCGATCTAGATATCACCAACGATAGAGAAGTAAGTTTCGTTTTAATTAAGTTAAAAAAAAAACTAGTCCAATCTCTCATTGAGTCATATTGTCGACCTTACTTTTCAATTCAATTTTTTATGTAAAAAATATTATTTCATAAGGGTAGGTCTCTAGGCGTGTGTAATAATAAGTAATTATTTTGATATTCAACGCTCAACATTTTTATTTAAGGTCATGGAAGACTTTCGTCCCTATGATAAAGATGTATCGATTGAAACATTCTTCAAAAAATGTCACGTTATGAAAGTTCCCACTACAACAGTTATGTCTGAGTACTCTGGAGCAATTTCAACAGTTGAACCTGTATTCATTTGTAGATATCAACTGGTTTTGTTATCTAAAAGAAAATGTGCAATATATCCCATTTTAGAGGATGAACGAAAAAGCTACGATATAAATACAAATATCCTAAAAACTCCTAAAAAAAAGAATACAGATTGTATTACTACTCCTACGAGTGGAAAAAGGAAGATTATGCCATCGTTGAAGATTTGCGACTCGTGGAAAGTGAAAGTCGTCAACTCTTCGAAGTTGACTCTGATGCGTGATATCACAAACAATTTGAGCACAGAAGGAAATACTAATAGCGAAACGAGTAATTTAAATTTCGACTACGAGGATATTGCTAGCAAATGTTTAGAAAATTTAGATATATCTCATACTCCAAAGAAGAAATACAACGAAAATATGTTGACTCCGAAGAGTGGAAAGAAAACTTCTCCCAAAAGACGATACACTCCTGTGAAACATAATGATAGTGAAGATGAGTTTGTTTCTAAAACTCCTAAGAAAAGTCGGAAATCTCTGTTCAAAGATCAAACCACACCATCTATAGCACGCAGAAAAACTGCTATAGTGATGCAAGGTTTGATTCTTTATATCTTTTCAATCTCTGTAAACTAATTTAGAAATGATTTGTTGATAATATAGCGATATGATGAAATTTTAGAAGGTGCATTACAAATTGCAAGAGAAAGTCTGCACGTTTCTGCAGTTCCTTTGAGTCTTCCTTGCAGAGAACAAGAATTTAATGACATATACACATTCATCTCCAATAAAATAACCGATCGTGAGGGCGGGTAAGTTTTCATAATTAGAAAAAATTACTTTAATAGATATATTTTGCAACTAAATGACTCGATATTTTGTTCAGTTGCATGTATATATCTGGTGTACCTGGAACAGGAAAAACTGCAACGGTAATGGAAATTATTCGTTGTTTGAAAAAACAAGTCACACTTGACCAGCTGCCTAAATTCGATTTTATCGAAATAAATGGAATGAGACTCACAGAACCTCGACAGGCATATGTTCAAATATACAAGCAGTTGACTGGTATTTTATTATACTATTTATTTGCAATAACATTTGATTATCTTATCAACTTTTTTCTTCATTATTCAGGTAAAAGTGTTGCTTGGGAACAAGCTTGTAAATTATTAGAAGATCGTTTCACAAAATATGCACCGAAAAGGTGCACAACAGTATTATTAGTAGACGAGGTATAATTCTAAACAAAAATATAATCAATTTGTTGAATTTGTTTTAATATCTAAATTTGTTTCAGTTGGATGTTTTATGCAATAGACGTCAAGATGTTTTGTACAATCTTTTAGATTGGCCATCAAAGTCTGTTGCTCATTTAGTAGTTATAGCCATTGCGAACACAATGGATTTGCCAGAAAGATTGTTAATGGGGAGAGTCGCTAGCCGTTTAGGACTCACGAGGTATAAATCTTGACGAAATTCATACAGGGTGCTATCTGACAGTTTTACGTTTCAAATTGAATTCTAAATAACTAAAATAACTAATGAAAGGAGAGTTTTATGAATAAAAGGAGTGGTTCATCGTAATTTTTATTTAATTCTTTTTTTTATTTTTCCTTTTACTACGAATAGTCAAACAACCTGTATATTACATTTTCATGTCAACAAGTTTGAATTATCAATTAAATTTTGATTTTCAGGCTTACTTTTCAACCATATACTTTTGTACAGTTAGAAAACATAGTTACTGCCAGACTTTCGGATACTGGTGCATTTAATCCTGATGCTGTTCAGCTGGTTGCAAGGTTTGATTTTTTTTTTTTTCATTTAATTTAATAACAAATTACCAATTATCGTAATATTTCAGAAAAGTCGCAGCTGTATCAGGTGATGCTCGCCGAGCATTAGATATTTGCCGAAGAGCTGTAGAATTAACCGAACTGAGTGTAATATTAAATGGTTCTAGTGAAAAAGTCTCCTTATCCCATGTTAATCAAGCTTTAAATGAAATGATAGCCAATCCAAAAGTTTTGGCTATCAAATGCTGTTCAAAGATGGAACAACTTTTCTTACAAGCTATCGCAGCTGAAGTATAAATTTTATTTTCAATTCACTTTTTTTCAAGCACTTTTCTTTTTCCGTAATTTAACTGTTTCATTTTGTTATAGGTTCAACGCACTGGTATTGAAGAATGTAACTTTGGCATGATATACAAACAGTTTGAAACTATATGTGCGTTTGTAAAGTTGAAAACACCTACAATTACAAACACCTTGTTCATTTGTAATCGACTTAGCTCATCTCGTCTTATTATAACTGATAACTCTCGAAACGATATTCACCAAAAAATCTTATTAAATGTTAGCTTGGATGATGTTCATTATTCAACTCAAAATTTATTAAATTAAACCATTGCATTATTTTTTATTTTCACCCAAGTTTTTTATTAACATTCATGAATTATAAATTTCACACTTGTATTTTTGTTATATTTTGACTTATAATTTACCTATATAAATATACATATATTTATTTATAAACTAATTAAAATAGATTTTTATTATGCAAAAACATTCTTACACTGATCCTGTCCTGATTGTTTTTATAAGTCCTTCTACATTTTTATCTTTAATTGATACCCTACAGTTATTCACCATTGCTGTAGCATGTTTTCCAACTGAAAGTAAACTTTTATAAAGTATAGATTTAATCTCAGTGTTCGATAGTAAAATGACGTGTAATACTTCTCAGTCTTGATCCTCGCTGTATCATATTGTTTATTTGTTTTAAAGCGTTCACACCTTCTTGGTGATTGTTGATTCTTATATTATTTCCTCGTATTAGATCGTTGTTTATTCCCATAATTTCAGAATAACAGTTCAGCATGTCAGATCTGAAATTTATATTTGTATAACGATATTAGCATAGTAATGGTAAAAAAAACATGACTCAGTTCATTGACATAATTATGGACTCATAATCAGTCGTATAGTTATAACTTACAAATCGTATGAACGCTTTTCTTCTGCTATCATTATCAAATGTCGAATGTTCTGCAATTGTTCCGCTACATCTGTGTCAAGCCTCATTCGAGTTTCTTGAATATCATCTAAGCTATTGACTAAATCTCGTAAAATCTCCTCGTCTTTAGGAAAATGAGCTTTTGCCTAATTATGAATATTATAATGTGAATATGCATCCAAATTTAAAATCACTCATGTCCCTTGAATTACCTGAAGACTTTCTAAATTCAAAAAATTTCCCAAACTCTGAATCAAATCTCCAGCTAATTCCATGTTGGATGTGCTAAATTTAACTTCCCCATCACCTTCAAAGTTCATCAACAAATTTGAACCATCCCTCAAGCAGTTTAGTAAAACATGAAGCTCTTGGCTGTTGGAGCCCACATTTACTTCATCCGGAAGAAGAAAATTTTGATTTATCCAAATGCATATACGTTGCATGCGCTCGGTTATATTGAAAGTCACAAAACTCTCTGGTATTTCTATTGCATTCACACTTTTTTCAGTCATCGCTGGATCTTCTTCAGGCATATTATACATTGAAAATCTTGGCAACTGTCTTGTCAATTCAAACACGTGAAACTGCTGGCTGTCTGCGTATCCGACAAATGCCTTAAATATGAAATATTTGAAGATATGCATCTACTATGTTTATATCAGTTTTATCAATTTACTTTTATATGTATATCAATGGGAACATCTCGTGGTGGAAACAAAGCTATATCCATAGAATTGCTCAACTGATCTGGATCTGGATGCTCAATCAATGTTTCTCCTTCAAAAATTCCTTCTGCAAATATCATTACAGCTTTTATTATTGTGTAATTATTTGTAGAAACTGATACTTCCACATGTGCCTGTAAAATATTGAAAAATTAATAGTTATTTTTAAAATTCATGTTCATTTTTGTAGAGAAACCTTTTTTTCTCCATCTCCAGGATTTGTAGCTAAACCAATTTGTAATCTAGTATTTGCCGGTATTATTCCCATTGTGCTTGATGTTTCTGGCACTTCTCTGTTTCTTTCATATTGCTCATTGAATTTTGTATTGCTTTCATAATGTTTCAATTCTAACAAAAGTGCTTGCTTCCTAGAAAACAAATCATGCATTGATTCCTGGTCCATTTTCATATTTATACTCGCACCATGATCAGGAGATGTTGTATAGCCTTTTACTGAAAGAATACATATACCTAAATATTTTTTTATAACTAAGTTTATGCTCATCTTATCGATTGTGATAAAATACCTTCGCCATCAGTCGATACGCATATCAAGTCTAATTTCCCGGTTCCTCGATAATCACCTTCGACTATTCCCGCTATTGAATGACCCATGTTATCTTTGAATAAAACTTCTCCAGATTTGATATCTCTGCAATCAATTTTGCCATTTGTCCATCCAGTAATTAACTGATTGTTTCCAGTTCCCAGTAAATCATAGCAGTACACTGTTATCGGAGTATTTTTAGACTAAAATTGTAATTTTAATACCTCCTTTTAATTGTTTTTTCATAAAAATTGTAAATATGATAGAAAATTAATTCACTTTAACTCTCCATAAACGTATCCCATCTTCGTATATGCCTACAGTTCCGTTTAATAAACTATAAGCAAATCGTACTTCTTGCATAAGCGCTAAACCAATAACTGCATCCGTTTCAGAAATTTCAACCAAAATGTGATCTTCTTTAAATATTTTTATGGTGAAATCATCAGAGCCAACTATAAGCTATCGAAAAATTAAATTCATAAACCTAATTCACATTTATTTTTTCAGTTAAATTAATTGTATGTACCTAGGTACCTGCTTACCTCGTTTGAACTATCTTTATCATAATCCATTAATATCAGTGACTTCACTTCGTTTCCTAACACGTTCCAAAAAATTTCATTCCCCTGATAATCCATGCCATGTATAGAACAAGATCCTCCAACAATACACATCAATTGGTTTGCTTTTCCAAACTTTCCTATCACAATTTTACTCACTCCATTCGGCATATCTTTATAGAACATGTCGAAATTTTCTTGAACATCGTAAGCTTTTAGAAAAACGATCAATAAATATGACTAAAAATTAAATCATCTATGAATTAGGTAAATTTTTACCTAATAATTGAGTTGGAGAACCTATCAGAAGTACATCTCTTTCTTTTTGTGTGTGTAATTGACCAGCTTCTAAAGCAGTGATCGATTGACTCATATTTAAGATAGCAACTTCTTTGTGAGATTCGGACCATTGGATTCTACCAGAATTTAAATTGCTATTTTTGAATGGATTATGAATTATGACCTTTTAAATCAATATTGAATTAGACTCTTTTATGTAAACAATTAGGTAATTGATATTTTCATGATTCTAAACCTTATCTGCAGTAGTTGCGGCTGTTAAACATGAATGAACTCCATCATATTTCCCTATAGTTACAATACCTGGTAATATTTTGTGATTCAAATTTAACATGAATGTAGGCTGAATCATTTTTGATTTGATGTTTTCTCCAAATATGAAAAATATATAAAACTTATTGAAAAAAATCAATGTTTACTAACTTTGTTACTATGGAAATGAATTTATGATACATATGTATGACTTCTATTTTTTTAACTTTGCACGTATGAGTTTGAAAATTCATCAATTTAAATGCAAACACAATATTCCTTTTTGTATTTGTATTTCACCTATCGCTTTAAAATAATTGTTCAATAATAAATAAAGGCGAAAACAAACCGATCTGAGAAGTTATAAAAGAAAAATAGAGAAACGACCCATTCAATTATTTATGTGTGAGTGAGAAAGCCACAAAGATTTAAAAAAGAAACGTTTTTACAAAACTTCTCAATATTTTGGGAATTACGTAGGTAATTGCAGAGTATGCATGAAAAGAAACGTGCCGTCAAAAACATCACAATATCCAATGTTGACGTTTTGGTAAGTACTAGGATTTGACACATGGAAACAGTAAATCACGTTTTCTTTTCATAATATCTTCATCTGAACTTTATTATGGACTCTAAATCAGCAAAGGTCAGTAACACTGCGTTTATTTTATATAGATTTTTCACATCGAGTTAGATATTTTCCATATCAAGTTCGATTTTTTTTTCGCAATTTTAAAACATTTGAATTTGAATTAGATTTTTTTAATTTAATTTGAAATATAAATTATTCAACTTAAGATAGAAAACCTGCTTGATTTCGATCACAGTTCATAATCAAATTTCTTATAACCTCTATATATTTTCTTTTTTTGTATGAATCTATTGTATTGTATCGTATTTTACGGTAATTTAATATAATTAATAATATTCTTCATGATTCATAATAACCTTCATAAATCTATCAAAAGGAAAAGAAATAAAAATAACCCAACCCTAATTCAATTTCATATACTACACTGAAATCATCGCATTTGTGTATGTTTGCAAAACATGATTTTTGGAAATTGACAATCGAAATTTCAGGAATCACATCTCTTGAACAGAGTCAGACGCAAAAGGAAATCAAATGAAGCCTCCAATAGTCAAAACAATGAATCCACATTCAACAAAACGTCTAAGAATGTCAAAGTTTCTGTTGCCAAACGTGGTCGGAATATCGTAAAAGCCAGGAATAAAATCTCGTCTAAGAAGCAGCAAGATGATCGGAAAACCTCTGATAATGCTCACTTATCTGACCGCCTGAAGGAAAAACCTGAAACTAAAGAGACTCAAAGACCTGAAATAAGTAGAAATTCACAATCATCTTCATCATCTGTACTAAATATCTATCAAAAAGAAGGTATAATTATTGTTTATATTTAGTTTATGATATTTTATGAGTTATTATATACCTAGGTACCTATATATAGTTGTTTCATGTTTTTCAGTGTTGAAGAAGAAATTAGAAAAAATAGAAAATAATAAATCTTCCATTACAGCTAAGCGCAAAAATAGTATATTTATGCTACTGGTTATACTATTGATACATTATTAATTTAATATTTTGTCTTATAATTGCTTTTAAATAGTTGCAGATAGTAGATTGAAACGTTTAAGAAATATACTTTCTAATGAAGTCGAAAACGAAACTACAAATCTAATTGAAATGAAAGAAACTAACTATGATTCAAATGATAAGCAGCCACCTGCAAAACGTTGTCGAAGTAATATTTAAAAGTTCTATTTTCAATGAGTAGCTTCAATATTTACGTTCTATATTAATGTGCATCAATATTGTCACTAATTTTGATTTTGTCAATGTTTTTGATGCATTGAGAATTTCGCCAATCATCTTAAGTGCACTTAATGATTCCAACTACTATCTTAATTCATATCTTATTTTTAGTTGAAAAAAAGAAACCGATTCAAAATATGGAAGTCGATAGCATAATCGATGAAATTAACCAGGTTCTGATTGTGCTCATATTTTAGTTATCGTTAATTTGTAAAATGTAATCATTATATTTTCAATTTAGGCGAGATTTAACGATTGTCACCAACTTAATAATTCATTGGATTCTTTTATTATTAAAAAACCTCATTTTGAAAAACAGAAATGTGATAACAATACAACTATAGTTGTAGACACCAACATTATGCTATCTCATATTTCTGTTCTAGATGAAATATTGAATTATAAATCAGGTATATTTTTATGTTTTTAGCATTTTTTTATTACATATTTATATTTATTTGAAATATATTACAGGAAAAAGTAATTTCATTGTTATGATTCCATGGAGAGTGTTTTCCGAATTAGACAATTTGAAAAACAATAACAGAATCGTAGATGCAAATGTTTCACTTGGCCATCTAGCTCAAACCGCCATCAGATACCTTCACAAAAATTTACCGATAAACCCTAGATTGATTGGTGTGCAAATATTCTACAATATGTTCTTTAATTATCACATTTTTTTTATTTTAAACCAACGAATTTTTGCAAAAAATTTCAGGTCAGTCATTGAAAGAAGCCTATGATCATTTGTATCCGTGCCATATTCCAGACGATGAAATTTTAAACTGTTGCCTTCAAGTTACCAAGTCAAACACAAATGTTGTAAGTTAACTTTCACAAATAATGTAATTAATTGAATATTGAATCTTAAAATTTTAATTTTTTTGTAGATATTGTTATCTAATGATAAAAATTTGTGCAATAAAGCTTCGGCGAATAATATTAAGTCGTATACGTATGATACAATGAAAAATTATTTGTGGAACTGTGATAATATTGAGTCTAATTTAATTGAAAGTTCTGAAAAATTGAACAACATTGTAAATTTGAATAATAACGATTCAACTTCAAAGAACTCAACTATTGAAACAAATATTGCAAATATTGGCAAAATACTTAAAGATTTTCTTTCTACCGTACTAGAAGTTAGATCAATAATATTATATCTATATTTTACTATTAAAAATATTATGATTCATTGTTGTAATATATATTCTAGGAAGAAATGAAATATCATTACGAAGAGTTGTGGGAAAAAGTTATTTTACACAAACCACCATGGTCCATTCATGATGTGTTTGAATGTATCTTGAAACATTGGATTGCAGTATTTTCTGAAGTTTTTCCTAAAAGACATAAAGATTTGCTGAGCGAAATAAAATTTTACTTTCCAAGAAGACGTTCAAGTAAGAAATATATTATTTTTTAGTCATATTATATGTACACAAAAATATTAATAAATATTTTTCAGTGAATAAATTAACAAATGATGATGTGAAATCCATCGTTTCATCCTGCGCCGAACTCATCCATCCTCTTCAGATGAATTATAAAAGACAATATTCTAAAATGGTTAGAGAATGCTCCACAGCCCTTAAAAAAATAGTAGAAATTGAAGTGAAGTCTAATGTATCTGATAAAATTACACCGAACACAAATGAAGAAACAGATTCTGTAATGGATATCACCGAAAATTGTTCGAATCAGATATTCAGTCTTCAGAGCACAAATACGAGTTATTCGTTCACCGAAAATGAAATATTCAACGTGTTTCAATTCATATGGAAAGGTCTTAGTGATTTTTGGTATGATTATTCAACGTTTTACGCAATTTCTTTTGAACAATTTCTAAATTTTTCATATTTTCAGTTGTTTACTTGCTAATAGCTTGAAAGTTGATCATTGCTTAGAAGATAAAACTTCTGTAAGCAGTTTAGATCTCTTAATTCCACAAGCCGATTCTGTAACTAACCAAATTAATTTGATCATTGAAAACATGTCAAGGTATCAATTTTTGTAAACTTTTGGTGCAATAATATTTTTATTTATTTATTTAATTATTATTATAATTGTATAATTATTAATTATTCGCAGTAATATTTAGTTTATATTTGAATATTTTCAGAACGTTGATGATCAATTCAGTTGACGAATCTTCCCCAGAATATATGAAGTGTGAGGCTAATAAGGCGACAGAATCATTTTATAAAATTTTACTAGACACAACGATCGGTATGAATCGTAATACGCCAAATTTCAATAACGTCCAATTGTTCAATTTTTGTACCAAATATAGGTATACGCCTGTGAAATATTTTTGATATTAGCTTTTCTTTTTGAATTCTGTCGTGTGATGATATTATTTTGTGCAGGAAACTATTGGAAGACGGTTTCGAAAAATTCACAGTGTTGAAAAATATTTTAGAAATGTGCAGCGAGCAATATTTGAATCTTTCCAGTCGGTGTAATTAAATATTTTTCTAAAAAAAAATTCAAGTGTAGGTACTTATGTTATTTCACATTATTTAGTTGATGAGTGTGAATATACCAAAATTAAATATAATATTTTTCCATGAATAATGTGTTTCGTTTATTTTATAAAAAAAATCATCTATTAAAATTATTGCTAGGTGTGCAACGCCTAATTTGCCATGATTAAATGTGCTGATAATCAATCTTTACTGGTCGATACAACGAGAAAGAAATAATTGATAGTAATTTTTCGTTTCCCAATTTGGGAAGAGTCTGAGAAATTCCTCTCGAAACTTTATTCTTGTGGTAGCACTGTAGTGTGTGCTAGCTGTCAAACGTGTTGTGGAAGCCGGCCGTTTCGAAATGAAATAATCGGGAAAATGTCGATACAGGAACGTGCACAAGTGAAGCGGCCGCCTCTGGACCCGTGGAACACGCGCGAGCTGCTGTGGCTCGTGTCCGCGGTGTCGAGGGGCGGCGACCAGAACTGGGTGAGCGTGGCGCGCGCCCTCCGTCCCCTGGCCGCCGAGGGTTCGCGGCCCCACGACTGGTTCGGCCAACGCAGCTGCGCCGCCCAATACGGCGCTCTGCTCGAGAGGGCCGAGGCTCCCCGCCGCAAGAAGCGTCTCTCCGACTCCGGTTCCGGCTCGACGACTCCACCTCCTAACATGCTCAGCCAGACGCCGCAGCAGATCATACTGAAGAGGCTCACCCACGACCGGATAGCCGAGCTGAAGAAGCAGCTCGCCGAAGAGGCGCACGCGTTCGCCAAGCTGACGGTGAGAGCGATTCGCGACTTTTCCCTTTGATATTCTCAATGAAATATTCTCACCGTACCGTTTCAGGCGGAAGTCAAAGAATTGACGTCGAACGACATCGCCGACGCTCGCGTCAAAGCGATGGCCGACGCGCTCGAAAACGAACAGCGTCAAAGACAAAGAGAGCTCGCCAAACAGACGCAACGATCGAGGGAACGAGAGGAGCGCAAGAACGAACGAGGCTGGAGGTTCTCCGATTCGGACGCTCCTCTCTCTTCTCCCTTGCTGACGTCTCTTTTGCAAAATTCGTCGGCCGTCAATCAGATCGCGACGGCGGGTAAGTTCAATTTCAACGTTACATCTCATTCATACGGTCCGACTGTAAAACGATCGATTCGCTCACAGATTCGCCGACTCGAACTTCCGCCGTTTCGACTCCGACTTCCGAAAGAACGCCTTCGGATTTGCCGACGAACGCCGAAGAACTACACCCGTCCGCCGACAGAGTGCCGTTACACGAATTACAAAAAATAGAGCAGATCAAATCCGAACTGCAAAAGATCGAACAGAATCTCATCGCCGGCTCCAGCGTCGATCCCGCCTCCGTGCTCGACGCTCTCCCTCTGCACTCGGTCGCGAATCCCGAACCGTCGACCGTCAAAGATCCTCCTTCGATCAAATGGCAAAACAGAGCGGAACCGATGAAGACTCCCGAGAAAATCGAAATAGACGATATAGAGATCAAAGCCGAAGATGTTTACGCATTTTCGGACATAGATCTAGATATACCGCCCGTTTCTTCCATTCACAAAACGCCCATCGGTAGATCTATCTCCGATAAGAATTTGTTCAACAAGAAAGAGCTAGTCCCTAACTCCGCAGGCGTAGACGAAGGTCAGCCTTCGATCGAACAAGATGACGCAACGGAGTTACGAGTCGCGGCATCCACCGAAGACGTTTCTAACGTTCCCGAATCCGAAGCTTCGTCCGCTGACAATGAAGTGCCAAAGCCGAACCAAGTTTCCAAGACCTGCGAAGCCGCTTCACAAAATGAAAATGACAATGTCGAATGGTAAAATTAAAACATCAATATTGAAAAGAATTATACTCAATTTTTAAATAAATGTTTTTTAAATTTTCAGCAAAAATTTGGAAGTATCTTCAAAAACTGAAAAAGACAATTCTGCCGAATCTTCTAAAGATGACTCAGTTGAAGTAAAACTAGAAAACTCAGAGTCGTCTGGTGTTAAAAATCCTGAAAATGATGATAGCAATAAAGATGTTTCCAAAAAATCTGTAGAAAATAACAGTGAAGATAATGACACCGCCTCTGTAGAACCTAAAGATACTACTACCGATGATACTCTCGCTGCTAATGAAAAGGTATGTACTTCATATGATGATTTTGACAACACATTTAATCAATCTTGATACATTTTTTATAACATATAGACGGAGAAAGATATAGATGCCGATGAAAATGTACCAAAAACTAATGAACCGCAGATAGATTCAAATACAGAAATTTATGACGATGCTCCAATGGAAGTTATCAAAGAAGACAAACCTGGGAAAAAGCGAGATTATTCCAGGAAAAAAGCAGACAAAGAAGATAGACAAAGTCCTATGAGAGATATCGAAAATATAACAATCAAAACTGAATATAATGAAGATATCGGGTCAGATAATTCCCAAGAGTCTTCGGATAAAAAACCATTGAGTAGAAAGTTCAAAAATGAATGTAAGTATATTTGAATTATATTTTATTATCGGTTTCACTATTCAGATGTTGACTTATTTTTTTCATTATAGTAGGTGGTTCAAGATCGGAAAGTCCAGCTACTCCAACTGATTCATTACCAAATAGCCCGTCTCCAGCCACTCCTCCTTCTAATTCATCTCACAACACATCGCATTCTATTTCCGAACAAGACAAAGATTACAGAATATGGAAAAAATCTGTCAATCTTGCACTCAACAGGTGCTTATTATTTTAGAAGATTTTTTTTTTATTTTATGAATAAAACATTTTGGTTTTCAGATTATTCGCACTCAAAAATGCATCATTATTTTTACGACCTATCACAGACGACCAGGCACCGGGATATAGCCTCGCTATTAAAAAACCTATGGATCTTTCGACTATAAGACGCAACATTGATCTAGGAGTTATTAAGTATGAACTAATTTCCTTTTTATGTATATTCTGTTGACACCTATCTTACATTTCGAATTTGAAATGAAACTTGATGTAAAATATCTATTTTCTGATATCAATAATGCTTATTGTACTTACAGAACTACCCAAGAATTCCAAAGAGATGTACTGCTTATGCTGACTAACGCTCTGATGTACAATAGAACTGATCATAGAGTATATACCATGGCATATGAAACGATTCAGGCGGCTGTCTCTGAAATAAATCTTCTGTTACAAGCTCAAGCTCATGCAGCAGCGCAGACTCCTCCTTTGTCTCGTTTAACTAGGCCTCCGCGACCTGCCTCTAGAGCAGCAGGGCCTCCCATTAAACGCAAAAGGGGATCAGGGAATGAAACGCCGACAACAAATAAGAAACGACGTGTGGACGATAATTGATCTTATATTTTGTAAATAATTAAATAAACCATATTTTCTTAAGGCATATTGTTTTATTTTGATTTAAACTTTTAAAGTTAAAATACATTTTTAAATATGTTACAGTGAAATCTTAATTTCATTAATTAAACTATTATATATGGGTGTTACTGATGATGATAAATACAATTGTAGGCACAGCTTCTTTTAAAAATACATAAACTATAAATAGGTACATATAAATATTATCCATACATAGGATATAATGAAAACTCTTGGTCTTCTAATTGTAAGACACTTCCCTCGCTAGTTTTTTGTCTCTTACTCCTTTTTGGAAATTTGTATTTATTAATTGTAAGATAAATTATCAATACATTTCACATTTAATTTGAGTGACCCCACCCTCTCTTCACGTGCTTTTTTTTCTGGAAAGTTTTATTTTTCGAATTCTCAGAGTTTTGAAATTCAATAATTGTTGTAGTGGTAGCATGTTTGCCGCGCTTTGCGGCTATTCGTCAACTGTCATGGAGACATAACCTTATTCATTTATTAACTTTCTTCCTAAATCACATTAAATGTATTTAAATTCTCTTCGAATCATTTCACATTCATATTAAAAATAGTTATAATTGAAAAAAATATAAATTTGCTGAAATATTTCCATTTTTATTTTCTCTAGGGACTCCAGCCGTAAATCGCCTATTCTGAACAAAACTTTAGACGTTAATTATTCTACATTCAAGAGAAATAGCTCTATAAAATGGGGTTGTATAAATGCAATATTATTTACGATTTTCGTATACGATATGTGTGTATTCTTTGCATAAAATCATATACACCTACTACTCATTAATAATTTGTAACTCAATTTACATTCCAGAATGCATAAATGCCCATATTACACGACTACATTTCATTATATAGAATATTTCTTGACTACGATATTTGGACTGAATGTACTTTATCATTTTTTCCGTTATTTATATTATACGTTTACCGTTTCACCCGTAATTGTGACACCCAATCAAAAGAAATTGCTCGGATTCAAAGATAACGGTAATCAAAATATTCTATATGGCGTTTATAAGCAGATTTTCATCATTTTCATAAGTCTGAATTTTCATTTTGACTATAATTATGGATTGTTTTACAGACTTGTCCTTCAAATATAAATCTCCAAATGTAAAACCAATGACTCATGTTGATAAAAGTCCATCTCCACCAATCAATTTATCGACTAGAAGTTGGTTGAGTAATTCATCCATGAATGACAGTATGAACCAATCGGTGGCTTCTTCATCTTGGGCTTACACTAGAGGTTCACCAACGATGCCAAGCTATCAGCCACATTTGGACTTTGGAAGACAATCTGAATCGGCTATCGATGAACAATCTCTACAGGATTACTTAAGGCAAGCATAAATGTCTGTAATAATCGATCCTGTTTTTTCATTTTATCATTTTATCTTATAGGAATATAGAAGAGAAAGAAAAAATCGCTGCTTTAAATAGCAGTTTAGAAAATAATACTAAAGAAATGAATATATTTTGGAATCATCCTACCATGTCTGTAAAAGATGTGTCACCAATGTTCAAACGCACTATGTATCAACTTGCTCCCTTAAACAGTGGTAATAAATCCTAGGAAATTTGAAACAATTGCATTTTCAAGTTTCTCTGCTTCTACTTCTTCCATTCTAGGTATTTAATAAATAAATACTTAGTAATACACTAGTAACATAGCTGAAGCAGAGTAACTTGATATGGTTATTGCTTTAAATCCCCAATTGGCTATGCATATTTGTAATTGTACAATTCAAAACCATAATGTTACAGAAATACCACACATGCCTGGAGTGAATGAAGAAGGATCTCCTAAATCACATCATAGCTCACCTCAAATATGGCACAAACTCCATTTGGATCAACATCTTGTGCAATGGAATGCTAATCTCAGAAAAGTATACTTATATTCAATTATATTTTGTATTTGAGATATTGAATTGAATTTTTTCAGTGGATATCTTCGACAATTCTTGAAAGAGTAGTGAAAGAAATTAAGGCCATCGATGATAGTTTATTGAAATATGGTCTTGCTGATGTACGAATCGGTCATGTAGGCCTAGATAGATTGAAAAAAATTGCTCAAGCTTCGCAGATAATTCAACAAATACCCACACTTTCCGTTTTAGTTCCATTCATGGAAGTTTCCACAAATCAAGAATATTTAATACAAAGAATTAAAGGTAGGTATATAGGTATAACTTTTTTTTTATTTTAAAAATTGTTCAAACCATTAAACCTATTATTTATTTTTTTCAGAATTATCTACTGGTGGTTGTATGGGTGATTTCAAATGGAACAACGGAGGTAACCTTCATGGTAAAAGCTGGGATGAAAGTTTACCTACAGATTCAGCAGTTAGTTATTGATTCAAATTTAATTTCAAGTACTTATTTAAAATCTTTAGCAATAAAATTATGTTTTTACAGATAATAATGCATTTCTTCGCCACTTACTTAGATACTCAACTAATGCCTGTAACTCAAAATCCTGAAGGTCTGCCATTTACATCACAGCATTTTTGTAAAATGTCTGAAAAACCTTCAAACAAATCTTCAGACTCGTTGATCATTCAGCAAAAAACTGTTATGCCTCCACATTTTCATCTGATCATTGGTGAAGAAGTCTGCGAGTTGCCAAAAGTAAATTTTTCAATTGCTTATATATACTTTTCAAATGACTGGTAAAATTGCACAAATGTGATATTTTAGTAAATGAGCAGGTGTCAAATAAGTAAAAAATTGGTTAGATTAAGTTATTTATATCAATGCTCCTAATTTTATTAGATTTGGGCTTATTTCAATCTATTCCAACCTGGGGCTTATACTATCAAAAAAAAGTTTAACGTGTGCAATTTTACCATAATTTCTTGTGTTTTATAATTTTCCTACATTTTTCAGGGTCGGAATAACTTAATACACACTCTACTCTTATTTTTACATACTGTCGCCACAAAACATCATGGAATGCTAGGAAGAGTCAATCTTGGAAAATCTGGAATTAATGTATTATGGGTTGTTGACCAGTGATGAATCAAGTATTAATGACTGTTGTATTTTGACTGATTTTTGATCATTTACAAAAGTACATAAGTTTGAATGTATTGACAATTAATAAAACAATGTTTTTAATGAATTCCAGATTTATTCATATCACAATATATTCTATATTAAATATCACAACATATTATCATTCATTATTATTTTGATTATCTCCATTACACATTTAGTATTATTGGAGATATGTGTTCATGTGTACATATCTATTTTAAGAAATAAATGAAAATCTCTAATCACAATGTCTTAAGTCGGAAGATTTTTAAGTAAAAATCAAACAGTTATCACACTATTACGAAATATTTCATTATCTGTCGAGTGTTTTGCAATTGCATATCCCATAGCTGTAAAGAACGTATCTAAATCTGTAGAATCTCCTTTAGCGTCTAATGCGTGTGCTAAAAATGGTATTTTCCTAAGAGTCCTACCACTGAATCCTTCACTTAATTTAGCTAAACCCAACAGTTTCTTTCCATTATCTTTCGATTCATTGTTTCCATCCCAATCTTGCTGTTTCACCGTCTCATATGACGCTAAGCTCACAAGTGGAGAGATGATGCCCGTTCTCATCAGCTCCAATATGCAGGAGTGATATATCTTATATATTGCTCCCTGAGATGGTAAACCAATAAAATATTTGAGATCAGCTCTATCGACAAATGCGAGATCTATCGCTCCGGTCATATTGGATGTGCTCAAAATTAAAACATTTGGATATCTTTTTATCTTATCCAGTTGAGTTAATACGGCATTAACTACTCTGATTGCTTCGGAAGGTTCAGATCCTGATAATGCAGATTTACGAGCTTGGGCCAAAGATTCTATTTCATCGATGAGTACACAAACTAAGCAATCAGAATCCTCTACAAACTCCCTTATTTTATCAAAGAGTTTCAAAACAAGTTTACCACTCTCTGAAAACCATTTAGAGAATAAACTGTGGCTATTTATTTCGACAAGTTGAGCTCTCGGATACTTGTGACTGAAGCGAATAGCCAATTTTTGAGCTAACGCTTTACATAAACTAGTTTTACCAGTTCCGGGTGGACCATGAAACAGAACAACCTTATTCAAATCTAATATATTGGGATTCACACCTTTGTTTGCAAAGAGTAACGAAGTGCTGACAAAGTCCAAACATTTCTGTTTGATATTGGAATCGTACACAAGATTCTCCCACAGACCCTGAAAAGAGTGTGAAGGTAAGGGCCATCTTTCGGCAGCAGGAAGATCGGGATCACTATCGTTCTGAAGTAGATCTAATCCACTCTCATCTATTTGCAATCTGTATACATGTAAATAGATTTGGGCTTCTCTCAGGTTGGATATTTCCTGTACAAGTTCATCTTTACCATACGCGATCACGGAATCTACGTGGTCGAAAACTGTGGAACAATTCTCGAGCTGATGCTGTTGTAGAGGACTGCACGTGGTGATGGAATCTAATTTAACCAAGAATTTTCTGACCGATTCCGCCAGGAGTTGCTTGTTCATCAGAGAAACACTCTTCTGAACAACTTCCACGTGTAAGACGGCTGAAGATTCAGGATCCGGAAGTGGCTTCATCTTCAAAAACGTTTATATGACTGCGAAACTTTCAAAACTTTAATTTCGCGCCTAGCACTCGGCTTGTGATTTTGAAAGATGTAGAATGCAACCGTTAATACATTTCAAATATATCATGACAATATTAAGAAATTTTAGTTCTTATATTTTTTAATTATAAGAGCTAAATTCAAATACAACAGAAATTTGAACAGCTGATCGAATTCAACGCCTTTACAGCACCACATTCATCAACTATATTTAATAAAAAAAAAATCGATTAATTAAGCAAAATTTCATACACAAATGAATAAAACCAATCACTAGTTCATAAAAAAATATCGATAGAATGGAAATGTGATTCAATTTAATTTTAGATAATAATGGCCGAACTTACGGCTGTCAATGGTTTAGGGGGAAAAAAAACACATCTGACAGCTCAGTTCTTATCGATTCTGTCAAGAAAAATCCAAAATTGTGTAAATTTCTTGTTTATTATCGAATATTTTCACTATTCCAACTTCAAATTTGTTCCGATTTTTATACGATACAATTGTAAAGCACATTAATCCGTATCAAATCGGTCTGAAACTCCACTGTCAATTTTTTCAGCGAGTTCTGAAATTGACAAATTTCCTAATTTCGAAAATAAAATGTATCTATTTTGCGTTCAAAAGAACAAAACTGACCTAAATTTACATAATTTTCAGAGTCACGATGGCAGCAGACACTGCGGTAATAGTAAACAGTCCGGGTGATACTGTAGAATCATTACTAAAAGAAGCAGAAGCTCTCAAAGTCAAATTGGAGGATGAACGTCTCAAATTGAATGATGTTACATGTAATTTTTTCAATTAACGCAATATGTTTTAATATCTCTCTATATTTTATACTAAATTGCTCTTTTTTGAAATTTCTCATAAAAATATTCAGTGGCGACAGTAGCTGAGCGATTAGAAGTGATAAGTTACATGAATATCAAACCAAGGCGAGTACTTAAAGGACATCAAGCAAAGGTTCTCTGTTCAGATTGGTCTCCTGATAAACGGCATATAGTTTCTTCATCACAAGTGATTTCTTTGAATTATTATTGTGATTTTTCTTTGTATTAACAGCTTGATAAATGATTTTTTTCTCTAGGATGGAAAAATGATAATATGGGATGCATTTACAACAAATAAAGAACATGCTGTAACAATGCCTACAACTTGGGTAATGGCTTGTGCTTATGCACCTTCTGGCTCACTTGTTGCTTGCGGGTGAGTTAAATCATATTTTTTTGTGAAATTTATGCACATTAATTAAAAATATTAATCACTAATATATTTGTATAATAAATCATTTTAAAATTACAGCGGATTGGACAACAAAGTTACCGTATATCCATTATCATTAGAAGAAGATGTGTCCACCAAAAAACGGACAGTTGGCACACACACTAGTTACATGTCATGTTGTACTTTTCCAAATTCTGATCAACAAGTATGTACTATTTTCTTTCGTGAAATGTTCATTAAATATATTTAATTTGTCATGAAAACATGCTTCTTGTTGATAGATATTAACTGGTAGCGGAGATTCGACATGCGCTTTGTGGGATGTTGAGTCAGGTCAGTTGCTTCAAAGTTTTCACGCGCACGGAGCCGATGTGATGGCTTTGGATCTGGCTCCTTCTGAAACAGGAAATACTTTTGTCTCTGGTGTATGTATTATATATAAAAATATATATTCATCTGAAATTGAAATTGAAAAGAAAAAACGTTTGTTCGCAGAGTTGTGATAAAATGGTTTTGATTTGGGATATGCGCACCGGTCAAGTAGTTCAATCTTTTGAAGGGCACCAGTCTGATGTTAACAGTGTTAAATTCCATCCAAGTGGTGATGCAGTAGCTACTGGATCTGATGATAGCACAGTATGTGTTTATCAAATTTATTTATGTTCTGTATTCTCAATATCACAATTATTGTTTTAATTTACAGTGTCGGCTATTCGATTTACGTGCCGATAAAGAAGTAGCTGTATACAGCAAAGAAAGTATAATATTTGGCGTAAATTCTGTTGATTTCTCCGTTAGTGGTAAGTATTTTGATTTTTAAAATTTTTCCATGCATTATACATAGATATAAAATATAGATATGGCAGTACAAATTAAGGGATTTTGAGAAGTGAATTCTTGAAGACAATAAAGATAGGCTGGTGTATGTAATCATATTACATTTGTTCATTAAGCAACTTATGAATTATAACTAATATTTTATAACCAAATGAAATGAGATTAACAGACAAATGTAATAAAATCTTTCTTTTCGGCTTACCCTTCAAATGTTTGCACCTCAAAATGACTTAATTTGTTGTGTTCTGCATTCAATCTGTTCTATAAATTATATATTTATTTAGGTCGTCTCTTATTTGCTGGGTACAATGACTACACGGTTAATGTTTGGGATACGTTGAAATGTGCTCGAGTCTGTTTGTTGTATGGACATGAAAACCGAGTTTCATGTCTTCAAGTGTCTCCAGATGGCACCGCTTTATCCACAGGAAGCTGGGACTACACCTTGAGGGTAAGCTTCTTAGGCGTTTCAAAATTTTAATGTTTCAATACCCTAATTAATCCTTATTTCGTTTCAGGTGTGGGCTTAGACGATAGTTTTGTATATGTGTCATATTAATCAAAATCACAGATTATCTAGTCACTTTGAATCAAATATACTGAGTCTGAAAACTTAACTGTTCACCATGAATTCATTAAATTCCATACATTTTAGCATTTGTTTAATCATATGAATGTATGTATTTAAATAGTATTGAAGTACGATCAAAGCTTTTATTTAAATCATATACAAGTTGATATCTCTTCGAAATGATTGTTCAATTTTTGCTGTCTCGATGTACTTATTTGAGAATGTTCAGCGTTTCACAAATCTCATTATACATAGAACTTAACGATAAATGTAATTTTGATTTTTATTAATACTAGTTTTACATTGTATATGTCTATTTTTCAAAGTATTGTTAGTATTTGTTTTGTGTACTTAATTTTTTGAAGTCATTGAGTCAAAATGTGGTGTCATATTTTTTATTTTATTTAATTTTAATCAATCATAGTCGTCGAATATTTTCATTCTATAATGTTACCATAAACAATTTTTAGTTTTCAAATATGAATAGTAATTAATATTATTTTCGAATATTAAATATATACTTATATTATACCATATTATAATATAAAATGTGTACATACTTATAAATAATTAAGAGAGGCTAATAAAACATTCCTTTATTCATTGTTATCGATTATTATACGCAGATGATTTAATGTTATACATTTATGTAATTCAGTTGCCATTTGATATTGTATTGAAAAGTTTTCTAAACTGAAATTTACCATTTGTAACCAAAGAATAAAATTTCTTATTTTGTATATAAACATCTATACATACAAAAAAAAAAAAATATAAATCACTGAAAAGTTATGAAACATTCGTTAATCTGTTTTTAATGTAATTTTAACGCCTCGATTATATTTCAACTGCCATTCTTACAAATGTTCATATTTTTGTTTATTTTACATAGTGTTTAAACTTAAACTTTATGAACCAGACATAATAATGTACCTAAGGTAATATTTACCGTTTATGTATCTAGAAATCTTATTAAAATGTTAAAATATGAACGGTTGAATGAATCTCTTCTAAAGTGTTCGAAATGTAATTGAAACATTTTAATAAATGACAATTCGTGAATCCAGCATGTTTTTTTATTGAAAATTAGTAAAATTTTGAAATCAACAGTACAAAATACTTTCTTTTTGCAATCTACCAATAATTTTATGCGAACGATGCAATAATTATAATGATAAACCACATTTGAACTGTGGGTAGTCTCCATTTTGATTAGTCGATTTCTGAACAGGGGACGTGAGAGTTGTGTGTATTTAAATCGTCAAAATCATCAAATAATTGCTTCATTATACTGTTGAATTTAGAGAATTGTTAGTGATCTTTTATTGACTGCTAATTGTCAAATTTTACCAATCAAGTGAGTATTAACTATACAAAATCATTATCAGTTTATTTTTTTTTCATGAGTAGTTAAAGTTATTCTTCAACAATAAATCATATGAAATACAACATTTATTGGATTTCATTGTTTATGTGATTTAATTTTAATCGATTTGCTTGTCCAAAGTCTCGAATGTGGCAAAATGACCCCATATTTAAAAAAAAATCATTTATAATTAGTTCCTCGTTCAATTATAATGTCTAGACTCCTCTTATCGATGAATACATTTTTTCCTATATTTCGCATATTTAATTGACTACTATTATAATGTTTTATCTCAGTGTTAGTGCTTTATATGTTTTGACTCGGCGTAATCGGTTTCAGTATTTGTGTTTTCGGCTTACATTGCAGTTATGAATTTTGCAATACGAAATGGAAAGAATGTAAATACTTTTTTTTAACATTGATATCATTTAATTTCGTATATTATACTTCTGAATATAAAATATGGAAGGCTTTAATCTACCTATGAGTTAAAATGTAACATGAGGTCAAAACATCGTGATGTAGATAAAAATAGTCCAATAACCTTTCAATACACTTATACATTTTTAATGAATTAATGAAAAAACTAGAAATACGCGATTTTTCTTTTTATATAGTAAAATTTTCAAATATAAATTTGCTCATATTATTACAATATCATATTGTTGCAATCCTCTAATAGAAAATCATATCTATACAAAATTATGCATAATAAAATTATTGTTTATGTTTATTACCTATTCAATGAGTATATTACAAAATTACTTTAAAATATATTTAACATAATATTTTTTTTTGTATCCATAAAAATCATTCTTCGATATACCTACTCAAAGTACTATCATTCACCTTATGAAAGTTTTCAACCTTTGAACTCACAATCAAGTATATTTATATGTTATGCGATTTTATAAAAAAATACATAACATTAAAGTTGTTTAATTTTCTTTAATCAGAATATAATTGTTACAAATTGATCTATGGATCATGCAAAAAATATTGCAACAATTCAATTAATTTAAGAACCTATCTACTGCAAGTATTAAAATTTACATGATTTTAATTAAAATAAAGTAAATAGTTCAGAAAATGTTATTTATTCGAAAATTTATGTATAGATGAATAAAACAAATCATAAATATTATAAAACTCTTGAAATTATGATCTATGATCTGTTCCTACATTCGATCAGTTTAATATTCTAAAAGATATAATTTTGTCTTTGAGACTACATATAAGATACTTTAAGCTTTATAACTTAAAAATAAAAATCATTAATACAAAACATTATATATTTTTTTCGACTTTAAAATAAATTTCAAGATATTTAATATTAAGTCATCATCCCTAAAACAGTTTGCACATCTCTCATTTGGTATTTTCCCAGCAAATTAAACTTTATATTTATATTATCAATCGCTTTATCTATTCTCGAAACAAATGCATTCAAATCGAGACAGAAGCAATTTGTCAAAATTTTTGATACGACATGCATATAATAATTATTGCGCATTTTCAAGGTTGGCGCCAATTCGTGTTGTTTGTAACCAGATTAGATAATCTGACCGAGTGCAAAAAAACCAATTTCTTTTTTCTTCCTTTCTTCTGTGTCTATTTAAAACCACAATCGAAATTTTGACCCGCTGATGAAAATAAAGAATGGAAGGTCGCGAATGCGCCGATAGTGCTGCACATCACTGTTGTCGTTTCAGCGAAAATAAATATACTGAAAAATACTATTTTTATTTCCGATTTTCATTCTGTACAATAAAAAATATTAATAAGTTTTTATAATAATTTTCATGCGATTACTAAGCTAGGTAGCTTACGTTAACTTTTTTCATTGTGAAGTCTGCGTCATATTTTATCTGTTTGAAGGGAAAAACTAATGAACTATCACAGATAGAAAGTTTACTGGAGAAAAAATTGTTGAAAATTATTTCCAATAATGTTGAGTGAACTAGTTATTTTCGATTTGCTTTCAATTGCTCTGATAAAGCGAACGATTGACATTGACCTTTAATTTTATTCGACGTTACAAATCTCTTATACATATGCAAAAATATTATATGCATCATTTATAATACATTATTAAATTTCAATTATTCTGGTTTTGTAAATTGATTCTCACTTTAAACGATTAGAAACACATATAATATGAAATTAAAATTTTATTATTATGTTTAATCATCAATAATATGATTAATATGAAATGTATGAATTATACTTTCAGAAAAATAAACAGGATATTATTGATATAAAGTGTATGCACTTTGTATACCAAGTATGAATAATATAAATGAAGAATTAAGATAAAGTCAAATGCGAAAATGTCACATTACAAACAGTTTTAATCGGAATCATTAAAACAACTCGTGTCGGTATTTTAATCTTAGGTTTATCTAATTGACTTTGTCCAATTTTTTTCTAAAAAAAAAAAATAATAGCTACAACTAAAGATTACTTTAAACTGACAATTGAAAGATGTACAGATGAAATTACTTAATCAATAATGTTATTATTGCACTCATTTTAGATGAAACATACATCATAATAAAAACTGATCGATATTTAAAACAATAGTTGTGCTAAAATGGCTGTAGAACAACAACAACAACAACAAAAGCAACTAGAACAACATCAACAACGACCACTACAACAACATGACAATAAGCAACCTTTCATCTTACAAATGGCGGTACTATAGTCCAAAATTTTCCATCATAACTTATTTTTTTTAAATTTAACCTAACTTTATAAAAGCCAACATTATCTCGAACGAAAAATGTCATCCTGTCGTTTTTCAGGTGGATTTTTGGAACTGGGTGAAGATACCTATTTCGGAAGCTGCAGAATCCATTTCAAGCTTTTACGTGGGTCAGATGATCCTGAAATTTATCGACAAATTCTTGTGGGTTTTTGAAAAATCATCACAGTGGGCTCTTCCTCCTCCACCAGCTCGTAATTTATTGTTTAATTCATGATTAATAGTTAATTGATCACTAATCATCTAAATACTTCTTCTACTTCTACTTATACTACTTCTCTTCAGCCACAGATGACAAGATGACAGGATCACAACTGACAAGACCACTTCCATGGTTGTTATTCTTACCGACATTAATTTGGTTGAGAATATTGCGAGAAGGTGCTTCTTTTTGTGCTTTGATGTTAGGCTTGGAACCAATCAGACCATCGTCCATAGTAATGTTTCAATTATCTTAATTAACCCATGAATTACAGCATTAATATTAATTGTGCCTTTAATTGAAGGTTCGATTTATTCAAAACATCAGAAGATCGTTGAGAGTCATAAAGTACAACGGGATAAAGAACATGCGAGCGAAAAATGAAAATTTGGAAAACCGCATCGAAAAAAGTGTGAGCTTCAGATCTTGGCTATATTGGGTCATCATCAAGACACAGAGTATGCTGTGCTACAATGCAGTTTTGTATGAACATGCACCGGATAGAAACCAGATAGTGAGGAAGAATTCTGGAGAACAAATTTTGGTGACCTCGAAGAGAGAATCCAGCAGGAGAAAGAATCAATCGTTGGAAAACAGAACTGAATCTCATCAGCAAGAGAAACCTTCACAAGACGAGAAAGATGTGAACTTCGAATTGAAACTGTTCAAGCAGTTGGTTCATGATTTGGAAGAGTTTATCGATTCGGACGATGACGATTCTGATTATATTGTAAGGCTTAATTTATACATGTGTTCGTTGTTACATGAACCGTTGATATCGCTCTGTCTCATGCTCTCTATTATTCATTTAACCCACTCGTGATGTTATAATGAAGTGCGTAAGGCAAAGAACGATAGCATCACGGCTTAAATGTCAATTATTTTACAGTTTAATATTGATTTTTTTAATAATTTGATCGTTTTTACAGGCGGATGATGATACTACAAACGATACATCCACTTCTTCGATAGAAGATGAAATCAATGATAGTTATTATGAGCCTGAAGATGACCAAGATCGTGTACCTAAATCAAATGTCAACGATAGTAAAAATTCGAAACCACCGTTCATTTTAGATCCGACGAAGACTGCTGAATATTTAAAGTTGATCGGAAACGGAAATCAAAATGAAAGAAACGCCATCAGCGGTCCAAGTTCTTATATGGACGAAATACCCGGAGATGAAAATGGTCCAAGCGGATCTAAAGATAATTTCGAAAATAAAAGAAACTCTATCAGCGGTCCTAGTTCATATATGAACGAAATACCGGGAGATGAAAATGTTCAAAGCGGATCTAAAGATGATATCAAAAACAAAAATCAAAATGCAAAAAACGCTATCGGTGGTCCTAGATCTCATATGGAAGAAATACCGGGAGATAAAAATGTTCAAACTGGATCTAAAGACGATTTCAGAAACAAAAATCAAAATGAAAAAAACGTCATCAACGGTTCTAGTTCTTATATGAATGAAATACCCGGACAGAAAAATGATGCAGTCGTTCAAAGTGGGTCTAAAGGTGCTTTCGAAAATAAAAATCAATCTGATGGTGGTGAGTGTTTTGAAAAATTATCTTAATGCGGTGATTCAGGAGTTTTTTTTCATCCTATTCTAATTTGTAGAAGTAGTGATTGTAGTTGAAGAAAATAATATCGATAACATACCAGCGATGACCAAAAAGTCTAACAAAGTTCGTAGAAATAATAATAAATTTTTCCTTCGAACAAATCGTAAAGGTTAGATTAATACTTTCAGAAAATGAATGAATTCAAACGATTTCTGCTGGGGATGAAAAATGCATTATTTTTATTATTTTGCTTTGTATGCTTTTTTAGAATTGAATGTACATATACTGGATTCAAATCGCTACTGCTTTGGGTTTAATTTCGACAGTCACATTTTTACAATAATGTTTATAATCGAATTGTTGCAATTTCAGGTTCTGGTTCATCGAGTAAACAAAAAAACGAAGGGACAATTGTGATGGCTTCATCTACTGTAGTAAAGCCTATGGAAATGAGTTTGCCTGAAGAAAAGTCAATCGAGAAGAAATCGGATGTATCAAAACCAAAAGCTGAAGATTCTAATAAAGAACATATTTTAGATAAAACAACAATTAAAGAAAACGTGCCAAATAAAAATGAACCCATGGAACTACCAGTAAATAAAGATTCTGCTGATTCACCAGTAAAGAAAAGTTCATCAACTGATTCACCGGTGAAGAAAAGTTCATCAACAGATTCACCAGTGAAGAAAAGTCCATCAACTGATCCACCAGCAAAGAAGAGTCCATCAGCTAATTCATCAACTAAGAAAATTCCACCTGTTGATCAGGTACAGAAGCAAGAAGAACCCAAAGAAACGAAATCTGACAATAAACAAAAACAAGTATCGAAAAATTCTGAAAATGTTGAGAAAAAATCAGAATCCCAGAAAAATGATAATAAACCTAAAACAAAAGAAACAGAGATCAAAACTCAAAATAGTGATAACAAAAAAAGTAACACCAGTAATTCACATTCAGCTGTTCAATAAGTACATATTGTGCAACAAATATACTTATAGACCATTTTTGTAATTACTTAACTGTTGCTTTTTATAGAAAGGTACAGAAATTTCACAAAAGTTTTTTTAATATGATGATGATAATTTTTAATAATAACAATCTAGTTATGAGTCTATTTTATAATATATTGATATTTATTTTTACTATTTCTTTCTTTTGTGGAAAAATACTGATTTTATTAAACGATCAACAAATTGACAATTTTTAATAGAGGACTAATCATCTCATTTTAATGATTTAATAAACGTCGGATTATCATTATTGTAATGTACGTTTGTGTTTATATGTTAGCATATTGCCATATTTTTTTTAATTTATTGATCAATTTTTATGTGTGTAATGCTATATCATATAATAAATGACTGTTTATTTATAATGAGAAAAAACTCAATAGTGAATGTGAAATAAGTTTATATAAATTTAGTATAATATTTATGAAAAAGAGGAAATCAATTAATCATGTTATAAAGTGAAATAATTTTTCATACATTTATATTATCGATACAACAAAATCTTCGCGTTTGACGAAGATGAAAAATTTAATGCTAATATTTTAATAATAAGCAATTTTGATTGATTTTATATATGAATAATTTAATTAATAAAATAATATAGAAAAAATAATGGTTTTATTATTACATATTAACCACTTATTCCTTTTTTATCAGAGACCTAAAGAGAATTCGGAGCTCGATAATTCATCGTGTTCTTCTGTTTCGATATTCAGAGTGAGAGTCGTATATAATCGTACCGGGTCTTATTTTTAAAGAAATACGTTACCTACTGACAATGAGAAATTAAAAGAGAGAGACAAAAAATACATTTGATTTTTTATTTTCATCAGATACAAACTAATTGCAAGCTCTAATTTTTCAACTACAAGTTAGCTACGTATAAGCGATAATAATTCTATACGGGAAAAACGTTAAGAGATAGCTGAACAAAATATCGATTGAAAAATCGTGCAGAAGAAAACTTAAAGAAAATTTCCTCGATCGGAAAACGCACGAAATTCACAATTACGATCAACAGATGCCTCGTTTCGAACCAAAAAAAAAAATATTCAACACACAAATTCATCTACAAAAAAATAACTTCTATATATCAACTAATAATAAGAACTATATTCGCATACATTGTATGAAAAAACATATTATATTGTTATGCAAATATGTATCGTAAATATTATGTACATAAAGACTATAATGGTATAATTTAAAATGAGCGTGTGAAGCCGAAGCGTTTCGCTATATCGCATCGGCTCGTTCGTTTCCCGGCGCTCACGATCAGTCTGTCCGGTTAGTTGAGGGGGGTTAGTCGCGCGGCGCGCACAGAGACCGGGCCCGACCGCAGCCTCCGCCATGGACCCCGAGGCGTTCCTCGACATGGCCAACCAGGTCATCAAGCTCAAGATGTTCCCCTACTTCGACATCGCGCACTCGCTGCTGTGCGCCCTCGCCGTCAGGGAGGACCTGGGACCCGGTGAGAAGGCACCCCTTTCTTCCGCCCGAAGTGTCCCGAATTTATTAGTTCGGCTCTACACGCGCGATGCGATCCCTCGTCGTTGCGCGTCGATGGATATGAATTTTGTGCAATTTCGACGAACGTTTATATTCTGGAAATTATCTGCGCTTAGGAAATGGGAAATGTTTGAATCTAAATTGTCAACCCTTTGAGGTCGTATTGAAAAAAAATAGTTAAATGAAAAAGTTAATCGATACAACAAACTCTTTTATAACGTTGGGTTAGTTTCCTTTTTTTGATAATACATGATAATTTTATTTTTTCTAATTTGATATAAATTGAAAAAAAAAAACCTATAATAATAAATTTTGTATGGGTTCTCTGCACAGATGTTTACTGATATATTTTTTTTTACTTTTAATAAGATTTGCGGCAACTAGACTCTCGGTGGCAAGAGTTGAAATCGTACTGCTAAAACTTGGATCACCTGAAATACGATTTAAATTTATTTCACAAGTAGTTTCATATCAGATATAAATATTATTTTTTCTATAATGTATTATCACTCTTATTAATTTAAATCTTAAACAATTGTATTTAAATCCCGATCGTCAACTATACTGCACCAGATAAACGGTTACACAACGACGCATTCTAATAATAAAACGTGCACGAACATGTGCAGCCCGAACTTCCTGAAAACGAATCTGAAAATGAAAAAAAAATAGACGAAAAACGATGCAATAACCTTTAGAGTTTATTTATAAATGAAAAAATATCTCGGTGAAAGCGTCTTCTATGTTCGTAGAGGCCATTTCAGAACTATTATACTATATCACGTGCGATTTGTCGACGTGAAAAGTGGCCGAAAATAATTTCCGCTGAAAAAATGAAGCACGTGGGAGACACGGTTATGTTCCCGTCGGATATTTCGGGAAAATTTGTGAAAAACCCGTTCACACTATTCAGAATCGTTCAAACGATGCCGAAGAACGTGCTTTTGAAAAAAATCGCTCGAAATTAGCGATTTTTTATTGTGAAAATTGTAAATTTTGAATGCAAATGAAAGTATCTCATAAAAAAGGAAATCTTTTAAAGTTGCATTTTTTTTAGAAATCTCGTTTTGAATTTGGCGCCATTTTTCGCTGACAGTTTACTAACTGCAAGTTCATATGCGAAATAATTTTGTTTCGCTTTAGGCGATGAAAGTAACTGGTTCAATTTAGATTGTGTAAACGTATCGAAACAGTTATTTTTTCCTTATATGTAATAAATTTTATTTTAAATTATGTATTAAGAACGTTTTCGAAAAACTCAGAGTGCAAAGGATTAACCGTTTTTCATGAAACAAACTAATTCAATTTTATTTTATATCAAATTGAATGAATTATTGAAATATCATGATTCAAAGAAATTCATTTGTTTTGACGCCATTTTCTATGTACATATATCAATTAAGTATTTTTATATATTTTTTCGAAATAATAACACCATAATAGGTTCATTACTACCATAATATTTCTTCATTGTCGTATTTGTACCAATTGAACACAAACACGTATACGCTCCACGTCATTATGATTTATTTATTTTTCGTTCTTCGACTATTCTGCCATTTTTCATTGTACACCGTTTTTAATTATAGAAAATCTTCAGTTCATTAAATCGGAAAAACAGGTGTACAGTACAATTCTTATTTACAATGTCGTACTTATCGGTTGATTGACCACAAAATGATTTTCCTTGAATTCGACCCGCTTTTAGGTTTTTTCACACCTGCTTTCGAAATAAGTCATTCGACTATAAAAATCTGTTTTATTTTTCCGAACAATTTATACTCAAACGAAACGTAAATTTTCGATTGTATAAGGTTTTTTCGGTAGCTTATCAGTGCAGCTGATAAGAATATCAAACTATGGTTTGTTTCTTACATAAATGAAATATTGAAAATTTTTCACAAAACTGAAATCTGTTTTTCGATGTTTTTGCATTCAAATTGTGTACAGTGTTCTAATTTACAAGTCGATAAAATTCGAAATATCGGAACCACAATGGAATTCTGCCAAATATCTGTAAAAACGAGATTGAAAAATATATTGAAAAAACGTTTTTCATACACACACTGTATTGATTTGTATGTATTTATGGCAAAGTAAATTTTCTTCTAACATCTTTTGAATTGCGATTGTTTCGGTAATTGTTGAGCAAATCATCGACATAGTCAAAGTTGGGTTAGTTAAAAAAAATTAGGTTAGTTTGTTCGTCTCGATGGTAAACATAACTCTGTGTAATTAGAACTGTCTGCATAGTTATTTTTGATTGGTTTGAGTCAGACACGATGTCAAAACTTAATTTCCATTCAATTAGATATTAATTAATCAAGCTAATTTTACTAATTCAATTAACTTAATCGAATTATAGAATTAATTAAAACGTGCGACATTTTCATTAATCCCAAATTACAACGTATCATGATATCAAAACATCTAATGGAAAAACGGATAGAAAAAATTCACGTTTCGTAACTTTGCGTGTCGATTTACGTATACAGCACATATGCATTAATGAATTATCAAATAATTACACCTGTTCCGTATGTTTTTTTTTTTATCAAAATGAGAATCTGTAAATGCAAAATTAATGCATCGACTCGCTCTAGAGCTCAATACACACTACTGTATAGCCTAAAGATATTTTCGTTCCTGGTTCAAACTCTCCCAGCCGTTGGCCAGGAATCTAAATCTATTTTGAAGCTAGCTTTGGTTCTATCCGATCAAAAAATAAATAATACTATCAGTTAACCGTGCAGTTGTAATGTGCTTTCGTGAAAATTTATTTTCAGAGTTGAAAATGCTGGGAAAATTGATAGTTTTCTCTTTTTGATTCAAATTGTGCGTTGATGAATTGAAAATCTAGAAAATTCTTGATTATCTCGGTTAGTACCAGGAAGGTATAGCACAAATTAAAATCAAGTTCAGTCAATATATTCAAAATTTGAAATAAATAGGTATATTATCGTATTTGTTATTCATGGAATGTCATTATAAATGCTCACTGTATGTTATTCAAAATTATTTAGAAAAAAATAATATGTTCCTTGAAGCACTTTGGTATTAACAAGTCATAAAAATACTTAAATAACATTATTCAATCAGTTTACAGATTATTTTTGACTTGTTTTGTTGAAAAGTTGATAAAATAAAATATTAACTACCTAATCAAAGATTATTCAAATATTCTTTGTGTCGATAAATCGAGATTATACTACACTGTGCAATTAGATACATTTCACAAAATGTTAAAAATATCCATTTTCCGAATTTTCCATTGAAATCTGTAGAAAATCAGTTGAAATGTATTTTCATAGATGGCGTTAAGAAAAAATATTTTCAAATATTATACATCTTAACAAATTCAATGAAAAAGATTCATCAATAAAGATTTCAGATTAATTATAATTTCATATGTTTACTATTTGCATTTGAAATTTGCATTCTGAGCTTATTAAAAACGTTCTTAAAATTTTGAGTATGGCTCGATATCAGAGTTTAAAGGGTTAAAACATGTCTCACGGTGTAAGAATTCTTATTACCATCACTAAAATAACTGATTGGTCGTTTCCAGGTGCACAAGCTTTCTCACGCAAACATCCACTATCATGTTGGTTATCAACCATGCTAGTGATATTCTCCGGCGCCATGGTCGCAAACGGTCTACTAGGAGAGCCCATACTAGCCCCCCTCAAGAACACTCCACAACTCATGGTAGGCACGTTAACCTGGTGAGTTCAAATCTATAAACAATTCCAGAAAAGTAATTAATGCTATTTGCATCTAAAAACTTTTTTGTTTCAGGTATTTTGTATTCTACAGTCCATTCGACATAGGATATAAAGTCGGCAAGTTTCTTCCAGTGAAAATAGTAGCATCGGCCATGAAAGAAATATACAGAGCGAAGAAAGTATACGATGGAGTCACACATGCTGCTAAGCTTTATCCAAATGCTTATATCATAATGATCATCATCGGAACGATGAAAGGAAATGGAGCCGGATTCGTAAAGTTACTCGAACGATTGATCAGGGGTGCTTGGACTCCGACTGCAATGGAATTCATGCAACCAAGCTTGTTAGTCTTTTATTCTTACATGGGTAGATTATTATCAAAATTATTATGACATATTAATAATTGATTTTTTGTGCTTCTTTTAGCTACACCAAAGCATCTTTAGTTGCATCAATAATATTCGTTCTTGATAAAAAGACTGATTTGATATCTGCTCCTCATGCATTGGTTTACTTTGGAATAGTGATCTTCTTCGTATATTTCAAGGTAACATTAAACTATTCAATTTGGAATGGTAAACCTGTAATGTATGTATGTAATTCAATTTGATAATATTTTTTAATGTTTACTTTTGTTAGTTGTCATCGATTTTGCTTGGAATTCACGATCCGTTTGTACCATTCGAAAATCTATTCTGTGCCTTGTTCCTTGGAGGAATCTGGGATTCCCTTGCCAAGTTGATGGGTCGTGGACAACCTAAAGAATAATGTTCAAATACTCAAACAATCTTGTAAAGGTATCTATCCAAAAGAGGAGAATTAAATAATCTGTAATATCAAAATTAGTAACCGATTTTATTATTGTTTCAGATGAACTATTCATCTTCATCATTATTTATCATCTACTATGAAAAGAACATGAGAATTTAGCATTTGTTGCAGCGACCAAAATGTTTTTACCTAGAAAAGCTAGTCAGTTAAGCGAAATTTCCTAATAATTTTAAGCAGTTTTTTTAAAAAAATATATTTTGTGTGAAATGTAGCAGTGACATTTAATTATTGCATTTTACATGAAATTAATACAAAGTATTTAGCTTATTTTGTTACTTTATCACGTATACTTTTTATATAAAATATTTTATTAAAGATATCTCATAAATTTTATGATCTTCAAATGTAGATATTTTTTCTAAATTATAATCATTTTAATTGAATGATTAAATATTTATTTGATGCCAAATTTTATTGAAAAACTATGTGGTGATAGTTACATTTTTTTTTATTCAGTGTAATCAAATCGTCACGGTATTTTTGAAATTGTATAGTATTTTCATAAAAAATATCTAATATTGCACAATTCACCGATTTTGTACGTTTGAAAATAAGATTTAGTATGATAGCAATTTATTTGACATAATTCAATGCAATAATAATTGTAATATAATTATAAAGAATACTTAATTCAAATACGTGTTTAAAAATTATTGTGATTGAACTCAGTGGGTGCAGTTCAATCTCATTAAATTTTGACATGCTTAACTACATTTTTCCTATTTGTAATTAATCAATTTCCCATCGAACAAAGTTTTTTTCATGAAATTAGGTTTTATATATTGTTTGATAATTATTTATTTGTGTGCGCGTGCGTTTGTTTGTATATATGACTTGAGCCGTTTGAAGTTTTATGAAATTATTTACAAATTACATGTCACAAATAGCTCTAAGAACACAATAAATGACTGGTATCGAAAATCTGTTTCATTCATTGACCCTTTTTATGAAAATGTATGATTTTTGAAATATATTTGGATCTTCTATAATACCTTAACGATTTTTTCATACATTTTTTAATACCTAGGTATTTAACAATAAGTCTTGTGTTGAGTTGGAATGAGGGTTGCACTAATAATAAATTAGTGTTATGGCGCAAGTAAAATAGGAAAATTTCATTTGAAAAACTACTGATAATTAAAAAAAATAATGTACCTATGGTATATCTAATTGAAAATTTTGCATATTAAACACGATACATTCATAGATATCATCAACGATAAACCGGTTACAATTTTTTTGTCAATGTAGGTAAACGATTTAACATTGAAGTTGCGAAGGCGATTTCAAATATGATAATTTATAATACCAAAGTGATTTATTCAAAGGTAATATGTGATTTATGCAAAGGTTTGTGTTCTTTGAATAGATTTCAATGAAAATAAACCAATTATAGATTTTTTTTCTGTTAAAAGTTGGCAGTGTTCAAATAGAAAAGATCCGAAAAATATCTTCATATTTGAATATTTCAACACTTTTCAATAACGAAACTAAGCCTAAAATAAGCCTCAGCCTTAAACTAAAATTATTAATAATTAATTAATTCGTTAAACACAAATTTAAATATAACGATGGCCATCAATTAAAACGTTTATGTCCGGAAAAACTAACTGGAAACGAAAAAAACATTTCACGGTCATCGCTGAACCACACATTTTCTATAATAACCCTTAAACAAACTAAACATAAAAAACAAATTTGAATACAATTTCAAATCATTGCATAATCAAAAGTGCAAACTTATTTAGATCTTATGACATATAACAATAAGAGCTATATTAGCATACCCTAACGGAAAAGCGGCACTGAACCATCGACACAGCGCCGGCTCAGCTGTCAAACAGGAAAAGCGTTCAGTAGTTGACGGATCTTCGTCGAGTTAACGTGTGTGCTTGCATTGTTATATAATTTCATACTAAAATTATAAAATGAGCGCGATGTCGCCGCGATTCGTGGCCGCGCTCGACGTCGGCACCACTACCGTGATATGTCGCATCTACGACGAAGACGCCAACCCCAAGGGACAGGCCATCGGAAATGTGAGAGATTTTCCACGTCTGCTCGACCCCAATCTGACGTTTCAACCCCTAGAAAAAAACTCCATTCGTGTACCGAGTATTAAAATAATCCAATTAAATAACTCTGGAATGTTTCTTTAGTCTATTTTGAATATTTCGATTGGAATTCGGGTCGAAGATTATTTGAAGATTTTCCAAAAAAAAAAAAATATTTTTTTGACAGCTGTCATTTATTAGTTCATTTATAAACATAACCTCAAATTCGTTTGAATTTTTAAATTGCCAATATTGTGCATATATAAATTTCAGCACTTGTGGAGTAGATACTCGACTTAACCTAACTTCACTTAAAATATAATACAAATCTAGTTGGTTTAAGTTAGAACAATACCATGAATAAAATAGGGAAATATTAAATTTACTTTAGGTGTGAGTCTGTTTAGTAAGAATTCGCACGTCACGTTCTAAAAATGTGTTATCGTAAAAATATCCTTGAACTTTTCGTTTGATCTGTTTATCGTTTGTTTTGTGCATTTTTTTCTTTTCACTGTGTGAAAATGTTTGTTTTCTTTTCGCAGGTTAATTTACATTATCCACATCCTGGCTACGTAGAAATAAATCCTGATGAATTGTGGAACACTATCGTCGTTGTGATGAAAAATGCAATCACTGGTACCTATCAGTTTATTTTTCTATAAAAATATTTTTCCCGATAAACTGTAAGATGATACGAAACATAGGAAAATTTCATAATAATTAAGATAACTGTTTAGATTTATCAAAAATTAAATCTTTCACGATAAAAGTTATCTCTACACATTTTTACGAGAAGTCTATAAATCTCATTAAAACTTAATGGATCATAACTACGCTTTTTATTGTGAGCAACTAGCTTTTGAATTGAATGAAATGTACGTCAGTTGATTTTAATTGATACAAAGATGACTCGAATTGACGACTCCAAGGACAATTATTTCAAATCAACTGACTTTTAGACGATGATAGATTACTTGCGAAAAAAATCAATTTTAAATTTTAAATAATAGTTCTCTTGACATTTTCCAATCTGAAATATTTTGCACTGCAATTAAAAACAGTGAATTTTTGTGCATGTTTTATGACCGTCCTTATATTCGTGAATGCATTTACAATCGATAACTGTAGGCATTTCAAAGTATGGTCACACTACATTTTTTTCACGTTTGCATTTGCATTATAGGTCGTTTCAATAGTTTTCAGTCATGCTATTGATAATTGCTTTAAAAAATCGTTATGTGAACGAAAAATCATAAAATTTCACATATGCATAGCTAGAGTTAATTTAATTTTAGTCAAACTTTATTGGGGTCTATGATATTCAGATTTTTATTTAGTTTTCAAATCGAATATTCATATACATATGTATGTACATTTTTACAACATATGGAAATTAATCTTTTCCATATTTCACTGTGAATATTTTTTTATACCTCTTGCTAGCCAATCTGAAAAACAAAATGAACATTGAAAAATTTTTGCGCATTAAGGCTTTTTTACATCCGTTAGATTTCACAAATTGTAATTCAATGATTCAAAAATTATGATCGTATCCGTTTTTTTTTATCAAATACGCTTTATAAAATCAAAAAATTCTGAATTCATAAACACCAAAAATCACATACTACAAAAAAAAAACGCATCAGAATCGACTAATTAACACCGATCGAATTATGAAATATGTTTATTTTATTATTAGAAACGATTTCCTTACGAAACTAGCATTTTTTTTCCAAATATAAAACACACAGCACGTTTGATAAGTACACGGCCCTGATCTGCATTTTGGGCACATTTGAAAAATAACAAATAAATAAGTCACGTACGCCTAATTGCTTACATATCTAATAATTCAGTCGTTTTACTATAAGATATTTTAAGGATTGGATATTAGTGCAAATTTTACACTTCAAATCAAATTTGAAACAACTAATGTCAAGGTAGAGAAAGGAGATGGACATAGCTTGTTTTACAATTAGAACTCTTAAGGCGGAAACTTCTGAGACGTCATAAAAAAGAAAGAGAAGCAACACATTCAATTTTTTGTGTTTGAGAGAACTTCTGTCGCATTCACACACAAAGAATTGAATGCTTCTAATGTGTTTTGCCCTTTAGATTCATATTTGTTTTTTAGTTACATATAACTCAGCCAGTCTATAACGTAACTGTATGAATCGTAAGTGCATGCCGTGTCGGGTTTCATTGTCAATGACCTCGCGATGCTAGATTCGAGTTCTGTCGAGTCAGACATCCTATATATAATTTAATTTCGTTATTTTTGGAATGAGTTTCGTATGCGAAAAGTGCACTCGGTGTATTGTGCTTATAATAAGGACGTTGACTCGCTCTTGAAAGTTGTCCTGAAACGAATGCGTTATTTCGACAAAGCGCTATTGTGAATATTTTATTGTTCACACGAGGTTATCTCGAAGGTCTTCAGAGGTGTCGTCGAAGTTCAGCTTTGAGGTTTTCTTTTCAGATCTCGAGGTGCTCTTCGTAAAGGTGTATTTAGGGTTTCGTTTCGAAAGAGGAATGTGTTGGGTTTTATAAATAGACGATGGGTTTTTGTTCCAGTTCTGGTGCTTGGAATTCGATTCTGATCGGATCTGTTCGGAAAATTTGAATTTTGTTTGTAAACTTGTCAAAATATTGAATTGTATAAAAGTGTTTTAATCGTGAACGAATTCTAGTAGAGATTTACTTCTGTATTAATTTTAATCCATGTTATATTCGATACTATAATAATTCATATCGAACTGATGTGTTTTTTATATTTATGATTTATTAAGTTTTTTTTTTATGAATTGATTAATTTTATACTTTTAATTATCTTGATTTATCTATCGAAGTAAAGATCGTTCACGTTTGTTAGATGAAATGTATTAACATTTAAACTTTAAATTTTATCTGTGAACTTTGATACAATACGCAATTCATACAAAAACGCATATTAATAATATTTTTTTCACATTACAAAAAATATAATCACGCACAAAGTTTTCCAATAACCAATCGACAAAATTTTACATCAATTACATAAAAATCACAAACACACAAGTGGGCACCAAATTTTTCAATAATCAAATTATATTAAAAACTCAAAAATTATAAAAACAAATGAAATGCCACAAAACAATGGATGTTCATCACGTTTTTCAACATTTCGCAAGAGTTCTAACACATTTGTGTCATCAACCGTATTGAGTTACGAATTTCGCAACGATTCACATACATAATGTGTATGTAAATAATATGTGAATCACGATCTGATTAAACATAAAGGGACGTGTTATACGTGACGATATACATTTGCATTTAAGCTGGGTTCATATGGCATTGTTTCAAGAAATTCCATTGAAAATCGTTACATGAAGTATGAAAATAAATATATTTTTTGACATTTTGTAGGTTAGGCTTCGAGAGATTGAGCATAATGAACAAGATAATAGAGTAAATGTATACAATACAGGACCATAAAGTCCGGTGTGAATGTAGCTTTAGGGCTCATTTGTAATTTCTGAAGGAAATTTCAAAATATATTCAACAGTTTTTCTATCTAATTTACAGATAATAATACTTTAGTAATCTTATGAAATAATCAGACGTGTTGGTAATCTTCCGTTTTTCTAATGCCACATGTGCAATCGTAGACTTAAGTGCATAGGTTTAGTTGGATTACTCTATAGATTTTTTACTAAACTAGGATTTATGCAGAATTGGAATGAGATTTAGGATAATGGCATTCATCAATGTGCCCAAAATATTACTATGCAAATAAGCATCGAGTTCAAGTGTTCAGCAATTGCATGTATGTATTTATTGTGCGAAATTTTCATAGAATTTCCTAAATAACGGCATCGATTCCATTTACACTTTTACACAGTGTATTGGCAATATTTGAGAATAGTACACCCACTGCTAAGTTCTTTTTCTATATTTGAAAATAGCCATATTATGCTTTCAAAGATGTGGTTATTATCGCTTTTCAAGTGAAAATCATTTAACATTTCTGTGCAAAAAATATCGTGAATGAATCAAAGATAGTTTTCTATTTGTCTATGTTCGTATTTGAAAATTTTCATTGAGAATATCTTAAATACGTTGAATTGAATTGAAAGTTACATGAAAATTATTAAATTTGATTAGATTATCGATAAATGATTGAAAATTATATAGTAGATATATGGAATGTTCGAAATTGAAATATTATTCGATCGACTCGTCGTTGTATTAATTGCAGCTAATTTTTTTGCAAACATTCGAGAGCTGAATTTTTGTTTTAACAGCATATTTTTCTTCTGTCATTTATGTATTTATTGTACAAAAAATTAACGATTACATGAAATTCAATTCGATTGGTTTACTTAATATTTATCGGTGCGAAATAATATCAAAGATTTGTCTATTATTTTTCGTTAGATAAGAATTTAGATTGATCCAGTGTTACAATCGAAATTTTATCTTGAATCGTATGACATAAGATGTAAAAAAAAATAATGATCTTATCTCATTCAAAAGATTTAACAAGTTTTCAATGTCACATCTATTATATTTCATTCCAATAATTCAACACGTGATTTGCTTTTCTTTTTTGCCATACATAATTCAAATATATATTTATTAAATTTGTACACGAATTGATTAAATCTTGATATTAAAAATATAATAGTTGTATGACATTTTTCGCAACCATGCAATCGTTACATAATAATTTTCAGTGTTTAACTTTTGGTTCAATTTGTCATTCAAATACGAAAATTTGTCATTCACTTTCTCACAATTTTACATTCATTTGCATCGAGCAAACAAACATAAGAATATGTCGTCTAATTTTCCTGTATGCTAAAAAAAATCAGTTTATTTACAATCATTTGGCGATTCGGAAATATCTGAAAAAAAATCATTCACTAATAGTGCTTTAATTGAATTTCGGCCATTTTTTAGATCAGTCAGAAAAACTTGTTTAAAAACCAGAGCCTGATTAAGGTTATTCACAACGTAACATTATAGCTGTATTTAAATAGACCATTAAATAATATTCCAGTATTAAAATCATTTCAACATTTCCTGTTGAAAAATATAATTTTAAAATTATAAATGACGACTGAAAAGACCAAGAGGTACAAGTTACATTTTTACCGAAATTGAGTTATGTACAGGAATCTAATCTATGTACGCTCATATATTTGGTGGCAAAAGGATATAAACGAACTTGGAACGCGTACCAAGATATATCATCGAATCACTCAACCTCCTCCTAATACATGTTTAACTTTGTGCGCGCTTTTCTCGAAATCCACTTGTACCCCTTAGCCTATTCAGTCGTCATATACAGTTAACCAAATGTACATTCTTATTTTATATTTCAGATAACTGTAATTTTTCGCCATAGATCAAAATGTTCATTAAAAAAAATCACAATCGAACCGATAAGCCCGATTCGCATCTCAGAGTATAGATATCACGATTCTTTTAATAACATACAATCAACAAACGATAAAACCTTTTTTTAACACAGGAAAATCATCGCAAAAAATCTTCGAGTGATCGCAGAATATTTTCGCGAACGATAAGTATGCGCACTCGACTTTTATAGTACAACTTTTTCAAACGGGTTCCAAAAGTGGGTAATATCGTCATAAAAAATGGCAACACAATAAAAATCTCAAAATCAAAATCAAGGATGTAATTCGATTGCGCAAAACTCTACGGAAATACAATTCGACTTCTATCATCGAACGTTTTTAACCTTCGACAATTTTCGTAACTTTTCCTGATTGTTTCTATCAATCACTTCGGCCGAAAGTGATTTGTGTCGATGTGCTGTTAAAAAAACACTCATGCAGAACTAATTGTTGGCTAAAACTATCAATTTGATAGATAAGAAGTGTGTGCGTCGTTTTATTCAATTAACGCGTTCGATCGGGTGTATAATTATAGGAAAATATTCTATGAATCTTCGTTAAATTGGGTTTTAGGATTAGTTTTAGGATTCGGGATTATACCAGTTTCATTAGATATAGATTATTTTGTATGTTGTGTGTGATAGATATGAAAACGAGTTTGATGTGTTTTTCGTATCGAGTATTTGAATTCATTATACTTTGGCCATTATTAAAATTAACTTTTTTACAATGTAAATTGTTTAATGTTCAACACCCATACGAAATCGATTTATAATAAATCTTCATCTCATAAAAGGTTTTTTGAAATGAAAAAATCTTAAAATAGCCCAATCAACCATATTTTCGATCAATGTACTTTGTGATTCAAATACTGACCTTCTAATATTTTTTCATTTTGATTATTAGGTTTTTTTTGTCGGACGTACTGATATAGACTTATTCATATAGGTTTTACTTTTTAAATAAAATAATTTTCAATTCAAGTTTAACAGTTTCAAAAATTGAATCAACTACAATTAGGATACATAATTTGGTTGAAATGGCATACTTAAATCGATTTGATTCTTTTAATATCTAACTTGAATTAATAACCATTTAACATAAAATGGAAAACATGTATAATAACTTATTTTGTAAATTATTCACAAGAAAAATATTGCCTCAATTTTGGCGCCTCGACTTTCGAGCGCAACAAACGTTTCGATCGACTTTTAACACAAAAATAGCCTAAATTTACACTTATTCAAAATAACAAAAGATCAAAAACTTAATAAAGAATAAAAACTGTTCAAAAAAATATCAAAAAACACAATTCAAACGTACATAGTATGAACTTTAATCGAAATCCATTCGCGTGTCGTTTCCAATTCATAGAGACTCGAGTATAGCGGATATTAATTCCGATCTCGCAACTTGGAGTCGCTAACGAAATTTTTTTACGATTCGTTACGATTTTCGATTTCTCAATTGTGTCCGATTATGTTTCTTCGGGTTTTGGGTCAATGTCGTGTGATGATCTCGCTTAGGTTTCGAAAATTTTCATTCTGACATTGACCTTATCGTCCGGTTTCACGCTCGAGCTTAAATCGCCTTTTTCTCGCTTCTAAATCGCCTTTTTCTAGCGATTTTTTCGTTTTGAGAATTTGAATTTGATGCACGAGTCGAATTGTTGTCGAAACTGTTCATGGAAAAGATGTGTGTACTGTTTTTGCTCGATGTTAATGTTTCATTGTTCAAAGTTTGCATTTGGCGAGTTCGTTAGAATTATTTTCTTATTTTCATTAGTTTTTTTTCTTAATTTGGTGTTTTATAATATTAGAAGATTCTTTACATTTTATCATATCGATCCATTCAATTTAGAAACGTGTGTTTTTTCTAGATTAAATTAGATTTATATAAAGTCGATCTTTTAACCTTCGATTAATAACATTTCGGTTTGATTGAGTTCAAATATAGTTCCTATAAAATAGACTTATACTCTTAAGTTAAATCTTTCGATATTTTTAACAATACTCATTGAGTATGGCTTTCAAATTCTAAAAGATGAAAACATTTAGCTACCATTAATCAGTTTCATTACAATCAAAAGACTGAATATATCCATATACATACAAATTGCACTTAAATACAAATATGCATATCATTAATTTCACACAATCTAAAAACCAATTTACTCATATCAAAAACAAACTATGAATTCATATCGAATTGCAACACAAATATTCCAATATGATTAATGTTAAAAAATAATATAGCCTATACCATGCCCTTGCCATAGAACCTCTGACACAGCTTTTACTGGATAATTAAAACTTCAATCATTTTTAACTGCTCGTTTCTAATGATCAGTTCACTATTATACTGACCTTTCAATATCCTACACACGTTTTCGTTCGGATACACATGCATTATGAATATTTTATATCGTCTTATGCATGTTCGATCATTCATAAAGGTTTTCGAAATCGTTTTTGTTAATATTTATCGCTTTTCAAGCTGTCCAGATTCTGTTTCGAATTTCTGTACATATTTCGGTGAAGCGTTTTAAAATAAATGCACATATGTAAATGTGCCAATGTCAGTTCGGATTTGTGTGTGGTTGGGAAAATTTTACTTATCTAACATGAAATATGTGTTCAACTCTGTTTTTGAATTTTTTTTGTAGTTTACACTAAACTATACACTGACAAGGCTCATTAACAGAAACATATTTTCGTCACAAGTCAAATTATTAAAAAAATATTTCAATCAAACAAATGTTATGATTCAAATGTATAGTCATAATTATAAATGCTGATGATTTAATTGATCACATCGTCATCAAAAGCAAATAATAAGAGTACAGTAGAATAGAGCACATAACAAGAATTGATCACATAACTCAATTGAATTATTCAATTCAATATGTACGAATATCATATATGACATAAGTATGTATAACACTGATTTGTATTGAAAATTAACTACTATGACCCTGCATATCTCGAGACTGAACTTTCAAGTCGGTTATGAACCGATCTTGAATAAATCGAATTTAAATATGAATTTATGACAACCGTTACAAACATCATCACGTTCATGATCATTCAAGATACATTTCCAGATACACACACAACAAACCTGAAAACTTTTATCACATTCAACACTTTAAAAGTACTTACATACAAATTATTACACAAACTTATTATTCAATACAAATATTACATTTTTTTTCCTAAAAATGGGCGAAAGTAACCACATACGAAAACTTTACGATCATGTAACACTTTTTAGCGACATTGTGGATTTCCTATTCAAACTCGACCTCGATTTTCCTCATCTCATTATCACCAAACACTTGCACATCACATACTAAAAAGCGATCTTGCAAATTTCACACATAGCTACAATGCGATCAATGCCATTTTCGCAATTAATACCCCATAACCTTTCGAGAAAAAACCCAATTTCGTTTCGGTTACAGTTAAAGGGTAATTTGCAGCGAACGACCTTCGTAATTTTCGCAACGTTCTTCGAATCAAAGTGCAATTTTCGATTGCATAGTTATTATACACGCGATGAATCGATGATTCTGCAGTTATCTTCGTTTTTCGTATGAGAAAATACATTTTTTTTCGACCTCGTATGTCATACGATTCGGATTCGGGTCTATTGTGTTTCGATTCCGTTTTTGCAACGATCATGGTTGTGTTGCGAAATTTTTGCGTTTTGTGTTTGTATAAAGTGTGAAAAAGCCTAACGAGGACTAGGTCTGAACCTCGGGATGACGATTTAGAAAAAACTTTATAGAATTTCAATTTATGTAAAAATTATGAAAAATGAAAATATAACTCTCAAGTATATATTTCAAAAAAAAAGTGTACATATAATTTTATATATGTATTTTGTTCAACACAGTAATTACAATTGCCTCGCCTTTATTCCTTTGGCGATGTGTCAAAAATTTTCATGTAAAAAGTTATTTTGCTAATGTACCTAGCAAATACATGTACATATTCTAAACTTTGATTAACTAGAAAATTATTGATAACTTAATTTTTGTTCTCATCATTATTTTATGAACATTTATAAACAACATTTCTAGCAAGATTCATCAAAAACGATGACCCGAGACAGAAACCGAATCTTCTTAAGCCTATTTGAAGTTAAAAAGTAATAAAAGTGCTTGCCAAATGAGTCAGATTTATGGTGAAATTTTTGTGGATATTTTCCTTGATTGGTCGGTTTTTTTTTGTTTGTTAAACACTAAATTATTATAATTAGACGGAAAACTCATTAATATTCTCGACTATAGAATGCATACCTATGTATTTCTAAGTTCCTTGTTTTTAAGATATCATAAATGTGCATACATTTATGCAAAACACAAACGAACTTGTATAAATTTCATTTACAAAAGTAATAAATAGACGAGTTGTGTTGGTTATCATTTCAGATAATGAAATGAGAACAGTTTTTTTCTCAAATTGTTATCTGTGCAAAGTTATTAAAAAAAAAAATACAAACATACTAATAAAATCATTTCCATTTTATGTTAAACATCTTCCAATTCTTGTTCAATTGTTTTCTTTTTTAATATTTTAATTGAAATTGAAATGCAATACATATAATGAAAAAAACCTGTACATGAAAATTTTCAATTCATTTCTAATAATATTCAAAAAATTTTTCAGATGCAAATCTCACTCCAGATCAAATAACTTCTCTAGGAATATGCACTCAAAGAGCAACTTTTACAACATGGGACAGAAATTCCGGTGAAGCATTTCACAATTTTATAACATGGAAAGACTTAAGGGCAGATAAATTAGTAAACAGTTGGAACGATTCGATCACATTGAAAGTAAGTAATTTCATTAAATTGGTACAATTTTAATAAAACAATTTTACATTTTCATTATTTTGCAGACTATAAATGCTAGTTCGTATATGCTGCATATGGTTACAAGAAGTAAAAGGTTCCTTGCGGGTAGTGTCTATAAATTTATGAATAAACAAGTAAGTTGTGTAATCATTAAGTGTTTATTTGTGTGTGCGATTATTCAACATGAACTCTCTATTTCCACAGGTCAATTTGAGACTAGTCTGGGCTATAGAAAATATTCCTGTATTAAAGCATGCAATAAATCAAGGAAGAGCAATGTTCGGAACGCTCGACACGTGGCTTTTGTATAAACTCTCTGGAAGAAAACTTCACGTCACTGATCCTTCAAGTGTGTCAGCTACAGGACTCTATGATCCTTTCACTTTAGCATGGGCCGATTGGGCTTTGAACATTTTGAAAATTTCTAAAGAGATGTTACCTGAAGTCGTAGACACAGCGGGAAGTCATTTTGGACACACAGATGAAAGTTTGTTTGGAACTAAAATTCCCATAGTTTGTAGTGTATGTTCTTTGACTGATTATTGATTGATTTAATTTAACAACAAGATGCTTAAGATATGAATTGTTTATAGATGGCTGATCAAACGGCATCGATGTGGGGCTCGTGCTGCTTCCAACCTGGAGATATCAAATTGACTATGGGAACTGGAAGTTTCATTGATGTCAACACTGGTACAGTTCCTCATGCTAGTGTATTGGGTTTATATCCTTTAGTGGCGTGGAAATATGGTGATGAAATAATATATATGGCAGAAGGAAGTAATAATGATACAGGATCTATTATGAAATGGGCTGAAACTGCCGGTAATTCATTATTTTGTTTAATCATTCAAAATATATCTATTTGTTTTAAAATGTTTTTTTACCCATTTCTAGGTTTGTTAGAGGATCCTAGTGTTTCATCCGATTTAGCTAGTCAAGTATTTGATACCGATGGAGTATTTTTCGTTCCTGCGTTTACTGGATTAGGGGTATAATATTTCTTCAAACTGATATTTTATTTTTAAACAATTTCAACTAACTATAATTATTTTTTAGCCTCCAATAAATGACCAAGCTGCTGCGGCAGGTTTTATAGGAATGAAACTATCAACGAGGAGAGAACATTTAGTTCGCTCATTGCTCGAAGCTATTGTTTTCCGAGCAGTCCAATTGTATCGCTGTGTACTTAAGGAAACTTCATACAATTTTAATGCTATTAGGTAGATATGGTTTTTTTAATCTCTTGATAACTTTTAGAAATCAAATTATAAAATACAATTAATATTTACAGAATCGATGGAGGTGTATCTAAAAATGATTTCATCAGCCAGCTCATCAGTGATATGACGGAGCTGAACATAGAAAGATCATCAGCTCCAGAAATATCAGCATTAGGATGTGCATATCTGACTGGTTTAGCATCAGGCATTTGGTCTTCAAAAGAAGAATTATCATCTCTCCATAAAGTTGATCGTATTTTCACACCTCAACCACAAACTCGACCGATGTATTCTGGAATAATGGCGAGGTGGGAAGACGCCATAAAAAGGTTCGGTGGCTGGTATTATCAACAGCCTAAAACTAATACCGTTGCACCGAGAATCTCATATCCTACGACAAAGACGATAGCGTAACAGCAGCTATTCGGTGGCCCGATCGGTCACCTTTTGTGTTTGTACAAGCTGGTGTTGAAGCATAAGAACATCTTCATAATCTTCATTATGTTTTGTATTATATATTTCCTTTTGAGGAATCATAATGGCAAGTGCAAAGCTATTCATAAATGAAAAAATCAGTTCAAAATATTTTACAGGTAAAAATGAAAATTTATATGTATCGATAAAGTATGTATGTCGATATAATTTCAAATAATTTAAACTAGTCGATTTTGTGATTATTAGTTTGTTCAGTTTTGTAAAAAAATATTGTGGTATTCCAGATATTCCGTTATTTGAATAGATTTCATTCCTTGTTGAAACTGTGATTTAAAAAAGTTTGTGGAATGTATTTATTTTAAAAATAGATGTGTATTTTTATTTTATAAGACCAGATTGAACATATCATTTTTCTTTAAAATAATTGTTCTAAATATAATCAATATATTACTTTGTGGTGAAAATTTTAGTTTACATAGGTATATGTTCTTCATAATTTGCTCATTTCATAAGATAATGTTTTTTTCATTACTCATTTACAAGTAGTTTGACAAATAATGTTATATATGTATATTTACCAACTAGTAAACAGGGTATACAGTTAATATAATTATCTTTATTTTTCAATTGAAATAATCATTATTACCATTGATGTGAATATAACATACGTATGTAAATATGAATTAAGCGTTCGATTAAATAATTTTGGTACTTTTAACATAAGCTTTTTAATAGCACAAAGTGACTGCTAACAATAAAATAAAAAAAAATGTGATTTTATATGACTTATTTGATAATTGAATTTAAGAAATTCGTTACCATTATTTTATAAGCTTGTAATATATATATAATCTTCCTTATCACACACATTGTTCTTTTTATTGACTAAAGATGATAATAATGCATTAGATAAGGTTGTGATTTGCTCAATTGAAGTTTCTCCTTGCGTAGATTGGCTTGTGACATCAAATTTGTGTTTTATTGCTTTTTCAGACTGCAAATATTATCAATATTATAATATTATAAAGTTTATCATTAATCTATAATATGTATTTAATGTCATCTGTTTAGAATTACTTAAAGTAAAATTTTATGAGTATCGTTAAATTTGTTCAAGGAAATGTGTATTTATTGTATTCATAAATAAAACCTATGTGTCCAGAAAATAGTGAATGTCAAAAAAATGTTGAAATTTTTAATGTTCTTATACAAAAGTCATAGATTGAAATTAAATGTAACATATATTTTTAAAATTTAATGAAGAAGTTTTATTTATTGATAACCTTTAGTGAATGATTGAATGGATTATACCTACCTATTAATGTTCTTCACATTCTTATAGAAATAATTTTATTAAAAACAAATGATCTATGAAAATATTTACAGTCGAATCCAAAAAGTAGAACATCTACAAAGTTTTTTCAACTATATTTAGCATGATATTAAATGATTACAGTTGATGCAATAAGAACGAAAATATTAAATTAGTTTCTCACAAAACACTACAACATCACATCTCAAGAATATATTTACTTAAGCGTGTGTAAATTGATCAATATTTTTAAGGATTGATATATAGATTTTTTTATTTTACACATTTAAAGTGAGGTATATTTAAAATATCTACGTTACTTAGAATTTCATAATACATTTAAATGGTTTTTCAATATTTTCCACATTCCTTCAAATTTATACAATTTAATTATACTAATTCAATGTGTCAAAGTCGAAAACCTGAAATTTACTTTGAACATATGAAAAAAAGTATTACAAGAATGATTCGACTTATTTATTTTCTACATGGATGTAAATACATACATTTTGTGTTTAAAATTTCGAATTCAAAATGAATCTCGAATTAGCAAATAAGATAAAAAAGGTTCGATTTTCGTAACTTATATATTTTTTTCTAAAATATCAAGTGGGTACCTATCTATGTTAAAATAGTTAGAATTGAAATTTATCTTTATTTCACATACACATATCTATGTGACGTGAAAGCTATTTAAAAATCACTTCTTTTATCTCTACAAATATTATAATGAACTTGATTGTCAAAGTAGTAGACTTAAACGTATTTTGACATTATTTTGATTGTGGGTAAAACTTAACTAATGAGCAAAATAGTTACATATATCATTCAAATAAAGGTAAGACTAAAAAATGTAAACGAAATTGAAATGAGATTTAATTTAAAAAACAATAATAAGGAAAACGAACCGAAAATAAAAACTAATATCATATTTCCATTGTTATGCTTTATCAACTTTTATAACATTTTGATATACATAAATATTCAATTATGTAGAATATCAAAAATTAGGCACACTTCCGCCAGAAAAGCCTTTAAATCGTTTGATTTTTTTTAACAATCAATTCCAATGACGAATAGACGCATTTTCACAAATTTCACATTTTCGAATCAGTATTCATCATCGGACCCAAAACTCACAAGGACTTATGGAAATATCACACACAATCCGATCAATAGAGAATATAGCAGAATGCAATTCAAAAACCGCAAAATGCAAATAAAAAACCGAAAAAAAGCGAAACAAAAAAATTTTCATGTCGACCGTGGAAACACAACGAGACACGAAATCGGGTCATCAACTTCGAATTGGATACAAACAACAATAAGCGAATTAACATATCATCAGTTAAACAATGCTACTCGTGTTATTTGATTCGAAAGTTTTAAATGTGTCTGAAATTAATTAGGTGAAAGATCTTTTTTTCATTTATATTTGTATTTGCTCCGATACTTATTAAGTCGCCAACTGTTTTTTCATATCTGCAAGCGAAACAATAGAGGTAGCAAAAGCAATAACAATAGCAATAGCAATAGCAATAGCAATAGAAATATCAATAGCAATAGCAATAGCAATAGTAATATAATAGCAATTCATCCCTCAGGTAAAATTATTTTCAGTGATTCAAAACTATTTTAATATTAAATAACTTAACTAAAACCATAAAGGAAAACTTTTGACTTAACTTCTTACCCAATAACTCAACAATCCAACTACTTCTTGTCATATAAAATTTTAAATAAATATCAGAGACAATTGATTATTTTCAGTTCTTGTAAAGCTATCCAACTTACTTTAAACTAACCAATATCTATACTTGTACTTTACAAGTAAATCACGAACCTAAACATGTCATATTAAGTTTTTGTTTCAGATTAAATTTAGTAAGGCAGTATTTAAGGTCTGACAAAGTATGACACCGCTATTCTATTTCATATAGATATATTTTCATTTGATTGAAAACCTCTGCAGTAAAAGCACATAATACAACATAAATTCATTTTTTTCGCACAATTCACAAAATCAATCACAACATTTCATTGTTTCACATAGAAATCTTACCACACAGTGAAAACCATTCGCACGCAGGAAAGCCACCTGAAAAAAAAGCCACCATCACCATCACCATCACCATCACCATCATCACCATCACCATAACCATAACCATAATCGTCGCCTTCGTTAACATTTCACGATGCGTACAATGGATTTTCATTCGCATGAGCCACGGTCTATTTTGCTCAAGTCATTCGTTCGACCATCCATTATTATCTTTCGCGTGATCGACAATGGAAGCAGTTTTCTCAACATCCGCGTCTCGAATTGTCCGTGACTTCTAAACGATTAACTTTGAAATATTACAAATGTGTGCTTTCTCAATGGAGGCGTGTAGTTTTTTAATAGTTTTTGCCAGTTTGATTTATGTTTTGTATCGAATTTGTGAAAAAAATATAACCCACGTTGATTTAATAATGAGTACACGCTGAGAATATATTTTAGAGGGAAAATATTTTTATTTTTGTCAACTTTCTTGTATATGTAACGGTTTCGTAAATATTTTCAAAATTTTGATTGGAGTTAGAGTTGGGAGTAAAATTCACCCTCCGACGTATTTCTCTTTCTAGAACGAATCTCCATAATATATCAAATTTCATCTTATTGAAATCAATTGAGAGATTTGATTAATAGATCAAATTATTGAGATTATAATAATAATATAATTTAACACTATTTGATAAAAATTAATAGTCACTCGATGCAAGTGGAAATATCATGTTACTCATTTATGAATATGCATTACATAAGTATGTACATATATTTATGCATTATATTAATCATATGTATACATGTATGATTTAATAAAATATATTAAGAATTTCGTTTGAAATATAAGAAAAAATGACTATTAAAAATGTACATAATACGAATTGCAGTTGCATAAATTAAATGATTTTCATGAGTCGTTTTGTAATAATATAATACAAGGTACAGAGTCTTCTAAAACTAGTTATTTTGTACAAAAAAAATTAAACACCGCATATAAAAACATCAAGTAAAGATTCTAATTAAATTTTAAAACTATTATGCATAGTAATGTGAATTTGAAAAAAATAATCAAAATATTTTTATTAGCGTTAATAATTACATCAAATAAGAGGATGTTATTTTTTCTTTGATATTCAATATTCGAATATTTTCAAAATATTTTTTTCGATTTAAACTCATGTGCTGTGTATGAAATCAATTCGTATAAGGCATTTTGGATTAATAGAACGTATTTGTATATGCTTGACATGGTTTTACAACAAATCCCTTACATTACTCTATAAGTGCCTTTTATACAAGTCGACCTTGAAGATTTTCTTGAACTCTTCACCACCAGATCGAATCTCTATATAAAACATTGTAATTAAATAAAATACATTATTAACTTAGAGATGCGTTACGATGCTTATAATAACAATGATTTCGTACTGAAGTGCGAAGGACGTCAAAGATCACTGTATTTTTACATGAATATCCCGTTTTTATGGAATTATTGTATATTTAACGATAGGATAATACACAGTTTGAGAAGTAGAGTCAGATGAAGAATCAGTTCTGTCCAATTTAACCCACAAAAAAGCTATAACCAGTCTTATATGTAGGTTTCGATCGTGCAACAAGTATTTTCGGAGATCACTGACCCGACTCGTGGATATGTCCAATTTAACAAATACCGTTTCTTCGATAGAATTTCTTATTTTGCATTGAATATTAAATATATGCATATTTTTTTAATTATTTAAAATTTTCAGATTCAAATTCAACTGTTTTCTTATGATATTTCAAGGAAAACAATTAAATCTGAGTTTATTTTTTAATATAAAGTCTAAATTGAAGTCGATGATTATTTTGCATCTTAACGATTCTATCGATAGATACTTTACATGACTTATTTGTATTGAAAAACGAATCGTTTGTGAAAAAATGTGCGTTGTGTCATTTCAAATAGAGAACACAGAGCATATAATTATTTCAGATGTATAAATAAGAATAAAACAACATAAATGACTATTAAATTGCACTTTCGCAATTCCATAACGAGCGGCTAGGGCAGAAAACATTTTCCTATAATTTCAGCATCGAACGCTTTTCTTCTTTTCGAAACGAGACTTCGAGGAAAAACGTCTAAATTTTCCGATTTCAAATAAATTTATACGAAATTCAATTTGAGTGGTCAATGCATTTGTGCTGAATGCTCTAAAGTTTTTCGCAAACAATTACATACAACTGTTTATCATCAACGAGAAGTTCAATGTCTTCAAACATCTTATACACTCAGATAGGCACGATTTTTGGCAATGATTATAAATATTTTTTCCTAACAAAATTCGTAAATATTTCTCAACTGGAAAGCTTTGAAAAGATCAAATGTGGCGACACATTTTCGTTTTCCCACATAATAAATTCAAAATCGATTCAAATTGGCGTTAAACTCAAACGAGTGTGTAATTTTATAAATTACTTTACACAACTGAAGGACACAAAGGAAATCTAAAGATCTTTCGAAGGCTAACACATGAACAATGATTCTTAATAAATTATTCACAAGATAATTACACATCGAAGAGTTCAAGGCGTTTGCGAAAATTCCAAAGGATTGAACCTGACCTTCTATAATATTTTAAGGCTTACCTAATAGTGAACGTACAGAATTTTTTTCATCGTAATTTATTTACATTTTAATTATGATTCGTTTCTAATGCCAGTTGGGCCTCTCACTGTTAACTAGAACACTCGTTACTTCAAAGGACGCATGTTTCAACACTCGAACGATTTTTAGAGGTTCTATTGAGGATTTTCATGTAGGAAATCAATAATTTGTTCATCAGGCACTACCTGAATATATTCTGAACATATTCAGAATATATTCAGGTTATATGTGTACAGGATATGACGACCGTGATCGATACGGTTGTAGTTACGTGTCGAAAATATTTAGTGCGTCCGTTGAACTCGTTTAGAATACGATTATTGTTCGTAGTGCATCGATTCTTTATCGAATTGCTGTTTAGTTGAATATTTTAAAAATATCTGTGTTGTTTTGATGATTTTATGTGTGATAAAATTCAATTAGCAACGAAAAATTATACAATTCATATCCGGATTCTTGTTGATTCGAAAATTTAAAATATTACGTAAGTTACACGAAGGGCTCATCAAAATTTATTGTATTTGTTTAATGATTTTATCTAACTGTTTATAATAATATTAACGGTATAATTAAACATCATAACAAGAGTTGAATAATTATGAATTAACAATCAATTTTCATGAAAATCAGTTGAATGTGTTGCTAAATCGTTTTCCAATAAAAAAATAGACCATAGATTCAATTGTAGCAAAATTTGAACGAATTCAAAACGAAAACAGACAATCATCATTATAATAAACATCATAGATAATCTAAAACAAAATCGATTATCGATTATAATACAAAAACATTATGTAATTCAATTAAAATGTGTATTAGAGCAGACAAATTTTCCGGAACGTCGCTCTACTTTTTCTCAAACTTTCCGCATTTCTACAAAATTTTCGTACACTTTCAAATACAATTTATAAAATTTATGAAATAGGCCATCGACATGACACTCGACTTAACCTAAAATGTGACATAACCTAACCCAAACTTCATATAACTCAAAAAAAAAAGGAAAAATCGAACCTTTTCCTTAGTAAATAGTATCGATAATATTCTCAACATGTACCCAAATATATTTTCAGACGATCCACGAACAGTTTGAGAGCCGCTGGGAATGTTACCTTAACAAAGACCTCCAGCAGCCGGCTTAGGAATCACTTCAGTTAAACGCCAGACACTTGACGCGCTCGACGAGAACTCGCTCTCGTCACAATCAAAAGTTGTTTTTATTAAGGAATTCCGTTATTTTGCAAAAGGTGTGAATGTGAAATTGTCGATATATATTCTGTGCTTGTTTTGGATCCGTTTTTGAGTGGTTTTTTATGTAAATATAAGGATTTATCGATGCTTTTCGCAGCGCGAATCGTTCGAGTTTAGGTTAACTGTTGATTTGATTTTATAGTTTTCGTTAGGATAACTTTCTTTTGATTGAGGAGAAATTATCGTAGATTTCAATTTAAATAATATTAGAATTTAAATTATATGGTTTATTATTTTTTTTTATGTGAAACATTAAATTTTATAAAATCACTAAATCGATTCTCTATTCGACATGTTTTTCTATTTAGAAGGAAAATAAGTTGATTAATTAAAGATGAAAATTGGTTTAATGTAAATATAAGAATATTTTTCCTTTTTATCAAAAATAAATATTTGTTAAACAAATATCGAAAAATTCTATAGAAAACATTTCATTATGTGTTTGAATATTCGAATTATTCTTGAAAAATAACTCTTTTTGCAATATTTTGATTAATTTCAATACAATCGTGTGAATATTTTTACCTTGAAAGTATTAATACAACTAATATTAATTACAGAATAAAATTGTATAAGGGTAATTAGAATAGTGATGAGGAATCTTAATCAACTTCCTACTGTTAAAAATCTCAATTAATTAAGCGATAAAGATTTACAGATGTAAAAAAATGTAATAAGAATAAGATAAATCGCTTTTTCTTATGAATGCACAACGTTGATTTTTCGTGCTTGTCAAAATTGAAATGTTGCAAGGTGTGGTTTAATATTTTGTAATTGGGAAATAAAAAATTGTGCTGTAAATATAATTCTGTCATTACAGTCATTCAAAATTACATTTACATAGCAAAAAAGACACGAGTCTAATTAAATGTACACGTATGCGCATTTTCATAAAAAAAAAGATTATCATCGATTAAAAACATATTCAATTCCAAAATTAATCAAAAAAATATAAAGCTCGTATTAACATGTAATCAAATCATGATGTTTGTATTACTCAACCTAACACAATAACAATTTTATAATGTTTTATTTATATTTTTAAACTAGACAATCAAGTCCAATATATGCACAATCATTTGATTTATATAAAACAACAATAATATACAGCCTCAATGCATATAAATAATAATAACTTAATGACTCGAGAATCTTATTCATGCCAAGATGCATACAAAATGTATTCAAACGAGAATTGCACAAATCATACTTGAACTTCGAATCGAAAGAAAACTCACATTATCATCAATCATTCAGAAATGCATTAACGAAAGCAAATAATACATTCGAATAAAATTAAATATGAAAAATATTGAATTTCTTTTAATCTGATTCATATTAAATTTATACTAAAAGATATCTAAACGATTTGACTCGAATAAAATCACAATTTATTTTTTTTTACATATAAACTGAAAGTTTTTAAGGAGTGTGAATTAGGAATTTTCTCGATTCGGTTTTCAGTTTTTTGGTTTCAGTGAAGTTTACAAATCGATTCAATTTTAATTCATATTTTAAGGTTAAGTATTGATAGTTTATGATCTAAGTTTCATTTCATATTTTAATATAAAATTTTAAATTTAATTACTTACACCAGAACTTTTCATATCTTATAACATTCATATTCTTCGTTTAAAAAATCCACAACATACATATGTGTATGTGACACTACATTCTAATTTTTGTTTCGGAAAAAATAAAAGTTTTATTCTGTTTTCAGCTTCAATTTTGTTATAGACCTGTTTGTAACATATTCATATTTTTTTATAATGAATCATAAAATTTTATCACTCAATCATAGATCTATTTGATAGACAATTTCGAACCGTCTTTAACGAAAAATGCAAATTATTTTCACTCGAAAGTGACCTTTCTAACTCAAATCGATTGTTATTCAAGCCTCGTTTAGAATTCGAAAACTCAAACACAATTCAAATATTCAGAAAAAGTTAATTCACTTTTTTTCTCAAATATCCAACTTGTTGAGTTAGGATCGTAATATAAATTAGAAGAGTCCTTCGATTCATAGCTCAATTACAAAAGTTATTACTCTCGTTTCGCAGTCTAAATCATAAAGTCGAGGTCGAGTGCGTAAATTCTTGTTTGTAATTAATATAAAAACTTGTTTGGGTTAGATCTAAAAAAATTGAAGTGCGTTATTTATACGGCGAATATGAATTTTCAAAAAAAAAAATGTGATTTTCCGTTTCCGCAAATTGGAATTTGGCGCGAATAACCTTCGTTTATTTAATTGATGTAATTTTTATTTGTAAGTAATTATAATTTAATGTATTTATTCATGTTCATTATGAAAAATACTCTTCATTCGATACTAATCATATTTTTTTTTTCATTTATACGACATCTATTGTTATATCAGCAAATTTACATTTTGAAATTTTTAGTATCGAAGTTCAAAAAAAACATCGATCGTTGAATAAAATCAATTTAAATCTTAATCAATTTGAAATCTTTTACAACTCGAAATATTTATGTAACAATTGCACATCAAATGCACTCAAAAATATTTTCAATGCACTTTTCAATTAAAAATTTTCAATACAACTTTTTTCTATGATAATACGCAATTACATTTTTTTTTCAATACAATCGATCGTAAAAAAATCGACGTAATGAATCCTTTTGTTAAAGAGACTCGTTTTCGAAACCATTTTTTGCTAACGACGCTTCTTTGAAAATCATCGATCATTATTGCACATGTTTCGAAATTATGTATGAATGTAAAAAAAAATATTCTTCCTTCTGTGTAATGTGTCTTTTAGGCTAATTGTGGGAATATAATTATCATATTATATACGAATATTCTGGTTTTTAAAGGAAAAAAATTGTACAAACAAAATTTAATGATGATGTTTCTTTAATATGCAGTGTGTGTTTTTTTGGAAAACATGAGCATTAGTGCAAATAATGATTAATACAATAAATTTGAGCGAATATTTTTGAGTATTTTTATCATTTTAAAGAGTTTTTGTTGAATTACCTCGATTGTGGTTTCGATTTTGTTTTGTAAAAGTTCGTTTTCGGAAACTTTCGTTTGTGCGAAAATAATAAGTATTATTTTCCAGTATGATTGTATCAAATGATCAACTTTGTTACAAATGATCAAAAGTCATTAAAATGCTTTATTCGATCATGAAAAGTTTCCATATTTGAACTCATTATATGTATTAGATTAGGCCAAATTGTAACTTTCAGCAGTGTAAGCATTGAGAAAAACTATCCATTTAAGCATACAAATAAATACCTACTCTAGATTCAACAAAAAAATTATTAATTGCACAAATGAAAACTCAATTTTTCTTAATGCTCACAATATAACTTTTCCAAAAAAGTACAAAATTAAAAAAAAATTTTCAAAACCACATAAAAAATCAGACTAAAATCATATTCCATACATTCGAAGGCCGCAAAAACAAAACAAAATATCCACCCAACCGAACATGCTCCAAATTCTTATAACCCTCAATAAAAACCAATCAACTTCAACAAAATCAATTTCCATAACTTAACAACCCAAAATTAAAAAAAATTACAAGGACAACCTCGAATCAAATCATCCTACAACGAACGCACTTCCTAAAAGTACCAACCGCGACCAATCGATGGCGTCTCATATCACCAAAAATTACTCAAAAAAAAAAAAACGCCCAAATACCAGTTTCTAACATTACAAAACACCTCTACATTTCACTATACACACATATAAGCCAAATAGAATAATTTTAATAAAAAATTCAGAACCCGAAGGCCATGGTGGAACCGGACGGTAATCGAGGCGAGTTCGCCCGTCAGAACGGTCACGTCTACTCCTCGAACGACGCTTCGAACCCTCACTTGGGAGACTTCATAGTCGAGGTTGGACACAGCAGCGACGAGGAGACTACCCCCAGATCCAGGGGCGGCATTGGCCAGGTGGTCGTAGAGAAAAACAGGGGAGAAAGTGTGAAGATCAGCGTTGTACCCAACGGAGAAGCTGACTCTGAGATGGGAGGGTTTAATTACAATGGACAGCCTAATGGGGGTGTGGCTGTGGCTTTTGGAGATAAAGGTGAGTAATTTTTATGTTGAATTGATAATGTGTAGTGTAAAAAGGAAGGCTTTTTATTTGTCTGATTAGAGATTATTGAATTGAGTTCTCTCATCTTGGGCGAGAAAAGAACTTAATGATTTCAGGCTAGAGTCCAGCTAGAAAAGAAAAGTGTTCCCATTTGTATTGCATCTACAAAACAATTAAGTTATTAAAACAATTATGTTAGTTGAAAAGATTAGTTTCATTTGTGATACTTAAAAGAATCTTATCACTTATTCAATGTGTTGCGCTTTTTGTTAGGCTGGCCATCTTTTCCATATGGCCATCTCTCCTGGAATTATCCAACATAGAGAAATAGATAGGGTAATCAATCAGTCGTGTCTTTTTAAAGGATGCAGATTTTATTGCAGTTTGTTTATGTGGAAATGTTTCTTAAAGTACTATTAGATAGGTACATGTGCTAATTAATAGCACAATAGCATGCTAAGTTATCAATTGATATTTAGTGGCAGGTGTTTCTAGAATATTGATTGTGTCATATATGCTCAAAATAGTTTTATTTTCATATAGATATGGATAAAGAATGTGCATATTTTTATATAAATATGTAATATGAATGGTGATCCTAATAAAACAAATTTGTAAAATTAACTAATTGAACAAGAATTTTAAGAAAAAAAAATCTGATTTGTTCAACAAAATAGTCTCCTTCGAGAATTGATTCTCACATTTCGTAGCCTTTTTTTGTAGAACGATTTATATTTGACCTCTACGCAAGTTTTGATGTGGTGATCATTTTATAATTTGAGCTAAGTCTTTTCATTCGAAAATTGATTTTCCATTATGTAGTGATCAACGGGAGTCAAATCAGAAGAATATCTATATCTAACTAATATAATAGCGCTATTATGTATGTTTGTGTGTCCATGTAACGCTTCAAAACTGCGTTGATATATTCAACGGGTTGATTTCTAGTAATTTATAAAGAAGTAAAATTACTTGTGCAAAGCTCATTAAAATATATATAAAAAACTTTTCTTTATAAATATCTATTCAAAATAATATTATTTTGATTTTAAAAATGACATCATGCATTCTTTCATATTTAAAAGTGAATCTGCTGTAGCAATTAGCATATGAAAAAAATAAACTAAATAAACAATAATATTTTATACTGTGTATAAATACTCTATTGATAAATAAATGTTAATGCATTTGGAAGGTTCAAGGAATCGAAATGAAAATGTTACAAAATTAAAATCGTACGTAAACACAAAGCGAATGTCAAAAATTAGACAAAATTTACACAAATTCATATAATTCTTAAATCAAGCACATTTTTTATTCAAATTACGTAATATAAAATAATTCTCTTCCAAAAAATCACAAATAATCTTCTCTGAATATTGACAAATGCAAATAACCATCTCAGGTCATTTGACCAACAGGTTTACGATTCGACTTCCATACTGGTTTGAAATTCCGCATTATTTTCGGAAAAATTAAAGAAAATGCTGAAAGTGAATATTCACTGCCAAAAATCGTTGCAAATATTCTAAATGTTAATTTTTTTTCATATCGGACACACGACTTTGAAGTTCGAATACGCTTTGTATGTCAAGAACTGTCTAGTGGTAAAAGTCATGTTCACTTCGCATATAATATTTATTTAGAATAACTTACGAACGATTCGAAAGCAATTTGAAGAGTTTTATTATATTATATAAAATGATGGATTAATTGCGTAATTATTTCTGTATATTTTCCTATTTGCGATTGTTTGGCAAAACTGAAAAAATATAGATTTTTTTCTTGTTTTTTATGAACAGATCTTATTGAATGATCATTATGGAAGAAATCATTAAATTCGATGACTTGATAAGTTAAATTGAAACTATTTCTAATACTGTTCAAAACATATTAAAATATTTTGATTTTCGAACAAAGAATCCTTACTCACGAAAAGTTTCATTGTGCTTCGGAAAATTTCAATTTTTCGCATAAAATGAATAGTGATCTATTTAAATTTTGATAGTCAAGGCTAAAACTGTAGTCATTAAATAATTAAAAATCTGTTTAGTATACAAAACAAAAATCACCATTTTAACTCACTAATATTCAAAAACAAGAAATATACATACAATACAAGATTGTATGTATGAGCTTTTTACGTAGTTATAATTTCTGTTAAACGACTCATAATTTAACGAAATCCTAAACAAAATATCGAAAAAGCCAATTTGTAATTTATAATGACATTTATGAGAATCTATGGAATCCACGTGTGTACAAATTCTGTTTCAAATTTTGAAATCCGTCAATCTTTTGCTTGCATAACTTGGTTTAAGGCACATGCGTTCGTTCAAAACATTATTTTGGAACAAGTACGTTAGGTAATTGAATTTGAGATGGACTTAACAAAATAAACCAATTCCAAACTGTCAAGGAAAAGTTTTCGTTGTCGATCAGAATATGATAAATCAACATAGGATCTATTGTTGTGATTATATTTCGAAAATTTTCCGTCGAAAATCTGATATGTTTGGTTTCTAATTATCGAGGTTGTGCTGTATTCGAATATCGAATGAGATGTTGTAATATTTAAACTTTTTTTTGTGATTTTCAATTTCATCGTTCGTCAAATCAATTCGTATTAATCCGACTCAAAGTGTACATTCGAAACATTATCTACCTATGTATATTATTTAAACGAAACGAATGCAATTGAATGATTATTTAAATCGCTTTCTTGTTTTCTTAATAAGAACTAACCGCGCTATAATCTAAAACAGCTAAATGTTAGGTTAGAAAACGATTCAATGTGTACCCGAATCAAAAACAGTATTATGCATAAAACCTGTTCTCGCTGACCATCAATGAACTTGACATATTTGAAGATTCTATAAGTTTGTTTTATTATTGACAAACGCAAGTTATTGATTTGCTCGTTTACTATTTCGACAATCGTTCAAAAATTAACAACTCTGAAATAATTGTTTCAATGTGTAAACGACCTTTTCGAGAAAATCGATGAAAATTCACAAACGACAAGTGACATTTTCTCGCATACAATTTCACATCGAATTTCACGCTAAAAACCTTTAAAACAAACTCAAATAACAGCATTTTTGATCACAGAACAGGTATTTATTTTCAAATATTTCATTACCGCCATTTCGTATGTTCAAAACAGAATCCTGTTTTACCTTCACATTTACAGCGCCATCTAAAGAACAAACTGATTACTATATGACATTACGCTTTTCAATACTAAAACAACATAAACGACTAAAAATACTGCATACAAAAAAGGCCCTTAAAGTAAATTGAAATAAAGTTTATTATAACTCGTATTGTTATTAAGTTAAACAAACTCGTCCGACGGGCAGCTGCTTCGCACAATCTGTGACAGTTCGCTTGCGGCTGGCGATAGTCGCGGTTATCCTTCGCTCTGACACGATTAACAGTGTAAAAAAATTACATATCGCAATGAGTAAGTGTAATTACACAATTACAATTCACAGATATTGCCAATAATGAAAAGATCGATCATTGACCTAACCATTTATTGATGGACAAACCCTTTTGTTCGTGCCCGATTGCGTGGCATTCCAGATCTTCTCTCATAATTACTGTGACCATACGCCCTTTATTTAATAGGAAATATCTTTATTTCCCTGACTTGTACGTTGAACTTATCTTAATTTCAAAAAAGTGTAGTTTTTACTTTATTCTATAAAGTAAACATTCAATTTAGTTCATTAGATATTAGACATTCATTGTCAACTAATGAAAAAACTTAATTGAAATAGATACATTGAGAGTTTGCATTTGTATCAAATTCAACTTTTGTATGAGTTGTTTGCATTTTAATGTTTATTTATAGGACAAACCTTCATATTGAAAGCAGTTAATTCTTGTGCAAAATAGAGTCAATGCAATTTATGTTGTTTAAATGAAACATAGTAGTATATGTGTGTACTGAATAAGTTGTAGATGTTGAAATTCTAGTTGTTGCACTATCTTAGCTTATAGTAAATGTCTTATAATGTATGCTTAATTCTTTGTACGCCTGTATTTTCTCTAAACTATGGTCACTGTAATTATAACAAAATTATCACATGGTTCAAATTGAAGTTATCAAATCTTCTTGTTATTTATGCTTAAGAAAGTTCATAGGTTGTAAAGAGATTTCGTTGATTCGTATGTTGTACTGTTCACATATTCCTATTTCCTAGAGTTGAATCACTATATACAGTAGTTTATTGATTTTCAAAATGTCATGAATGTTTAGTGCAATGCAATGATGTGAATTTACATCTGAACTCTCATATCATATTGATTTGCTTCTTGATTGATAATATCACTTAAAATGTCGTAAAAAAATATGTAGGTATGTATATATTTTATCTGAGCAATTCGTTGATAGACTTGTTTTGTATTCTTAATTTTGGAACACAAATCAGAATTCGTTTTATCTATGTTACTAACTACAGAAATATATTTTTCTACAAGATAAGCTTGTGTACATTTCAGACGATTTAACATCGTATATTATTTTATGAACAAATATAATTGCAATTAAAATTTTGAAATTTTTACTACTTTGCAGTGTGATGCACATTATGTTGCACATTAATAATTTTTCGTTTCATACGAACGACTTTTGAATAAAATCTACATATAGAAATGAGTAGCGAATGCAAATATTTGCTCATTTTGAATATACTTCTGTTTTTATTTCACATTTTTGGCTCTGCTATTGAATTAGATTCATCACGAATTACAAATGGACTTTGTTTTACAAATTATTATTGTGTTTTGAATTACTTCAGCACAATATAATCATAAATGATTACTACTTTATACGCATTTTTTCTATGTTAATATTTTTATACACATACATATTTTTCTTTTTACTGCACAAATTGAAATAATAAACTTTGACAATTGTATTCTTGACTTTTGCCATCTTTAGAGGACGTAAATCTGCAAATTAACATTTGAATGATATTCTTCAAAGGTTAATTATTCCTTTGAAAGAAGTTATTGTGAAAAAAAATGCTTGAAAACAATTTCGGTTCATTCAAAAGTATGAATGTAAGAAATTCAGATCTTTGCACTCAATAAATACTTTGAAAAAATCGATTTAACTTTTGATCGGTGAACTTGTGAATCGTACTAATTTTACTAATCTTATATAAAAACATTCTTTCTGTTAAACAGCATGAAGACTCAACCGATTGTTTTTAGAAATAATCATTGAGCAAACAAAACGTTCGTTCTTGAAAAATTGCGAAGTTTATTTATTTTCCTTGGCCGTATACCCGTTTCAGAGACTTTCCAAAATTTTTAACGTTTACTTTATTTATCACTATCAGATTTTATTCCACTCTGATGATTTTCCAATATTACCTACCTAAGCAGTTTTACCTTCACACGATTCCAATCAAACCTAGAATCTTGCTGATCTTGTATAATATTTTATATAAAGTAAAACACGGTATCAAGCTGTGGAAGGTCGCAAATAAGAATATGCCATTTTTCCATCTCGCGTGCCTCAATTACCTTTAATAGGTGTAGTGAACTTTGTACGTTTGTATAAAATTTGCACTGTAATGTTTCATTCGTATCAATGTGATTAATGTATAAAATTTTCTTAAATTATTTGAAAAAAATATACACATTTTTGGTGAGGTTAATGTCCATGTTTTTTGGTGATTATTGTCGGTTTTTTTTTATTATTTTCACTTTGAAAATTTAATAAGTCGTTTAATTGATAATGTAATTTAATAAAAAAAAATCAAGTTATAACTTCATTTAGCTTCGGTAAACTTTCAGGATCATAATTTTGCATCAAAAACAAATCCATTCGTTCCACAAATTTTTCAACTAATGTAGTTTATACTTCATTAAAATTTACAAACGAATGAGCCATAATTAAAAACGAATTTATGTATAAATTATACTAAATTTAAAATGCATTACAAATGATAAAATAATAACAATATCCAGTTTTCCAACTAAATTATGTAAATGCTGATTTAAAACATTTCCGTGTGACTTCCTTCTTTTCATCAAAATTATCGTACATGTATCTTGATTAATTAGCTTGCAATTAGAGCAATGAAATGTAAATATATAATTGATTCAATGTGCTAAAAATAATCAAAATGAAATTATACCAATATCAAATTATCATACTGCACTCAAATACTGAAATTACTATCAATATTTCTATACACACTATCATAATAATGCGGAAACTTCTATTCGATTACAAAATTATTTGTTTATTTAGTATGAAACCAACACGAAACAAAGAAAGAGGAAAAATGCATCAAGTTGCACTTGAGTGCATCGAAGTTGCAGTTCAACCGGTTCAAGAACCACAACTTGATTTTAACATCTTTGCCGTTTTCTCATCCTTATTCATACAGTTGATTTTTAAACTGATTTATTAAAAAAAAATATATTTCAAACGACTTTCTCTTCAAAGTGTCTCGGAACTGATGCTTTTCTAAAAAAATAGTTCATTCCTTGAATCGATTTTAGTTGATAAAATACATATGGTTTCGTCAAATTAAATACTAATTCCCATGCGATTTGTCAAAAATGGATTCAGCTTAAGAAACGAGTGCTAAAAAATAAGTACAAGTGAAAGTGTACATATTTGTATGCAGGTCGCGTGTGCGTTTCAATAGTGCGCTCGTTGAACTTTGGATGTTGCACAATTTTTGTTGCTTTGCGGGTTTTTTTGATTTTTTATGAGGTCTAATTAAGGTTTTTTTTGATGTTGGAATTTCCCGGGATGTTCAGTGTTTTGTTTCCGTTTGAATTAGAATCGTTTATCGTTGTTAATTTGACGTTTTTCTAGGCTTCAACGTGGTTTGCTTCTTCAGATTACTTTGAGGAAGAAGTTCCATTGAACTTATCAGGTGTTGATATGAGGTATTATCATTGAACATGATAATATTTTGGATGTGGTTATGTGAACATTATGATTCAAATATTAGGTTATATATACATAAACATATAATTTGTTGTGATTTACATACGCATGTATATATTTTTTATAAAATAAAAATTCAACAAAATCTTTTTATATTTTCAGGTGTCTCTAACGGAAAGACCAACACAGATTATGGAGCTGTAAGTGTTTATCTTTTTTATACAACTATTGTTAACTTAAAAAAATATATAAATATTAAGCATTATTCAGTTTCAATTGCAAAATTTAAATAATAATAACTCTGCACAATAATAATTTGCATTCGTAAGTCGAGAAAAATATAATATGCGTCACAATCTACAATCCTATTATTCCATTGTAAATTCCGATCATGTTAATCGATTTTTAATCAAGATTCATTAAAAAAATAATTTATTCTGAAAGTCACATTTGTGCCCGTTGCATTATTTGCACTAAGAGAAACCATGCGCAAATGATTTTTACGAAAAATAATCAAAATTCTATCGTTTTTAGTATAAAAAGTGTTGATTAATCTAATTAATTACGATATCATGAATTATTTAGTCGATTCGATAAAATTTTCGCTATTTTCATTACATTCAGAATCAGGTCGTAACTGCTGTGAATGCATTTGAATAGAATGAGTAATTTCTTATGCTATTTTATTTTATAGATTATATAAAATATGTATTGAATTCAAGACGATAAAATTGCATCATTTATAATATCCAATCTCGTATGCATATTATAGATGATTTCCTTGAACCTCACTCGTTCTACCAGATTATATTATACATTTATTAAAGCTTGTTTCTCGATAAATCGCAATTTTTAAATATTTTCCTACTAACATTGATATTTTCAACGGGTTGATTACTCGTATAATATAAATTGAGGCTCAATGTATAATTGTATCCATATTAGTGGCATTAGACAATCGAAAAAATACCAAATCTCTCTCGTTAAATATTTTATACAAAATAAATCATAATCTACACATAAAAAAATACAATTTCGACTAATCACTTGCATAAAAAAATCATAATTTTTTTTCCAAATCAAAATGATCTAACGAGGAACTACAAACTATCCATCCGTTCATCTACAACAATTACGACAGTCTTTAAAAAAAAGTACATTTGCAACAACGAACGTTGAAAAAAAGAAGCATACGATTGCTTCGCTTGAAGTTTCGACAACCGAATGTTGGGCGCGTTTGTTGCGAAACTCGAATCGACTTCGAAATTCGGCCAAACTGACTGGAAAATTACGAAAAATTACACCCATGGTTATAAAGTGTGGTTAGGTTAGGTTATATTTTCAATCCCGATCGATTTCTGTGGGAAAATTGTGGGAAATTGACGGAAAAGCGCGAGCGTTTTGTTCTATGGGAAATTGTGTTGAATTTATTTTAGTTCGTAATCGAGCTTATTTATTTAGTGATTTGGTACTAATTGTAAGTATATATTTATTTGAAAATTATATTTTAAATAGTTCATGTGGGAAATTTTAAGATATGCTTAAAATTGTTGGGAAGGTGAGGAATGATGTCGCAACATTTTTTGTTCATAGTCGAACTTATTTATCGAGTTATTTCGTACTAAAGATTATTATTGAAAAAAAAAGTTATAATATTTTATTCACTTGGAATAGTTCGTCTTGGAAAATTGTTGAAAATTATGGGAAAAGTGCAAATGCGTCTTATTATGTGAAATGATGTCGCAACTCTTTTAGTTCACAATTGAGCTCGTCTATCTAATGATTCGGTACTGAAGATTATTTTTAAAATTGTTTTGCTATTTTTTTAGCCTTTGAATAGTTCGTGTAACGGTTTTGTGTTTCGGAAGCTGATTTTTCTTTGTGCAGTTCGTTTTTGTATCGAGTTGTGGTTTTGCGTCGTTTTAAATATTTATTTTATTGTCGTTCGTTTGAAAGAAGTTGTTTTTCGGTGATAGTATTATTTTTCATTATGATATTCATTTATTGTACTGAAAAATGGTTATAAAAAATAATCATTGTTCGGAAACATTATAGTATTTTTCATCGAAATTTTTTCTATATTGATTGTTCGATAAGTTTGCTGTATTTTGAATCATGTCCAAATTCCACACAATATACAGATTCGTAAAAACGATCAGTAATCCATTCAATCAGAATATCAATCAAAATCTTGACGTTCTATTATATTTTGTGTAAAAATTTATCTTGAATCGTTGCATAATTGTTATCAAAAATATTCGAGATAATCCGTACACAGAGTAAAATTAATCGATGTTTCGATTAAAAAATATATTTTCAATGACTTTGAAAATACAAGTTATCATCACATACATTGTTTTATGAAATGATAAAAAATAATAGCACTATGTTGATAATTTTTTAACTTTGATCTTTGCACTGTTGTCGTGATTTTCTTTCATTTTTCAAATTTATATTCAAATATTTATTTTATTAAAAATATTTTTTTAATAACAGTTAACATTATTATATCACAATAGACACTTTTTGAGTGCACTTTAGAACAATCAACGAATTCAGAACGATTCTATTGTTATATCAAACTCGATTATTCAGCTGAGCAACAAAAACCTTTCTACTGCTATAATTCGAAACGAATCGATTTTGTAATTAATCTTTATGAATTATTTATTATTTTATTTCAGTGTAAATTACTTTATGAGCTCACGCTTCATAGTCACCATTGACTAATAATGAAAAAATATTACATATTAAAAAAATCAAATCAAATTCCAAAATATCTTATTCATATAAACAAGTTATAAATCAGCAGATAATATAGATTATTTTTATCAAAAATTAACGTTCCACTTGTGCATTCTGAACTAGTTTTCTATGCAACATTTTCATCTCACTTTCGATCGAATTAAGCAACTCGCACTCCAGTTACTTTTTCCACATAAAACACAGCAACTGCTTAATAATGAACGAAATTCGATTACAAAACCGAAGAAACCCAACAAAGTTATAAAACGACGCACTTTCGATACTCGACAGACTATGAACATACACTAGCGGAATTAATTGTGAACACTTCTTTTTATTTTATTATTATTTTATTTTATTTATATTTTTTCATTAAATGAGATTAGAGTATTTTATAAATATTTCAATGTTTTCAACGTGTGAACATTTTGTATGATTTTTCGAAAAAATGCAACATTTATCGAATTCATCAAACGTCCATGAATAATTCCGAAAGTGTAATACATATTGACGATCGAAAAGATCAAAGGGTACAAGTGACATTTTTGCAGAAATTGAATCATAGATAGGAATCAATTCTATGCACGCTCATTTATTTGGTGGCAAAAGGATATAAACGAATTCGGAACGTGTGCCGAGATATATCATCAAATCAGTCGACCTCCTCCTAATACATGGTCAACTTTGAACGCGCTTTTCTCGAAATCACTTGTACTCCTTGGCCTTTTTAGTCTTCATGTTAGAGCGAAAGGGAAATTCTTTCGGTCGTAAAATAGAATTTTTACGATCGTTTACGCTTGCAGATTTTAATCGATCACTTGTAGAACGATCGATAGATCGTCTCATCGACTTTCACTCGCAATGTTGCATCGTACATACGTACAAATTTGAGTTTCGCAATTGCGAACGTTCCACTAAAACTAATTGCTGCGACAATTTTCGATTTTTTTTTTGTATTTTTATCGTTATGGCTAAAATAAGTCCGTTTTGTTGTAAAATTGTATTTTTTTGTTGTTGTGAAAATGTTCGTTTTGTCACGAAATTGTTAGTTTAGTCGTAAAAATGTGCATTTAGTCGTGAAAATATTAAATTACTCGCGGAAATGTTCATTTTTATACTTAAAATGTAGCTTTATCTCAAAGTTGTTATTTTATCGCTCAACTTGGAGATTTTTAGTTCGAATTTCTCCCAAGTGTGCGTCGCATGTGTGTAGTTATTGAATTTTAGTTCATTATGAACGAATTTGATTCTTATTTGGTTATGTTTTAATGGGCATTTTTGTGTTTAGTGTGATATAATCGATTGTACTATTTTTGACGCTCGTTCACGCTCTATTCTATTTGTGCAAAGTGTTTCAATTGGATTTTCGAGTTTTATTTGACTGTTCATTTTTTACAGAACGTTATTTTCTTGAGATAAATAACTGCTGTTCAAATCGATAGAATGTGACGATAATTTATTTAGAGACCGTGAACTGTTATTTTAACGAACTGACATGATTTATTCAATTGAAGAAACGTTCACTCATTTGTTATTTTCCAATTTAATATAAAGTTATCAAATATTCGTTGAAATTAACCGTGTATTTCAAATATTGAATGTATTCACATCGATGATCGAAACTTCAAAACAAAACTAAGTTATTGCCGTCTGCGTTTACGTTGTATGAGATGAACACGTTGACTGCAATAACGTAGCTTTTCTTTGATATATCGATATGAAAATTCTACTCATGTACTGTTTATTCAATACTTCGCATAAATTTCTGCAATTTTAATCTTTCCATCCAAGATAATAGAGCCGCTTTTCATTTACACACAAAAAAAATGCATTTTCTTCCCAACGACATACGCACATGAAAAACAACTCTACTCCCTTCACCCTAAAGAACACATTCGCTCACCACAACTTAATATATAGATCCAATAAATCTTTAAGTATGTCAAAACTAGATTCAAAACTAGAACGAAAACAATGAAAAAAATCGACCATAACCCGCGTAAATGACGCAATTTCACCAAGACCGCCATCCGAAGCGTTACGAAACGTGATTTATTTTTGTTTATGCGCGCATAATAATAACGTAAGCGGCTTTTTTTCGGTTATGTGTACGCATCTAATGCATCGGAGAACTAGCGCCACTTTCACTCTCCGCCGTGCGAATCAGGTTCCGTTCTTCAAGGTCAGTGGCGCGTTTTCTCCGCAAGGTTGAGCCCGCTTTTTTTCGTCTTATGGCCGGCTCGTGTTGCGTTCTGTTGGGTTAGGTTATGGCGCGCTTTGATCGGGTTATGCTGCTTTCAGATTGGGATTTATTGCGTTTCGGTTAGGTTATATTTTTAGATTGGGATATGTTGAGTTAGAAAAAAAAAAAACTTTCATTTCAACCTAAATAATATTTTTTTAATTTAAATTCAATTGTTTTTTTTTTCATAACATTTTATAGAAAACAATGAAATTTTTATGTGAAAATATTGAATGACGACTAAAAAGGCTAAGGGGTACAAATGACTGCAGCAATTTCAAGAAAAGAGCGCTCAAAGTCAAACATGTACCTACATATATTAGTAGGAGATCTAGTGATTTGATGATATATAATATCTCGGTACACATTCCAAATTTGTTTATATCCTTAAGTCATCAAATATATGAACGTACATAGAAACAATTTCTGTACATAACTCGATATTTGCAAAAATGTCACTTGTGCCCCTTTGCCTTTTCAGTCGTCAAATAGAAATTGAAAATATTCAACTTGTATTTTTCACTATTTAATTTGAAATGAAAATTCTGTATAATATCTACTTGTTTATTTTCTTCAAATTCATATAGTTTTCATTCTCACAGTTGATATTGAAAAACATACATTTCAACCATGAGTCATAAAATTGTTAAGTTTGGATAGATCTTCATGTCCAATTTAGTTACTAAAAACTATGGGCGCATCACACAGTTCGTTCATGGCTTTTGATGCTTATCTTGCAGGTTGTGCAAAAAGCTCGAGATGCCTTCAATCGTGGCGTTACAAAATCCATCAAATTCAGAGAGCAGCAGCTCAACGCTCTCATGCGAATGTATGAAGAAAACACCGAAAGAATATTGGATGCTCTAGCCAAAGATTTGCGCAGACACAAAGCTGAAACGATCCTGTTGGAATTGGAGTATGTCAAAAATGATTTGAAAAACACCTTGCTGAACTTGAATGACTGGGTCAAACCGGAGAAGGTAATTTATTTTTTTTAATGAATTTATTTCACAATATTGACAAATTAAACACTTTTCAGCCATCAAAAACATTTGTGAACATAATGGACGATGTTCTCATCTACAACGATCCATATGGTGTAGTTCTTGTTCTTGGACCATGGAACTATCCTTTCCAATTGTCTATGATCCCTCTTGCTAGTGCCGTTGCTGCTGGAAATTGTGTTATTATCAAACCCTCCGAAATGTCTGTAGCGACCACGAACTTGATTGCTGAATTGATTCCTAAATATCTTGATAATGTGAGTTTTGTTTTTAGTTTTAATTTAAATTATTTTATTATTTGATAACTGCTGATTTTTATTATTTATTACAGGATGTAGTGCAAATTTTGCTTGGTGGAATTGAAGAAACCACTGAATTGTTGAAACAAAAGTTTGATTATATATTTTTCACTGGTTCTACAACTGTCGGTAGAATCGTACACGCTGCTGCTAATAAATATTTAACACCAACTACTTTGGAATTGGGTGGCAAAAGGTATGGAAATATCATTTAAATAGTTTTCTGAATTTAGGTATATTCTATAAAATATTTTTTTAATTACAGCCCTGTATATATTGACAACACTGCAGATTTGGAAATAACAACCAAAAGAGTCTTGTGGGGCAAATGTATCAATGCTGGACAAACATGTATTGCTCCTGACTACATTTTATGTACAAAGGAGGTTCAAGACGCATTTGTTAAATATGCTAAAGATATTCTCAAAGAATGGTACGGTCCAAATGCCCAAGATTCTCCAGACTTCTGCAGAATCATCAATAGCCGCAATTTCGCGTATGCTTCACTCCCATATAAATAATTTTTTTATATAACAAAAAGTGAATGATTTTTCTTTCTTATTTTAGACGTGTTTCTTCTTTAATAAACAAAGATCAAGTAGCCGTTGGTGGAAAAACTGATGCAAAAGATAAGTTTATCGAACCCACAGTCTTAGTAAATGTAAAGCCTACTGATCCTGTGATGCAGGAGGAAATATTCGGTCCCGTTTTGCCAATTGTTACCGTAGAAAACGCTTATGAAGCTATCAAATTCATAAACAGCAGGTATATATATTTTTTAGCATTAAATGACGCTATAAGTTTATATTGAAATAATTATCTACATATTAGTTTTGTTATTTATTATGAGTGAAGCATATTTTAGTTTTCCTAACGATGAGTATACTTCATATAATTTTACCTTACATGATGATTCTAAAATTACATGATATTATTATTGATCAAATAAAATGGCTTTTACCTAAGTTACGCATTAGAAATCTTTCACTCGTCAGTAGAATCATTAAACAATGCACCATATTTCATTTTGCAATTTATCATGATTTAATAGTCTGAAAACTTTTTCTGATAACATCGTAGATAAATCATCGTTAATATATTTTTTTTCATATTCCTATCATAATAATATGACAATAGTTAAGCAATACACAAGCAATTACTTATGAAATTCATCAATCACTCATCCAATTGGTATTTGTGCCATTTTTTCATTTTCACATCGGGCAGACAAGCTCCATTGGCATTATATATTTTCACCGAGCAAAAAGACATTAAGGAATTATTCGTGAAACAGACGCAATCGGGTGGAATTTGCATCAACGAAACTATCATGCACTATGCCGGTAAGAATCATCGCGATTATTTGAATGCGCATCCTTACCTTCCATGTAAAAGTAATCAAATGGAAAAGCGGTACTGGTAAATAACTCACAGTGGTGATGGTTTATTACACTTAAGACATAATTCAGCTTCGTATATTATTCAAATTTTAACATTATACTATATTCTTCATATTATCTTCATTATCATTCTAAGTAGTTTAATAATAGCTCAATAACATGTGAAATTTATGGTATTATGTATTTTCTTATTACAAACTTGTCGGTCATGTTTTGATGCATCTTTTCTTCAATTTAATGAATTCAACCAAATTTTACGAAATTATGGTGTTGGATTGCCATTATATTATCAAATTGTATGTAATTGGAAGAATTGTGGATAAGTGGTCTATAAATATGAAATATAAAATTTATTTCAAGTATAAGAAAACAAATAACGGAGGAAGATAAAGAAATTGTACATATTTTTTTATTACTTCATAATTTTTTCTCATGTATATATAATTTTATATGTGTCCATAATTATGATAGGATATATTAAAAAGTGAAATACACCATTAAACACCTCAAATCATAACATTGACCATTGTCATAATGATGGATACATATAATATATACATACCTACTTTGACAAAAAATATATTTTTTATGTATTGTAACTTTTAACTTTTGTAAATATTATGGTGTTGGTCTAATATTTACTTTATGTTATGGTGTAAATATAGGGAAAAACCGCTAGCAATCTATATATTTAGCAAGAAGGACAAGAATGTTCAGCTTATTCTGGAAAACACCTCAAGTGGTGGAGTATGCATCAATGACACAATGATGCAGTTGTCAGGTCTGAATGTATTTTCTGTATTTAATACGCAAAAGACGCTTTTATGCATAAGTCTATATAACATTTTCTGTTTTATGTATTTATTTGTACTAAATCATACCTACTGCATTTAAAAAAATGAATTCTATAAATTGTAATATCCTTATGAATTGTAGATTGTTAATACATATTGTAATTTACAGTTGAATCATTACCATTCGGAGGAGTCGGAGCTAGTGGAATGGGACAGTATCACGGAAAAAGTAGTTTTGATACATTCACACACAAGAAAAGTTGTCTAGGAAAAAATTTCAGCAGCATTGGGGAAAATTTGTCTTCGTAAGTATAACAAAAAAAAAATGTAAACAAAATCCATCAAATGTTGATTAAAATGATTAAACTTTTTACAGTGGACGTTACCCTCCGTACACAGACAAAAAACTCTCTTTCCTGAAGTTCTTGTTGCGTAAAAGAAGTGGAATATCCTTGAAATATCTTCCACATATTACTATGTTTGCATTGGGATTGGCCGTTTCTTACGCGTTTACATCTATACCAAAGGTACGAAACCTGGCTTTAAAAGCCATTCAAAGGGCTTAATTGCATGAGTGCCTTGGTTCATATGGTGGTAGTATTTCATGAATACACAAATTTTCATTTATTAGCAAAAAGCATTTATTGTACATTATAATATTTTAAGTCTGATTATCTAAGCTTTATCTAATATTTTGATTTTATTCGTAATATAGACATGAATCATATAATAGGTGGGATAGCAGAGAGATGGGGCGATAGTTGTTTAGATCGGTTTTGTCGCCTTTTTTATGTAGCAGCACAACGCTGGCGGCTTCCCAATCCTCTGGAATAGTCCCTTCTTCAAGACATTTGTTCAGGAGTCTACCTACAATATTTAGGGTCGTACTACCTCCGGCCTCTATCATTTCTGTGGTCACTCCATCCTTGCCCGGCGCCTTGCCTCTTTTCATTTTCCTCAAAGCGTTTTCCAATTCTGGGCCTGTTATTTCTGGAATGTCCTCAGAACCAACGTTCAAAATATGTTTACGCTGGACATCTGCCGGTTTAGCTACCTTCGAGGCATATAGTTCTCCATAGTATTGCTCGACTGTCTTCAGTAGCCCTGCCTTGTCTGTGATTAGGTTTCCGCTTGCATCTCGAAGTTTTGTGATTTGTTTCGTACCGGGCGATAGAGCTTTTCTGAATACCTTTGGGCCTCTATGTTTTAGTATTATGGCTTGCACGGTCTTCTCTCTATATACGAGAATGTCATCTTCTAAACTCTTCCTCGTCGCCCTATATACGCTTCTAAACTCTTCCGATGATGCGACCCCCTCTTCTATAATTTTTCTTCTCCTCTCCAGCAGTGCCTTCGTTCCGTCGCTCAGTTTTTTGTTGTTGCTTCTGCTTGCAGTGGCGGCCAATACTTTTGCTTCGTGATACAGTGAGGTTTGTACGAGATTGGCTAATGTGTTCATGGTCAAAGTGTCGGCGTCCTTCATTGCCTTTCCTACATTTTCTTCGTTCTAACACATAGTCAATCTCGTTCCTGTACCTGGCTCCTGGTGACTACCAGGTCCATTTCCCCTGTTCCTGTTTTTTAAAGAAAGACGCCATATGGTAAAGCCTATGTGCGGTAAGAAAGTGTATTAGCTTGTTTCCTGTGCCGTTTCTAACACCATACCCATATTGCCCCATTACAGTTTCAGATTCATCTTCTTTCGCTCCCAATTTGGCGTTGAAGTCTCCGGTGACAATTGTGTGTGTACATTTTGTGGTGTTATCAGCTAAGCATGCTTCCAAATCGTCATAAAACATCTCGATGTCCTCGTCCGCAGCCTCACTAGTTGGAGAGTAGCATTGCACGACTTTTATAGTAGTCTTACTATTGATTTCGAGACATGCGTATAAGATCCTATCAGATATCGAGTTGATTTTAGTGATATTGTTCCATATCCGTTTATTAATAATCATCCCGATTCCGTGGTTGGTGCTGCCTTCTGCTCCTCGATAGTAGAGCACGTGCCCATTTCTTAACGTTATGCATTCCTCTCCTGGTCTTCTTACTTCTGAGAAACCTATGACGTCCCACACGATCTTCTCTAACTCGTAGAAGAGCTCCTCCAATTTTGCTTCTGTCCGTAGCGTTCTTGCTTTGTATGAAACCACATGCAGTGTTGTTGTTCTCACTTTCTTGTCGGTATGGCAGCCTTTCGACTCCCAGAGATTCTTCACACTCCTGGGTCTGCTTGTGCCCGTGCCGCTGCCTTGGCCGGGAAGCGCATTCCCGCTGGGAACTCGGGGCCATTTTCTTCTAATACTTGACATGGAAAGTAAATGGCATACTCGCCACGCTTTCCAAACATGTTGGCGAGGGTTGTGGCTATTTCATGCCTGGGAGCCGCCGTTGGCCTGAGTAATATTCTTCCGCCGCCATCCCTTCTGAACGCTCCAACCAAGCACTCTGCACACCGTCGGCCTCTTCCTAGAGTATGTCTGGGGAGCCTGACAGTGGGGTTTTTTTTACAGAGTTTCCTTCTCTGGGAATAATAAAAATATTTGTCTTAATTCAGCATTATTTGTTTAAATTCAGCATTTACATTTTCAGTCTATATAATACAATCAAAATATATATTTGTATTAGAATTTGGTATATTTTTAATATTTATACAATGTAGTTTAAAATATGTACAAATTTTTGAGTAATTAAATTTATTCTTGAAAAATTGACTTTTATTCAATTTTTTTTCAAATGCTTCCATATTATTATATCAAATTCATATTCATTGAGGCAATAATTCATTTAAATATATAAAATAAAACCAATAAATATAATTAATCTTCGAATTTTAAACTAATTTTTCTTTTACAGACAATGGGCTACGATAATGTTGAATAAGGTGCACTAGTTAACTACATATTATATTTTTTAGGAGTAATAATTCTGTGATTTAATGTTGAAAAATATTTCTTTTATCAAACAAATCTTCTACGTATAATATAAAATATATTATGTATATTTTTTTTTTTTACTTTTATATCTATTTTTAGATTTTTTTGTGATTTTATTTTGATACTACTTATTTAATTACAAAAACTATAATTTTATTTTAAACATTTTGAAATTTTCTAAAATAACTTCACACAACCCATATTAGAAACTATCAAATATTTATAAGAGTGAAATGCAATTAAATGTATGAATTATTTTTATATGATGCCATTTTGTAGGTATTTTACTGAAATGCAATAAAATTGTATAAAGAAAAACCTTATTTTTTTCATTTTCATATAATAATTACCAAATCACATTTTTATAGTGACATACATAGGTGCTTATGTAGGTGCATAATAGTCACTTATCAAATATCCAAATGTGTGTTAACATATGAAACAATATTGGAAAAAAAAATTAACACTACAAAAACGTCCTGAAATCTTACAAAGTATATTTTATGGCTATGAATAATTTTCTGATTCGTATTTTTTCCACAGTATATGCATGTTGGAAAAAGTAGTGACGTCGTTCAGAAAATTAGAGAAATCCATTTTCTGTGTGACACATTTTAATTTGCTAGACAAAACATACCTATAAGCTACTTTTTTCTGCAGTTTCTTTCAAAATCTGCATAATAAAAGTCAGGGTTGCTTAAGCAATTTTCAAAAACGCTAATGGATTCACAATATTAAAATTTTGAAACAAGTAAAAAATGTTTTACACATTCAACTAGAGCATACATTTAACATATACTATTGAAAAGAGCTGCTTATGATTGGCTATTTTGTATAATAATAAATAAGTTATTTGAAAGGTTAGTATTTTCAATAAATAATTTGGATACCCATTTGTTATTTAAATGCCATTGCTGTATACACAATCATATATAAACAAATTAGTAAGTAAATAGACCATAACTACTTAAGTTGAATTGGGTTGTATTAGAGATTTTTAAAAACCTTGCACCGAGTAAGGGCTTCTATTAAATAGAAATAGATATGGATTAAGTTAAGATATTGGTATTCATAATGAATTAAAAAAAAAAAATCAGAAAATTACATTTTTTCCGGAAAATCTAATGATTCATAATTTTTTGTCGACCCTGTTTTGTTTTCAACTCGTTTTCACATCAGTTGAACTTATTCGACTATCCTTCGCGGTTATATAAAGAACACAGTTCGTTCTGGCAATCAGTTTCATTTGGGTTGCAGCACAATCAACATTCGAAAATACTTATAATCTTTAAAGTGAGTATGAAGGTTCACTGAAAAAAATAAAGCAAATTCCATTTAAAATGTTAATATTTGTTGAAAGAAAATTGAATATTATAAAAAGATTTTCTTATGATAGATTTTCATTATTTTTTCACATGACCATTGTCAAATCATTAAACCTTTGACAAAATGTATATTGAAAATTGAGTTAGATTATGATTTCATTAATATAATAATATGCATTTTTTTTGTTAATATATAATTTATTTTGAATTGATAATCGTTAGACAATGTTGTAAGAAAGTAATATATATATATTTTTCATACGATCACCGATACATTTCAAACGATTTTCATACACGTCAAGCGTTTAATTCTTGACTATAATAAATGAATATAAATATTTTGCAATTCAAATTCAGTAATATCGAAATAATTGAATAGATACAAAACGATTAGCCCTTAGCATTTCCACTCATGTGCCACATATCGTAAAGTGTCCATTTGTAATTTTATGTAAAGAATTGCACAACGTCTCCAATAGTACACAATTTGAATTTTAAACACGAACGTGTGTGTGAAATGATTTGTAGTTGAGTAATAATGGATGCTTCGGTTCGAACTGAAAATGTAAACATTTCGAATTTTTCCATTCGAAAATCGTCTATTCTTCGAAGTCGAACTTTAAATCGGTAAATAGACAAAAAAATATGCAAATCGATTGATAAAACATTCGATGATATTTAAAATATTTGGTTTACACAAGTCAATAGTTTGACATTGAAATTTCTAAAGGATTCTACGGGTCGTTGTGTTTCATTGTGATAATGTTTTTCTAGTATTGATTGTGTTGTTTTTCCTTGAAGGATGAAGTTCCTTACGTTGGCTTTTGTTGTGGCTGCCGTTTTTGTCATTGCCGAATGTCAACTTCAAGATCTTGATGATAAATATAAAAATTTCAATGTGGATGAGATTTTGAACAATCAGAGGATTTTGAAAAACTACATCAAATGTATGTTGGATCAAGGACCTTGCACTGCTGAAGGAAAAGATTTCAGAAGTATGTATAATACTAATTAAGTATCCTAGAAAGCGAAATTGTCTTTTTTTATTTCCAAAATTATGGATGGGATCTATATCAATATATATGTATTATCGGATCTCTTAAAAACTTCCAATCCATTTTTTTTATTTCGCTTTATGTATTTTCGATTTTGAATAAAATTTACCTAAAATGTAGTCACGCGTACTTCTAGGATTCTAAGCTCATTTAATCGATAATCTATATATACGATTAAAATATTAAATCAATTTTAGATTCTTAATCTATACAAAAATATATAAATTCAATGGAAAAAATGATACAAAAACACTCTTATTCATGAATTAAAAATCTAATCGACTTAAAATCCATGGTCAAGGATTTATGGTTTTAAAATCGAATTTTATTGTTGTTCAAATTTCAAGTTTAAATAACCTTGAGGAATATTCTAGATTTTTTTATATTTTGAAAAACAAAAAAAAAATGTTTTCAATTCTAGATTTTCTACGAACCTATAAAAGTTTTATGAGTATGACCACTGAACCATCAAGGTCCTTCCGAAAAGAAAACCTCAATTATTATATTGAATAACAATGATATTCAGATTTATATTATCATATCTTCACTCTTTATAAACAATGGCATATTATAGGAATTCAAATTGAATATTTATTGAATCAATCGAGTTTTTCGATTCATGCACCCCTCAATTATTTCTATATCGAACTTTTTATACATATTATTTTATTGGACATATCATAAAGACATGATACTATTATCTATAATAAAACTTGTTTTAGATTTATTATGTAATATAACATTATGATGTTATAAACTTTATACCTATTTTTTATAGAAACTATACCCGAAGTTATCGAAACCGCTTGTAAAGAATGTAGTCCTAGTGCAAGAAAAAGAATGAGAAAAGTTACAGTTTTCATCAGAGACAACAGACCACAAGATTGGGCAGAATTATTGAAAAAGTTCGATCCTGAAGGAAAATATAAGGCTCAATTTGATGAATTTGCATCAGGAACTGATTGATTAAATCAAGAATTATAGAGTTTTTTCATATTTTCATATGTATTTAAAAAATCAAACAGATTTACTTAGTAAATCATTAATAAAAATATTAATTTTGAAATTGTTTTTTATTCATGAATTGTTGATTTTTTATATGTAGATGTATTAATATGGAATTGAGATATAATTTTCATTACAAATAATGAAGATCAAAGTACATGGATTATGTTAATTGGCTAAACACACATTCATTTTAATATTCTTCATATGCTAATGACTAATTACAAAACAAATTGAATTTTTAATGTGTAAAAAAAGATATATAAACCATCACCATACTAAACATTTACTTTAAAACTGTCAAGAAACAAAATTATTTTTTCATTATACACACATCAATCGATAAGAAATCCATTTTAAACTTAATTACCACTATTTTAAGGTTAATACAGGAATAAGATTAGAAACCCTATCATTGAAAAATAATACAGACATCTCAATTTAATTATAATTCAAATTAATTGAAGTTTTCGTTAGTTTCAAAGTATAATTTTTAATCAAATTCAAGTTAATAATTAAAAATATTTTTTAGATTCATTATAAGTACCAACAAATATGAACCGGACCGAAACTATTTGCTTGAGCAATTTTCAAAAAAAAAAAAAATACGTATTTGTCTAAAAATCTGACATTAAGCATTAATTTTATATAATATATTGATCGAATTATACGAAAGGTTACAAAAATAAGGTTTACCCGAAGGTCTTTTACGAAATGTTTATCGTATGCAACGCCAAGTTTTCCGAGAAATATGCATATTTTCAAGTATAACAATTTTTCAAATAAGATATGATAATTTCAAACCAAATCAGTTATTTTCATCTGATTTACAATCAACAATGCGACATCAATATCGTTTGAAATCCGATTTTGAAAATAAATTACGAAATCTCATCACACACAACCTTTTAGCCTTGCAGTTAACAATTTAATTGCAACTCGGCATATAAATTGCAAGTTTGAACTGTCATTCGATTGTTACATTGCATTTGATTAGTTTCAAGATTATCAAAATGATATTATACTCGTACTTGGAGATGATGTGAGTCATAAGATGTCAAATTAAATTATCTCAATGTTAGTGAAAATAATTATATAAAGATTATAACTATAATGATTTTGATTATTCAATTATCGAATTTGAAAATGTAATTTTTGCAAATTTCTTAAAAAAATTGCACTTTGCAACAAATTTGTGATTTTTATAACTAAATTGTTGTGTATTTTTTTTTTAATGCAAAAAATATATGAAACATGAAAGACTGTGATTCATAAAGCTGAAAATCTGAACAAAAAAGTCATTGAAAATCTATATATTTTTGAAATCATTTACACAACATATTATATTACTGTTGATCGAAAATATCATCTATCGATTATCAAAATAGATATCAAATAAAATAGTTAAAAAATATTGCATTTATTAATTTTTTTATCAAAAGATGTCTAGCTATATCAACCGAGGAAAAATTAAACATCGCTTGAAGATTGTCTTATAGATGTCTTGGCCAATATCCATCATAAACGTTCATATAGATGTTAATAATGAAATCGAAAACCAATATGCTTTGAATCTTTTAAATAGCAAAACATTTGATATCATCTTATACATAGATGTCACAAACAATTTCAACTACAATGATTTATCAAAATAAGAAGAAAATCTAACAATATTTGCATCTTTCGAACTGTGAGAGAATCAAACGTTTAACTATTAAATCGAACAATGATCAATTATCAAGATCGTTTATCAATTTTGCAAAAATATGATACGCAGTAGACAATTGAGGAAGTATTTACGACTTGCAGTGTGTTAATAAATCTATTTCCATTATAAACAATGAGACTTCCTAGAATCGACCGTGAATGTTAACTTTTTCAAAAGGAGATTAATGCAATTCAATAGTCTTTTTAAAAACGAAAAATCCGTTATAATTGCGCACATTATTAAGTCTCATCATAGGCGATTTCAATATGTAATTTCATATCTCACTCTGTACTTACACATTGTAATATATTTTTTGTGATACGTATGAAATTTTAAAAGTATAATTTAGATTTTTTTTCATCACAAGTGACAAAAGAGTGTCTGTATTTATTTTTTTTCATACAAACTCAATTCGATTGTATTCGATCTAGTTTTTTTAGATTTCCGAGAAACATTTTAATAAGGACCTTGCTGAACTTTTTTGAGACAACTTTATTACGAATTACGTAACAAATTTACTTTTTTTTTATATGTACCTATCAACAAAATTCATGCATTTTGCATAACAACTTTTTCGTGTCTATATTTTTTCATGTGCTAATAGATCTACATTCAAAGAAAAAAAGTATCGATATAAATTTCTATCTTATCTATACAGAAAAGTGTTAATTAATTTATTTATTTATTTTGTCATTATTAATATTAGATGCATCATCTTCATTTTGATTTAAAATGAAAACTTCAATAATTATTTATTTATTTATTTATTTAGTAATATTCTTTGCGTCCTTCCAATTTTCCTTTATGTGTCAAAAAGGACAAAAGTCGTGTTCTTTATGTTTCAATATAGATCTTTTTAGATTTTTCTCGAAGATCGAAAAAATAAACAATGTTTGCGTTTACTTCGAAACAGGTGCATAAATTTTATACATTTTCATGCCAAGTAGATATAATAATAGTTTATAAATTTTTAACTGAAAATTATGTTCATTGAAGCAAATAAAAGTTTTTCTAAAATGTATTATACTTTGTGTGATTTTTGAAAAATTCAACACACATATGTACAAACATATGTATGTGACTTTATTATTAAAGATTCTAATGTATTATATTGTAAAGTAAAAATTTTGATGAATTTATACTAATTCAATCAAAGGTATCAAATAATAAAATAACATATTGGGTGAATTTAAATTTTATTGAAGTGAAACCCACAAATAATTCAAATAATAAATAAAAAATCACAATTATATGCATGCATATTCAAAATTAAAATAAAAAAATCAAAAACTGTCATGGTGTAGACTGCAATGCGTACTGGCTCTAGAGACATATCGAAAAACAATTCAACCACATTCGACAAACGTGGAAGACGAATCTGATTTGAAGATTTAACAGAAATTAGTCAGAATTAGACGACGATTCCTCTGGATCCAGCAGCATCCCTGTATCTCTCGGCATAGGCTCCAGTTGGGTCGTATTTGGTAGCCAACTGTTTCCACAATTCTGGTCTCTTGTTGATCAAGTGACGGATGACTTTGTCAGATCCTGACTTTTGTTTTTCAGTGCATTTGGAGCATTCGTTCTCGAGGGCGTCGGGGAGGGTTTCCTTGAGGGTTTTGCCGTCGGGAGAGCAACGTCCTTTGTCCAAGAGACAATCTACGTAGTTCTTGAGGAGACGGTCAGATTGGAGGATCTCGTCCAAGTTGATGTTGTCGAATCTGTCGGTGTAGGTTTCTGCTGGTTTGGATAAGGCCACTGCGATCAAGCAGGCGAATGCTACTACGAAAAGGCCCTTCATCTTTGTAGATTGTTTGGTATTCTGAAATTGATGAAAATACAATGTTAAATTCGTTCATTTCATAGCAAATTGACAGTCTATTTTTGAACATCCTAGAAAGCAATAGGTAAGAATATGATTCCAAAGGTTTGAATTTGATATTTATTCATTTTATTCTCTATCGGTCTATTCATATAATTCTTGTATTGAAATTTTGATCATCATAAGATTTTTTTGATGAAAGATAAAATTTTACATGTTCTAAATGGCATAAACTTCATGAAAATCAATGTTTACATTTAACTTTGATAAATTAAAATGGCAAGATTGTATTGAACTCGATTGTACAATAATAATTTGAATTTCTTTTCAATTAAAATATACGATACAAATTAGAATTCATCTTTGGTCGATATCTAGTTTCAAGGGTAATGAGTTTTCAATGTCAATTCATCGACTAGATTAAATCTATATACACAATTGAACTCGATTTGTAAAGACGCTTTTTATCATAATCCCGAACAAACTAGTTTTCGAATATAACAATATCCATACGACTTACATCTCAAATAGACAACCTGTCAGATCGATTTAAAAACTTATGAGATACGCTTATCTAATTCAGCTAAACAAACTCACAAGTTATGTGTTGAAAAAATGAACGGTTTTATAATAAACATACGCGGGAAAATATTTTTTTACAGGCGTCGGAATCGAACACGCAATCTACGTACGTTATTGAATGCACTGTAATTATTTCCTCGATTTCCATTAAAAATTATTGTACTCATACATAGACAGATTAGCTATCGGATGTTTAATTGAAACTTTAATGATCTTTCCATTTAAGAAACAATCAAATATAAAGATAGTTAAATTATCGTACGTTTTGCGTCTAACCGGGCGTCGATGTCTCACAAAATGTTAGTCGATTGTTTTTAAATTTAGAAAATCTTTATTTATTTTTAAATTACGATATTTAAACAATGATTTTCTTTTTTTTTCTAATGATTATTACCTTGACACCGAGAAAATGCATTAACAAAGATGATCTAAGTGCTAAAATGACACGGAATCGTTAACAATAGACGATTTTCCTCGAACGAAAGAAAATCTATCTGAACTTAAAAAATATCTAATTATTTAATATAATAAAAAAATATATTGGTAGGCACTATAAAAATAATATAAATAGTAAGATTAAAGAAGCTAATACATATGAATAATAATAATTGTATTGATACAAGTAAATAATGGATGTTTTGAGCTAAGTCACTCTAGTTGATTAAAGTTTGAGTTTTTCATCAAACAATGTATGTAATATATATATTTCTATACGATATATTAAAAAATAAAACTTTTAATGTAAAATTAAATCGAATAATAATAAAAAAATTAATAAAAGTCGAAAAAATCGTCAAAAAGGAATACACGTTAGATTTGATTGCTAGTATCGAATACTAGTAATTTCAAGTAATTACTAAGTAATTGCTAATCTTACCTCTCAGACGGTGTTCACTGAACGAAGCACTGAGAAGCTCTGGTTGCTGAAGGCGATCAAACTACTATTTATATGCGATCGACGGTGAGAAAAATCTCGCGATTTCAATGATCCTTCGTCACACAAAGATCTAACGATTTGCGACGGTGTGAGAGATCCATAGATCATTCATTGCGCAGGTATCGTTGTATAGATAGATCTATATCGAAAAAATTGATCTCCATACCGTGTGTTTGTCTGCTTGATCGACGATGATGGTTATCGATGCGAATATCATTTTCAAGGTAAATCGATTTTGAATATTAACATTATTTCGATTTTTTTAATTCACAATTGTATTTTTCGATTGAGTGTATGAAATATTGCATTTTTTTCTAGATTCGGTTTCAAAATTCTAAATGTAGCGTTTGTTTTATTTACAAATTCATTTTATTATGTCAAGAACGTTCGAAGTTTCGAAGTATTTCAGACGAAGATGACAAAATTTATAACATCAGAAATTCATGCTAATTTGATTTGCATACTGGTAAAAACGAGTTTGCAAAACCATTCCAGAATATTATTATAAAAAATAGACCTTTTAAGGATATATAACAATTGATCTGTACAAAAAAATTACACGTGCTTCAGGCCCATGTATTTTTTCATAAATTGATTTATAATAAGATTACAGATAACATCTACATATAGAACGTCAGCTCAATTCTGAGAATGTAAAATAAATCTCTTTTTTATGTAGAAACGATAAATATATTTTATATGCATTGAAATACATCAAGTCGAACGATTTTAAAATCGATTAATGAATGATTCATAGTAATATTTTTCCACGATTTCATTGAAAAGTATCAGACGTCACGTATACTCCTTGAACTTAAAATTAAAAAGACACAATTGTCTTACAAAATGCATATTATAATTGCATTTATTGTGTTTTGAAATTTGATTTTAATTTCTCTACGGATTTTCCCATTGATTACATATTTGCTCTGAACGAACACAAGCACGCACTTCGCGTTCTCAGTTTGTTCAAAGTGTTACGTGTTTCTATACGAAAATAAATAATAGTTATTTTATAAATTGAATAAAAGGGTCAATGTGAGTTAAAAAAAAAGATATTCTACTTATTTTCAGAAACTCATAATTAGATTTCTTATTGATTCGCAAAATAATTGAACAAATATTTTTCGATTGAGAAGTGATGGTTTGAATTCATGTGTACTTAGGTCATATAAATTCATTTAACGTTTTAGTGTATAAATATACAAATTTATCCGAATAAGGAAAATGTTTAAGGTATTCAAATATTCTTATTTTGATTAAGATTCGAATCATGCACTAATAGGAATATGCGTCAGTTCAAAATACACAAAACTTTATTTTATTAGCGCATATAAAATCAAATCAAACAGGAAAAAATCTAAGTTTCAATGCACATATTTAAATTTTAAACAAAAACTTTATAAGTTCGATAAGTCCAATAACAGATCACAAAAAAAAAAACTTTCCCCTCGTGACTAAAAACGCAAAATTTTCCTTGTTGTGTTTCCATTTATGTTTTCCAAGAACGAAAATTCGCGATTATTTAATCAACCTTTTATCGTTGTTGCGTGCTTTGTAAAAGTTTCGTCACCACGAGCCAGTAACTTCTAGATTAATTGAACTGAATCTTCATTGTAATCGTTATTTGCAATCGACATTTGCATATTCGATCGACGAAGGGATAAACCTTGTATAAACCTATTCGCACGATAATAATTCGTCGGATGATAAGTTGTTCTGATCGAAATGCATAATTAATTTTTTTACTCTTAAAACAGGACTGTGATTTCATAGCAACTTATTTTAGTTATTGCTTTAGGCTTTATGGTTAGTATTCTAGTTTGATTATGAAAAAAAAAAAAAGTAATAAATATCTAGTACGTAATAATTATAATCGACTTGCAATTTCGAAATGGTTTCTTGGATGTGAACTTTCGATATCAATGTTTCAACTATAAGAGATTTATGATTGTTTTATTAAAAATGGCAACATGAATAGATTTTATTCGATTTTTAGTGATGAGTATATAAATGCTTTGTTATTGTACCTTGAATAAGCACAATCTCAATAATTATGCCATAAAACTCATGATCTTCTCAGAAAATTTACATCAAATAGAAAACAGTGAAAATTAACGAAGATACGTGAACATACAATTTCTCAGAATATATTTTTCTTTTATAACAAATCACATCAAATAAAAACTTACATATTTATATTAATATGAAAGACATTCATAGAAAAAAATCATTTCATTCGATTCTTTGAATACAAAAGTGGTTTTAAATCACTTGCATACACATATGTCACATGCACTTGATGCCATGGAAAAAAAACATTTAAAACTTGAAAATCAAATAAAATATTTTCAAGAGGGCTTAGAAAAAGACATGAAAGAATCTTTTACAAGAAAACGTCAATATTTTTATTTTTCAAACGATTTATCGCAGTACAAACTACGCAAGCATAAGACACTTGATAAATCTCGATCCATCGATCATTCGACTCAATAAATTCGAATCTAACGACATTTTATACGTCATTTACTACAAATGAACGATCTTACGAAGTCGAAGAACCATTGAACTTCACCTTGGATCTCTTCTGGACTAATTCTAAAGAAAACTCGAGCGATTCGTTAATCTTCTGTGAAAAAAGTCACGCATGTAACACTTTTGAACCGATGGGAAAAAAGTCGGTTCTTTGTGATATCTTTTGTGCCTCGAAAATGGGAAGGAACTAAAAAAAGAAGGCTTTAGAAGTCGGATAAAATGGTGTTTCTTTCGCGGATGAATGGTCTGAAAATCTGCGTAGTATGTCACCGTGACGAATGTTCCACAATTGAACTTCGGATATAATTATTATGTGGAGGAAAAAATGTATAGATTGAAAAAAAATCATTTAAGTCGAACAAGATGACCTCAGTGTGCGCGTGAGTCATTTGATGTTTGTAAACAACGGATAGGAAATGTTTCAGTTCGCATGAATTTCAGTTTTTCTAGGCTTTGTGATTTATTATTACAATCAGTACACATTTCCGATCTTGGAATCCTGAAAACAGGAATTCCGTAATTTTAAAACCGATATAGTTGTCTGTAATCCCCTTATTTCATAACTGTTACCATAATTCCGTTATTGAAACAAATTTTAATATCAACACTTTTTTATTGATATTTCTCTAATGAAAAGAGGTCACTATTGTTTTATAAGATTTTTAAAAAAAAATATGATTTGAAAATATTATTTCAATATTTTTACACACTAAGATTCTCTGATCCCAACGATGGGATTTAAAGATTGAAATTTTCCGAAAATGTTAACCATGTTCTAATAAAAGTCTTTAGAATTAGATGCACTTAAAAGAAATAAAATATGAATAAATCATCGTGTTCTTAAAATTGATTAAAATTAGCATCGATCTATTGATGTTTATTTATTGAGGTTTTATGAATATTTATCTAAAGCATACGTGCGAATTGATAGAAATCATCAATCGCATCTGAATACATGAAAAATTCATCAGGAAACGTTTTTCTAAGAAGGTTACATTTGATTTTTATGTTCTTATACTAGAAATTGTAAACCAGATCTTGAATAAATTATCCGCTTTTAATTACTGAAGGAAAATTTTACACTTGAATAGAGATGAGATAGAATTACAATTCGCGACACAATTAGGTTAAATCGATTAAAAACCATTGAAAATACAACAATTATCACATATGACTGAGTTTTTTCAATGATCGATACAACCTCGCCTGTCTTTCGATTTAAGAAAATGCATTCGATTTTCAAAAAAAAAATCTATAATTGAGACTTAATTGAAACAAATTGCTCAGTTCGCGGATCCATGTCGCAATTTTCGTCTCAGTTCCACGAATTAAACTTTAATAAATTCGCATATCATTTAAACGCTATTTTTTTTCAACTTTTTAAGCATGCCTTTTTAAGGAATCGAGTAAGTCGAGCTTAAAATTAGCATACAATCCAAGTACAAAGTGCATCACTTGTATAAGATCGCAATAATCGCATCAACGAGATCATCGAAGCGAACGTTGCAATATCGACTTATTATTTTATTATGGTCTATTTGGCATCGAAGACCTTGTAACAGCATTTGCATTCGATTCGAAATTTTCGTTCTGAAAAAAAAAAGGATATTGTAAGATCTTTTAATAATTTATGCCGATTTTTTGTCGGTGCAGAGTCTTGAGTTTCGCTAAAATGTTTATCTACGTTTTTCATGAGAATTATGACGCTTTCTAAAAGCCGATTTTCTAGTAAAATTACTTTAAAAACACTCAATGGACGTTTTTGCGAAAGTGGACAAATATCGTTCGTTAACAATGTTTGTTAACAGATCTATTAATCTCGGATCTTGGTCAAAGTCTAGACATTGAGGCAAAGTTGAAAACGGGAAAGTCAAATCGGTTGAGATGTTAATCTGTGTACATAATTCTAAATATACGTTTAATATAAAAATTATTGTTGAAAACACTTGAAGAAAACTTGAAAGCAAATCTTATTGCTGGAAAATTTCCTGAATCATGTTTTGCTGTAGTTTAATCGCTTCTTTATCGATTTAAAATTAACGAACTAACATTAAAAATATCTAATACTTACAATAAGCATAATTAGGTAGATTAACTCGAATGGAAAAACCCGTAGATATATGTACATAGGTGTAAGAAAAAAATCTTAGAGAAAAGAACCAATTAAATAATCTTCATTCGAAGCTAAAATAATCAGTTTTAAGCTGAATATTATTCAGTTCGAGTTTGATTGTGTTTTCTTTTGTTTTTGTAACTTTGTTAAAAACTAAATAAATTTAAATAAAATTTAAAAAATACAAAATAATATCATGCATTTTTTTTTCAAATCTCTATTTAAAATGACGTTTTTCCGTTTATAATTTGATACAAAGTTAGCGTATTCATTCACAATTGGATAATATGTTCAATTCTCTCAAACTGATATAAAATATCAAAGATTTTATATACAGCGATGTAAGAAATACGAGTACCTTGATTAATACATAATTCGTGCTGAGTATTAAGTATAATCGTATTCTTTTGTTACAAATCGTATAAATTTTATTGTTCATTTAAAATAATAAATGCTGCGTAATAGAAGCGTAAAGAATTAAATTAACATCTTATTTATCGATTAGTAAAAATCATTCATAAATAAATACTCCTCAGTAATGAAATTAAAGAGTTAATTTTCTCGTGGGGAATTTCTAAGATTTTTCGAAATTACTTTCGATAAACCTATACAATATTTTATAATACAAAATCACAATGCAGTTTACAATAATTGAAAAATAGAGCTATATAAATCAGTTCGTATATAAGATGCAAATGGAAAAAATAACAATGCAGTATTACAACATCTTTTGTGTGATCAAGAGTTAACTGAATCATTGTATTGTTTCAAAATGAAGTCGTTGAAGGTACTTTTGATTTTTTCTATAATTTCAATCGCACACTGTGGAAAAGTTGAAGAACAGAATTCAAAAGAAACATATACGACAAAATATGATAATATCGATCTAGAAGAAATATTAAACAGCGATCGATTGCTTTTGAACTATGTCAATTGTTTGTTGGACAAAGCTAGGTGTACTCCCGATGGAAACGAGTTGAAAAGTGAGATTTCAAATTTTGATTTTAAAACGACATCTGTATATTGTATTTTGAGGTTTTTTAATTTTGATTTTCAGAAAATCTTCCGGATGCTATTGATAATGGTTGTGAAAAATGCACTGAGACTCAAAGGCTTGGTTCTGAAACTGTGATTCGTTATTTGATCGATAATAAGCCAGAATGGTGGAGCGAACTTGAAAAAAAGTTAGAAATATTAGTCACTTTCAGTTTTTGATATTTTAATGTTTTTTATGATATTGCTATTCGCAGATATAATCCTGATGGTTCTTACAAAAAAGCATATTTGGAGGAAAAATTGAAAGAAGACAGTAACGAAGATAAATCCTAAACGAATGATTATTTATGAATTGATTGATACAATTCTGGTAAGAAATAAATTTTCTTGTAATATTTCACTTCACATTTTCAACTTTAATAAAACTTATTTATTTTTTCAAAGGTAGATTGGAAAACTGCTTTGACTTTATCTTTACATTGATACTGCAAGATGTCGTTAGTTTATTGATATTTTATATAGTTATTTCTGAAAGTGTTTAATTAGAATCATGTGGGAAATATTGTTATTTTAATATGCATAATAAAATTGATCGTTTCATACGAGCAACTACGATTTTTCTTTTAAATATTGTAGTCACATTTTTTTTCAACAGTATCGCTTAAAATTATTTGACAATTCATTAATACTTTTAATGGTAATGAGTTTAACTTTCTACGTAGTTTCAATAAAATGAGGTTATTGCGCTTTTACTGACGATATATCTATTATTAGTTCGATAGATTGTTCAATGAATTATTAATATTGATTCGATCATAAAATAGTTTGACGAATATCCATGTAAGTCAAACCATTGTATGGGTAATAAGCAATTGAATAATCAATCGTGAAATTAAGTATTATAGAAAAAAAAACATTGAATTGTATAACTTTGTAATATATTTGAGTACAATAATTTTATTTTATTCTCTAAAACGTGACAGATTACTTTAATTTCCTGGAATATATAATAATGGGTATTTAACACTGTGACATATAACAGTTTTAATTGAATATATATGTATTTACACCATTATTTTATTGTTGGCTTTACAAGATGTGGCCGAGAAGAATGTTTATCCAAGTTTTCTCACACGTGTTTATAATTATTTAAAAAACGTGTTTAATATTAACATGAATTCAATAAATCAGCCTTTCTTCCATTTTCACCAAAACGACTAGAATATTCTTTAGAATATTTTAATTACAATATTTTTACTTCGCCTATCGATTGAAGTCATGGAATTCATCGTTAACACAATTTAACTGGAAAATTTGTATTCTGACAATTCTTGTTTTTAAGTGCATTATTATTAATATAATATTTCAATTGAGAAATCACAGAGTGGTTCGAATGTAAATTTTTCACATTGTCATTGAATTGCCGGTTTTCAGTGACCCAAAACAGTACTATCAATAAATGCAATGTCAATAAGGATTTATTGTTTCCATTGAAAGAAGTACATATAAATTCCCTGTACGTACCACCATGAATCACAAATTTGATTGTGTTTTTCAAAATTGATTTTGAATTTCAAGATCAAACACCGCGTTGCACAATATTTAGGCACGTGAATGAAATCTTGGAAATTATATTTTTGTTTATTTTGAATGTTTTCTTATGAACAAAGTTTTCATTTAAGGATGTAAGTATAATCGAATAATAATTATATTTACTAATTGCATTTGAAAACAACAATTTAAAGTGTTTGCATTGCAATTAATTTTATTATACTTAAACTCACTGTGCAAGGTTGTGAAACATAGATTTAAATCTGATAAAGTAAAAGAGTTAGATTCAACATTCACGAATAAATTTCATTTTTTTTATGATTTAACATCTAATATGAAATTTAATAACAACACCCAAATATGATATTTTAAAATAATATAATACAATATTATTTACAAAATACATAAAAATCAACTATATTTTTGTGAATAATTCAACATATTGTAAGTTTTTTTTTTCATCTATATTAATATAAAATTTATACTATTAATAAAACATTGGATAACAGTACTAAAATATATTTCGTTAACGACTTTTGAATCTATTCACTTCATACATATAAGATATACATACAAACACACTATATAAAATTGAAGACGTTTGATTCTCCGGTTAGTTGAAGTTGATCCATTGCTCGTTATACAACAGTGAAAAATATAAACAAGAAAAAAATGTCTCCATCAATAGTCACAATTTTAAATATTTCAATGCTGATTTCGGCACTGATTGTTTCTGCAAATTCAGCAATATTTCCTGAAGACAGTTCTGAAATCGAATTTCAGCGAGTTGAAAATCATGAAGAAAAAATTCTATTAGATTCATCTTATGGAGAAAAATTTGAAAAAGCAGATATCGATTGTCTGATCAGAGATAAAAAGTGCACGAAAATGTTGACATCGATCAAAAGTAAGTTTTTCAGAATAATTTATATATTTTCAAGTATTAAATGAATATTGCAGTAAATTGATTTCAAATAATTCTTATCGAATAAATATTCTTTAACTAAAAAAAATCATTCATAATCATAGGTTTCAATTAACCGCTCATTCAAATCTTTTGTTATTATTTCGTTTCTTAAGTCACTAATAATTTTGTTGCATATTTTCTTTTTAAATCAATATAATGATCATCAAATTTAATTTCAAACAAAAATCCTTCATGTTGTTTACTCCTGTGTGAAAAATAGTTCAAGCTCGAAACGATTACACAAAATTTCCGATCAAACATTTTGAACAAATACGAAAATGCCACGAACTAACGATTCGCAGAATCATCCAATATCAAAATAATTAAATTATATAAAAGAACCAATAAACGGTGTGAAAAATACCATGACCTTCTGCGAATGTGAGGGTGTAATTATAATTTATAGGACGATGATATATTTCAACAATTAGAAATCCACTTCGATTACCTCGCACGTATTTGGGTCTCGTATGAATAATATACTTAATCGTACGAGAATGCTAATTTTATTCAAATCTCAATCATATTTCTCCGAATTGTGGAAAAAATTAAACGAAAACATTCTCAACTTTCCAAGGGATCGGAGATTATTTATCGCTTTTCTTTCAAGAGTCGTTATAATCTGGCAATAAAATACAGTAATGAATTTGCGAATTCATTAGAATGTACATTAGTGTCGTTGAATCTTAAATTTATTGCAATTTCAGACACCATACTCCATGGGCTAAAAGATGGTTGTGTCGATTGTGAAGAAGAGGACAAGAAGATTGCCGGTAAAGCTATGGCCGTTCTTCTGCTAAGACAACCTCAAATATGGAAGCTTTTTTTGAAAAAATACGATGTCAATAACACTTTTCAAAAATTGTATACGTCTTAAGTAAATTATGAAAGATATTCTGTTGTTTTATTTATTATTTAATGTTATATGTGTCAATGAATGCATAGCATTTGCAAGTGCACAATATTATGCAAACTGATGCATTCTGAATCATAATATGTCGTTATAATTCATTCGATGCATCCAAAGAAATTTCAACAAGATTCCATTTAAAAATAAATTGATTTTGTTTGAAAAATACATTTCTATTGATTAATTTAAAATTTTGCTATTGTTCAAACGCTTACAGCAAGAGACTTTTCAAAAAAATCAAAGTTAAGAAAAACATGTTGATAATATTTCATTTTTCATTAATATATGTTGCTTAAGATCATTTCTTAAAAACTTTAACGTTACATAGTTTTCTTGAATCTATATTCAAACATATTTTAAGTTTAATTGGAGGTATTATATTATTTTAGATTTAATTTTGCATTCTGTATGATAGAAGCCATCTTTTGAAAAATTTCGATGTTGTTAGTAAGTAAGTAGATTCACTGTTATATAAATTTATAATATATCTATAATATTTATAGATGTCATTAAGAAAAAAATATTTGAAATAAAAGAATATATTTTTTAGGAAAAGCACATGGAAAATTTACATGTCTAAGATAAGATGTCGCTTATAAGGGACGTTCTTTGAATTGAATATCTAAATAACGAAATTGTAATTATAGCCTAATTTAACATTAAATGAAGTTCGACTTGAAAAAGTTCAGGCACTTAGAAAAATGAAAATCTGATTGAGACTTTTGACTGAATGACGCAGAAAATTTGGAATATAACATGTGAACTTCGACATTCGACATTAGATAAGGTCGAATGTAATATGTAAAAGTTTGTTGACAGGTTATATTTGCATTTTTCCTCAATACTGATTTTATTATATCAGATTCAATTTTATAACAATAAGCTTTTTTTCTTAGGGAAATCATAATTTTCCCATGATTCAAAAGCGATAAAATTGAATTTTGTAAAAATCTATTATGCAAAAATGTTAAATCATTGTTTGCATTTTCGCTTATGCGAAACTGAGTTTTCTCTGGAAAAATTCGCAAAACATATATGTTTTTTTATTAAACTCATTTATATCACGTGATCTACGATTTTATCTGTTAATTAAAGGAGTTTAATTATTATGCCTATTATATAAGAAAATTCTTCCTATGCAATAATCCCCAAGGACATCGATATTTTGAATATTTAAAAAATATCCCATTACGCATTTATCGATAGAGATTATAAACAATGCCAAAACGAAGGTTGAACTTGACTATTTGATAATAATTTATATTATGACAAAATCAAATATTTCGCAATAGAATATTAAAGACTTCCTAATATAGAATTTCTGTGAGAAAAGGATATGGTTAAATAAGGTTTTGAATATTTATTCGCAATTTGCATCAATTATATTCGAATCACAAAGACAAAACGTATCTAACTGCATATCTTTGTAAATCGTAAACAAAAAATATATCTAATCGATTTACAGTTTATAAAAATTAACTCAATACTTAATAATTCGATGAATTTTCTTTTCATGAAAATCGTTTAATTTTTTTCATAAATTTTAATGGAAAAATAATTAATCGAAAAATTTTTGCAATCAATCCCTTATTAAATTAAAATTTATTTAAAGTCGACCTTCAATACAAAACTATTTTCCAAATTGCAATTGAACCATTCCCTGACCTCCAATACATTCGATTGATAAGTCAATCATTTCTATTCGGAAAGAAATTCATTTTAATTATCATCTCAATAATGATATGTTTTTTCATCTAATGCTTATACAAAAAAATCTTAATATGATCGATAATGATTAATGATAATTTTCGAGTCTATTAATTAAACTGACAAAACCACACAAACAGGCATTCATAATAAGATTTAATAGAATTGTTCTTGTCTATAAATAGATGATTTTAATTGCATAAAATTGTTATAAAAAACATGGATAATTGATGTTAGCTGAATTTGTATTTAAAAATTCAATCCATGGCCATTAAATAACAAAAAAAATGTAATTGCAACCTCAAGTGCAAATTTGAAATTACATCGATAAAAGTTCATTTGATTTAAATTGCACTCGAAAGTTAATATTTTATCTAAACTTTAAGATTTATTAAATTAAGGTCGAAATATGAATTTTTAATGAGTGCAAAAAAATACACGCACTTTATAACCGTTAGCATGTAAAACAATGAAACACGCTATTGTTTACTTTTCAAAATACAATTATCTTTCAATATTAACTCTTGATCAAGATTGCCCTCAATCGATCGAAATCGATATGCGAATTTTCTTAAAATCGAAACGAAAAAAATATTATACATACACTTGAAGGTTATTCGCCAAATGATGATTGACGTACTAAGTAAACGATATTTGTAATTATCATAGTTTTTAGTGTGAATCAATCTTTATTTTTCGATAATTTCTATACCATACGTAGATTTTAATCACTCGAATGTAGTGTTATGTTGTGTTTCAGGGTCGCACTTGAACTTATATTCAAATAGAAAGGGTATGAAAAAATTGTATCACTTCTAAACTGGTTTTGTTGCATGAATGTCAATAAGATTTGATACACCCTCGCAATATTACGATTTCATAATTTAATTAATTATAATATAAACAAACATATGTATCTAAGAACAAATCAAATTAAATTCTGTATCTTAAACCGTAATTTACGGTGTACATTATTATTAATAGCCTAATATTATTATATGCTCATATTTATTATTAGATATAATTTTCATCTTTGAAAATAATAGTTCATAAAATCAAATCTATTAATCTTTGTATCGTTGAAATGTTAATTATTCATAAAATCTTAAGATGTAGGTCGCTCCTTATACGTAAGTCATTCACTCTTTGATATTTAACAAATGTGTGCGATATTTAAAATAAAGGTTGCTGAAAATTTTTCACACGCTTGATTGAATATAGAAAGGATTGATCGACATTGCACATGTTGTAATTAAAACACAATATTAATTTCAGGTCATCGTAAATATGTTATAGTAACTATGTGAAAAAAAAATACATTTCGAAATTTTTAAACGAGATATTACTATAAAATCGTTTGATTTTCAATCATTAACATATTTAAGAACATTCATACGTTAGAAAGTGTGTAAGTAATTTGATGAAAAGGTGAAAATTGAATTTCACAAATATTTGGTCGTATTTGAAAAACAACACTCAAATTATTGACGTATAAAAATGCACTTTTAATGATGCATTACAATACACGTAAAATAGGCAATAACTGAACGTCAGAATTTTCTCATAAATAAACATCTTCATTTTGAAAAAAATAATGCTAAATTTTACTTTCTTTAAATATATTTTTTTAACTTTTTAAATAATTATCTAACTACATACATATATAATAGCGCTATTCTTTGTGTATGCATGTCCGTGTAACGATCCAAAACTTCATTGATATATTCAACGGGTTGATTGCTAGTTATTTATAAAGAAGGTACATAATAATATTGTAGAATTAATGACTTTGAATCTGTATAATAAAATAGATACTAACTGTTCTACATATTTCGCATCTATAAACGCATTAAAGAATAAGGACCTTTCACCAATAAAATATACTACGGTATATTTGTTGGTGAAACTATTTTTATTATAAACGTAATTTTTTCATCAATAAATACCCTAAAAATTAGAATTGGTAAAGTTTGGTTGTATTTATTTACTTAAAAATACTTTTTTTCATCAATTGAGGAATAAAGTTTGAGACAAATAAAGATCATAGTGCGCGTATAATAAAAAAAATGCACGAATTTTATTACATAAAATTTAATTATCAATGAAATTGAATTCAAATAACGAAACGCAAACAAAAGAATATCACTACTGAAAATTTCCTCGGAAAACATTAGACTTTTCACACACTTCCCACAATGCATTACACAACCGAATTTCCACGCAATTTTTCCGCTATGAGTGCATCGCACTCTCTTAGTCGAGCTCACATCGACATCTCAAGATGCACAAGGCTGCAACGAGACAAGACACACTCATATGACGACTCAAAAGACCAAGGGGTACAAGTGACATTTGTGCCGAAATTGAGTCATGTACGGGAATAACTTCAATGTACACTCACATATTTGTTGTCAAAAGGATATAAACGAATATGGAACGTGTGCCTCGATATATCATCAAATCGCTCGACCTCCTCCTAATACATGCAGGTACATATTCAACTTTGATGGTCATTTTCTCGAAATCACTTCGAAGTCACTTGTACCCCTTGGTCTTTTCAGTCGTCATATGTGAAAATGTCGACTTGTAGAAGACTTGTTGATGTTGTTGATACGGTTAAAATTCTCGAACGGTGACAATGAGCGTTTAGTAGCGGAGCGGCTGTCTCGCTGGCCGGGCGCGTTGTGCATGCGCATTTTAAGAAATCACGCTTCAAAACCGCAAATTTCAACACAAACACCCACTTCTTGTTTCAAAATTTGAATCGAGATACTTCTGAGAGTGTTCAGGTGAGTTTTCATGAAATTATCTCTGAAGGTTTTGTAGAAAATCGGAATAATTTGCGACGTGGTTTGAGTTATTTGAGTGCGTTATCGATGCAGTGATTTATTCATTATACACTATCATAATATTAATATTTTAATTCAAATTTGAAATTTAAATACTTTAAAGAGTATTCAGATTATTTTTTATGAAATTATCTTTGAATATCTTACTAAGAATTCGGATAGTTCGAAATGCGGTTTCGGTGACTTGAGTGAATGCGTTATCGCAAAATTAATTAAATTCATTCAATACTAATACCAATTTTTTATATCAAATTTTAAATGTAGGTACTTTTATAAATATAAAAATGAATTTTTATGAAATTATCTTTAGTATTTATGTAAAAAAATTGTATAGTTTGTAACATTATTTGACGTTTAGAGTGCATCATTGCAATGATGTTTATTCATTATTGAATGAATTTTAATGTTGATTAATGCCAGTTTTTACATCAAAATTCAAATTCAAATACATTTAAGAATGTTTAAACGAATTTTAATGAAATTATCTCCGCAAATTATGTTGAAAATCAGGATAATTCATTTTTTGTTCGTTGTCCGTAGTGCGTTATCGCAAGTGCTCGTTCGTATGACCTTTTAGGTGATATTTTCGTATCGATGTGTGATTCTCGAAATTATGATAAATGTAGTGTTAATCATTCAGAAGCTGTTTCGTATCGATTGCAAAAAAAATGTTAATAAAAAAGTCGTGGAGACTTATTATGGCTGTGAGTTATTGAAAGGTGTACTTTTACTTCAGATGAAAAAATGTATCTGTTATTATGGATTGATGTTTTTTTTTTTGTATTCAAGGAATCATTTCGTAATATCATTTTAGAAGATTTATCAGTTTTGAGTCGGAATTTATGTGCCCTTTAAATTTTATTCAAAATCGTTTCAACACTGTGCCCATTTTTGTAGTACATTTTTTCATTGTCAATCGATTAGACTTTTAAATAAGGTCCGTGTGCATTCTGACTAATTTTTATTTCAAAACTACTTTAAATTATTTATATTATGTAGAATTTGGAAATCTGCATATATATAAAATTAAAACGATCTTTAATAATTCCGATTATAGATAAAGTATTGCAGCATAAAATTGTTTATTGACAATGAACTTATGCGTTGACTGGTATGCAAGAATTTTTGAAAACATTTCAATGACTTCGGAAAACATTCACCTTTTACGGAAGTATCGATTTAATGCAACACGTTTTCTGCTTATATACAATTTTAAAATGGATAATTTATACTGCAGAGATCGGAAAGAGTAGAAAACAACTTCTCTCGGATAAAATTGCGACCTTCGCGAATCGAATCCTCTTAAATATCATAAAAATATGTGTATCAGGAAAAAGACTTAAAATTTTATTAAAACATATTGTAAATAAGTCCAATAAGTTAATTGAAATCTAATTAATTCATCCTTTTATTGATCAATTATTTTTTACAATGAACTTTTTACACTAATAAAATTTTATCCCTTATTTTATTTTTACGCAACAGCGATTTCAAATTAATTCAATTTATAGTTTTATTATCTTGTCGTGATTTTATATAAACGATTAGCTTTGCGAATCAGAAAACTTTTTTTATTGAATACATCGATACATTATTACAGGGAAATCCTATAAGATTTTATATAACGTCGATAATTAGCTTTATCTTAAGAATCAAATGCGCAAATTAATTAAATACATTTAATTACTCGTGCGTTATCATCGATTTATAAAAGCATAGAAGCTATCCAAGTAGAAAAAATGCACTTAACATGCAAATCAGTATCAATCAACGAGAGGAATTCAATTCAAAACATCTATTGTAGTAAAGCTGGTTTTATTAGTTTTTTATTCGATCAAAATTTCAATAAGTTTTATGTGACTGTAGTCTATTCGTACTGTAATAGAAAAAACATTCAACATATAGATTTATCGACATGTTTTGTAAATATTTTGAGCATCGAAATGGGAAATTTACGCACGGAAAGTGAAAGTAATGTCGATGAAGATCGAAAGTGAATCTCTTATAAACAAATAACGGATGTTTTTCCTGGAATTTTTAGTACATCTTTGCTAAATGTTTAATTTACACAATTTTCAATTTATATAATGTATTGTAAAAAAAATGTAGGCTTTACTATTTACTAATGTGTAATGAATATTATTACAGCATTTTAAATATGCATATTCAATTTTCATATCATTATAATGAAAATAATCCATACAGAGAATTTTTATTTTATGTAGATACTTAAATATTTTTTTCCTTAATTTAAAAAATATATATACAACTAAACATTTTTTCCATCCAGTTTTATTTTCATCTCATTTTTATTACACATCAATTGTATAATACGCCGAAATGAATTCGAATTATTTAAGGAAAAATATTTCGAAACATGATCATATTTAAATGACTTTATAATACTCAACTTATGTAAGAAAAAACTTATGTAAAATTCGTCTAACATAAAAAAACGAATACATGTCAACATGATACAACATCGAGTTCAATTTACAACACTCATTCAATCAAAATTTTCTCAAAAAGTACTTCCGAAATTATTTTTGTACAAAAAAGTCAAATTTTTCATTCGTCTAACTATTTTCTTGATATGATTTTAAAATGAAAATAGACTTCGAAGTTACTCAACAGTGAAAATTGCCGAAAGCCATTGTTGGTCAACGTCTCTGTAAAGTAGTCTTCAACTAATTGCCAAAGTTCATACATCTAAAAAGATGCTAAAATATAGATATATTTCATACATATAGAGCCAAAAGTGAAATTGCATATGTTCTACTTTGCAACGTATAAGAAAAGTTGTGCAACATCAATAGGAAAACCATCAATCTAAATTAACTACAAGTCCTGATGATGGATAATCATTATAATTATCTCCTGTATAACTATAATGCAATTTGAATAGCCCAAGTCATGCATTTTATTGCGTTGAAATATTTCAAAAAGTCTATCGTAGATAGAATAAGTTTATATGATCGTTTGATATTTAAAAATTGACATTTTATATTTGCCATAAAATCATTTTTCCTTGATCGTTCTAAGAAGAATCTCATTTTCATTTGAATTTAAAAAAAATCTGAAATTCCTAATATTTAATTCCACCTAATTCTAAGAATCGTTTGAGTCAAGTCACCAAATCGAAATAATTCTTTTTGAGAAACTGCATCGAATTGATGCAACTGCATTACTAATTCATTCATCAATTTTTTTATCAGACTTTTGTCGATTTGTACAAGAACACTTTCTCGAAAATACTGACACACTTGGAGTTCGTTGTGTGTTTTTCGAAAGTGTGTCAGTTTCTTCCTCGTATCGAAGGATTTTTTAACATAAATGCATCCAAATGTAATTCGATATGATTTTTGATACATTGATAATTATTTCAATTAATAATTCGCACGATTGTGACGTTCATTAGCATTTTATGTACAACTTAAAAACCTTGAATTGAAATATTTTGTTTATTCTGTAATGATTATAATATTATGTCATACGAGAAGTTATTAATGCTTATTATAATCTTATGGAAAATAATGTATGAATAATTTGAAACTAATCTGTCGGATTCGATGGGTGATTAAATAAATTCAGATTTTCCTTCTAATACATTGAATCAAATGATGATTGATTTTTTTTACAAAGTCTTTATTTATATTATAATACAATATTGTAAAAAATAATCAATTGAATATAATAAATACTAATAAACTTAACATAGAATGATTTACGATATCAAATTCAATTATTATCTCACACTTTTTTTCTCGATAAATGATACAAAATACTTATAACTTTACATATTCAATGCACTTTTCTTACATTATATTAAACTTTTGTTAACATTTATTGATTTCAGATAATAGAAAATACCGAGCATCGAGTGTGTCAACGAAATGTAACCAAAACGTCCGTTAAACGACGACTTGGAAAGTGCATTCCTATCATTCTTCGACACTATTCGAACTCGAAATAATCCGTGTTTGGACTGTTAAAAAATAACGAGTGTTTTAAGTAAAAAATAAAGCAAAATGAACTGCTTTGTGGTGCTGATCTTCGGTGCACTGTTGGCTTTCGTTCGAGCTCAAACTCAAGAAGATGGATTTTATGATTCGAGATACGATTATTTGGATATAGACACTATTTTGGATAACAAGAGACTCGTGAGGAACTATGTGGATTGTCTTCTTAATGAAAAGCCTTGTACTGCCGAAGGGAAACAGCTGAGACGTGAGTGATTTTCATATTATTATGTCGTTGAATACGAATGAAGACCCTAGAAGATAAGAGATATAAGTGACAAATTTAAATCATTGGATATTTTGTATATCTTGGATTCTTAGGTCTTTATAATATCCTCTATTTATGCATAGTTTATTAATTTACACATTTTCGGAAATTCCATTTTTTTTTAAATATTTTCATCGATGATGAATAATTTTGCTTCATACATGTTCATATGTGAAAAAAATCATGACTTCATTAGATGATTATTTTATTCTATCAAATTTATTCATTTTACTTTAAGTCTATTCGTATTTGCAATAAAAAGAGATTGTTTTGAAATTCGGACATATTTAAGAAACAAATCATGTGCAAAAGTAGAGAATCTTCTATAGAAAGATTTATTTTTCATCCATCAATATATTAATTGAATTTTTAGTATCTTTTAATAATCTGAATGATGAGTATGTTTGGATATAAAAAAATCAAAGAATTGAGATTTATATTAAGAAATTATCTCCTTTTGAAGTCTTGAAATTTTATCCGTGCATTCAGAGTTTATGATTCAACATTTTTATCCGTATGAAGATTTATTTTCAAATTCACGAACAAGAGAAAAGAATTCAAGGCTTGAGTAATTGGCTTTAGATAAAATGTAGGCATTGAATTATACGAACCTGAATAAAAAAAAGCTCAGCATTTTATTAGAAAGTCAAAAAGGTTTATTGAACAATATTAAAAAATCAGTTTCCAGTATAATAAAAATATTCAATATTTTATGCATCATTTCATATTTATATTTAGAATGCAAATTTTAAATTTTATAAAACCGAATCGAATGAAACTAATCGATTACATGCATATTTTAGAGAAAAAAATTCAACGTATCTGCAACTTTTCCGTAAACATTCGAAATCATATTTGCATCAAATAAACCTCTTTTTCACAATAAGTGACACACATTAGAATATACATTATTTCGTTTATGAAATTTTCACCATTGTTGAAATAATAAGCACGTATTTGCAAACCGTTTGCGAATTTCATGACATGTAATTTTGGTATATCGAAAAAAAAACGTTCGAAAATTTAACTGGAAGTAGTAAATTTGAATATCTAATAACAGGATGAGATCGAAAAAAGATCGTATACATATTTTGAGAGCATTTCTTTTCTTTTTTCGATAAACGAGTTTGAATTAAAAAAAAAATAATGATCATCGACAAATATTTTAATTTTTTTTCTGAAGAATATAAAAAACGAAACAAAGCTTTTTAAAACTTTAATTTATTTGCAACATTCGAAAGGCAAACGATTTTTGCAAACGACGCAAATTCAAAAATAAACAATTTGAAAACATGAAAGATCGCAAAATTTATTATCACATTGCATTTTCGTTTAGCACAAATATATATTAAATCATTTTTTTTTTAATGAAAACAACACGATTTTGCCATTTAAAATATGCTTACGAGCTTCGCTTTCCAAAGTGTTATATTTCATCGATGATTTCCGTTAAGCAAACATTTTACGATTTTACATAATTTCAAAAAAATCTATCGTCAAACACAATCATCACATATCGATTGTGAACTTTATTATGATAATGATTCATCTTCACAAGTTGAAAAAAAATAGTCTTTCATTGAAATAATTATTTCAGTGATATCGTTTTCAAATGAAAGTCAAATGTAATATATTAAATATCTCTAAAAAAGGAATACTTACATCATTTTCACAATAAAGGGCACAATTGTGAACTATCGCACTGTGAAATCGTCAAATTTTAACGACATATAATCCCGATCTTAATTTCAAAAAGCAAACAATGGACTCCGAATTTCACAACAACCTCACCGACAAAGTTACTCAAAACCGTCAAACGAAACGCACTTAACACTTGTATTTTTTGTTCTAAAATTCTTTCATGTCTATTATATTATATTACATATTGAACGGTCTTTTGAAAACGATCATTTTCTCGTAAAAATTTTACTCAACCGCGTAAGAGTTTTGTTAGCGAAAATTACTCGTATCATTATATTACCGGGGATGAGTAATGACATTAATCGTGATCGGTTTGACACACTTTTGACCGATTGACAAATGCTTTTTCTCATTCATTTAGCAAACATCTATTGTAAAGTGGGTCAAAAAAGTCAAAAATGGATTTTCGAAGTCACTTTGTGTAGGCTCGACTTTGAAGAATTCTAAAATTCTCTTTAGAATGAACGTTCAAGGCTCAAACATACTTTTCTGCTGAAATTCTACTTTTGAATATGTACTATTAACTTTGTGTATAGTATACGTGTATTCCATTTCAAATTAAATAATATCCATTTCAAGTTGAATATTTTCTATTTTGAATCAATTGTATTCGTCATTTCCTGTTAAATATTTTTCTATTCAATCACAATCGTTTCCATTGAAATGTCGCGAAAAAACAATTGAATTTAAAAACCTAAAAAAAAATTCAATAGAAAATTTAAAACATATAATGGAAATTATTTTATTTCAACTGAAATTAACTTAAATTTAAATAAAATTTATTTGATTTGAATTAGAAAATCTGTAAATATGTACATATTTTCTACAGAATTATTGGTATGGGAAGTTTATTTTTGATTCCTTCCGTGTATAATAGTTATACAATAGTCAATGACGTGTTATGCGATTAATATTTATAAAATAAACATCAGATATTAATCTAAATGTCAAATTTTTGTTACGGGAGTCGCTCGTTCTTTAGGATTTATCTGAATGTTGTGTCAACATAAATTTAACTCTAATCAAATGCATAAAAGTTTCGAAACTCGTTTTGAAAATCTGTAATATATAATCAAATGGACACGTCCTTCGAAAATGCACAATGTCAAATTCAAAATCGGAAAAGGATCCATGTTCTTGTTATTATTATAGATTGAAATTCGTCGTTTCTTATTTATCATGATGAGTTCGAAAGATAATATTTGCTTTGTTAGAGTTTGCATAAAATAGAATAAAATGATGATAAAATCTGCACACAGTTTATTTTGATTGATTTCTCATCTATGTTATAGATGATCGATTCGTTTAATTTTTTAAGCTTTTAACGTATAATGATAAATTAGAACGAAATAAAAAAAATACGATTTCCTTTCAAATACTAATAGAATCTCATTTTTGTCTATTCATTCGAATTCATTTAAAAAGTTAAATAACAACTTAACATCTTTTATAACTCAATTTAATAACGCAAATTATCTATGTATTCAATTAAAAATTTACAACAGTTGAATAGACATACAAAATAATCGAATATAATTGGCCGATTCACAAAACTCGAACAGTTCTTATCTATAGATTTTTTCATTTCATTAGCACAAATCGATTATAATTACACATAATTGATATCAAAACTGTATAATAGACACACAAAAGAATAAATACGACATAATAAAAAAATAAAACACATATAAGAAACAATGATATGTTCAATTAATGTGCATGGCGCGAACCGAACGACGCAAGGGTGACCATAACGACAAATATGAAATAGGTACTGCATGTAAATTATATAAAAAAATATTATGAAATTCGACCCGAGAACCTTGGCACACTAAGATGCAATTACAAAACCTCAGCGCTTTTCAGATCTATAATATTATGAATCGGATACGAACAATAGATCTATCTCTTAGATCCATAGATCTTCGATTTTTCACGCTTTGAAGAGTCTAGGCTGGGTTCACACGGAATTGTCCGCTTTTTGTATTTATGAAGTGCATAGACGTCAAGGGCATTCATTCTGTTTCAGTGACTTAAGTTTGTCACTTATATCCATTGGTTTCTAGAATCTCCGTATTTATTCTAAACTTTCTGTAAAGTATCTGGAGCGAATTAATTTTTAAAATGCTTTATTTTGATATAGATCTGAAGCATAAAATCTTAAAAAGGATTTGCTCCAAATATATGCTTTCCATTGAAAATAATCTCTGCGGACGAGAAATAAAAAGTTAATTTTAATGTAATGATTTGTGAAACATTTTTCAGGTGTAGAGTCGTGAGATAGAATAAAATTTTAATATAAATATAGTACGATAGATACCGAAAATTTCTGTGTGAATGCAGCTTAAGAAATCATCAACAATTTATTACCAACTGTGAGATTTTCAGAATCACTCATTTTTATTGCCAATTGTGAAATGATCAATTTCGATTTACGTATTTTTAAAATCAATTAAAAAACTTGATGCTTTATCGATAAAACTGAAGTAAAAGTTAAGTACTTTTGCTTGTAAATAAATCATGTTTATGTATATCTCTATTAAGACTTATGATTTATGATTCACGTTTTTTGATGAAATCAAAAATGCATCTCGATAAAATAAAAATCCTCTTAATGCCAATCAATCTAATAATATTTCAACACGGATCTATGAAATATCATTATAATATTTTATCATTTCTATTATAAAATCAAATCTTCATGTGAATTTGAAGAATTCTCATCGATTTCTAAAGAATCCGATTCGAAATCTTCTAGGGCTTATGTACTAACGCTAGTACATATTCGTTATCGCTTTCTGTGAAATCGAAAGTGCATCGCGTTATTTATACGTAATTTATTCTCTTTTGATGGCCTTATGAATATAAATGGTGGCTAATCTCACAAAAATGAACGAGGTACACGTTCATACTCTGCATATTGCCCAATATGTGTATTGCAAGATCGTAATTTTTCTGAAAACAACACACGTTTGTGTGAACGTGATTTTTGATTTTTATTCTATATCGATTCCAATAAAAAAAATCGAAAAAAGTTGTGTAAACCTTTCGAAAAATTATCACGATTTTGTATTTATTTACACGTATTTTCTTTATAATGTCATATAAAACATATCGTGATAAATTTTAAAGCTGATATTTTACAAAAATTGGTGAAAGATTTGAAAAAAAAATCTTGAATATTTGAATCTTCGAATTACTTTTTAGACTATTTTAAAAATGTACTATGGTTTATACATTTGGTATTAGAACGTTTTACATTACTTGTTTTCTATTGATATAATTACACCTATAATCTATCTGATAAACATTAAAAAAAACTAAGAACTTTAAAAATGCATCTGTGATGCATTTACATTAAATGAAAACAATTATTATTGTCTGTTCCATTATTAAGTATGTCATTAGCAGTTAAAACGACAGCAATTAAGAAGCATCTGAACAAAAGATATTGCGTATTTAAAACACTTTTTGTTTCTAAAAAATGCTTCATTACTTTCTAACTGTTTTTCCACACAAATATTATTTATATTTCATTCATTTTTTCAACATAAGAAAATATATCTAGCAATATATGGAAATAAAAATTTCAAGATTGAGCTATTCAGTTCTAAGCACAAGGTTAGTTAGTTTTTTCCATATAACGTGTAGAGTAAACAGCACGTTTCGTTACAAAAAGGAAGAGGAAACGATTAATCGATTTCAATGAGTCTATTTTCGTTTAAAGATGAATCTGAGCTTAATTACATTTTTAGTTATGATGTTTCAGTTTTGTTATTTCGTTAAGAAGCGTTTTGTTTTGTAAACATTGTACGGATATAATCGTTTAGGAATCGTGTCACGTTTCGTTCGCATCATTTGTAATTTGAATTTTCTTTGTTATCTGTGATTAATGCATTGCAAATACTTAAAATTGCTATTTTATACAATTTGCGATTTTAAATTGAAATTTTATCGATGTACAATAGTGCAATTTTTACATTTTTTAGATATAAAATTAAATCGTTTCAGATTAAATCTGTTTACCAGATTTGAGTCTGACTTTTAAAAACAATTCAGTTCCTTGATAATAAATTTTAAAATATTTTATAATTTACCAAACAACTTTTACTCAAATACATAAATTTTATTATAAAATAACAAAAATTTGATTACAATAAAAATGCAATAAATAATTCATAGTATGCACCGACGACACTCATACATTATGAGCAAACGTTAAATAACAATCATTTTATTGTAATTTTATTTTTATAGCGAACACACATCTAATCGATATTCAAAGAACACAACATCCATAGAATAAAAAATGAACGAATAATTCTATGAATCGACGGGAAAACCTTCCCATGAAAAAAAGATGAGCTCGAATCTAAATCATCAGAGAAAGCAATCGAGTTTCGTAATTGAAAATAAACAATTCTGCCACTACACTAATGTGAAAGCAAAACTAAGATCGATCGATTTCCTATAAATATTATTATACATCGAATAGGAAGCGATGCACTTTTCACTTCCTAGTCGGATTATGCACGCACTTTGAGTCGATTTCCCTATCGGTCGATTTTAATTTGTTGCGATCCAGATAGATCTATAGATCGTGATTTTGTACCTATGGATGAGTTTACAGTTCTTGTATTACATATAGAAATTCTGGGTCGACTTTCCGGAACTTGAGTCCCGGAACTTTGTGGCTTTCTAGCCGTTTTATGTCTAGAAACTTTCTGATTCAACGGGTTTGATTTGCATTTTGTTTATTGAACGTGTCGTTGATATATTTAAGAATATTTCAAATTAATTAAATCTAAATATCGATAAAGTTTCTCAGCTTCATATTAAAGTTTCGAGTTGCGAAAAGTTTCATGATAAGTTCACCATAAGATGTTTCTTATTAAACGGATGTTACGAGTTGAATTCAAGAAGCTAGTGTTCATTTATAAGTAGAGCGTTTGCTAAACCAGAAATAACAGTTCTAAATTGCTTATCTAATCTGAAGTTTTTTTTTGCACATCCTGTTGAAGTATTTTTTAACATATTTTTTTGGTTTTATTGCTTGGAATTTGAACCCTCGTCCGTTTTGAAAAATGGTTTGACACTCAAAAGGTTTATCGTTTATAACATTTTAAGGTATCTTAAATCGTAAAAGGGTCATGTATTATTTTTTTACAAAAACCTTAAGTGTCAAATGCGATACTAAATTTGCATTTAATTTTTTTCAATATAATTTACATACACATTTTCAATATGATTTACATACACGTGTAATTTTTCAATTTAAGTAACGATACAATTATATAAACTTCACGTGATTGTAACAATACAAATTGAGATAATTTAGTAAATAATTTTTAATATCGATCGATTGTTTTCATGCAAAATCATGAAATTTTCAATATTTATAATACAATGCAAATGCACGCAGACATATTCTAGACAACATATCGAACAAATATAGGAAATCGCAATATGAATTACACACGAAGATAAATCACGTACTATTACGTATCATATCAACAATTAAACCAGAAGGTCAAATGAATTTTCCGATTTTTCCCGTAAAATTATCTACATTTTCCGGAAAACTCGTATAAATGCACCTAAACGAAGCACGAACCGTATTAAACATCGATATTGTATCGAATTAAAATCTCGAAATTATAGTGTTTAACATTCGAATAATATTGTCGGTTTAATATAATAATATCCTTATATGTTATGTTGATTGTAGTCATTCTGCATTCTTGCTTCTGGTAAAGTAAGAAAATTGCGCAATGATAAAATTTATTATTCAATGCACAATCTTAATCTATAACGTCACTATCAAACGATATCAATCTTAAAACCTTTATTATTTCTTATATTACTATATATTAATCATACATGAATGCATCAATCTATGAAAATAAAAATGAACGTATGATTGTAGAAAAGATTGACTCCTAATGTTTCTCATATCAAACGTAATTTAATTAACAATGACTTAAATATTCAGCAGCTTTTATTTTCGAAGTTATCAAAGTATAAACGAACTGTTCACTGTATGAATATACATGTAACACATTACGTTATAGTGTGTCACATTGTTCTTGAGAATACAATAGAACATAGTAAAAATTCGTTGACGTAAGTTCGTACGCACGTACAACGTTAAATCATTAAGGACATCATCTGCTTCCTGCGAGACAAATGCAGTTGAGCAATTATTATTCTAAAAGAACATTCATAGTTTAATCCAAGTGATGAAACTATTGTAAACATACAATATTTCATCAAAACAATACAAAAAAAAATGATGAAAATCAACCTTTGTTAGCAAGAAATAAACTTTCCTTTTTAGCATCGATAGTTTGTATGTTAATCGATAAGTAGAATCTAAATATATAATAGCGCTATTTTGTGTGTGTGTATCTGTGTGTGTCCGTGTAACGCTCCAAAACTGCGCGTCAGTATATTCAACGGGTAGAAACTGCGTTGATATATTCAACGGATTGATTGCTAGTATAAAATAACTAAGATGAAATTAAGATTGAAAATTCAGGTATCCAAATCATTTGACAAATAAATTTGAAAAAAATTAGTCCCAAATTCAACCTCTGAAGAATAACCTAATATTTGTTTAATTATCATCATCAATATTAATGACGATCATTTCAGATACTTATCTAGAATCTATAATTTATTTTTCTTGCATACATATCATAAAACATGGAATGATTTTAATACATTCAAAGCACATTATTATTATCGATTATAAAAATATTAGGAAAAAAATAGTAAACAAAGCGTTTAGATTAAGAATCGTCAGTTCAATTCTTCATAATTAATGCAATTTGAGTTGATTTTTTGTTACTTTTGGGTCATTGCTCTCTTAATCGTAAATAATTACGAAAATCCAATGCGTGTTTTTGATTTCACAATTATTTTCCAATCAAGCTACCATTTTGCGTTTTAAAACGCATTATTTGTTTGAGTATATATTTTTTTAATTTTTCAACAATCAGATCATCCGATAAGTGCGTACATTTTTTTTAATCACACTGATACAACTCGCTAAGTTAAAACGCAAAGTGTGTAAAACAGCTTTTATACTTCAAATACATTGTACAAACTGGTACATTTGCTTAAGAGAAACATGTAATCTTGTAATAGCCTCGTTAAATATTCAAATACGAACACTTGGATACGATCAGAAGTAGAAATCACACGATCCATTCATATGAACATTCACGCATATAAAAAAATACACATTTCGATCGAATAAAAAATAATTTCTCTATAAAAAAAAATCAAGAAATTAAGATAAATATTCATATTCTATTGGAAAAAAATCACATTTTTTATCAAACGAATGTGAAATAACATTGAAAAGTCGATTTCTCAGTCGCAATTCTGCGTGACTCTAGAATTAGACTGTATCAACAAATGTGCCCTAAATTATGATTGTGGTATAAGTCTAAAAATTATAAAATAATTTTGATTTGTTTACATTGATATATATATTATTTAAATTTGTTTCAAATTGAAAAAAAATGACAGTTTGTTTTCATTTTCAACTGATCGCTTAACAAAGTCAAATGGAAAATATAATATTAAGGCTGATCTTTGTTACTTCTAACTAACTTCTGTCAAATTCTATAGTAAAGTATAAGTAAAGTAGAGATAAGTAACATAAACAGTGATCGAAATATAAGTCCCAAATATCTTAAAATGAATGAAATGAGACTTGCACCACTATTACAATCGTGAGCAGAACTGTTACATATTCAAAACGATCTCCTTTCGCTTTTGAAACTATATTTAAAAGCCTACACTATCGATTTATCGAAAGTGCACAACAGCCTTTATAGTCATGGTCATGATGATCTTGGTGCATTTAAGATCACTAATTTTAGATCTTCCTTCTTTAATAACAAAATGTACTTGAACTTTCTAGTGCTTAAAAATTGATGAATGTACAAGACGTGTTTTCAAATCCGAATTCAATAGAAATTATGTTTCCTGTACAGTTCAATTAAACTTTAAAATGCCTACGTGACTGTTGCTAAAATTTTCCACGAGCACAACAAATTGGTATCGGAATTTTAAATATTTGTTGTAATGATTTGAATTTTCGATTTGCAACTGAAATTGAAAAATTTTCACTTCGAATTGTGTGCGTTTGCTATCAGTTTTCGGAAAAGTGTTTGCATTTCAATAATGAAACTTAACGATCGTTCGCCTCGAAAATCGATAAAGTATAAAAGAAAAGCTCTTAGATGGAATTGCAGAAAAATAAAATTCTCGAAAACATCATTTTACGATCATGTGCAAATTTGATTATACGTACATTACGTTTATTCAATTTGAAAATGAACGTGATTGACTAAATATAAATAAATAATTTAACCATATTAAGAGCTCATTATGTTTGCGAAATACTTGTGAATTGAATTAGGAATTTATTGATTTTAGAAGTGAATTATCTGATTCTATGTAAGCCAATCATTTATTGATTCTTTTCTGATTCCAGGAATTCTTCCCGAGGGTTTGAGAACGAAATGTGCAAGATGCACTCCGAGGCAAAAGCACAATGCTTTAACAATTTTAAGAAGACTCAGAGCTGAACATCCGAACGATTGGAAGCGATTGGCTTCAAGATGGGATCCCACTGGTGATTTTACTAGGAGATTTGAAGATTTCTTAGAAAAAGATGACAATAATGCAATAGGTATTTAAATTATTTGAAATATTTATATTTAACGAATTGATCGAGTGTTTTATTTGTGAATTTCAGATCAAAAACCATTGCAGCCTCAACCTTCTTCGCCAAAACCTGTAATTTCGAATCGTTTTGAGCCAGAAGATGAACATGATGAGCAACCTTCATCCTCTAATATTAAACCTACAATTAGGTCTGTCTCAAGCACCACGTTAAGGTAAAAATTAATTAATAAATATATCAACAAAAAATGAGCATAATGTTAGAAATAAATGTTCACAATATAGCTAATTGAATCACATTCTCAAAATTGATATAATTAGATCAAATGTTTATAATTTGCACAATTCCTTGAACGAGTTGCAAATAATTAAACGAAATTAACAAATAATAGAAATGATTGCCGAATGGAACCATGAAGCAGAACAATCTGCAGTTACAGACGATTTCATCATCGAAATGAACCAATATAACCGTTCAATGGTTGATCTATCATATTCAATTATAACACAACATTAACCTTGTTAGTTTAAAACAGACGTTTATGACAAACAATACGAAACGTTTCGCAAGTTCAATATTTCTCGACATAAATACAGTATAATAACTCTATTCTTCCTATCAATTAAGAGTAATTTTAATGTAACTTAGGGTAGGTCTTTCGATCGACAGTTATATTATAGCTGTCTATTATATAGAATTAACCAATTGACAGTTAAATTGTTGACTAATAATTGAAATAGTGACTCATAAATATGCATGTTAAGTCATTTGATTTAACATGAAATATTCTTCTTAGGGTTAGTATTTCAATCATTGAATAGCGATTTATCGTTTTAATAAATGTTATAACTGATTTTTTTATAGAGTTAGATCAATTTTGTAACTTAAGATTAATCCAACTGATGACTACTCCATGCTTTTTCATAAAATCACTGATGGATTCAAAATATGGTCATGAAAGGCAATGACCTAGAAATTATTAAATAATTCAATTTATTACACAATCAAAATTCATAATTAAAAATTTTAATGTTTATATTTTTACTCTACATATTTTACACGCTTTTTTAGGTAGATCCTAAAGATTAGATACACATTTCAAAAACTCACCTGCAAATAGTCAGATATGAAAAAATGGTTTAAAAAATAAGTTGAGCCACAATATAGCATTACAGGAAATCTTCTTCTAACTATATAATAGCGCTAATCTATGTGTATGTTTGTCCATGAAACGCTCCAAAACTGCATTCATACATTCAACGGATTGATTGCTAGTATTATTATAATTTTCTCCCACTTATCAATATTTTCGCATCCATCCCTGATTGCATGCTCCGATTATAAAACCGGCTTTAAATTATAAACTCTTCTTTCAATAAATTTCAGAGTAATAACCACAGCATCACCATCGACCTTCGACATGGAGCAGCAGATGTCAACGGCCACAACCCAACCTCCATCACCAGCTACGACCCAACAGAGGAAAGAGGAGACCACAACCCATCATCCAACCACAACAATGAGACACCACAAGAAGCCGATAACCACCAGGAAGCCGGTGGAGATTCTTCCACCAGCTCCTCCTGTAAATCTGGACCTGACTCCTATTTATGCAGGAACCATGGGCCTGATAGACCATTTCGGCAACAAAATAATAAGAACGACCGAATTCGTGACGGACATATTGAGAAACACTGTTCGAGTCGTTGTCGGGCCTCATGCTAACAGAAATTGATATTCGTGACTCTGAGATGTGGTGTGTTTTTCTTTAGCAGACTGTGAAAAGATCCTCTGGATGTTGATGATGATAATGATGATGATGATGGTGGTGATTGTGATGGATGTCTTCTTCGGGAAACTGGGCTGATTTTGCGGTTTTTCGAATGGTTATTCTTATGTTAATTGTATTGTTGAGCGTGAAGAGTGTGACGTTTTTGCGTATCCATGAAATTTTAGAATATGTGACGACTCAAAGGCCGATGGGTATAAGTGACTTCGCGGTAATTTAAACATGTATTAGGAGGAGGTCGAGTGATTTGATGATATATCTCAGCACGCGATTCAAATTCGCTTATATCCTTTTGCTATCAAATATATGAGCGTATATAGAAGTGATTTCTGTACATTACTCAATTTCGGTAAAAATGTCACTTGTACCTCTTGGACTTTTCAGTCGTCATGTATGATTAAAGTGTTGAATTATTTTTTAATTCTATTAGCTGCTAAATGTTGATACCGTATAATTCATTTGATTAAAATAAAAAAAAAACATAAGAAAAAATAACTGATAATTTAAAATATTACTTCAAAACAAATTCGTATTTATCGAATATGAGTTTCATTGAATAATAAATACTTAAAATATTTAAACAAAACTTCGAAAAATCTTACAATTAATTAAATCAGCCTAGTTTCTTTAATATGATTCGTTGCTTGAGTTAGTAATTTTAGGAATGTGATATTATAAAATTGTATTGTTTTCTTCGTTGATTGTTTTCCCTTAAGATATTCCTATATTTTCTTTTGATTTATTATATTTTTTTCCAAAACATTCATTTAACACACGCTATTTTGAATGATGTGTAAACAATAGTATGATGTTGCCATAATAATTATTATGAAATAAAATTTATTATATAGTCTTAAATCATATTTATATGTTATTTTTAATGTGTACTTGCTTCACATATGCTTTGTTTTAAGAATTAGCTAACTAATTGACTTCACGATTTTTCTTACTGTGGTAATTTTTCAAACAGAACAATCCCAGGAAGAAGCAAATTCTTCGAAATACTAAAACGATGCACAAAACAGTCATCGTTTCAATTAGCTTTTTTTTACAAGAATACTTAATACTTAAGCGTATAATACATAGATGTTTTAATTTTAAAACTTGTTGATTTCTAGTGAATGAATAAAGAACAAAGTTCCAAGAAAAAAATCGATTGATTCGGATTGTAACATAGGTGTGTCTATTATTTAATTTTATTCTGTAAATAAAAGTATTGCTTTTAAAATTTGAATTTGGTTTTAATTTTCGAATCACACGTGCGTTAAATTTCTAAAAATATGAAATAGCTATTTAAAAAAACAGTCTGTAATCGAAATAAACGAATCGGTAACGAACCTTTCACATTCGAATAACAAGCAAAAATATGTATGCCGATTTCGTGAAGACTTGCTCAGTTTTGATTGTAAAATACCTTTTTGCATCATCACAATTCGGTTGTCGTAAAAACACCCAAAATATGATGATTTGATGAATTCCGAGTACTAAATATCATAAAAATTAATGAGATCGATCGTTAAAGAATATTTATGTAAAATAGATATGATTGATTTACTTCAGGAAAATATATCTATATTTTTTTCAAAATATAAAATATTTTTTTTATTGATTTCTAAACATTCGTTTATTTTGAAAATGAGACATCTGTTAAAATAAAATTAAAGATGTTCTTACACTGAAAATTTTCCAAAAGGTTTTTATTGAAAGTTTTCGCAAATAAAAAAAAATTGCAATCAACAACTTATAAAAAATAAAATTTTCACTATAGGTGTCGCTTAAATAGATAATTAATATATTTTTCAAAATGAAATATATTTATTTACATCCCAATTATACAAAATGAAAATATCTGACACCTGAAAAACATCGAATTTTTCAATCATATGTAAAAGTCATTAATTTTCACTAAAATATCCATCCCAAAGAATAATTTATAAAATTTAATACTTATGAAAGTATTAAGATCCTTAAATTCTATGGGCATAAATGACAAATCGAATATTCACATATCTATAAACACTTTATTTGGCTTTTAAATTCTTCATACGCATAACTTCTAGAAAATACATATTTTTTCAGACTCACATAAACCCAGCTTAGTTTTTATGAGTTAAGCTTACAATAATTCGTCATGGAAGCAATTAGATAAACTTTCTTTCGCCAAAACGTTACTTAACCCACAAAAAAACCTTAAAAACCCCATCAAATACGATTCCCAGCATCGGATGCATTCGATGCGCAGACGATTGTTGCGAAATTCGCGAACAAACATTACTCAACCCGCACAAAAAGACAATTCCATTGTATGCGACTTTCACACGAACCCTTTCCATAATATTTATCCTCGTGTTATTATATATTTTCCACGTACACACGATTTGCGAAACACTTGATAATATTATACATACGATTTTCACATGTCATACGACAGTTGCATACACTTCGAGAACGTAACCGTTGATAATTTCGTTCGCGTTATAATTGCGTATTACGCACAGTTCGATGTCCGTATCCGCCTTTGAATAAATATTAGGAAAATTCTAGTTAAAAAAATCGATTGTTATTCGATGAGAATGTGAATGAGTTCATTATTGAGAATTTAAATTAAATTCATAAAAGATTGATCATTCAATCGACAGTTGACGGCTTAACTGTTATGTTAAACTGATGACTATTTAAAGACTAGAGTTTTCCTTCATAAGTTAAAAGTATTCATTTTTTATAACAATCAAATTCTACGGAAAAAAAATAACTGTAATCATTTAGTTTAATCAAGGATTGAAATACTAAGCCTTAATATGAAGAATCATGTTTTAAATTTCGATTTAAAAATTTTGTTAAAATCATATTTTAAATAAATAATAATAATATGTTGATTAATTAATCTTCATATCAATGTCATCTGTTAAGAAGACTTTGATATATCATCTGACGACTGAATTTCACAAAGGGCACAAGTGACCTTTTTTATCGATATTGAGTTAGGTACAAAAAATGCTTCTATATATTATACATAACTATTTTTCGTACTTGACTTGATTTCTATAAAAAAAGATCACTTGTGCCCTTTGTGAAATTCAGTCGTCATCTAAAGTATCGGCAATAAAATGTATCCATAAACATCACAAAAAATATTTCTTTTGATTGAAAGTACATTTTATTATTATAAAAATCATTTATAATAATTGATTAATTATCCTTCAAAATTTTTGTTCAATAACAAAATAGTCTGTTTATTCTTTTTGATCAATGACTGATACTAAATATTACTATGAAAAAAGTGGTAACGTCCTCAAAATAATGAGATTTTTAACTGAATTAAGTTTAGTTTTTCAATTTTTTTACGAACTAGTTAATCTTCCATCAAATTTGAATAGTTAAATAATAAATATCTTGTTCAAATCACATAAATAAAGATTCCAAGAGACAATTCAATAAATCCATCGATCGAGAAGCAGGTTTCCCTTATCTGGTGAAAATTGCGTTTTGAAAACGAATCCATAACTAGACGTGGTCAATGACATAGAAAACAAGCACATACCTATAATAGTTACCATACCATGTACATATTTTTTCGTATACCGCGTCTTGTTTTCGGTCTTGTTGTAACGCGTTGCATAATAGCGGTTTTACCGCCGAGGAAGTTGACGAGTTTCCTCTCTTATATCATAAGCCTATAGATCTCTATAGATCTCTGTAGATCCGTATAGATCCGTGTCAATCAGGCTTTTCGTTGTTGCAAAATGCGTTGTGAAATTTTCGCCGAAGAGTTGATGGTGCTTTTTTTCGCAAACGAGATTCTAGTTTGACGAGGCTTTATGGGTGATTAGCATTTTGATCTTGAAGTTTGAGGAAAATCATGCGTTTTGTTCTTGGAAATCCTGATTTTTTTTTATGTTTTAGATTTTACTGTTAATCGGTCGGGTTTTTGACCTTTTTATTGTTTGATTTGTCGTTAATTGAATATGCGTGTTTTTAGTGAAAAAATTAGCATTGCAATTCATTGGTGTATAGAATGTAGCTTATGAATACTTAACAGTTACCATGAATTAATAATATTTTCTTGACTAATAAATCACCGATTGCCTTCAAAACAATGTGAATATAAAATATACAATGAAACAAATTGACTAATGTTCAACCAAATAATTATAAACTATCCAAGAGATCCAAGTAAACTCAGATTCATTAACATGGTTTTGATTCAATATGGTTTATAAATTGATTGATTCTTATTGACAAATTAATCTTTGAAATGTAAAGTGCTCTCGATACGATCAATAAAATCGTCAATATATTCATTCAATATTGTCAAAGTACGATATCGATCATCTAGGAAATTATTGAAGCACACTTATCAGTATTGACAGACATCGATATGATAATGCAAGATTGATATCTAAGAATTGTATTTTCTTTCAATATCAAAGAGCCATTTAATATATATTATAAACATTTTCAAGTTCAATTCAAAAACCCTTACCGTACAACAGGAAAATTTCTACCAAAACGAATATCGATGCACTTTAAACTCACATTCGACCAATATTGAAACGACATATTGACAATATCTTAAAGACACCAAACTAACGGACCCGGACCTTGATCATTTCATCATCTAGCCATTAAACAGCATCACCGAACACACTCAAAACACTCGATACGAATCCAAATTGCGCAAACGACAATCGAGTGGTTGATGAACCCCCCTTGTCCTCAGAACGGCCGCGTGCCGGCCAGTTTCGTATAAAAGCGAGACCGCTTCGAGTCCGGCTTCCAGTGCGTCCGGTGAGGCCATCGAGAGGACCACTTTTCACTCTCTGACAAAAAAATAAGGTATTCTTCATGATCTGGTTGTAGAAATGTGTCATAAAGCCCGATTTCCTATAAAGGACAAGTCCAGCAAAGATGGCCATGCGCGAAAAATCTGCCATAATTGTGAAATAGAAAAGAAAACTGGACTCAAAAATATTGTGATTGAATCTTTTGAACTTATTCTTTAAGTTGTCTATAAGATAATTAAGAATGTTTTTTGTACAAATTGGTCGAATTTAGAATACAATGTTTTTGTGCCAAAATTTTATATCAATTTCTATTATAGCTCACAAAATTTATCACTATAATAAAGGGTAGCCAAATGTGAAGTATCTCAAGGAATCTTATCGTTGATAATAATGTTTGATCTATAATTTCTCTTATTCAAATTGAATCATTTTCAATTCAAGTTGAATAATATCTAATTCAAATCAAATAACTATTTTTCAATTCATGCTCAATGTTTAAAAAATATATTTATCGAAGCGTTTTAAACATGTCATTCAAATCGATCTAATACGGTTTGATTTTATATTTAAAATATTCAAATTGAAATGAAAATTTTAAATTCGTCTGTATAAAAAAATATAAGAATTTTAATGGTATTTTGAGGTTTTATCGAAAAACTGTATAGTTGTTTCTTGGTGTTAAATCTGGTTCGTGATCGCTATCACTTTTCACTGAAGAAATCGAAAGTGATCTGGAGTTGTATACGTTTAGGTTTTTTATTACCGTTTGTGGTTCGTGTTATGAATGTTTTATGTATTTTATGTACCTACTGTGTAATTTATCACTAGCTTGCGTATTGTTGTAATAATTGATACACAGTTAAGTAACAGATTTAAATAAGATCATTAGAAAATTTATTCAGTATCGAAATATATTTGAAACCAATACATTTTTTTAAAAATTATAAATTTTCAAATAACTAATCTGAAGACAAAAGATAAATGATACAAAAACGCATAATAGTACGAAAAATAATTGTTTATTCCCACGTTATGATGTTGATTCATAAAATAATTTTGTACAAAAGATGATTTTGTATGATAAATGATCTTGCATTTTTGATTTACACTTTTGATTTACACTTACGATTCACACTTTTGATTTTCATACAATCAAAAAGTTTGCGCTTTTATAAATTGTAATCGTTATACTTTTAAACTATTTTTTCATACATATAATCATTTTTAATACCTTCATTGAACAAGTGACGTGAATTATATGATATATTTGATGAATTCATCAAATATAAGTTAAAAAGTACCTATACAATTTTTATTCATTGTCAGTTTAAATTTCCATAAAAAAATCATCTTCTAAAAATCTTCATTTGTTTAAATTAATCATTTAAATTCAACGTACATAAAATACATCATACCATCCTTAATCGGTACTTGAATGAAATGAATTTTAACATTGAAAATCGCAATGTTAAACTCGTCACGCATAATTTAATTCAAATAAATAACTTATGAATAATTTGAACATTCAAAATTTTCATAATTTTTGCATAAAAATAATATAATACATTATCGAAACCGTGGAATTTATTTAAATATATAGAGAAAAAATTATAGATAATTTTTAAATCAAATTTTATTTTTTGATTTAAATTAAAATATTGATTTTGAAAATTTCAGAAACAAGATGCGTTTCTTGATCTTATTTTTGGCAACATTGACTCTGGTCCTTGCTGCCAAACAAGACCCAAAATACACCACAAAATACGACAATGTGGATGTAGACCGCATTTTATCAAATGACAGAATCCTCAACAATTACATAAAATGCATGTTGGACGAAGGACCATGCACAGCTGAAGGACGAGAGCTGAAAAGTAAGAAAAAATCACAAATTTCTCATACAAAATACATAATTTCCTTAAGAAAACTAAAAGCACACTGGGGACACTTAACATTTTCAATTGACTATTTTATATTTGAATTTATTTAATGATTTTTTTCCCAAAGTGTATCTTTTATAAAAATATTATTTAATTTTAATGTACATAATGAACAAAAATATCCACCTTTAAAAATAATGTAACAGTACTTCATTTAAATCAAATACAACTTCTTAAGGTTGTTTATAATATATTTTCACATTTTTTAATCCACATAGAAAAAAATAATAAGGTTACATTCAAGTACTATCATCTGGAACGTGGTCGCGCATAACAAATTTCGAATATTAAATATGGCCGCTTGCCGCCATTTTTTCCACACATAAGTCGATCCAAGGAGAGCTTTTCGTGACCCTGTCCTGCGGCGCGACCTTAAATCGAATCAGATGACAAAAATTACGTAGAAATCTCGACTTGTGATGAAAATAACGAGTCAGTTGCGACATTTCGAGTTTAATTTTTGCATTCGAAGCTGCACTCGTTGCGTCAATCGTGACGCTGGGTGCTGAACAGGTTTTATTCGGGTCGTTCAGTGTTGCCATATGTTTACGTACAATTTTTAATTATGTTCCTTTTAACTGTCGGTTGTTTAATTTTAGGGCTTTTTTATGACTGTTATTTCATATTTTCAGAGACTTTACCTGACGCTTTGGCCAGTGGTTGCAATAAGTGCAATGAAAGGCAAAGGACAACTTCTGAAAAAGTTTTCAGACATTTGACAAATAAAAGACCTAGAGATTGGGATAGGCTTTCCAAGAAATTCGATCCTCAAGGATTGTACAAAAAGAAGTATGAAGATCAATTTAAAAATTAAATTTTTACTTAATCTTCTATTTTTATTTTTTGGAAACTATTTTTCTGCGTATTTTTACTAATTTTAGAATGCTCTAATTTTGATTATTCTATTTATTTTTAATTTTTTCCCGTACAAAATGTGATAAATAAAAATTTGTAACAAAAAACCGAAATTGAATTTTCTTCCATTCGATAGTTTATGAAAATGTCCATAGATGTCTATTTTATTTATTTTTTTTTTATTATATTTTGTGATTTCAATTGAATAACCGTTCTCTATTTTCACATTCATATCTATTTCAAAATAATGTTCTCTTAATAGATTTGACAAATAATTTCATTTAAAGTCAGATTTAATCCATTAATTGTATAATGTAGAACTATTGTATCAATTTAATTCAATTGTTATCGAATTGAAAGCTAAATTGAATAATTTATCATCTCTATTCAAATCTACTATTGAAAAAGTCGATGGTAAACTTAATTTTGAGAAAAGATTAAAATATCAAGCTTAGAATACGGTTATCGTTAATTTCGTGACCCTTGACGAAACTGAAAAATGTTATCTCCAACTCTTAATTTTTTGCTATTTAAAATTGAATAGGCGGATAAACATGCATAAAAATAAAAAGACCAAAGTATGTTTAGGAACGATATATTTTTTCAAAAAATAAATTACATACAAAAAATAGACAAAGTAAAAAAACAAATTCGATCATTTGAGATTTTCATGAGAAACCAATTTCGTACGTGATTCATTCGAACACGACCACAAAACCTCAAATTATTTTTGGATCGAGGAAAAACGCAAAAAAGCCACTAAACCTACAGGAATCACCATTTATATAACATTTGAGAACATCGATATTTATATATTTTATTTCATACATCAACAACAACCATAAATTTCTTTACAACATCGAATTAATAACAATATTGTCTAAGAATGACCTTGTATATTTATTTCACTTAGGTACTATAATAAATGGACATGGTCCCATGAACATTTCATAAATCGGACTTTCCTATTTGACCACAGCCACAATCGTAAATCTCTGCTAATTTGTAGGTCAAAAATGGATTAGTTTATAGAATTTTTAAATAAAAACGAAAGTACTTCGTTTAAATGTGATAATTTTTATAAAAGCTAAAAAGATTCACTTTTAACGCGAGAGTATCTCATGTTAAAAAAAGCCTTTTTTTTAATATTGGGTTAGGATTTGGATCGATTAGTGATGGGATTTAGGCCAAATAAAACAATGGCTTGCGCAAAATAGGAAAGTGCCGACAAATCTTAAGAAATACGTAGAAAGCGAATCTAATTTCCTCGATCTATTGCTATATATATTTTTTTTGATCTGGCAACATTTTCGGCGCGTCGTGTTCAAATTCAAACATCCTTCATATCTATTCGACTATCAGTTGAGTTTCGTTGTTTTTGGTGACTAGAGCCAGCAGACTTCCACTCTTGGGCCTATCCTGACCCTTGCTCCACTTCATGAACATTTCAGCCACGTAAGTGAGAGGAGTCCACGTGGAAAAATCGGCTTTGGGCATCCACTTCCTATTCATTGGGGTGTCCAAAGTTATCGGCATAATAGCCACAGCCAAAGAATCAGCAGGCAGTCCAGATCCTTCAGATCCCAAAGACTTCGTGAGCTGATGCACAGCAGCCTTAGCCATTCCATACCCAATCATAGAAGGAGTTCCTTCCAAAGCGGCTTTGGCTCCAGTCAAAGCAATGAAGCCACCAGGAGCCAAATGCAAAGCCGCAACGGAAGCAGAAATAGTCGAGCTCCAAACGGACTGCTTCCACATCAAATCAGCAGCTTTACTCAGATCTTTAGCAGCATTTCCTCCAGCCCATCCTCCAGCAACGCAGATAACAGCATTCAACTTCTCACCATTCAAAGCTCCAGAGATTCCATCGAGGACCTGCTTCTCCTGATCGACCCAAGACGCCTCAGGGTTGACTGTGATGCTGGTGTCGGCAGATTCGTTGGGATGCAGATCAATGCTGGCCACCCAGCAATTGTTGGCTTTGAAATGGGAGACGCAGGCTGCTCCCAGGGCTCCGCGGCCTCCGTAGACGAGAACTCGACACACCGACATGTTCGAAGGAAGGCTCTAGACTGGCCGAACGACCTAGAAACGAGAACTTTCAATTGAAAAGTTAAGGAAGTGGTTAATTGGAGCGGGGACGAAATAAGCGCCTCTTACTCGCGAGCCGGTCGATATCGAACTGACGTTTCTGTCACTTGTTGCATGCGCGTGGACGCGTGGCCGTTTCGGTGCTGTTTCAGTACATTCTTGATGCTTTTATACGAGCGTTTTCATTCTAATTTGATTCTTATGTATATTATGCATAAGGATGATATTATTGTGAGATTTTTGTTAGAATTTGTTATTTTTCAGTAAGAGTTAGAGAGTCATCTAGTGGTGAAATTATTAAATTGGATTTGAAAATTCGCGGTTGAATTCAAATTAATCAATTTTTCAATAGGTAATTGATTTGAAATAGCGATTTTTATAAAGTTGAACGTTTATTAAATAAACGAATTTGGTCATTGAAATTGTACTCAAAATTGGAATGAATTTATGAAATATAGAATACTTATACTTCATTAAAATGCTTATAATAAAAATGAGAAATGATCTTAACTTTATTCATCAGCAATATGACAATAGTCTTAATACTTTTAAAAAATGTAACCTAAACTAATTTTGTTTTATTATATCGATAAATGTATGATAACGCTTGTATAGAAATGGCATTATAATGGGTAAATACCAAATATATTTTTTTATTCGATAATATATTGGAATAATTACTCCATACGGATATAATGTTTCACCTTTATAATATTAGAACTACAGTATCGACAAAATAATGACTTTCCAAACAGTATCGAAAACAAAGAACCAACAAATTTAGTTCTTCGAAATTCTATACATTATTCAGTTTTTTGACGTAAGTACGAATTTTCAATAGATTTTTTCACATATCATTCCATCAAAGCCTTTAAATTACCGAATCGTACGATCGAACGACAGTCATGTATTATTAAGCAGAAATGAGTGACGATTAAACGATCGATCAAACATTCGTTAACATTTGGAAAAACTTTTTCGTGTAATAAACTCATTTCTGTATTGTTTTTTTTTATGTAAAAAATGTTACATCTGCGAGATGTAATTAATGATAAACGCAGTAATTACAACGTATCAGATTTGATACACGGTCATTTTTATTAAATGCAATTTTCATGAGTTGAATAATTTTGTAGAACTATGAAATAATTGCAACAGATTTCTACTCTAATCTACAAAATTACGAAACATCTTCAATTTGATGAATATTTAGATGCATTTTCATATAATCTACTTCAAGATACTACAATTAATCACTTTGTTTTACTCAATTAAAACGTAATACATTCAAGAAACACTAGAAGCAAAACACTCAAGATTAACATTTGCTCATCAATATCGCACACTCAAAACTAAACAATTAATCACTTACACGTTAATTATTACATAAAACCAAATCATGAACATAAAAATGAATCGAAATATAATAGTTTCCAACACCTGAAATCGAAACACGCTACCAAACAGGAAAACTATTGATTATTTCCACCCCAAACGTCTGCACGAATCCATAAAGAGAAGTAGTGTTCAACAACGAAGAATTTCAATAACCACGGATATCGATGTCCGTTTTTTGCAAAACTAAATCGTAACGAAGGTTTTGGAGATCAGATGGTTGAAGTTAGAGCTGGATGGTAGACGTTTTTCGAGTACTTCTTTGGATTTTTCATTTTGAAAGATGATTGCGCCAGATAGAATGGAGGTTCAAGAAGGGGTAAGATTTTTAATGAGTTGTTTAATTTAGAATATTTTTGGTTTGAAATGTGATCAATATTTCATTCATAAATATTTTTGTGACAATGATCTAATTGTAAGTTAAGATTTTTTTCTGAAATGTTTCATATTTGGTAATCGACTTTGTTAGGCCTTCATATACACACATACATGTTTACTACTTCAAGCTAAATTAATTTCTACTTCGTATTCGATCACTTATTGTGAAATATTGCAATAATAAAGTAAACTTGAAAATTTGTTCTCATAACTATGGGATCATATCCATTAATTTAAATGACTTTATCTTAATTTCGTTTGAATGAACTCTATAAAAAATCACAATGTATCATTCAACCGAATAAAATATTAAAGTAAGAAAGATAAGCAATACTTTATCGATTTGAATTTTGTTTATGATAAATATCAAATTTACTTTGTCACTGATTCATCGGGTGCATTAAACTTTTCTTTTATTCAGAAAGTTTAAAGTTAATCAAATTTGTATAAAAAAACTGTGAATAATCATCATAAAATGATGTTATCGATCTACAATATAAAGTTGATCAACTCAAAAGTTGATCAACATCGATGACGATTTGAAACAATGCTTAAAAATTTTAAGACACGTGAAAAATAAACAATTGATTGCGCATTATAATAATTTCATTGTTGAAAATAAGTCGAACTATTTTATTATCACAGTGACGTATAAATCGTTTCATCGGAGATAAATGATTATGACTAAAGTATGTCATTCGGTAGTTAATCTTTGTTTTGTATAATGAATATTTGAATTGTTCAAATTTCAAATCAAATACTTTTTGTAGTGACATTGATTAATGTTTCCTAATATTTTTGTAATCAAACGAATATTCATCATTTTTATGCGCATGTGAAAAAATATTTGAACAAATTCATCGAAGAACGTTTATGAAAGATTTGGTCCATTAACCTGCTTTTTTATAATTATCGTTCTTAATTCTATTGATGAATCGAAATAAACTAAATGTTATATCTTTTTATAACATAAATTTTCATTACATTACTTTTTTCATAAAAAATGAATACATCAAATAAGAACATTCCCAATTGAAACGACAACATTTATCTGATAATATTTTGATTTTTTAATCCCAAAAGGCATTTTTTTTCAAAATATTCCATTAAACGTGCATTTATAGATATTCAACCTTCGTTCGATATTATCTAATATTGAAATCTAAAATTAAAATCGATGTTTTGAAAAATGTTCACCATGCATCAATGAGCATATTTACGTATATTTTGCACGCAACTATCACGCAAATCAAAAACTAATCGATAAAATAAAAATACTTCGATTATTGAAAAGTTTTTTTATGTAGAAGAATATGATAGTGACCTAAGTCAAAAAATTGATAAAAATCAGTCTATAGTTCATTTCGATTGGAATTAAAATCAGAATATTTCAAGCTTTAACTTTTTATATAGAGTTGAAAGAATTTTATTCAGTGTAGTTTTTGCTTTCAAAATGAAAAGCTTTATTGAAATATAGAGTACATATTAATAACTTTTCATCGACAATACTGTTGATATTATAAAAATCCCTTAGTAAATTTTGACACAAACTTTCAAATCAAATTTAATGAAACATAACTTGTACCACAATCACAAACAGATGAATTTCAAAAATCAAATTCAAAACACATTATCAGATAAACAAAATACTCAATCTTATCTCAATTTCTAACAAAGATCAATACACTCGAATAGAATAATATAAATTTAAATCAGAAAACCCCACACATACGATTCAGTCAACGTCTGAAAGTCGACGAGATGACCAGGTGGTGATCGCGACGATCAGTGCGAGATCAGATCTTGGCGCGAACGGTACTTTTGTTTGAAATTCGAAGAAAACCGGAAGTGAATTTGGCTTTCGCGCGTTTCCTTTTGCGATGGAACCGAAGTTCGTCAGGAATTACACCGGTCAGAGTTCGAAGGAGATGCCCACGGATATCGAGGATATGAAGGATGGAGCTCATATGAGCAGAATCGCTGAAATCGCCATTGAGACCGTTGAGAAAGTGAGTTTTGAACTTTCGCGCCTTTTTTTTAATGGAAGTTGTCGTTTTTGTTTGTCAATAATAACCTTTCTCAATTATTTGTTAAAATTGCCATAGACGAGATATTAATCATTTAATAATGTAATTCATATAAGAGAGGAAAAATATCTTTATCAAATCATAATTTCTAACATGTATCTAATGAGGTCTAGGTGTAATGCCATGAAATTTTAATTTTATGAGAATATTTATGAAATTTCTCACGAAATCAACATTACTAGTGACTTTAAAAAAAATAAAACTTGCACGGAAACTCATCAATTGAAATGTTATTTTTTAAGCGGGTCACAGGTTGTCGAGACTGGTAGATAAAATTCTTTATTTTGTAATGTATTTTTTTATGTTTAAATGTAAACTTATTTTGATTTAGAAAATATTTTTGGATCTGTTTTTGTAAAGAAATTAAAGATCTGGTGAAAGTTAAATATTCTTTAAATTAAATAAACAATTTAGAATCTTGACATTATTATTACAATAAAAAATTTCACGGAGAGAGTCAAACGTAAACTCTCTAATACGAATAATTCGATTTGATTTCAAACTTCAATTCGATGAAATTGTTCGAATCGACGTAACGAAAAATAAATTGTTCTCTTTATAAACTTCTTAATGATATGTACCACATGTTGCAGCAGAAATTTTTTACTAGCCTCAAATTCTACATATTTATGCTCTCATTTTCACTTCACTTTCGAGTGACTAAACACAATTACCGTAAAAAAGTACGAATTATGAACCGCAAATTAAAATGGAAATGCTGATTGTAAACCACTGTAACGAATTAGTTCCAAACGTTGGCCTTCATTGTCGAAAGGATGTTGCTTTTGTTAACGGAGCCATTCTTCAAACATAAATTAAACTTGCAACAGGAAATGAGGTTTTTTCAGGGTACCCATTTCAGTTTGAGCTCAATCTTTGAACTGGAATCACACATTTAGCTAAGGCTTCATATAAAAGATCTTCAAGATGATGTCAGTCGCTGATGCTTTATTTCAGATCAAAGGGCTGGATGCAAATAGGTATGCCACAAAGAAAACTATTGCTCAAGGGATGCTGGATATAGCCTTGCTGACTGCAAATGCTTCTCAGTTGAAATATATTCTTCAAGTCGGTGAAAAGCATGAGTTCTACACGTTGCTCCTAACCCTGATCACAGTTTCAATAGTCCTACAGGTAATTTTTATTAAAAATGTAAAATATTTTTCATTTAAGGAAACTTCTAGAATATTTCAGTACAGTAATAATTAGAGGCCAGTATTTTGTTCACCTATTTAGTAAAACAGTCAAGAAAATAATGAGTAGATGTACAAAATACATGTCACTGCTATTATTGTTTTACAGTATGAAAATATATTAGTCTTTAATTTGGACAAATTCTTCAATCAAATATAGTAATCTATTTATTGAATATTGTCAGCTAGAGACATATTTTGTCCATTTGATGAGAATATATTGAACAAATGCATAAAATATGTGTCTCTGATGATTAATAATTTCATACGAATAAAATGTCTTTATTCAATATACAGGTAGCACTCGGTATAATTTGCTTGACGTTCAACCTAATGAGAGATTGCAGATTGCACTTGCCATCATATCATTTCTCAGCAAATTTGATCAATTATATCAGTACAGGTTGTGCATTTGCTGTTACTGGGTTGAATTTGTTAATTTCAGCTTTCGACCCTTCTATAGCTAAATATGCTAACTTCAATGTAGAATAATGTATTTCACAGCATGTTGCAAATTTTCTGAAAAAACAAGTGTTATAACAAATATAGTCTAATGTAGTTTATCCTCATTAGAAAAATAAGAGGATTGTGTTTGATCATTAGCATTAAATATAGTTTTGTTTCTGCAGATGATTGTCGGAGTATTGTTCATTGTAATAGGGGGACTGAACATAAATAAGCATCGGGATCAAACAGCCGCAGTTGTCTTAAATGATATCATATTAATATTTGTCTTCATTATATCCATAGTGAATATTGTAATATCAGGATTCGGCATAGAATATTCCAACAATCCGTTAACTCTCCAAAGAGACACAACGTTGAAACCGTGAACAATACATATTTCAATTTTATGAACAAAATCCATTTTAAGATGTATAAATTTAAGATAAATGATCGATGTAGATGAGAATTTTGTATTTTAATCGAGTGTTGTTGAAAACAGGTGAGCGCTGCCGTTTTAGCAGTCGTTCTGACTGTTTTGAATCTCCATAAAGGTGAAAAGGAGAGAACGCTGGCTGCAATATTAAATCACATCTCACTCGGTTTTGTTACAATCGCTCTATTTTGTGATGTTATCAAAATGAGTTTTGGGCTTGATCCCGCTATAGCATCTCATAGAAAACCATAAAAATCTTAGATACTTTACATTATTACATTTTATTTATTTATTTTTTTCATTTATTTTGATATTGAATTCTTACCCTTTCCCATATTTTGATTTTTATTTTATTTATTTTTGTATTATTTTTATTTCTTTTCATAAAAGGTTTGCGTTGGAGTGTTGTTTGTTGTACTAGGATCATTCTTCGACCTGAACAAACCGGAAGATCACAAGAAAGCTGATATTTTGAACAATGTGTGCTTGGCTATTAACGTGTTGATTGTGGCAGTGGACGTAATAGTAAATGTCTTTTTTATGAAAGCAGAGGATGAAAAGATAGATTAGTTGACTCAGACGTACATAAGGAATCTCATTATGATCTACAGTATTATTTTAATATTATTTATTTATTTATTTTATAAATTGCAAATTAAAATAATTTAACATAAATGAATGATGAAAATAGAATCATAAGCCCAAAAAATATTTTGAAATCATGACTTTGTAAGATAATTATCAATTTATACATAACGTAAGTTTGATATTTTAAATTGAAATCAGCCTAAATTCAATTAAAAAAAACGAAATATTGGGTAAATAAAGCTTTATATTCATATAAAAAAATTCCAATTTAAAATTAAAAAAAAAATGAATTCAGTATTGAAATTTCTAAAATATAAATTTTTGTACTTTCAGATACAATTAATGGAATTAATAGTTTGATTTTTTGGATGGCAATATTTCTCATTTTATAACAAATTAAATTTTCACACCTTATTCTTATTTTTAAAAAATTCGAAATACTAGGAATTTCTAAAAAAAAATTAAGTCATTTCATTTGTAAAATGTATTAACATCAATTATACATAGATAACATAGTTTGTGATTATGTTATATGATAGTTTTATATAAAAGTATCAAACAATTTGTAAAGAAATACACATCAATTTACACGAAAATGTATCAAAATTGAATTAAACAGAAATGTATCAAAAGAGATATTTTGTAAATATAAGGATATGTATTTGATAAAAATCAAATATATCAAAAAGTGGATATTATTATCATAATATTACATAGTGTATAAGATTATTAATAAAATATGAAACACGGATTATTACAAATGTTTTGATTATTTTCACAATTGGAATGATAACGAACTGGAAAAGAATTCTTGAACAATTAACAATTCTTAAATCATCATAATTTTAACAAAAATCAAGAAAATACACACATAACTTTTGATTGTATTCAAAACGTCTTTTAAACATTTTTAGCACATAAACTTGTAACAAAGCAAAAATATAACAAAACTTAAGCTAAACGTTTAAAGGAACAATAAGTTGAGTATATTCAACTCAATCTTCAAAAGAAACATGTAACAAGAAAAAAATAAAAATCTGAAAAGCATTTGAATCATTTAATGAATGCATTGTCAGAAAAATATAATTGAAAACATAACCAAGCTCGAAATAAATTCTATCTTTTTAGGATAATCGTACATATTAATTTTAATTTTAATCTATAATTGTGCCCATTATTGTGAAAATGGTCTAAGTCACACTTTTTTCATTTTGAGATATTTAATGTGTTCGACTTCATACAATTACTAACACTATTTTCACCTTCGATCGAAAGAAATATGTTTTGATAGTAAATTTTCAAATTATTCAAATGATTCTTTAATATTGATAAAGACGCTTCAGTGCATTCCAAGACAAATAACTTGAACTCGAACAAAGGTAAAACTCAATACACTGAATAAAACTCAATTCTACAATATTTTAAATACACATTTCAAATTACCTTATAACATAAATCATGTGAACTGAACTAAATGTTAATCTCATTTTATTTCAATTTTTGACTTAACACCACAATCATAATCGTGGACCAAATTAGAGTCTTATGATTATAGCAAGCACACTGTTCAACAACTAAAATAGGAAGCAACTAATACTTAGAATATCAAATATTGCTTAAAGCATACTTAATACGAAAATTTTATATATATCACAGAGAATCGTCCAAACTCTATCACGAGTCATAATCACCTTCACAATAGATTAACACTATTGACCAAAATTTGTAAAACACCTCAAGAGGAGTTTCAAAGGTATCACTCATTTAGAAACACTCCGGCGTATCAATGTAGTCCCATTTGATTTTTCATCGGACTGAACACTACCAACATTGAAATCTGATGAAGATTTTGTCATGTCAATCTCATCTTCGCAATAGCACACGTCCAACACAAACTTGTTGAAGATTTCAGGCTGATCAAGATACACATGATGTCCAGCATCGGGTATTATCTAAAATTAATAACAATTATTAGAATTTTAATTGTGAAAATGTATTTAAAAATATTTAAATTCATACATGAACATCAACGGTTGAAGTGGGTCTATCTTTTTGAATAGAATAACCGATGGTGTTGTCCACCCAAGATTTGGAGCCGAATAACATGGTGAGACGAGAATCAGGGCTAAGACGATGTATTTTTCTCACAATTGGTATCTTGGCGAAAGCCCACATGTGCATCATCGCGTGAAAAGCGCTTTCTCCGCTAAATATTCAGAGGATATATATTATAATTTATTTAAAAACATTCCTATATATTTATGTACTTCAATATGAGGGTGGTGTGAGTCATGTTTCTTTGGTTTTGAGATTGTTAATGTTTTGCGGTTGACTTTTTAATTCACATCATTGAAAATTAAATCATCAGCACATTGGAGTAATTCTTTAGTTTCAATTTTGGAACAATGTTAAATTTTAATAATCAGCTGATTATTAAAATTTTATGACTTAGGTCACTATCATAATTATGGACAGATTTCAATAAAAAAATAACCTTGGTTTTTGTGAATTACACTGGTGTATGTATTGTGGAATCACTTCATCCGCCTGAGGTAGATATGATGAAAACTTCAAAACGAGATCAGATCTAGCTTTCCCTATCAGATTCTCGCCCCATGGACCAGCTGCTCTGAGCGCCCACAGAAGATTGAATGGACGCAGGATGTAAAACATCATACGAACCCACACGGGTAATTTATAATGTTCGAAAACATTAGGAGGACTCTCTGGAAGACCCCAAGCGTCAGCCAATATCAAATGCTTAACCCTGAAAATTATACAATTGCGTTAAAATACAAAAAATAAATTAAATTATGAAATGATTCAATTCAACCTTTCAGGATATTGCATTGTATATGAAGCGGCTAAAAATCCTCCCAAACTGTGACCCAAAAGAATGAAGTTTTCCAGCTTCATTTCCCTTCTCCATTCTTCTAAAAATGTCACCATTTGCATCTCAACTATTTTTCCATCGGAGCTGAAAGACGGTCTTGAGCTGCGGCCAAAACCTGAAAAAATCTTATTTAGGATCAAAATGTTCAAGTTTTAAGAAAATATGCAACCAGAAATCTAGAGGAATCTCTTTGTATTATTTTGTTTCAGTTCTTCTAGGAATTCCTAGTTAGCTTAATAATAAAAACACACAAGATTCTTATCGAAACAACTGATTGAACAGAGCTGAAACAGAGTAGTTCAAAAAGGCTATAGGAATAAATTCCCAGTAGAAATTAAAAAATACCCAATAAATCTATAGCGTGCACTGGACGATTTTCGGCAAGCTCATCAAGGTTCATCACCCAAAGAGCTGCTCCTGCTCCAAGTCCATGCAATAAAACGAGAGGTGTCTTTGCAGATGTTTCGTTGAATGAAAGTGTCCATACCTTATCATTATCTCCAACTACTGGCCCAATATTAACATACCGACCATTGAATGGAGTTCTTAAACCTGTAAAAAGTAAATAAATGTAAAATTATCACAGTTTTCATTTAATGAAAATCATCACATGATAATTGAGATATAATGTCATACAAATCTGTGATTTGTTCAAAATATAATTCACATAATGAGTTTTATCTGATTGTGAGATAAAGATTTTATCATGATCGTCATTGAACAAATAATGATGAAAATGTCTGAAGTTTATTTAAATTTTAATACTTCTATTACACTTACAGGACAATATTCTTTTTTCTGCTGAACCCAAAAGTGTATTAGAAGATTTTGACCAGTTACACCATCCCGGTTCCCAAGCGCTGAAAGAAAGAATCTAATCAGATTCTTATAAGAAATATTGAAATAATAATAAATAAAATCAATTTGTTAATAAAAATGAAGATTTTTTTTATCATATATTTTAAAAAAATATAATAGGGGAGAGTGGGGATATTTGACCCTCTGGGACACTTGATTCCTTTCCCAAATTTATTTAAAAAATTAATATCAAAAGATTTTTTATCAATTGGCAGCACCAAGTTAACCCAATAAAATTCCGGGAGTATTGACATTATTTTTTAATATGATTTCCCAAAAGGAAATAAGAGCGACAAAACAAAAGGATCAAGTGTTCCTACACTACCCTAAAAGTATAAAATCTGTCTGCCCATCTCTATTATGATTTTGTTGATTCGATTTCCATCACATCATCGAAAATTAAATATCTAATAGCTGAAAAATAAATAAGGGTGTTCCTCAACTTTTTCTGTGGGCACTAGAGCCTAGCGAAATTCTTCATAGCTAATTTCAATCAATTCAAAAACCAAAAAAAATATCAACATTCGTAAAAATATTTGAAAACATCGATACGAGCGTAAACATTTAAAAAACGCGAAAACGATAAAATAAAAAAAATCGTATTGTTTACACAGCGCTAATGGCCGTAGATCGAACTCTCGTCGATCGATACCGTTTCGAACCGGTGCCGGATCAATTTGCGCGCCAATCTCGCTCGATTCAAATTCGAATCTTGCAGATCGAAAATGGAGCAAACGGCGACTCCGCGCGGAGCAAGCGTCGCATATCTGTAACGGGCGATAATGGATAATGAGCGACGCGCGTTCGGAAAAAAAAACGCCAGCCTCCCAATTGCGCATCGGTCTATCTCTTTTCGGGTGGGAAATTCAAATCTGTTATGAAATCACCTCGATTCCACGGAGTTTCGTTTGTGGCGCCTCGTCATCTTTGTGTAAATTGCAATTGCGGACGCTAACAATAACAAATATGTCGTCGGAGCAAACATGAAACATGCGCACGATCTCCGCGAAATCGAGCGACATACTGTCTCGAAGACTGAGAGATCGTCCTGGCCGCTCGAGTGCCGTTTCGATACTATAATTTTCATTTTATTGTATACGAATTTAGTCTCTAATCTACTTTATATTGAAGCGTTTTTTGTATAATATTGTATCTGAATTCGGCTTCTTAATGAAATGTTTCGTACCGGTTTATAGCTAGAGTTTTAACATTATCCAATTATAATCTTTATTGTATTTTGTTTTAGGGCTTGTTTTTTTATCATAAGTTAAGATATAAATCATATCTTTAATGATGTGCTATATTAAGCTCTATCAGTAGTAATGATAAGAATGCTAATGCGAAAACTAGTCTGAATCGGATTGTGACGAAACGTTTATTGTTTATCAAATCAGCCGGCCGGCTACAGGTGCTCTCAGAATTGCTTAACATGTTAATTTAAATCGTGCGTATTAAATTTTGTCTTTATTTACAAACGTTTTTTAATCATTCATTGGTGTTTGTGGAGTAAATCATAGGTACGACAATATAGGCTGTTTTAATGTAAGGTTAGGTTAGGTTTTTCTTTCTTTCTTTTCTGGTTCAGCGTATTATTATAATCATATATTTTTTAATTAAATGAGTATCAAACTTGGAACTTAAAATAATTTATTGATTTATTATTGATATAATATTTTCAGCATGTTTATCAAATGAACTAATAATCAATATATTAGAAAGGTATCACTGAAAAGTTCATTAATATTTAGTTCAATTAGTTATAAGCTTAAGTAAATTAATTATGTATCAAAAATACAATTTATCTTATATAAATTTAATTTAATTATTTATTTATAGATTTCTTCAGTAGGTATGTATTGTTTGTTTGATCAGCATTGTTATCTATTGATTGTCGACAATCTTGAAAATCAGAAAATAGACAAACTTCTTGAACAAATTTGTTAAACTCTTCCGGTTTATCAATATATACCTGATGACCTGCTCCGTTTATGACCTTAAATTTTAAATCATTTAATATGAAATCTTAATAATCTATTCATTATATAAAATATGTGGCAACCATTTAAATTCAAAGATATCGGCTTGAACATATTATGTGTATTCTATTTTCATATTATAATATCCATACATAATATTGAAAACATATTAATTCACCTGTACATTTATATAAGAATTCATTCTTTCTTTTTTCAAAGAAGCCTCAGAAACGTGGTCCATCCATGAGTGTGAACCATATAACATTGTTATGGGAATATTAGGATGAATTTTATTGATTCTTTTCACAAAAGGTCGTTTTGCCCATCCAAATCTATGCATCATTGTACAAAATGCATTTTCAGCACTGAAAAGATATAAAATCACAAGAAAGTTCTGAAAAATAAATTGGTAGATATGTATTGATTCAAGTTTTCTAATTAGTGTTAAATATTCTAATTCACTAGTTCAATATTTTTAAAATTAAATTTAAATATTGAATTTGACATGGAAAATATTCGAATATAAAGCAGAAAATTTATATGCTATGAAAACGACACAAACCTAGGTTTTTGTGCATTGCATTGATAAATATATTTTGATACAACCATTTCTGCATTGGGTATTACAGATTTAAATTTGATTATTATATCACGACGAGTCATTTTGATGATCCATTGTCCGAAAGGACCCGCTGCTCTCACGAGCCACAAAGGATTCATGAATCGGAATGTGTTTGGTAATATGTGAATCAAATTTGGTAGATTACCAGATGCTAACAATGAGATATTATATGTAACTATACTATTTGGCTTTTCAGCGATGCCCCAGGGATCGACCATTAAGAGATGTTTCACTCTGAAAGATAAAATTGTTTAATATTCAGCATTGACATATTTTAAAATGATAATAAAATCGTTCAGACTTTTCTGGGTATTTTAAGCAATATGACGCAGCGATAAATCCTCCAAAACTATGCCCAAGTAAATAAAATTTATCAATATTCATTTCATTTCTCCATTTTTCTACAGATTCAACCAATTGGGTTTCAGCTTCTGCTGCATCAGAACTGAATGTTGGTCTAGAACTCTTCCCGAAACCTTGAAATCAATAATGAAACATAAATCACATTTTTTTAATGCTTAATTTTTGAAAGTCATTACCCAATAAATCAATTGCATAAACAGGACGATTGGAAGATAGATAATCTAAGTTCATAGCCCATAATCCGACTCCAGATCCAAAACCGTGTAGCATAAGAAGAGGAGTATTTGAAGAATTTTTGTTTAATGATATTGTCCATATCTTTTCATTTCTTCCAAATAATTCTATATTTACAAACTGACCGTGAAAATTAGTTTTTAAACCTATAATTGAATGAATATTGTTTAGTAGTTGATAAAATTACATGGTACCTACCTACCTACTTAGCTTATTTATATGAAAATACGAGTAGGTAAATATTATGCATTCACAGAGATAAACAAGAGTAAGTGCAATGACACGGAATTATGTAAAATTAAAACACAAAATGGTTTAGTTTCATATGAGTTATAAATATCTACCTAGTTAGATAATTTGATAATTTAAATTTCATTTTAGATGCTGCTGTGAGATTGTATATAGGTATATTGGGTTCTTTTTTTATGAAAACTACCTAATTAAGGTGAAACAAAAAAAATATTAAGTAATGTTTACATCAGTGAATATTTTTTGTTCCACTGAACGTTGATCAAACTCATCCACTGAAAAGCATTTGTATGTTAAAATTAATTGGTAAGTACATATTTACTCATAATTATGATACTGGCCCAAGTCAAGATATTGAAAATAATAAGCTTATTCCAGTTTACATAGTTTAAAATACGTATTTATGTAGATTAAATATTCCCAAAATGTACTTTATATCAATGAAATATGTAAGTAGGTAGATAGGCATGTCTGTTAATTTCAAACTTAGGTAAGTCCATGTTGATTTATAAAGTTCAACTAACATAATAACACTTTTGCTTCTGCATCCTCTAGAGCAGCAACAGATGAATAAGACCAAAAGATCCATTTCGAAAACCAACCCTTACTGAAATCCGAGAAAAATAAATAATTTTAAAATCATTTACAATTAAAATCAATTATATCTACATATACCTACCTAGGTGCATATGTGACGAAATTATGATAATAACTTACCTATCTAAGTCATGATATAGAAAGGAAATAAAAAAAAGAATTTAGGTAGGTATCCTTATTTCGATTCACTTACATACAAAGTTACAAAATATCTCAAATTATCTTAGTTTTGAATATATAAAACAGTTGATAGAATTTTATTTAGCACTTTCAACAGTTTTTCTAATTAACAATAAGTCGTAGTTAAAGTAAGTAGGTAGGTAGATACCTAAGTACCTACATATATGTGTATCTCAAAAAAATAGAAACACACCTACTTAATTCATTTTTATGTTAATCTGTAAATATAAATATCTTATATGTACCTAGGTATCTATGCAATATGAGAATCTGCTATCATATTGAAAAATAACAGATATATGTTTTTTAAGATTAATAATACCATTGATTAACTAATGTTATCAATTAAATTGTGTAGGTACTTGTATTATTGATTCTGGTGAAAACACTATGAATCAATGGAATTTTAAAGGTAGGTAGGTAGGTATTTCTTATTACGTACCTATTCACATTAAGGACTTCGCATTCATGAGCCATTGTTTTTTGGTGATAAAGGTAAATGGAGTAATATGTTCACTGCCAACATTCAACCACTGAATGAGCAATGTTCATTGAACATCACTTCTTAACATGACTATGAAAATTGAAATATTCATGAGATTTACATAATTCAGCAATCAAATTTTTTTCTAATTTTAATTTTATGATACATAGAATCATGATTGCAAAAAAAAATGATTATGGAGATGGGAATGAAAGTTTTTCGGATATAGAAAAAAATACCTATGTGTGGATATTTTTAATGTTCGGCAAAACTTTAGAATGAAATAAAATACTTTTTTCTTTAATTTTAATTTTAATTTTTCACAAAACAATCAAATACAATAAATCAAAATACACAATACACAATTTTCATGCAAAAATAAATCTAAACATGATCGATGACAAAAATCGATAATTAGCAGCACTATTGATAAGGTACATGAAAGATCACTGCTTCAATCAAATAAATACTTATATACATTTACTAAAATATGTTGGTAGACATAGGTATAATAAATAAAATAAAATCATAAATTAATAATAAAAAAATAACTTTCAATAGTAAAAACAATTGAAAATATATAAATATGAATTGAATTTAGAAAGAGCTGTTAAAATATGATTTCCAGTCTTTTCTATAGTCTTTATACTTTCAAAATTCAAATAGATTTTGATAAAAATCAAATCGGCACATCAACATTGTAAATTCCATCTACTTCTTGATGCATGCACCAGGACACATTCATAGTTATCTACCTAATCTAATCTATCAACCTAAGTGAAAAAAAAAAGAAAAATTTCTACATTCAGGAAATCACCGAGATTTTGAAAAAATCCACCTTACGAATAATATTAACTTGTATAGTAAAATTATAGAGTATCAAACGAGGTATTTGTGCAAAACCTTAAAATTACAATACGCATACTCTAGTTACTAACTTTCAGTACCATCTGTGAGCATTTTATTTATCATATTATTTCGTTTTACTCTATCACATTCTTGATCGGATTCATTACTTTCATCGTGTTTCATCACATCGAAGCCATTTTGAGCATCCGAATACAAACATGCATCTTGAACAATTTTATTAAATACTTCTGGTTTGTCCAAGTAGACATGATGACCAGCTCCATTAATGATCTGAAATAAAAATAATTTAACGCAATCTTTATTTACTGTATAAAATTCATTGTATTTGTTTAAATGAAGAGACATTATACCTCGACGTTAACATAGGATTTTTCTCTTTCATTTTTGATAACATTTCCGCAAATGTTGTCTACCCAAGAACGAGATCCATATATCATGGTGACAGGCATATTAGGATCAAGATTTTGCATTCTTTCAGAGATAGGATATTTTGCCCAACCAAAGCCATGCATCATAGCGTGAAATGCACTTTCACCACTGTGAAAGAGAAACAAAAATTAAACATTGTATCAAAACGAATTGGTACGATTAAATAAATCAATCAACCTTGGTGTTTGTGAGTTGCATTGGTAAATATATTGAGGTATGACTTCATCAGCTTGAGGAACCACAGGAGCAAACTTCTTTACTAGGTCAGGTCGAGCTTTTTCGACGATCCACTGACCGAAAGGTCCGGCTGCTCTCAATGCCCACAAAGGATTTAAAGGCTGAACAGCGGTGGCCACCAGGCGAACCCACAATGGCAACTGATAGCGTTCACCAACATTAGCTGGTCTTTGAGGAAATCCCCAAGGATCTGCCAATATGAGATGCTTAACTCTGAAAATCAAAATGAAATATAAATAAGCAATACAATCAAAAAATGAAGATTAAGAAAAAATCTAATAAATCTCAACTAAGCAATTATTCTTACTACCATAACTTTGGTTATTGTAAATCTGCTTTGAAGTGTAAAAACTGCTGTTGAAAATCTATTAAAATATTTCACTTCAAGCTCAATATTTTCTGTTTCAAGCTTAATACACAAAAATTTAAATAGACTATTTTGATATAATTATCTATTATACATTCTAAAAATTAATTTAACTGTACAAACCTATCAGGAAATTTCAAGGAATATGATGCAGCAATAAATCCGCCCATGCTGTGACCAAGTAAATAAAATTTGTCAATATTCATCTCTTTACGCCATTCTTCAACAGAATAGACTAATTGCTTTTCAGCTTCCATTCCTTCAGAGCTGAACACCGGTCTCGAACTGCGTCCAAATCCTTAAAAGTAGATAATCGTTACAAATGTATATTAGGTACATATCAAATGAAATATAACCCAGCGAATGCAGATAATAGGTACCTAAAACATCGATTGCATATACAGGTCGTGTGGAAGCCAAAGAATCCAAGTTCATGACCCACATTGCAACACCGGCTCCAAGGCCGTGTAACATGAGAAGAGGCGTCCTTTGAGACTCTTCGTTCAACGATATCGTCCATATTTTGTCAGCTTTTCCTACCACAGGTCCAATATCAACAAAAAAGCCACGATGAACTGTTTTCAAGCCTGAAATAATAAAATTAACGGGGTCAAAACAAATAGTGAAAATTACGTCAAAACTTATCAGTTGACATTAAAAATATCAACATCGTGACGAAACATTGTTTTTACAGATAAAAAAATAATAGAATGAAAATAAAAACAAAATTTTTAGAATTCAAAGTGTTAAATAAGCAATCAATAATACTGAAAATGTATTGCGTACTTCAATATTGGTGTAGAATTGGATTGAAGGTAAAATTAATCATTCGAGAATGTATTATCTAATAAATGTATGTATTAACAGAATTTATATTTTCTTTCAATGTGGATCAACATCTAACAATAAGAAGGTTATTGTCAACATTTCCTTCTATAAAATGTTAAAATTTAATTATCTTTAAGTTTGGAAAAGAGTGTATCACTGTTTTGTACAAATATTAAATGTTAAAAAAACTCATTTAGAATTGAAAAAATATTCAAAATTAGCAACAAAATCACTGGACCATGGTTGCACTAATTCTTCAGAATTAATATTGGTGAAAATATTGATATGCTCTTTCAATATTGTATTTGAAGTTGACCAGAAAACAATATCAAGGTTGATATGATAAGATAGTAAGATATTACATTTTTATTCAAAACACATGGGTACAAAACAATGAGAAAAAAACAATTTACATTTTTTATTTATTTTTTTATTCACTGTTGTGAATTCAAGACTTTTCCAATTGTAAGTGCATTCATATTGCATGATATTAAAAATTAAAATCAATCAAGAAAAAAAATCAACAAAACAATCAGAACGAGATAATGAAAATTATAGACCTTTGTTCTAACCCGTTATTCAATATAGTACATATGATTCATTAACTACCTAACAATGAACGAACATGTGAATATTGACTCCAAGATAATAATTTACATCACACATCTACTATGAAATCGCAATTAAAATTTCTAAAATAATTGCATTAAGGTACAATAAGTCAACATTTATTAAAAATAGTTGACTATTCAAAGGTCAAGGTGAGAGAATATAAACGAGATATCATTCAACAGGAAAAAAGTTATCAGAATTCACTTCATTTCGGCATATATAATTCAGCAAAACAGACTTACACGACAATATCTTTTTCTCCACGGTTCTCAGCATGACCGTCGATGATGAAGACCAGTTGTACAAACGGGTAAACCACCCCGGTCTGTAACATGAGAACGACACAGATTAAATAAACTGTGAAACCATACAAAGTCAAGGGAAAGTGCACACAGACTATTGAATATTTGCATTAACACTGATTACAAGTGTGATACTATTCATTCATATTAACTAAAATGCACAACACAAATTATGCACTCAATATGAATTTCCTATATTATTTTCGTTTTAAAGATAGATGTAGAGGAATTAAATGATACAAGAGGTTCGATGAATCTTTACAGTGTGAATGAATAATTTAATGCTGAAAGGTGCTCACTGTGGTTGGTTTGAGCTAAAACTTTTTATAGATATATGTAGTTTTTGTTCTGGCTTTGAAGGCTGTATAATTTAACTATTGGATGTAGTCGAATAACTTCTTGTTGTAAGCAGCGTACCTATTCATACAAACGATCAATATATCAATACAAAAATATTTTGTTATTTTATATTTGAGAGAATCACATATGAATATAATAGAGTTAATTTGATTATTAATAATATTTATAATGAACTAATTCTGTGTGTTTATATGATTATGATTTGAGCCTGATGCACATCAACAGCTCTACATCGATGTTGAAATAATTGCATACAAATTTCATTGTGAAAATAGTTTATATTTTTAATGTTCATTAAGTTCATAATTGCCATACATTTTGTTAATACATATTTAATGAGACCTGCATACTAGCTTGTTTCTAATAAGAAACTTATCGGTAAAACCAAATGGTACTTGTCTGTTACATGTATGTTTAATTTCTATCCAAACTTGACATAAGTTCTATCTTTATAAAAAAAGTGTTTTTTTTATTTAAAAAAATCATCATTTGTGTTGATATATTGTTAGAAGTTTGTTATTGTATGAAAGTGCGAATACCATTGGCATTAGACTAACGTACGAGTACCAAAAAAATTGAATACAAATAGTGAGCATGATCGAAAATGGACTGATCTTATATGCAAATGGAGCGCAAAATTTAAAATTAAAAATTTCCACGATTTATAAAATAATTTTCATATTGATTTGATCGCAGTAAATGAACGAATATGAATTGAAAAAAATAAAACTACTTTAAATTAATTAGAGTACGTCACAGCAATTACGACGTTACATAAATACGATAAAAGAGATGCGCACACGCAAGTTCCCGTTGCTTTCGACAAAACCGAATCCAAAATGGAGGTCACGCGGAACGCAAACAACCCGAAACCAGTTTCCGGAGACCAGCTGATCGTCTTCCGGTTCAGCTAATTAACGTAAGTGACATCATATTATCATCAGAATCGGAACGATACTCACTTATCCTCCGTGTATGTCACTATGTCACGATCGCTAGACATTATCGCGCGAGGAATGCGGAAAAGAGAGACGCAACCTCACCGGACGACATCCAAACGACAACTGACTGAATGGAAAAATTGGATGTGACAGATGCGACTATCAAAACAGGAATATTTTTTTTTGTGTTGTGCTTGTTTTTCTTTTGATTGCTTTCGGTCAAAGCAGCGTCTATTGCGGCCATCTTTTCAATTTGGTTTTCAGTTTTTTTCCTATAAAAATGCACAATTACATGCGCTTTCCTATTTTATGGGCGCCATTGACTTAATTCAGCACATTTACATCCCGATTCTATATCATAAGTTCTAGCTGTTATTTTTTTTTATTAAAAATAACCCTAACCTAACGCAATTTTGACCGATGTTTCAACAAAGGTTTATTGACATACAATTATAGTGGTTGTGATAAAGAAAAGAAACGTAATTAGTGCGATATTTACAATATTTCAAAATTTTTGTTCAATTAGTAATTTTTCTATTGCATTCTCATTTTTATTAGAACCAGATTTATTTCAATTTATAGCAATATAAAGCCATTGAACAAAATGTTTTTATTTCTACTATTTTCTTATGATTTGGTTAATATCCTTCCAGTTAAAATAATATAATACTCATATCATTATCATTATTTACTTACGGTTCGGTTAATGTTTTTTTAGTTAAAAAAAAGCTTTCTTCAACCGAATTATACTGAAAATTTCAGGACACTTATTTAAAAGAATAAAAACCATCTTTCATTCATGAAATGAGAGCATTAAATTAGGAAAAATAATATGATTAACTTAACAATAATACAAAATATTTGTTGGATCATCGAGACGAAATAATCTTTATTTCTCTAAAAGGAAAACTGTACATTTATAGGCTTCGAATTTATATTTTTACAAAAAAATATAGACATACTTTCGATTACAACTTCAGTGTCATACATAAACATTACACAATTAAAAAATTACACATAGAAAGTGGGGTCGTCGACGATAAACATCAAAAAGTGTCATTGCAAAAAATTAACATAACTTTGATGCAAACATGCGATAAAAACTAGCCGGTGACCAGATCCTGCAAATGCTGGCTGAGATCGGCCGCATTGACTTTATTCTGAACGGGCACGGCCGATCCGGCGGTCACGACGGGCGCACCGGCCAAGCGAGTACAGGCCTTCTTGTGAATGAACCAGTGCAGTCTCTGGCATTCGCGGTCGCAATATTGAACCGATTTACATTTCGAGCATTTCTTGGCCGGTTTCTCTTCCCCGCACGTGTTACAGCACGGCAGGTTGTTCGAGAAGCCTCGCTGGCCATTTATGGCCGAGTCGATCACTGAAAGTGTACTCGGAGAGTCTTTTTGAGCCAGCGTCGAAACGGCCTGCCTGAATATAACGCATTGCCTAAAAGGAAATTTTCTAACACCCTCTTTCAAAAAGCTGTCTTGGTATTCTAGAGTGATACCGTCTTTGCCCGGTTTTAGAAGCTTTCTAGAAAATAATTCGACAAAATCGACTTTCTTTTCTTCTCCGCCTTCTTCTTTCTTTTGCTCCTTAGACGCAATATGTCTTTGGCGAATGTCATGGATTTCTCCGACCAAATACGATAAATAATGGAGTTTGAACGATAAAACTTCATCATTATCGCTGCCTTTATTCATCTCATTCTCGGATAGAGCTTCCAGCACTTTTTTGAGGCTATTTAAGTGTTCCGCTAGAGCGGGAGAGCGTTGCAAGTTCAGCGCGACTCTCACCGGATTCAAGTTCACTTCCATGATAAACTTGTGCAACTGATCGTTGAGCCTGGGCGGAAAGAAGGGAGGAGTCCCGGGATTTTGATATTTAGTGTAAAAGTCTATTCTACTCCTGGGAATGAAGTTGTTGATCTTGGCTACGACGTGATAATTTCCTACGAAAGCTGCCATCTGGGCTGCGGTGCGACCGACTGAATTTCGGGCGTCTATCTTCACTCCGCTGATCATCAGCAGCTGACACACTTCGGCGTTACCCGACAATGCGCCAAAATGCAAAGCGGTATAATTGTACTCGTGTTTTCCAGAATTGGCATCGGCACCCTGAAAAAAGAAATATATAATGAGAAAACGCCATCAATATATACTTTACACATATAAAAGTTATATTTTTAATATTTAATCAGTTATCAAAAGAGGATATTTAGTCAATGTCTTAATCCTACTTGCAATTGCTGCAGACAAAATGAATATAACACAATGGTATAAGAGGCTTAAATACAAGATACCATTGTAGCATAAGTGACTTGGGTAAAAGGTACTTTTACAAATTACACAAAATACTATTGTGTAATAAGAGACCATTATAACACAAAACAGTCTTCAGCACTAAAGACTGTAGCAAAACAAGATCAAAAGCATCGGTTACCTGATCCAGCAGCAGCTGAACGAGCTCGACGTTCCCTTTGTATGCGGCGTGATGAAGAGGAGTCATTCCGTGCTTGTCGTAGAAGTTGGGGTCCCCGTGCCTGGTGGCCAGCAGCGCCCGCACCTTGGTCACGTCCCCCTCGGAGACGGCGGCCACGATCAGCTCTTCCAGGGACTGCTCCTCCTTCGGGGACTCCTCCCCGGAGACCGCGGCTCCGTCGGCTTTTTCCACTTCGGCCATTTCGTCTGTCAAAACTCAAAAGTCACAAAGTTAACCTCAAAACTTGCGGAGTTGTGGCTCCGTTGCGGGCGCAGCTCTTCGACATATGGACTTGTCTATTGCCGTTCCGGTGCTGCATTTTTGATTTTGCTGTATGCGAACAACATTCTTATTATTATGACTATAAGATCTATTATCATTTAAATTTTTTACAATGTATAAATTTCTAATGCTTGCAATTTTGTTCTTTAAATACTTTTATATACAAGCGTGAATTGAATTTGTATAGATGTATGAAATTATTCAAAGTTTTTCCTTAGGTGTCTTTTCGCCAGGAAAATTTAAAAATTTCATTAGGGGAAGGTGAGAAGACTCGGTCCGTCTGGAAAACTCGATCCTCCCCTTTTTGTTTTTCATCTTAACTCCTTTTCGAAAAGTGATATTGGAAATGGAAAAATAATAACTAAATTGATGATTCGCGTGCGATACGTAATTTAAAATTAATTTTACCACTCGAATTCTATTGGGAACAATTATTCTAGATTGTTAGGTATTGGTTATTTTAAATAGATTCCATAAAATGTATGTTTATTCTCGAAACTTTTTGGATCAATTTAGCTAATACAATGATTCGTATTTGAATGAAGTAGCTGATGCTGTATAAACAGGCTTTTAATTGAAACAACTCTTTAGGACAATTAAAATATATTTTATTTCACTAGCATAATAAATAATCAATATTCACAATGGCTGAAATGAATATCGATCTTTATAAAAGTATACGTAGTGACGTCTAACCTATGCAATAATAGACAACTTACCAAACTCTAATTACACAAACATCGAACATTTTAATAAATAACGATTTATTAAATCTATTTTTTTTTTCAAATAAAAAAAAACAAAACACAGTTCACATCGTCGATACGAAATAAATCACATTAATCTACGATAATATGTATTTTAGAACATTTTCACGAAGAAAAGCTTCACGATGGCTGCTGCGTGAACTTTTCTTCTGATGCGTTCGAACAAGTTTTTTTGATTATTTTTCTTTTAATATTTTACATACAAAATGTTAACGACAAAAATACAATATTGCTTACTACACAATTTCACAACAAGCAAATCGACAATATTAATTTTTTAAACATCTAAAATTCATTTTTTATATAATAAAACCAAGCTTTAATCGGTTTGTCGTTTCATATTGCCCTCTATGAAACGACAAACCAAAAATAAATTTTACGAATATTATACATTTGAATATTATAATATTTTTTTCAATATATTTTTGATAAATAGTATAGCAATATATGTGCATTATTTAATATCAATATATGTAGGTATATGAATATCTATTTTATAATCACATATACATTTCCATCACATCGAGTAATATCATCAAAAAACTAATATTTTTATATATTAATGTATAATACTGAGAAAAATTCTCTAGTATTTTGCTATTATCTATACAGCATTTTTTTTGGGAGATCCATAAATCACCCCATAGGTATATGATATATAATATTTTGAATATATTTCTAATAAATACTTTCTTAACATTTAAATACAATTCCAAAATATAACGACATAAACGAGTAATTTGTAAGATATACATATATTTCATGTAATATATTTTCCTATAGATATTTTTACGACCATGCATTTTAAATAATTACATTAATTTATCAATGTTTTCTCATAAATCGATGCAAATAAAAATCAGATTTGCTCACAACAATATCTAACCTATCCAATCAGACAAAACACGTTTAAAAACACGATAAATTCTTAAAATTTCCAAAGCAAATTCACTATGCATGGAAGTTACATAGATTTCGTCTAATCGTAAGCAAAGGAACAACATTCAAATATGCCATCGAAGACTTTGAAAAAACGAAGCTTGAAAAAATCGTTGTAGATTTGAAGAGTTGAGATTCCATCTTATCAGAAGGGAACCGGCTCCCAGCTAGGATCACACGTAGTACAGTTGGAAGGACAAACGGGAGATCCTGGATCCTCAGACGTCCTGCGGTTCTGAAAGTGGCGCTTCAGGTCCTGCTTGTACCTGAGGACAGTCGACAGCCACTCCATTCACTCTAGCTGCTTGAGTATCACACCAGGGAGTCGTCAAGATCTTCATCCTCTACAAATTCAAGAAAAACATGTTTATAACCACTAAAAACTGAATTTTATCTAGACATTAGATTTAAAGTCACCTGCAAAAATGTTCCCTTGGTCATGATGATCTTGATGATGGCTACGGCTGGTATCATAGCGACGCTGGAACCTGCGATGCACCAACCTAATACATTAGCCCAGCCTGGATAAACGTAGTCTTCGTATGTCAAAGGTTCATATCCGATCAGACCATAAACAGTGATGAACATCAAAAACAATGGTGCTATGAATTTCCAGCAGATTCTCCAATAGATGCCGGGAGAGAATCCAATCATATCGCGGATGTCGTCGCAAAATCTTTGAGTTCCTATAATCAAAAGTTGATTAATTTATGTTTATACGACTAATTTTAAGATTTTATTTACCGTATATCCAAGAGACAGCGATAGCTTCGAAGAAAACTGCGATCAGAATAGAATAACCAGCTGCATATCGATCCAAAAGTTGGAAGAAGTAGAACCCACCCTGAGAACAGCTCGCCAATCCGACTAAAAAGTACAAAGAGAAAAGACCCGCTACAAATATTTCACGATTGCGACCGATCATTGGAAACTCGTCGCTCAAAGCAGTTATGATAGCTTCCGATCCTCCAAACTGAAAATATTCAAACATTTTCAATATATTCAAACTCAAATTGAAGCTAGAACTTATCTTTCTCTCACCGAACTATCCAGACCGAGGGTTAGAAGCATCATGAAAAAGATCAGAGCCCAAAACACGCTTCCTGGCATAGTAGCTATGGCAGCTGGATATACGACGAACACTAATCCAGGACCTTCAGTGGCAACGTCTTTTATGTGGCGACCAGAAGCATGAGACATGTATCCCAGAACGGAGAATATGACAAATCCGGCTATGAAGCTCGTGGCAGAATTTATTACGCTCGTAAGTAAAGCATCCCTGCAAATTTTATTCTTTGTATGATTTTTCATAAAAAAACTAAAGTGGAAATTGTTATACTCACTGGTAAACATTGTTATGGTATTTGTTGTATGAAGCGTATGCCAATAGGACGCCGAATCCTGGACCAAGCGAGAAGAATACTTGAGTTGCTGCATCGACCCATACCTAAATTAATAATTTTTTAATGAATTTGAAATTAAATAGTGTTGATTTAAGTTATATTTTTACCTCGGCTTGAGTAATGACTTGAAAATTCGGATTGAGATAGTATCTTATTCCGTTTGCAGAACCTGGTAAAGTGACACCGCGAATCAAAAGCACTAAAAGAACTGCATAAGGAAACAGAGCAGTGAACCAAACGACTTTTCCTGAAGTACTGATGCCTTTCCATAGCGAAAAATAGCAAATCAAATAAACAGCCAAAAGACAAAGAGCCAAATCCCATTTCACAGTTCCTAAGTCATGAAGACCACCGCTGCGATGAAGCTCCAAAAGAGCTCGACTGAAATTCAAACCACATTATAGATTGTGATATAAAACTCATTCGAATTTTTAAAATAGACTCACTTGAAATATTCAGCAGCAGGTAGAGCATAACGAGGAGGCACAGTTGTCACATTAGAATCAATCGTTATATTTGAAGCTGTCGAATTCGTAGGAGTTGGTAACGTCGATGACCCAAAAGTAGACATAGTTATTGAATCCGATGTCCAACCAGTGTTGTTCCGAGTTTCGTTTCCAGGATCCACCACTCCAAACTTCAAATCGATGTAAATTAATGATCGATCTCAAATTTAATGTTTCAATCAAATAAAATTACCGGTCGACACAAGGGAGTGTTCCAAGAGTTGTCGCAAGAAGTCCATGGCAGCAGGTCGGTGAACGAAGCAAAGAAAAAACGAAGCGCCCAAGCGATAATCACATTATAATAGAAGTCCACATAAAAAGCTATCAGCACCACAGCGTACCCAATGCCTATAAAAATACATCACATTAAAAACTCCTTCAGTAGTAAAATCTTCATCACCTCACAATCTATAATACATCATACAATAAGAACCACCCTCGACATCGAGAGACACCAATACTCCACCGACTGGATATAAGGGAATAAATAGTTGAACAATTCACCGGCATTACGGTGGATGAGTCAAGATGGGTAGCCACCCACCCACCCACCCACCCCAATGGTGGAGGACTAAATCGCGCAAGAACGAGGACCCTCGCTAAGTTGATTTATTGTAATCCCTCCGAATCCAGTGGATATTATCTGCTGCCATCCCCCAAGAGAGGAAGAGAGACTCCGCTGCAACCTTTTCTGTGAAATCGCATTACGTCGCACTTTACTGCTAGGCACTATGTTGAGAGTATTAAAGCACTTCTCGCTCTTGTTTTACACACTTCAAATGCATTACGAGGGTGTGATTTGCAGATTTTTCAAGTGTGCATATGCCTTCTTTGATGGTTTGAATCGATTTGGTACTTTTATGTTAACTGTATTTGGTTGGGTTAAATATCTGATTCTAGGTTTTTGTCCATTTTTTGTTGTTCCGAAAATACATTCAGTTTGGTTGGAATAAATTTTAAGTGCGGTTAAGTTACGTCAATAGTCTCATTGACTGATAACAGAAAATAACTTTTGATTTGGAAGCATTTTTTTAATTATATAAAAATGATTGCTAATATAAATCAGCACTGATAAATACGTCGAACCCGAAACTCTTTCGGGACGAGACAATGAGCGAAAGTCGCTAACAAGTTTCCAGAGCGAGGCACTTTCATTGTTCAGAAAGGGGAGCACCTCTCAAAGGCAATCTTCGTCTGTGCCGCGATTACCCCAGCCATGAGAGGTCGATTTTTGACGCGACATAGCAAAAAAGAGAGCATAATTCTTGCCTCAACCACCGCTGGTAGAACCCCGGTCCCTCCTCGGAAACCTCTGGATGGGAAAAGGGGAGAGAAAAGTCTGGAGATCCCGGTTTCGGAAATGGCGGTCGTCCTAAAAGCCCTGCCGCTTCCACCCTGCGAATGTGACTTGTGAATCAAACGACCTCCGGTTATAAAGTATTATATATCGTGGGTACTTCGAATTTGCGGTCGTCACACTATTATAACTGCTGCCACCTTCTTCTACCACATTTCCTTTCTCCACTCCATCAATAGAAACTTTCGAGGTGCCGTTTTGAATACATGCATAAAATATATTTCATATTTATCGATATTTTTCAATCTCAATCTGAGAGCGGAGCACCGTTCAATCTCACCGTCCTAAATTAATTACCCTGAAAAGGCAGACCCACCTAAAGAGACAGAGCGTCCCCCTAACGATGGAACTGCCTCCATGGAGAGACTTTGCACTGGGTGGGTGGGTGGAGCACCCACTGAGGGTGAGACCCATCAGACGAGGGAACTATTGCATTATACGAGCCTGGCTGAGTGCCGCGTAAGTGCTCCCTCACAATGGGGACACACTTTTGCGTTTCTTAAAAGGCGCCAGAGGAATGATTTACCGGGTGGACTCCTCGGGTGCCACCCTCGTCGTTCTCGTCCTTGAGGGCATGGTGTCGAGGACGACCGCAATCCACAGGTGGATTATCGTCTGGGTGGGTTGCTTGTGGGGGTGGGCTTGGGTTAGGGAACGCTTTATGTTTATTTCTGCACGTAGCTAGAGCGATTTAGCTGGATCGGCTTCTTGAAAGTGTTTTTTATTGCTTCAGTAGCTTTTGCTACCTGACGTTGCTCGTGACTCTATAGACTTTGAGCTGATTGTGAATCGAATTTGAATTTATGCTAATGATATGATAATACTCCTTCATGGTTTGAGATTGGGCAAGTTAAACAAACGTATCAAATTGAATCGATCGTTGAATTTGTAGAATAAAAAAACATTATTTATGACGTTGAATAGTTAATTCTTTAGTTACACCAGATTTTTTTGATCATAAAATGTAAATTTTAATGTGTAGTATCGAAACATTCTTAAATGCGCATACAACATTTTTGAAAATTTGCTTGATATCTGTTCAATCGATTGAGACTTCATCCAGTAGGAGTTGGGGAAATCGGTACAGGTCAAAAATTTTGACCAACTATTAGAGTCAACTATATTTTGGTCATTCTCGTAGATATGTAGTGTTTTATTTGTTTGTATCAATATTGATTTTTATGTGTACCTATAGTTCAAAAAAATCTTAATTTCAATACAAATTGATTACGAATTCGACCAAAAGCTCTCGATAATAATTCAATTTCGAAGCGATTACAACTCGATTGCGATAGAATTTTCGTAGAAAAATCGCAAGCAAGTACAAAATTATGAATTTCTATTGTCTCGTCTGTTAAAATCTTAAGATTTTCTAGCAAGATTTATTCGGATGGAAGCGTTAAAATTCGTACAAATGGTTCCTTTTGTGCACCCCACACCTACAGTAGTACCCTTGTTCAATTTCTGGTCCATTAGATCGGCGAGTCCTTTATTTATTCTCGTCACTTCTGGACCGTTCAACGTTGAAACATTTATTTTCGCATAACAACCGAAGAAGTGAGCGAATATATTAAAATATCAAGATTTGTCTTATGAAATGAAAATTTGATAATATTGTGTAACCTTTGAAGAGCGGAACGATTCGTCCCCAGCAGGTGATGGCTCCTTTCCTGTGAAACTGTCCAAGTGCTAATTCCATATAGAAAAGTGGAATTCCTCCGACGACCAGCATGATGCAATACGGCACCAGGAACGCACCTAAAAATATTACGTTAATCGATCAATTTTAGCAAGGTATCATAATTTATTAACCAAAATTGGTACAGATTAGTCACAAGCTGAAAAAAAACTATATTACATCAGTGAAGAAGTTCTAGAATAAATGAGAGTCAAATTTTATAAAAAAAATTAGCTCAATAAACAATTTAAATAACGACTGAATTTCATAAAAGACACAAGTGACCTTTTTTATCGATATTAAGTTAAGTGCAGAAAATGGTTCTGTTTCATGTATAGAACCATAGAATCAATATCGATAATAAAAGGTCACTTGTGGCCTTTGTGAAATTCAGTCATCAAATATAAACCATAAATATCATAGTTAACTAGCAATTGAAATACTTCCTTTAATTTGAAAAAAAAAATAAAGGAACTCTTATACATAAAGCTTGAAATCATATCAAACGAATCAAGCAAATGAATTTTCATGGAATTGGAGAATTCCTCAGGATGTGGTCGACTTAAATTATTAAGCAGCATCTAATCAGAGATGTCCAGCAGGGTCTTTGTCCTCGTTGACAGTATGTGTATGTGTCCAGCATCCACTTATTGTCGACTCGTGCTCCAATTACCATCACCAATTAGGGCTTCCTCAAAACGCGAACAATGGTGCGTCCGGTTGCTCTTCCTATGCGATTTTAATGGGTTATGCGTTCCTCGTGATTTAATTCGTGTTTTAGATTAATATTTTGAATTTGAAATTTAAATAGTTGAATAATGAAGAGTAGAAGAAAAACTATGATTAAAAAAAAACACTCAACTGTGGTTAAATAATTTGACCTACAATTAAAAAGGGGGTCTTAATTTTAAACGAATTGATTCGTTATCATTTAGATTTGGTTTAAAAAAAGTGAATGACTCATGAAATTCGTAATGTTTTATGAAAAACAAAAGAAATTAAAAATTCACAGAGTTATCGAAGCTGCATATTTACATGATGTTGATAACATTCACATGGTTATTTAATGTCAAATTAATGCGCAATATTTCATTTTAAATGAATAATGAATACATTAATTTCATAATCGTGCCTGATACGTATACATATATAATGTGGTTGCTGATTTATCAAACGAAAACACATTATTTCCAATTACATACATCAATACTTCAAGCAAAGGAAATGTTAAAAGTGAGATATGTTAAAAGCTAATAAGTGTTTGATGTAAAAATTATCAATGAAACTTTGATAACAATAATAAAATTTTATTGTAAGTGTATTATAAATCTATTATACGTGTACATGAAATAAATTCTACATCACAACTATCGATTTTTAATTATCCAACTGTTCCTCGAAATATAAAAATGACTTTGAAACAATTGAATTTAAACGTTCAAATTAATTCATCGTCGATTTAAAAACCAATTTCATTCGATTTTTTAATTATCCTTACAAAAGAGCTCAGACATTGAAAGAACTGAGGTCGTCATGGAGAAAGCTTTTCGTTCCCTTGAGTCCGGATTTGTATAATATTCAATATACGATCGTTCCCAATGTCCTCACTCTAAAGTTAAGTATACACAGAATTTTGTATTATATTCGCATTCTAAAATCTCAATCGAAAATAGTCTATTTAAATTAGATGACATCTTGTGTGCTTCGTAAGTTCAAAGCATAATTGGTTGATTAATATCAACATATGAGACAGACTATAAAAATGGATCGTACAGTCCTGTATAAACATAGCTTTATATTACTATACTATTCGAAATAACGACCTTCCGAGTATGATCGATGTGTACTGTGATTTTGCACCACCCTGTACATATGGTGGCTTTTCCATGACGATGATTAATCGTCTTTTGGTATTTCGTGGTGACATAATTAAACTGCATGCTCTTGGCTGACTAGGATTATTTCATTTAGAAGGATTTTCTTAGAGTTGAATGGATTTCGTTGTTCGCGTGTCGTATGAAAAGTTGTTAAAGTTGTTTCATATGCTGCTTGATGTAATTGAGATTATGTGTTGATAAGGAAAAACATATTAAATGATTTGTTTAATCTTAAATCGATTTCTATGAAAATAACGTTTTCCTTAAAACTCATTCTTTAAGTATTCTAAGAATTTGCCATTTTAGTATCTTCAAAAAATTCAAACAAGATTACGCAAAGTATTCAAATAAAATTTTGACGTCATAACACAAATAACATGAATGTTCTCCGAAATTCAATCCAAAACGATTTTTTTCATAAATAATCAACAATATATGACAACTGGAAAGGCTAATTATACAAGTAACTTCGCGATGATTTCAAGAAAAGTGCGCTCAAAATTGAGCATATACCTACATGTATTAGGAGGAAGTTGAGTGATTTGATGATATATCTCGGTACACTTTCCAAGTTCGTATATATCCTTTTCCAACCAAATATATGAAGCGAATCCTGTACATAACTCAATTTCAGCAAAATTGCTACTTGACTTTTTCAGTTGTCATATAAAAATATCAAATCTCAAAATTGAGAGTAAATGAAAACATCGTTTTACTTATAACATTAATTCTAAAAATGGTACATTTTCAAGATTTTCACAAAATTCCAACGAAATCATACAAAGAACCCATACGACGACTGAAAAGACCAAGAGATACAAGTGACATTTTTGCCGAAATTAAGTTATATACAGGAATCGCTTCATATATTTGGCGGTAAAAGGATACAAACGAATTCGAAACATGCGCCTCAATGCATCATCAAATCACTCGACCTCCTCCCAATACTTTGAGCTCACATTTCTCGAAATCACCTCAAAGTCAATCGAACTCCTTGCTCTTTTCAATCATTTATACATTAAAAATCGATCAAAAACGATTATTTTTTTTTAATAAAAAACCAACAATGTCCGAAAATTGACAAAGCCTTCGAGTCGAGAGTCTCCTGCCGCCTATCAAATTAGCATCAGCAGAGTGTCATGATGGCTGGGGTCCCCTCGAACTACGTCAAAACTCGATTAAGGTAGCTATCGGAAATTTCTATTTCGGCTAATTGACGTTATAATCACATTGGCCTGCGACGGAGGCTCTAATTGTGATATGCACGTTTGCCGGACTCGCTTCCGCCTTCGTTGAAAAATCGACGATTTTGTACTGAAAAAATATTCCAATTCAAGTTGAATTATCTTGGAATTCATGCTGGATCGTTTTTACGATGTTTCCATTTGACGACTGAAAAGACCAAGGAGTACAAGTGACTTCGCGGCGACTCAAAGTTGATTGCATGTCTTAGGAGGAGGTCGAGTGATTCGATGATATGCACGTTTGCCGGACTCGTTTCCGCCTTCGTTGAAAAATCGACGATTTTGTACTGAAAAAATATTCCAATTCAAGTTGAATCATCTTGGAATTCATGCTGGATCGTTTTCACGATGTTTCCATTTGACGACTGAAAAGACCAAGGAGTACAAGTGACTTCGCGGTGACTCAAAGTTGATTGCATGTCTTAGGAGGAGGTCGAGTGATTCGATGATATATTGAGGCGCACGTTTTGAATTTGTTTATATCCTTTTGCCGCCAAATATATGAAGCGATACTTGTACATAACTCAATTTATGCAAAAATGTCATTTGTACCTTTTGGTATAATATTTTCAGTCGTCGTTTCAAGTTGAATGTTTGAAATTTGTATCGAAAGTAATAACACGGATGAAATTGATGCGTGTTTAGAACATACGAGTACGAACGATGTGATGAAATTCAACTTAAAATGGAAATTATTCAATTTGAATTGAATATTTGTATATTAGACATGTTAGTTTGACTCATAATCGTATAAAATTGTTTAAAAATACGAGTATGTATATTTTTGGCATGTGGTACTTCAAATACTTGAGTGTACTATTCTATTTGTAGGCGTCACACTTTATTGGTTAATTATTTTCGATTCAATATAATTTTTAGCATATAGTGTTGTTAAATATTATATACTGATAATAGTAATAAAATATAATGGTATACTAAATGGAAAAATACATAGATAATAAGACTATGAATTTGGGAAAATCGATATAAATTAATTTCATCATAGAGGATAAAACATTTATACGTCTATTTATAATATATATCTAATATGTTTTACGTTTATTTTAATTGTTCGTGTTGTTTTTAATTATATTATCAATTTGATTAGGTTTATAAAAATTATACAAATCATAATTGAATTTTCCTTGTACATTTCCCTTGTTGTTTAATTTGAGAGATTACAACAAGGATATTATTATGCATTTTTTTAATTTTATTTTGTTACGTCTAATTTTGAACTCGTCAAAAATTTTCAAAAAATAATTCTCATACATATAATTAATATATCAATTTTTTGCATATTGCTGATGCAATACGCGAAAAATATAAATATAATTCAATATGCGAAAAACTCGAATCAACAGGTGATTTTTTTTTTCAGATCGCACCAAATACATGTGGCGAAATCACAAATAAAACGAAAAACGTGTCAGTGGCGAAAAGGCAACGAGGCAAATAGCATTAGCAAGGGGTGCCAACGTTTGTGATTGATTCCCGACGCGTGGCGAACCTGTCGTCGTTCCGCCAATCAATCAAAATGTACGACCCCTTCAAAAATGAACTGCAAAAGCATATGAAAAATTGTAGGTATATCTCACGTTGATATCGTTATTGTTAGTGAAATTATAATTTCACTTACTCGAATTGCGTTTGTGATTTAATTAGTGAATGTTTTGTTAAGATAATCCAAATAAAGGGATTTAAATATAAAAAATATGTACATATATCCTAACGTAATCATTTTGTCAGTTTGTAGATAACGAATCTGCCCAAAATTGTACATCCATTATCTTGTACTGACAATTTCGATTATTTCTACTGATCATTCATTATTTTAATTCCGGTTACTTTGTTTTAGTATATGAATCGTTTTGAGTTTAATCGTGATTGACTCTACATTTTGCCAAAATTCAAATTTAAAAGTTAAAGCATTTGGTATATTGTTAGTAATTAATTTCTATGTGTGAAATATATTTCCTGAATAATAAAGATAAATACTACTAAACGATAATTTTTTTTCGGCCACTGGATAATAAATCATTTATTTCAGAAGCCATTTTAATCAATTCCGTACTGTAATTTTAATTTACCACATCCGTAGCTAACATAATATATACAAAATTTATACGTTTATAATTTTAAAAATGTGTAATGAAAGAAAAATGTATAAATAACGGACTATAAAACTCAACAGATTTAAAACACACCTCAATCTATAGATATTGATGATCTCATATAACGACTGAAAAGGCCAATGAGTACAAGAGATTTCAAGAAAAACGCGTACAAAGTTGACCATGTATTAGGAGGAGGTCGAGTGATTTGATAATATATCTCAGTACGCGTTCCGAATTCGTTTATATCCTTTTGCCACCAAATAAATGAGCGTACATAGAAACGATTTCGGCAAAAATGTCACTTGTACCCCTTGGCCTTTAAAAGCTTCATATACAAGTCATAATTTCAAAACCCGAACAGACACCCCTAGGTGTCTATTCGCTCGGATTAAGCTCGAACGTCTCACGTCGGGGGCAGAGTCTCGCCGGGGGCGACTCATTTCCTCCGAGATGGGGGCGCAGCACCCGGGGGCGAATCGGGTGTGCGGTTTGACCATCATATTTCAGCAGACTCCAATTTCCTGAACGTCGCCTTTGACGCCCTCTTAATGCGTTAATGATAATCGGAATTGTGCCTAAGACTTGTTCTTGTAGTTCACTTGCAGATGCATGTTTGTTCTGGTTTGTTTTATCGATACTAGTAGTGCCACAGTTCGGAATTAATCTTATGTGTATTGCATTGTTCGGAATTTCATAAAATTTCGTATTGCCATCTATGTGTGAAATAAAAAAAATAGCGAAAAAAATATTTAAAATTAAAAAAAACGGTAATAACGTGCCGCGATTGAATTTTTGACTGGAGCCTCCTAACCCTACGATATAAATACGTATATTTTGATGATTAAAATGTAGATCTCGGACAGAAGTCGAACGCCTTATGTACGTAAAAAGTTACGCATTGCTTCAGTACGACGGTGGCGCGGAATGAACGACGCCGGCAAATAAACTGCACGCGCGGGTTCGAGGCACGGCTGTGCTTGAAAATTTCGAGCATCGTTAGCGTATTTATAATATAGATATGACGACTGAAAAGCCAAGGGATACAAGTGACAAGAAAAGGGCGTTCAAAGTTTAGTATGTATCTACATGTATTAGGAGGAGGTCGAGTGATTTGATGATATATCGAGGTACACGTTACAAGTTCGCTTATATCCTTTTGTACCTAATATTTGAGCGCACATAGAAGCGATTCCTGAATATAACTCAATTTCAGCAAAAAATTCACTTGTACCCCTTCAGTCATCATATAGTGTTGTGATTTTTTTTATATATTTATGGGATTTTTATGGCAAATCAAATTTGATTCATGTCGTTTATGCTTTATAGTCGATTTTCATATCAGTTCAGTGTATTGAGTGATTGATTTTAATTGAAAAAAAAAATTGAATGTCAAAACACTTAGAATAATAGTCTTAACATTTGCCTGAAATATCTTTCCCGAATAACAAATATAACTACCATTATATAACAAATGGATAATTGTGGTATTCGCTCCATTATATACGTAAATTGGAAAATATTTGACTTCAAATAAAAAATATTTAATTTGAAATAGAAAAATGAGTATTTTAGTTATTATTAAGAAAAAAATTGTATAAATATTTCGCAATCAATAATGTTTGATGACGATCAATGAACTGTTAGTAGATGTTCTATCCGATTGAAGAGTGTGAAAATCATATAAGGAAAATAAAATTTCTAAGTGTTTATATTTATAGTTACGTTGCATATCGACTAATGAAATCAACAAAATTGAAAAAAAATGAATTGTTGGTAAATATTGGATGAATAAATAAATTGTTTGAGAATATCGACATGAACATTAGATTTTACAATTTAAGTTCAATAGCAATGCATATTTCACTGGTCATGGTCATTGTGAATCATTTTCAATGATAGAATAAATTTGAACATCTGTACAAATGTGTATTGATAAACATATTTTAAAAATGCTCACATTAACGAAATATTAGATAAATAAATATCTTATCGAGCAAATTTTTTTCACAATGCTTAAAAAAATTAAAACAATATTGGAAATAAATCATACTTTCCATGATTTAAATTTTTTAATCATTTTCAACCCCAAAATAATTAAGAGTTTGTGAAAAAATCCACTATCGAACAGTCAATTTAATGACAAATGTATCTTTTGAGAAAATTCGATTTTCATGAAAAGCCTATATCTACAGTCAATGTCTATAGTATAAAAAATCACCAGACTATCAAAATGTATCAATTGTAAAACATTTGGGGTACATTTCCACCCATACTCCTTTTCTTTTAGTTCGCAGTAAAACAATAAAACCAAAAATGACGACTGAAAAGATCAAGGGAGTACAAGTGACATATTTGTCAAAATTGAGTTATGTACAGAAATCGCTTCTATGCACGCTTACAAATTCAGTAACAAATAGATACAAACTAATTTAATATCATCAAATCACTCGACATCCTCCTAACACATGCTCAACTTTGAGCCTGTTGCTCAACTTGTATCCCTTGCCCTTTTCAGTCATCGAATTTAAAAAGAAAATCCGTCGATAACTGCGTCATTGATTTCCAAATTTTTTAATACATTTTTGGAGTGTGAATTCGGCTTTATCTTCCGATGCAAAAATAGTGCTCACCTCCGCCATTTTTGTAGCAAAGGTAAGGGAACCTCCACACGTTGGCGAGGTCGACGGCGAACCCGATGACCGACAGCAGGAAGTCGACCTTTTTGAGCCTGTCGCTCAACTTGTACCCCTTGGCCTTTTCAATCGTTGAATGTAAAGAGAAAATCTGTCAACCACTGCATCATCGACTTCAAATTTTTTCTATACATTTTCGATTTCGGTATTGGAGTGTGAATTCGGCTTTATCTTCCGATGAAAAAAGAGTGCTCACCTCCGCCATTTTTGTAGCAAAGGTAAGGGAACCTCCACACGTTGGCGAGGTCGACGGCGAACCCGATGACCGATAGCAGGAAGTCGACCTTCTTGCCCCAGGTTTCCCGCTGCTGGCCTGATGCAGGCACCGCCGACTTCTCCCTGGCCATCTCTCACTATGGCAGGCCGCACCTGAAACCAAGAAAATCTCCATTAGACACTGTCTTATTCAATGAAATTACGCTATTCGTATACAATCCGTTCCAGGAGTACTGAGTTGCCAGGTCAGAAACATTTTTAAAGATTACAATGAGCTCTTGAATTCTTGAAAAATATTGAGTTGAGTACAGAAAATGGTTCTATATCTATATGATGACTGAAAAGGCCAAGGGTACGAGATTTCGAGAAAAGCGCGTTCAAAGTTGACCATGTACCTACATGTATTAAGAGGAGGTCGAGTGATTTGATGATATATTGAGGCATACGTTCCAAATTCGTTTATATCCTTTTGCCACCAAATAAATAAGCATGCATAGAAGCGATTCCTGTGCATAACTCAATTTCGGTAAAAATGTCACTCGTACTCCTTGGCCTTTTTAGTCGTCATACGATACAAGACTATTTTCTTTATTCAAATCAATATCGATGAAAAAAGGTCACTTGTGAAATTCAGTAGTCACAAAATTTTTAAGCCATTATCGAATTGTTTTTAATATAAAAATTGCGACTTAAATTTACGAACAATGAGTCAAATTATAAATATTAACGATTATAGTTAAAGATTTACTGGGTCAACCTATTTTTAATGCTTTTATCGAGGACACAATGTTTATATAAATGAATGTATGTCGAATTTATGAATGTCAGGATGTCTCAGTTAACCAATTTTGTCATTCGTTCGATGTACTGAATAATTATGTTGTAAATCAGAGATATTTTAGAAGACAAATTGTCCTAAATAGTTTATGGCATGACATTCGACCTAATCTGCCCTAAAGTGTAACCTAACCTAATTTAATCTAACCCATCAAGAGCTGCGCCGTTTTACATTAAAAATCATAATCGTTTTTAAGATAATAATACTGTTAAATTATCTAAAATTTATGACTACAGAAAAAAATTAAATATCTTTAGATTGAAATACTCAGACTACCCATATTTTTTCTATTCAGATAATAACCCGGATAATCTATAATACACTGAAAACGTAACAGTAAATGGTACAGTAATTTGAAATAAATCCAGAAATTTTCAAACTAAGCAAAGTATAAAACAATTAATTATGCATATAAGTTTGATCATAAATAAAACACAAATGTATTTTTCATTACGATGACTCGATTCATATTTTGAACATCACACCTCCAAATGCAATAGTTAAATTGAATGAAAAAAAACTTAAATCGACTTAAAAAACGTAACTTACACCACTCTTATAATAAAAAACAAATCATATACCAGAAAAAACATATCAGATCTCAATAATCTTAAGTCTGACTTCGAATCGAAACAGAAAACTCTGACTTGAATCGCATAAAGTTTATTCGCATACTATTTTTGTTGACATTCAATTCGACATTAGGTCGTGTGACATAAGACTCATACATATAATAATGAACTCAACACTATGTTAATTGAAATATATGCATTCATCCAGTTCTGTGTTCAGCTCTCGTCGAAGATTGATTGATGTTAAGTGGCGCTTCAAAGTGCTTTGATCCTTCAGCATCCATTCGTGACCCTTCAGCTGACCACGAGTCGTGCAAAAAAGTTCCAGGTTCGTTTTTATTTCTATTTCGAATCAAATTATTTCTCATTAAAGTCGATTCATTTCAGATATCAATTAAATATTCTGAATATTTAATCATGCCATTTTAGAATTTTTTGAAGTACGTATGCTTAATTACATATTTTATATGAATAATAATTTTACTATTCGAATCTTTTTAATATGGAAAAATTACAAAAAAATGTTCGGTATAGTTTTGTTGAATACAATCAAATTCTATAGACTAACAAAAAACTGCTTTAAATTTGCTATTGAGTGATCTATTATTTATTCAAAAGGAAAAATTTAGTAGTGGTCTTTAAATATGCCTGCATATTATATTGCATATCATTTTTATTTACAACGAACTGCTTAAAAAATTAAAATATATATGTAAAATTGTTTTTTTTTTGTCGATAAAATAATGCAATAGGAATAATTTTCGTTTTCTGTCAACAGTTTAAGGATAACTTTTGTTCGCTCTCGAAGTGTTAGTAGATACATATTGACTATACATATACAAAAAAAAAGTTAAAAATGTGATAAAAGTTTTTTGTGGTTTTTCTAATCCACACTTTATTAAGCCTGCAGTGAACAGTATTTTTTGAGAGTATCGAAGACAATTGACCAGTAAACACGTCTACTTGCGTAGTTCTTCAATTTATATTTTTGATTGAAAGTGCCTGACGCGAAGTAAGTTTTAATATTTAGAATTTCAAAAAGTTTTCTTATTGAAGCTTTTATCATTTTTGATTTTAATTTATATGACGTCTTTAGTAACAAAATTAGATTTTTTTTTCAAATTATAAGATTGAAATTTTCATGGCAAATACCTATGTATTTGAAATTATTCTGTTCCGGTTCTGTCACACATATTTTTTATTTGAAGTTGTATCTACATATTTTATTTATAAGGTAACATATCAGATACGCATTTTGGGAGCAGGAAATGCTATTTTCAAATTCATTTCATTATTTTCCTCGTAACATTTAAAAAATAGAAAATGTTTGTTTACACGAGCTATTTTTTTCTTAATAAAACTTATGATATTTTATCATTTCATGCAAATATGAAAACTGAACACTATTTTTTCCGACGATTACATCAAAAATTTAATTCGGCAATTTATATTATACTATGTACATGTACATGTTCAATATAATATGAAATTTTCTGAACAACTTTCGTTCATTAAAGCACTTAACGTCTATTTTAGGCCAAAATAGTATAGTCAGTTTTCTGAAAATCCACGAAACAGAGAAGGATATATTGTACGTACAAATGTCATTGTTTCATTGTATGAGTATACTATTAAATGCCGATTTATCCACTGATTTAATTAACTAACCAAAGAGTTACAGCCACTCCTTGCGAAAAGAACAATCAACAATCCACCTAACAGAGGCAGATTCTCGACAGTTCACAGTGTAAGATCTGACTGTAAAGGCAAAAACAGAAGTTCTGAGACGTCATAAAAGAAAAATATAAAACAACCCATTAAATTTTTATGTGAGAGACGTTTCAAAACGTCTCAGAACTTACGAGACGAATCGAAGATAAAATTGAACCGATCGCTTCTCTTTTTTCTTTTATGACGTCTGAGAACTTCGCGTATTTCAAATCTATTAACTAAAATAGAGCAGCGAAAAAACAAGCGACCTTGAACAGCCGCAATATGAACCACATACATCCATCGAAACGAACATTAATTCAACACCAGTTCAATCCGGGAACTTAATCGTCAGTATGCACACGAGCACTGCGCGACACAGACGTACGTATACAAATCGCATACAAAAACACACATAAATACAAATATACACATAAACATACATATGACGACTGAAAAGACCAAGGGATACAAGTGAATTTGCGACGATTTCGAGAAAAGCGCGTTCAAAGTTGACCATGTGCCTACATGTATTAGGAGGAGGTTTTGATGATATATTGAGGCACACGTTCCGAATTCGTTTATATCCTTTTGCCGCCGAATATATGAGCGTGCATAGAAGCGATTCATGTGCATAACTTAATCTCGGCAAAAATGTCACTTGTACCCCTTGACCTTTTCGATCGTCATATATATAATACATATACACAATCGTGTTAATTTAAGCGTGTAAGTAAGGTAAATGGATTGACGGGACTTGATTGCCACTCGACTCCACTCCATTACCACACCCACGACACACAGGAGTACTCCGAAATTTTACTCCCCGCCGATATTTTGGAAAATTCAAATTCGTTTTTGACAAGTTATGCCCGTTTTTGGATCGATTGTGACGGTCAAAAGTCGCGCGAAACGCGAAATTCGAAACCCAGGGCCGCAGTCGGTTTGTGTATATCTATGTATTTTATTTTTGAGATTTATGTCGATTTTGGATCAAATTTGGGTGTCAGTGTGGATGTGAAATAATTTTGATGTACGAAAATGTTAATGTCGGTGGTTTTTCTCGGTTATCGGGGGTCAATGTTTTGTGTATTTGTTAGGTGTGGTGATAGAATGTTATTTTAAAAGATTTTTTTTGATGAATGTAGGTAAAAATTAATAGTATTATCTTATGAAGTAAAACACTTCATTTGTACACATGTAGTTTTGTTAATGTATGTACTTTTAAAATATATTTATTTTGCATTTATTGAAATTTGAGCGGTTTTGTAATGAAAAATTCTTCACAATTAATTTATGTCTATACCTACTCTAACTACATTTCTATTAAAAGAGTCTTTATGAATACTCTGCTTTTCTTATATTTGAATCTTTTTGAGCTTAAAATTGAATGAAAAGTTCGGCACTTTCTTGTTATCTATTCAGAAACACGCTTGACCTAATCTAACTGGACCTAAAATGCAGATTAATATAATTAAATTTAATCTAATATAAAACAATAACAATCATTAACAAATTCGTCAAATATTTTTTCTATTACAAGTAAACACCTAACAGAAAAATACCAAACATTTGTTTTTCCTGAAACAAGACCCATTCAATGACACTACATTTCATCCATTTTGATGATTTAACAATGTTTATCAAGACTGTTTTTCATTTAATAAACAATTTGCAAAGCTAAATATTCATTGAATTTACATTAAAAAACTACATTGATATTATTGCCTAATGGACAAAATAAAATTTCATTGACGGAATTCAAGAAAAAACGCCATTTAATTCAGATCTGGATTGTTCTAGTTAAATTAAATTAGAATTTTATATGTTTTATATTGAGTCTATTTGGAACACGGTATAGGTCTTGCTTCAAATCCATATTTACAATTATATTATGATGTAATAATGATGCTCATTGTAAGATTCAAATGAAAAATGTTTGATATTTGATAGAATAGATCAAGATCAATTAACATTTTAGATCTAACAACAATTTTTTGATTCTTTACGTTAAACCAACTCGAAATAAGTTGTTAACTAATAATAAAATTCAGGTTCGATTTGAAAAAAAATAACTTTAGCATTGAACTACATTATTATTATTATTATTTTTTAACCCAAATTGTATCTTGAAAATTTTTCTGTTTCGTACTCGTATTATTTTGATAAAATTATCTTATTATAACTACTTTTATCATAAAACACTATCTATTTACAACAATTTTTTGCTGAACATAGAATATATTGTTTTTGTTGAAATATTAGTTAATCAGCAATCATCAAACTTATGCGCATATTGAAATAAAAGCTGATATAATTTTATTTCGAATAGTTTGCGATATAACTAACCGCTTTGTTAACAACACAAATAATTGCAAATCTAAAAATACTGTATTTACATTGTTATTTTATCATGCGATTTAGAAATATTTATTGATCAAATTACTCGTTAATATTTAATAATTAAAATTTCAATTTATTTTACAAGCGATTTTATTGTATATAACATTGATTTCCCTTAGAAAAATCACCCCTATCAATTATGGGAACGTAAATATAAAATATAGGGGTTGTGAATCAAACTGTCCTATTGTTAAATTATGACTATCGTTGTTATTTCAAGTTTTCCCCTATTTGCTTAGTGCAATGGGGATTTGGGATATTGAAGTTATTATATTTTCATTTGTTAAAAATCAAAACACTGTCCTCGTGCGATATTCGAATATTTTTAATTGGAAAGAAATAGTAATTCGAAAATGATAGAATATTTAAATCTCGTACTTTTTTAAAACGAATAAAATATAATCATATATTTTAAGCATAGTTGTTGAATTTAATAAACTTTTTTTGAGTCTAATAAATTTTATGAATAAAATAATTTTGAATCGAAAATTGCATGAAATCTTCTTTTAATGATCATCTAGTAATTTTAAAGATTGTTTCATTTTCATGATGAAAATTGACGGTTTTTCCGATCAAGATCGTGAATCTCTTAAATACTCGTATAAGAGTTTTCCGAACTTTTCCGATACCAATAATACAAAACAATGTGTTATTTTATTTTGAAATATGAAATTTGAACAATTTTGTGAGGAATTCTTGACACTTTTGATAAATTTAACGAATGTTGCATCTTCTCGCAAAGTTTTTTACATAATTTGAACAATGATCGAGTATGATTCTAAATATTGTATTTGAAACAGACGCGAAAACTTTTTTCAGAAGAGATCATTGTCGAGATGTACAAAATCAATTCATAAATTCATTACAAAGTATCCTGAGTTGAAATCAATGATGATTAAAATACCTGAAAAAATAATAGGGAAGGATAGAGTTAAAAGTTCCAGAGGTAAATTGTTCCAAAATTTCACGACAATAACGAAAATGGTGCCTAAATTACACAATATGTACCTAATGCTTTGATTATATGCCTTTTATGTGATACAGCCTTTACACTCCAAATTAGACATTTTACAAAACAAATAGAACGCATTACAGTTTACAGTACTAATCCAATTTAAACCCAACTCTCGTTTTACACGGTGGATAGGGACCTACAAAAACCGTGTAAAAAAAGTGACATTTTTTATTTCGCTATATTCATTATACAGTTCAAACAATCCGTGTTAGACCAAATAAATCGTGTAAAAAAATATTTTTTCATTTTTCAAACCGTGTAAAACGAGAGTTGGGTGTATTTTGTTGAAGGTCCGATTTGGAGCATAACATCAATAAGGTTTTTCATTAGCAACGCTCGAACTTTGATTGTTAATTGTGGTTATATTATTGATCTTAGAGTTATCAAATTTGACAAGAATACGTATTAACTTATTAAATTTTAGCATGCAATGTTTCACGATTCAGAAATTTGTTGAAATTGGAAAAAATAAAATATTATTAAAATCAGTGATTTGATCGCCCAATTCACGGTCAGTCTACATGGGCGCCTTTTTGAGTTCACATTTTTTTGCTGTTAAGATTGAATTTCTGTGGTATTGTGTAAAATTTCAGATCTATGGAGACAAACCCTAGACGATTTTTACCCTGAAGGTTGACATGACTTATGTTTTTCATTAAATTTTACCCCATTTTCGCGAAAAAATCATCAAAATTAGACCTTCAGAACGTGCCATCTCAATGGAGCTATGATGTCTATTCGACCAAAATAATATTTTAGACATAAATTTATTTAAATAAACTTTCGAATAAAAAAACTAAAGTTGCTTTATCACTCATACAACTTATTTCATTTCATTTTAAAGTTCGAACGCACCAAGTGAAAAACCCGTGACATTTTTTTTATTCACAAAGCTTTTCTTTTGGGAACAATGCACCCCAGGAACATCCATCCCCAATGTGGAATAAGTGAAAAATACCTGTAGGGACGAGGAGGGCTTTGCGACCTCATGGCGACCCCGGGACCCCCGCAGCGGCCGCGCGCCGCGCCCCGAGTGAGCCGGGGGCGCGCGCCCGAACGGGGGCCGGGCCCCAAACGGGGAACACGCCCCCGGGCGGAGCCTCACCTTACAAAACACGCCCACCTTCTGCGGAAAAGCTCCGATCGATCTCATCGATCCGATTCGACAAAATGGAGTTTTCCTCGAGGGACGCTTGAAAATCGCGATTTTCCACCGCGCATTGAATTTTCTTCGCATTCGAAGAAGGTGATATATTTGAAACTTTTTAGCTCTCAATGATTGTTTTAATTTAGGTTGATTCGAAAAAAATGATTTTTTCTCTGTGACGAGTGTGAAAATTGCGATTTTCCATCGCATGTCTAATTTTCTTCGAGCTAGAAGGAGCCACAATGAAAATGTACAAAAAGTGTCCTGACTATTGATATATGAAGTTTATAAGCTCTTAATAATTTGATCTGATTCGAAAAAATCGTTTTTATCTTTGTAATAAGTGGAAATTGCGATTTTCCATCATGTGTCGAATTTTCTTCGAGCTACAAGAAGCCACAATGAAAATGTACAAAAAGTGTCCTGACTATTGATATATGAAGTTTACAAGCTCTTAATAATTTGATCTGATTCGAAAAAATCGTTTTTATCTTTGTAATAAGTGGAAATTGCGATTTTTCATCATGTGTCGAATTTACTTCGAGCTAGAAGGAGCCACAATGAAAATGTACAAAAAGTATCCTGACTATTGATATATGAAGTTTATAAGCTCTTAATAATTTGATCTGATTCGAAAAATCGTTTTTATCTTTGTAATGAGTGTGAAAATTGCGATTTTCCATCACATGACGAATTTTCCTCGCTCAAAGCGTACTAAATATTGATATACATATTTGATTTTTTTTTAGTTCTTATTATAATAACTTGATCTGATTCGAGAAAATAGAGTTTTCCTCGAGGAACTCATGATAATTATGATTTTTCCATCGCACATTGAGTTTTTTTCATATGTTGAATCGGTGCAAATGTTCGAAAGGTATCTCAAATAATGATATATTTTAATATTGTTAGCTCTTGATGATTCGATCTGATTCTAAAAAGTAGAGTTTTTTTCGAAGGACGCATGAAAATTACGATTTTTCACCACATATCGAGTTTTCTTCGCCCTCGAAGGAGCATCGGTTAAAAATTGCGAAAGTTTTCCCGAATATTTATATATTGAATCTTTTTAGCTCTCAATGGTTTGATGTGATTCGATGAAATGGATTCTTCTTCAAAGGACGGTTGAAAATTATGATTTTCCATCGCATGTTGAGTTTTCCTAGGTTTCGTATGAGCGTCGGTGAAAATAGCGTTTGATGTGTTTTTCGAAATCTCTTCGTTATTCCATTTATCCAATAATATAAATATGGTCTTTACAAGAAAGTGTTCAGTTTGCATTACAGTTCAAATTTATTATAATGGCTTCACAACTAATTGTAAATAATTGATTATTCAGTCGCCAAATAAATGTCATTTCAGTGTCGTAATTCTATTTTTTTCATCATAAATGATTTAAAATCATCCATTATTATCGATTTATGAGTTATTAAAATTATTTTCAATAGTACATCCCATAGGGTAATTTTCATATTTATTGCAAAATTTCTCAATTTCCTCGCACGACGTAGTATCAAACTCCATACTTGATGAAATTCTGATTTCATTCAAATAACCATATCTGTTTCCTGTCTAATTGTAAAACCCAAGATTAATATAGTACATTTTTCAAAAGCATCCAATTATTACTGTAACCGCGATATGTATATAATATAACGACATTGTTATTTCTCTAATTTCATATTTAACACTTCAATCAATATACATAACATTAACCTATTTAAAATGCGTTAAATTTGACCTAAATATTATTAAGAGACTAAATAATTGTTTTTGATTTAATATAAAATGGTTAGCATTCAAAAAATAATTCGAATATATTATAATACAATTAATTTTTGTAAAATAAAATAAAATAGTACCTGTATGTATAGTTAGACAGTTATGTGACTTGAACATATCTATAATTTTTGAGATATCAATCCACTTATCTCAACTGACCCTACCTGACCTACATATGTGGTCATGTATGTATTTTCATAAAATATGTTGTAAATAAGCCATATTCAGTTAAATTAATCAATTTCCTCACAAGTTGTGAATATTACCATTGAATGACGAAGCATGGTCAGTTTTTTAGCAAAAAATATACGAACACAATGATAAACTAATCAACTTGAAAGTTGATAAAAACTGGTTAGTGGTTACTACATAACATAAACACAAACGCCTGCTGCATGTAGTTGTGAATAAATAGTTTTCGAGTTTGAAAATTGTTAATTAACATGAGAGTTAAAACGACGTTCAAAAAAGATCTTTTCACTGTTAGTTAGTCAACTAATCGAAGAGTTACAGTAAATCTTTTCACTGCGAATAGTTAAAAATCCGTGACTGTTTCTCAGATTTTCGACAGTTCATAGCGGAAGGACTGACTGTAAATCACTGGATAGTTAATTAGTAAAGCAGTAAAAAGATTAGTTCTAAATGTAATCAAAATATTTAATATTATCACCCAATAATTTAATTTATTAACGATTTAAAATTTCATATTTTTTCTGAAATTTTAATACAATTTCAATATCAAATATATATTATTTAGTGTAAACATTCTTAACTAGTGATCAACCCGTTGAATTTATCAACGCAGTTTTGAAGTGTTACATGGACATACAGACACACATACAGAATAGCACTATTATACAATTAGGTAATTTTTTTTTTCAGATTTTGTTACTAGCGGTACCTTTCAAAACTTCGATAGTAAATATTGTTCCGAAACTCGTTTACTGTCACACGTCAAATGAAACGATACCTTAAAAATTATAAATTTACAATAAAATGACACCGAGGAGTCTTCTGCTGTGTTTTCTGGTCTTCTCGAAGATATTTTTCGTCTGCTGCAATGACCTAGTACTTGGAGATCGAGAAATCAAGTGTGTGAAGTATGACGTCGGAAATGAACCTTGTCCGGGCTCTGATAATGTCTTTAAGATAACCAAGGAGCTGGTCGATGATGAATACGGATCCTACAAGTTCACCTTCGAGACTCCAGTCAAAGATTGTAAACCTAAGGTGTACGGGCTGAACATTAATCGTCATATTAACGAGAGTAGAGTATCGTGCCTCAATCCTGTCACAAAAATGTCAAATAATGTAATGAACAAAATAATTTTAAATCAAACCGAATCCAACTGCTCTAAGGTAAATTCACGAATATCCCACTTTAAGTTCAACTTTTTACATTTCAAGTTCGATTTCACTGTCAGTTTATTTTATTCAGCGTGTAGCTGCGTTGAAAGTGTGGAAGTCTGTGTAACACATTTTGAAGTATGCATATTGCGAACCGGAGAAATAGTATTTATATTCTACCTAATACAAGTTTTTTTTCAATTTGTATTATTTTAAGAAAGTTATTGAACTTGAAATGGAAAATATTGAACCAGAAGTGAAAAACTTATAAATTTCTGTTCAATTTATATCAAGAGTTTTATTCATATTTTTTCAGGCTCAGGGTGTTTTTTACTATGATTATTTATTTAAAGGATGCTATTCTATTTTACATGATCGTTTTGAATATTTTTGGATCGAAAATAATCATACCTTAGATGACTTTGCTATCAAAACACCTACAATGACATGTTTGAATGAACGGTGAGTTTTGTATTTAAGCATGAAATTTTTATCAGGACTAAATAAGAAATTTTCTATTTTTAATTATCAGCCCTCCGGAAGTGCATATTGATTTTGACAAGAAATCAAGCCACAAAAATAAATTAAATTTTGGCATCGAAATGTTTCTTTCAAATGTATTTTCTTTTTATTAAATTCTCTTAAGTGAAATTATTAACGTACTTAAAGTTCACTCATTTTATTTCATTTTTAGTTCAATAATCCTGAAACGTTTGTACCAAACTGTACCAGGAAAAACGAATCAGAAGAAATAAATCAGAATCAGAATAAATTTAGAAATAAATGTACATTTAATCATGTACCAGAAGGAAATTACACAGTAATAGTTGAACTTAAAAATGATTCGAGAACTTATGGTAAAAGCCACTATGGAATCCATCGTTGGAGTTGTTCTATAAGTTTGTTTTCGATTACAAAGTTATTTCAAACGAATTGGTTAATATGTATTGTAATTTTATATTCATTGATTTCAGACGTTTCATTGGCAAAAACTTCCATACATAAACAAAAATCTGAACCAACCCCCAAATTATCCATATCTACTATTTCGATAATAATAATTATTATTGTTATATTCGTAATATTCTTGATTGGTTGGTTTATTCATAAAAAGATAACATTGAGAAGAAAATCAATACAAATGTGTGACAATGTATTTTCTATTGATCTTGGTCATATGCGAAAAACAAAAAAACTAAAAGGAATTTATTTAATATATGCTAGAGATTGTCTTCCGTTCATGAAAGTTATGGAAAATTTCAGATATCTTCTCAAAAAAATGAGTGGATGCGAGGTTGACTTTTTGTGTACATGTGTAAGAATTTATTTTGTATTAACATGTATGATAACAAATATGATTTAAGGTATATGATGTATATGACGATACATGGTATTACAATATTGCGATGTCACCTTCTGAATGGATATCATCTCACCTGCAAGATCCTGATAAAAAAATTATTTTAGTGGCAACAGAATGTGCGGATAGATTATACAAAAATCTTTTATATTTCTATCAAAATTCATCTGGTTCAGGTTATTATACTCGTATATATAATATTTTTTTAATTTTAATAAACATTCTTTCAACTGATGACATTTCAATATTTACAGAAGAGAAATATTGTCCTGATATATATCGTTCTCCTTCAACTTTCGACAATTTTTTGACGTTTTCATTGAAATCACTTTCATTCGATATGTCTCCAGCTCAATATTATAAAATTTTTGTAGTGAGGTTTGTACAAATTTATTTTTTATATTATACAATTTGAATTTGTCTTTATACTAATGATCATTTTAGATTTCCTAAATTTAATAAAGAAAAAGACTATATGACTCACATAAACCCTTTCAAACGTTTCGATATGCCTGAAAATTTTGAAGTCTTAATCGAGAATATTATTCAACAAAAACCTATTGTAATTGATGATTGTGAGGATACAGAAGATGATCAACTAATTACTTTTGCCAAACCAGTGTATACTAAACAAACATTTGAAGATTCTGTGAAAGAACTCAATGAATTTTTCAAAAGAAACCCAACATACTTAATGAAAGACATTATGACGAAAGAACTCAATGTTGGCCCGTCAGTACATCATCAACACAGTTTGAATTTGAGTGAAACTCAAATATATCCGACATTACCCAGCATTGTATAAGTGATGTATACGAATAATTTAAAATATTAGGTATATAAAGAAATAGGAGTATTGTAATATGAAGATAGCTAGATCTGATCAATCGATATTTTCTGATTAAGATAGTTTGTATTTATTATTAAATGGGAGATAATTTGTTTATACTATGTTATGTATGAATGGTTTATATTTTTCTATCTACCTACATAGGTATATTATATTGAGATTTATGTAACAATAGAAATTTATATATCGTTCGTGTGATATTATTTTTAAATGTGTATTTTATAAAAACATCTTAAGTGATTTTAATCTATATACATATACATATAAGCGCAATAACTATTTTGTACCAAAGTAATAATTTATTCCTAATATCTGATGTGACTGAATGTGCTTACCATTAAATAAATTCATGTCTCAACTGATACTGAGGATTGAATTTTGTATTAAAAAAATATGTTAAGACCTTAAGATTTATATTCTGTTATGTTCAAAAACATATAGTAGGTACCTACATACTTTTGGAGGTTTTCATTAGAGACTAGATACAATTTTGAATGTAGGTATATATTATACATAAACCTACCCTCTTTATTTCATAAACCAATAGGTACTAGGCACATAAACCAGTATACTTAGGTGTGTAATGTGAATACAAACCTATTTAGGAAAATGCTAATATTCTGATATAAATTCTCTTATTATACTGAATTGATTTGAACCTCTTAAAATGTGAAATACCTACTTACCTACTTATATTTTTGCATTTTAGAATGTGTTATAAAGGAATCTTATATAAATTCAGGATTAAGATCTATTATTGAATGTAGGTACCTATATGATTTGCTAAAATCACAATATCATCGAAATGATAAATACGGGAACAAACACTGCATTAAAATAATAAATGTTTAGGGTTCGTATTCAAATTGATCTCATATTTTGATATATACCTATTAACAGTTAGTGCCTTGGGATTTTATCTTCCAAAATAGCCAATTATTTTAAGATAGGTACCTACCTATGTGTAAATAGCAAACCTAGGTAGGTACTATCATTTTCTATTTTCTTTCTAATGAATGCAATGTCTTCGATCTATCATTCTATGTACAAAAATGTATCGGGTATATTTTGTTCCATTATTAAATGACTCATTTATAAAAATATGCAATATTAAATATTAATATGTACATAGGAACCTACTTTAACAAACAAATAATTAAAACATTTTATTATAAAAATAAATGTGAAATCTATGCAATTTAAGTAGTTTTATTTTCTACAGGTAATCGTATAGTTCTGATCTAATTCATAGTAGGTAGGTACCTAAATATTTTTTACCATTTTTCATAGGTAGGAAATATGGGGAAACTTGATCCATCTAGAAAATTTGATCCTCACTTTTGTTTTTTGCCTGTAACTTTCTGTTGAAAAAATACTGTTGAAGTAAACTCAATTTGATTGAAGTGAATAGTCACTATCACTTCAAAAATATGATTTTTCGAAAAAGAGTTAAAGGCAAAAAAACAAAAGGGGGGAATAAGGCTCTCCACATTCCCCTACCTAGGTATATGAAATATTTCAAAAATAATTTTGGAAATAGGTAGATATTTTAAAATTGAAGCTCTTCTTACAAAAATACACTGATCGAATCAAAATAAAAATCAACATCCTAAATGAAACAATCTAGTAATCTAACAAGGAACTAGATAAGGAATTTTAGTTCAATATTTCTAAAGCATACTTTGCAAACATGAATGCCAGTAGTTATTCATTTATGATATCAGACATGCACTGTTATCTATAACTTGAAAGAATTTCAAGGAAAAATTTTCAACTACAATACAATTTGTAGCGCGAATAATATTACAAACAAAACTGATTAGAGTGGCTTCAAATTTCAATTACAAAAGCACACAACTTAACAAACATCTGCAACTAGTTATGGATGAGAATAGAACGTAGGTATTGAATAAAATTTGTGTTGTCCATAAGTAGCCACTTGTAGTATTATTGTAATATATATTATATTTAATTTTTGAAAGCCTTCAATTGAAAAAAATGCAATTAAAAATATATAAAATATACAAAATAATATAAAAAGATAGATATTTATTTATTTTCAAAAATATTAACGTAATTTTAAATTCGGCTGTACTAAATAGTGTAAGCTCAACTAATAATTGCTCCGAAAAGATGTTATCCTTGATACAACCCATTTCAGAGCTCATTATGGTTGAAACGTCATTCTGTGTAGTGTCGAGTGTCAATCATATGTAAAAAAATGCATTGAATTTGTTCAATTTGCGATAAAATGGCATCGAGGAGTCTTCTGTATCGTCTGCTGCTCATCTCAAACATATTTCTAGTCTTTTGCGATGACTTGGTACTCCAAGACGAGGAAATGAGGTGTGTGGAGTACTACGATGGAAGCAAACCTTGTCCAGACCGTGATTACAAGTTCGAGATAACGAAGGAACCGAAGAAAGATGGAGATGAGGATGGATCCTACATCTTCACCTTCACAACTCCTGTCATTAGTTGTAAAACTGTTAATTACTCTTTGCAAATGATTTATCATCCGAATTTATCTGAAGAAATGTGCAACGATGCACACAGATTAGATGATTATAAAATTATCTCCACATTGTACTTTTCTCTGACCAGCCCAGATTGTATGAAGGTTAATTTATTATCTGCAATAAGAACGCTGTTATTTTTCTAATTTCTGATCTGATAACATATGACGACTGAAAATACCCCGTTGTACAAGTGACTTTGAGGTGATTTTGAGAAAAGCGCGTTCAAAGTTGACCGTGTACCTACATTTATTAGGAAGAGGTCGAGTAATTTGATGATATATCTCGACACACGTTCCAAATTTGTTTATATCCTTTTGCCACCAAATAAATGAGCGTGCATAGAAACGATTCCTTTGCATAACTCAATTTCGGCAAAGATGTCACTTGTGCTCCTTGGTCTTTTTGATCGTAATATATAGTTATGCAATATTATACGATTATATTTATACGAAAAATATATAAAATCATAACCTAACTTTACCTAAAATTTGACTCAATTCAACCTAATCGGACCCGTCAGGATTCCTGAAACGAATCTTATCTTTTTTATAATCCATCAGAATTTAGAAAAAATACCCTTTATTTATTTATATTCTGCTTATATTTATGATTGAACTAATCAATTTACAAACTCTTTCTAGGCCCAGGCTATCTTTCAATATGATTATTTATATAAAGGATGCTTTTCCATTTCGCGTGATAGCTTCAACTATTTTTGGATCGATAATAAACATACTTTAAATGATTTTAGAATCGAGATTCCTACCATAACATGTTTGAATAAAAAGTAAGTTTCATATTTGGTTTGAAATGTGTTGTATTGATCATAAATTTCAAATTTTCATTTTCAAAAACAGCCCTCCAGCAGTATATATTGATTTTGACAAGAAATCACTGCACAAAAACGAGTTAAATTTAGATGCACAAATGTATCATAGAGATGTATTTTCTTTTTATTTGAATTCTCATTAAGTAAAAGTATTAATGCCCTCAAAATTCACTCTTTTATATCACTTTTAGCTGAAAAATCCTGAAATTTTCAAATTAAATTGTACTAGAAATAACACAAATAGTTATTGTTCACACGATCAAGTACCTGATGGAAATTACACAGTAAAATTAAAGATTCAAGATGATCCAAGGTGTTATATTTCAAATAATTATGGATATTGTTTTTGGAATTGTTCTATTGGTTTGTTATTGATTTCAAACTCATTTTAAATGAACCTATACATAGATACTTACAATTAGTATAAAATTGTATGTTTAATAATTTCAGAAGCTTTATTGGCAAAACCTTCTGAACACATACAAGAAAGTCAATTTGCCTTTCCTGGTGGTTTGCTTTCAATAGTAATTATATTTATCCTCTGCATGACATCTCTATTTGGTTGGATCTTTTATAAAAATAGAGCACAGAAAAAACGTTCCCAACAAACGTACGATAACTTACTTTGTAATGGTGCGAATTGTCACGTATCAAAATCGGGAAAAGTGAAAGGAATCTATTTAGTATATGCTAGAGATTGTCTTCCATTTATGAGAGTTATGGAAAACTTCAGATATGTTCTCAAAAAAATGACTGGATGCAAGGTAAACTTCATACCTGCGTTAAACCGGTTTAACTTATCATATTTAATCAAATTAATTTTTAGGTATATGATGTGTACGACGATGCTTGGTTTTGTGACATTGCAATGTCACCACCAGAATGGATCTTATCCCACATACAAGATCCTGATAATAAAATTGTATTGGTGGCAACGGAATGTGCAGATAGATTGTATAAAAATCTTCTATATTACCATAGAAAAGAATCTGGTTCAGGTTATTTCACATTAATATATGTTTTATTTATTTTTTATTTTAATAAACATTTTCTTTTCTAACAATCGTTCATTATTCACAGATGAAAAATATTGTCGAGATTTGTATCTTTCCCCTTCGTATTGTGATAGTTTTTTGACATTTTCATTGAAATTACTATCATTTGATGTGACTCCTGCTCCGTACCATAAGATTTTTGTAGTCAGGTAAGAACAAATTTTATTTTAATTTATTTGAAATTTATTATGATGTAAACAATTGTTTCAGGTTTCCGAAATTCAACAAAGAAAAAGATTACATGACTCACGTGAATCCTTTCAAACGTTATGATATGCCTGAAAATTTAGAGGTTCTAATAGATAGTATCTTTCATAAAGCACCTGTTATAATTGATGATGATGATTCTGTGGATTCAGATGACCCCATGAAAGATCACCGAATAGGTCCTAAACCCGTATACACTAGGCAAACGTTTGAAGATTCTGTAAAAGAACTGAATGAGTTTTTCAAGCTAAACCCAACATATTTAATGGAAGATATTATGATTAACGAAGCTGACATTGACCCTTTTGAAGCTAATGCAACCTCATTGGAGAGATCGCGTACTAGTATTTTGTAATCGGATGATTTATGAATTATTATTTGTGCTATGTGAACTCATTTTTATTTGATATATATCTGATGTAGCCAAATTTGTGTGATTTCGTATACAATATTTTTTGATTGTGTGTATTATGAATTACTATTGTAATTAGGTTAATATTGTGTAGAATGTGTGAATTTTATAGTGTGAAATGGTATTTGGAGTATTAAACCGATCATTCATCTTTATATTGTTAAAATAATACTGTTGTACTAACGTAAGACCTGGTCTGACAGTTGATTTTCAGATATATCAGATAATATACTTACGATGTATACCGACTGTTATGAGCTTGTGAATTTTTAAAATGTTAATTCATAAAGAAATTTTGAAATTATAATAATGCTTGTAATATTGAAATAAAAAAGATATTTATACACATTTGTTATTCAAAAGGATGTCTCACTAGTTAGTGTTTATTGCTCAGTGGCATGTGTATTCTTTTCGTATGGACAATAATTGTGCTTATTTTAAATATGTTCACTAGGATGCTTTTTTTTATTAGCATGTGTTTCTGTACCTTTGTTGTAAACTGTGCATGCTATTTATCTGTTTATTATATAATATATAATGTACTTAAATTTATATGTAAAATAATATTAGTTAATATATTGTGATAACAGTTTTTGCATTTTTTGAGGTTTTTTTTAAGCATTGAACGGTATTTATGGTTATAATTGTGGGTGTTAACCATAATTTGGTCGTTATATTTCAAATATCCAATATTTAATTTATAATGACAATATGTAATAGATGTGCCTGAATTAAAACTTGAACTGATGATTGAATTTTTAAGACTGGTTGTGCATTTGTGAAAGAAACTACTTCAAATATGTTCGCATTGGGTTCAAGAATTCACAATGCAGTTTCATATTAAAGCAACTTGTTATAAGTTAAGTTTATATTATTTTATTTTGATAAGCCAAATCGTGTACCTGTCTACATAGTTTATAATATATGTGTATTTTAATTTAATGTCTGTCTTCCGACACATTTTTTACTTATTGAATACAGGGTTTCTGCTTGAAGTTGATTTCTATTTCAAGTTCTATTTTCCTTGAAATATAGTCGACAGTCAAGCCTTGAAATGGAAATTATTTAACTCTATGTAACTTAACATGTAATTTCCTCATTTACATTTAAATTGATCTCGTATTGAAAAAAAAATAGCTGAATTTATATACAGGAAACCTTTTGAAATATAATTTTCAAAAATTTTCTATAATTTGAGTAAAATATGTAAACATATTTCTTCATGGAGTGGGGTTTTCTTTGCTTAAAAACGAATAGTTTTATTTTATTTAGGGAGTTTGTCATTTATGCATTATTGTATATGTTACATTTAATACATATTTATCTATCGAATATTATCTATGTTTTACCATTAACTCGTTTTTCAAATTTGAAACTCTAAATATAAGTCAATTAAATTGAGGGTTGAAGAAATTGATCAGTTTTTTCTTATTCAATATTTTATGATCAACACAAGTCTCGTTCATGAATGTACTCTGATTAAAGTTAGTTGAACTCAGAACTGAAAATTGGGTACAGTCTTGTTTAATATATACTAGTGTATGTCCATGATCGATTGGTAGTTTAAATTAATTATAAACATATTAAAACATATTTTTGTGTCATATATGTACATGTTAAATAGATATTATTATGTGAGTGTGATCAATTGTATTTTACGAAATTTTTCCTTCCAACGCAGTTTTCCATAAGTCGTCTTATGAATATAAATTTTACACACAAAAAAGAAGGTTTATATTATACAATATATATATTTGATGAATTTATCGATGTTTTTAATGTTTTGAAATGATGTAATATTCATATTATTATATGTACATCAAATGTATCTACTTACATGAATTATTATTAAAATAAATGTGATGTCAACGCTATGTTGTTTCTATATTTCGTATAATTTTTCTTCAAAGCATCTTATCTTTTTAAAAATGTCATAATTAAAAGGTTTTTTTTTTCATTTCATTGTAGATATCTATTTAGAGTTTTGTATTCGAATGAGTAATTTACATTTTATTATAAAAAAATTCCATTTAAGATAAATACATATGTATGTACGTTTTTTTCAATTCGTGTTCAGATATTTTCCACGATTAATATCCTATGAAGATATGTAATTAAACATGATACGGAAAATATTTTACATGAAGCAAAAATCTCACACATACTAACATTATTTTATAAAAATGCAAAAACAAACGGTTGACTTTTTCATTTCTTGACTTACGTATAACCACCGCACCGTCGCTATCGTATCCGAAAATATTTTTTTATTTAAAATATTTAAATTCAAATCTCATTTAAATATGCTGATTGAATCAAAACTGAATACTTCCGATCCTAAAAAGAGCGATCGAAAAATCTAACGAACGAATTTCATCGATTCCAGTGTGGAACTTTCAGGAAGGCGAACAAAGGAACTTCCGGATTTTCGCCGTAAAGAGCCGAACGCCGAACGCTGAAAAATTCGTAAATATTCCTAAACGGAACGAAATGTCGCCGGAGCGTCTGGCGATGCGAACGTGGCGATAAATTCATCCGAAAGATAAGAAAATATATATCGTCAGAGTTCAATGGCGGCCGCATCTAGATTATGCGTTTATTTCAAGTCGGTACACGACGAACGTTACAAATGAGCGAGCTCTACACTATTGTTTTCATCGAATGCGAATCCGAATCGTCTATCCGTGAATGCGGTTTGCTTTCCAATAACGAGATAAATCTTTCTTATTTAATCGATAAGTTGATTAATTGATTTGAAAGTCGGATAAAGTTAAAGATTTTTCATCGAAAAAAAATAATATTTCAACTAAAATTTATATTTAATAGAATCCAATAAGAATTGTTATTCTTTTGTTGTTTTCCTTGTGTAAAATATATATAATAGTACATAATTTTCTATAGACGATATTTAATTAAAATTCAACCCTCCCGCTCCATAAGTTTCAGTTTAACGGCGCAATTCTGAAATATTTCAATTAAACCGCTTCTAGAAAAAAAGCAAAAAAAAAGCAATCGCGCACTAAAAAGCCACCCCGCTCTATGCGATAACCGGCGACCGGTTACGTAAGCTCACGCACACGGCCGCGCCGCCTTTGTCATCAATGGGTCGCGGGCGATTCCATTTTCCCGACCGCCGATCGCCGAATTTCCCTCAAACTACCCGTTCCCGTCGGAATCCGACGAGATTTTCCCGGCTTTTCGTACGAAACGAATCAAATGAGATGAAAAAAAGGCGGACAATCGCGGTAATAAAAAAGCCGGCTCGGCCCCTTCCCGGTAGTAATTAGTGGACTCGTCCACTTCAGCTGACTGCGTCGTACGCGCGCGGCTCTCGTATTCAGTAGTGGCCGGGCGGTCGCGCGGTGCGGTCGTGCGTGGTGCGGTGCGGCGCGCGAGGTGCGGGGGCTCCGGTCGGCCCTCGCGGCATGCTGAGGCTGGTGACGCGCAAGCTGCGCACGCACTCGCTGCATGAGCGCGACGAGGCCGACGAGTCGCACGAGGAGGACGCCGAAGAAGGAGACGGAGACGGAGACGGAGACACGGAAGGAGACGACGAAGGGGGCGCAACACTCGCACCGCTGTTGGCGAGCGCGCGCCCCCCGAACGAGCCGCGCCCCAACCGCGGTCAGTATCCGATGCACTCTCCCTCGAAGGAATCGCTATCGACACGATCAGATTCTCGTTAGATCTACTCGGAGCTAGTTAAAAAATATGAAGCGAAAGCTTTTTCTTTCATGTAGATTCAATTAGAATCGTATAAGATTCTAGTTGAATTTATTTGGAGTGCTGTGAAAAACTCCGAAACAAAAGACGTTTACTCCAAATCCTCAACTCAATATTATGCATATTCAAATATCTAAATCAGTCATTTTGGCGATATTTTCATCGTAACCAAATCCATATTTGAAATGCACGTTAAATCAAAATTATTAAAAAAAGCTAATTCCGTTCAACAGTATTAATTTTCACGAATCTGGAACAAATGACTTAATTGTTTCGAATTTGCTCCGAATAGATTCGTACACGATTCTCATTGAATCTACTTGGAGTGCGACGAAAATCTAAAGCGAAACGATTCGCTCCATATTTTGTATGATTTCGCTTCCGTTTCCGTTTCCGCTTTGTTTATCGGCGTCAGCTGTGAGGTTCGGGGAGCTGGAGCGTGCGCCCTTCGATCGATTCGCTTTTCGTTTGTTCTGTCGTATTTTCTCGAAAACGGTACCTAACCTCAAAATAAGACCTATTGTGATGGTTTTAATGTGTAATCTTTACCGAAAATAACACCTGGTGATGTACTTTCTCGATTTAAGCTCGCCTTTGTTACTCAACTCATATAATTCACATTCTGAAGCAATTAATTCTAACATAACCCTACCTAATTCTTTTTTCGTTTTATGTATTGACAGATTCTTTAGCATGAAATTGTGACTTAAATCAAATCGAATAGGTATATCAGTTTTATTAATTCTGATGTGTTTCCCCCAAAATTCAATAGATAGCTTGATTTAAAGTAAGACCTAGTGAATTAAAAACTGCCTCGTTTGTAGATAACGTTTATTTTTCACCTCATACGAAGGTATAAAAATTGATTTTGTTTATTCTTCTGCATAATTTACCCCGGAAATAAAACCTAGTGCCGTTTTCCAATGCTAAATTATTACCTTGTCTTTTTTCTGGAAAATTCGGTATAAAGCGTTTTTTATGTTTGTTATTGTACTTTTTTTCAGATTAGTGTACATAAATTTTTGTTCGTTCGTGTCTACGTTTTGCTTTATTTTTCTACTGATTAAATATTCTTACGTTGTTCCGCAAATAAGTTTTTATTATTATTATTATTATTTTATTTGTTTCTTATTTTTAGATTTCTGAAAATGTATTGTACAAAATTTTTAATTTATAATTTGAATTTTTTCCACTTACATTATACAATTATTCAATTATTCGAATGTTAATCTTGTAGAGTCAGCTGTTCGATAGATAGTTTTTATTTATCAGTTTTAAGGATATCTTATTTTCTGAAAAATATCACGATTGTACGAAAAGTTTCCTTTTGATTTGAACCAGGGTTGTCAATGTTCCGGGGTTATTCTGATTTTTTTTTCATTTTCTGATGAAATAATTTCAACGCACACCTTGCCTATTCGATAATTTATACCTACGGGTTTAATCGAATAAATAATTCATTCAATTTTCTAGAAGTTTTTATTAGTCTATCGTAAATTCTTCGTTTACTCTGACAGGAAAATCGTTTTCGATAAGGGGTGTTTTTCTATTTCTTTATTTTTCATTTTACAGCATCATTGAAATCTCTTCATAAAATTCACTATAAATAATCATACTGTGTACCACGATTCATATTTTATACGTACACCCATATTTATATAATTTTATTTTCCATTGATCTAAAAATACAAATATCAGGAAATACTTTCGAACAATTCTCCATGAAAATATAGATAATTCAAAACAATTAAACAACTTTGACATGCAAATAACATTCGAAACAAAACGAGCACAAAACGAGCACCAGAACGACAACGTGACATAATTCGAAAAAAAAAATCAAAACAAAAACGAACATACGCCCTTTCGAAAATGTCAACACACACACACACACACAAATAAATAAATAAATATACAAAAGAGCGAGCGAGAGAGAATGCAACGTTGCCGCGCGCGAATTTCGAATCGGAACACGGTACGTACAAAAGTGAAAAACAAAAAAGCGACAGGATATGCGACCGTGAACTCGACTCGGCCCGGACTCCGGGCCAGAAACCGGACTACTCCGGGACGCGACGAAAACCGGCAAAAAACCGAAAAACAAAAGAATCAAAAAATAAAAAGCACGGACGCGACGCAGCCCGGCCCTGGGCGTTTTCGCTATCGATTGCGACCGCCCGACGCGAAGGGTGGCAGCCCTTCCGCGGTTGGCACCACTGTCGCCGCTGTGTGCATTTTTTTTGTTTTTTTTTTTTTTTGGGTTGGTACTCGTTCGATTTTCGTTCGGCGGTTTCGCTTGACCTGGCCCAATGTGATCTGTCGCGAAATATGAAACGATATCATAACCTAGCCTAATTGGATTCGTCGAGTTTTTAAGGTGTCAGCCCTGATCGTGGTTATATTTTTCCGGAAAGGAAAAGTCTATAATGCAAAATATTCAGATTGAGTAATTTACTATGTAATAATATTACTGCGATTTTGAATTAGATATATTTTTTATATCGATAGACTATGTTTATGTTAAAATCGATGGATCGCTTTCATGTTTTTTCAAATATAAAAAAAGTAGACATATCGCATAAGATTCAATATTTTTTCAAGCCAAAATTGCAGCGTCTCGAGAGCGCACATATTTTTTCATAAAACACAAATATTTGAAGATTCGCTATCATAATCTGGCAATAATCTCACAGTATATTGAACTAATCTCGGAACACAAAAAAATACTTCAAACGATTTGTTCAAAAACGCCAAAAAAAAATCACAAAAGCTCTACATTACGAATACGACCTCAAATACATACATATATTACGACTCGATTGCGAAAACGAAAACTTTCATACACGTAATTTTCAAACTGCACAATTTTTCTTCGCGATAAAAACTGCGTTTTTTTCGATATTTTCAAAACAATTCAAAGTCGCGATTTATCACCTCACAACACGAACTTCGATAATAATTTTCTTCAAAAAAAAAATCTAGGAATAAATACATACATACTCCATCTTCCAACGATACACACTACTAAGTTCCATTTTCGCTCCCATTCAACTCTAGCGTCCATTCAACAGTATCGACTCCTTATTCGCGCAGGAGTCCTCAACTCGAAACTGGTTCGTCCTCAGAGGAAGACGAACGAAGCAGAAACCCTCTCTCCTTCCATTCAACGCATTCTTCGGAGTCTGCCTTGCACCAAAAAAGGAACGTGGACGGACATAATAAAAAGTGGAAGGCAGTGCGTTTGTGTGCGTTTCGGGATGAGACGCTGCTGGAATGTCGTCCCTTGTTGTCTTTGCTCCGGGTTTGGGTTGTAAACTGTAAATTGTAAACTGGGGTTGTGAACAGTGGTGTAGTGGTAAATTTTGAGGTGGGGGAGCGCTTGATTTTCACCACCACCCCCTTAGAGTACTCTAAGGTGCTTTCATTGCCTTTGCCTAGATTTGTAGAATTCAATACGTTTGAAATTTTGATGCTATTTTGATTATTTGAAATTTTCAAGGGGGAGCGCGCTCTCCGGCCAGAAAGAGGTAAGGGAGCGCGCTCCCGTGCGCTCCCCCTCGACTACAACACTGGTTGTGAAGATGATATTTCAAGGTTGAAATGTTGGACCGTTTCGTTTAACAGATCTTCTAATTATATAATAGCACTATTCTGTGTGTCCATATATTCAACGGGTAGAAATTGCGTTGATACATTCAACGGATCGATTGCTTTTTAAATATGTCTGATTAGATAGATATTCGTAATCTTATGATTTTTTACTATGACGATCGAAAAGGCCAAGGGGTAAAAGTGACATTTTTGCCGAATTTGATTTATGCACAGGAATCGCTTTTATGCACGCTCATTTATTTGGTGGCAAAAGGATATAAACGAGTTCGGAATGTGTGCCTAGATATATCATCAAATCAGTCGACCTCCTCCTAATACATGTATATGGTCAACTTTGAACGCGCTTTTTTCGAATTCAGCGCAAAGTCACTTGTACTCCTTGCCCTTTTCAGTCGTCATTTATTATCGATTTGGGGTTTTCATAGAAAATCGATTTTAAATCATTCCATTTTCATACTAATTTTCATTGAACCTATTGAAGCGAACTAATTAATTTCACGAGCTGCATTGATTTCATAGTCGAATGCGATCATAGCAATATTTTAGGATCATAATGAGTTAATTATTATCAAATTCAAATGTGTCAAATAAATGGACCACTTGCTATAGTCCTTATGTGTGTGTTCGGGTTATTATCGGTTTCGAATGATGGATGTTGCGTCATGTCTAATAATCGAATTGCACGTTTGTTTTTCGCGCTTTACGATTTATCTCGATATTGATCGATGTCCGTGATTTTTTCGAGATTATTCGATGAATATGTTTGATCGAGCCTGTTTGTAAAGTGGGTGCGTGGCTCAATTTTAATGATGTCGGATTGCGCGATCGTTCCAAATCCGATTTCGATCATTTCGAACGTTTGTTTGTACAGTCGAAATCGAATTTGAAAAAAAAAATCTGTGTTCATATGAATTTGCGATCCGATTGTGACTGTCGCGTAGTGTTTCCCGTTCTTACTCTTTCAGTAAATCAGGAGGAAAAATTTGAATCAGCCGTTCAATAGTCTATACATACATTTTTATTTATGTAGATTAAAAAAAAAATCGCACTAACGTAAATCTTAAACTTCAGACGAAAAACCTATCCAATGCATCGAGCGTTACGACAAAAACAACAATATCTCCCAGCCAATTTTCCTCAAGCCAACGGCGCACATTTCCCTAATGCACGCCCCACACACACACACACACACACACACACACACACACACACACACACACACACACACACACACACACACACACACCCACCCACACACACACACACACACACAAACACACACATAAAAATTCACACGTATTACAACATTTCGGAAAAAAAAATTTGGCGTAAACACCGCACGAACGACGACCAAGGTCACACACGCGCGACACTCCTCCGTCTCCCTCCAACTCGACACGACAAACACACACACGACCGATGCACTTCCCGATTGCGCAACGCGAGAAATAAAATATTAATATTATATATATATATATTTATATATTTATTGCGCATTCCGGTCGCGACAGGGTTCGCAATCGAACGAAATGGAAACCGTCTGGAGGTCTGGGTCAGGGGTGCGACGTTGCGCTGTCTCGCTCTGTCGCACGACGTCTGTTAGCACTTGTGTCTCTGTCGCTCTCACTGGACGTTCTAGACGCGACCGACTCGGCTTCCGGTTCCGGTTCTCGGGATTTTCAGTCTCGGGACTTTTCTGGAGTCGAATTTTATGCGATGGTTGGTATTCTGATGTATCGTGCGCTCTATTTACTGTGAGTTATTGACGCGTTGAAAATATATGGTGAGAATAATATGAGATTGGAAGTCTGTTTTACGCTATCTTACTTACGTATAGTAGATTGCAAATTTGATACAGACAGACTGTGATAGCGCAGCGGTGTAAAGCGTTTGTGCATGCCGTGTCGATTCAGCATACTTGAGCGAGTTCGAGTCCTATCTTGGCGAGTGTCGAAATGTCGTTTTTCTTAATTGATATGGAGACACGGTCGTTTCTTTCGAATGTTTGGATTCGTTTGATTCGAAAAAAAGTGTTAATTTAACGCTTTACGAAACGGCTCCGCAAATGATCACATCGCCTACACCTTTCATATGTTCGATTAATTCGAACTATTTAGTGACACCTATGTATGTGTGCACTTCTCTACTCTTAGGAGTCTCGTCTTCTCTATATATAAAGTGAATGATACTAACTATTCAGGGTTATCTGTGTCACTTGTGACCGATTAAAATACACGGTGTGTATATAAAAAATTGGGTAGAAATTACCTGTTCAATAAATAAAAAAAAAATTAGCGCTATTATTGTATCAGTTATTAGATATATCCTGCGCTTTTTCACAAATCATGATAAATAGAATATAGTGTGTGAGAAAATGGCTTTTAGTACACCCAACTCTCATTTTACACGGTTTGAAAAAATGAAAAAATATTTTTTTTACACGATTTATTTGGTCTAACACGGTTTCTTTGAACTATATAATGAATATTGCGAAATAAAAAATGACACTTTTTTAACACGGTTTTTGCTGGTCCCTATACACCGTGTAAAACGAAAGTTGGGTGTACGTAAAACGGTGAGTGTCAACGTAGCCTAATAGGCCTGGATATTTCGGGACGAATTATCACTAATTTCATGTTCACACGGAATTGTTCGATTGTATCCGTACTTTTTTGATTCTTCAGTTTTTGATTTGAATCGAATTTGATATGGCATTAAATGTGTTCGATTTAAATTTTGATTAATTTTATGATTTTAATCTAATGTAAATTAATTTGTTTTTTGAATTTCCAAACTGAAATCACTGTCGCTTTACTTATTTTATGTGACGTTTTTATAACATTTTCAATGTCAATGCGGAAATGTTTTTTTCAACACACATATTTTCAGACATGAGTAGTTTTTATTGATATTTCATTCGCTTCCTCTAAATTCAGATTATATCAGAGCAAATTTTTCATAATAAATTCGACGCAAACTCATTATATTAAATCATTTTCATATCAAAGAGAACTGATATTTATTTTCAATCATCTCGTATGCGCACAAATTCAATTCGCCATTCATGCTAATGTCGATTTCGACACTCGATTATAGTAGACTTGTTTTACGTTTTCGTCTCTAGTGTGCTTTTTTTATTTGCATTTGTTTATTTTGAACCGAGACCAGCGGCAGTCGAGATAAATCTTGCATCTGAATTTAGATAACGCAAAAATACTACTTGCACACCTTTCTATTTCGCCATAGAACGGCCACGTAACGAAAAATATTATCCGGTCGAAGTGCATATTTAAAACAACTGCTGTACGGCTTTCGAATTGTGCCGGTGACGGAACAGACTCGATGTAAATATTAAGTGAAATAAAATTTTCCAACATCAAAAAATTTTCACACACAATCGTATATCATTCGCGAAAATCGATCTATAAACAGTCCGAAATTATTTTTTTATTCGATCTAACTTCGTACAATTCGATAGATCTTTTTCAAAACGAATAAAATTAACTTCAGCATGAAATATATCTAAATGTTTTATTTAAGTATAGGCCTAAACACACTCGTCTGAGACGCCATTAGAAAGAGATGAACAACTATTGACTAATGTGCTTCAGCCTTAAATAATAGCGCTATTCTATGTGTGTGGCTGTGTATCTGCGTGTGTCCATGTAACGCTCCGAAACCACACATTCATACATTCAACGGGTTGAAACTGCGTTGATATATTCAACGGACTGATCGCTAGTTTTCTATGATATTAAAAGATATGAAATTGAATCATTTCAGCATACGACCTAGAATAGGCTCAACAATAAACATTCCCAAAATGGAGTGCAGAGTCAATGAAATAAATTCAAATGAATTCAACAACATAAGACCGAATGTGTCGATTGTTATTATTGTCCTCGTCTGGCACTAGATTGGAATTCAATGATTTTCAGTTTATACGGAGAGTCGACTTTGTACGTGATCCGCTTACGAATTTCGCAGACATCCTGAAACGCACATAACCGAATTAGATTCCTAAAAAAAATACATTCTCGAATCGAATCTATGTGTAAAAATTACAATTTTACATTCGAAAAGCTCAATAATTAGTAATTAGTTTCGCAACCGCATTATCAAGCTTTATACGTATCTCTAGATAATTTCATAATCTTATGTATAAATTCATTCATAGCGATTAGCCCGAAGATTATATCAACGCAGTTTTGAAGCGTTACATGTACACACACACACACAAAATAGCGCTATTGTATAGTTAAATGTATATTTTTCGTTATATTCGTCAGTTTTTGTTATGTAGGTGTGAAAGCACTTCGTCTCCGGATCAGATTTCGTTGGCTTTTTGCCGCGTAATTAATTGCCGCTAAGAATGGTGTCTGACCCGCAACCGGGAAACGCACTCTGCTTCCATTATGTATCTCTTTGTATGTATATGACGACCGAAAAGGCCAAGGGGTACAAGTGAATTCGAGAAAAGCGCGCTCAAAGTAGACCGAGTGATTCGACGACTTATCTCTCGGCACACGTTCCAAATTCGTTCATTTGTTCATATATGCGATCTGTTTATGACTCAATTTCGGCAAAAATGTCACTTGTATCCTTTGGCCTTTTCATTCATATGTATATTTCAGATTGTGTATCTGAATGCGGTTGTGTAAAAAAACGTTTGAAGAATGAAAATGTGCTCAAATATCGTTTCGAGTATAGGTTGTATCGAACGAAAGAGTGGCGGTGAAAATCTGTTCGATAATTACCTATGCAATTATTTGTAAAAATAAAAAGAAATGGGCTTAAAATCACTTTGGCTTTTGTGCGATTCGTGCGTTAATTGAGTTTGATTCGTTTTAATTGGCCGATGTAATTGTGCTCGATTTATCGACTCAATTACGGTTGCATTGGTTTTTCATGTGTGTAGTTAATTGATGAAAATTTCAAAGAAAATGCCGTCACACATCAGCTGATATATTCGAAATTATCAATTTGATCATTCATACAATGATTTGTAATTTTTATGAAGTCTTTCAGCATGATCCAACTATGACTCAATACCAATACTCTTAATCAAATTTTCAGTCAATTGGATTGCTCATTAATTAAATAAACAACATATTTTTCAAAATTTTTCGATAACGATAGAACATTTTTATTTCAGAATATTTCGGAATACACTAGTGATATTTTTCCGATCGAATTTCGATTAGAGCCGTTCGAATGGCTTCGGTTCGATATCGCGAAAGCGACGAACCGGTCACAATTCGACTACCTGTTGTGTCGAATTATCGAAAAAGGTTTGCGATCGCTTCGAAGGCTTCTCGGCGAAAATCGTTCCTGATTCCATCAGGCTTTCGAGGGTTGAGGGTTGAAGGTGGGTGTTATTTTCGTTCGGAAGTAGCGCCGTGCTTATTTCTGATCGTTTGATTAAAATTTTTGTGTTAAATTTGCGACGTCTCTATTTGGCTGATTGAGTAATTTAGGATCGATTTTTCATCTCAACTCGAACTTGGTGACGTTTTTCTCGCGTGAAATTCTAATCGTTGATGATGGTTTTTATCGTCGACACATTCAAATAGGGAAAAACTAATGCATTGCTACTTAACATTTGAGCTGATTAATTAACGATTGAAAGTTCATAAATGTCGAAATTTATATTTATGTAGTAAATTGAAAAAATGTTTATTTTTATTGAAAAACTTTTTGATGTGAACATTCGAGTTGTGTGAAAATACGATGTTGAACTGGTTTAATTAAGAATATCTTTTGTTTAGACTGAAAAAATCGTATAAATTGCATAATGCATTCGTGTTAAATACACATTAAAAGTACGTATCGTGTTACACTCATTAATGGCAGAAACGATATTCAACCATAAAGCGAATTAAATTCATTGATTCTCATATTGATAAAATTATATTTGCACCTGTGTATAATATGTACATTATAGTTTTGAAAAATGCATTCCGATATTAATTTCATAATAGCATTTGCATAATTTTATTACGTATCTTATATTGTCGATTAAAGAGTAAGATTGAATGAAAAAAATTCATTGAATGTGCAATGCATATGAATTTTTTTAACATCTGTACATCATAAACAAATATTTGCGATAATACAGTACACAAATTTTTAGCATCTAGCGAATTTTAACAACACTAAAACATATCACATTCTACTTTTTTTCAAATACAAATTGACTTTAACTTCATACGACACAATCGCCTCACATTTTGCTCATCTTTGAAGCATCCACAGCCTATGCTTATCTGGTCCGAAGACAAAACGTGGGAATTGCTGCTAGTTTATAAATTTCAGAGCACACACGTAGTGCTCGAGTACACAAATATATAAAAAAAACGACTGAAAATGCCAAAGGATACAAGATACACTTTTGCCTGAATTGAATCATGTACAAGAATCGCTTCTATGCACACTCATAAAAGGATATAAACGAATTAGGAACATTACCTTAATACATCATCAAACCACTCGACCTTCTAATACACGTTCAACTTTTTTTTCTCGAAGTCACTTGCACCCTTCGGCCTTTTCAGTCGTCATAATATACTCAAGTCGTAAACGTGTCATCGGTACAATCTTGTGTAGTATGAACGACGAACATTTGCTTACGATTCGCCCCCAGGTCTATAATAACGGTCGTCCGTTACGCACACGATTCGATTCGATTCGATTCAATTCAATTCAATTCAATTCAATTCAATTTCGACCGATAATATGGTGTAACTACTCGTCGATTAGTGGTTTTTTTTCGCGTTGAGTGCTCCGCTGATACGAGTATATTCGATTCATTAGTATTGTCTCATCTTCATATTGGATTTTTTTTAAATAATTAATAGAGTTATTATATGTGTCTAGTATGGTTCTATAGTGCTGTGGCATCTTATTTAGATAATCATTTCGTGCAAAATCTTTGGAATATTTGATCTATGATTTATGGCGTTTTATACCGACTTTTAAGCCGGACATTTTTGAATGTTCAAAATGGCGGCATTGTTGGTATCAGACCATATGAAATCATTGGTTTCTGTAATGCTGACAATGTAAGTTTTCCAAAAATATTAACTTTACTCATTCACAACTTTAAAATACGTTATATGAATTTAAAATTCGACCGTTATAACACTATTGTTTGTGCACAGATGAAGGATTAAATGTATTTATGGATTACATAATAGTAGGTATAATAATCATATATAAAATTTAAAATATAATTCTAAACAGATGTGCGTTGATACTCAAAAGATTTCTCATTAATCTCTAATAGATCGAACTTATTTTTAAAGCATAAATTTGATTCAATTCCATTGTTGATAATTTGCTTTTGTTTATAGACAGTTAAGTCGTTTATAACGTGATCTTATTAGTGTAATAGTTTTATCAGATAATACAGCATTAAGAATAAGATTAACCATCGTACGATTCTAACACCTAATTTCACAATACATTACCAGATCAAAACTATCATCCTTAATCAAACCAAAAAAAATATAGTTGCATTAATTTATCGAAAAATCTTATACCCATCATTACAGACATACAGCAAATTTTTTTTATAAAAAAAAACTTTCATTCGACATCTTTTTCAACCGATTGATTATTTTATATCGCATCTTTTCGCCAATGTACATAGAAAACGGTTCCCTAGTTTTACACGGATTGAAAAGAAAGGGTAACCGATACAGGGAATCCCCCATAAAGAGTTTACGGAGCGTAAAAAAAGCCATTCGAACCGATTTTCCGACTTCGAAAAACGTATTCATTATCCCTATGTATGTTCGGGGCAAGAAAAATATTACATGTGTGCTTTTCATATTTTTGTTTTCCTACGCGAATAAAACTTATTTTTTCCGCCATAAAACCACCGAAGCGTTTTGTGGCCGCTGAAAAACACTTCGGCTAGAAGCGGCGATATTTTTTCATCGAAATTTTACAATGAATGAAATTTTCCTAGAACTCATCTCACGTTTCTGCTCTCAAATAGTGTCGTCGTACACAAAGTGCGGCTATTATTTATTTATTTATTAATTTATTTATTTATACGCACTTCGATTCGTTTCGATTCGATTCGATGTGCTGTTTGCGACAAGTTTCCATATTGATTAGTTCCAGTTTTATCCGAGTGCGTTGTACCTGATCGTCAATGCGGTCTATTGCTTATTTCGATCATTTTAGCGACATTTTCACTTTATATGAGTGCATGAAGAGATTAATTCCAAATTATGAAAAAAATAAATTTAATATTCAAAACAGTTGGTTTACTTATGACTTTTTATATTCGAAATCTCTCGTGAGTAATAATGATAAATGACAAAATTTGTTTGGATACCAAATAATAAATCATTCATTTCAAATGCCATTTTAATTAGTTTCGTACTCTAATGTGAACTGACCGCATCTGCTGCTTATTATAATCTTGTATGTTTATAATTTTTAAAAAACGAAATGAGAAGGGAATTAAACGAACTTTGAAAAACTTATCAAACGAGTTTCATAATATTTCTCGAATTTTCATTTTATTGTGCACTAAATGGCTCAATATATGCATTATAAAATTTTCCTCAGATCTGTACTTTCCCTATCCTATATCGAACTGCATCCACAATCCAATCGCATAAAAGACGATCCGCAGCTTAACTAAACAAACAAACAAAAAAACGAGATAATACACTATCTATTTTCATTACATTCTATGTATTGTATTGTATCGGGTTTTTTTTCTCTCTCTACTAGTCTGTCTGTTTTGCACCGTAGTGAAGAATGCCATTTTGAAAAGGCTCCGCAGTCTCGTTTAATTATATCTTTTCAGGCACCCCTTTGTGCAAGAGCGTGAAGTGAAAATCAATACGTTACTATCTTGATGTCACTTTTTTCATGCTTCGTTTTTATTAATTTAGAGCGACTGCACTCTCGGGGAGAGACGATTCGTTTTTAGAATTTTTCATTCGTCCCCATCGTTCATTTTTTTATTTTCTACGTGCCGATTCGGTTCGTGATCGAATTGTTTCGTTTAAAATCAAAATATCCTTGTATGAAAAAAAAAACTTGTTCGAATTGAAATACGGATATCGAAAAAGTCGCTAGCCTCATTTAACTCATAAACCGATTCTTTCTAAACGCGACAACGAGTCGGGCTAAAATAATTCATTATATCACCGAAGACCTTGACATTTGTATAATCATCATCATCATCATAGCAATTGACGCATCTTTTCGTATTTTTTTCTCTTGTTCTAAACAAGGACGCGAAGGTTGCGACCTCTAAACGCACTTCGGGTCGCACGGAGACGTCCATTACTCAATTGTGCCACATTCGCTCATCGCTATCTGAAACAATTTGGTGTTAAATGAAAGATTAGCCGTCGGTGATTCGGTTGATTTTCGTTTTATTATAATGCACTGTGGTGATAGAGTCGGTTTGTCAGATGTGCAGCTTCATATTCGTGAATGATTGTGTCCGAATTTTTAAGGCAAAGTGAGGTTATGTTAAGTTGATAATGTATAATGTCAGAATTCCGAGGGAATCATATGACACATTTTTGCATAGCTCGTAATATAAGGAGTAGTAAAAACTATGTCTCCATTCGCTTCAAGTCATATGTGGCAGCCATATTGGATTTTTAAAAATAGCTGATTTGAAATCATAATTTTAACAATCATACGTATGTGCATTACCATGGCTATAAATAAAAGTGTGAGCCATCGATTGGACAACCACGTACTGAACGAATCAGTATAAATCAGCATAACGCACATACATAACATACAAACATATAAAACGAAAGGACGTCGACAAAGCGCTGAAAAGCCTTTTCTATCATAATAAAACTATAAATCGCCAAAAGTCTACCGCAGCGAAAGACATTTTAGACAAAATGGCCGCCTCGATCTCTCATTTACCCAATTCGGCTAATATAGCAACGGCGATTTATCTCGAATCCGATCGAAGCTCTCTCGTGTCCGAAGAGCGCAAAGGCCACGTAGGCTGTTACATTATATGACGACTGAAAATACCAAAGGGTACAAGTAACATTTTTGCCGAAATTGAGTTAAATACAAGCATCACTTCTATGTACACTCATATATTTGACGGCAAAAGGATATGAACGAACTTGGAACGTGTACCGAGACATATCATCAAATCACTCGCCCTTCTAATACATGCTCGACTTTGAGTGCACTTTTTTCGAAGTCATTTGTGCCTCTTGGCCTTTTCAGTCGTCGTATACGTGTTGTGGATGGATAAAGCCACTGAAAGCCTTCCATCTATTCATCCCACAGACTATGTATGAGAACCACTCGTATTAATCGTATCGATTCGAATTGCTGTTTCGCGACATTGTTTGTGTTCGCGATCCGCTTTCGGGCGAATCCACTCTTCGACTTTGACTTTTCGATTGATAAATATCGTTTGTTGTTGTGTGTGACGGGCTATTTCTAGACTTTGACGGTGTTTTAGTACGATATTTTGGTGAAAATTGTCGTTGAATTGTAATATTTGTTCGATTTAGTTAGATGTTGAAAAACTCTGGTCAGATCTTTCGATCGTTATATACTTAATATTAATGTTATGAAACGCGAGTTATCGTTTTATTCTGTTCTCATATCTCGGGAAGACAGTTTAGTTAACTAACATGAATATTAAAAAAGTGAAAATAGCTAATAATAGTTTAACTAAAGATCAAAAAATTAGCTATTAATCATTCGAAATTTCAATTAAATTTTACTCTCGTATATAGTATCTATTTACAAGCCATACATTGCATTTCATAAATTTAGTCAGCTGTGTATGTTTACCTTAACCACCTAATTACACAAGTTAATCGATCTGGTTTAATTCGGTTTTGTAATTAAATTTCGCTGAATCCATTAAACTATCGATAAAATGAGAATTGCATGTTAATTTCATATCTCGTGAACATCCCCTATGAATGATGCAACTGTGTGTAATTTAACTACATATAAGACGTTGCACAAACATGTTTTTTTATTTAATCGAAAACATATTCAATCACTTGTTCGATCGAAAAGCGACGTTATCTTAAATCTATCGATAGCTTATCTAAAGATTGTACAACTGCATCGAGATCTTAATCGACGAATATATTTTTTCAATCGTACATACGAACCGAAATCTCCACATGAATCTGCACGCTATTAATTTTTTTCGACATTCAATAAGAAACTACATACATTTTCATATATCAATTATACGATTTCATCTGCAGAACAGATCTCGTAAATTATACAACGTTCTTTTCACGCTCAGTTGCTCTTCTCTCATATAAGAAGATTTTTGACCTGCCCCAAGGCTACCGTACAACTCCGAAAGTTGTCCATTTATTTATTTTTTAATGAACTTTTCAGTAAATTACATGAAAAAACATACATTCGGCGAATATTCGACATAACGACTGTGTAATCTTTCAATTTAACGAAGCTTAAGCGCAGTCATTATCTCGCTTAATAGCTCTCACGCATTTATATAGCGTATGCTTTTTTCTTTATCGTATGCATATGTTGAATTTACGTCGCTCATGATATAATCGTTCATTTATAGAATTATAAAATATGTTGGGAAGGGTTCTTTTAAAAATTTTGTATGTGAAACAATTTAATTCAATAATTATACTATAGTGATCCGTGTTCGTATGAATACTATCTGTATGTTGTTCTACGAGTGGGTGAACGGGTCTCTTATACGAACAATCTTGTCAGTTTTAAAGCTGTTTGGCTTTTTTTAATGTTCAGTAATGAGTAGATGTGGAAAAAATAATATTTTTGTATTTTGTAGTAGGTGGAAAGTGTTGGATGTGTGTATCTTGTAAATTCTTATTAAACTTTCTCTGCAGATTTATTTGTTGTCGATGTATCAATTATTGATTTATTCGTCGTTGAAGTGATATAAAATGTATGAATTTCTATAGAATTTAATTAATTAATAAAATGTTTTGTACGGTTTTAACTTTGACGATAAATCTGTATCGATTCCGGAGTTTATTTTCGTGCAATCAAATTCGATAAAGCGAAGTGTTTTCGTTAATCTCGCGGCATTACGAAATTTTTTATCTTCACATTGTGGCGATTGCGTTATTTTTTTGACACTTGTACAGTAATAATTATCAGTGTTTACTCTTTAACGGAGCACTGTTATTTTTATATTTTATTGTATTATTGCACGAGTGTTCTTATCGCTTGTTTTGGTTACTTTGCTTTATCTCCAAATAAAAACTTTCCATTTGCAAACAACTCTTAACTTATCAAACGACAATAAATTTTTGTGTGCAATACGTTCGTACAACATCGGAAAAATACAATTGAAAATTCTATTTTTGTCAGATTTTATCTATAATACCTAGTGTCGATTATGTGATTATTTTGATAACCATTCGAAATGAAAAAAACAACAATATATTTTTCTAATCGATCGTACGAATTCACTTTTAATCCTTTTAATCTGATTCGATGATATCTGAAAGACTGATCTATTTTATTATATTAATCCGAAGATAATACAACACACATTGACAGTATAAAATGTACTAAAAAAATTAGTACAAATTAGATTTTTTTCAAATGTGAAAGTAAAAACCATACTTCCTCATACGTGTATGCTTACACAGCAATCTGTATGCTCTTATCTTTTTTTACTCTGAAAATAATTAATTGCACTATTTGTGAATAAATATTTAATTTTTACGTAACACATTTATTTTTGAACATTATTTCATTTTTTGTACATGTATCATCGAAATATCGTACTACCTTCAATACTCTATTAAACATCGAACGTATCGATTAACAATTTTCCTTCAATATCTAATAGGAATTAACAGATAAAAACGACTATCGAAAAAGACACAAATATGACAGATAATAACCGAACTTTTCTCACAAACATTCACAACACTCAGCCTCTTGCTAACACAACCAGTTCGTACAATTAGAAAGTAACACTGTGTGCTGCAACAGAAAATTCGCTTCTCTCGATCGAACCACATTATTGCACAGCCAGTTCCCTTTCGTTTGAATCCTCAGATTTAAAATATTTCTTATTATTTTTCTAGATAAAATTAAATCAAATTTAGATTTGCCGTTTTGTGGCTAGTCAAGATTTTGAGTTTTGTGTGGGTAGTGTTAGTTCTATAGCATTTTTCGAAAATTTTTACGCCTTCGGTACATTTGTATATTTTTAAGTGAGCATTGTTTTCGGTGCAACAATCGAGTTCGCACGGTCGTTTTTATTCAAATAACGTATGCTTTCTAATATTTTCCAAAATAACCAATAGAACATTCGAGATTAATCGCTTTTTCTAATAATACATACAACACGTTAACGAATTCGATAAATTAATCATCAACACAAACATCTTATACACTATCGAAAATTTTCCGAATTCGAAATCTCATCTAATCGCTCGCACGCGTGAACACTTTCGATCACGCAACTCGATCAATTTCCACCAAAAACGAAACTTCAAAACACAATCCTACAAAATTCGTACTTATATTACATACACACAATATAAATACACCGTGTCGTATACAAATGGGTTAATTTTAAGGACAAAACGACGCATTCGCGAACGCTCCAAGCCTCATCGTTCACCGGCGCTACTGTGTACTAGCACAATACATTTCCCAGACATATGACGACTGAAAATGCCAAATGATACAAGTGACATTTTTCAGAAATTAAATTATATACATATATTTGTCGGCAAATGGATATAAACGAATTCGGAACATCGAATCACTCGACCTCCTCCTAATACACGCTCGACTTTGAGCGCGCTTTTTTCGAAGTCACTTGTATCCTTCGGTCTTTAAAGTCGATATATAATATTATATTACTATCATACGTATTTTTTCTTATAAATTTATTGTTTATTTTCAGCCATGAGTGCCAGAGACGAGGTTATATCTCCCGCGGACACCGCGTGCTCGGCCAGTTCAAGATCTGGCTCCATATCGACTACCACGGACTCGCCGTACTTCATGATGACCGGAGCTGATCTTCAGTACGATCAGCATAGCTCTGAGGAGGAGTTGGAGGTAATTATTGATGGTTTTGAATGTCTTTTGGTTCAATATTTTAGTCTGGTTTGAAATCATATTAAGTGCAAGCATCTTCTTGAAATGATGCTTTTTCTATGACATGACGCATTTTGGGTAGTTTAATGATGTTTTTCTTATGGAACCTTATGGAAGTATTATTAAACTAACAAAGTATATAATGAAATATAGTAGCATTTGGAGGGGCCTTATTTCAGGAAAAACTATTTAGGCAATGGGGTTTCTAACTGGAACGAAAAGCATACCTCTCATAATTCATTCCTATTGAAATAAATAAGATATTTTAAATAAGCATGTTAAATTGATATTATTTTAATAGAATATCAAAGGTTTCTGGTATTTGATTTCATTCCGATTTAGAACACTCACTAATAAAGAATTACTGTGAAATGTAATTTAATTTGATCTAAAATTAAAATATTCTATAATTCGGTTAAAATATTAGCTCGTTCCTTTAACCTTTGAACAAGCTATCGTACGGCAATTTGATTTTATCACAAATGATTCAAATACATAGACAGTGTAACACCATAGGTGGTTGTTCAGAATGCCAAATAAAAAACAACGTCATTTGTTAGATTAACACTATCCGCTTTGCGATTTCGAACGCGTGTACGAGGAACGATCAATAAGTTAGTGAAATTTTCTTATTTCTTAAATATTGACTGTTTATTCATTGCTATTCTAGCGCTATTCATTGTGTATGTCCAGTGCAACGCTCCAAAACTGCATCGATATATTCAACGAGTTGATCGCTAGTGTCAAATAAAGATCGTTTTCAATATTTTCATTCAAAATTCTATAAATTTATCGATTATACCTCACATTCGCTACCATTTTACAACTAAACGAAAGGACGTGTATGGTGCACGATAAACACGACAGGTTCGTTCATTGTTTACGTGTCGGTGGTTAGCGCGATTTGAAAATTTCATACAATATCTGGTCCGACCAGATTTTTTACGATCTCTGTACAAAAACACACACATAACTACAGCAATACATATATATTTTCATTTTATTATCTGCATTTTCGCGTCAAATCGCCGAAACAAAAGGGGGCCGCAGCTTTTTCGAGAACAATGTGTGAAAACTTTTCGTGCGAAAATCGCGCGAATCGATATCAGCGTACATAATATGTACGTACAATAATTCGATAGAAATCGAGTGCGCAGTGGAAAAATGATTTTATTCGACGTTGTCAAAACGTCGACACGTGTACCCCAGTCTGGCGATTCTATTGCGTGCTTATATGTAACGAATGATGGCTGAGAAGGCCGAAGGGCACAAGTGACTGAGGAAAGTCCGGTCAAAGTTAAGCATTTTTTTCATTGTATACTGGTATCAGTACCCATTTGCTTTATTTTATAGTACCTATACAGGTGTGAGTACCCAATTGCTTTATTTCATACATGTATACAGCCTTAGAAGGTCGAGGTAGATGGTAACAAACATATCAATAGCAGCCTTTCGGCTAGAAACTAATGCAAGTATCGCTAAACATTCATCATATATCTAACTATATAATAGCGCTAATCTGTGTGTGTGTCCATGTAACGCTTCAAAACTGCGTTGATATATTCAGCGGGTTGAAACTGCATTGGTCGCTATTATACATACTAGTATGTTGGTCGTAAATGACACAGATAATCTTTTTAGGAAGAAGTGCATACAATAGATGTCGCTATATAGATCGAATAATTCGAAAGGTCGATCCATTTATCAAGGAATCGTTTCGCAAAACATTAAATCGACACTTTTCTCGATTCAAATAGATCAAATATTCGAAAGAAACGACTGAGCCTCCATATCAGTTAAGAAAAACGACATGTGGCTCTAGCCAAGATATGATTCGAACCCACCATCCCAAAGAATGCTGAATTGACACGGCATGCACAAACGTTTTATACTGCTGCTAGGAAGAGGTCGAGTGATTTTATGACATATCTCAGCATTCGTTTATATCCTTTCTCTTACAATTATCCATAGAAGCAATTCTATAGATACATAACTCGATTTCAGCAAAAATGTCACTTATATCCTTTGGTTTTTTCGGTAGTCATATACTTATTCGAAATCGCATTACATAGTTCTCTCTTCATTCCGTAATCAATTTCTCTACCGGCGTTATTTGAGTTCCATTCGCAAAAATAACATGCATTGAATTCTTGAACCGTCCGCGTGGCGTGAGAACGAAAATAATTCGGATAATTGTGTTCGTTTTTATCAACGGATACTTATGTGTGTGTGTGCTTTTAATCATTTATTACGTTTGATTCCGTTGGGGGGTCGTTGTGAATTGGATAATTTATTTTTGCAAAATAAAAAATATATATAGAGATGATTAATATTTTTCGTTAGATAGATTACAATTTGTTTTGATTATGTATGAAAATGTGTGTTTTTTAAAAACATATAGTTGTTTTGGTGATCATATTTATTATATCTAATCAAAGTAAATGTGTATGAAAAAAAATTGGAATTTGTAGTGGCTCAAATGTTCAGAATACGTATGTACATGGTATTAAAACTGAACTCTAATCAATATGGAAAAAAGAAACGTAAAAACTTACCTAATCTGATTTGCAAACTAATTCAGTCTGACTTAATTAGACCCTCCAAGTGTATCTTCCTCACTGGAAAACAAAAAAATCCGAATTCTCATACATAGAGGAGACTGGATATGCTTGGAATCATGCAAGAGTTTCGAATCATTTCAAGTTTGATCTAATTCTTCTTTATGGATCGTCCACACTTTATAAATAACGAACGACCGTGACTCACATTATTGACCCACCACCCTAGGTTCTCAAATTTGTCAAATTCGAGCTGAAAAACTCATTGGTCAAAAAGTCAAAAATCTGGGAGAGGGATTCAATGCCATTTTTCATTCATATAGTGTTCCACACCCGTTTTTCTTTCTGTCGCTACGATCCAGATCGGATCTAGGCTTCCGCTTTTTCTGATAACCCTAATGATAATGCACTGTAAAAAAAAAATCTTAATATCAGACCGAATTTGGTTTGTTTTTCAGACAGTTCAAAATTCAAATTACCCATGTGCATTTTCAGTGTTGTATGAATTCAGCTCGGATTGGGTCGCTCACGATTTCAACGAGACAAGGGGGGCCAATTTCTCATAACTAGCAACTAAATTCAATTTCAGACAAACACAAATTCCAGTACGCAACATTTTTAAGATTTACTTTTTACAGTGTGATAACCTAACCTAACGATAACTCGACTAATTCTTCTCAAAACTCAATTCCAGGTGATAAACAACACCCCAAACGAAACGTACCGCAACAAATACGGCACCAGACCACAATCGACAGCACCTCCAGAAAAGCGCAAATGGGAAGCGTCCCAATGCGCGATCGACGCCGACGGCCGCGACCCCGACGGCCTAGCGTCCCCGTTCACGGCCAACCTCTCCGTGGCCGAAAACGACGAAAATGCAGCATCAGCTCACAACGCGGCCGGGGAGTCCGCGGTGAGGTCGCCGGACGGGGGCGCGCTGCCGGCCCCCGTCAGGTTCCGCACGTCGCCGCCCCTCGAGGCGCTCAAGCCGAGGAGGGCGGAGGCGCGCCTCAGGGGCCTCCCGCCGCTGGCCGCGCTGGGGGCCAGGGCGTGCTCCTGCTGCGCGCCCCCGCCGCAGCCTCCCAACAACCACCATCTGCTGCCGTACGACGTGTCGCCGAGGAAGAGGTCGAGGCACTCGCGCAGGCACGTGCAGAGGCCTTGTCTCGATTTCGATAAAATGCAACAGGTGATTGTCTTTGTTTTTGTGGTTTTGAGTTCGTTCTAGGTTCGTGCGTGATTCGCGCGTGAATTGGGTTGAGTTTGAAGCGGGCTTTTTGGCCTATTTCTTAAGTTAATGGATGGCTTCCACTGTCGAGATGAACTGAACGGACTAGAGACACAGCTATACTCCCTCTTTCTTATAGCTGTGTCGCTAGTCGGTTCAGTTCTTCTCGACAGGTTCATGCTTGATTCGCGCGTGAACTGGGTTGAGTTTGAAGTGGGCTTTTGGGCTGTTTCCTATGATAATGGGGGGCTCCATTGCCGAATGGAATGGAACCGACTAGAGACACAACTATAAGAAAGAGGGAGTATAGCTGTATCTAGTTTGTTCCTTTCCATTCGGCAGTTGAAGCCCCCAATTAGCTTATGAAACATGCCAAAGGCCCGCTTAAGACTCACGTGCGAAAATCATCCACATTCGCGTTCGTGCGCGAATCATGCATGAATCTGGAGTGGGCTTTTGACGTGTTTCCTAAGCTAATTGATGAGTACGTTCCTGATTGATGCGTGATTCGCGCATGAACAGGGTTTAGTTTGAAGAGGGCTTTTGGGTTGTTTTTTAAGTTAATGGAGGGCTTCTACTGACGTACGAAGCGGAACAGAGTAAAGACGCAGCTATACTCCCTCTTTCTTATAGCTGTGTCTCTAGTCGGTTCAGTTCTTCTCGACAGGTTCATGCGTGATTCGCGCGTGAAATGCGTTGAGTTTGAAGAGGGCTTTTGGATTGTTTTTTAAGTTAATAGGGGACTTCCACTGCCGAGCAGAACTGAACCGACTAGAGACATAACTATAAGAAAGAGGGAGTATAAATGTCTCTAGTTTGTTCCTTTCCATTCGGCAATTGAAACCCCCCATTAGCTTAGGTTACAGGTCTAAGGTCCGCTTAAGATTCACGTGTGAAAACCATACACACTCGCGTTCGTGCGCGAATCACGCATGAATCTGGAGTGCGCTTTTGATTTGTTTCCTAAGCTAAACCTGCTCTAGACTCATGCGTGATTCGCGCATGAACACCGCGGATAGCTAGTGTGGATGGTTTTTGCCCGTCAGTCTGGAGTGGGCCTTTTACTTATTTCCTAAGCTAATCGTAGAGCTGTGAATTATTGTTTCTTATATCTACGAATTATGAGATAGTATGGAATAGAATAGCAAATGATTTGATTTGATTCAAAATCAGATGCTATTTTATGAACTAGAGCTGCCAAACGTCCAGGTATTTCATAATTGTCCCGATCGAGATACTATTATGTACTCCAAAGAAACTGTTCAGAATTGCCAAAAATCTCTGTTTAGATAAGTTCACATTACAAATCCAAATATCTAATTTAAACAATATTCGCTTGAGCTCCTAGTTTTCACTTTAAAAAAAACTCCCATTCCAATCAATAAAACTAAAATAAACACCGATCAAAATCTCACAAAGCACAAACGATCATGTCCTTAAATTAGCTCATACACACACAACACACAAGTGATTCATCGCTTCCTCTCAACACAACACAACACAATTCGCACCGAATTGCGCAAAACCACAATCGCGGCACATCGCAAAGCCATTAGATATACGAAATAATAGACGACCCCGCGCTCGCATCCACATAGACGTCTAATAAATTAACCGCACAAATTACACCCGAGCCACTGGCAAACTATAGAAAAATCCGCAAAACGAGAGGAGAAAAAGAGCTGAACGAAAAGCACGTGGAGAAAAAAAAATCTGCATCCCACCCGCAGAGGACCATTTTCATAAATAATCAATTTTCAATCAACCAAGTGTTGAACTCGCGTTATTTACGAAGGCTATCTTCATCCAGAGTCGTTTTGGTCTATGCGTTATATAAAATTATCTGTATTAAATTGAAAGTTGTATTTTTTCAATGCAAATTCATCAAATCATAATACTAGATTTTTACTCCAAAATTTAAGTCAAATTTCTACTTATTCCAATCCAATTGCTACTTTATATGAAAAATCGTATTTTGTATAGGTTGATTTATGGTGGTCTTCTACGATACTTTGGAGACTAAAATTGATATTAGTCAAATTAGTATTAGTATTAGTCAAAAACCTGCATATTCATCTGATTATGCCACAAAGCAGTTTTTGTTGTATAAAATTGTATTTTTCTAGCTCAAAATAAATTTTCGTACCAAATGTTGAAAGCTTAAACAGAATAGAAGGTACATACACTAGTGTAATTAATTGTGGACACTTTTCATAAACATTTATCTTATGTAAACTGTCCACAATTAATTCTATCACTTTACAGTCAGCTTAGTACTTTTCATTTCTGTCTTGATTTCGTTAGTATTGTATAGTACTACACTATGAATTTACATCGAATTTTAAACTAAAACAAAGCAACTACCGACACTCAATATTAAAAAAAAATCGAAAAATAAATTTTTAAGCATATTTTATTATTCAGCGTAGATGAAAAATCAAATTTGACATACAACTGTAGCTTACATAGATAGATAGATAGTATGATTTTCACAGGAAAACACATCAACGAAACTTTTCCTCGAGCTCACGTTACCGCGCATTTTCCGACTTTTCCACACAGCCTTTGCTCGCTTCCTTGCGTTTTCGCTTATTTTTTTTTTAGTCGTCGTTTTTGTTTGTACGTTTTTTTTTCTCCATTTTGCACTCGGGGCGTCTCACTTCTCTGTTTAAAACGTCGTCGCAGTCGGTTTTTTATTCCCGCCCTTTTTTGGACATCTCTTTTTTCGACCATCTCGCCTTTCGAATTCCGGCCCTTTTCGCCCGGTGCAAGGGTGGCGTTTCTCAAACCGTGGTTCGCGATCTAGTTCGATGTTTTTAACGTCGTGAAAATGTTTTAAGGTGAATGTGGGAAAATTTTGAGAGTCTGTGGCGTTTTGAGTGTTGTCGGTTCAGTGCAACTTGTGATGTTTCTGTTCGAATAAAAAAATATTGTGAATGCGTTTTCATTTGAAAAGATGGTAGTGCTTCGTTATGACGCGGTCGCTATAAATTAATATATTTCATCGAAATGACGCTATATTTCTTTGAAATTCAACTTGCAATATAAATGTATTCAATTCGAGATGATCTCTCAACCCGGAAAATTGTTTTCGTTTACATTGTGTTTTTTCATTAAAAACGCTTATTATGATTTTCGTTTTCTTCCTGTTTTTCAATCAGCTGTTATTTTATCACAAAATTCTTTCATTATCAATAAACCAACACTCGGATCATAAATTTATTCATTCGCATGACCCTTTCATTGCACTCTCGATAAATTATCCAAATAGAATAACCTCGCGCTTTCTTAGTTACATTGAAATTCCTCAACGAATTGAATATATCATTTTGATATCTCATACTCAAAATCATAATAAAATTCATCAAAAAAGTTGTCGACCACTGCATAGTTATGACACCAGAAAAATATGCATACAAAGTTTGACACCGCACAGTTAGTTAACCTCTCTTCCCACGGGATCATTGACCTGTTGGTCGCCTCGGGTTGCTTTTCCTGAAAATTTTCCGGAAAATTCACATGAAAATTTTCCGAATATTACCGAAAAAAAATCCCAATTCGCTCAAACGAAAATATCGAATTAAAACGAATTTTCCCTCATCGTGCGCTAAATGTATCGCGATCGCCGATTTTGCGCGATCTGTCGCCAGCTTTGATTTCACGAATGAACGATGTAGGTTTTATCGAATCTCATTATCGCGGTTTAATAGTTTTCAGAGTTTGCCTAATCTGAAAATGAGAGTGGATAGGTGCGTGCGATGGCCGCGTTTCAAAAACTCGTATAAAACGAAATTGGAGTTTTATCGCGGTTTTGTGGCACAATTGAAGGTTGTGAGATTGATGGAAGAAGTTCTCGGTTTTGGATGTGTTTTCAATCTGATGAAAATGTTCATTGGATGGGTTTAAGCTGTGTAGAAAATAGTTTTTAATTGGAAAATGAATGAATTATGAAAAAAAGTGCTTTATAATTTACAATAGAAAAAACTGCAAAAGAGAAGTCAATAATCGTAACTACACTGTAAAAAGTAAATCTTAAATCGCGATACGATCTTAAATTTGAACGGTCTTAAAAATCGATTTACGTCGAAATTAAATTGCTTAAAAATTACGTTTACATGTTTAAACTGTATTTAATATATTAAATACATATATGGAATAAAATATAATTTTAATACAGTTGACATAATTTTTAAGCAATTTAATTTCGACGTAAATCGATTTTTAAGACCGTTCAAATTTAAGATCGTGTCGGGATTTAAGATTTACTTTTTACGGTGTACTTAAGGGCTTCAGGGCTGCAGCTTTTTGCTCTCAATGAATAGTTTCAGTGGCGTGCATTTAGTTTATTAGAAGGACCTACTATATTGTGTATAAAATTGATGGTCACACTTTTCGAGCCTAACCCAATTTATCTCAAACGAGCCTAACCTATCCTAATTACGTCTCTAGAGTTCATAGCGCACTGACCCTACTCAACTTGTGATATACTCACAATTTCACTTATTAATAAATGAAAAGTCCAAAACAACTTATATTACAGTCAAACCGTTTCATTATCAGTCTACGTATAGATTTTCTCAAGCGTTTGAACATTCGAAACAACCTCCAGTCGAGTTCTAGAACATTTCAGCGAACCGCACAATAAGCAACCCTAGCTTTCATAGCCGCGTTCAATCCGATACGATAAACAACTTTCAAGGATACGATATTCAATAGACGTCGTGATTAGCCGTATATAAACTCTATACGTTAATGGTGAATGTAGAAATTTCGCGTTTTCCGAAGGCAATCGTACGGTTTCTGTCTATTCGAGAGTTTGTCGGTCGTTAGTTTTTCCGGAAAGTAGCTTCGCTAATTTTTTTTTTTAGCCTCAAACGGACGTAATTCTAGACTCGATCTGAAATGTTTACGTTTGCTTTTATGTAGAAAAAGTTCTAGGTCTAATTGTAAATTCTAATCAGATGTTTTTATATCAAAACCATTCACTTTAATTACTCAAACTTTCAATACGACTTCATATCAATCGAATGTTCTCTCACGTAATCGCTAAAATTAACTCGCATGCAAAATGATATAATTTATTAAGTCAATATTTTAATTTCATCTGAACTCTCGTGTGCAAACAGCGTTAATGTTAAATTCTTGATAACCTTATTTTTACGGTCACGCTTTTATTTTACGACCTCTCGTACTTATGCACACATTGCGCGAATCTTCGAAAACAATATGCCGAATCGATTTCATGCTTTTCTAGAATGGCACTTGACTTTCGATGATTTAGTCAATTATTATAGCACGTTTCAGCTTCAGAATTTTTACAAATGAACAATCTTTGCACGGTCTGATAAATGCAATCGATCGAAATGCCATTGTAATTGCTTATAGACCTTCGTTTTTTCTTCTATAATTTTTACGATTTCTACTCGAAATTTATCGTAAAATAGTGCTATTCGAAAGTTTCACATCCATATTTTACAGAAAAAAATATTTGATATATTGTAATTCAGTTATCTATTATATTAATGCCATATTAACTTTGTTCTAATTAGTCTTAACTATGGCTTGCATTATCGACTTACCGATTAAATGATACAATTTACCGCCAAATTGCAAATTCATAGTTTTAGCATAAGAAAATCTTAAATTCATCCATTTTTTTTCTAATTGTAATTATCGACAAAAATGCATCAGCATATCACTGTGCTTGCGCCTATGGAGTTCATATAACGAATTATCACCAGATTTTATAAATTTTAAACCCATATAATTTATCTTAAATACGAACTGAACTTTATTTAACTATAGACTCGAGAGACAAGATAACTTTTTGTTTTAGTTTACGCTCAATGCAAACCCGTCGACTGTACATAAATATAATAAGACTGGTTTCTTGCATAATTCGCAACAATGAACAGACCATTCAGTATACACTCCGGTCTTTTTTCATACAATACTACAAGAAACAGAGCACATACACACAATTTCTTGGCCTGAAGTCGAATCGTGGAATTCCACTCTCGATCTCGATCTTGATCACGTTCTACACTTTTCTATGTATGTATGTGATCCATCAAATCTGATCGATATGATTTATTATTTCGTAAACAGAGTATTGTTGTGATGTTTAGTAATTAAGATGAATTATTGAGGTTTTAATTGAAAAATATAATCGGGAAATGAAATTTGCGTTATCTGTGCTGAAGTGTTTGTTTCATGTTTTTCACGTGAATTTCCATGAAAAACATCCATTAATACTCGTGTACTATTCAATCGATATGACTTTACAGATTAAACTATCATGAAAATATAAAAATTAAAATTAACTTACGTACAGAAATTGTTCTGTATTATATTATATGATGACTGAAAAGGTCAAGGGGTACAAGTGACTTCGAAAAAAATGTGCTCAAAGTTGAGCATGTATTAGGAGGAGGTCGAGTGATTCGATGATATATCTCGGCAAACGTTCCGAATTCATTTATATCCTTTTGCCACCAAATAAATGAGCATTCAAAGAAGCGATTCCTGTGCATAACTCAATTTCGGAAAAAATGTCGCTTATACCCCTTGGCCTTTTCGATCGTCATATATATATAACCATTTTCTGTACTTAACTCAATGTCGATAAAAAAGGTCACTTGTGCTCTTTATGAAATTCAGTCATCAATTAACGTATCCTAATCTGAACCATTTATTAGTACAAAAGTACTTCAATCTATTTAAACCACATTAAGCCAAGCGCACACAATCAAAACGAAAAATAACACGCAACAAATCACCAATTAAACCAAAAATAGTTTGTAAAAAAAAACATGTAAAATGGAATTAAAATAAAAAAGAAACACGTTATCGGGTATGCCGCGTCGTGTCATTGTGGTCAGTGGCGTGCCGCGCCATAATTTTTTAAACCCTTTTGTGTGTCGCCCCCGGGCGGCCGATGACGCATAAATAACTGCAGTTACGACCGACTCTACGATTTTCCGGCCATGTCCCTCTCTTTCTCTTTTTTTTCCCCTCTCTAGTACGTTGGCGATCCTGCTTCTCTCTCCTCTCGAGCAGGGTCGGATTAATTTGAAAATTTTGTCGATTTTTTATTTTTTTTTTTGGTTTGTACGATGAAATTCGTGCTGCGAATCTAATAGATGAAATTGGGTGGTTTGCAAATTGAATTCGAGGCGATTTCGTTAGTGAAATGTATTCAAATCACGAGTGACGTATTTAAATCTGCACGGAAATTCACTTTGAAATGTGGTCGTTCGTTTGATTTCGAATGGGATGTAAATAGTTTTGAATTTGCATCGACTTGTGTCGTCTGATCGCTTAATAATTTTTAACATTTCTTTAATTATGAGTTAGAATTTAATTCAGTTTGAATACTGGAAAGTTGTCCTTCGCGATTGCTTTTATAATGATTTAATGTAGACTTCCATGTAAACGTAAATGTGGCGTCCGTAGTTTCGCCTAGCTTTGCTTGTACCCAACTAGGCCGGCCTAACAAACTGACATAGAGTTGGAGTGCAGTTAAAAGGCATTCTCTCGTTAGTGTATTTTTGGAATTCAGTCGTATGCACTTGTATTGAGGAAAAAAGGGGTTGCATTGGATTTGATTGAAACTTTCATCAAATTGAAACTGACGAATTATTACTTATCCAATTAACAAGAATTTCAATTTAATCTAACTTAATGGAAATTTTTGAATTTCCCTCAACTAAATAACACTAAAATTTCCAGATTTTCTTTCAAATTCAACCCTGCCATCTCCGATTTTGAGTTTTTCCCAACAGCAGCCTTCATTACGGTCGACCCCGTGGGGTATAAGTGCGGCTGCTTTCCGCGTACGCGTCAATGAATCAAAAGTTTCGCCCTTTTTTCCTCGGGGCTCGCCCTATAAACCTAATGAAATTCACCACCCCAGCTTCCCCTTTTTCCCTTCTGAATTTGTTTTCGCGGGGAGAAGCGCCTGCCTCTATCTTGTTTGTCAGATTGTGTCGTGTGCGTCTTTCGAAATGTTTCTGCCCCTAATAAAGATAATGGTGTGTTGTTTCGGAGTGGTTTTTTCCTCTTTTTTCCGTTTTTTTTTTCAGCTTTCGATGAGTTTGCTCCGTACGAATTTTAAGGGTTAACTTGTTGTGTTTTTCCCTTATAAAATGAGATGTTTCTGAGGATCGCTCTGATTTATGCGGTGTTTATTTTGTAGTTTTTTTGATAGGATAATGTTGAGAAGATTTGTTCGTTTTGAGAGACTTGATCCCTTTAATGTTTTTTTTTTCTAACTCCCTTTTGGAAAATAGAAAAATAGTGTCAATACACTCGAAACTCAATTAGATTTTCTTAAAAAAAGTTAAAAGCAAAAAATGTAAGAAGGATCTAGTATTCCTGAAGGATCAAATTTTCCCATCTTTCCTTACATTTTTTCATATTAATGTAATAATTAAAATAAACAATATTTTTCGTTGAAATGTTAATTTTTCTCAATTTCATTTAAAACAAAACATTTATAATTACTGCATAGATTCATCAAGTTTATCGATCAGATATAAAAAAAATCCATACGAACGAATGAGCGACCTTTTAATATTAATAAACTTGTATGCAATGCGGAGTAATAAATATGTCACTTTTCCGGATTAACGTTTTTTTTTTCCTCCACACTTTCGTGTTCGCTAAGATATATTTCAAATTTTAGCACTCATGCGCGCGCTTTTTCATTTTTTAATTTGAATTTGAAAAAAAAAGTCGCTCACTTTGTGCTTTGTCGCCGTCACTCGCCGTCCGATTAACTTACCGGGTTATTAATTAAATTTAAATTGTGGCTATCGTGGCGCACGCCACTGAACTGTGCTTGTGCTCTAGTATAAAATTTTATAGTGTATTATTGGCAGGTTTATTGAATGTTGATATGACTTTTACACGATCGTTTGTGCTTTTATTTTAATTTGGATTAAATATTTTGTCTTTTCGTTTAATGCTTTCACTGCATGCACAATCTTGCAAAAAATCCTTCTGTCGATAGGTGTATAAATAAAAAAAAATGGGTAAAGGTAGATTTTTTTTATTAAAAAATTAAGTCTATCGAAATTTATGTGAGGGTTGGTCAAGATTAGGATAAAGTTACATTAACACGATTCTATACACAAATTGTCAATTTACACATCAATCGCATGAACACTGTAGGGAAAACTTCATAAGAAACATGTAAAACTGACTCTTTTTCCTTTGTCCATAAGTTGTATCATTTTCTCGTGCACCGAATAGCGAAAGTACCGTGTGAACCTTGCCTAATTGCATACGTCTAACGGAGATGCACTTCTAATTTACACGATTCATCAGCAAAATTGATACGAGATTCATTAAAAAAAACTGTAACTGTCTTAGGTAATTAACACTATGCAACAAAAAATCTACACAATATTGCACTTGCATTTCATTCTCGCTCTTACATTCTCATCAATCTCTAAATCCAACTGACAACATCCTAACCTAACCTAACCTAACCAAATCTAACCTACATTCCAACTAAGCAACAGGAAAATACCAAAACACAAAAAAATCATCAACATCCTAACCTAACCTAACCAAATCTAACCTACACTCCAACTAAACAACATAAAAATACCAAAACACAAAAAAATCATAAACACATACAACATTTTAAACGAGCATTTATGCAATATTTACATTCACACACCCAAAGCGCATACACACCATACTCAGGGGTGAGTCGGGAAGTGTCCTTTGTGCAGAAAATCCTACCTCATTCCAGGATTCCGCCCACCCTTTGGTCGCTTTGTGGGGCGGTTTTTTGCAGCGCCCGCCCTTCGCTCTTCGCTGCAAGAAGAAAGAAGCTGGAGGCTGCACCAGAAAAAAAAAACGAGGAAGGAAAAAAACGTCTGAGAGGCTTTCGTCGTACATAATCTCTCGTTCTCGTTCTAGGATTTCGCGTTCTGTGTGTCTGAAGAAAAAATGTCTCGATTTTTAAGTTTGAGGTGTGATTTTTTTTAGAAATTTTGTTAAGAAGTTGTCTGGGGTGTTTTTTTTTTTTGTAGGGAATTTGAGTGTTGATTTTTCTTGGAGGGATTTTGGTTTGAATCTGATGTACTCCTAGTGGATTCATTAAGAGTTGTATGTATATGCAGGGATGGATTATTATTGTGGACGCTTTTCTTTTGTCTGATTGGAAACTAGATTCGTTCTAGGTGGAGGAAGGCATTGCGATTTCTAGCTAGAGTCTAGGTAGAATAAAATATTTCCCTCATAACAAAATTCGTATATGATTCTGATATGATTTTCGATAAATCTATTTCGAGTATGGTACAGATCTGGTGCAAAGAAGCTCAAAAAGGTATTTGCTTCAAATCCTTTCTTTGAATGTACATATTATAAATGCGACTAGGATGTGTATGACTTTTATTTCGTTAATTATGCAATATGCATTGGGTGGCATTTTTATGATCATGAAAGAAATATAAGAGAATTTTATCTTTAGACTGTTATTACAGAGTTTTTAACAAATTCAACGTCTAGTTAATTCCTCTGCGTTTAGAGACTGAAAGTGACTGAGCTCTAAATCTAATCTCATAAGATGCTTTATAGTAAAATTCGTACTCATGAATGTCTTATGTTTAATTTAATCTGTTTGTTATATCTCCAAACTATTCAAAATATGCACAAAGTAATTTTGCACCCGATTTAAATCATCATTCAAAAACCTGAAATTTTTAAAATTCACACAATTCGACAACGCGTCTAGCACAAACGAAACTACACATACAGATTTTTATTACGTTCGTTATTAAAGCGTTCTTTCTTCTTTATACCGAACGCTATATAGCAGCGAACGTTGCGTGGGGCAAAACTATTATAATTCCTCGTTTAACGCGACACGTGTCTTTTTTTCGTGTTCTATTTATTTTGGCACTTTCGATCGTTCGAGCCTCGTTGTTGTGTTTGGAGCTTATTTTTTACACGTAATGTCGCTTTTATCGATGAGCTGTCTTTCATGTGCTTCTAAATTGTGTTCGTGAATGCTCTGGAGGTCTTGCTTCTTATTGTTCTTTTATGAAAATTATGTTTTTCACAGTGATGTGTTTCAATTTTGTCAGTGTGGACTTTATTTCATGTTGTTCTTTGAATACTGATAAACTGTGTCATTAAATCTAAAACAAATTATATGTTTGAATTCACAATCGCATTGAAAGATTTCAATCTCTACATTGTTTTGCCCGGTTACAATAAAATCAATAAAATTTCAAACTAATCCGACATTTACATTTGAAAACAATCAATTTACATAGAACTAAAGTAAAAGAGTTCAATTCGCTTGATAAAAAAATAGCAGCCGTGGATTAGCAGGGATTCTAGTCGTCCTCCGCTCCGGACAGCTGCAATAAGCAAAGCTCTTCCACCCCACACTTCTTTTTCCATCTTGCAGAAAACCCTCGTAAAAGGGATCAATTATTCAGGGCTTTTTTCCCAGCGAGCCGACGTCCTGTTTGTCACTTTATAATAATCCGTCCAGTCTCCGTCCTACGAGGTCTGTTTCGAGAGACCGAATGTGCTTATATTGTAATGCATTTTCATGTGAAACATAAATGTGAATATATTTATAGATTTTAATAATACTCAAGAGTTGAAATTAAATCAATAAGCATTAAATTTTTCATTTAAAAAGTTTCCTAATGTGTGCTTCAATTTGATTGTAAATGGAATAATTATGTATACTAGAAAAATGTTATCGATTCTACTATAATATCATGATATATCATGCACATATTCAAATATTTATACATTGATTGCAAGTGTAATTTAAAACTCCTTAATGATTAGAGATTAATGTACCTCATTTCCTTCGACTGCGCTTTAGAAAAGTGCCCTACTTTTTTGTTCAGCATTATTGTTCTATGCATGTGACCTTAGTTTTCATTTACAATTACAGTTTCATGTTCATTGACTTTTCTTTGTTATTCTTGAACTCTCATATTCTGAAATTGATGTAACTGAATATTTTGCTGTATAAACTATTTTTTTCATTCTGATATTTTCATGCTCTATGAACATTTCTTTAGTCTGGTCACAAATCACAAAAACAATTTTATGTGTTCTATCACTTTTTTTCATATTTAAACAGTTGTCTAAAGTTCTACCTACATTGTATTTGTTTTTTTCAACATAAACTAAATAAGTAACCATTTGAACAAATATTTCATTTCAATACGTTGTTAACAGTATTTGTATACAGTTTGAACTGAAACTGTATATTATTTTTTATGCTCTACCTACCTACAATTAAATTATTTAGTGTGAAATTTGAATCTCTATTAATGTGTATTTTTTCATGTTTCAGCTGAAGGTGCGAGCTGTGACCGCATGGAGACATGGCGGAGCAGAGCACGGTGGAGAATTGTCAGTCTTCTGCTGGTGATAACACTCGTCCGAAACGAACGCTGTGTCGTTTTCATTATCGACAACGCAATATGCAAGAAATGGAGTTTCAATGCGTTGGTGACAATCCTAACAGCATTTCAAGTTTAAACAACCAGCACAAGATATCTACGAAAGATTATCGCACGGAAATTGTGCAGAATCTCCACATATAGAAGCGTTTTTCAAAATTTTAAACCAGTGTGCATACATGAATGACCAAAAGCACGTTTTTTCTACAATTGGAACGAGAACGATGTCGATTCTCAATTTTGTGGTACTTAAAATGTTCGCGGTGAACATACTTGTTGCAATTGGACTGATATTGGCAGTGCGTTTTGTATCGTAGGATTGCTTAGATGCCATGTTATAATTTTAATGTTATAACGATAAGTTCTTTATAATCTTTAAAGTTTGTAACTTTTTTTTTCATTATAATTGTTCATACTATTATATTGTACGTTATGAAGTTTTTGCATTTTACCTTATTTGTCATTGTTGTTCTCAAAATACTGGTTCGTAAAGAATATGTGTCGATGCGATCTCATTTATATTTCCCAGTTTGTTGGCAAATCATGCTTACTTTTGTATTTTTTACTTTGACTACTGTATTCTTCGGAGTACATTCGATCTCAATGCTGCCAAATGAGAAAGAAATATTAAGATTTTTGATCTAATCGTGCAGCGTTTACTTTGTGTTATCATTTATTAACATTGTAGTTTTGTAAAATCCACAAATAATCACTTTGTTCAGCCGAAGCATATTTATATGTTACACTCATTGTTTTTGCACCTGAATGTTGATAATTTCAGTAATTTTTTATTTGCATCTGACATTTATATTACGAAAATTTAATGAAAAAGCCAGCAGTTTGATCATATGTTTTTTTATATAACTAACATCAATGAATGATTGAACTGATAACTAATGATTGAAAAACTTTAAGTAAACAACACAAACCTATGTAATGTAAATGTCAGTTGTTAATAAAGATGTATGGATGTTTAAAGCTATTTTATATTCATGTTTGATTTGAATTTGTTTCATGGCTAAGCAATAACATTCAGCATATTTTGATGATTTAATATTTTCATGCTTTCGAATTCTCCTCGTTTAGTTATATGAAAGAAAATTTAAGTATAATGCGTTTTTTTTTTGTTATTAATTTTGTCTATAAGTGTTTATTTAATTAAGAAACTCGATCGGATATCCACGAATTTGACTTGAAATTCATGAGTGATATTCGATTCGATTCAAGGTGTTTCCACTGCGAACTACGAAACGAGATAAAAAGATACAGCGACTGCGAATGTGTGGAACATGTGAAGCTCTAGAGACTTTTAACAAATTTCAAAGTGACTTTTTTAATATATATGTTTATATAGTTGTGTAACTTGTGCATAATAAGTATATACAAGCAAAATATATTTATGCGTATTCATGATCAACGAGTGTACAAAGTAAATGCACATCTCGATTTAACGCATCGAAGAGTATACTACTTCGCAAAACCGGCCGTCCACTTTTGATTATCTTTGATTATTTGACTGTATATTGCAACTTTTGAAAATTCAGGTACACGTATCTTCGAGGTGTGTGAAGTTGTTTGCTCTCGTTTGTCATTTATACGAATATAGTGTCTAGTAGGTACATAACAAATTACAAAAAAAGGATGTATAAAAACACAAAATTTAACTGTGTGCGAAAGGACATATTATACAAAGGATATTCATTGAGAAGAGTTATAATAAGGTTGATATATTTAGTGTGGTTATATTTTAGAAAAGATCTTCTAAATACATTGGTTTTTCTATGTTAAGATTTTTTTAAATGCTTGTTTTAAATTTCAAAAATTTTCAAATTATCGATTGAAGTAAAAGAATTGATAAGTTGTTTAATCTAAACAAAAATATGTGCATATCTTTTTTTTCATTGTTCATTATAAATTATCAATATTGCCATCTTATTATGGATGGATCTTTCAATTACAAGGTGAACTGTATAACCATAGCTGAACCTTTTTTTTAAACTTAAACTTGATAAACAGCTATGCATTGTCAACTGGTAATTGAAAGATCTAAATCTGAATGGATATGCTTATAGTTTTAATCTAAATTTTTGTACTTTGATAATATTTTTTATTCATAAAATTCAACTTTTGTAAAGGAACCCTAAGTATTTACTAAGTTGCTTGTAATTTAATTTCTTAAGAAACTTGTGATTTTGTAATTATTTTAAAATTTTCACACATAACAGTCATATAAATAATAATTTGTTTCTCATATTTAAAATAAGTCTTTTTTACACTCAAGTTTGTCACACTTTATTGTTGCTGCACTAATCTTAAAGAAAAAACATTTGTAAAACTGAATTGTGCTCATAATTATATCAATGGAGTAGGTAAGTCAAAAAATTGAAAATAATGAATTTATCATTCATTTTGGTTTTTGTAGTCATAAAGTATTGTGATACCTACCTACATATATCCTGAACATTGAAAATGTTCTAGAATTGAAAGATTTTCATGCAATGAGTTTTTCACTATCAATGATGTGCTTAGCAAATATCTCGAAACAAAAGAAGCATGTCTTACACCATTGTTGTAGCGATGAGCACAATTGTATGTTGTGAGGCTGTTTGGGATCCATTTTGCTGCCATTCATTTTTAAAAAAAATATTTGCTATGTTTTAAATTTATACAATAAGTGAATGAGATAAATATGTTGTCTTATTACTGTTCGATTGCTGTGTAAATTTTTGAAGAGAAAAAAAAGTTTGATTTGATTCGCAAATTAGTAATTACCTGTGTAATAAATCAATTTATAGCTTCTAAGGATGTGTCCAAATTATTACAAAAAATAAAAAATGATCAGTTTCTTATGACGTTTCGGTATTAGAAACGTACAAAACTAACGAGTCTTTAAGGATAAGAACAAAGTACAAAAAATGTTTCTACCTCAATCTTAATTCAGCCGATTGACTACGCACTATTTTAAAACTTTTACATGATAATCACAATATCTTTGACAGTGGAAGTTTTTTGCATTTAAGTGCAAACGAAAACGTTTATCTAAATCCTAACGTTTTCGTCGCGACATATCGGCTCAGCGTGTGTTGTAAAATTTTTGAAACAACCGATTTGTATAAACTTACACAAAAACCATCCGTTCGAAATAACATACTCTTAAAACACACTTACGACAACTGAAGTAATATATATTTTTGCACAATGTATCATTTGTACTTTATATCTAGACTTTTTTTAATACAGTATAAACACTATCAAACGTTCGTACTTAGTTATTTGAAAAACGGCAACGAAAATGTTTCGATGTGAAAACATATTTTCCTAAAGTCGGGAAATTTTGTGTTTTGTGTTGAATTTCCGACTTAATTATTGTAAAAAAACATTTTCAAGATATGTCAACCTACTTTATATTGGTACCTTTCTCTTTCTCAATTGATATTTAGGTGAAAAAAAAATGTCAATCATTAAAACACAGTATTTGCAATCTTTGAATAAATGATTTAATTTATACTGGTCTTTTATTGCATATTTACTCAATATATCCTCGTCACTTTTAACAATATTAATGCTTCCAGAATAATTAATATCGTCACAGATATTTGTCATGACAAAAGTAGGTAGTACTGATATTTAACTAGGTATTTTTAAGTAATAAAAAAACATAGCTTATGAAATATAACGTAATATATTTTACAAAAACATTTCCATAAAACAAGCTGTGAAAATAAAAATGAAAGTTATCAATTTATTTATTCAGAAAATCGCATTTCTTAATATACATATAAGTTTAAATACCTACAGTGTGAAAACACACAAGATTATACATATTAATTAGATCACATGTTGGTTATATATCTAAATTCTAAATATGTTAGATCAAAATTTTGCTTTATCATAATAAATGCTGATAAATACAAATGGATAAAAACTTCTCTAAAACTATAAGCACTATTTTTTGAACATAGTTCAAAGTCGATAGAATTAAAATCACATTTTAATCATTGAAAAAAAAAATTTTTTTTCAATGTCTTTCTGATTCTAAATTCATGAAAATATATTTGTACTTACAAATTTATTACATTTATTTATTACATTCTAAATTTAAACTAACACTTATTCATTAGTTAATAAAATCGAACAAGACTTACAAACGTAATTTAAGAGTAAAAATGGCAAAATAAATGAATTAAAGAGCATACAAATATCAAATTTGGTTCTCGTGATCCGTTCTAGATTTGAAATAAGCACGGAGAGATTTGTGAGACTTACTATTTTTCTGCACTTTTTTGTTTGTAGGTGACCTGTTCGACTCGGTTTCCAAATTGAACCGTTTAGCGGGAACAGAATCATGACATTCACTAGCTTTTCGTTTACATCCCAAATTAGGTTCATTAGTCTTATCCGAAAGCGGAGTAGTCAAAGGTGAAGGAATAACACGAAAAAAACTCAAAATGGTTTTATCAGATTTCGTTTCTTCGGCCTTTTTTGTTGAATCATCGATGCTTTCGCCTTTGGAAACTTTGTTATTTATCTTTTCTCTAACTAATTTTGTGAGCCAATCTACTTCTTTTCTCTTTTGAGGTGTAAAGTGTCTGAGGTGAGGCGCTCTTCCATCTGATACAAAATTGGGTAGATTCATAGTCGGAGAGCTGAACATTTGAGGTGAACCTGGTGATTTATTTGAGAATTTAGTAGGCGTCTTTAATTCTGAATCTGGTTCCGAATGAGGATCCCAATACGCTGATGATGTACTGGGACCAGGGTCGCAATCGGACTTCAATCTTTTAGGACTATTATCTTCTTCTACTATACTAAATAATGATTTGTTCTGCATTTCAAATAGGCTTCGTTTTGGTTTTCTTTTATATTGACTAGATATATCAGTGCTTGAATCGTTATCGTTTTTCTTAAGAGACTTTTCAGTGGAAGAATCGGATGCTAATTTTCTTTTAGAGCTTCGAGGAGTCCTTTCCAACATATTCCAATAAGTTTGAAACTTTTCTTTCGGTAAAATTTCATGAGCTTTTCCGAGTAAACTCATAGCTTCAATATGATTATACAGTTCTTTTCCAATTTTCCAAATTTTATGAATATTATCATCACTGCACGTAGCAATTAGAGTGGTCTCCAGTTTACTCCAGACAGCACATGTTACTTCGGCCGTGTGACCAGAAAGTTTGAGTATAGGTTCAGGATACTTAACGTTCCATATATAAGCATTTTCATCATTGCTGCCGCTTATCAAATACTTTCCGTCGGGGCTCAAACTTGATTTGATATAGAATGAGGCAGTATAACCAGAATATTTTCTTATTGGAATGCTGTTATATGTACCCATATCATAACAATATATCGTGTGATCCATACAATTGGCATACAGCCTTGATGTCGAATTGTCCAATATTATATTAGAATAACCATTTTTTCCGAAAGGTATCGAATGTTTCGGTATAGGATCTCTTTTGCAAGATGAGTAAGTCCTCCTCAAATCCCAAACTCTAATACTTCCATCTCCAGATCCACAGGAAATTAAAGTATCCTTATCCTGAAATACTAATCCAGTCACGCTATTTATTCTCTCTGTCATTCTATTATACTTTTTGGAAGATGATCCAGGAGTTCTTGGCATGATTATTGGATGAGCATTGCTGATGCAGTTTTCCGATTTATGAATAGTGAGAACACTCCTGTTGATGTTTACACGAGAATCCCATATGAAAATTTGACCGTCTCTTCCGCCCGTTGCGAAAATGAAACTATCTTCAGGTTTAAAAACGCAAACTCTAACCGATCTCGAATGACCGTGGAAACTGTTGATTAAACTCAAACGTTCATTGCCGATATTCCAGAATTTGACTGTGTGGTCTCCTGCAAACAAAAAAACCATAAAACAATGAAAAATACAAGATATTCAAACAGGTATTTGTTACAAATTTGTAGAAAATTTACAAAAACAAATCTTACCAGATGCAGTAATCAATCTCATATCTCTAGACGACCAAGCGATATCAAAAATGGCGTTTAAATGACAATCATGTTCTCCAAAAATTGGAGACGGGTAATGTTTCCTTGCGTCCTAAAATAATATTCAAGAGTCAGTAGAGAAAATGAACAGTTTTAAGTGTATTGTTTTTTACGCTTAGTAATTACATAGAGCCCTATTCGTCCATCTTCGTTCGCTAGAGCTAAAATATGTCTGTATGATTTGACTTCAGCGAATTTGCAAGCGAATATCGGCGGGATTGGATTGTAGTCTAATCTCTCGACATTCGGTAGCAAAGATGCGTAGGAATAATCGACAACTAGACGAGACAATACCGAGTCATAGGAAAATGATCGATCTGTAAAAAATCACAAGTTTAACATAAATATTAATAAATCAAGTGAAATCATGTAATATAAAAATATAGTGACTATATTTTTTATAAAGAAAATAAATTATATGTGACTTTTATTATGCCAACAAATCATGTTGTGTTTCTTTCATTTTGTGATATTTAATGTGCATTATTTGATTTTTTATTTCAGGGCTACTATAGAAAACGAAAACATGCTGAGCAAAATTATTTTGAATTTACATTTTTTAGTAAGAAATATATTAAGTTGTTCTATTAAAGTGTGATCTGAAATAAATGATACTCATATCTTCTTATATTCTCTATTTAGGACATTATCATTATGAACACACATTGGAGAAAAAATATAATAAATAAAATTAAATAAATAAATAAAAAGCGTTTTTGTTAATTGTTCACATTTCAGTCAAAAAATTACATAGATCTATATTTTTACAATAGTAATCATAGTGACATTGATATTAGTAATAGATATAGTTTTATTGTAATATTTGAAAATTAAATTTGGTATAAATTTGTTTATGTTAGTGTATTTTTATTCATTGATCATTGATCCACATACTGATCATTATTACAAAGGTATTAGATACAAAAGAGCAATGCAAATTTTAAGATTCCAATAAAATAAAGGTCAACATTATAAATAAATAAAGCTAAAGGTCAGAATAATGAAATGGAGAACTATCTTCTATAACAATGAGTGTATTGTCACTGTAATGCATATAAACGATAGTAGTGTTAGGTTAGCCGGTGGATAATTCAATTTGTTACAAATTTGCCATAAATAATTGAGAAAAATGTGAGTTTTTAAAATATACTAACGTATCCCTAGTTCGCGATCAATCAAAGTTTGGAACATCGACATCGTTCTGAAGAACGATAACACAATTTGACATAACGTCCCGCGAAATATTCAATGACGTACTAACTGTAACAGATCTATATTTGACCATTTACCTATTTTTATTAGATTCTATTGAATTATTTTTTATAAACTGACTATTTGAATTCAAATATTGACTGTTTTATATTGCATAAACAGATCATAATTTTAATATAATTTATTGCCATAAAATAAAATGAAATAAGATTTTATTTTAAAAGGGAATATTTCATACTAGCAACACTGATGACGCGTTCAAATTTGACGTTTTGCACGATCGGTTATAATTGTGACGTTTATTGCAAAGTTGGAGACTTTTCGAAGTGAAAAATATCATCGAATCCAAAATGAAGAAAGCCTGTTTCAAGAAGAAAACTCTCGTGGAGAAGACCAGCTCGAACCCCACTCCATACATCGTCGAAGAACCAAGCGACTCCTCACAGAACGATGAAGACGATGTCCACGTTCAATTGCCCTTGCAAGACTCTCCATCGTCGCCCAAAAAGGAAGAAATACTTCACTGGATCTTCACCGGAGAATCTCCCTTCCTTTTCAATTGTAACCGGGAAGATTACGTTGATTCTTCTTCTATCTCCAATGAGAAATCTTCGTTTAAAGATTCTGGTTATTTTAAAAGTTCCAACGCTACTCCCATCGACTCCAATGTAAACACAAAGAATAAGTCTTTCAAGATTAAAACTTTATTGAGTACAAATAGTGGTAATATCAGCGTTGCAATGTTTAACGATGAATGTTCATACAATCGAAGGACTCCGTTGAGAGAAAATATGACTCATCCTGATACCAGCACTCCGATCGTTAATAGAGTTAATGAACTAAATATGAAGAGTTCTGGACGATTCGATAATCAAAAATGTAGAGTTTATGAAAGTAGCGATAGCGATAGTTCTGTTTTAACATCCAATTATATAAAATCGGTGAATAAAAACTGTATTAGTAATGACAATCATATAAGAAATCTTCGATATATGTCAAAAACGAATGGAGATCATGACAAAAATAGAGAAGAACAACATTCAAGGCATAATTTTAAACATTTCAATAACGATGATGTATTTTTGACGAAAGAAAACATCACAAGACATAAAGATCAAAACGATAATACTTCCAACCCCGAATGGTCTACATTTCTCAAATCGAATTCTATATTATCTCCCAATCGTTTTAATACTCATCGACATAAAAGATCTGCCGAATCGAGTGGATTGAATTTTAAAACTAATAGTAATGGTGATGATATCGATTCATACAATTTTTCCAGCAAACACTTCCGTGCTAGTCCACAGATATCTTATAAAAGGAAAGTAAGCAGTCCTTATTGTTCCGACAATTATGATTATTGTGAAAATAATGGAATGAAAACAATCAAATGCAATGTGTTGAAATCCATTCAAAAGACTGTGGCTATTCAATCGAACGGTTCTAGGAAAAAAGTAATCGAAGTGATTAAACAAGTATATCTAGGATAGATTATGTGATTTGTAATTGTTAAAATTTGTCGTTTTATGATATTGTAATATTGATGATGGTATTTGTATATTGTAATATTTTTGAAAAATTTGATTGTTTTATTGATTGGTGTGTTGAATGATTGTTAATTTATTTTCTTATCTAACATTTTGTACATTTGTAATTATCCTTTTGTACATTGAAACATTTTTTATGAGTATTTATAATATTTGTCTTCTCATTTTCAACTTGAATAAATAAAATTGTTTTGCTAATTTCATTATGATTTTTATTTTCAATAGAACTTTCAATAAGTCACAATTCGAAAGATCATACTAGCTATTTATATATTTTTTCACAAAGGCATAGATGTCGTTATAATTTGAAACATGAAAATCAAATACATAAAACTGACTATTTGTACATAATTACATATTTCAAATCCTGATCACCGACTTAAATAAATTCTATTTTCATTCATTAATATCTCAATGACAAGACTACAAGTCGAATAATTTCTGTTTTAATTTCAATATTTATAAGTGCAACATAAAATATTCTTTTCAAATAATTCAAAGAAACAATTGAATTTGGAATTCATTTTTTCTTACTTGAAATTGAAAACCTGTATAGGTACTATAATAATGTATAATACAAAAACATCATTTATAAATGAATACTTATTAATAATACATTCTAAATATTATCGATAAATTAAATCGAAAACGCTTTTCAAACCTCACCTAAAAATGTTCTACAAACATAATCTATAATCTTCAACGAACCTAACCTAAAAATCCTCAACAAACCCAACACAAAACCTAACCTCACCTTCATTTTCGATCCCAAACTGTTCTAAAAACCATAAATTGACAACTTCTGCCACAGGTAAGCTGCTCATATACAAAAAACACATACATAACACATTGTAATAATGCGTTCCGTAAGTGAGTAGGTACATGTTGGAGTTTCTTTTCACCGAAGAACGAAATAAATCTGCGTGGCGAATGAGACATGTCACTAACGCCCGGCCAATGGTTTCAGATAAATGACTTCATTTGTAGTCGGTTTCCCTTTTGAAGAGAGCCGACCAGCTCGTCGTCCCACCTTCCACTCCTCGATCCATATGTGTGTATGTATTCGAAGTTTTATGGTGTGAAAACTGCGTGGGATTCACTAGGTGGGTTTTTTGAGTTCTCTTTAAAAAGTCGTGTGTGTGTGATTTTCTGTTCGATTTGTTGTGAGTTGTTTTGAAGATGTTCGAATTGATTAATTGAATCGATTTAATTGAGTTTTGAGTGCTGGATTAACTTATTACAAAAATTGAAGTGATGTGAATATTTTTGATATCGATTTAAAAAAATAAGAGGGTGAATGGGTTTTGTAGATAGAAGTTCTAAAGCATTTCTTTATCTAAATAATGGTTAATTAAGGTAAGTTCGATTTATATATTGTTAGTAGTAAAGCATTAATCGTTGATCAGCTGTCAAATTCTATAGATAGAGAATTTAACCAAAAATTGAAAGGTTTGGATTTTAATTAACGATCACATTAGATTTAATTATTTTCATGAAATTATGTATCATGTATGTATGTACCTATAAGTACTACTGAAATGATTGAAAATACAATAACAAATAACAAAATCATAATAACATCGTTCAAAATCGATCAAAAACCTTTAGGTATTCAAAAGAAAACGTCAACATCTCAAAAGACATCATAATCGATTATTTTTGGCGCGAACTAATTTCGAAAGTTCCCTCGCAGCGGGAATCCGATCGAAATCCGATTTTGACTCACTTTTGGACTTTTTTTCCACACTTTTCTCCTTCGACCATTTCTACACCTTTGTCGACGACAATGGACAGTTCGTTTTGAATTTTCTTTTCTCGTACATATAAAGGCGAGATCGTCCAGTTTTAATATTTTGTCGTAAACAGTTTGTTTGTCACGTGTGAATGCGTTTGCTGATTGGCGTTTATTTGCACGTTTCAACTTCTGTTGTGCATTATTTGGGGTATTATCCTATTTGCGGATGTGTGATCGATTGAACGAATGTGTTTTGTATATGGTTTATTCGAAAAAGTTGCTCTACATTTATATTGTAAGGATTTCTTATGGATATTAAGGTCAGTTACTTAACCAAAAATGTTATTTCAAAATTGGTTTAGGTAGATATTTGTACGTTAGATGCATACAATTATAATTTTATTGAACATCTATCAAAGTTTTACTATATTTATATCTTTTTCAGTATTAATTATGCTTCATAATATGTTCTTCTATGAATTCTAAATAACTTAAAAAGGGTTGAAATTCACTATAGAATTTTCAACAAATTCTGTATATTTTTATCGACAGAATCATAGCACAATTTCAAATCGCTTTCCCTGTAAATAATATTCATATTTCAATAGATACGTCGGGATTTAGTGACACATAAGCGACCCATACACCACATACACGACAAATATTATAATATACATCATACACACATCCCCGAACAAATCCTTTGAATACGAAAACGACATCATTATTGTGTTGTGCTGTACACACATACGTGTCGTGTCCTTCCTCAATGGAGATGACTCCTATCATCTCGTCACGAACTCACCACTGACATATATATTTTCAAAACACGCTCGAAAATAAATACGATGTGTTATGAATACAAATTCGATTGATATATCGAAAATTCTATTCAATAAGAAACACACTGCGTTGACGAGTCACGAATAGCTGCTAATTTTCATATATTCTCATAGCCTCCGAAGATTTTTGCTCAATTGATTCAAATAATTGAAATTTTTTTATTCTGCAGTTGGTACATTCTTTTAAGTATAATTATTGTATTGAATGTTTAAGAAAATACATTCAATTTTAAATAAAATTTTATGTATTTCAGAAGAATATGAAAAAAAACTTGTCAGCGGCGCTATTTTAATGTTTCAAACATTATAGGTATACATTGATATATGCAAGATGTAAAAAAAGTTACATTAATTTTGTAAATGTAACAACGTAGTTTGTATATGATTTTGAAATTGATCCTTTTCATGATCTCGTAGTTTTAACGTTTTTACAAACTTTGACATTTTTGACTCAATTATTCACATTTTTGCATACCATTTAATAAAATTTTTAAAACTTAAGATGTAGGACTGAAATAAATCTCATTTTTACATTATATCAAATAATTTTCAATACAATTTTAAAAAATAGACAAATTTCCTCCCCTACACATGGAATCATATTTTAATCCACTCCATAAATTATATTATTGGTTCCACAGGGACTGTAAATATTTGATACGCTTTGGGTAATTGAAACAAGACACTATTTGAACAAGAAAAAAATCATACATTGAACCAACCTAATATGAAAAAAAAAGTGCAATTTAATCTTGAATTCCTTCATGTTTTCGCAGCATACATATAATAATATAATATAGGGCGGCTGCAAAATTTATTGTTAGTGTGTATTTATTAGGGGCAGGTGTCACAGGGTGCACATAACGAACCTCCTTTATGTGCCAAGTCGTTGTATCCGAGAATGAAATAAGCTCATACAAATCTATTCATGTCATTATTGGGTGTGTACAAAGCATCGAACGTCTCTTATTTGTTTTCGGAAAATCGAGAGCACAGTGTGTTTAAAAAAAACGTATTTTTTGTAAGGTTTTTCGATAAGAATGCTCGAATTTTGATAGTTTATCAAAGTCATATTAGTGAATCAAATAAAATAATAATGATTATATTACTTAAGGTAAAGGGATATAATTCTTCAGGTTAGTTATGAAGATGTGATTTCGTTAAGTTTTCCTTGAATGTAATTTTAAATGTCAGAAAAAAGTGTTTAAATTGTTTCATATCGAGAAATATTATAGTCAACATATGCAGGATTGATTGGTTTATTTAATTTTAGGAAAGTCTGAAGAAGTCTTATACAGTGACGATGACATAGTCGTTTACTTTATACAAGTTGTTTTATTTAATTTTAAAGATCTAACGCTCTTAATGAAAAATAAAATACACAAGAGTTTTATATAAATAATATCGTATTATTAAAAATTTTCATAAGCCATGTTTATATAAAAATTCATGGTCTTATTGAACTTAATTTCAATTGAATAGATTTTTTCAAATTGAAAGCGTTTATTATTATACAAAACTCACTCGAAAATGAATGAACAATTTATTCATTGTTTATAATTTAAAATGGCCATGTGCGCTCTCGAAAATCGTACAAAACTAAAAGCACAACACAAAAGTGAAACTAATTCAATGAACGTTCTTTTCACATTAATATTTTTTCCCGATACTTAAACTGAGACAATAAAAAGCCAAACCGACCCCAATAAAAGACGTTTAATTCAAAAACACGATATTAAACGATAAATCAACAAAAATCAATAAAAATCAAACACTTCCAAGAAAGAACGAACATACAAAACAGCCCCAAAACGCAACCTCGTAAAACTTTTATTCCCTCCCTTTCAACATCGAAATTGAGTCGTCAAAATTCCAAAACACCTCGAATTTTTTCATCCAGCCAAATCCAAAAATTCTGGACTATATCCTCGACTATTATATTCGTCGATTTCCGCCGCGGATTTCTTAAAAAGTCGATTTTTTCTTGGATCCTATGGACACAATGATCCGCTTTTCCTCGGTACAGGGGCGGCCATAAATATTGTGCGATTTACACACAACAAGGTGCGACACAATGGCGGCTCATATGTGTAAAAAAAAAACGAATGTTGGATGTTGACTGATGGTAGTTTTGTGGAAATAGCCCGTGCCCACTGCCATTCTAGCTAAAACACTTTTGTCGAGTGCGCTTTTTGATCGTTGCGGCTTTTTTGTGGTTCTCAAATTGTTTATTTTGGTATTTTATAGTAATATATGAATTAAGTCTTAAGTTAGGTTAGATTAAGTTAAGCTAAAGTTTTTGATTTATTGAGAATTTCAGGGAATTTCTTCAAACTTTCCGAGAAATCTGAATCTCTGTTAGACGTAAAACATGTAGGTTAAGTATTCGATAGTTTCGGTTAAATTACGCTAGTTTAATTTGAGATAATTTCTTCAAATTTACAGAAAAATCGAAGAAATCTTTAAGTTTGATGTGAAATGTAGGTTAGACATGCATATTAATTCTATATGCATATTAATCTATTCACATAGATTAGGTTTTCTACCTTAAAAGGTCATGAAAAATATTTAGGCACATTTTCGACTTGCCAATTCGTATCCAAAGATTCTTTTAAATGAATTCGAAATTTGAATCATAAATAAGTCTATTTTAAACAGAAATCTCAATATAAATTAAATGTTATAGAAAACAAATGAAATAAATTCAATTATCCTTTCTGTAATACACATTTGTATAACGAGGACTAAAATTAATTTGTGCAACTCTGCACACACAAATCCAACAAAAAATTGATTTATATCAATATTCGATAGAAAATACGATCAGATAAGAAACATTTGACAACATTAGTGATTCCAAAGCGAAAAAAAACATAAATCTATCAGAAATCAACAAGAAACTAGTGGACAATCGAAAACTGCACTTTTAACACACGAGACTCGTGCGGTTGCACCTTTCGCATTGAAATTGAAAAACTGCTTTTATTTGTTGAACTTTATCTTTTTTTTCCTTAACATTAACAAAGTCGTTTTCGAACACAAAACGACACGTCGTGTTCGAAAAACCGATTCTAAAGGTAAACACACGTAAAATCCTAGCGACAATTCCATTCGAATTTAGATTTAGAGCAGACACGGATCGAGCCAAAAGTCGCCATATAAATCGGTCATTTTGTACATTATATATTGTGTATTGAAATGTTCGGCAAATTCAAAGAAATAACCGTTATTTTTACTATTGAATGCTTGCAGTTTGAAAATGTTTTGTAGTGTAAAAAAAAGTACAAGAATATCACGAAAGATGCATCTTCATTGAGTGCCATGAGTTTTTCTTTAGCTTATAATTGTTTCAAAAATTTGAATCGATCTAATAAATTAAGAAAAAAACTGTTTTTAAGAACTTCTAATTGCTTTAGAATTAACAATTGATCAGTTTTTAAAGTTTTTTGTATGTTTTTTTAAGTATTAAAACAAAGCTTTTCGTATAAAGCGTGGCTTACACTAGAGCGGCACGTGTGTCAATACAATAATATTTATAATTATTCCGTTCCACGAACGGATAAATAAATAGATGACAATGGGATTTTTAGTAGGTTTTTTTTTTGTATTTCTCTTTTTGTTTGAATGATATGGGGGCGCGAGGGCGGACGCTCCACAGCAGGGGGCTCTTTTGCGCCCCCATTGTTATCAAGCCAGATATATACTGGGGTAACAAGTCGTGTAATTTTATAAGATTTTTTTCAGATTATGATAATCGATTTTTAGTTATCTGTGTACTGACCTCATTAGAATTGGACTGAATAATCGAGAATGGAATTTTTTTGAAAAGTATAGATTTTTTAAAAGATTTTAAGTGAAATATCATGAAATCTTATATTAAAAATGATGCTTTCTTATTTTATGTATAGCATCATTCTAACTTATCCTGATTTCATTCTAACTAAACTTATATTCTAACCAGATGATGAAAATGATTTTTAGATTAAAAAAACAGAGATCTGAAGCAATCACCTTTTCGAACTACTTCGATTCTGATTTACATTATGCTTCATGAAGATATACTAATATGAATATATGATTCTCTGATTCATTAGAATAGGTATATGCTTCTATGTAAATCAATTTGTAAAGTTCACATTTGAAGCAAAGTAGTTTGAAAAAGAGTAAAATCAAAATCTTGAAAATTTTCAAATTTAACCCGACTCAAGCCTAATTTTTGACTCATATATGAACAAAAAATTATCGACATAAGATTATGCTTATACACAAATGAGAAAAATCCCAAATTAAAGTCCCAATTACTCAAAAATTCCCATATCTAGCTCAACTCAACTCCAATTTTTGACTCAAATATTATCAAAAAATATATCAACATAACATTTTACTGATTTTTGAATGAGAAAAATCCAAAAAAACCCGAATTAAAGCCCCAATTACTCGAAAAATCCCAGAAAATCCCGGTTTTCTCGTGCGAACTCCCATCTAGCGAAACAAAGGGCCGCACTGGGGCTCTATTTATTTTTTGAAATATAATAAAAGTCGCATTAAAAAGCGCGTGTCCTCATTAAGAGCGGTGTTTGCGAGAGGCACACGGTGTTTAGACAGCGGGTGGCCATACGAATACATTTCGCCAAAGCGGATCTCATTGCCGAAACACAATGGAGGCACGTGGCCTTTTTTGGCGCCTTTTTTTTGATTTTTGAATATTTTTTATGTGTGAGTGTGAAATTTTAAAAGTTTTCGATTCATTAAAAAAAGTTAAAAAATTGCATTTTTGGTATAATTTTACATTATAAATTGTTTTAAATTGAGTTTTTATTTTAGATAGAAAGGATCTAATATAATAATAGTGTTAATTTGTTTACCTTTCTGTTTATGTTATGCTTAAATTGCAATTTATTTCGCGCTGATATTATTGCATAAAATAGGTGCAGATGATAGTGTAATACTTAAATCTAATAGGATGTGCAATGATATTTTCAATGGGTTGATTACTCGTTATTGCATTTTTTTTTATGTGGTAATTGTTTTGCAAATGGTATTCTTTTATTATAAAACAGAGCAAACAATATTCAAGTTTATAATATCGACAGAATTCTGACATGCTATAATATTTATATATGTTTGATATAAATTATAATTTCTACATATAATATAATAATTTAGAAAGAAATTTACAAGTTAACATTTCTATATTCAAATTATTTTAAAAAAGTTATGATATTTTTATAGTTTCTTTGTTTGTTATAAATTTTCTCTAATCGTAAACACATTTTTATATAAGAAATAATGAGTGACCTTTCTATAATTCCACTTTTAACCATAATCTTCAACATGATTATCTTAACGATTTGCAAATCTAGAAAAAACTAAACACATAAATATTTACATATGAACTACTTTTTTTCCCAAATTGCTTATGATTTATAGTTTTTGTTTCGCTTTGTTTAAGCCAATGTGCAGTGACTCATACAAAACTAATTCTAAAAACACTCTTTTTCTTTTGTAGATCGCTATCGAAACGTTTACTTTCCACGCTAAAAACCCAGATTATCAAAAAATATTCACTATTTACTACAAATACAACGATTTTTGATAAAAAATAATAATAAATTCAAACAAATCACGTCACTTCACTGAAAAATCGTTTTTTTCAAGTGCCAACATCCACGTGCCGAACAACAAACTACGATAAAAAAGCTCACGGATTAACGAAACAACAAATCGGTTTACAATCGAAATAGTCAATGGGGTTCTTTACTTACCCCATTTTTTTCAAAACACTCGAACTGAAAAAATAAAAGCGAGACTGTTTTTGCATAAACACAAACGAATTGTGAAATAATGTAAAGCGACCCTTACAATTGATCATCTGACACGTTCGGACATCCCAATTAGTTTTCGATTTGAATTGGAAATATATCGGAATGAATCAAAGTTTTGTATTATAAAAGATATAATATATTGTTCTTGTACGTGAGGATATTATTGTGCAAAACAAGTTATTAAGAAAAGCGTTGAAAATAAAATTAAAGTTCGTTGACTCGTTTATCGATGCATTTCTATGCAATTTTCTCTCATTATGCAGATTCTTATCTATAAAAATGGTTCAAAATATTATAACAATATAAATTATGATTCACACTTCTATCCATGCTTCAATCTATCAAGTAGACGTTTGAAACTATTATGTTTGGAATACAAAACGAATCCATTTCACCTAAATAAAAAATCTACGATTTCTCACGCCGACAATCAAATTCAAATTCAAATTTTATCGACCATTTTTTATTCATCCATTCGTAAGAAAAACACCGATCCGTTAGAAGCACATACGATTATTGCAACAATCCATGAATAATGGCATATATTTCACATAATGATGATTTTCAACATGATATGAACCATTCACAGCTAAACATAACTCCATAAAACTAAAAGTCAAGAAAAACGATCGAACGTATTTGATGCTTTTGTTTAATTCCCATTATATCCCTCATCATTCCATTTTTCCACCAATTCTTAACATACTAATAAAAAGCTATAACTATACCAAGTGATTTGCCTATTTTTTTCAAAAAGTTAAGTCTATCACATTTAGCTCTGAACGGCTCATGTAAGTCTGAAAAAATGTTACAAAACATATTTTTTAATCAATATATGATATAAATCTTCAAAATATTTTTATTGTTCTTATACCATATTCAAAATAATCAGTTCTACAACGTTTAAATAATACAACAGTGCGTTCTTCATTAGTATGTCCAAGATTGCGGCAAGATTAATTATTCGGCATTTTGTTGTTTTGTACGTCGGGAAAAGATGAAGAAAAACAATGAAAACAATAACAGAACTGTCAGCTACTGTTTCTTACACTTTTCCACAAACGTCTTCCATTTGTTTGTTCATAATTTTTTTTCCTTTTTTAGTCTTTTGATATATTTTTTTGTCAGTTCTGACCGCCTTTTGTTTCTCGGTCGAACCGTGTGTATGTGTGTCGGCAATTATGTATCATTGTCATGATGATGGAAATTTCACTTCGATGTTAATTTGATTTCTTTTGTGATATGTGCGTTTTTATAATCAGCAGGGTTGCTGCTTTAAAGAAATTTGAATGTTCAATAGAAAGACGTTCGAATGCAGCTGTCATTTTGGCACTTTTTTTTATTAATGGATTTATTATTTAAATTATTTATGTTAGATGTAGCATTTGAATTTCAAATACGTATTCATATTTGTAATTACATTCTTTAATTATGATGGTTTTTCATTTTATGTTGAAATATTTACCGATTCAAGTTTGTTTGCATTGAAATATTTGCAAATTCAATTGAACTTTAAATAAAAAATAATAAATTTAAAATGAATTAATGAATATGAAATAAAAAAAATATTAAATTCGAAGTGAAATATCTGTAGATATTCATTTGATTATTTTGAATCTATATTTGTGTAACTATCGAAACTTTGACTCATTTGAATTTGAACACCAATCAAACCATCAAATCTCTATCAATGTGTAGGTTATGAATTAAGGTAACCTAATCTAACCTAAAAAATATCAGGTTAGAGATTTTTTATTGAAAATCATATTTTTCATCAATGACGAGTCAGAACAAGACTTGAATAGAATCAGTATAATTCAATACGTAAATTTAGAAAGTACATAATAAAACTTTCATTATAATAATACCGATATTAATATCAAATATTTTCCATAACAATCCCACATATTTGTATATGAAAATCATTCCGATTTATCCCCAGCATAACATTTGTCAAAATAAACCGCCCAAGGGTGGCGAGACTTTTGTTTATAAAACAATTAGCGGTAAAACGAACGAACTTTCCTAGGGACAGCTGTGTTCGCAAATGCTAACTTTACATTCGGAATAATTGATACACGATTGAGCCTTTTGTGGTCACCCTACGTCGATTCGTTGCTCGTTCATACGAAACGAGTGCTTTTCGGGGAAATTCTATGAAATCGAACTGTGAAGCAGTTTTGTGCCATTGATTCTTTGTGTGACGAGTATTTTATAAATATTTTATTTCATGTATGAACATATAAGTATATAATGTATGAAAATTTAAATCTATAGGGTTTCTTAAACTAGGTTTCTAGGAGATTAAATAGGAGTTTTGTTATAATACAATTTAGAGAAAAGTTATAAATTGAAAAAAAATTCAATTATAAATCTGAAGATTATTGATTTTATTCATTTATTGAATTTCATTTGAATGAAATGAAATTTATAAGATCATGTGACAGTTTTTTTGCTGAATTTTAGGCACAATTTGAAAACATATTGTACAATGTAATAAGATTTTGACCTTTTTATTTTCATTTTTGAGACATATTTTATTTTTTAAAGAAAATTCTACCCTTTAAGTTTTTAAATTTTATTATTAGATACTTAAAATACTAAAAGAATAGATTTTTGAAAAAAAGTAGAAGAATATCCTAGAATTAGGCGACTGTGAAAAAAACTTCACACGTAGTCCAATGATTTTCTTCAACACTCAAAATAGTGCTATTACAGTAAAAGTTTTAAAAAAAAATCTTCTAAATAAGAAAATCTTAAAACCCAAGGGATAAAAGTGACAATAAATCATCAAAATTCACTTTTTAAATATAACAATAAAAACCCAATTCCATAATTTAACCTCACTTCATACAACATCACACAATCAACTCAAACCAAACACAGCCTCAACCGAACCCAAAACTTTAAACTCAACCAAACATAACCTCACCCAAACTCAACCAAACGCAACCTCAACTTGACCTAACCTAAAAAATAATTTACGTACACATTTTACGAACTTTTTCCGAGTTCGTTGAGCGGAACGTGGCGAACTTTCGAACGTATCGGTTCGCTTTACGTTGTTTTGTCGGCGGGGCATGTCGTCGGTCCGTTCGAAACCAAAATAATGGTCGTGTCAGACGCGTGTTTTAGACTCGATTGAATCAATTAAGTCGTAAGGGTGGGGCTGCGCCCCCCGGGGGCCCGTGGACCGCCATCGGAGCCCCCCGAGTCGGCTACAAACGAAAACATGCTCGTTTGTTGCAACTTTGTTGCCAAGCTTTTGTTTTTGCACAATTTGTGTCTTTTGTATAAATCTGGTGTGTGATATAAATTATGTATTTTTTTATTCATTTTGATATTTATATGTGTTTATCTGATTGTTTGATAATTGAAATGTTATCCATTAAATTTTAAATGATCGAAAATTATTGGTTGAAGTTCGAGGGATGGTATTTTAATCAATATGAAAGTAATAGTCAGTCGAATATGAATATCAATTTCATGGAATAAAATATATTTGACCGATTTAAAGTTATCTGATAATTAAATTATCGACTCTTAATAGCATATTTTGTTTTTGAAATAAAATGAATGATTTGAAAGTTGAAATATAATATATTGTGATTAGAGATGATGCTATAGACGTGACAATTCTTTTATAACAGACTTAACAAAGACTTTCAAAAATTGAAGACTACTACATATGTCTTTTAAAATACTTGTTTTTTTACAATTTTTAATTAATTATATCCATTTCAATTCAAATAATTTCTCATTCAAGTTGAATATTTCAAAATTTCGGATATAAGCATACCATTTTCTGAACAATCCTAAAACGGTTTGAATAAAATTTTGAAATATTTGATTTGAAATTGAAAACCTGTATGACGAAAGCTATTTTCTTTAATATATTTGAATAAAGTTCTTCAGATATTATAATATTTCGGAACAAGTTTTTAACAAATGTGTGAAAAAACAATATCATCATTGAATCCGATATTTCTTTATAGAGTTTCTTATATATTTTTGACTAATTTCAAATACACATTATAATCACCTAACATTTGAACGACAAATCATATAATTTCCAATAAATTCACTTCAAAACAAAAATCTACAAATTGAAAAAACCACCAATCAACCGAACCATTTACACAGAACCACTGCTCACAACCTCGAATAGAAACCCGACAAAAGACCCAAACAACCATAAACATCAATTGTTTTATACCCACACATTATATTTGACCATCCAACCCCCGAAACGCCCCTCATCAATATATCGATTACTGAAAAACGGCGAAATTTTCCCTCGAACTGCACAAACACTGAACAAATTTGTCTCCATGGCCCCCCATAGTCTATGGGAGTTTCGTATAATAAACTCCACATACAAAAAAATGGAGTTTCGTATAATAAAATCTGGAGTTATGGGGTCCATTGTTCGAATTAATATCGGTGTTAACGATAGGCCATTGTGATTTGGGAATGATTTTGCACTATGCGATTATAGCGTGTGCAGTTTTTGAGGTTTTACAGGTTTTCTCACAGAAATGTGCGGTTTTATGTGTTTTTTTTTATTTATTTGTCGTTTGTTTGGTTTGAATTTATGTTTAAGATGTAATTTGGGTTATGTTCTTTGGGTTTTATTTATAGAATTTGTTTTGATTTTTGGGTAGATGCTTATTAAGGTTATGTGCCCTGATTGATATGGGTATGTTTGTTCTTTCGATTTGATTTCATTTTTAAAGTAAAGATGTACTATTGATGTTGAAAATTTATAATTAATTATTTTTATGATTTGCTTGTGCAACTGAAATTTTAATTAAAATGAAATGTAACTTGCATAGCGAAAAGTTTGGTCAAATGTCAACAGTAATTATTTTTTTATGTTCGTTTGTTGTTTAGTATTATAATTTAATTATGATTCTATTAATTTTTTTAAATATTCCGATAGTCTTTTGTATTTTGACAATGATTTTAGTGAAACAATGCATGGGAAGATTTTCGCATTATTAGATTTTATTAAAAAAAAACTCAAATTTCGAAATTTCAAGGGGTTCTTAGTATTAGTTCATAGGTCAAAGATCATAGATAGAGTTCAAAGGACAAAGGTTTCCGATAACGCGGTTCCTGATAACACGATTCCCAATAACGTGGTTCCCGATAATGCGATTCCTGACAACGCGATTCCCGATAACGTAGTTCCCGATAATGCGATTTCCGACAACAAAGTTTCCGACAACGCTGTTTCCGATAACACGGTCCCTGACAACGCGATTCCCGATAACGTGGTTCCCGTTAATGCGATTCCCGACAACGTTGTTTCCGATAAGGCGGTTCCCGACAACGCTGTTTCCGATAACGCAGTTCCTGACAACGCGATTCCCGATAACACGGTTCCCGATAATGCGATTCCCGACAATATAGTTCCCGACAACGCGATTCCCGATAACGTGGTTTCCGATAATGCGATTCCCGACAACATAGTTTCCGACAACGCGGTTCCCGACAACGCTGTTTCCGATAACGCGGTCCAAAAACAGACAACTTTCCAAAAACATGCGCACGCGTCAAAATACTTGCGGAAATCCCACAAGAGCGTAATCAGATTTTTTAACATCCCCTACACGAGGATCCAGACCCTCGAAGGGGTTGCTGGTGCTGCTGCTGGAGGGTGGACGTGACCGAGGGTCGTCAGATCGTCGATTTCACACGTCGTTATTTGCAGATTAAACGATCGCCAAAGCAAAGTGGGTCCTTTTCGCGCAAGATTGGGCATGCACCATCTGATTTTGTATAATATTGAACTATGAAAGGTGTTTAGACTTAAATGTGGTCAGATTTGAGTATATTATTTAAAAAAAATGTTAAAAAGATTATATTTATAGAAAGAAGAATGGGTTGTAAAGTAAAATCTTCATTAGTAGATAAGGATTATAGAATTTTTATTTTATGGAATTCAATAATAGATTTTTTTTCTAACACTATGATAGTCCTATATGGTCGCCATTTTGAAATATTCAAAATAGCAAACTTGCATCCAATATTGTTTACAATTCAACTATTAAATAATATAATATTGTCATCGGAACATACTTTTTAGGTGGAAAAAATGTAGCGGTTTTTAAATAAAAGTGAAAAGTCAACGAAGTACCATTAAATAGAGTACGATAGAAGCACATTTTTTTTCGACTAAGGCCCGATATTTCAATTATTAGTTACTCAACTCGTATTTACTGTACAATTAGTCTATAAAATTCATATTACAAATGATATTTCTGATTTCTTTTCATTGGCGTGTTCATAAAATCTAAAATGCGTTAACACGTCGTTACTTAACACTCGAGTCAAGTAACTATCAATTGAAAGATCTCACTTAAATGATACAGATTTCAAAACTTGCCGATAAAATCTATATAAACCTAAACTTAATTCATAACAAACTTATTTTAAAGCATAGAAAACTGAACCTTATTAATAATTTCGATACTAACTTTGAAACAATCCACCTAGAACCGCATAGGAAAGACTCGTTATACAATAACTTGCAGTTTTTTCGCACTCTGTCCTCCAACATCCTTTCGTTAACCTCTCCTCGACCATTATGTACCCATTATGGGTGTTAGGGACAGAAGTATATACATGAGAAGGAGGGTGGCCTCATGTGCGCTTATCGCACGTAATGAACTCGCTCTTTATATTGATGCACGTCGACACTTTGTCGTGTTAATGCCGCTTCGTTAAAAAAAATCATCATACATGTTAACCCCAGAAGCAAAAGGGCACAAATGTATGATTGAATTTTAAGAATATCGTGTTTAAAGTTGAATATTTGATATTATAAGAGTATTAGTTTGTTTAGAGACGGATCTTTGATGGATTGGAGGAGTGATTGTAACTCAATGTTTAGTTGACCAAAGCAGTGAAAATTTCGTCTCTAAATGTTATAATTTTATTTAATCAGGCGTGTGATGATATTTTCAACGGACTAATTACTCATCTAATATAATAAAATGCGAATCTAACTCTTTGTGTGTATGATGTTATACTCTATTACTGTGACAATTCAATTTTCGACGATTCATTTGTTATTATATAGAAAAGTTATTCAGTAATCTGATGATCTATTAATACAGATCTCGAAAGCATTTATATATTTTTTTTAATTTTCCATATTCAGAGACAATTTCTACTTTCGATTACAGTAATATAATTTTTTTACTTACACTCCTTAGCTTCTACAATCTTATTATTATGATTCAACGCTTTGTCAAACGGATTTGTTTTGTTCGCCATATTTTCGACGAACCATCTTTAGATACTTAGCAACTGTAACAATATGATATAAATATCGCGTCATTCGATACTTTTTAATTTTTTCGAAAAATTTTTTACACATAAAAAATGAAATCTCCACATACACATTAGAGCGTCGATTCCAGAAATAACAAACCGGCGGAAACAGATTTTTTTTTAAAGCAAACACCCAAAAATTTCCAAGAAAAGTCACTTACTCGAAGCATAAACTGTTATCGTTCGAATCGAAAACACACAATCAAAACTTCCGAATTTCTACGAACTCAAAAACAAAACCGACTCAATCAAACAGACGATCGAATAAGCGTTTATCTCTTCGACGATCGAATTCTTCATTTGAAGGAGTAACGAATGTATCCGATGTGAAGTTTATTATTACAAGCGGCGGATCGGCGTTAAAAAGGTTACCTTTGAAGTATCGATTGCGGCCCAAATAAGCGCTAAACAAGCAAATGGTGTTAACTTTTCCATAACATTGCGCAGACTTTGTTTTCGTGTACGTAATTCGATATGAGGATGCGCGCGAGTTGATTTTTTCAAATGTAAAAAAACGAAAATTTAGGGATGTCTATAAGATTTAACTTGAATTGTACATAAATATAATATCTTAATTAAATTTTCAATAATATTTTAATCAAATTTTGGTCATTTAATCAATCATTAGTCACTAATTTGAGTGTTGTTGTATGTAGTTTTTTTATCACCAATGTCAGTTCTTTTTTTTCTCAGAAGATCTTTTCACTGCTCTAGTTAACTAATCATAGAGTTAAAGTCAGTCTTTTAACTATAAATTGTCAACAGTCCATCTCTATTCTGAGGATTTTGACAGTTGATAGTCAAAGGACTGACTGTAACTCTTTTGATAGTTAAGCATTAAAGGTGAAAAGATGGGTGTTAAATTTTTATAGAGAAAATTTGCCAACGTTCGAGTTTAGTAACTGGTGTTTGAAAGTTTTGGTCTCACAATAAGATGCTTAAAATATATTGTGCTCTTATACAGATATGTATGTGCAGTTATTTCGATTTAAATCAAAGAGTCGATTGAAGTTGCAATAGTTTAAAAAGTAATGTTTATTCATTTTGAAAATATCAGAAATTTCCTTTTTCTTTCTTCACTTGCTGTAGTTTTTTTTATATATTTTTCAAATTATTCCGATTGAGACACAACAAAGCATCACACATAATTAACACGCCTTCCCAATTAAACCGAAAACACATCGAGGTGTTTGTTCACATCTTCGCACAGAACGTTTCCAATTAACCAACTCACATCACAACCGACAGACCAACAAAATCGAAAAACACACACCACACAAAACCAAAAATATAAAATAAAAAACCAAAAAAACACAAATAAGATAAACGAAACGCGATACTTTCGAACGTTGCACTTTCACTCTAGAGAGGAAACGCAGAACAAAGGGCGCGCTTAGAGAGGAGCACTAAATAGGCGGATATCTTCCTTAACAGAAGACGACCCCCCTCTTATTACATTATATATATATGACGACTGAAAAGACCAAAGGGTACAAGTGATATTTTTATCGAAAATAAGTCATGTTCTAGAATTGCTTCTGTAAAAAGATATAAACGAATTCGGAACGTGTATCGAAATGTCTCATCAAATCACTCGACCTCCTCCTTATACATACATGCTCGATTTTGAGCGCTCTTTTTTCGAAGTCACTTGTACCTTTTGGCCTTTTCAGTTGTCGTATATTCGATATAGAATATAATATTGTAGAATCTGTGTGCTTGAGGACGTGTGGATGTGTTCATTGTTCGCTTTTCAGGAAGAGGATGCCGCGAAGCACTTGCTTCGCTGAAACAATGGCGAACCCCACTCGACAAATATTGCTTCAATATTAATCAATATTTCAAAAACATGCTCGTGCCGACGATGGAATATTTGAGAACAATGGCTTTCGAGGACGGCAGGTGTGCGAGGCTTTGTCTTCGGTTTTGTTCGACGGAATTTCCGAAAATTCTCAAAAGTATTATAAAAAAAAATATTTGAAAATTTTTATTTTAATTTTAATTGATTTTTTAATAATAATTTGTATTTTTTTAGTTTATGCTTGATTATGCAATTTAAAAGATTGATATGAATATCATTTATAAAGAATTGAGTGCAATAAACTGGCTGTTAAGTTATTACATGTCGATTAAATTAATAAAAATGGAAAGAATATTAAAAAATAAAAAAATATCAAATTTTAATTTATTATAATATGCATTGTATACTTTTAATTATAAAATTATCAAATCAAATAATTATACAGTATACTCACGATTATTAGGAATAATAAAAGGAAGGCGAAGTATAGATGACTTAAAACTATGATTCGACCAAATATTGCGATGTTTTTGACGAATTCGTGTAATATTCATGAATTTTGATAATAGATATTCAATTTGTATTATTTAATTTCAAAATATCCTTCTAGCATTATGTATTTTAATATATTTTCATTCATAATATTTTCTCGAAACTAGCTAGAAAATTGCATATCACGATAAACAATATTTAATTAGACACAAATACTAATAATTCTGCAATTTTGATTACTCTAATCGAAAAATTAACAGCAAAATAATAAGATATTTTACTCATACATAATAAATGCCCAGATATTCGAGAATTTACTGTATTTATATACTAAAAAAAAATCACTCAAAACCGCCAACAAGTCGAACGTGCTCAAAACTCTGCCACAATCGAAGTCCATACACAAAGCGACTTAAAAATATACACACCCCCGACGCTTCGACTTTTCACAAAACACATTTTAAGGGTTGAAAAGTGCACATACACACATAAAAGTTAGTTAAATATGTATGAAAATGCGGAGGCTTTTCGCTGACCGCAAAGAAGCGGCCTTCGTCCATTGTTCGCCAACCGGTGGCGCGTGTTCCCAGAACGTGACCGAGTGGATACATTTTCTACGATCGAATCAGTAGTTTTTAAACTGTGAGGTTTTTTTAGCAGATTTTAATGTTTGGGAAGCGTTGTTTGATTGAATTGAATCTGTTTTATAGGAAATCAATAGAAATTATTTTGTTTTCTTGAAAATGTGACAAAATTTTACTTCAATTTTGGATCCAAATTAAATGGTAGGATTTATTCAGAAAATTTTAATATTTTTGCTTACAAATAAACATTAGATATTTAAAATATTTTTGTACAAATACAAAGATAATTCTATATATTTACTACGTGTATTTTCAATTCAGTACTTGTGTAAGATACTATCAGCACAATTTTCTATCTAAATCGTAATTTAACTTTTTCTAATCTATTCTGGTCTAAAGAAACTTAATCTTCAAAATATAACTCAATTTAAAGTATCTTGATGTGATTTATATTATGTACAAATACCTAGAGACTGATTAAATTCCAATATTTTAATTATTCAACAAGTACATACATATATGAAAAAGAGGGCATTTGTATTTCGGATAGCGGTTTTTGTTCTAATGATCAATGAAATTCTTTATCGATTTAGGCATATTCTGTTTATTTTCTATAATATTTCATATTTGATATTCATATTTATAATTTAAGTATACTTAAGTAAGCAATTTAAATTAATATTCATCTGAATCAACATTATTAACCCAATTGCACAACGTGAGATTTCGCAACATTGCAGAACTTCAAACCACTAAATTAACTAACCATTCCTTACATATGAACAAACTCAAACTCACCTAACAATCCCATAACGAATCGACAATCATAAAAATAATAAATCGAGTCTCAAACTCTAGATCTTTTCTTCTGGATCATTCCGGTCGATCGAAGCGATTTCTTATAGATCGTCGCATGTGAACCGCCCCGATTAATCGCCTTGCTGAACAACCACTTTGCAGTCGTTTTTTGAAAATCCGTGTTTTTCAACCCCGTGTTGACGGCATGGGGTCTTCGATACCCCAAGGGATGTTTTTGCAGGAGGCTTATGGCGTATTATATTGTGTGTTGTATGAAGAATGGGGTGGAATGGGCGTTTTCGAATCACTGGTTTCGATTAGACGAAAGATTTGTTCTAACCACTCGGTTAATATTCGATTTAGTTCGATGGTTTCGTGTGAATTTTGTGTGATTTTTTAAATGTGAACAAAAAAAGTTGTGTGGAGGCGAATCATGTATAACATAATAGAAATTAATTAGGCGAAATAGTCTTGCATCCTAATTTCGTCTTGTTTGTGCAAATGGAATTAGACATTCTCAAGTAGACAACCTAATACATTTTTGAAAATTATGCTATGAAAGAAATGGAAGAAAAAGGTTATGATAGGTATAGATAATAGCGTTGTGTGAATTATTACTATATATGAATTAAAATTTTCAGAGCTATTTATTCAAATAATAGTTGAGAGCTTCTTTGACATAACGAGTTTCTCTAACATATCATAGAACACTTCTATATATTTTTTTATTATTATATGTAATTCAAATATTATGAATCAATATGACTTATTTTTTCATTGATTTTAAATAATAGATTAAAATATCAAATGAATCATTTTTCGTTTTAGAAATTTACTATCTTTAAACCAAGAAATACTTAGAAAATGTAATTTTAACAAATGCTTTAATTATCTTAAGATATTCTGTTTGTTATACGGATATTTTATTTTATTTTGATAAAAAAATTTAATAGATTCATAAACTAATAAATATTTTACATATTTCACAAAAAATCTTTATCAAAAAAGTAAGTAGGCAAAAGCGATAACTATGTGATGATCTTTCGATAATCAATTAGCAAATATCTCGATAATTTTCTTTATAATTACGATTAGTTAAAACTCCAGCTCTTATTGAATCGTAATTACGTTGAAAATTATCAAGAAATTTTTAGATAAAATTTTATATAACGGATTGTGGACGTACAAAACGTGTTTAATGTCGTTCGTGTGAACGCAGAGGCTTTTGTTCCCCAGTTGCGGTATTGTTTTCTACAAAGAGAAGCTTTAATTGATTCAATTCAGTGTAAAACACGATCGCCGCGAAATAAATGTTGACGTTTCGCCATGTGTTTATTTGTTTCCAGTCCGTGCCTGGATTTTCAGCTACAAACTCGAAATGCCTTACGTTTGCGTCTGACGAATTGTTATTTTTACAGCTCGGTCGTTGTAATTAAAATTTTACACAAATCCGAAACGAAACGTCTTTGTCGTCCAATTTATAATAATGCAAATGATTTATATGAATAAATGAGACGTTTAGAGCTAAATGTGACCAACTTCATAACGAAAGATGTCGAAAAAATCGATCGAATGTATTTGGTGTTATTTAAATTTTCCTCAATTATTAAATTTATAAATAAACAAATTTAGTTTATAATAAGCTATGGATGCGTTTAAATTACATTAATGTACAGAATCAATTAAAATAGCTTCTAAAATGAATAGTTTATTATTAGTACACCAATCAAATTTTGTCATTTAATCGTTTTAATTAATCAGTAAAAATATTTCATACTTAGAAAGTTATGACTTTATTAAGTACTTTGACATTTAAATATCTTCTTTTAAAGTTGAGTTAATCAGGTTTAGCTTTGAATGATTCAAATATAAATCGAATAAACATTCAATAGATTGGAATTAAATGCTTTCACTTAACAACTCATAAGAAGCATTATAATTTGTAACAATTCTCACGACAATTTATAACCAAACGAAGCGAACTCTTTCCTACACAATCCAACAATAGATTCACATATTATTTACGATTTTATTAAAAACATTCTTTGACAAATCACAGCCTCGAGCCAAAATCTCATCCCATACAAAAATCCTCCTCATGGGAAATTTCAACCCCATAACGTCCGGCGGCGAATCAAATCGAATGTTTGCTCTAAAAACAACCGCACTATCGTCAAAATAAATACATGCAAAAATAATAGAAGGAATGATTGTATCGACCCTCGCATGCCCAAAGGGCCGAAAACACGGGGAGATTTGAAAAATTACAATAAACCCCGTTAGTAAGTGAAAAGGGATGTCTGGTCCTCGAAACGGCGGAAATCATGCCACTTATTTTATTCTATATAAGGGTTGGGGTTGTTGGGTTAAATTTGTATAAGAGAATCGGAGTGTGCTTACTTAACTTGATTTTTAAGGGTTTGGATTGAGATCGTTTTATATTTGATTGAATTTGTATATTGGCCCAATTTTTTTTAATCGAGAGTTATTTAACACTAATGTTAGTGGAGTACTTGTTTTTTTTCCTACAGATTTTGACAGTTGATATTGCATGTTCTCGAAATCAGAAAAATCAGTATATAGAAAAAAAGTTTCTAATTGTTAGCAAATGATAATTTAGTTAACGATCGAAAGATCGGTTCTAAATGTAATATTATTGAGATTGAGTGAATTAATCATAATTTTATTGGAAATCTATCGATTTTGTTAAGCAATAGTAGGTTTAGGATAGTTTTTTTGTCATATATTAAGTATGAAAAGCTCGAACTAAAATCTATTAAAGATGATTTTTTTAAGCTGTAAATTGATTAATTTAGATCTAATAATGATTTGAAGAAAATTCAGTGATAAATAAATATAAATAATGATTGTTACTTGATGTTCAATTTGATTCAAAGAGTTCGATAAGAACATAAAAAAAATCATAAGTAATTGACTTTGCATTGATAATCAGTTCAATTTTAGAGCATAAAGAAGATTTTCTTTGGTAGATCATTCTAAACCACCTTATTGATACATTATTGATTGTTATTTTAAATTAAACCGACTCATACATATCATACTCATATTTGTCATTTGTGATATGTCATGACTGACTTTACTCACCATGTGATCGATATTGAAATACTTCAAATATTTCTCGAATTTAATACCAAAATATATTAAATCAAAATAGAACACTATCAAAACATTATTTTAAACACATTCCCATATAAAAAAATGTAAAAAACCAAAAAGACACATCCAATTAGCGGCATCGCGTGTTGTTCCACGTCAATTTCCCGTTGGGCGAGGAAAGCGCGTCAATCATTAAAACAAACATACAAATTCTAGGGTATCTTCCGACCCTCGTTTCGGATGTTTCTCTCACTCGATATCACGATACGGCTTCTCTATTATATTCATTGTATGTATATCTGTCTGTATCTGTGCTCACCCTTATTTATCTTCGTTCAGTGTCAATCTTCGCGCCCGACGAGTGGATCTCGAGCAAACAAGTCAACAATAAAGCCGTACGAATGCGATGTTTGTTGGAAGATTTGTTATTGATCTTTTATAAGATCAATCTTGGTTTTTATATGATTTATATGTCTATTTAACGTATATGTTATATATAAGTAGATCTATCAATTTTGAGTTTTAATATGATATGTTTTATGCTAACGATTTGAAAATCATAACCGATAAGTATACGATTGATCTTTTACGTGTACATAAAATATATTCTTTGATTTTAAACGTGTATATGCAAAATTATATTCTAATATATGAATACACATGAATCAATGACAGATTCGTATCGAATTTGAATAAAAACAACCATTCTTTGAATCTCAAAAAAATACAATACAAAGTCTCAGCATGAAATGTCACATGAATGAAAATTCGCTACATGAACAAATAACAGGCGTGGCGAGGGGTTAACTTTTCAACCCTTTTAGTTTGACCAGTTTTTTTCCTGATTATTTTCATTTTCGAATGATAAATACATATAAAAAAATCCACCCCGATTTGTTCCAACTCCTCGTTTCGACTATATTTATTTTAGTTTAGAATGTCGAACAAGCGCGTGACCGATTAACGATCAACGTATAAAATGTGGCTTTCTTTTGTTAAAAATATTCAAAAGTTTAAATTGAATTGTTTGCTAAATTTTATTGGTCACACTCTACGTCATATAAATGCGATTATGTCGCTCAATTTTCTACACATACTGTATTTAATTCATTGAACGTCATTTCGACGTAGAACTAATATTTCATTTAGGACCGTACTTTTCATTGCTTTAGTTAATTAACCTGAGTTACTATCAGTTATTTTACTATGAACTATCGAAAATTCACAGAACAAAGATGAATTTGACAGTTCTTCAAGTCACCGTAACTTTAAAGTTAGTTGACTTGAGGAGTGAAAAGACAGTTTCTTAGGATTAATTCAATTGACAATATCATTAATTAACTAGAAAATTTTATATTTTTTCATTAAACACATGTCCTTATCTTTATTTTTTTCATATTTTATACAAAATCAACAAAATTGTAGCATAATAAAAATGATTTTAACCAAAAAAGTAATACATTTTCGATTGTTTTATTGAACGGCTTTTTCGCAAATATTCGTAGACACATCAATGGCGTCAGACTCTCAGACAATTTTCGAAACGTTTTCGATTATAAATTTTTGATTTCACCATACATTTAAAAATATAACATCACGAAATGTAATAAAGTTCGATTGATAAAACAAAAAAAGTGTAATTTTCGTAGACTTTGTGCACATTTGCAGTTGGAAGTAGAGTTTGCGCCATAGTAACCCCCTGGGCGACAGTTCGGTCGTGTTTTTTCGACGATTGAGCCAATTTGGCCACGTCGACTGAATGTCCCCAACGAAAATATTACATTCGGTTGTTTGTAACAATAGAAAACACGTACCGAATGTGCTCCGCGTGTTATTAGACGTGGCTGCGGGGCGCGAACGTGTTGACGGCAAACACGCTTTTGCTTACGCATACATACTACGATAAAATATCATTTTATTCATATTTTTATTTATATAAATGAAAATGAATGTATGAATGTATCGTGTTTTCTAGAATATGTGACCTAACTTGAAAATATTGCGATTTCGGAGAAGAGTTTTGATATCAGATGTTTATTCTGTTTCGCTAAAATTAGATCTATTGAAGTTTTCGAGTGTAAAATTTATATGAAATTGAGTTTCATATTTTGAGAAACATGATATGTCATTTATAGACTCTTTAATATATTTTTATTTGTAGTAAAACTTTTCAGAATTATTGTGTGCATATCTGAGATTTTTTCGGTACCACTACATTTTGCATCATTTTACAATTTAAGGGATTTTTCACATTAACGATTCACAAGATGATCGTTTCGATGATTCATCTGTAGCAAATATTATGCACGGTCTACCCACGTAATTATAACAGATCTCAATCGATTTAAAGTCAATAGTGTTTCGAGCAACGTTGGGTCACACAAATTGATAAAAAAATAATTAAGAAATGATGATTGAATGATTTAAGCTGTGCTATATATTATAGCATCACATTTAATGGTTTTTTAATAAAAAATAAAATATTTTTTAGTGTAATAAGTATCCGATCGTGTGCAACATCCGAGAGTCAGTTTAAATTCGGCTGAGTTAAATATCAAGTTATTTCATTTTATGTATGAAACAGTTAGATCGAGCTACGTTTTAGATCTGATTTGATTAGATCAAATGTCGCATTGATCAAATAATACACAAGTACTTTTTTTTTTCAATTTATAAACTTAACTTACTTACATTGAACTTAATTTACATTAAAAAAATCAAGAATAAAATTCGAGCTTACGCCCACAATATCACCTGACCGACCAAAAAAGCGTCCAAGATCAAAGCGCGATTAGCAATCAATCAATAATCGATCAGCACTAAAACCTCGGTAAGATTATCACGTATTACGCGACGAATATGAATATTTATAAATGCGGCTATCGTAAAAGAGCCGGCTTAATGCTTTTCGCATAAATAAAATACGTATGCGCATACGTTTAAAACTCGCCTCATTGTGTCGGTACTACGGAATGCCTTTTTTCCACCGAAAGGCCTTTTGCTTGTTTATTTGAAAGCCTTTTGCTTGTTTATTTGACAGCCGATCGCGGCTGACATTAAATATTGTCAATAAACAAGTGCTTTTAGTGCTGTGCATATTTTAACGGTATTCGATTAACTACCGATGCATACGATTACGCTCTTATATCAGGAAATGCGAATTGTTGTATTATTTTATGATATCATGTGCTTCGTATTGATATTAGTTATTTGAATTTGCGAATATCGATGTTAAGATGAATCGTATGAATAGGTGATTTTTAATTATAAATGTTCATTATTTTGTAATTCTTCAGATAAGGACCTATTTCTCTGAATATGATTTTAATGTTTCTGAAAAGAGTTTTAGATTCAAAATAGCAGTGGAATTTGATACTTTTAGAGTTGACTATCAGCATGAAACTCAATTCAATTCAATTAACTTGATATGAAAATAGAAAAAATAACATAACCTAAGCAATTCATTTTGCCAATGATTTGCTCTATACATACCTAGAAGATTTATCAATAAGATTGTAATGAAATATTATATTTATGGTATGAAATTCAATCCGATCTAACCCAACCTAACATATAACTCAACCCAATTTGGCTAAATATAAAATCAGAAAAAAATGACCTAACTAACTAACATAACTGACTAGCTAACCTAACTGATATGAATAATTTATCAGACTGTTTAATGAAAGTCAAGCAATCTAACTGCCTAAAATCAGTCATGTAACCAAACAAATTTACTAACTGAACTAATTAACTGACTATCTAAGTGACTAAAAATAACCTAATCAAGTTGTGATTTCTCCTTAAGTAGGCACTTAAAATTCCCATGTTTTCATAAAAGAATAATTTCTTTTTGTCAATTTTTTTATCGAGAAAATTATGTACCCATTTTTAACCGACCATTATGTGATTATATTCATTTCAAACATCATTATTTTACTAAAACACATTCAGTTATAATAAATTTCCACAAAAAACAAAATAAATCATCAAAAAAACAACCATTTTAAAAGTCCAGGTGTTTGCACACCTATTGTTTCACCACATAAGCGCAAAAGGGGCGGAGCTTAAAAATCCCAACTCCGCCCACTCGCATACGATTGGTCGATATTCAAAAAGTGGGTGGGGCTTAAAACTTGGCTCCTTCGTGTCTCGTTTGTTTTGCTCATAATGAGTGAGAAGCATGCGTTATTTCATTATAATACATACTTTATACATCCTACAATATTATATCTCGCTCGTTACGACGATCGTGATGATGTCGTTCGTAAACTCGTTTGGTGAATCGGCGTTTTGAACTTGCCGCGCTTATTATATTATATATTATATCGTAAATATATTGCGTTATATAAATTCGATTGGATGCGAGATGAAAGCGTTTGTGGATGCTGCAGATAAAAGATGATGTTTCCAAAGAGCGGTTTATTTGCGGTTTTCGAAACGGCGGTTATTTTCGAATGTGCGCTGTTTGTAAATCGAGTCCGATTATATTATCGTTTTATGAGAGTTATGATTGTATCAAGAGTTGTGCGATGAAGTCTGATTGATATTGAGTTTTCAATGTAAATATCTGAAGTCTGGAAAAAAAATGATATTTACGAGTGGTTCGTTTCATTTCTGGTGCGATTGTTTTATGATGTTTTTTAATTGGAAAATTAGATGTTGTCACGATACGCGAATTCAATTTACGATATCGTGATCGTAAAAATATGTATCTGGGTATAAATGAATTGAATTTGTATGAGACAAGAATGCGAAGTGAATTTGTCACGCTAATTTAATTCTAGCGTCTAGCGTCCGTTAGCACTGGTCAATAAACACGTTTCGATGTTTCCCAAAACTTTTTCATATGATTTTTTTATTGCAGAGAAATATTCGTTAATGTAATAGATCTTCATAGATCTTCAATACATTTTCGAACACTAACATTCAAGTGGAATATTTGCCAATTTTCATGTATTATTCAGTGCTTTTATATTAAACACAGCTTTTGTGAATTGAAGTTGTTAAGGACATTATAAATTTTAAGCGATTGTGAATTTTTGTATAGTATAAGAAATATTTACATATATTAAATAGGGGAGGGTGAAACTAGAAGTTGCGAGGGTAAGTTGTTCCGATAAAAATAATTTTGTAAGGAAATGATATATGTAGTAATATCATGTGAAGACATAATTGAAGCATATGAATATTTCACTATTTTGGTAATCATTTTAGTAAGTCTGGCAACGATAGTTTAATGACAAAAAAACGTCGGAACAACTTACCCCAGAACTTTTATACCTACCATCCTTTACTAAATAAACGAAATACAAAATACGTAGATCGTAATTAATATTTTTGCTACAGCAAGCTGTACAAAAGCCACTACATAAAATCTCAAACATTCAACTCTTTAAATGTAACAATGCAGGAATTTTCCCAGACATCTACACAATATCTATGAAAAGTTCCATTGCAATTGAATAAGTAGCAAATGAGTACATATGACAAAAATATACACATTCATTTTTTTTTACATATAGATTTAGCTTTTTCATTTTATAAAACTGCAACTCTTTCCATCTCAAGACCATCATCTGACAATCATGCAGTGCAGTTTGGCATATCGTCACGTAGCTGAACCTCGAATTGCTGGAGTCAAATGAATTAGTGGCCCTCCCACACGCCATAAACGATGGCCTGTTTGATTGTGCCACAATTAGCCTATTGTCATGGCCTAATGTCAAACGCGACATAACCTCTCAACGCTCTATTAACCGCCGGCTATGAGAAAACAATACGCGCAGGAAGCGGACGATTCCCCCCCATGATTCGATTCTGGACGACGTGTGTGTTCTCGATTGTTTATATCGATTGTGTGGACAATTATAAGGATGATTATTAGAGTTTATAACGTGTGTTGTTTCGCTGAAAACTCGCGTCTGTTTCTCGGTGAGAGGATGTTTGTGTTTCGAGATGAAGCGGGGGCGATGCACATGACGCACGATCGAGTGTAACTCACTTCTTGTCCAAAACAAACAATCGAAAGAATCAAATCACCATCAAAGGACTATCTGTGGTGATTGTAGAGCATGTGTAGATGTTTAAAATGTGTTTAAGATGCTTTATCTGGTGGAAGATTTCGATTTATTCGAGTTAGATACAATTGGGCAGTCGAACTCTCGTGAGATGTGATTGTGAATATTCTGAATATGAAATTGTTTTAGTAGTTTAATTTGTTCGTAGATGATATAAAATGTATATTTTCTTAATCGTTTGAATAAATAATGAAGTAATAGGTGAATTTAAGGAAGTATGTATGAGGTTGAAAGTTCAGGGGGTAAGTTGTTCCGAATATGTTTTATCGTTCAATCATCATCTCTAGAGTATGTAACTGAAATAGTTGCCAAAGTTGAGTAATATCTGATCCAATAGGTGAATTTAGGGAAGCATGAGGTTGAGTGTTCACGGGGTAAGTTGTACCGAAGTTATTTTATCACTCAATCATCATCTTTAGAGTAGATAAATGAAATAGTTGCCAAAATTGAGCAATATGTGATACTTTGATAATGCTCCTGACGTGGTATTACTATTTCTTTTATTGACAAAATTATTCTTTTCGGAACAACTTACCCCCAGAACATCCAATTCCACCTTCTCCTATTCGCATAATGTATAATCAATTAATAATAATACATTCAAATATTATTTGACTGAACCTAAATACACTTGGCTGAAAATAAAACTTAACTTGACCTAACAAAATCTAACCTAACATGAAAAAATAAAAAAACTGACCAAACCCAATTCATTATCGACTTATCGAGTATTGTATCGACCGGATATTATACAAATATTTCACTATAACACATAGAAACTTCTAAAAAAAAGGAAAAATTTGGAATATTTGAGAAGCAATATAGGCTTCGAGGAGTTCTGAACCCTTTGAGAATCCCTGGTAAATTCGTGATGTGTGAATAAAGTGTAGAAGGAGCATCTGCCGGAAGGCGGCGTGCGAATTACAAAACGATCGTAAATAATATAATTGACACGCGAATGGTGAGCTTTGTGTTCGATTTGCAACGTGATAAATTAAGGCGATCGACTTAATGAGTCACAAATTGGCGATAAAAACGATCTAATGAAGGTATTTTGTGTTTAATATGTAACGAAATTCGAATTTAACATACGGCGCACGAATCGACTTCATATTTAATACATGTACGTGCAGATTTTTTGCATGTGTTATATTATGGTGTGTCGAATTTGCGAAATCGTAATTTCATATGTAATCAGATGAAGTTATCTTCAGTGGAATTGAGATTAGATTCAAATTGGTTTGTCGAATTAATCATGCATGATTTCGACCGAATTTATAATTCTAATTAATATTGTAGAAATTCAGAATTGTTAATTTATATTATTTCAGACTTTATTGAACAGTGTATGAGTCTTTCTTAAAATTTTATGTGTGAGTTATTAATATTTCGGATAAATTGAATTAAGGAAATTTTATAAAGGCTTCAAACATATGATGACTGAAAAGGCCAAGGGGTTCAAGTGACTTCGAGAAAAGCACGCTCAAAGTTGAACATGTAACTACATGTATTAGGAGGAGGTTAAGTGATTTGATGATATATCTAGGTATACGTTCCAAGTTTGCTTATATCCTTTTCCCACCAAATATATTATATGAGCGTACATAGAATTGATTCTTGTACATAACTCAAATTTCGGCAAAAATGTCGCTTGTACCCCTCGGCCATTTCAATCGTCATATGTATATCATCGTTGTTATTGACTTTTTGTTTTGTATAATTAATCGCGTTATATACTGAATGGCTCATACAGATATTCTAAACAACATCAAATTATTTTTAACTTGAAAAGATATAAAATTGTGATTCAATATTTCATCGATAATTTTGCACAATTCTAAATATTTTATATAAAACAACCAATTTTATTCACTTTAAAACTTTGCATACATATTAAACTCATTTAATTGTCGACACTTTATATGACACGTTCGTAAAAAAGAGCAATTTCTCAAACGTTTTCCGGGAAAGAGACTCGAGCTCGGGATTAGCCTCGGGATTCGAACTGTCCTCAAACCGTTCAAATTTATAGTCACCCGACTTCTGATTTATTACAAAGAGATCACTCTAACACCCTTTCTAAAGTAATAAATTATCAGGGGTGTTATTTCTGGTGCATTTTCGGGATTAAGTCGAATTCATCGCGAAGATATGACGCGAGTTAACTTTTCCGAAACGGAGTTTTATCGATAATTATTTACGTTTTGGAGCGCAACGTATTTATAAAGTGACGATTCGCCGACAAGGTTTATTTATTTTTTAATAAAAATATATGCGTGTGTATAATTTTTCGGGTTAGACGCGTTCTCAAAGCTCGGTGCGCGAAAATAAACAGTTTGATGGTCTTTGATCTAAGCCGCTTGCATATAGACAAACAATGGCTAAATATACTGGCGTGGATCTAGGAAAACCAATGTTGGCCTGTTCAATAGCAAACTTTACGTTAAAAACATACTAAACAAACCGTTATTCGATCGCGAGTTTCCCAATCGATTATCTAAAAAAAAATCAATCGATTTATATTCGAAATTATTCCTTATTGATCAAATTAATCTTATGATGTTTTATAATTGAACGCTTCAAGTTATTGAATAGTACGAAAAGTACAATTGACCTTTTTTTATCGAAATTGAATTAAATACATAAAATGGTTCTATACATGATACTGAACCATTTTCTGTACTTAACTCAATTTTGATAAAAAAAAGTCACTTGTTTCTTTGTGCCATTCAGTCGTAATATGTTTTGATTAACATTGAATTTGAAATTTTCTTTTAATATATAGAAATTCTAATGTCACGTACATTAGAATCTCACAGTGTATAAAGTGATCGACTTTACTCTGCACAATGTATAGAGTGATCTACTTCACATTTTGAAATAAAAAATAGATTTAAATATCAAAGCATTTGGTATAGTTAAAACTCTTTATATGTTTAATATATTTCCCGAATAATAAAGATAAATATGATTAAATGACTTGTTTGGTCATCTAATAATAAATCATTTATTTCAGATGCTATTTCAATTAGTTCTGTACTCTTAAATGAATTGACCATATCCAATCCTCATTACAAATAAAATTTAAGATACATTGAAAAAAAGGATATTTAAAAAATGCATCAAACCTATTTCATTGTTTTTCTGAACATTTCGTTTTATACTAGAACTTCCGCGAAGTGAAACGACATTTCGGCTCGTTTTTTTCAAGAATCGAATTGGAATCGAGATTTTTTTCCATACTAACGAAACGAGAGTTGGTCAGATAAAAGAGCATTAATTAATTGAATCCGTGCAGCGGTCGTTGTGTAGTAAAAAAGGAGGCTTTATAAGCCGACGTGTCGTCGTCATAAGCAGATTAAGCACCGAAAAGAGCTGTCAACTCGAATTATGTCTCCGTTGTCGGCTCGCATGTTTCTAAAATAAATTTTAAACCGATTCATAATATTTTGGCTTAGTTTTTTTCCACATCGTGATCTTTTCCTGCTCTATGCGAAATCAAAACGAATGAATAAAAAAACGATGCTCGATAAAAAGTCGTGCATACGTAAGTGGATGGATTTCGATCGAGATAAACTCGATGTTAAAAGTTGTTTTGCACAAGTGTTCTAAATCGAAATTGAATGATGTTTGATCAATCTTGATTCATTTTCTATTCGATTTATGAAATTTAAATCATAAAACATTGGTTTTCGGTATTTTTCAAGCCATATTTTGAATTTGGCTTGTCCTAATACATTAGCTCAAAAGTATCGATTTAAAAAAATCAGATTTTTTTCATCATATAAATATTGCTATCCAATTTCTGAGACATTTTAGTAGATTGGGGAATCTCGGAATAAAGCATCAAAAATTAAATTTTCTATCATTTGATTAACTTTTTGTAAAATACATATTATTGCTGCCAAAAATCATCAAACATAATAAACTAAAAGTACTGCTAATTGAATATTGGAAGCGATTCAATTCTCCCATTTGATTCAAGTCTCCCCAGTATCTACTAATCTTCTATATACAAATGAAAATGAATGTATGTACTAATGTTATTATAAACTTTTAAACGGCTGATCCAGTCACAGTGAAATTTTCCAGGATTATTGTTATATCTGGAAAGGTTCTTGCATTATAACATTATGATTTTTTACATTTTTTTCGACAATGATTATATTTTAAGCTACATTCTTTCTGAGAAAGAGAGAGAAAGCTGTATGCCTGTATAAGTGTATCTCGTTCGTCAAATCTGGTACACTTATAATACAAACACAGTTTTATAAGTACAAAAGATTATGCACATCGCAAATGGATTCACTAAAGTAATGGGAAAAACTTAACAACAGTTCAAATCGCTCAAAATCTAATAACACCAAATCACAGAAGCTAGTGAATTTTATAAAATCTAACTATATAATAGCGCTAATCTGTGTGTGTGTGCGTGTGTGTGTGTCTGCTGTCTGCTGTCTGTCTGTCTGTGTGTCTGTCTGTGTGTATGACTTTGTGTCCACGTAACGCTCCGAATTTCGCCGACTTCCATACATATACGGCAATCGGTCGAGAAAAAATATGTTTTTTGAATGAATTTCACAAAATGTCTAATAAGAAAAGATTGAGAATCTCAGTATTAGAGCGTTACTAGAGCATCTCAGAGTATCGTTGTCGATGGACGGTTGATTCCTTTGAAATTGACGCCCAATTATTGGATCGGCGAGTGAAAAATACACGGTGGCCGAAAAGTGGCTGCCCGCGTTTGATCTCGGATCAATATACAATCGGCCCGTTCAAAGGAAAATTATATAAAACGGTTCACCCGAAGAAGACGAAGACTCAACACCACCAGATTCTAACAGAGTCAATATATAAATCGCATTATTATCTGCTCGTTGTGGAACGTGAGTGTGCATGGATCGCTAGCGTATTGTTCTTGAGGGCTTATTGGGATTCATTCTTGTTGATTTGTTGTGTTAGAAGATGATTTTTTTTATTGGATGGTATTTTTTTAATTAAAAAATATAATTTGAAGTTTTGTTTTTGATTCAATAGTGCTCCAGTGAATCTTTGGCAATGTTATACAGGTAGTTCTCAAATTAAAAAGTGTCAAATATCCACTTGAGTGACAAAGGATAAAGATGAGAAGGAGAGAGTTTCTTTCTTTCGTCACTCATGTGAATTTTTCACAATTCGTAGTTGAAGGAATTACTGTAAAAAGGTAAACCTTTATAGGAAAAATGTAGGAAAAGTATCTATGAAAATAAGGTCATTATTTTACTAGATACATTTAGTATTTTTCAATGCAGAACGAGACATTTTGGAAATTATTTACATCCTCTTTTATTAATGTTTTATTTCTTACATATGAGTCATTTAGAGCTAAGCTAGAAACTAGCTAAATCGAGAAAAATGATCAAACGTGTTTGATGTGTTTTTTGAAATTCCCACAATTTCCTTCATTATTCTATTTCTCAGAAATTATGAATATATTCAAATTTTGTTTATAAATGAGTTATGAATGTGGTAAATTCATATTAGAGTACAGAATTAATAAATAAAAAGACTTCTGATGAAAATAATTTAATATCAAGTGGCCAAACGAATTTTGTCATTTAATGGTATTTATCAGAAAAGATATTTCACATATAGAAAATAATGACTTTACAAGTGCTTTGACTTTGAATTATAATTTAATATGATCCATTGAATATTCTAAAATTATTTTTCCCAAATAAATTCTTTACAGATCGCAAAATTTTCAATGTATCTCATTGTACAGAGATGTTAAATTCGAGTCGAACTTATTTCGAGTTTCGCTCGAATTTATTTGCTTATATCGCGAGTCCACTTTACGCGCGAATAAAAATTTTACGATTCCGTTAATAAACGCAAACGCAGGGGTGGCACAACATAAAAAAGCGGGGGCCACTTTTTTGGCGCTATTGAATTAAAACACGATTACGACGAGGCGATAAAGACGACCATTACCTAATGTAAAAATACGAAAATAAAACTAAAAAATAAAAACACACCGCGGAAAAGAAACACAACAATAAAACCGACATCGTAAAATTCTAGTTTTCTCCTATTGAAAAAAAAATCATAATAGCGCAAGAACCAAAAATCGATATAAAGGCGCATTCATACCATGATTTTTTTTTTGTGAAGCATATTTTAAATTTATTAAGAATCAAATCTTTTTATGTATGGTATTTTTTTTTTCAAATTTTTTGATGTACGATATCTTTAATGTGTCTGAACGTATCTCAATGAATATACCAGTTACAAAAATCGCTTTTTATCAGACGTTTTCGATCTGTGAACATATACCTTATCAACGAAACATCGGCGATCGGTTAATGATGATTGTAAATCATGCTTTTTTTCCCCATTATATATTATATGACGACTGAAAAGGCCAAGAGGTACAAGTGATTTCGAGAAAAGAGCGTTCAAAGTTAACCATGTATTTAAAGGAAGTCGACTGATTTGATGATATATCTCAGCACACGTTCCGAATTCATTTATATCTATTTGCCACCAAATAAATGAGCGTGCATAGAAGCATAACTCAATTTCGGAAAAAATCTCACTTGTACCCCTTGGAATTTTCAATCGTCATATATTTAATTTATTTAATGTGCGTGACGATCGTAAACGGTTCGCGTTTCGTGTTTCTCGGGCAACTTTCGAGTTGACTTATATTCTATGGATATTTTTTCGAATTTGATGCATGTTTTTGTTGTGGAATTCTCGGGAAAATATTTACAAGAGTCTCACACCACAGATGCACGTGGAATAAAAATAAATTGATGGGCTCACATCGGGAAAAAATCGTCTTAAACATTTGCTTTGGGATTTCGGGGATTATGCTTGATAAGGCACACGCGGTCTATTAAGCATCTGTTAATTCAGGGTTGACATTTTTTTATTTTTATTTTAATTTAAAATTTAAAAAAAATATTAATTTTATTATATTTTGCATCATTTGAATTCATATATTTTTTGAATTTAAAAAAAAAATCACATCTACATATAAAAATGAAAAATTTTCTATCAATTTTTTTAAAATTATTTTTTGTTTTTATATAATTTTATTGATTTTTATGTGGTTTATTTCAACCCTGTCGTGACCTCAAGAATAGAGAAACGAGCTTGCGTGCATTAACGCAAATAAACGTAAATCTGTGTCAAATTTCTCGGTCGGGAACATATGTCGGGATTAAGTCGGGAATCTCCCGTTTCCCCGATACTCTGTGACAAATTGTTGTTTTTTCAATGTTATGATTATATAGAAATTTGCAACGACACTGTTGGAGACGCTTAAAATACGGCTACACTATGTCTTTAAACAAAAATAACGGCTCTGATTATTTTGATTCGGTAGAAATCCTAAAATTTTAGATTAGCGCTACTTTTTGAAACTTGATACAATGAATTCTCTGTGTGAATATATCTGTAGGTGCAATAAAAAAATCTGAAGTTCTATTTTGCATCAGATATGTTTCATTCTCATAGAATATTTAATAAGAATTATATATAATTTAGCAATTAAACAAAATAGTTTGAAAAGGTAGAGGAGGATGGGGCTGGAAGTTCCGAGGGTAAGTTGTTCTGATTAAAATAATTTTGTGAGAATAATATGAAATGATAACAAGTGAAGGACATAATTAAAGTATCGGATATTTCACTATTTTGCAATCATTTTAATTACTCTGGTAACAACAGTTAAATGAGGAAACAATTAAGGAACAACTTACCCCGGAAACTTCTTTCCTTCTCTATTTGCATCAGATTACTTCAACAATTTTATTGATTGGGTCAAGTTTGTATAGATTTTGATGCTACAATTTGATACAAAAATTTGGCTTAAAATTCAAAATGACAGAAAATTCGATCTATTTTCAAAATCCTTGAAGCATTTTGCAAATTCTAAAAATTTTCCAGCATCTACACATCACAATATCATCTAGACCTATCTCAGATGGGAAAAATCCGATACTTTAACGGCGGGGGATCTCATTAGTGGCAAATTGGTTTGTTTATGTGTCCAACTATCGAGTTTCATACATACGGAATACGGCAGTCGTTAGTTATTTCGCATGGGTAAATAATGTCGGATCTTGTTACCCCTCGACGATAACGATAACAGTTTTCCGATGAAGGGGATGACCGTTGACCAAGAAAAACGTATTCTATTATATCATATGACGACTGAAAAGACCAAGGGGCACAAGTTTTTTATGGAGATTTCGATAAAAGCGTGCTCATGTATTAAGAGGTCGAGTGATTTGATGATATATCTCGGTACACGTTCCGTGTTCGTTTATATCCTTTTGCCACCATATATGACGACTGAATTTCACATAAGGTACAAGTGACCTTTTTTATCGAGTTGAGTACAGATTTGATGATTCTATATATGATACAGAACCATTTTTTGTACTTAACTTAATTTCGATAAAAAAGGTCAGGTGCGAATTTGTGAAATTTAGTCGTCATATATGAGCGTACATAGAAGCGATTCTTGTACATAACTTAATTTTGGTGAAAATGTCACTTATACCTCTTGGCCTTTTCAGTCGTCGTACATAATACAGGTAGTTTTAAGCGAATTTAGAGCATTTTCTAGTCAACAGTGCAATATGATATGTTTAGTATTCGTAATGTGATATGTGGAGTTTACGAGTAATTGCTTCCTTATTTCTGTCGAATTCGAATCGATCTTTGGAATGATTGAAATTCGATATTATTATGTATGTTTTCTGTAAATGTTGATAAATATGCAGGACTTTGGAATCGATTTTTTCTTTAGTTTGTACATTTTTTTTTAATATTACAATAGATGTGTTTAGTGAAGTATGTGATTCGGAATTCTATTGAAAATTCAAACGAGGGTAAGATTTGTATGAAATATACTTATAGGGGAAAGTTAAGTTTATTAAATGCATTTTTTTAAAATTAAATAAGATATTGACTAAATCATATTTGATGTATTTCAATGGAAGAAAATTTAAGACATCAAAATTGATAATGCCTCATCTTTTCAATATACTTAATTAAAGTATAATTCAGCTAAGTTTCTTTTTCAATAAAGTTTGACAGCTTACAAAACGTGTTCATGAATTCACAGTATCGAACTTTATAGAAAAAATGAACGCTAGTTAAGTAATGGTTAGTGAAAAGATTAGCCCTTCATATTTTCTATATTCAACCCAACTTTTGAATAAATCTGATTTAAATTTACCTTTAAAAATGACATGAAAATATATTTATCATTACAAAAATTTTATCAATTTGTTTAACCCTTTTCATAGAAAGGGCTACGCGTTCACACAAATCGAAATTAATTGTATGTGAACCAACTCCAACTTATGAATGAATTGGACGACAAAGAACACACACAAGTTTCCTCAAGCAGTCGTAATTCGGTTGAGTTGGTCAAGTCGTCTTAATTGAAATCAAGATTTATGTACAGACGACGACGACCTCGTCAAGAGTCATCATAGAGCACAGTCACGGGTCATCGTTAATTCATCGGTCAGATTATATATATTTTGATTTGACACTGTTGTTTTTATCAATATTTCCCTACAGGGGAATAAATAAGGGGATGTGCGAAAAGGGATGAATAAGAGGGAGGACAGTGTCCGTTTGCTGTATACGTGTGAACTGGACACCTCGTTATTTCGAACGAGTTCCCTGTGTCTGTTTTATTTATATGATGAGAAACAAAACAATCTGTCAAAAGGAAAACTCTCTCTTTATAGGAAACGGGGATGAACGCTAACGAGTCGACTTTGTTGTTTTGTTGTCGCTCGACACGGTTCGGAAAGTTTCACGACACATTTCACATTTTTCTTAAAATAAAATATAATAAAGTGCGATATTATTTTGGAGAAAAAATAAGATTTCTGTCATAAGTCCTAGTGAAATTTTAAGAATTTTATTATTTCTATCCCAAAAATGAGATTAAATGAAGAACGAGCGCTCGGAAATGTTGGTAGAAGAAGATAGGACAATATGATCCGTCTGAAAGACTTGATTCTCTCTTGTGTTTTTCGCCTATAATTCCTATTAAGAAAATCATATCTTCAAAAAAAGAATGCCAGAGTGAACTCAAATTAATTTCGAGTGTATTTATACTATTTTTAATACGTTTTTTCAAGAGGGAGTTCAAGGCAAAAAACAAAAGAAAGGGGATCAAGTCTTCCCATATTCGCCTATTTACGTTGAACCATAAGTAGGCAAAGTAAGCATATATTTGAATACTTCAATATTTAAAACTAACATCATAAAATTGATTACAGTCCTCTAATTCAATCTTTATAAATTGTATAATTGTAAAATTTTCCTCATCTCCATAGATCTAATGTCCATCTTAAAAGAATCTCAATAAAGAACGGTACATTTGAAGTGATGAAGAATCAAGATTTAACTTCGTGCAGTCCAAAAATAAATCCTATATCAAATTTGATCTTACTTTCATGAAAATACAATAAAGACCCATATTTTTACAGCTCCAATTAACTGACCAAAGAGTCACAGTAAGTCTTTCAACTACATACAATCTATCAAAAATCTGCAGAACAGAGATGAATTTCGACAGTTCAGCAGTTGAAAAACTGACTTGTCATTCTATGATTAGTTACCTAGAGCAGTGAAACATCCGGCCTTAACTTAATATAAATTTCTATCGAATCAATCTGTATTTCCAGTTGATTCTTGAATCTCGATCTTCAATCTCAAGGATGTGTACCGGAGGAGCATTCTCACGTGGCCCCGACTAAGAACAGACAAACATAATTGATATCCCGTTGCGTAGCCTCTGTTGTTGTGTGATATTCAATTACGGCCGAGTTGAAGTGTTGGCAAGTTTAGGGGCCATTACCGGACCCGCATCTGGCCACTTCGTACGCCGCAGGGACTCACTTTTCTAATATATGGCTCAAATTCGCCAATTTCAGGAATTTGTGCCAAATTTGATGATTTTATTAAAATATGTGCTTTTTAGATTAAGGTTGGATCATAAAAAATAGTGTTTCTCCAAAAGTGTGTTGTACTTTGGGTCACCAATTTGGTAGGAATGTAAATAGTGGAAGTATTATAATAGTGTAAAATGCAACTCGTGGTTATTTTTCAGTTATCACATATTAAAGTTCAGTATTTTTGTAAGGTGCACTAAGAAAAAAATGTTTTATATGACTCTTTTTGACTTGTCACAAAGGGACTTATTCGCTTTAGTCAAAAATTTCAGCTTCAACAAAAATTTTTCATTATTTTTAGGTTACAGTAATATTAACATATTGATATTTCAAGCAAAAGCAAATTTATTTTCATTTCAATTAGTTTAGCATTGTAAAATACATTCAATATAATCTCACTTGTTGAGTCACTAACATAATCTTTTTTGATCAATATACTGAACAATTCATATAAATTACTTCATAGAAAATATTTATTTTTTAGAGTACCTACTAGACAAATAATCTAAATCTGAAATAACTAGAAAATCACTAATAGTAAGAATGAACTTAAATTTTTGATAATTCTATGTAAAGTTCTATCAAATCGATAAGCCAAAGTACAGAACCCTTATTAGAAAAATCTACAATGTCAATGCATACGTTTGCGTGACTCACGAGGATTGAATTAATACGAAAGATTATTATTTTATCAGGTCAAACATGTCGACAATTTACCTCGTTGTCATCATCATCACCCACATGTTTTCTGGTCAATTTTATTGATGGTCAGTCGTCCACATTGTCATCACGCTCTTGATTTCGTATCGATCACGTTTACGACATGAAAAAATTGATTTTCATCAACGATCCTATAATAAATGATCTAATAAAAAATCGATTTAGTCGAAATTTCCGTGTATCAACCCTTGTGTGAGGCAATTACGCATTCGCAGGGTCGAAATTGGATTGAAGTCCATTTCTCATACGCACAGTGAGGAGACTGTGTGAATGTGTTTTGTATGGCAATTTAGTTGAAAATCTTTGTTGTCCAATTAGCGATACTATTCTGTACCAATTCGTCTGATCGCACCAAATTGGGACGCATTCACAAGCCGGAGGACACTGTAGTCAGTTGTCGTTAACTGTTGATTTGGATTCGTTCTGTTTGATTTGTTTTTAAAAAGCATTTGATTAGAGATAATGATTATAATGAATTGTTAGCTATCTGTGTGGAAATTCGTGTTCTTCCTATTTAAATGAATGTTATGAAAACGCACCAGAATCTTAATTCGAAATAGCAGATACCTATGATTAACGAAGTCTCTAGTTGTTTGAGGTTCAATTAATTTTTTTTTGAAATTAGCTTTGTTCAAAATTTAGATTTTTTCAGTTTCATTTGTTTATTTTATTTATTCATTCAGTTCGATTAAGTTGGTATGGAACATTTTCAGGGAAAAGTTTAAATTAAGGCAGTGAATCTAATACATGCTACTGAAAAATATCCTACAAACATGCTTAAAATCAGCACATTCATTATTGATACAAACAAATAGTTTTGATGATGCTTGATACTACAAATATTCTTAACATATACACCACAAGAAGTCGATATTTTAATCGTTAATTAATTTGCTCAACTAGAGATATTTTTTGCTTTAAAGAATTTGGTCAACTATAACTGATAACTATTGTAATTGTCAATCTATAGGAAAAATATAGGACCTAGATAATATTTGCTATCTATTAACATGCTTTCGTGCTATTTAGTAGCACTTATCTGAGATGAAATTGTAATTAAACATATACCATTTCTCAAACTAATCATTAAATCGATGCATCGAACTCACCGTATCATTCTTTACTAAAGGCCTATATACACTCACATATTAAAAATTGAAAAAAAATTCAAAATAAAATAAAATGTTGCCGACCTACACCAGAGCAACAACATTTACTTGCGCCTCTATTTCGAATTGGAAACACACAACAAATGTTTTCATCCCGAGACCGTTTCAATGACCATAATGAATATGGGGGCTCATACAAATGTCGCCTTTATATCCTGCACTCTTCCCAACAATGACCGCTTCGAATAGCGTCTAGGAATCCGATTCCCTGGATGCTGCGATGACGCGTCATCCACGACAAACACACACACGTTCGATAATGTAATATTTATTTTAGAATCGGGAAATGCGGGCCGATTCGCCCTTTTGTTCGACAAATGTCCGCCATCGGGTAAAAACGACATATTTATGGGATATAGATTCGATTCGAAAACGACAAACAAACTATCACAATAACGCGTAAAATATGATTTACCGCTGTGAAATTATTTCAAAATGTAATATGTTTCAATCGGTTTAAACTCGACGATTTCGAATCGAAATGTTTTATGTTGTAGTGAGAATTATATTTTCTGGAATGAATTGATTTCACAGATATTTTATGGATACATACAATATTTGGTATTAGTATTGATGTTAGTTAAAAAATCAATTTTTTTTTATATTTAATTTATAGTCAATTTGTGTGTCATATTAATTTGGAATAAAAAAATCACAATCAAACTCATATTGTAATTAAAAATAATTCAATATTAAAATTTGAATATTAAATACTATCATCTGTGAGGTGAATCATCGAAACAACACTAAACCTAAGCTAATTTAACCTAAAATGTAACTAAACTTAAAAAAATGAAAAAAAAAACCTAATACAACTTAACTTAATCTAATTCATCTAATATCAAGCTGTTGATTTTTCCACAAATGAATATTCGACAATATTTTCGTTGTTTTCTAGAATTTGAAGCAAACGCCATTTTGATCTACAAGCATTTAATCTATCCAAGTAGATTAAATAAGAATCAAGTACAAATCATACCAAATCTACTTTAAGTCCTTGTAGATCTGAATCAAAATAAATCTGAAAATGAATTTTTCTCCAGACCCAAAATATTTCCATAACTATAAAGTTTACTCCATCTCAAATTAAACCGAATCGCATCACACATTATTCGATATATGTACAAAAGTACAAAAACGTTCAGGATGTCTCTCAATATAACGACATAAAAATCACACAAACATCCCATACTCAATCAGAAAACAACTCAAAAAGACATTTTTCTTAACTCCGACCCAATTTTGCCAGAAACAAAAGTTTCCACATACCATCACCAAACATGAAATTAAACCGAATCGCATCCAACATACAAGAGTACAAAAACGCTTGGGATGCCTCTCAATATAACGACATAAAGAGCACGCAAACATCCCACAGTTAAACGGAAAGCAAGGGGTGTCAAATGCGGAAATGCATTCCACTGAACGTGTGTGGGGTCAGCAATTGGCGGACGAACGCTCTTCACGAATATGCGGGCTCGAGAACAAAACTGTCCTTCTTCGTACCGGACGCATAATCATTTTAGATTGTTTCCGTTTTTTTTTTTTTAGTGTGTTAATTAAGTGTTTGGTTGTTTTGGATGTTGATGGTGAATCGATATGGCTTCGTTAGTGGTGTATTTTTATGTAAATTTGATGGTTTTTGTATGTGACAATAGATGAAAAGTGTTTGTGTTTGTAGAGTTTGAATGTAATTTGAAGTTGGTGTTGGCTTAATATTATAAGTGAAAAAAACATTGAGTGAAAAGCTCAGAATTTGGAAATAATTCGATTTTTGTATTTTCTATTCGGTATTAATCTAACCTAACTTGTTCTATCAAGTATCATATTGATGAGATAATAAAACACGAGTATCGACGATCTTCACATTATAAATTCAGATTTGAAATTTTCATTTTAAATCATTTTAGCTAAAAGATATGTTTAAATTACAATAAACTGTAATTCAAGATTATTAAGTAATCAAATTTCTCAAAGATTTCGCAGAGGTCAAAGATCTGCGGCTTTGAAGCCTTTACCTATTAACCTTCTTTGTATTACATCTGCATAATGATTTGACTATAGATTTAATGATAATCATTAGAAATATAGTGCAAGGCAGAACATTTATCTTTTCCAGCTAGAATTGAGTTAAAAAATATATCCTTTCTCGCTCTTAATGCAAGCAGTAGAGGGAGAGAGGCAATAATTTCTAATTAGAATAATGATTAGCGTTCTTCCTAGCTTTTAATTTCCGATAATCACATACGATTATTATCAAATATATCTCATATTACAAATCTGAAGCAAAGTATTTAGAAAATACTCCATATATCACAGTAAAACCAACACTAAAACAACAAAACTCCCTAAATTTCCACAATCAACACAAAATCTAAAACCACCACAATCACCCAGAAGCTTAAAAACATCAATTTATATAAAAACAATAACAGTCGCAATTCTAGCTCAAAAAGACACGACCTCCGATTTGAATGACGTGCGCTTATACGTCCATCCGAGTCCGAAGAGCAGATAAGGAAGCTCTGGCTGTAACATACATAGAAAGCACATACCTAAATACATATATACAGATTTGGGTATACGTCCACTTGTCTAGAAGGCGAGAAGAGATCAACGGGCGCAACTGTAAATATTTGTGGCTTCGCATTGGGCACAAAGGGGCCGAATGCCGGCTCTGCTACTTGTCACACGCCAACATCGCCGCTTTTGATAATGCCGTTGGTCTTTTCGATAAGTTTAAGGATTTTTGTGTAATTGGTTTCGGTGTGAATTTTGGTATGGGAGGGAAAAAAATTTGGTCGATTTTGGTTGGGTTTTGTATTGTTGGAATGAAATTGTGATGTGTTATGGTGTTTGTGTTCGAAGATGTAGTGTAAAATATGTTTTTCTAACTAGATTCTAGATAGAAAGTATTATATTTCTAGCTTTAGTTATGAGCACTAGAACATAAAAGGTAATCGTTTCTAGTTAAACGAATTATGTATGAGCGTTTTATCTTTGACTACTTTTCTGGTAGTATGTATTAGGTTTTTTTTGTATACAACCGGAATCTTATTAGAATTGTTATTGAATATGTCTGTAGATGGATTATTATCAGAAATGTAATGTGAAAGGAAATACGCGTCTTTTTAGCCCGAATCTAGTTAAAAATAATTGCCTTTCTTGCTCTAAATAAGAGTACTGGATCAAGAAAGGCAATAATTTCTAATTAGACAAATGTTAAAAAATCTCATTTGCATTACTACTGCCAGAAATGGATTATAAAGAGGTATTGTTTTGGTTTAGCAAGAAAGTCTCTTGCGTTTTTCTTGTTATTCTTCACATATAGAGCAATAAAGGCAATAGTTTTTCTAGTTAAAATGAAAAGCATACCTATTTACAACCAATATCTGGGTATTTCATACGAGGACGTGTTCATACGACTGCAAGTAAATCGAAACAGAAATCAACAAATATAGACCTATTTACGCATAATATTGTTTTATACACAAAAAGGTATATTCCTTTAATTTATTTGTACGTTTCTCTAGTAGTTGATATCGATTCCAGCCTAATTCACAACTCATAGTCATCCATATAATATCATATCGAAAAAACAATTCAATTTACCAATAAAATCCGACAACTTTCATACAAGAATCCTCAACTTAAAAGCATAGAGCACACGCTCGAGCGACAATCGCGATCTTCGATACAAGACCACAAAATTACGCCACACTTTCAAGCCTCGACAATAACGACTTTACCATACAAGAACGTCAGTCACCATAACACAAAATAATACAAATCTCGAGCTGGTCTGCCGAGGATCAAGATCAGTCACGAGTTGTCTGTTCGGTGTCGGGATTTAATGCAGCCGGATTACCGGTGCATCAAAATCCAGACAGTAATATTTACCAAGAACCGAGCTCGGTATTTTCATATTATTATTTTATTATTGCGCCCGTTCGATTTTCGATCGGTTCGAGATCGGCACTTGTACATCTGTTAGAGGTTTGTTCATTATTTTTGGTACTAAAGAGTTATAGGAACCGTGCATATACTTGTAAGACTCAGTCAATAGATCTCAATTTAATTGCAATATAATAACTTAACTTAATCTAGTCTAATTTATGATAGCAATTACTATCTCATTTGTCAATGTTTCTACGAGTCGAAGTACCTACACGAGTCAAAGTATACGAAACATGAGTCAAAGTAAATGAAACACGAGTCAATGTAACTACAAGAGACAAAGTACACGAAACATGAGTTAAATAACTACAAAAATCAAAGTACACGAAACATGAGTCGAACAATCAAACTCACGAGTCTATTTTAATATTTTTACTCATATTTGTCCGTATTTTCAAAAATTGAAAAAAATACACAATTCACTTACTTGGGTAGCTAAATTCAAATCTTCCTCCAAAAGTCTAGGATTGAATTGAAAATTGATATTGAAGACTTGAATCACAGTCATCTTTTACTGAAAAAAAATGCATCTGATTACTATTTTTGTATTTTAATTGAGGAAAGTACAAATGAAAAATTTACCGGAGAGATATTTAAATACATATGACTATTGAAAAGTCTAAGGGGTACAAGTGACTGCGGTGATTTCGTGAAAAGTGCGTTCAAAGTTGACCATTTACCTACAAGTTAAGATTTTATTTATTACAACTGTATTACTATGTATACGCAACTCAAAAAATGTTGAGAGTCACCGTTTTAAATAGAACATAGGTATATAAATTGTTAATAAATATTTAGAATTTATTTCTAAATATATCGTAGTATTTTTCTTATGTGCGGTATGATGATTAAGTTGCTGTTTCGCGCCGCGTGAAACGTGTTTTCGCTTCATTTTATTTTACGTATTTATCTTGTCCTTAAATAATAATGTTGAATATATTTTATTTGAGATATATTAGCGAAGCGGCACAATGACTTTTTCGACAATAACTAATGGAGCCGGTACACGTTCAGTCAGTAAATTCCGCCAATAAATACACTAATGAAGATGTCGCCACTTTTCTCGCGGGACCAACGTGATTTACAACCTTCGAGTGATACGTAAACGCATTATTTATAAATGCAAAGAATACAGGATAGATCAAAAGTAATCTTAATAAAAATTCAAAAATTATTTCTTAAAATTCTTAGAATCTTCTAACGGTAAAATTGCATTTACGTGCGCAATTCTTTAGATCTTTTTTTCAACAATGGCGGCGAATCGTTTGTGGACCTCACACACTAAACTTCGGCACTTTTATCCGAAGGATGACATTAATTTCGACCTGGCTGTATACACCAGGGCCGTATTGAGATGTACAAAACGGCGGTGCAAGTCAAAGTATCATAATTGCGAGGCGTGGTCATGACCGAGGTGCTCAATGGCCGCTTTGGTCATTTTTCCTTATATATTTTTTTCCTATAGTGCATTGATGCATGTGCATCGCTTGTATAATGTGTGCACATCCTGAACACGACAAGTTGAATTCGACACGGAGATTTATCGAGCGCATGTGTGGTTGTAGTCCTGCAACTTTTTGACAGGAGTCGTGGGATGAGCGATGTCTTTAATTATGCAGAGTTGAGATATTGTTTTGTGTTATGTTATATTAATTTAATTTCAAGTTCAAGAGCTATTCATTAATAAAATGAATCGTATGTAACTACTCTTCACTTAAAAAATATATAGATATGAATCGACTGCGAATATTCAAGTTTTCACTATTGCATCAACTGCATATAAACATTAGATACAAATGTAAGCAATATCATTTTATTTAACAGTTAAGGATGATTTTTTTACTGCTCTTGTTAACTAACTAGAGAGTTACAGTCAGTCCTTAAACTACGGACAATGAAAAATTCATCTTCTGTTTCGCGAATTTTTGACAGTTCCTAGTTGAAGGACTGATTAACTTTTTGATTAGTTGTCTAAAGCAGTAAAAAAATAGTTCTTACTCTATGTGTTATTTGATGACATTACGGACAATGAAAAATCCGTCTGCTGTTTCGAGGATTTTTGACAGTTCCTAGTTGAAGGACTGATTAACTTTTTGATTAGTTGTCTAAAGCAGTAAAAAAAAAATAGTTCATACTCTATGTGTTATTTGATGACATTTCCAGCAAAGTAAAATCTAACAACTTTTAAATCTGTAAATGAGAGTTTGGTTCAGCTTAAGACTTGTGACATTAACTAACTTAACCTAACATGTATTTTGTTAAATTTTTAAAATACTCACATATCAATTTCTTTTTATTCATTTTATAGTCTGCTTTATAATTAAATTCAACTTTAGCCATCTAAAATGAACATACTTATGTTTGAAATTGAATTAGATAAATTCATGTGTAAAACGATCACACACCCTTCCGATTGTACTACAATAACGAGGATTATCGAAACCCTACAATGGCAAATTTATGCATGTGACATTTTCTCAAAGTTTGTGACATTTTGTCAGCACTTGAACGGAATCTCCCCACAGAATTATTAATGGGGATTATCGACGGTTTATGATTCACACCCATGAGAATGCGAATCGTTCGATGTAACGCACTTTCGTGAGGCTTCCGTGTAAAAATATTAATTTTCACGCTTAATTAATCGATTTTACAATTATTCTTCAAAAAAAAAAACTCCGCTTGAACTCTTCGCGTGACCGAATAATGTCGAAAATACGTGTAAAAAATTCATTTGTGAACGTAACCCTCGAATTTACGAGTATTTAAATGCGATGATGTAAAAATTACTACTAAATCTGCGGTGAACCGTGTAATTTGATTTTCTACAATGAAAAATAAATATTAATAAGACGTTATGTTAATGTGTGTTTTATTAAGAGCCGCTTGAATAATGTAAAGATTATGAATCACTTCGAGTTTTCTAGGCGTTTTTGCCTTTTCTATTTAAAAATTTGATTTGAATATCCCATACACGTTCATAATATCAAAAAAATACAAATTTATTGTAAATTGTTGTAGAATGGGAAGACCTTTTTTATCTGTTGTAAAGTGTTATCTTTAAATAGAACATTTATTAAATTGTGCTTATCGATGGAGACGAACTTCTAGAAGCAAGTTTCAATGTGAAATTCATTGAATTATAAATTCTTTTCGTATCATTGTATGGTATTTTTTTAATAACCCTATTTTTCAGGGAATTTTAAAAATTAAGTATCCCGCTCTGTCTCGAGTTCCCTATATTTCTTTTTATTTACTGAAAGTCATCGAGCATAAACTTCGTTTATACGAAGATATCATATCGAATTTACATTCTATCCAATCTCGTTCGATCCAAATAAAAAATACAAACAAACAACGAGAGTATATAGGAGACTTTAATCCTCTTTCGAGACAGATTCGTTTTGTGAACGTTTCAAACGTCTGCACCGCTTATTCGAAGAATGTCATCGGTCATCCAAAGGAAAACTTTCGACTTATACACAAAAAAACGCTATTTTTTTCCTCCCTGTATATTTACTCGACGACAATAGTATTTATTGGTAATTTATTACGTTGATAACGGATCTCTGAGATGTGTGTTACACATTTCGAGAACAGTCTTCGCACGAGTCTGAACATGATGAATCGTCGCAGACGGAGACGATCACAATCTCTTCGCGGCCAGCAGGTAGCCAATTTAAGTGGCACACGAACTTGAATTGTACACTATGAAAAAACTGATGATTTATGCTTAATTTGTGTGCAAAAAAAATCTCGGAAATTATTTATGGGTCGAGAGATAGAGAGCGCTGAAGTTTGCCTATGCTCATCATCGGAATCAATCGAAAAATTTTTGTTTTTAATTATAAAAAAAATATTTATAATTTTAAAATGTGATTTTTTAAATTTTCAAATAAAATATGAATATTTTTTCTTTAGGTAAATAAAAATTAAATGTAAAAATAATGATTATAAGTATGAAAATTTAAAAGATGAACTTTGCTGAAAGTTTCTGACAAGCGCTCGGCAAAATCGTTGCGTTTCATCACATTTTAAGCAATTTTTCACCAAAATAAATCTAGATTTATCTACGGAAAACGTTTCCAAGATCCACTTGATATACTTTTTATACAAATATTTTTTTTAAAACGAACCAATCGGCTTTCGGAGGCGGCTCTCGACGCCAGCCTCCCGCCGGTCAACTTCTGTGATGTTTTAATTTGTTTTGTCATCCGCCGGATCGATCGATCCCTCGAATGATCGATGACGATCTACTAGCGAGATGCCGACCACGAAAAGATCCAAAAAAATATCAAAAAAACGAAAAAAACTTAAGTTCGAGTCGATCGATCGATAGGAAGCTCACGAAGCACGTCGTAAAATTTCGAATAAAAAACGAAATATTTGAAAAGTTGCGATGTGTGACGTGGGCTTATCGATTAATCGATGCGAATGCAACGATGCGTTTTGTTAAAGTAAGATGCATATCTAATGAAAGCCGAACGATTCGAAAATATCATATTCGATATTGAAAATAGAAATGATTCATATCGATTCGATTATGTTTTCAATAAACATTAAGATCCGTTGAAAAGAATTATTATACAAAGCTTCAAATATAAGCAAATAAAAGCAATAATCTATGCAATAAATAGTTTTACAGACGCGTACTAAAAATTGATTTGTATATTCTGTTATAACAATACGCAGACATTGGAACGAGTTAATACTACGCAATTTTTGTCTAGTTTCTTTTCGCTTACAGATTTTGTTGAGTCGATAAATCACAATGATCTATTCATCGAAGATTCGTTACCCTGAATAAATTCATCAGCGTTTTATGGTGATTTTCAGAAGCGAAATTTCACGCAAAAGCATACAATAACGGACCCCCTTCGATGGACTACCGAAAAGTTCAATTGTCACTAAATTGCAACATTTTCAGTAGCTTACGATCTATTGTCATACAGTTTACTTTGCACAGTTGGGGGCGACTTTACACAAATCCTTCAGAACGACACATTTTCAATGTAAACTGAAATAATTCAAAATTACACTTAAATCTTTCAATGCGCTTATCGGACAAACGTTTCATGAAACAAACAAACGGAAGCGTAGTAAATGTTTGACTTCTTTCATTACACACATGCTGTAAAAAAAGCTATTGTCCTTTTGTCACATAACATATGGGTAGTTCTCACTACAATAATTAACAATAATCTAACATTGTTTAGTAGAAAAGCTTCGATTTTCGAAAAGAAGGGAAACTCACAAAAATCGATTCGTTGCGCTCGTACGAAACGTGAGAAAATATTTGCGACAAACTCATACAACACGAACGTTTTTATCGATCTTTCGTTCATACATGAAAATATCATTCGATCGATAGATCGGGGATCTATACGTATTTTCGTGCTTGATGGATCGCTTCGGGCATTTAGCTCGACGGGGGGTAACTTTTTTGGGTTTTTTTCTTGTGTTCGAATGTAAATTTCGTTTTTTATTTTGTGGGTTCAAAGGAAATATTGAGATGTTTTTTCAAGCTAGTGCCGAATCGAAAGCGGTTTTTAATATGGCACACACGCGTCGCATCTAATCTGAGTTTTGAATGATGCTACATAAACATGCGTCTATTTCATAATTTGAGTAGTTTTTTTTTAAAACGAATTGATTTGTGAAGACGTTGCTGAATTATATTTTGACGAATTCGGGAAAATTTTTGACATTGATTCAAAAATTTATGACGAATGTGATGAAACGTTCAACGAAACTATAAAATTTACATTCGAATTTATTCTACATAAAATCATCAATTTTGAAAGATTGGTAGATTTTTTTAAGCGAATTGATTTGTGAAGATTTTGTAGAATTATATTTTGACGAATCTGAGACGAATTTAGACATCGATTAGTTCAAAATTTATGACGAATGAGATGAAACAAATGTTACATTCAATATGAAACTATAAAAATCATACGTGTACTAGGTACATGAAAATGTGTTAATTTAGAAATTAAAGTAGTTTTTAAGACGTTGTTGAATTATATTTTGATGAATCTAGGATAGATTCAGACATTGATCAGTTCAAAATTCACGGCGAATGAAATGAAACAATCGTTACAATCAAAATGAAACTATAAAAATCACACTACATAAAAATCAATGATCTAATTGATTGGTAAAGACATTCTGAATTGTATTTTGACGAATTCAATTCAAAATTTGAATCGAAAAATTACAACAAATGAGATGAAACGATAGTTACACTCACCAAAACTATATAAAAATTACATTCGAATCACTCATAACACACATTTCCGTTTTGCTCAAGATCAAAGCACATTCGATACGAAAGTTCGAATCGTAAACACAATTCACATTATCCGGTGCGAATCGCTTCAGACACACTTCCGTTTACAATTCTACATCAATAATCACCTTCCACTGGACGATTTCCACGCTGAAAAAACGTCGAAACAATACGAAGACCACACCGAAGACCTGGCTTCTGAAAACTCGAGGGTGGTTCACGGAGCGTGACCGATTTTCAGAGAATGACCCGACAGGATGCTTCGCATTCGCCATTATTTATTTATTTGTGCTGCCTTTTTTTTCAGGTTTTTGTTTCGTGATGGAGACGGTAGCCGAGTTCCCATGATGAGTGCGGATAATGATTTCGTTTAGGGAAACTTTGTCGATGCCATTATCGGGGACGGTCGTAAATTTTCGCCACAATGGAGATGGATGCGCTTCGCTCTGGGAACTTCAGGTGTTTTCAATTTTGGGTTCGATTTTGAATTTTTCTGTCATTACATGTTATATTACATGCATCAAGGTAAAATTATTATGCATCATTTGAAAAAAAATCAATTAAAAAAAATCTCACTTTCATATCAATATCAATACTATCAATACATTCAATTTACTCCTATTTCGTTACATATTAAATTATTTAATAGATAGTTACCAGTGCGTAATAATCTCTCTTATAGCACAATATTTTATAGTATGATCTTCTATAACATATTCAATATGTCATCTGAACTCCGAAGCACGATATTATCGAGTGTCCTTTGATAGAATGAGCCTAAATTAGGAAACAATTTGTTTTTCGACTGAAATTGTATTTAATTTCATTATAATATACAGAACATATCCTTTTTTTACACTAGAGTCGATTGTATATTGATTAATTGATAAAAATCATTCAATTATCAACTTGAAAGGGCACATTTTAATTTCAATCTGAATTAAATGGGTATATTCATCACTTGTGTGAAATAAATTCCATTAACATATCACTCAATTTCATCTATCCAAAATTAACTTAACTTAACCTATAACGGAACCAAACTAAATCCAATGTAATATAACATGAAAACAGAAGAAAAGGCTCAACTCAACCTAACCTAAAATTTGACCCAACTTAACTTAATGAGTATTGGACCAATTATATCACTTTCAAATCTAAAATTTTCAATTAATTCCAATGCATGAATTATTAAAATGTATAAAAACAAAAAATTAACAACTCCTGCATCCTTAAAACATGCTATGAAACAATTAAGCACGCTCTGCAAGTGGCCATAGGTACATATGTATGTACATAAGCCAGCTGCAAACTGCATCCCGCAGTTGCAATCTGCAAGGATATGGACACCTAGAGCTTCCAGCAATTAACATCGTCGACAATGACGATTCTTCGAAGTCGCAATTCTGTCGTGACTTCTGTTCTCATTGTCTATCTTCATCCCGACTGTGGGCGCATTGTTCGCTTATGCCTCGTTTCGTTCTACATACTATGCATAATTGCAGCTTTGTGCTGGCTTCTTTACATTTTTGCATTTTTTTCGTTTCGACTTCTTCTGAAGAAGAAGTGTGTAGAAATATGTAGAAATGCACAATGTGTTGGAAGTATTGTTCGGTAGGTGTGCTTTTGCTGCGTATTTGACGTTTGCATTATTTCGTTTGTTCTCTGTGATAAAATGTTTGTCGTGTTCGGAGTTTGCGTATTTAGAAAATTTCTATTGTTTGATGTGAAAACGTCGTTCATTGAAGGATTAGTGTGAGGAAGTTAATGTTGATTAATGTAGATTATTTGTTTAAGATAGTTCATGTTAGATAGTGTTGTACTACAATGCAAATTTTACACTTTAAATCCGATTTAATTTATGACAACGGAAGCAGAAGGAGATATTGACTTGGGAAAGGCATGAAAGCATTTTTTCTTCGTCCTTCAAGTCTTTTTTTCTTCTTTCAATATTTCACTTCTGTGATGAAAAGATGGGTTAAAAGTGAAGAGAGTAAAATAATCTACCCACAATTATAAAGACGAATAATAACATCAATTGTATTAAATTTAAATAGAAGTTGGAATCTAGAGCAAGCACTTTTTCGAGCTCAGATCTCTGATTTGAAATGAAAAATTTGAATAAAGTTGAGATATTCTTCATTTCAAACTCATTAAAATATTGAAATAAAAAATGAACAGATTTCAAAAACATCATATGTATTTACCTGCAAATCATTTCGACACTCAAAAATACCTACAACCAATTCCAAAAACCCACCCCAGAGCATCGGCCTATTAAATCGAACACAAACAACAAACACCGAAAAACATCCAAATCCATACGACCCCAAAAACTGCATCACATTCCGAAAAACAACACGTGTACCAACATATAAATATAATATTTTGCACCAGAGCAACAACAACCCTCGCTCAACGTCAATATTTTAACAGACCCATCAAACTCTAGAAGCTCCTCTTATGTCAAAGGAAAATTCGCCGCCTAACAGACGCGTGGGCGTGGTTCTATTTTCGAAATTTTTTTTCGGATTTCGAAAATGAAAACATTCGCCAAAATCGTCCTGCGATATAATTTATGACTTTTTTTGTGCGATTCCCTTTCGTCGGGCCGATGTCTCCATTCGGCCATTTGTACGGAGCCGGTCAAAAGACGCCGCTTTTTTGACGTTTCGGCTCGGATCGAAGGCTTCTTTTCTGCGGTAGTCTGGGCTTTGTCACGGTTGCGATTTTGGTTCGTTTTTCGATTCACGTGGGATTCGTTATTATGTGTGTTAGATAAATTGAGATACGTCACGGGAGGTGGCGACGCGGAAGAATGACTTTGGCAATGTAAATATTTCGGCATTTTGACTGTGAAGGGATTTTATTATTTTTCGTACTAGGAGTCGTATTTCATATTTGTAATATTCATATTTTGGAGATTTTCTCACGTGAATCAGCAAATTAGTTGTATTGTCCGCTAATGATGTTGGCTACCGTTCATTTCTTTAGTCAAATACTCGATAATAGAAGAAATTTGCTTATGAAGTAATATCGATTTGAGTTTTACAAAATGATTTCAAATGTGTTTGTTTACATAAAATTTGGAAATAAATCTAAATTCGATTCATGAGATCTTGACATTTTGGGGGTAAGTACTTCCGAGAGGAATAATTTTCGATGAAAAAGTAGTATTGCCAAGTGAAGGACTTAATAAAAATAGCAGATATTGCCAAATTTGGCAATAATTTTAGTTACTTTGACGATGACGATCGAATTATGAAATTAGAAATAACTTAATCCCGGAACTTTCAGCCACGCACTCCTCTTTTTATCAAGAACTTGAAAAAATCACCACTTCAAGCTACTTTGTTTCAGATTATAATGTTCTCTAACTACTAATAAAATTCTTATTAAAACTACTTGAAACATAAATGAAAACTAATACAATGCATTCCCTCTAAATCTCTAATACTTATCAATAAAAAGATACAAATCAATTCATCTAAAAACAATTCGCCATTGAAAACGCATGAGTGCGACAGCTTTATTTATATCCCTTTTTTTATAAAACAAGACCGACATCAACACCGAAGTCGACTCATCTAGAAAAGTTGAAAAAAGGCGGCAAAAAACCGCATCATGACTCAATTCGAAAAGGGAAAACGAACACGTCTTTTTCTAGGACCAGAAAATAGTGGCCGTATCAATAACTCCGGGTGACCCTTGCCTGTCTGCCCGTCTGTCACAACTGAATAGAAACGCATTTTTTTTTCATTTCTGATGTCTTTTTTTAAGTATTCATTTATTTTTTTGGATTTATTTCATCTCAAATCTTTTGCGGTTTGATTTGTGGAAAGATTTTGTATCAAAACTACAACTAATTGAGCTAAAACTAACAATAAACTGAAGCAAAGTACAGACAACTTTTTACAACGCGCCTATACCTACGTACAGATTACATGAAAATTCGTTTGCTCTGTATCCTAATTTTGTCTTTAATGAATATAATTTTAAATATCCATATCTATATAAATTCTAAATATTTTTTCTTAATATGACTTCTCATAAAAATCACAACAAAGTACTAAAAACCGCAACAAAGCGACCAAAACTGACCACTCAAGAAAGCGACCTAAAACTAACCCTATTCAAACACATAATGGCAAAACTCAAAAATCCCAATTAATTCATCCATTTAACAGTGACAAGCTCGATTTCTTTTTTATTATATCCAAATCAACTTAACAACTCAAAAGAACCGTTGTATCGGATTAACCGAGCGTGTTCGATTTACAATTCGGCCATTTCACACAATGGCCGCGAAAAGGACCACTTTTCGAAGGACCGGGAAAAAGGATATGTTCCCTTCGAGTTTTAGTGCGATTTATAAACGAATGTATGTAATGTATATTCTAGTGTGATAATACAATAATGCACAAGTCGAAAAAGGTGTCTGAAAAGCGAAAAACCCCATTTTCGCAACGGGGTACTATCGCGTGACTTTAGCGAATACAAATGGTTTAACAGTTTGAAACACTTGAATCGAATTGTTAAAACGATTTGTATTTAAAATGCATCTCTGATTTACATTCAAAAGAATCACATATTAAATATTTCGTCCAGAATATTCTTATTGAATATAATAAATGTAGCGACTCATCACTATCTTATCGCTTACCTTAGCAAGTTAGTTAGAAATTTAGAATGAAACTGAAATGGAATAATATTTGTCAAAAATATTTAGGATTAAAATGTCGAATAAGCTGGATTTTCCATATGTGTCATGGATAATAGAGATATTTTTAAATGCATAAGGCGTCGATGTACTTTTGTTGCATCATTGTTGTCTTGTTTTGTGTAGCTGTAAAGTCGTATGTGTGCATAATAAAAGTGGCCTTATTTATATATATTTGGTGTTATCTTGCCGAAAGCAGATGTTTCCTAGATATTGTGCATAAATTCGTTACCTACCATCATATATTTATTTTATAAAAAAAAACCTTCCGGTTGAATATTTAAGATTTTTTATATCGACTAACTTTGATGAGAACGAGAGTAAGTTTGAACCTACTTTTTAAGTAAAATTTATGGTTTTTAGTCAAGATAATCTAGTTTAAATTGAAGATAACCTTTTAAAATTATTTAATTTATGAAAAAAATATTCAATTGATTCAAATATGAATAGTTAGCTAACGGAACATTGAAATACAATTCGAACAGCATCCGACCGCACAGCCCTTGTGTTGTACCACAAACGAACGCGTCAAATAACATAACGAAACCTAATGTAATAAATAAATAAATGTACCGAAAAAAGCCATTGTTGCCAACGGCACACACCGAATAAATAAATAATATTGCCAATTTGCCGAGAACGACACAAAAGCCTCGATACATCACCGTTAAAAAGACGTGTTTATCTCACACTAAATGTAAGATTGGGCAAAAAAATATTTTTATTCATTAAATTTGCTAGGTTTTGAATTTCATGTGAATCTATAGAATGTGTTTGAATATTTTTTAAAACGTTTTTTGAGCGAATCTGCTGTTCTGGGGTGGTCCAAAATATAAGAGGGCGGTTCTTTTGGCACTTGAAACTTTTCTCGTATATTCACAAATCTTATCAGAGCCTTGTTTATACAAACCTGGGATTATGCGGCTCTTCAAAAGATTTCGAAAATCGGCTCTTTGTTGTTGCAACATGTAGAAAGGTTGTTATTTCAAGCGTTCGGCACACTTCCCTTGAAAATAATCGCCAACGAAAATATCCGATGGATTCTTATTAAGAATGTTTTAAAATAACGGTTGTTTGTGCAAATGTATGCATTTTTTTTCTTTATTGCGATATTACGATAATATTTTATTAACGATATGAATGATGGAACGACGTTTCGTGTTTCTTGCGGCGCCGACAATGGGATGTTCTTTTTTGTAAGCTATTCAAAGTATTTTGGAAATATTATATCATTGATGGATACATAAGGGTGGGTTTATTTCTACACAATTGAATTGAATTTGTGGTGTGAAATGGAAAAAACGTGTCAGAAAATACATATGCTTCGTGTAGAATACGAAAAAAACGATAATAAGCATATGGATTTAATTGAAACATAGTGAAAGTTTGAGAAAACAAAATGTCGGCAATAATTCACTCAACGAGTTTAGAAATGCTTAAAAGTAGTTAACTTTTTTTTGAAAATATCCGAAAAAACAGATACACTTTAGAGTAGTTTTCAAAGCGTCTTTTACTGGATAAGATAACAGAATCGGACCTCGTAAATTATTCGGTAGTTAAACTAAAATTTGAACTACAAACGAGGCGGCTTCTTTTAACAAGTTTTGATACGTTTCGAGATAAATTTTCACATCGTTAAACAACGCAATGAACGTTTAAATGTACATCTGTGCATTATGTGTTAAATGAAATTTGTATTTTTCTCGATCCCAAAAATATTTTAAAATATGAAAAGTAGAATGTATCGAGATGATTTAGGATGAATTTTTCAGCTGTAAATCATTCAGTCAACGTGTCGGGTCCAAATCGTCGAGGCCTGAAACGAAGCGTGACCCGTTAGCCGTGATTTGTTACCCCTGCTTTTCACCAAATTATCATAGCGCGGTATGAAAATGATGAATGTTGCATATTTTTGAATATAAATAATAAAGATTTTTGTGGAACAACGAATCTGTTATATTGAATTTGTCAGGGATAGATAAACCATGGTTTGCGTATTAAAATTAATCAATATTTATTGATAATAGGTTCAATATTCAATGATTCAATGATGAAATTAGTATTCTTTATATGATTGTTAGATTGAATTGGTTTGACAAATTAATCGATTAGTCAAATATCATAGCTGTTTTAAATATTACTTGAATTATTTTTGGACAAAATTTAACTATTATAAAAGGTTTTCTATCTATGAATCTGCAAACATGCATCATTGATCCCCCAGTTTCAAAACACCAAGTTGAATACTTTTCGGCACACAATTTGGGTGGCAACGTGTCCTTAATTAGCCACGCATGACTTTTTCCCTATTCCTGCAAATGTGATATGTGTATATTTGTTGCAGGGAATTTCAATTTTTAATCCTCGGATGAAACTGATCTTATGAGAAAATATTGCACAAAAATAATTCTCTTACACAAAACTATCAATCTTTCAAGTTTAAGTAGAATGTTCTAATGTAGTTCATTCAATATTTTTGTAGTTCTATCTAATTTTTTAATATTATAGACATTCAATTGAAATCAGTTGGTGACATCTGATCGAGCACTCAAATCAATCGATCCATATATGAAAAGCTAAGCTGGCAATTGTGAATAGACACTGTATACAAATCACGGGGACATTTTGGTCTATTTTGAAAAACATTTTCCATACTAATGCCACCATTTGCAACGATGCGTGAAAACTCGCAGAAACAGGGGTACTGAAAATAGGCAATCGATAAATTCTCATTCTATGTCATATTTTTCAAATCAAGACTAAAATATGTAGATCTTTCAAATATTTTAATAAAAAAAAAGATTATTTAATGACTTTGATAAATTCATTCAGTCTCGGATTGTTCCAGTTTCCATCTTGAGATGAATTCTGATCAATCTAAAGATAAATAGAAGTATCAAGTTGAAGTTATTTTCATTTTGGCAAACCAAATAAAGATTAAAAATTTTCAAATATTTCAAATTCAATATTTTGATAGCCGATTTTATGACACAGAAAAGATTCGTTCACCGCATCACGATGAATAGGCCGATTTCACATGTTCTAAAAACGCAGAAAAAAATTTTTTTTCGCCGACAAAGGCACGTCATCATCACGTATGACATCTGCCTATTTTTTCTTTTCGAAAAACGGACATCATATTTATTTATTTTCGCGCAAAACACATTATATCGAACCCGCTCCATACAAGGGATTGAATCGTCGCGCATTTTTCACGCTTCGATTTAGTCGTCAGGATTCACGTGTTGAAGACTGTGAATAATCGTCGGTTGATCTTTTTTTTATTGTATACATGAGATGTTCAGAGCTAAATGTGATTAACTCCACTTAAAAATATATATTTAAATATCTTAACAATTGGTATATAGGTCGATTCACCAGAGTTGGAATGAACCACCTATTTACTCGTTACAATTTTATAGTGGTTGAGAATTGATTTGTAGTATGACGTCACCCTGCAAATGCGTAGTGAATAGACTGTCTATTTCGTGTGCAGAGTATGTATACTGCGTGCAAAAGAGATAGACTTTTCACTACGAGTTTGCATGTGACGTTACGTTACGTGATACGTTAATTCTGCTGAATCAAGCTATGCCTAGTCATAACTTTCTATGTGAGAAATATCTTTCCTGAATAAAGAAAGATCAAATCATACAATTTTGCGGCCACCAAATAATAAATTATTAATTTTAGAGGCTGTTTCGATAAATTTTGTACTCTAATGTAAGATAACCAAATCTGTAGCTTATTATAAACGAAATTTGAATGTGAATAATATCAGAAAATTGGAATTGAAGGAAAATTTGAAAAATGCTTTCAACACGTTTGATCGTTTTCTTACACTTTTTGGTTTATGGAGTTAGTCATTTTTAGCTCCAAACGGCTCATATATGTATGTATTTTTTTTTCATGCGGTATTTTACGTGTTTACGGATCCCTTTCTTCGCTTCTATGGCAGTCTGTGGTAAATTGTCAAAATTCCTATCGCAAATTTCCGTCCGAAGGAGCAAAGGTGCCGCCGAAAACCACCAAAGACGAATTGGACATGCGGCATATTTTTACATTTATTATTATTTGTTTTTAGGTAAAAAATAATATTGCAATTTACATGAGGAAGGATCTGTCAGATTCGCGTTTGTGCAATTTCAGTTTTTGTTTTTGAACGTTGCTTGAATTTGAAATTTGATTTATGTTAAAATGAAAGATTTTCGCTTTATTATTGTCTATTCAAGGATGATTGGGTTTCTTATTCTTTTCACCGTTTCTTAAAAATATTGTTTTTAAAATAATCGCAAAATATACTGAAAAAAATTTGTGAATGATTTGCAAAAGGTTGACTTTAGTACGTCGTTATTTTCAAGATAAATTTAAAATATGATTAAGTTTTTAAATTAAATTCAATACAAGTTACCAATTCATTTGATTTAACCCTTCTTTAATATCAACGGATGAATATAAAAATATATATACGATACTTAAAATAATTTAACACGTAATACAAAATTGCATGTTGAAAAACTCACATTTATATGTAATGAATAATTGTTAAATATATTAATTGATACGATTTTTTTATGGTGCTATAGTCTGAATCGAACTTACAATTAGATCTCAACTTTTCAGCAGTTTTGTAAACATTATTTTTTTTCAGTTAGTTTCTAAATCTAAATTAATATGAATAATTATAAAAAAATATAATTGTATAGTAACATTGACACATCTTTATAAGAGAAACATTCATATTTCGAAGAAATGACTTACGCCCTTCAATGATTCACTTTCAAAATCATTGTTCAATACAAAAAAAAATCAATTTCAACCATATTCTATGATTTCAACCAACAACAGACCACATACAAGTTATTATAATAACAGCACACGTGCTCAAACGTCACAAGAAAATTAACAGTTTCTCCACACGAGCTATTAACCACTCGAAACTGGCCATTTTTTCATCCAAACAGGCACTTTTCGAACACACACGTGCATTTTTTTCAGCATTTCAGCATTTCAAAGCACCGCCATACCACCCAAGTTCACTAATTACACCACACGAATCCGTTAATCCGGTAAAAACTAGATGTAGTGGGTGTCCTTTGTGTTCTGTCAACGCGAGCTGATTGAAAATGTAAATAAGCCTCGCCATGAAAGGGACGAGGAGTTCTTTTTTCTGGTCGAGGAGATGGAAAAAATGTATAAATAAATAACGCCGAAAGACTGGGTATCCTTTGTCACAATAACGTCTCTATATTTTGGTACGTGGTCCTTTGACCTAATCTCCTTATATGGTCCAAAAGGACATCGGACGCTCTGATGCTGGGTATTGTTGTGAGGATATTGTCGGATGTAGACAATTGAATATTTGGTATGCTTATTTTTGTAGGAAGGTTTTATTTATCATTAAATTTTGGTTGATTATGAATTTAAAATCAATGAAATATTTAATAAACTTTTCCAGTATTTTCAATAGAAAACAAATTCATAGTTGTTCGATAAGGATGATGATGAATTTCGTTCGATAGAGTCGACTCCCATATAAAGATGCGTTATAGAAATAAAGACATCCATATTAAATATAGATTCAAAATCATTTTCATTTATTAAAATGAAAAAAAAAACATATTTATTATCAGATATAAGGAAACAAACAGCGTTATACGGGGGTATGACATATATTTTTTAGCAAAAAAGAGTTACAACCTCATTCCTGCAAAATTTGTTCAAGTAATCTAAAAGATTTTATCCCCAATTTGTATTATTTTCATTTTTTTATAATACAGAACTTCTATAACATGGAACATGTACCTGTGCTATAAAAAGATTATCTGTATTCGAGTTGATTTTTATTTTTTCTATACAGACATCGTTTTTTGATTCTTTTAATAATATAATAAATAATCTCGCCAATATTCTTAATCATTACCTACTATTGAATTCTCAACTAATATCAATTTAAACGTTAGCTTAAAATCAATTTAATCCGTTCAAAATTACACGTTGCTTACATCATCTAAATTTTAATAGTCCCTCCGTAATAATCGTTAAATATTATTATTAAATAAATTTAAGATTCTTTTCATACGCTGTGGAATATTTCAAATTAAGCGGAACCAATCGCATCACGTTTCTATGTAAATAAACACTCGAAAAACAATAAAAATTTGAATATTTACTCAACCATGTTGAAACATAATTCGTATAAAATCGAACATATTGCACATATCAATTACAATATTTCAAATATCACGAAATCGCTCTAACATTTTGTGATAATTCCGTAACGTATGCGAAATATCAAACACCTGACCTTCTATGTTCAAAAATATTTAGCAATACGATTCAATAACAGCCTAATTAAAAATTTTACACATCACACCTAAAACAATTATCGACATCTGACGCAACTAGACTGAAAAAATATCAAACAGACACAACATAAAACATACGAAGGACGAGTTTCGACACAGAATATAAAACTTAATTGAATTGATTGGCCTTTTTTGTGAGGCAATTTCGATCGATTACCCTATATTTAGAGCGACTCGCTCTCATTTACCGTTTATTTCATTAGAACAGTATTTTTTTCATTTAATTTTCGCAATTTGTGCAACTCGATTCGATTGTGGATCTGTGATGTCACTCCTGAGGAGTTTTCGTGTCAAAATACACCCACTTCGATGTCTCAATCGGTTTTTAATTGAAAAGATATTGAAGTTTAACGATCGGGCCAATTAAACTGTTGAATTGCGAGAAAAATCGTGAAATTTCATGGTCGCTATGTTTTTTTGACGATTCGTTTTCGGTTGAAGTTGAAGTGTTTTTGTTTTTTGTAGAAGTTGGAATGTGAAAATTTTGCGCGTTCTTGAAACTGAAGCGAATCAATCGTTTTGTTTCAGGTGTCAATTGTTGACATCGCTTCAATGAAGCTTGACTAATCTCTTACAGGTGATGAAATTGAATAAAAATACACTAAAATATCTCATTTGAAAAGTTGAGTTTGTTTTTTATTTAAAAATCAATTCATTATTATAAGTGGATGATTTAATTTCTGGGAGTTGAAGATACTACTCGAGTCCCCGAGTTTCTACATGAGTTGTGAGTTTTTTTTTTCATTAATTTCATATTTTTATCATTAAAAATATTTATAAATATTTAATAATATAAAATAATCATCATTATAAATAGGGGAGAATAAGGAGACTTTGATCAAAACATCAAAAATTTAATCATCTGCCATTTGATTATTTTTCAATTCTGGAAAATGTCATTCCTACCAAAAATCATCAAATGTCATAGACTACCAGTACTGTCAATTTGAAATATTATAACGCTTTAATTGGTTCTATAATTTAGAGTTCTTTTAGTGTATCCAGTCTCTACTATGCATAATTTTTGTGAATACCTTGAGTAATATTTTATTGGTGAATCATTCTTCTTTTGACATATCTGATCAATTTGTTAGAAAATAATAAGAAAAAACTGAGTATTGATAACTTTAGATCGATAATTAATTTATTAAAAAACTAAAATAGCATATATCAAGACGGTACTACACCAGAACAGTCGGCACCCGCCATAAAGCACCCGTAGCGAATCGTCATTCGGCGCTACACGCTGACTGAAAACGAACAACAATAAACAATAACAACCTCATCCTTCCACAATAACCATCACCACCAAAGAGAAAAAAATCCACCAAAAAATAAAAAGCCGAAAGGAAAACAAGACGAAAAATAATATTGAGACGTCAAAACGAAATGCAAAACAGCGCACGTATGAATGAGCGCCTAATTTTCTACGGCCGCCATTTTTTTTTTCGGAACCGAAAACTATTGTTGAAACTTTTGCGGAGTTTATAAATAATAGTGGATGTTATAGCGGGGAGAATTGTATTTTTTTGTATATATATATATAATAATATTTCAGTAGGGTGGGTATCGCATAAATAACGAATAAATATTTTCGTAAATTATTACATCAAATTCGGGGCAGAGTCCCAATAGTTGCCACAATGAGAGATCATAAATCTAAGTTTGCACAGAATTGTGCAGAGTAATCGCATATTGTGTGCTGATTTCGACATGTGTTAACGTGTATAGGTTTATTTTTGTAATTTTCAATATATTATATTCAGAAAATACTCTACTTTTGAACAAAATTTGTTCCTGAGTGCGAATATTGAAAGTAGAGAAGATTAGGTTTTCTGAGGCGAAGAATATGATATTAATTTTTTATTGCAAATTGAACGAAACATTTCCTTAAATCTATAAATATTTCATTCCTTATACCAGAATTATGCTTGAATCAATTTTGTTCAATTGAAATATTTAGATTCAAAATTTAGAATTATACAAATCTTTGTATCAAAACTGCATGATTTTAATATGAATATTAAACAAATTTAATCTGATTTGAAATTTTATTAAATAATCTTTCCCAATTTCATCGAACAAATCTGATTCGCAAACATTTCACAATGTTGTATCCAAACAAAACGTGTTTGTCTCGCGTACGAACGATTTCATCCGTAAACTAGCAAAAAAAATCATACAATATATAGGCCAGGGGGATTTATAAGGGGTGAAGGGAGGGAAAAATCTGTAACGAAACTGGGAGGGGGTCGAACCTCCCCTAACCGAGCAAAATAGCACCAACAAATATTTATAAATGTTTTATGTAACATTCGTTTATGAATTCATATGCGCGATACGAATTTCTATGTACCATTGTTAGTTTGGACGCAAAGGGTTGAAACCGTGAAATGTCACAAGAAAAAAATCGTATAAAAAGCATAGGATGTGGTACAGTAAAATCTCGATGTGTATAATTGGCTTTATTGAATTTAAACTAGATTAAAATCTGTTAAAAAATGATATTTTTTAATCAAAGATTGAACGCGCCATGAGAAAATTTGATATTTTTGTAACGATTGATTTTTTATCATTCGTTTGTTAAGCTATTTTGTAATGTATTAACGTTTTATTGTATCTATAGAATTTGATAGTTGTTATCTCTAATGTATGTAGAATTGAATAATTGAGTCTTTACATACTAGATTTATGTAACAATTAATATTTTCAATGAAAATACCTATCTACAAAACTTCAACTCACATCAAAAAAACGACGTATAGATGTTAATCTTTCAATTTTTTTTCCAATAAATCTTTAACACATTTCAAGATTTCTTTATCTAAAAACCACGACGCGTTAAATTCAATACGAAATATATATTAATCGATGATTTATACGAATCGACGAGCGAAAAAAACATTGCAAAAGCAATACATTTTAAGGGAACTAGGTCGACATAAAGTCAAGGTGCGTTTTGTTTGTACGTGCGAATTCACATATTCCGTATGTAATTCACTAAGTTTTTTTTCGGTATTTATTTTGTGCACAGGGTAGTTCAAATTCAAAGTGAACCGACATTAGGGCGAATAAGTGCGAAACACGAGGGCAACCCCATGCTCGATCGGGATTCAATCGCCATTCATTTGACAACGCTTGTTCTTTACATTGCGTTATGTACTTTGCTCCGTTTTGGCACATTGGTGCCTCGTTATTTCAAAATATCAAAATATTAAAATAATTCTAATTGAATTAATGATTCAAATGATTATTTTTTATATTGAGTATTTCTGTAAGTGCTAGTCATGAGGTAGATATGCCCGAAGGCTACTTTTGGAAATATAGCCATTGGCCATCTTTCCCGTATGGTCAACACTCCTGGAATTATCTTATAGAAAAAAATAATTATAAGTCATTAATTTGTTTTATTTTTACTCTAATCTCTTAAACAAATATTTCTGATTTTAATTAAACTACGTAGGGCAAATTATTTCAAATTTGTTAAAGACCTTCGCAGACGTATGATTTTAATCGGGTCAACTTTCCGATCAGAGTATAGAAATGGAAATGAAGTTTGAATAGAGTATGGAAATGTGCAATCAACACTGATTCCAATTCTATATAAAAAAGTGAACATCAGATAGTAAGTCCGATTAAAGTCTCAGGTATGTGGGTGCTCTAACTAGGAAGAATGAAAATAAAAATCATTTTTTTTTTTTTAAATTGCATTAATTTTTCCTTCCTTGAAAATGTGTCAAGATATAAAACGAAGACTTATTTAAATTGAATATAATAAAAACAATCACAAAATGTGTTAAATATGGCGACCCTAGACAAATGTCGAATTTTTTGGAAACTTTATTCGAATTAGTTATAATTTTTGATTTTGGTGCACCGCTAATGTATGTTATTATTGTTATTGTGTGTAACAAATATATATTTTGCAATAGGGGTGGGGATTGAGCGGGTGACACAGTTTTGTCACGGCCATATGGGGAAACCGCACCCTTGCGTACACCATAACCCCCAATATGGCCGCCAACAAATCATATTTCATACAAGCTTTTCATTGTTGCAACGTTTAGACGAGCCGACTGCGAATACGGCCATAAACAGGGGATATCAATTCGAATTCATATCAAAAAAATAAAAACATTATTCAAAGATTTCAGTGTAGTGTTGTATGCATTTGTGAAACTGTATTGTTTTGGGCTCAATGATTTGCAACTTACATATGAAGATCAAAACCAAAGGATGCTAGTGATAAAAATTATTAACTGGAGGTATATATCATTTATTTAAGAATTCAATTCCAATGATTTGAATTCAGTATATTCACCCATTGACTTCTCGGGTATTCATGTTTTTATACCATTTCTTTCAAATTGTCAATTTGAAATAGTAACCTAAATTGAATCTTATTTCTAATGTTCTCAAAATTGTGTGAAATCAAATTATATGCTTCGTCAACTATGGCAACTATTTTCCATTTTATCAAAAAACAAGTTGAAAAGTAATGAGATACTTTTGAGCTAGGTTCTTCTTTTCTATTACTAACATTATTTTTAGCCTTTATCTGTTCCTTCATTTAAATAATCTACTCATATATGTGTAACGATTCTTTCATATCACTAATTTGTCCTATTTCAATTTAGCAACAAATTTATACGATTAAACGACGACTAAATTTCACAAAGGGCACAAATGACATTTTTTTATCGAAATTAAGTTAAGTACAGAAAATGGTTCTGTATCATATTATATATAAAACCATTATCTGTACTTAACTCAATATCGATAAAAAATATCACTTGTGACCTTTGTGAAATTCGGTCGTCAGATAGAATCGATATGTTTCAAGGTCCTCAAAATCGCTCGATTGACGACCCCTGCCTTCAACCAGAATGTGTATCGCGTTGATAAAGTTATTACATATTAAGTTGGGGTGTGAACACTGTGACTAATAGAGCAGATGGGTTACGGTCGGCCGACAGAAAGAAATATTTCAACACACGCGCAACACCGGGGAGACGAGATTTATGCGTCGATTGTCACCTGTGTGTGCTCACACCACTATCCGAAAATTTCATATATGACCGAAAAGGCCAAGAGGTACAAATGAGTTCGAAAAAAGCGCGCTCAAAGTCGAGCATGTATTAGGAGGAAGTCGAGTGATTAGATGATGTATCTCGACACACGTTCCAAGTTCGTTTATATCCTTTTGCCATCAAATTTGTACTTAGCGATTCCTGTACATATGTAAAGATGTCACTTGTACCCTTTGGCTTTTTTATAGGTATATATACACGAATAAATATGTGCTTATGATATCGTAGGATGTTTTGAAAATCAGAGATTTCACAGCGGTTTGAAAAAAGGGTTGAGGGAGCGACGCGCACTTCGGTCGTAAATCTTTTTAATTTTTTAGAATTGAATTGATTTTTTTTTCGAATGTGTATTCGAGAAAAATGTAGTTCGTTAGATGCGAATTCATTTTTATTGTGTCGATTTATTTTTAGGTTTAAACTTTCAATTGGTAGTTACTGAACTCGAGCGTTTCGCAACATGAGTTTTAAAAATAAACTTATTTCATTACAAATTATTGACTTTTAATAAATCGATTTAAATATTCATCAGACGAAAATTTCATAAATTAAATTAACCAACTTTTATTGATTCATGTTATTATTTATTTCTATCAAAGTTTTAGCTATCGCTAGTTGCACAAACATTCTGCGTACACCTGTATAATATTATAGCTTAAGTGTAATATTTATTAAAATTAATATTCACATATAAAAAATATAATTTTCGTTACTTGTATCGAATTGCTATTAAGACGAAATGCATTCCGCACGAGTCGTTAACTCTTTCGGCATCTTTTACCAAAGACTATCATCGGATAGTTTCATTAATGAAAATTTCAACGTAATGAATCATGTCTATTCGCCAAAAACATAATAAAAAAATACGATAATCGCGAACGATTCGCATAAAATAAAGCCTTAATGAACCCATTAAAATATTTTGTAATTACAGAAACGGTTTGTTTTATTGATTCGGTGGCGGTCTTTTCTAAACTATCGACTCTTTGATAATTCGAATTTTAATACCATACGGGTATAAGATTTTTTTTCGCATCTAGCCTTTGTTGTTGTTGCGACGTTAATTTCAATAAAAAATCAATATTTACGCAATTAATTCGATGCGAAATTGTCTAATGCGCCGCCTTTGATCGTTTCGATTTTCGCTTATTTTCGCGGTTTCTTTTCGAAAAATATTTTTTTATACATAATCGTCTTGCATTTTTTTAATGATATAATTAAGTTTTCTAAATTGCACGCGAATTTTATACATTCCCGTTTCGAATGACTATTTTTATGTACCTACGTAATGTGCGATTCTTTCAATTCGCGAACGTACCTACGTTTTTTATTTGTCATGAAAATTCTTTGAATGCTCATGAATTTTGATGATATTTTTCTAAACAAATGAATATAATTAATATGTAATAAGAAATTACATATTTTTTCAATTTGTATGAATTAAAATTTAAATATTATTTATTCATATCTTCTACGTATTGATGAACGAGTCACTCCTATTTTGATTCCTCAAATGTCTTATGTTTTTCCTTGATACTTCATGACTTCGTTATAATTAAATAAATTAATCAATCCCCTGTATGTTGACTATATTTCTTAATCTGATGAAGTTATAGCCGCTTATCTTGATACTTGTATGTATATCTTTCAAATAATTAATTAGATATATTGAATATGTTCGATACATCAATCGAAAACGCATCTTTAACGATCTCACATAGAATGATCAATTCAAAAAACACACATTCGAAGAAAATCATCTGAAAAATAACAATAAAATATCAAACAAACAACACAATATTGAATACAAATCGTTTGGAAAATAAATCGTCCGAAATGAAAAATCGCTCATCAGATAAAAATCTACACACTATTCGTTCCCATGAACATTATTATCTAAACTGAACATAGAAAAGCGACACACTACAGACACTAGACACACGAAAATATACGACAATGGATAATGTGTCCACATCGAAAGCGTAATCGGACACTTTATTTTCGGTGCTTTCATATTTTGTATGTTCATATGTACAAGGGGCCTCAATGGATCGGCCTAATCTAAATCTCTCAAAATATTATATTGTGCATGTCTGATGTAGTGTTAGACAAAAGTGAGGGTTGTCTTTTAAATGCGTTTTAAATGTAGGGGTTGTTTTTGTCCGAGAAGACGCCTCTGGGTGTTTGTTTTCGGTAGGATTTGTGTTTTTTGGAGTTTGGTCGAATGGTTTTGATGAATTGTTTAGTTTTTTGGTAAGTTGATGTTGGGTTGAATCAATTGTTTGATCGATTAGAATTTTGACATTGGTTCTACAATGTTATGAAAATGCATTGAAAATTATTCAAGTGCGTTTTTATTCATGAAAGTTTTTACAGTCGTACAAGTATTTGATTGAAATTTTACATAGATAAATATGTGGACCTCGTTTGTATATTTTTTTATTTATTGAGGATCCTAAAAGCTATAGAATATGAATGAAAAGTTTAAATTTTTATATGTAGTTCACTGTAGAAATTGTTTCTGAATGTTCATTTGTTTGGTCTCAGAAAGACTGTAAAAGATTTCAGGATTTGTATTGGCGGATATAATCAGATGTCTAAAAAACTTTCCAAATAGCTATTTAATATTAAATATGACTCTCAAAATTTGGTATTATGAATTTTAATCTACTTGGTTCCTTCAGTGCTTAACCGTAAACCTTATTTTGTGTGTGATATGAAATGAAACGATTTCAGTACAATATCAATTCACTTTTCACCAGAAACAAATAACAAATGAATCCGAACATGGCAAATTTTTTGAAAATCATTTTAATTACTTAATCAAATTCATATTTTTTTATATTAGCAAACAATATAAAGCTCATCAAAAATAAGAAATGCTTCAATACTCCGATTAAAAACTCAACTGAAAAACTTTGATTTACCCAAAAATCCAACATTATTCCAACTAACAACTAAACTTAACACAATCGTCAACTATAACACACATCCCCAATTTTAACATCGTCATATACAAACCGATTCGTATCGGTAATTTGATAACTTTATTATGTACGCCATTGAAAAGGACGAGTTCGTCCCAACATTGGCCATATTATTGTGCACGGTGGCCGTTTTGTATAAACGTATCGTATGAAACTGTTTCATTTTTTTTTTCTATATAATATAAAATTATTATTATTCAACTGGATTCTCCCTTCGACATGGCAACATTACAATAATAATAAACAATAATAAATTTAATATTTCGTACGGTCGTAAAAAAAGCGTACACACGCACAATGGAGTCGGTTAATGCATAGCTTGTGCTAAAGCTGCGTTTTTGTTAAGTATGCAATTGGATGAAATAGTTTTTTTAATAAATTATTATTAAAATATATTATTTTATATTTAAATTAGATTTTTGAATTTTTATTTTTTGATGATACAATACGAATCGCATGATGAGCTTCCGTTTTTTAGCAGTTTTGTAACTATTGATTTTTTTTTTGGTTTATTCCTAGACCAATTCTATAGATTATCGTATAATTAATACATTTATTAATAATTTTTTTCCTAGACTTAAGATTGATTCTTAGATTTGTGATCAAGATTTTATGTAATTTTTTCTCTGATAGAAGATATGAAATACTTAAAAAAGGTAAGCAATTTCAATTAATGCTAAATGAAAAATTATAAAAAATAAATTTTCATTGATAATTGATTAGAAAGTAACTTCTAACTATAACCTCAATACTATCGATTGACTTGTATACTATGGCAGTCACATTTTTTCAATTGCTGAAAAAAAATCATCAAACTCACAACTCCATATTATGCAATGAAACTCAATACGAATTATAAACGTTTCATAACTCTATAAAAAACTGAATGACCAAAGTTTCTAACCATCACATATCATATTATATTGTACCTGTACTCTTTCTACAAGACAGTGTTTTTAACCACCCGGTTGTACCTCAGTTTTGATTGACACATAGAAAGGTTCAAATCGAGCCGAATTAACACCGCAACCGCTTACACACACACAATCATTGTCGAACAAGTGTTATAACAGGAGAATCTGGGTTTCGCTGATTGACGTCCGAACTTCGTGTAAATTGTTTGTCCAAGCCACAATGGCGGCCTTCTTTAGAAAGTGTAAATAACCACATACGCGCAATAATTGGTCACTATAGAGAGGCGAAGTGTTCAAATTCGTCTTCGGAGGCAGTTTTTCTCAAACTGTGGTGCGTGAGACTCGGGAGATGTCTAGAAGTTGAATTCGAAAGTATTCTTTAATCTCATTGTTGATGTAAACTGAAGTTAATTGAAATTGATGAGTCTTTAAAACTAAATTTGGGCAAATATGATGAGATCTATCGTCAGTTGGAGAGAGTTAGCAAGAATGATACTTGCTCCTTTCTTTCACACACATTAAGATTTTGATAATCTAGAGATTAAAAATATACCCGAAAGGAGGTCATACAGTCAGTTTTATAACTACGAACTGTCAAAACAGAGGTGGGACAGAGACAAACATACTATAGTAAATACCATACATTCATCTCAGTTCCGCAGATTTTAGATATTTCGTTGTTGGAGGACTGACTATACTATATTTTTAGACAAATTTTAAAACTAGTCGCTTATTTGTGCAAAAAGAAGACACACATCAACTGACGATAAAACTCACAATAAATCTTACCACCTGTATCTAGCTTGACAGTTTAAGGAAATCATTTTTAACCTTATATAGTTTTTCTGACATGAATAACATGTATGTATTTTGTACGAATATATGAAGGAAGTATGACAAATATGGACTAGTGCTTTAATATGGACCACTATAAAATTTATACAACCTTTAGACCATCTATCAACATTAAATTACGTATCAAATTGAATAAATATTTTTATCGTTTAATGATATTTATCTTAATTGTTCAGAAAAGATATTTCACACACAAAAAGTCTAGATTATGTTACACCAAGTACTTCGATATATAAATCTCATTTTTTCTAGAATGTAGAAATAGTCATGATCATCTCATGAAGATATAAGTTTGAGAAGCACCCATCTAACGGATTTCGTATCGTTATTTTCGTCGTAATCACCGCTGAAAGGGAATTATATCGAAAATACGAAGAAATGATCTGTGTAATTTGGCTCGCGTAACGAGCGGTACTTAGCGGTGTCGGCTCTGTATGAAAAAATGGCGCGCTTTTCGAATCGATGTTAGACAAAAAACGGTTACGTCGTGAATTTTGTACGATGATTCGATGGTTCGTGTTAATTGTTGGGATTTTCGAAAATTGAGCTCGTTAATTGTACCGTGGAAATTATAATACGGTGGGTTGAATATTTGATTCGTTATAATTCGTGTGTAATTAATTCGATATTGTATGGGATGGTTTTAATTTCGGAAATGCTGTTAGTTTAAATATGTATGCTTTTTTTGTGAATAAATCATTTGATATTTTAATCGTGAAAAAATTGCAATTAATCTTTGATTGTATTGCGTTGCAATAAAAACGGTTTCAATTCAACACTAGCCCTTCTATTTTGAATGTCATTTGAATTTTATTGCAGCATATCAAATTTAATACAATACAATACTGGTTTACTTTGTTATCATTTCGTATGTATTTTTTTATGAATTACGAGATCTAGTTTATTTGTAATGTATCTAACTTTAGAGTAACCAACTTTTTATGACATAATAAAATGAACATTTTGTACATTAAACTTATCTATTGATGATCAGAAATGTATCAGATTACTTTTAGATACATTTCGTTTGATAATGCGGTTGATTTGCATTTACGCAAATTTATTTTAGTGCAGTATCGAATATTCACATATTGTAAAAAAAGCATCAAACGATACAGAAGAGTCTAATTTTATCATTGATAAAAAAATTGAATAAAATCATTCACTTCTAATGAATATAATAGTATTCACGATCAATGGCATGTATAAAATTGTGAAAATTATGTAAAAAAGATATTCAAAAGGTGATTCATTTATAACACAGGAATAATTTATGTGTAATATGATACAAATTAAATAAAAAATTAACAAAAAAAAAATCATTGGATTGTGATTTCGTCTCATTCGTACAATTTTTGAATTGAATTGAGTAAAGATGGCCATATGGAAAAGATGACCCACATTGTGTGTCACAACTATATTTCCAAAAAATGGCAACAATAGTTATTTTATGCATCCAATCGAATACTTTGTCATATCAATATGAATCCATTGCTAGTACCATTGCAATAAAATCCAAAACAATAAAGTTAACATCATTTTTATTTTAGGAAATACCAGATAAGCTTTCAAAAATCATACCATAGAAGAAATATTATTTTTTTATAGAAAGTTATACAATTCTACAGGAAGATTATTTTTATTAGTATCATAACTTAAAACAAATTAACAACAATAGACGATCAAAACTCATCTCCAATCCAAAGCCTTGCACCGAACGTTCGCTTGCTTTCCAAAACACCATCGACACTTCTACGAAAACCTCACTCCCACTCCAAAAAGAGAAAAACAAAACCAAAAAACAGTCAAAAAAGCCAAAGGTGTCGGTGTTATCGGCCCTCTAATGAAATTGTCAGCCCAATCGACAACCGGCACAATGACGATACGCCGCACAAAAGCCTCCACTTCTTTATACGAAGCCGACGCGAGAAAAACGCATAGAAAATATTATATGAGTCGTTCAGAGCATGAAGTGATTAACTCCAATTTTCGAAGAAAAAAAATTGATTTAAATGTCAAAAAATTTTGTATATTCTTATTTTTTTATGTGTGAAGGATCTTACGATAAGCTCAATAACAAAGATAAATGAAATCAAATGTCAAATTTTGTTTGGCTACTGAATATTAAATCATTTATTTTAGATACCATTTTAATAGATTTTGTACTCTAATGTGAAATGACCTCATTTGTAGCTCACTATAAACGAAATTCTTATGTTTATAAATGAAAAAAATGGGATATGAAACGAATTGGGGTCAATTTGAAAAATGTATCAAATATGCTTCATTGTTTATCTCAATTTTTTAATCAGATATATGAAGTTTATTACTTTGTGTATTGAACGACTCATATAGCCATTCAGACTTAAATGTTTCTTAATTATATTTAGCATGAATTAAAGAAAAACAATCGAACATGTATGATGCATTTTTAAAAGTCCATTAATTCCCTTCATTATTCCATTTTTAAGACATTATAAACATGCAAATTTTATATATAATAAACTACAAATGCAATCGGTTCACACTAGAGTACAAAATCAATCAAAACAACCTCTGAAAAAAAATATATATCTATTATTCAGTTCCCAAGTTAATTTTGTCATTTAATTATAGTCAATTAACATTAGAGTACAGAATTGATCGAAATACCATCTGAAATAAATGATTTATTATTCAGTACAAAAGTTAATTTTGTGATTTAATTATAATTAATTCAGATTAGAGTACAGAATTAATTGAAATATCATCTGAAATAAATATTTTTTTAATAGACGACCAATCAAATTTTATCATTGAATGATATTTATCTTTGTTTTTCGAGAAACATATTTAATACATAAGAAGTTGACTATACCAACTGCTTCGACATTTAAATCTATTTTTTTTTTCAAAAATAGAGTTAATCACATTGAGCTCTGAACGTCTCATATATTCTATATATGTTTACAATTCGTCTTTTTTCGTTTAGCTCATATTTATTTTTCGGGTCGTTAACGGATAACGAGTAACGAATAGTGAGAATAGCGCCCTGTACTTAGGGCGAGCCGCGTGACGAATCCGCTCCTAGGCTTCCTTGTTTTCGCTCTGTCATCGCAAAACGTTTCATTATTTCTAATTAGTGCGAGTGTTTTGTAAAATAGAGGTTTTTATGCGTTTTTTTTTTTTTAAGAACGATTGGGGGTGATTTATTTGCGTGATTTCAGCGCATTCGGCGCGCAAAGTATGGGTGTGTTTTTCGTGTTTGGAACGAATTCGATGTTTGATTAGGGGTTGATTGTTCCGATTGTCGGATGAATTTTTTGATTTTTTATATTTGAACTGTTTTAATTAAAATTATTCATTTAATTGAATTTTTAATGCATAAATTGAAATACATATGCCTGAAAAAACCCTTATTTAATATTTTTTATAACACGATCTTAGGTTCATAATACATTAGACATTTCTTCTTTCATATTAGGCTATCTGCTCGAAAATGTCAAATTTAATTTACAAATGACGACAGAATTTCACAAAGGGCACAAGTGACTTTATTGTCGATATTGATTTAAGTAAAGAAAATGATTCTATATATGATACAGAACCATTTCCAGTACTTAATTAAATTTCTATAAAAAAAAGATCATTTGTGTCTTTGTGAAATTCAATCGTCAAATGTGAATTGAATCTGAAATTTAATAAATATTTAATTTTTTTCCTTTCCATTAAACAATACACCCAACTCTCGTTTTACACGGTTTCAAAATAACACAGTTTGAAAAAATGAAAAAATATTTTTTTTTACACGATTTATTTGATTTAACACGGTTTGTTCGAACTATAATGAATATAGCGAAATAAAAATGTAACTTTTTTTACACGATTTTTGCTGGTCCCTATCCACCTTATAAAACGAGAGTTGGGTGTATTGTACGGAAATCTTTTCCATACAATAAGAAGGTCACCTTAATCTTAAACAATAACACTACAAACTTAATCATATTTTTAATTAATTAAAATTGAAATATTATAGACACATAATAAACCTTTCATTGTTAGGATAAAAATAAAAAAAAATAAAAAAACGTTCACAGCTCGATACAGCAATGAAACGACAAAAGTTCTCCTGTATAATGAACACAATGGTTTTGGCGCGAAAGCTTCAATTAAAACGTCAGCGCTGCCAACGGAGCGCGAGTAAACAAAATGGCGGCCCGCCAGTGTGTGCACACGTCAGGGGGGGCAACGGAACCCGCAATTTGAGCTCGCAATCATTGTCACTTTTTGATTACGGTGCGAAAGTTGCACCCGCAACACCCAACGGTAGCGAGCCGTTTCTCGCCTACACAGAGCTTCTCAAACTTTATCGGACGTTTGAGAATCTCTCTAATAATCTATTGTCATATATGTATGTATGTGAGTATTTTTTTAATCGAATGCACCCAACTCTCGTTTTACACGGTGGATAGGGACCAGCGAAAACCGTGTAAGAAAAAAAGACAATTTTTTATTGCGCGATATTCATTATATAGTTCAAATAAACCGTGTTGTAAAAAAAATATCTTTTAATTTTTTCAAACCGTATAAAAAAAATCTGTGTAATACGAGAGTTGGGTGTAGTTGTATTTGTTTATTTTTGTGGTGGTGAACATTTTGAGTGCGTTTTAAAATTGGATAAGTCTTCGGTGACTAATATCAATTGTCTTGTATGAAAAAAGTAAGATATTTTTGCATTGTACATTTTTATGTGAAAATAAGCTTATTTTTGTAAAAAGGTAAAAATATCGAGTGTTGGCGTGATGCGATTAGTATTTTTTTTTTGTAACGAGCTAATTTTTATTAATGGAGTTAGTTGTTTATACTTTTCGAAAATTCGGTGTAATTTCATTTTCAGTTTTTTTGTAAAATCATTAAAAATATTGATGCAAATAAGATACAATATCAAAAACTGTGCTAATTCATTCTTTAAAATATGAAAGAAACTATAATTCCTTTTAAAAACAAGTGAAAAATTTACGAAAAAATGACAACGAATTTATTAAATTCATGAAAATTGTCTATAACTTATTTCATAAATGTATCTGAATCTTTAGTTAATTCAAATTAAATAACATATTTGCTATGAGTAACTACGTATATTCATCAAATATTTATAATATTATATCAGAGAAAAGTTACAAAAATCTACTATAGGCACTAGTTGCAATTCTTCAACACCTACTAGTGCATTCACTTAATAATTACGCATTCTACCAAAAACTCCTTTTATGTCCAATTTTTAATTCATTTTTCATTAAAAAAATAGCTAATTAATATTGAAATGTATTAAATTTTCATTACAAAGTTCCAGAACCGCAGGACGATCAATTTTTCCATGTTATGAAAACGTACAAATTAAAAATGTTTTGTTAGCAAGATCGGCACAGGCGATAGTTACGAAACCGGCAACTAATTGGTTTAAATAAAATAACCCGCCGCTTTTCGTTTCATCACACGCACACACACATTGTATTATAATTTATACAACACACGAGAAATGTGTATTGAAATGTGTATTGTGTGTATTGTGGTAACGCTCGCGCACCGTAATTACACTACCCCTGGCTTTCCATTGTGACCGACGCGAACAATGAAATCCAAGGAAAACGACGAATCATCGTGTTGTTTCGAGGCGAATTTTCATATGAAAGAACAGTTTTTCGTTTGATTCGAATTATCTAAATTGCAGAAACAATGAAAAGAATTGAATTTTGTTAAATTTCTAATTTATGAATATTTTCATTGTGCCTAAGCGATTTTTTAATTTGAATTGAAATGGTTTGTTTGAATGAGAAAATATGTTAATTTATCTATACTAGTCTAGAAATTTATTTATAGTTGGTACCAAATTTAAAAACTAAATTAGAACAATCGATGAAATTAATGATTAAAATTAATTGTTTATAATTGGTACTAATAGATCGATTAAATATTCAGGATTGTTAAACATTTCATACGTTGCTCATATTTCATAAAAAAATATTAATGTCTGTCTGTCTGTTTATACTTTTTTGACACTATGAATAATTGTAATCGTTTTTGGAAAGACTTCTACATTATTAGATATATTTTATGATCTACAGAATATCTTCTTTGTTTCACAAAGAGTGCATTAGTCGTAGCAAAACCGTAGCAAATATTATGCATGGCCTACACACACATCGAGAATTCACAATTGGTTTGATATCCAAAGAGTCTCGAATAACTTCTAGTCATAGAAACTAATTATAAATGAATATTAAACTAAAAATATTTCTATCAAAGAATAATACCAGTTGATTCTTCTAACTAGAATGATTAAAAAAATTAATCATTTCCTTTTTTTTTCAAATTTTCAATTGAAAAAATTCAACAGAAATATATTCAACAATACTTAGCATGTGTAAGTCTAAACACAGTCAAATTATTTATAAACGTTTTGAGCTGTTTTTCAATTTCGTACCCCCAACTTATGTATGTATTTGAACCCTCTGCAAAATTTCAAATCCATTGTCGATCAGCACCTTTTTTGGATTAGTTCGAGTGCACTACTCAAATGTCTAACCGCACGGAATTGATTCGAGTTAAAACGCAACGCACAAAGAATATTTTGAGACCTTTTAAAAATTATTTCCAAAGTATCCACTTTTTGCGCATTGTTAACAGTTCGACGTCAAAGAATCAACTCAACCGTATCGATTTTTTTCTCGCCGATAACAATTTTCACGAAAGTCAAAAGCGCGGAATGTTCTGCGATATTTTCACAACTGCTTTTTTCTCACAATTTCTTCGTTGTTGATGATGATGGTTAACAAAAGAACGGAATGACCATCGGCATGGGGTACACCCCCGTTATTGTAATTACGACAAATTACGTCTAATTGGCATCGCGAGTGCTTGTATAGTACATCCACGAACAAACAATGGGAACACTGTTGTTGAAAGACAAGTGGTACACGTTTTATATTTAGGGTGAAAAAAAATGATACATTTCTGTATTTGAATATATCTATATTTTTTAAACTGAATGTTTCTTATTATACTTGAATCATACGATAATTTTCGATGATTCTTCAGTCAGTTCAGTTGTGAAAAATTCAAATCGGCTCATCAATTTTTAGTGACGAATCGAAGAGACTGTTCCTCGTCAAATATTCCCAACAAACGCAAAACATAATGACACAAATGATATCGAAAATGTTTTCGTATTACAGTTTTAGATCACGATCGCTTTGAATTTTTCACGAAGTCGACGATCAATCGATTCTCGCGAAGAGGACACGTCTAACTAATGCAAAACACAGTGTACACAGTTACAATTTGAATTGTCAATAATAAATATTAGGGTGAATTGTACTAGGGGGGTGAGGGTATGGGATGACCACAAAATTGAGACTCGATTTCTGACTCAAATCACATAGGAATTGATCAACTTTTATATACTGCCATATGACTGTTGAGAGAAACGTTGATCAATGAAAGTTGGGGAGGGTGAATCTGGAAGTTTTGGGGGTAAGTTGTTCCGTTGATAATTTTGTAAGAAAAAGACAAATTAATTAATCAGTCAAGGTATGATTAAAAGTGCAACTTAGGTAAATATTTTTGTTACTTTGACAATGATCGCGACGATTGAGTGACGAAAATTGGTTGGAACAACTTACCCCAAAAACTTCCAGTCCCACACTCCACTGCTCTAATTATTTCAATATCATTTTATCTTAAAATTTATACAGTTTTTTCGATTCTCAATTCAATTTCATTCCAATCTGGCGACCCTAGACAAAGGCGACTCGAATCGACAACAAACTTTCATTTGTAAAATACGTCTTATTTTATTAATTTAATCGGGGCCAACCGAAGGATACGAACATCTTATAATTTATTAATCACTAAAAATTCAACCACAACTATCTGTGTGTACCACAACACGTGCTCACAGCAGTTTCGACCGATTTTCCGGACACTTCGTACAAATGATACGGTAGCATCGCTTGCATAATGAATGCCGTTTTGTCGGCAATGTCGTGACACACAAGTATGAATTCTGTTTTGTATTATTGAAAAATATGGATTTGTCTGTGTGTCTGTTCGGACCACAACAGGTGTCCGATTCTCCCACGGATCGTGTGGACACACTATTGGGTTGAATCATTGCATTCGCGTTTAGCATAATTCGATCGTTTTCTGGTTCATTAATTGCGACGATTTGTCGAGTGTGCTTGAAACTTTTATATAAATGCATGGGAATGAAAGTCTTGAGAAACTTGTGAAAATTTTATTCTTCTGACATTTTTGTTAATATTAAATGATGACTGAAAAGGCCAAGGGGAACAAGTGACTGCAATGATTTCGAGAAAAGTGCGTTCAAAGTTGATCATGTAATATACCTACATGTATTAAAAAGAGGTCGAGTGATTTGATAATATACATATCTCGGCACACGTTCCGAATTCGTTTATATCCTTTTGCCACCAAATAAATGAACGTGCATATAAGTGATTCTTGTTACAACTCAATTTCGGCAAAAAAGTCACTTGTACCCCTTGGCCTTTTCGATCGTCAAATGATATAGATATATATTGACAGATTTTTAATTTTGCATTAATTTTATTATTGAAAGTTTAGGCTATCAAGAGTTTCTGATATTTTTGCTTTATTTTCAAATCGACAAAATTGAAGTTCAGGTTTAGCTAGTCTATAATATGCAAGAAGCTAGGCATAAGATATGTTTGATTAAAAATATTTTGAAAGAATTTTAGATGAAGAGTAGAAAAATCTATGAAACTCGTGATCATTCTATTGATACGATACTTGACCTAACCTAATCAAATTCAATTCAATATAAAAAAAAACTGACCTAACCTAACCTAACTTAATGTGACCCATCGAATGTCATTCTGATGTACATAATATACCAAAATTATTTATTAGTTATTATATTTCATATTAAATCAAACTTTAACTTGATTCATCAACTATTGCATTCACACTTTCTGACAAAAATCCAGTTCCTTTTGCATTTTATTTTAATATCTATGAAATGAAAATAGCAAACTTGAAATCTTAAATGATTAATCAGATTCTATTGGAGCAATTATAAATCAGAACCAAATACATAAACACAATAAATCGAAACTAAGCTTCGTGAACGCGAATCGAAACCACTGTCACAATAATTAACGCAAATAACACGCGAGCCAATAAAACATTCAAAGACCATAAACGACACAAAACTTTTAACTGGAAAAATAATTTTAACCACTCAATGGGGTAAAAACACCATACGAAGAACAATTTGATACAAATTACCCTCGAAGCACAAAGTGGATCATTGCCGAGTGATTTGAAAGGGATTTGTTAGTGCGAATTTCCCACACCGCAAAATTAACATTTCTATAATACGATTTGTATAAGTATATCGTGTTGTATGAGGGTTTCTTCGCTATTTCGAGCCCTGGATGGAATCGTGTAATTTTCGCATGAATTTTTAAAGAGGATCATTCGATCGAAAGACACGCCTATAGCAATTACAGTACGTTCGTGAAATAACACGTTGTATTGTTTCGGTTTTGAGTTTTGTTTTTAAATATTTATTATTCGATGTCTTTTGCGTCAATGTTTCGTGTTGATGTATAATGTTTTCGTATTTTAAGATATTTTCGGGAAATATTAGAAAATCGATAGATTCAAGGGTCATGTATGTATAAAATATATGTATGAAAATTTCGTAGTATGAATTTGATGAAGAAAATTAGCTTAACATTTTAAATAAATAAAGATAAATTCTATAGGATATATTTAATATTTATTTTATTTTAATTCTATAGATTCACATTCAATGTTTGTATGGAATCTTATTAAGAATTCTTCATATCTTATTGAGCGTTCATTATAATATTTTTCCGTTAAATTCTATTCAACAACATATAAAATATAATTGAATTTATTTTATTATTTTATAATAAAATATAGATTTTATTGTATTGGTACACATGTAAAATATGCGAGAATTGCATACACATTGCTTATCTTGTCAACGTCTTGTAAATTACAAAACGTTCAATGAAAACGACAAGTTCTGATTTATCTGATGAGGAAATGTCATGTATGCAACATTACAAAACTCACATTCGAATCGTAAATATAAACATATTTTCAAATATACCAACATGAAAAAATGCAAAAACGTTTTCGCTTTAATAGGCAATAATAAACATATTAACTAATTGACTAACATAAAATCATTCGCATATTTCTGCAATGATTTGTAAAATTGTTTCCATTGAAATTTCCATGAGCATCATTGAATTAATTCATTAAGAAACTCAACATATGAGTTGTTCACTGTACAAATTGACTAACTCCATAAAATGAAAAGTCAAGAAAAAATATGAAACATATTTGATCCATTTTTCAAAATTTCGTTTATCTGAAATTGTAACGTTTATTATAAACTTTGGATGAGATCAATTCACATTAAGGTTCAATTAAAACGACTTCTGAAACAAATGATTTTTTATTGAAAAAACTTAATCATTTAATAGAAATTACGAGTATCTTAAATTATTCAGAAAATATATTTCATAAGTACTTCGACATTTAAATCTATTCTCTTTATATAAAAGTCACTTTATGCACTGATCGACTCACATTTAACATCGACCTAAAGCAAGAATAGCTTCAAATTACATCTAAATTCAGCTAATTTTCTTCAAACACAAAAGGCCCACATACCAAAAAGGTCTCGATCTTTCTTATGGTGAATAAAAAATGGATCAATTTAATCAATTGAATGATCTCTGACCAATGGGAGTTCGATGAAACGAGGGCGGCGTCAATAGAGCCTTCGGATGACTCCTCCCATCATCAAATCTGATCCAATTAGGTTCAATTATAACGTCTGTAATGCTCGATTTATTATAGTTATCAGCTGTGGTGATTTAGTATAATTCGGCTCTATGTTAATTGATTTTATAAAGCGATTTTCGTAGCGTATTTGTGTATATTTTATAATGAGAATTGAGACCTCAATATCTTCTCGTCTCGCACGAGCGATTAGCATCAGAACGTAAGAAGATTACTGTACTGTTGAACAGAGACGAATCAGGTTTATTATAAAATTTTATTTATTAATAAATGATGAAAAAAATCAAAAATTAAAGAATAATAACGGACTCTTTCACTCAACAGATTTAAATATATCTCCATCGATAAATATTAATAATCTTATGATTCTTCACTATGACGACATTCACTGACAATTTAGGGTTTTCATAAAAAATCGATTTTAAATCATCCCATTTTCATACTAATTTTCTTTCAAGGAGAATGAAACTTATGGATGCGAAATATTATTTTTTTCACGAACTACATTGATTTTTTTTTTCAGGTTAAATGTAAACACAGCAATATTTTAGATCATAATGAGTTAATTATAATCAAATTCAAATGTGTTGAAGGGGGAGTCTATTTGCCATAGAAAGCTGTACATTGTTAATTGTCTGTTAGTAAATTAGTAAGGCACTCGACCGAATTTAAATGAGTCTAAAATGTAATCTAACTTAACCGAATCTAATTAAAAACATAACCTTAATCCTTGCATAATCTAATTTAAAACATAATCTAATCGAACCCATTAAGTGAATTAAATTAAATTAAACCCATTAAATCTATTGATAGGTATTGAAAATTCATTCAAATTAATACAACAACTTCACAGATCTTAATGTACTTTACAATTGAGCTAATGCTTGTATGTGAACATTTTTAATGAAATATTTAATTAGTTCGTTCCTGATGAGTGTTGTAACCTTAAAAATCACACCAACAACCTTCGAACGACTTGTGTATCCAAAGAACACAACATAATAAGTCCAGATTCAATGTGCCATTGCACTGACACTTTAATAATCCTTTCGAAGCTAAACCTCAGATTGAACGACCGAATATTGTGACCAAACTTTTATTAAACACCACCGTCGATTTTATATTCACATAAAACGAAACATTATCTTAATTGAGTTAGCCAATTGACGAAATCGATCATCAATTTTTTTATGCTCAATCAAATTTTATGGCACATTATTTAGTGAAATTACCATCGATAATTTTCAAGTAAACGATGGTCATCCTATCGAAATTTTCTTTGAAGATTATACCGAGTTTCTATGGCACAACAACATCAACATTGTGGAAAGAAATATTGTGGTTTCTTTTAAATGTGACATCTGAGATGCTCTCACTTGGATGCTCATTCAAATCGTAAGACGACACATCCATATAACATAATAATAAAAATACAATAATGCGAGGGTCGTTCGAATAATAAACGGATTTGTGACCGGACCTGGGATTAAAAATTACGCACAAATACGAAACTTCAAAATATAAATATGTATCGAAGGAAATTATCGAAAGCGCTCACCACGCATTGTGCGTCCGATGAAAAGGTAAAAAGAATGTGAGGAATATCGTTTTGTTATTCCATTATAAGGGCATTGTGTTATTTTATATGGCATTGTGCATGTTTATAAAGGACGATGCGAATGTGAATCGATTAAATTATTTCGAAACGCCGTTGGCAACACTGCGACAACAAAGCGCGAAGCACAATGGATTCGAATATAAGCGGCGCGAAATTTTCTCGTTCGCAGAATCCGTTGTAGGATCGTTTCGCAGAAATTCGAGTCGGTGTGGCTTAATTAGATTTTTGAATGTGTCTTTGAAAGATTTGGAAGAAATATTTTTAAGTATATAAAAAAATACAAAAGAATCAAGTGAGGGTGGATTTTTTCATTAAGGGTTAATGGGTTAAGGTTATGTCTTGTTAAAAGTGATATAATTTTGCTTTTTTTAATATTCAAAAAGAATATTGATATGTTAAAATAAGTATTTGTATTAATAGAAAGTTAATGAAATAGAGACTCAAAGATATAAGAAATCGTTACAAATTAATTTGTGAATATTGTCAATTTAAATAAAAACATCTAGTTCTAAGTTCTTGATTGAAGTTCTAAAGCATTGTGTGTTAGTTTACTTTTCGTTAATGATTATTTTTCTGGTTGACTCCTGACTGATTTGACTCGGGTTGATTATTCATGAATTTTCATTCAATTTGTTCTCTTTTCACATGATTAAGGTCACCAAGTTTCTTTATTTAGAAATCAAATTATCCATTTAGAGAAGAATTTAAATGATGTATTTTATTTCATATAGGTGTAATATGAACATCCATTTCATTACTTCAAAATATTGATAAAATTCAAATAATTTTCTACCCATTTTGATATACATTTAAAAAAAAACATATCCCACAGTACCTTACATTACTGGTTTGCATAATGAGAACATACAAATTGTGTATCAAAACAAAATAAAATTTAAATTTTCATTTAATGAAAGGTCACTGACAGTATTCGGACTTATCATTAGGTCTACCGGTAATTTAATTAATTTTAAAATCATACACTTCAATAACTAATTATCCAAAACACACTAAAAAAAAATACAATCACATCACAACAGAATAGATTCAAACTCGAAACCTACACAGATCAAAATCCTTTTATTTGTACCTGATCTGAATCCTCACTCCTAAAAGATCTTAATCGGAAATTCGTGACCTCAAGCCACGTCATAGCACATTATAACCCAATATATTATTGTATGGTGTGATTTTCGAGGGCACAGGTGCATTGTAACAGTCGAGGGCATATCTTTGGCTCGATATCTCTTCACGGAAGAAGCTGTGTTAATTTGTCCATTCAAAATAAGTGACGTGACACGCGTCACTCATATATGACGACTCAAAAGGCCAAGGGGTACAAGTGTCATTTTTACCGAAATTGAGTTATGTATAGGAATCGCTTCTATGTACGCTCATATATTTGATGGCCAAACGAACTTGGAACGTGTATCGAGATATACATATTTATATAACGACTGAAAAGACCAAGGGGTATAAGAGACATTTTGCCGAAATTGAGCTATGTGCAGGAATTGCTTCTATATATTTGGTGGTAAAAGGATATAAATTAATTCGGAACGTGTGTCGAGTAATATCATCAAATCTCTCGATCTTTTCCTAATACATGTAGGTAACTTTAAGCGCGTTTTTCTTGTACCCGTTGGCCTTTTCGGTCGTCATATCGAAATGATTTGAAAAAAATCAAAACTACACTTCTGTAGTGCGTATACCGGTTTTGGTTTGAGAAGCGCTGGAAAGTGTGATCGAATTAATATGGTCTTAATGCGTTTCGTGACATATCGGTTTCGATCAAAATATGTATCAAATTAGATTTTTTTTGAGTTCTTATCGAAAAAAGTATTGAATCGTGTTTTAATTTTTTTGTTGTAAAATTAAATAGTTGTTTAAACGAGAAATCTAACTTGAGTGACGTATCAATAGATTTCGTTTAATTGGTGAATGTAAAAATTTATTATTAATGATTAATGTAATTAAACTTTTTTATATAAACATCGATACGTATTCGAGTCTAATTTTAACATCAGAATCGCATTATTATATCTGAAAATTTTCATTAAACTCAGATTCGTATATCGATTCAAAAACCAATAAAATAAATTAATAGATTCTTAGATAGTCCCTTCGTGCATAGCTTCATTGTTTACGACCATTCTTCTGCAGTTTCGTATTAATTTAAATAACAAACTCTCGTGCTATTTTCGATATTACCCAATAAAACGAGACGAGTCGATATCCGATAATGGCATAAAATAAATTTATTAAATAAGAAAAAAATCTAATTGAATACATTATAATCGTAATATGATTAGTGCGCTTTGAGCGTTTCGCGAAAGGCCGAGAGCAGTCGTAAAAGATGCACATAAAATTATTCAAATCCAACAAAATACATAATAAACGTCATCGACCATTTCGATAATGTTTCGTAGTTAACGTTTTATGTGTTCATCAAATATAGAGAGAGAAAAAAGCACAAATGTGGGTAATTTTGAATTTTTTTCTAGACGACCACCTGTCGATGGGTTTTGATTGTAAAAAAAATTGAATTCCTCTTTTGCCGCCGATTTGTGTAAGTGTTGTCGCTGTTTAATGTCAATAACACTTTGATCTATGCGTTTTTGATGTACGGTAATTCAGTAGATTCAGTATTAAACAGATTTTTTCAAATTAGAAGTTATCCACTTGTCACTCGCTAGTCACCAAGTGACTACAACAAAAATATTGATTAAAGGCTTTTTGGTGCCGGTTTGGTATGAGATCTACATATAATTATCGTAATATCATATTTTGTCATCAAAACTTCAATTGTATTCATTAGAAATTAAATAATTATTGCAATTTAGTTCTAAATGTTACCTGAGGCCACATTAATAAGTATTCCAATGATATTTGATAAACATTCAATTAAAGTTGCATGCATTTTCGATAATGTTACAATATTCATTTATGTAAGTACTCTCAGAATTGAATTTACATATATTTTAATTTTACTTAATTCATATTTAATTTGTACATTTAATTTTATTAATTAATCGTAAATATTTGTAAATATAATATATTTTTTCATTAAATAATTTTAGTTAAAACATGATTGCAAAATAAATGTTTTCATTCAAATATTTAGCAAAATCTCGAAGTTTAGAAAATTGAGCAATGCGCTTACATACATACATTCATTTTGTATGAAAGATGCTTAATCTTTCTTTACACTCTGAACTCGTTTTGAAAAACATTAATTATACTCTTATAATACGCAGCACGAAAACATCACATTGTCGCATACGAAAGGTTCGAAAAAACATGTCAACTTTTGAGCGCGAGAACATCAACGAACAAAATGACAATTCAAAGCAGCGACAAATGAATAATGACAAACGTGTTTTCATAGCTACGAAAATAATTAATTATTAAAAATACATACAAGCCATTTTTAAGAATGCCAATATTTCCTTGAAATCGATCGAACAACAACGAACACTGTGCGCAATCAAAACAAAATGTTTCGAAGCGCATTGTTCGATATACATATAAATTCGAACAAATATTTCAATTAATTATTATAAAATATTTCTCGGCAATGTTTTCGTGTTTTGAGTTCATATCGATCTTTTCGTATTATTTTCGTTAATAATTCACAAATTTATTTTCATTAATTTATTACGATTGTATTTCACGTGTACGGCATCGTTTCTAATCAACGTATCAGCGTGATCCGATACCTCACCGCGGTGCTTTATTTATTATTTATACGTTTCGAAAATAAAACCGATTCGACAAAAATGGCGCACACAGTTCATAAATCGAACGTTTTATTTTACCTGTCGATGAAGTGTGCTGTGACCAACGCGCTCTTATCAAAATAATCGAAAAAATCGATGCATAACTTTAAATATCTTCGATTTCGACTCGAGAATCTCGAATTAAGATGAGATTTTCATGTATTTATCATAACTAATGATAGTGACTATAACTTCGTCGAAAGATATTACTTCGTCAGGTTGTCTTAAAATGAAATAAATCAAGAAATATTGTAATGAATTTCAGTCCAAGATGTCAATATTGATACTAAAAAATGCTTAAATTGTTTCAAATTGTAAAATGTAGTGAACATATGTAAGATTACTTAATTTATTTAATTTCATAAATTACTTTTGTCATCTTTTTTCAAATATAATGGCAGAGTTTATCAATAAATCTTTGAAACCTGTAAGAAACTAAATGCTTTTTTCATCTAATAAAAGATTATATTCGTGATTAACTAAATCTGAATCTTTTAATTGTTCGTAAAGCTTCTTATTAACACATCGATTTTGTTTCCATATAACATTTTAAACTTATTTTTAACATACGATTTGAAGATAGTACCTATCATATCCATACCTACTCATCCTAGCATAAAGATTTCGATGCGCTCGAGTCATTTGTTAATTTTTTTTCAACAAAACGAAAAGTTTTATCGAAAATTTATTTTATCACATTTCTTCTACACAATATGGAGAGTCGATATTAATTTTATGATCACCCTATGGAATACGTGCGAAACGATACATCGAGTCCAAGATGAAAAATAGTCCCGGGCCGCGCGGATGCAATGAATAAAATTATCGTTCTCACAATGTGGCCGCGTGTAAATATCGTATAATTATACTCGTGGCCATCGCCAAACATCTACATTACGATTTTGAACATAAAACGAACACATTAACGGATTCGAATTAAAATTCGTTAAGGAATCGAGTCTAGAATAACGGCCACGGGAGTGCTTTTTGAGATTTTTTTATAATTTGCATTGAACGTTCCCTAGAAGTAGGAAGTTTTTGATTTTTTTTCTTTGGAGATTATATTTTTATTCTTTCTTTTTGTATATGAAGATTAAGATCTTTTTACTGTGTGTTTAAATTGAGTGCTCTTTTGTAATGAAAATAATGCCTGGATATTGTTTTTTTTTTCGCTAAAGAAACGTTATGAAGTGTTTCTTAAAATCGATTTTTTTGTGTGATATGAATAGTATTAAATATCTTCATAGATATTTTATTAAAATATTTATTTAAAAATACAAATACTGATTTGACCAAATCTGAATAATTAAGTTAATTCAACTCATTGTATTGGTCTTAATATTTAAAGCAAATTTGTCACATATTCTTAATCTCGCTTAAAAAAACTTCAATTATATCTTATAGGGTAATTCCAGGAAAGATGGCCATACGATAGATATGGCCATACGAGAGATATGGCCTTACGATAGATATGACCGTAAAAAAGATATAGTCATCTCCTTTAGAATTACCCTAATTACAATTAACGATAAAATTTCAATTAAATTAAAAATCAATATAAATCCAAAATCACACACAAACAACACCGAAACGTCTCAATACGACTCCCAAAAACGAAAAACCTCGCATTTTCCAAAAACACCCACAACCACCTCCTTAATTTCGAATACAGACATCATAAAGACGGACACACATACATATGCACATTTTTCAAAACCGACGACAAAAAGGCCGTAATAAATCGCCAAAGTGGTGACACGAACCGCGGCCGTTTTAAATTACAGGATAAAATTCCAATAAAATAAACTCGCGCACACATATTATAAAGGAGGCTTCGCACACATTGTAAAGGTGGCTTCACACACGGTCGCATTATCCGGTTCTTTTTAATGAGACGTGTAAAAAATCGAGCCGAATGGGGGCTCACTTGTATTATATTAATGCGATCACAAACGCGCCGACCGAAGTTTCTCTTGTCGGGTTCGCCGACTCAAAAAGACTTGTCAGATTTTGTCAACCTTTTACACTATGAGGGCCAGAGGTTTGTATTTGACAGATTTTGTAAAAATTTGAAGCGTTTTGTTGAAAAAACTGAGTTATAAGTGACGCATAGTAGTGAGAGTTATGTAGTCGTATGATTTGTTTTTTGATAAGTTTTGCGATTTTACATGAAGATTTTTGAAGTTTTTTTAGAGGTTGTTGAATTGAGTTCGATAAAGTCGATGATTTTATGAAAAGTTGTCTGTTGTTATTGATAAAGCCTTACAATATTATCAAGAAAGGTATTGTAGAAAAGATGCTGCAGAATTTGATTTGCAAATATATTATTTGCTTTATTAATTTGGAGAAATATTATCACATTAATTTACCATTATCATCATAAATCTTGTTCTCATGAAAAATGTGAAAATATATATTTTCAGAACCTAACCTAACCGAATCTAATTTATCACGAAAAAAACCGAATTCCCAAATCAAAATGCAATCTATTGAAAATCTTTATTACTCGTTATTACTATGTTATCAAAATCTCAATCTTTCAACCGTTTGTTACGCTACCTAGAAATCCATTAACATTTTTTTTCTTTATATAATTCAATAACACTTATCGCTAACTGATCATTAACAAACTATTGAAAGATCAAGTCTGAATCAATAATAATTTACTTGCAATGTTAAAAAAAAAAATATTTTTCTCAAATATAAGATTCAAAGCCCCTAACATTGACAATACCTGCATTAAAACCGAGCGGAACGAAAAGGATATTGCACCTTGATTATAAATATAATAGTAATATTTCACATATTCACACAAAACCGATCTCATACACCGACAAACAACCTAACCCAACGAACATCTAAAACAACCAAACAAAAAACCCGAAAAAAAAACCTATTTATATATGCTTTGACACGCGATAATTCGATAGATAAATCTCGGAACTATTTCCAAACACGTATTTTAAAAACCCTAAAAAAAAAAACGATAGATTGCTTAATTGAATCACTCGTAATAACTCAATTATTCGAGTCGGGAATTTCGATAGGGCCAATAGGGTTCAAATCATTCTGGACCAATTTAAAGAATCGCTCCACACCGATTGTGTGACAATAAAACGAAGATAATAATATAATATATAACGAGTGAAAAGACCAAGGGATATAAGTGACATTTTTGCCAAAATTAAGTTATGTACAGGAATCGCTTCATATATTTGGTGTCAAAAGGATATAAACTAATTCGGAATGTGTACCGAGATATATCATCAAATCACTCGACCTCTTCCTTATACATGCTCAAAATTGAGCGCACTTTTCTCGAAATCACCCCGAAGTCACTTGTACCCCTTGGCCTTTTCAGTCGTCAAATGCATTCAGTTGTGTGCATTTATAGTGCGATGTTCGAACGAAAAACGTCCCACGTCAATCGATGATCGATTCATATCGTAATTCAATTTTGTTGTATCGAATCATGTTCGGAATATTGAATACGTTTCATATGGGAGACTTTTATTTGATTCGTATCTATGTGTGCTTTGAAATCTTTTCTTAGAATATGATTCGTTCTATGAAGTCTCAATTAGTTCATATGTTTGTATTTTGAATCATATGAAATTTGATCGAAAAATGATTCAATTCTTTGGTATAAGGCGATATTTTGCGAGTTATTGCGGGGAAAGGCAAAATTTAATTTATTCATCAAAATGTAGGACTACTTATACATCTTTAAAATGTTGTATGTGTAAATCGTGTATATGATTAAAAATGATTCGAAATTTTCGATTCATAAATAATTCCTATTTCTAATGTAATTATAACTCGGATTTAGGGTTTATTTTTTAATTGCTGAAGCAATAGCAGCTCATTGGCTCTTTATAACTATCGATTAGGTATATGAAGACAAAATGAGAATCAAACGTTCATCGAAAATATAAGCATCTTTCATTCAACGATCAAAAATCGACCCTCAACTTATTAGAGCTTCAAAATCAATTTCAAATTCAATATTGAAATCACACATAAAATCAAATTTAAAAAAAAATCCAACATAATTCCATTGCATATTAAACACATAAATACGAACATACAACAGAATTTGCTCAACATTTCCGCTTTTTTTGTGTTCAATTAATCGGAAATGTACGTCACATTCGCCAGTTCGTACAAAAAGGCTTCGTTATGATTTATTCAGTCGTTTTATGAAATACGCGATAGCTTTCTATAATATGTTGCCCACGTGCAATTAGCCACGTATCGTTCCAGCGTTTGTCAAACGTTTCACCGTTAATCTTAATTTATTAATATTGTTATCGTCGCTTGTTTGTTGCCGGTTGGGAAATGCGGCTGATGGTCGCGCATGCACTCGGCTACTTAACTTAATTAACTTAAACGACTGCTCAGCTTCTCAAATGTCATTTGACGACTGAAATGGCCAAGGGGTACAAGTTATATTTTTGCCTAAATTGAGTAATGCACAGGAATTGCTTCTATGCACGCTCATTTATTTGGTGGCAAAAGGATATAAACGAATTCGGAACGTGTGCCGAGATATATCATCAGATCACTCGACCTCCTCTTAATACATGGTCAACTTTGAATGCACTTTTTTCAAATTCACCGTAAAGTCACTTGTACCCCTTGGCCTTTTCAGCTTCTCAAATGTCATTTAAATTTAAGGAAATCAATTTTATACATCGCATTATAAAAAATTAATGAATATTCGAGTCAATTGTCAATGAAATTTATTTTTTCATATATTTAATTATCGGGATTTTATCGAATGTGATGCTCCGTTCGATTGAATATAAATTTTCGAGATGATTTAAATTATGTTTTTGATAATATTTCGATTTAATTTGGGAATGTTTCGTTATCTTTGATCCTTTGAGACAGAATTTTGCGTGTGGGCGTCGTAATAAAACGTTCAATTTTAAGGATATAAAAGATTATTGTGTTGACGAGCACATTCACATTCAAACTTATTATTTTTTATTGAAAGTCATCAACATTTTGATCTTTATTTAGAAAATATTAAAAAAATGAATAATTAACCCGTTATTACTATAAATACCTACTCATTAATATATTGTATTTAAAACTTACTCATGATCATCTATTTGCACACAATAACTTATTGATCATGTTTTTTATTGATGCTTCGAATATAATCGACTGAGCTATTTATTGCATCAATATTTTTTAAATCATATGCAGATCGAATTCAAAAACAAAAGCGTTAAATGCTAAAATGTCGAAGAGACACCCACACACGTTTCAAGAGTCCTCATATAAAATTTGTTTTGTACATTCAAACGTCCATTACGATCTGATGAATATTTGTCGCAATTGTGTCTCTTTGAATATTTGAATACACAAGCACGATAGGGCTACAAGAATTTACTAAAAATCAATTAATCCAATGTAGTTAATGATAATATGGTTTTAAAAAAAATTTTAATTAATGAAATAGTATCAAAAAGTGAGCTGAATCGTTGTTGGAGAATATTTGGTAATTAAGTAGCTCGATAGACATTTGATAAAATCTTGAAAACGTTATGTTCGGTTATTACCATACTCTATGGTTATTACATCTCTAAATAAATATTGGCAAATCATTTAGTAATATTATAATACAAAATATAAAGAAAATAAGTCAAATATGGAATAGTATTTTCGTATCATAATGTAAAATTAATAAATTATCTAAAAGTGGTGAATTTTTTTCGACGTTCCATATTAAAGCGCTATTCCATATTTGATGCATCATCTACAGATCTTATTCTTATCTTAAAAATAAAACAAATTCACACATTCAGAAACAATTTCTGCACCCAATTTCACTGATTTAAATTTTCCATTTTATATGTACAATTTAGGCAGAAACACACCGGCTGAGACGTCATAAAAGAAAGAGATGAACAATGTGTCGCTTCTCTTTCTTTCTTATATGACGTCTCAGACGGTGTTTTTCCGCCTTTTGACTTTAAAGATCTTAATTTTTTCATGACCCTAAACTGAAAATAAAATAAAACGCTCATATGAACACTAAATCTGTGTGTGTTGCGTAGGAAGCGTATTCAGTACGTATACTACGTACATTCAATTTGTGTTAAACGTCTTAGATCAAATGTCATGGGGACAGTTCACTTCAGTGTCAATTAGAGATCCTGCGGTCCTTATGAACGACTCGAGAAACATCTTCACAATTTGTCGAAAACTCACTAATTTTATCTATCCGAATACTAAAATGAGTTTTATCATTTTTGTCTATGATGACTTTACATATTCTTAATCCGAGGGTAGAAGCTTTTAGTGCGAAAAAAACTATATTAAGGGATGTTATCGTAAAATATTTTTTCGCAGGTAAAATATCTGAGTGCAGTCTGAAAAATTTACACGTTATAATAATGTTTCTTTGATAAATCTTGCATTTTTTTTTACGAAAAAAATCCACGGGTATAATAAACAGTCACAAACCGAAAAAAATCAAATATTAAAAAAGGTGTACATTCACAACGACCAGTATTTCCGATTATCGGATTAAGTGTTTCTGTGGAAAAATGAAATACCCTTTAAAAGGGTGAATGTATAGACAGGACTCGTCTACCTGTCTTCATTGACGAAAGATGGAAAAACCGAATATTTGCCACACAAGAAGCACTAATAAACTCTTCAAAGATCGTATACAGCATCCCTTTATTTCTACTGTCATATTTATTACTGGGGTAAATAGTGGATGGTTTTTGTCGTCGAATCTTTATCTGTTCGTATTGATGTTGTTTGCGATTTGTTTTGACTGCTCTTGTGTTTATTCCACGAAGGATCAACAATATTTGTTTCGGATTGAATGGGTGACAAATCTCGATATTTATGATGCGGTGGATTATTGCATTAACGGTAAAATTTTTCGTAAAGTATTTTGAGGAAAATCATGAAAAGATGATTGTACTACTGAAGTGAATGAGTTATGAACGTGTCTTTACTTGTAAGTATTAAATGTTGAGGAAAATATTTATAGTGCACAAAATGCGGTTGTTAAGTTTTTAGAATTATTCAAATTAAGATTTCTTAAAATTCATATATATTAAAATCATCCAAAATTATTCAAAACGTTTTATAAGTTAGTAGAAAATCGAAATTTATTTGCATAAACAGTTTAAAATGCGTTTTGGTGATAAGATAGTTAATTTTTGGTGTAAAACGTCTATAATTTTAATCGTGACTTCAAAAAAGACTACAAATAAGTTAATTTTTAACTTTAACTACAAGACTTTGATTTTTAGTGAGAATTTGATTTTCTATGATATTTTATTCATTTAGTTATTCAATAAACAAAAGAAATATTTATGCAAAGACAATTTTAAAACATTTCATTTGATAAATAATTGTGTCTTCTATTAAGATAGTTGTGTGAGTCTAAAATTGTTTAATAATAAATTTTTCGATTAAAATTTGTCGCCAACTATTAAATAATATTTCAAATTCAACTTATTTTCAAAAGTATAGAGTTTACAATCGGTATTATCATTCATTATAAATCTCATGACAGTTAACTTATTTTTTTCACATAATTTGACTATTATAATACGAAAAAAAAGCCAATTGAATATTAAAATATTACAATACATATTATTTCCACACGCTATACATTATTACCAACTGCGCACTCAACAAAATCAAACGCAAAACTCAAAACATTCAAAAACCTCAAATCGAAAAAAAAACATTACACACTCCACTTTCATATAATAATCAAGCAAAAATACAACAAACACATTAAAAAATAAATAAAACATCCAACAAAAATTTCTTATTTCCATACAATTTCTGAAGAAGGGTAGCCGCCCGATAAAGGCGGAGCATCACCAGCTCATGGGCGTTCCATTCCACTTTTCCATGGGCGGAGCCTGATGACTATATAACCCCTCCTCATCCACCAGCTCGACCAGTCGCTCCTCGATCGCAGAAGTGTTCACGTCAGTCAAACGCGTTCCGTTAAAATCATCGCCAACTGCAGACGGACACTGTTTTCGAAATTTCGCGCGAACGCCAAAAGCCAAAGTGGACAAGTGATACAATGGTGAATATAGAGAGCACACCGGTCGGCGTGTATCCGATCATGGCCAGACAGCCTCTCAAGTCCAGCTTCAGCATCAGCTCTTTGCTGCTGAAGGCCACCGAGCCGCCGTCGCCTCCTCCTCAGTCTCCAGAGAATACCACTTCTGAGAGGGATTTTGAAGAATCTGACTGTGAGTTGGATGTCACTGGTACTCCGCCGCCTTTGGATTGCTCGAGGACTGCTTCGGCTGCTGCCGAAGAAGATCAGCCCAAAAAAACTGGAAATGAGAAGCCAGCTTATAGCTATAATGCTTTGATTATGATGGCCATTAGGCAGAGTCCTGAAAAGCGTTTGACTCTTAATGGAATTTACGAATATATCATGCGTAATTTTCCATATTATAGAGAGAATAAGCAAGGTTGGCAGAATTCGATTAGACACAATCTCAGTCTGAATAAGTGCTTCGTTAAAGTTCCCCGACATTATGACGATCCTGGAAAAGGAAACTATTGGATGCTCGATTCTTCTGCTGAAGATGTCTTCATCGGAGGTACAACTGGAAAGTTGAGGAGACGTTCTTCAGCAGCAGGAAGAGCTCGTTTAGCTGCTTTTAAACGCAGCGCACTTTTGGCAGCTGGAGCACACGCTTTATATCCTCCAGCTGGACCTTATGCACATTTAGTTGGATTGTATCCGACTCCTGCTCTCCTAGCTTCAATGTATCAACGTTATGGACCTTATGGACCTGGACTACCCATGCCTAAAGCTGCTCCTCTTCCAGCGGCTCCTGGATTCAGCTTGGACCGACTATACCCAGGATCTTCAGCAGGAGCTTTGCCCATTCATCCAGGATTCGTCCGAGGATTCCCTGGTGCTCCTCCAGCTCCACCAACGTGTACTCCTTACGCTGCCCAATTTTACCAAAGGCTACAATCCTTGGGTGCTGGTTTGGCTTCAGTGCCTTCGAGAAGTCCTCCAGCTCCTGCTGCGGCACCTTCGAGTCCTGAACCAGGATCCACATCCCTATACAAACCAGTCACAGTGATTTCGAGGGACTCGTGATACCCTTGTGAACAGTTTGTCTCGTCGCCAAAGTGATTCGTTGCAATAATTTATATAAAAAATGTTTAAAAAAAAAACTATTGACTGATTATGTGTACCTACTATGTTTTATTTTCTTTTTGTTTGATCTCGTCAATTTGTTTTTAGAATTACGAATTTGTTTTTTAGTAACTCGGGTCAGTTTTTTTAATTTGTATTATTATATTGCTACTAATGAAATCAATGTTCCAGTGAAACGATTTTACTATTTTTTAATAAAATAGTTCATTTAAATTTTCGCTTGTGTAGAATGTGTACTTTTTTTTCTTGTATTTTACAGCATTCCAATGTAAATTTTTGTAAATAATTTTAATTTTTGTACCAAATTGTATATAGAATATAGATTATTTTATTCAATCGAACCAAATGTTCAAGAAAAATGCTTATTTAAAAAAAAAGAAACGTATATAAAAAATATATATGAACAATATAAAATTAACAATCAGTTTTATTTCCAATCACCCATCAATTCTTTACAAAGAACAACACAATTTACACAAAACATTAATGTGGTCCGTTCACAGATGAGTCCCGAGAGAGTAAGTTATCATTTTAACATTTTTCAAATTCTTCCATTTGTTATTGTATTTATGTCAGTGTGTAACCGAAATGAATAATAATACGAAAAGATGGAAATACATTTCGTGTGGAGATTTCTGATCAGATACGCCTTTCAATATGGAGTTGATCGTTCATCATCGATCATCATTCGCCTTTCAGAATGTTTCGTTGTAACGTCACGAATAATACCTATTTATTCTATTTGTATAATAATTCTAAATACGTACACACATGCCAGTTTCTAGAATTTGTTACGAATTGTGTGAAAATATTGATTGTTCGTATTGTATTAAGCACGCACTGTGCGAATGATTTTTTTTTTGAGCAAAATATTTGATCGGTATGTGTGGACAACTGTCTTTATTTTGTTTTTTTTTGAATTAAGAAGCAATGTTGATATTTGTTTAAATGATTACTGAAAATGTCGTCCGGTGCCAAAAAAAACTATGAAACATTTTTGATGCGTTTTTCAGAATTTCATGAATACCTTTCATCGAAAATTATAAATGTACAAATTTCATATATAATAAGCTACAAATGTAGTTAATTTAAATTTGAATACAGAATTAATCGAAATTGAATCTGAAATAAATGATTTATTATTCGATAACCTAACAAATCTGTCATATAATTATAATTATTTTTATTATTTAAGAAATATATTTCACACATGAAAAGTTGTGACTATAGCAAGTACATTCATATATTTTTTTTAATAAGTAAATCACTAACTAACAATAAAACCAAACGTCTCATTTGATAAGTTTCATAAAATTCTGAATCGTTCAATTTTAAAACACAATCTTATGAACTACTTCAAATTAAAATTAAATTGCTGATATAAACATAAGATTTAATTACGTTTTACACTCAACTATATAAAATCTTAATTTATTCATTAAAAACATCTATAAACGATTCTAAAATTAATCGAATCTAAACGAAAGGACACTATGCGACAATTCCTGGCGATATATTAGAATAAATTGAAAACCACACGAAAGCTCCGTATAAAGGAAAAAGAGACGATTTAACGAGTTGATGATCCTCGGTCATAATTCCATATTTCACCAGAGTTTTTTTCCATCATGCTGACCATCAAAGGATATTAAATTGGATAGAGCGTGTTGAAACTAGAAGATGATAACGCTGCGGGCGGTAATTGATCATCCTATACAAAATATTTGTGGATATTAATATAATAATAATGTAAAAGTGGACACGAAACTGTGATGAGGACCAGACCGCCCACGGAATTCGAGGATTTGAAAATATTTTTATTCGTTTCGAATTTGTAATTGAATATTATTCATAATTCGGATGTAGAAGTTTATACTTATTGTTGTATAATTTTAAAATCGTATTGGTATGATTTTGTAAATAACTTATTTTACTCTGAATAATTTTTGAAGTTTTAAAATGCTTAAATGTGTATTTTCAAAATAAATGAAAATTGTCAAATGTGAACACGTTTTGTATGCAAATACATATAAGTAGTTTCTATGATACAATTTTTGCAATATTATCCTCGTACAATTTGTCACACAGTTGAGTCAGTTAAACCACTATGAATATATTTTGAATTTAATTCAATGAAACTTAAATAATAAATGACTGCTATTTGACATAAATGAACATTAACAATAAGAAACATCAACATCAATCACCAACAAACAAAAAAACTACAAAACCTACATACAGCTCTGATTTCAACTCAAAACATAACAAACATAAAAAACGAAGCCTTGTCCTTGTTTTCATCGACAATCACAATTGAAGCAACAAATACGCTGGGTTTACACGGCATATTCCATTTTCTACCAAGATATAAAAACATCAGAAATAAGAAGATAATTTGAATTTTTATAACACGTGAGTGAGATTATGTGAAATCGAACAAATTATATTATTTTCTTGCCCTATCAGCATAGAAACTTGACGAGTTTGATTGGGTTAGATTTTAGAATAGGTTTAGTTATATTTATATATTTTTTCATGCAACGTTAGATTAAATTACGTTTTACAAGAAAAAAAACACCGATTTCGATGCAAATTGTGCAAAAAACTTCATTTAAAATATTAATTTATTAGTGAACCCAATAAACAATACGATTTTTTAACTGCAACAACTAAAAAGCTATAGAGAATTTTCGTCCTTCACAACGTTTTCATGTCTTCACATACACTACGCTTTTATGACCATTATTAAGACTCGTAGATGAACTTAGGCCAAAACATTTGTCTTATTAACCTTACAAGAAAAAGCACCGTCAAGAATAAATAGGACACGTGAGACAGAACACAATAAAAAACGCATACAAATCGTACAAATCCATGTGAACGGAACCGTAGCGTTCCTTCGCAACTTTTTACATTTCCGACGCCATTTTAAGACACAGCCGCGTCTTTTTTTTCAAAATTTCAAATTCTAACGTCTCTTTGTGATTTTGAAAATGTTTCTGGTGTGCCGCGTCCAATATTTTATCAACAGAACGCTTTTTGAAAGGCGTCGGATGTCACGAGAAGAGTTGTTGTTGTCGTGTTCTGTTTTGCCGCTTAACATATTGAGATCGTTTCCTTTTCGGGCGGCTGACAAAAAGCTAGCTCCAACACGAAATTATTTCATTCAAATCGAAACAATGTGTGTGTGTTTTATGTGTTGGTAGTTTGTATTTTTCGTTTGTGCGATCGGTTTTTTGGTTTGTTTCTCGAGAAAAATGAGCGGCGCGTGTTCATTGGACGCAATTTGGTTGTTTCTATTTTTAGGGGGTCATTAATCGATTATTTTGTTGAAATAGTATTTTTTTGTATTTTGAAATGATTCTGCTTTTATTTTGTTTCAAAATAAAGCTATAACTTATTAAACTATGTGCGAAATGTGAAGATTCTTTGAAATTAATGAAATATAAGAAGGTGTTAGGTACAAATTTATATTTTTGTCAATTGTGTCGGATTCAATTTCAATTAGGTAAATATGAGATCGATTTCAATTGATTCATAAAAATGTGAATCAATAAATATTTATGTAGTAATTAAAACGATTTGCACTAACATAATATAAATTATTCAATTGTACCGTATCTCTACTTTATTTTCCTCATAATAAATTGTAATTATGACGCATTGAGAAAGCTAGCAGTTTTCATAGAAATTATGGATAAATATTTCACTGTAATATTCAAACAAAACATTTCAACTAATAAATTCTTAATTTCATTTTACGTGCCTGATTATTCACAATCAATTATTAACATGTAGCATATGTTACAAAAACACAAGATGTACATGATTTCAATATAGGAACAGTTTCATGAAAAATCAAATAATGTTTTAAAATATAAATGTCTCTGTACCTAATACACAACAAATCAACTAACCTCACATACCCAATTCTATAGAAAACATAAAAGTTACACAACATAATGTAAAACTGAAAAATCGCTCATGAATTAATTTCTCTACCGAAATCGAAAATGTTGAGACTTTCTGATCGGAGGACTCGATCGGGTTCAACAACTGTGTGTCGCATTAAGTCATTCGACTCAATTAGTCGTCTCAACAGTTGACACACATCCGAATCGTAGCCAACCAACTTAAGTCATCTCCAGTGGTCATCTCCCGGTCACACTTCCTATACCGGAGTACTACGCGCATCCATTGTGCAACCGTACTATATGCTTATTTGACTGTCATCTGATTTAATTTTGACCAAATCAAGATTTTTTAAATATAATTTTCGAAAACAAACTGATTTTTTTCTGTTCGACAATCGACAAAATTGTATTTACAATATTCAGAAATATTAAACAAATAGTAGATAATGAATGAAAAGAGCTCTACTTAAGTCTTCAAGAACGAAATTATTCGAAAACAGTTTAGTAAATCAAACAATCACATATCGTGTTCATATAGTCAAGTATTTGCACACGGTGCGTGTTCATATAACCTAGTATTCGTACACGATGCGTGTTTATATTCATTCGTATTCATTCATACACGGGGTCAAAAAAAAATATTTTTCTTCAATTTAGGACTCAAATCAAATTTTGAATTGGAATTGAGTCAAGAATATAATACAAAGTCGTGAATATAATAAGAAAATACTTAAAAATCTTATTCAATTTAATCAATAATGAAAATTTTAAAGCGTATTGTATCGATCTATCTTTTTTTTTTCACATGGTTGTTGTGAGAAACTTCAATTTATTTTTATTGACTTCATGGAAAAATTTCGTTTTAATCTAAATTACACTGTGAAAGCGTATTTTATGTCGAGCCTATACATACAATTTAGTCATTATTGCCCAATAAAAATTAATAAGATTACCTTGAATTAATTAAACCAATCGATGGTTCGGCGGTTATTTAAAGTTTGATGACACTTATAATGTTTTATGTTAACGGTATAAATATTTTGTCGAGTTTAATTCAACAGTAAAAAAGTAATTTAAACATCTGTAGCTATGTGCGATTGAAAAACAAGATATTTTTGTTGAACACATAATTATTTGATGAGTTTCGCACGTCCGATCATAGAGTCATCTATTTAACTCAAATAAAGTTATTTTTTTCAACCAAAAAAAATGCATAATGTATCGATTGTTAAATTTAAATTATTTTTATATTTATTTTTGAAAATTTTGGTAACCAAAGTGTTAAAACAAAGACCACGTACCGCCAAGTCAAGATGCTGCGCAATCATCAGCGATCTTGTTGGGCAAACTTCCCTATTAACGCGAACGACCAGATCGAATAAACGAACCATCCTGATTATGCACTTGCATCAAGTACCGAAACGTTTCGTATTTTGAAAATACGAAAAATAACAACAAAACACATATTCATTGACAATCAAACCCGATGACAACAGATTTGGACAAAGGTACGAGCGACTTTTAAGTTAAGTACAGAAAATGGTTCTATATATTATACAGAACCGTTATCTGTACTCGACTCAATTTCGATTAAAAATGTCACTTGTACCCTTTGTTTAATTCAGTCGTCAAATAAGAACTCTTAAAAACTAAGAAGTAATTTTTTAAAAGAGTCACATTTAAAACGGTTGTATATTCTATTATACATAATTACGATGATCAGACATTATTTATTTCAGAGGACAGTTCTTTATTCATCCACTGTCCTTAACTAATTTTTAAAAACTGTCATTTGGACTTTATTTTGTAAATTCGTCCACCAATAAAAAAATCATCATATCAACATTTCCAATGACCAGAACGTTGCTTAGAAATGTGGTAGCCCTATTCTGATTGTAAATACATAGATAACACTAGTTTGAATATTTCACTAGATACAAATAAATGTTATCAATTATTATAAAAAGTAATTATCGTTAAAATCGATATCGAGCTACCGGAAAGAACGCAGACATAAAATGCATTATAGATAAGCGGAGCAATTATGTAGTTCACAATTTTAATTATTGTTGTGAAATTATCAAAATATCGATTCAGTATTGGTTATCGACCTTTCGAATAAAGACGTCACCGTATCGTTTCATATCAAAATAATGTAAAATTCTACCTTGAACGCCTTACAGTTGAAGCCTTTATTCTCGAATCACTATTACACTCGCGTAATTAAAACAAATTCAATCAAAAATCGTTATTTTCGTTAAAATTATAACAGCTAATTAAACGCCCGATCGCGACAATTGACTATTATCTACTGATTAAAAATCGAACACAATAATAATAAAACATAACCAACACGTGTAACAATTTTCGTGAAAGTGTAGTGCTGTTAATTTATGTGTTTATATTATAATATACATAAATGCAAATAATGAATTAATTGACTGTTTATTTAAAAAGTGGAATTTTATAAAAAAGTGTTTTTTGAATTATAGTATTTCAAATGTTTTTGGAAACGGTAAAAAAATACGCATGCAGTGCTATTTAGAGTGTTTACTAACTAATTGTAAGAAACTACTTTCCCCCCATTCTTAAATATTCCAAAATGTTCTTTATATTCTCAGAAAAAATACGGTCACCATAATTATAATTGACGAATGAATTTCACAAAAGGCCCACGTGACCTTTTTTTATCGATATTGAGTTAAGTACAGAAAATGGTTCTATGATAATACTCTATGGTTCTATGTATGATACTTAACTGAATTTCGAAAAAAAGGTAACTGTATCATTTGTGAAATTCAGTCGTCAATTAAGTTAATTTTGGACAATTGTTAAATTACCTAATGATTGTATATTAATAAAGATTCTGATTACGAAATCAAATAAATAACATTCAGAAACAATTTCTGCATTCAACTCCAATGATCAAAATTTGTCGCTTATACCTTTTGACTTATAATATTCATATCAATCGAGATCTGAAATCTAACTCATATCTAAAATATACATATTATAAAATGGTTTTATAACTGATTTGAATGGACTAATTAAAAAAAATGTTGATGACGATCGGCGCTAAGTGCTGGATGTGGTTTTGGTTAATCGTTTGTCGTGTGCGTTGTTCGTTCAATTAATAGCTTCCAAGAGGCAGATTGTGTTGTCCAGGAGGCAGATGGTGCAAGCACGAGATGAGGAAGACGATGGTCAATTGGTGAGGATCAGAAGGTCCGTGGGCAGCAGGCGGGGTCAGGCGCCGCTGATCAGTTATTCCGTTCCCTATGTCATTACATTACATTTTTTTAATCGATAATAGTAATTATTTGATGATATTGTTTGAATTGTATAATAATTAAGTGCTGTTGAAAAGAAGATTTATGACGATGGAAAAGGCCAAGGGGTACAAATGACTTTTTGTCGAAATTGAGTTATGCACTGGAATCGATTCTATTATATGTACGCTCATTAATTTGGTGGCAAAAGGATATAAACGAATTCGGAACGTGTGCTGAGATATATCATCAAATCATTCGACCTCCTCCTAATACGTGCAGGTACATGGTTAAGTTTGAACGCGCTTTTCTCAAAATCACCGCGAAATCACTTGTACCCCTTTTTTCAGTCGTCAAATTTAATTTTGTTATGTTAGGTTAGGTTAAATTTAAAATAAGTTTTATTTTGTTTTCAGAGTATATGAAATTGGATTCTTTATCAATATTTTGATTCAACATTATGCTAGGTGAGTGATTTTTTATTTATAAATGCAAGTTTTTACTAGGTTAGAATTTATATTGGATTGAGATGAGAATTAGTCAGTTACAATAATGACTTGACAAATCCAAAATTGAGAAATATTTTTTGAATTAATATATTTTACACCTTCGAAACATTTTATTACAGAGTTGAACTTACTTCTTTTAAATTCTCATTTTATAGATAAACTTGTGTAAAATATTTGTATGTTTATTGAATAAAAATTTGTATAATATAATAATATAAAATATTTAAAATTCATAAAATTATTTCCGACTTTATGTTCTTTATAAAATTTGTATAAAATATTTTTTTGAACAGTTATTTTTCAATTTACAATTCCCTAAATATAATATGTGAAAACTTTTATTTTATTCGCAAAAATATTTGACAAATTCGGAATATATTAAATCGAAAATATGTCACTGAATCGATAACTCAGAATCGTCAAGTCGATATCTATTATAAATGCGTATAAAAAAAATTAAAAGCGTTAAAATTTACTATTCGCAATTCGAAACAAAATTTATGCGCGGCATTTGAATCGGTAGCTTTTATCGTCGGGCGAAAAAAATCAATAATACCTATACAAACGACAATTTGACATGTCAATCAAACGACACAACATTATAAAAAGATATTCGGCACGACATTAGAGAAGAGACAAACATATATACGAAATGGTCGTAAAACGAAATGAAAAAATTAAACGATAACGATCGCACGCGGACTCGCCGATTTGCATTATCCTTCCGCGCAAAGGAAAAACTCGTTTTTGCCGCAAAATCGTATTTACGAATCATAATTAAACGATTCACACTTGTGTGTATGTGATTAAAAAATGTTTTTTTGTATAAATATATAAATAAATAAAAACAGATATTGCATAAAAGCGTATGTAGGTGACGACATGTCTGATTCTGAACGCGTCGCTAATCTAAAACTCGTTATAAAGAAGGAAAAATAAAATATTTATATTTGTATATTTTTTATAAAAATGAATTATTTTGTGTATGATCAGTTATTTTGCATAGATATTCGTTTTTTCTTACATATTGCATTTGAATTAATGTTGCATACATCAATTTATTTTTTTCATAATCGACATTTAAATAAGACATATGCAATGCATAATTGTTATTAATGTATTTTTATTTCAATTAAAAATTCTTAGAATCCAAACGCAAGTTTTTTACAGTGTCATTTACACGATCTATAATATTGTCAATATATTGCTTCAATCTTAATGATCATTCAAATTGAAAAAGTGTTATATATCAGGGAGCGTATATTGACGCATTTTGAAGCATATTGATGTATGATTTCGATCTAGAATGTTGTCGGCAATGAAAAGATATATTTACGATATTGTATTAAAGCAATATATGGAATACAAGGAGACTTGAATCCCTTTTTGTTTTTTTTGCATTAAATCCCTAACTCGCATTTGAAAATAAATAGTGTGATAGTAAACACAATTAAATTCATATTGTATTAAGAGAACATTTTTAATATTCCGAAAAGCAGTTAAACCAAAAAGGGGATCAAGTCTCCCTATCATCTCTTACTGATTCATGCTAGAATACCAAATAAAACTTAAAACTTCATTTATTGGACATTTTTGATGTGAATTAGTAGATTTACATGAAATTTAATGAACATTTTTTTTGAAAATATTAAGTTTATTTACATTATAATAATTTTATAGCATATGTAACGGAATTACCAAGGATTTCATCCCAAGATTGACCAGTCGACATCTGTCAAGGAAGCTCCAATAAAAACGTCATCTGCCGCCCATCAGTCATCCGTCGTCCGCCCAATCCGCCCAAATCAATATTCTGAACATCAACGAATACTTCATATATTTAATATTCATTTTTGAAAAAAAAAGGCGCTTTCTATGATATTTTTTCCGGCGATTTGTATCGAGAATCATAATATTTCTACAGCGCAATTCCGCATTAGACACGAACTATAAAACAGGCGTAAAAATATAAATTCCTCCCCGGGTAATTATGTTAGTCGCTAATGTGACTAATCTATACGATCGGATTTTTCGGTAGCTCTTTTCTGATGTTATAATAGCGGAAAATGGATTTTATAGCCGTTGCGTGAGGTTCGATTTTATTATTTTTGATTCAGAATTATTTCTATGTGAATTTTAGTTCGATAGAATTTAGCATAATTCGAGGCTCAAAAGTTTTATGAACTCGTTTATTCGTATGAGTTATAGAAATAGTTTGATTAATTCATTTAGGAAATGTTGTCTCAAAATTGATGCTGGATTCAAGAAGACAAGAGAAATTGAATAAATATGTAAAGTAAATAGCTTTAAAGGAAATTTCGAATATAAATCAAGCTGAAGTTGAGGGTATTGTAATAAAGGACATATTATGGTCACTTTACTGATGATTGGTCATCAGTTTTACTGTCGGACATTAACTTTGTTGCATGCTATAGACACTTGATAAATATTGCATTTTTAGAAATATTTTCACTTAATGAGTTTGTAGTTTCTTTTATAATTTAAAGACTGATTAAATACCGTTCTTAATACAACGTTTGACTTCCGACATTTGGTATGATTTCTATGGATATTATTTTTCAAAATCTGATAGTGTATCTAGGCATAATTTATTTTCTAATTGTAACTCTTATTTTCGAAATATAATCGAAAACTTTTAGAAAACATAATAATTCGTTTATAAAATTATCTGATAATCAACATCAACTTTTTTTTCAATACGCTTGCATTTCATCAGGAATTCTTTTCTAGTCGATGCCTGAAAATTTGATTGTTTGGCACATTCTATAATGATACTTCTGTAAACGTTTACATCTCCCCATCAATCTGGAGCGCGTTTAAAAATTTACGAAACATGCTATTCGTCAATTTTTCAAAACACGTGCATCGAAAATATTTTATTCGAAGCGAAATCGTACAATCTTCGAGACGCCCTCACGAACACGTTTTCCATTGTAAACATTTTCTGAATGCGAGCTTAATGTGTGAACGTCTATTAGTTTCGTTCGTTTGTCAGATACAAATGATAGTGAAAATTTTTCAACCGAGTTGCACAATCGAAACTTATTGTGTCGCCATTTTGTCGGCTCCAAAGCCTTAATGTAGTTAAACATTTACAATAATATTATCTGATTGTTGATATGTATTATATTATTGCGAGATGGAGAAATGCGAAAGGTGTTAAGGCTTTTATGCAAACAATGAACATTTGTCAAAAGCCTACGCAAGTGAACGTTAGGTGTGAAATTAGAGCTTTTGCTTATCTGATCTGAGACATTTGCGACAATGCTGTTCGATTAATTGTGAGAATGTTGTGAAATTGTTATATTAAATTCTAATCTAGATTTGTGATTCAAATTTGAAAGTCACCCTTTTAGAATTTAATTAATTTCTTGATAAGTTTTAGTTTTGTGCTAGTTTACTTTCATTCATTTTCAATGGATAAATATTTTGCATTTCAAGCTACAGCCTCGTTACATGACTCATGCTACAACTTTGTAGCTACAGCCTCTACTATGAACATTCTCATAATTCACTGCTTCTGATACAATATTAATATCAAAATCAGTTGTTTGAAAAAAAAAAATACAAAATGCATGTATATTCGATATGAAAAGGCTTAAAAATCGCATTAGTTTCTCACAAAAATGGCATAATTCTCAACAAAATCTATAAAAGGGAAAACTTCTAAATAGAACACTGCATCTTAGAAAAAAAAGTTAAGTAAATTAAGATATTGGATATCCTTTTCTCGAAGCCGAATCCTTTCTTGCCGTTTTGTTCCCATTGACGCTTTCCACCCACGTAACCTAATCACGCTTTCAGTAGAGAACCATTGTCGGCGAAAACGAATTATTTTATACATAAAAAGGGGAGACTTTCAAAAAACGGAATGTACCTTACTACCCCCGACAACACAAAAAACCGCCATTTGCACGCCGTATAAATTCGTTTTTATAAATAATATGATCGATTTTTTTTCTCGTCCGAGTCTTATTTTCGCTTCGGTCCTTTCCCCGTGCGAGCTTCGCCTCTTTCAGGCTTTTACTAAAAATCCTTTCGAGTCCCTTTTGGGGTTCCCGGTCCTTTGATGGGAGTTTTTACGCTTTTTACATTCTATCGCGGCGCAGGTATTTATTATTAATCAAAGTTGACGCCGTTTGTGCTAAACAATGATGCGCGTGTGAGAAAAATTGCTCCTGCGTGATCTTGAGGCTCTACGTAAATTTATATTATTTTTTTACGTATGTTGACCATATGTCACTTAATTTGTTCGAGATTCTATTGTTGAAACTTATATCGATCGATTTATCATATTTTTTTATGTTTGAATACCCTAAAAGGCAAGTAATAGAAGTTGACCTATAGGTATGACCAGATTTTAAGATATCTTAATTTAAAATTGAATATCTATTAGGTGTACATAATTACAGAAATATTATGAAGTTTTTAAGTGATCTTATGATGTATGTATATTAATACAAATCAGGAATTATTTATATCATTTGCGAAACTAAATGAAAATTCTAGGCTCGACTCCAATGAATTAAATTTGTCACATATAGAGTTCTAAAGACCTCATTTATAATCTGATTTTCACTTGATATAAATGATTTAAAAATCATCAAAGTAATAACAAGGTTTTTTCTAAATAATAATAAGTTTATGCATTATAATAATATCAGTATGAAAATCGCTATCTATAAAAACTTTGTCGGAACATCTCTTTGGTAACAGGAAGAGTTCTGACATCTCTTCAAACAACAATGGCTCACAAATTTGCGGCAATACAATATTCGCACCTCACCCTCATTCAGATGGGGAACTCGATTCATTTTTTACTATTATTTTCAGATTCATTTTCGCTTCGGCATCGAATTCCATCTCCGCCTCCATCCTTTCGGCATTTTCTGATTGTTGAATCAACACGGAACAAAGCGCCGCCGTTCGAAATCGGTAACGATTGATGTCGAATTGTGCGTCGATTAATTAATCAACATAATTGGAATATAATTGTATCATCAGAATTATATTTCATTCGTAAATCGATCGAAAAAATAATTCATTTGTTTCATATTAGACGTAGAAATTCGATGTGCCAATTCATTTAATTGACGCTGCACTTTCGAAACTCTCATTTAAATTACAATCGATTTTTTTCAAATCTATAAATATTTCTATATGTTATATTCATTATAACCAGCTAATAACATAGTGGTGTAAAGCGATTGTGCATACAGCGTCGGGCTTTGGTGTATTCGTGATGCTGGATTTGTAAAGATAATGTCGGATTCTGGCAAGAATCACAATACATATTTCTTAATCAATATGATGGTTCGATCTCTTCTCTTGAATAAATGATTAATTTGAGTCGAAAAAAATGTTAATTAAGCACTTAACGAAATGATTTATCAAAATGGATAATCTGTCTAATCTGAGTCGATTAAATTCGATCGATTTTGGTGCACTGATATTACTCATTGAAGCTTCTAGCCTATTTGTTTTGCTTCTTCACTTTAAAGTGAATGATTAATTGAAAAATTTAAACATAATTGGGTATCAATACCTGTGACAATAAATAAATAAAAAATAAATAATCGACGCAGTGTCGATCAACCCGTTCGGTGTTTTTGTGTGCGCAATAGCCATGACCGATTAGTGTGATAGGCGAAGGAAGACGTGTCTTTTGTATGGGTTTTCACAATGGTTACCTCTGAAGCCTCTTTTAGCCGTAAGCCGATATCTGTATCAATCAAACGGCCCGACTGAAAAAACGCAAAAGACTCGAAAGGCCCCTTTGACGGTATACGACTCTATTCAACTCGAAAATGCTCTCGCTCTTCTACACTAGCCTAGTATTATAATGAGTGTTTATGTGTGTTATATATGTTTTGTATGTGGTCGATGCGAGTGTGACATATTTGGCGTTCGAAGGTTTTGTCGTAACTGTCGACTTTCGGCGCGAAGATTGGTTCGATTGTTGTTGGTGTTGTGGTTCAGATTTTGCATCCAAGTACATATTTTAGATACTTGTTATGCTTCTAAATATTTTTTAAGCTACGTAGCAATGTATTAGCATGTGTAGATTTGTCTTTTGTTATCAGTAATTAATTACTAACATACGATTGAAAAATTAGGCCTAAATACAATTGTGCAAAAAAATTGAATACAAAAATGATGGAACTTTTCAATACGCTTGAAAGTTTTATTCTATACGACATACATTTTAGCATTGCGGTATTTTATAACCATCGGTATGAAAGTTGATACGTTTTCTTATAATAAAAAATAACGTATAAAGAAAAATTAATCCAGCCTATTAATAATACCTTTAGAAAAATATTACATTTTCGTACGCATTGTATGAAAACAGTTGCGAAAATTTCCCATCAAGCGTTAAAGCCTCAGATATTGAATTACCGACCGCATTTCGGCAACTCTAATTTTCACGCAAGAACACACAACCCTTAAGCGCAATAACACAATACAACAAACTAATGGATGCCGAAAAAAATCGCGAAACTTTTTCAACCCCTCACGAAGTACGAAACTCATACTACCGGGAGATATCATCGAACGGACAAGCGAGAAACCCGATAGACGTTTTATATTTTATAAAACACGACGCGATTAAAACATAATAAAATGTATAAAACGGCTTTTAAGTGGTTTCTTTCTACGATTCGTGTTATTGAGCCGAGGCTGACAGCTTCGCGGGTAAATAGATTGAATGGGTCCATTAGTCTCGGCGGCCATTGTGCGCGCTATATGAAAACGCTATAAGAAAACGTACGTACGGGTCACAAGTTATAATCTCTTATTATTTTACGTGATAATGTTGTAAATGTGGGTACGTCTCGTATGGATGTGCAATGTGTCACTTTCGCCTCCGAAGATGCGAAGTCACATTGTACAGTGTATAGAAATCCATGTGTCAATTATGAATGTTTGAATCGAAAGGTCGCGCGGGTTATGTTTGATATTTTCAAATGTCAAGTTTTTTTTAAATGAAAAAGTTAATGTGATATATAAATATATTACTGTATTGATTATATGAATTGAAATTGCTTGGAATTTCACGAGGAAACTTTCATTCTGAAACACGACGCAAATCAAATTAAACATAAATGATAAGAATCTATCAATACAATTGAATCAGTAAAGTTTTGTTTGAAGATTTGACTCTGAAAATAATTCGAAAGTATGACTGAAGAATTCCACGATAGATAAAGATTATAAATTCGGTTATGATAAGAAGTCAGTGGATCCAAATATTTTTTTTGATTTTCCACTTCGGTACATTACCCCCTAATAATTCATATGAATCAATTTGTATCTGTGGCCAGTGTCAAACGTGAACGTATCGCACGATAAGAACTTAATAAAATTGTCCGATAGATTTTTATCTCTTTTCGAGAGACGCTGTACCGGCATTCGGTGTTGCATTAAAATGTCATCTTCAATAAAAGAGCTTTGTGTCGTTTCGTTATCGGCCGTGAGCTCTCTATATAGCTAATAAGACATCAAAGGCTTTGAAAACTCATTATTGTTGAGTATCGATATATTTTTTTCCACTAGGCTCTATCGTTCGATGATAAGATACGAAATTCGTCATAGCACATACACAGATCGTACGTTTGAAAATTATTGTTACAAAAAAATATGATACGTAGATCAGTCACATTTGACGTTTCGTACGATCGATATCTAATGGTAACGTGTAAAGCTCGTACAGTGAAACGAAAATGTATAAATTTCTCAAATAGATTGCCATTCAGTGATCAGATATGTCATATCAATTATTAAAATTAATTTTTTGCACATTTTAAATTTGATACTTTTTATATTCAACACTGAAAATAATCGTAATCTTTAATCGATCAATTTATATATCTAATATTTTTAAAATTGTGTTTTTACACCAGGTGATACAACTCTCAATATATTCAACACACATTCTAAAAAATACAAAACGCCTCTCATCTGAAAAAAAAATCCACTCACGTTATTAGATCAGAATTGATGTTAAGAACATTTTTCTCAAAAAACCACAAAAGATTCACCGATTACACTCTGTCACATTGTCGGTACTCACCTACGCAATGCTCAACGATACACAAAAGCCTCAAAAGTACCTTAAAATAACCCTTATTTATAACCGAAGATCTCTATCCATCCACTCTAGAATCACACGTGGCACAAAAGCTATAGTCATGTAGCTCGATCGTAATCGCAGATTGAAGCCTTTCTGGAAGCTTATTTATGGAAATAATCTCGTCGTTAAAGGTTCCCATACACGTATATATATTTTTTCTTAAATATTTAGACGGTGTACTTTGTAATGATATGTTATTTTTATTGCGTCCGTTCAAATGTGCCGAAGTATTTTTATACCGCTAAATGCGGTCGTTTGCCGCTTCTAACTTTCGCGAAATTTCGTCTAATGTCATTTTCTTATATTGAGTATATAATATGAGCTTTTTTAACGACTTCGTCGGCTTCGTGTCGTTTGATTTCGGCGATTAATGTTAATTGCATTTTTGGCATTGCGGCGCATTGACTTTGTCGCATGTTTATACGTCTCGAACATATTACGCGTTTATTTTAACTTCATATTGGTTAAATATTTTCACACAAACTTCATTGAGAATTTAATAGGTTATTAGCCTTAAATCAGATTTTTTATTGCTAAATTATAATAACAAAATTAGAGGGATGTGGGATGAATATCGACAAATGTTTCATTCAAGTTCCAATTTTTAATGTTTTTTTTTATTATAAATAAGTGTATTAAAAATCAGAAATGGCTATATAAACTTGCATCAGTTGCAAATAATTGGCTATATGCACTCGAATTGTATGCAAACTTATATGGCAATGTACTGTAATAATGTACTCGCACTATATGGCAAATTAAATTAAAGAATCACATGTGTATATTTAAAACAATTTTTTGCTTAAACGTTTGAGCTCAATTTATATTTCAACATATCCAGATGACGTAAATTTAACTCCAGCTTCTCACTAGCCTAGAAAATATTTTTTAATATAAACATTTTCATATGTTTTAAATGAAATAAATAAGTTTGATTCATTTCAAACAAAGAAACTTACGCATGTGTAGATCTATTAATACAAACATTCACACGAAAGTGATCGACATTTTTCGTAAAAAACAAAAACGTTCTAAATATTATTCGATTCAAATATTTACACATGCTTTTTCTCGTGTTTACAAAATCTTTGCGCGTTATTTATACAAATATTCAACGGAAAGCGCGGATCAAACTCGAACCAGTTTATTCAAATACGTCATAAATATTCGGATGTTATTACTAATGACATAATCGGTTTGAAAAACAAACGGAACTGTGCCGTTTTCTACAACAGTAATTATAATATTTATCGTCGAAATCAAATACGCAAATGCAGGAGTAAACTTATGCAAAGTCGGTCTAGTCTCCACACTTTTTTATTTTAATTCAATTTGATTCGGAGAAAATAAAATCATAATATCAACAATAAATAGCCATATAATCTCTATAAATGTATTCAAATCTTTAAATTTAACGCATAAAAATATTTATACACAATAAATCGGGCAATACACCAGGGCTGTAAGGATTAAGCCGTGTGTGAACATTTGATAAAATTTTGTAATTTAATACAACAATATTATTAGGTAAACGATGTAATTAAATTTATACCTAGCACTTAATATGAATAAAATTTAATTTTGATGTACGAATAATGAGTGATATTTTAATCATTAGATTGCGATTGTACGATCAATTTAAGTATCGTCTGATGAATAAATTTAATTAGTAATCTTATTTAATAATTGAAAAATTAAATTTGAGGTCGGTATTTTGATCATGACTTAAGCTGTTTGACAATGTGTTAACGGTTCTCTATAAAATTTGACAAATTTAACTGCAGATTGATCGTTAAAATTCAATTGAAATATCGGGAGTAAATTTTTCGTAGCATATACCTACTTCAAACATTTTCAAAATAAATGAGATTTCCTTTTATTGAAAATTACTTTATATAATCCTTAAATACATTATCAAATCTTTATTATTAAATATTAAGAAAAAATTTAAATAATTTTTATCATCAAAAACTTCAGCCCTAAAACGAATATCTCGCACCCATACGCCCTGGATATTTTCAAAATACGACCGTTAAGCTCACATAATCGAAATCGATTAAGATTTCACGCGGTTTATGGCTCTATTTTCCCGCCAAGCGATTATACACATACACACACATACATATAATTAACTCATTTTCAAATAAACTTCAAATAAATTTTGGTCGGCGGCTTTGAAAAGCGGGGCCGCTTTCTAGATTGCGCGCTCTAAAAGTCGAAGCGGAATAAAACACGAAACGAAACCGAAATTTATACCAAAATACATGTGAATCGGCGGTCATTATATTGTCGGTTGTTATAACACTCGGTTGTGTATAAGCTAACCGTTCGCCGGGTCGCATTAATGAAATAATATCGTTAATTTGTTGACGCTAATACCCCATTGACATCTCATTTAGTTGATCGGCTTACGGTTTCTACGGGGGTTTTTATATGAGATTTTCGTTTTATTTTTATTTTCGTGTGTCGTTTTATTATGTGTTTCGGCTCGTTTTGGGTCGTTTCTCTTTGGTTGAAATTTTGTGTGTGTGAGAATGATTCGTTCTTTGGATGTCAAATGTTAACATTTCACTAAATTTCAGTATATTTATCTAAAACGTATGATTTATCATTAAATGTAATTTGAAAATATATTCAGATGAACTTAATTCACTTTCAGAATGAAAAACAGTCAATCAAATGACGACTGAAAAGGCTAAGGGGTACAAGTGACTTTGCAGGGATTTCACGAAAAGCGCATTCAAAGTTGACCATGTTCCTAAATGTATTAGGAAGAGGTCGACTGATTTGATGATATATCTCGGCACACATTCCGGATTCGTTTATATCCTTTTGCCACCAAGTAAATGAGCGATTCCTGTGCATAACTCAATTTCGTCAAAAATTATCACTTATACCCCTTGACCTTTTCGATCGTCAAATATGATACATTTTTATATCATCTAACATTCGAGTTACATTAAACTTCACTTATTCTACCTTTGAGAGTTTTGCTAAATTATTACTATTACATTTTATATTTTACATTTATAAACTTACCTACTATAACTAACTCATATTGAGAAGCGCTGATCTTAACATATTATTTAACAGTTTATTTATTGTGAAATCATTGAATCTGTTTATGTACCAACATATTCGTACATGTAAATACTTAGCATGCAATATTTGACCTTATTTCGATTGAAATCTGCTTAATTAAAATTAGCCACATTATAAACTCATCAAAATGAAATCCTGTATATAATTACTTGGATGAATTATGAACGATGCAATCGCGAATTCGCGCATACATCAAACAGACAAAAACAACTCGTGTGACATACGAAAAATAATTATGGCGCTGTAAAAAATTCAAAAATCGCGCCAAAAATTAACACACAAACCAGAACGGTGAATCGCATTATTTAAAAAATAAATTACAACGTGTAAAGCCCGCTTATAAATCATCGCTCACTCATAAATATGCAACGCTCTCCTTGTGAAATAAAATTTATACTAAAAAGAAATACGTATAAAAACGCAAAGCAACAAACAAGAAAAGGGTCAAAATTAAACGTCCGCATTAATGCACCGAAGATAATTTAAGCACAATTCAGAAATTATAACAACTTTTCATTGCTTGGGCATTTATTGCATGTTCTACAATCTGTTGATGGTGAGTCTGTCTATAATCAATCTTAGTTCAGACAAACTTGCGGTCAAAATATCGTCGGATTCAACCCCTAGGAGTAAATTTATCATTTGAAGATTCGTTATTGTTAGTGTGTGAAGACGAAATCAATTTGCCATTGACTAATTAGTATCGAATATCATGTTGCATGCGGCCTCTGCCTCAGACTTGATGCGTCATTGCCTCTTAGGAAAATAATATTTCATCCTGTTTTGTAGTTGGATCATAATAAAAATATCCTCTAGACAGTTTAACAATGATTTAATTTCATTATAAAAAACTTACCATATGATTTTCCTGTAGAATAATCTAGGACACATTAGTATTCGAGTGGGGTATTTGTTAGAAATTGATCTTATCTTAGAAAATATTGAATAAATTGTCACCTCACCAAAATTGCACTTATGTTGCATGAAAAGGGTCATAAATTGGTTAGGTTAAATTAAACCAATTCTGAGAAAATTTATAGAAAGATAAAGATTAGCTAACTTTGAGGAAAGTCATAGATAGATAATGATTAGTTTATTTTGAGGAAAATCATAGAAACGTCAGCACTGATTGAAACTAAAAAAATTATCCTCAATTTTTCAATTTTATGTTAAGCTACTTATCGTCGTGGTACTTCTTATTTTATAGAATTTCACATCATTTATAGATAACATATGATTAAAAATCATACGAAGTTAGTCAAGTACAGTTTATATACTTAACCAATTCAATTATCGATTAATTCAGTCGGAAAAATCATGAATATAATTCGAAAATAATTAAAGACAACCGATATAAATAATTCGTCGACACATCAAATATTTTCAAATAATAAAAACTGCAACCGAATACACTGCAGCTGTGCACATACGCATATTGATCGAATTATTTTTCCACCTTCGACACCTTTGTCCTTGACCCTGATACAAGTTCATTGTTATTCATCAAATAGAGGTGAATTTGTCAAAAGAGTCAAGTGATGAGCCGACAAATAAAACTGTCACCACACACACTCCTCATCGTTGGCTGTCGCCAAACAAGAAACGGCAGAAAACAGCCTGCTGCTGTTGCACTTGATATCGAATGACAGTTGTTTATACGAAATATTTGTGTTGAAATGATGCGATTGTTGAAATATGCAAAAAATAAATTGTGCTTTGTTAATTTTTAATAATTGAAAGTAATTTTATTTGTGGTAAAAGTTTATTTGAATGGTGATGGATGTTGCATAATTATAGTGCAAAATGTTTTGATTTCGATGTCTGATTGAGTTTAATGTGATTTTTCGGCGCTTTGATGAGAATCTATCGGATGCATTTAATTTGTACAATTGTCGGTTGTTTTGTATCGAGATAACCTCTATAGATATGGTTTTATTATGTTTTCCTTGTTGTGATAAAATTAAGTATGCAGAGGCAATAAAAACGTTGCAAATATGATAATATTTAAATTTTTGCAGCATTAACTTGAAAAATACGTTTTATAGAAGAAAATAAATTATTAAATTCTAAGAAAATCTAATTTCTAATTTTGATACTTAGTATATAATACCTTCAGAAATCACAACATTCGATGATTCAAATTAAATTTTAGTATAGGTTAGGTAAAATTTCTTTTATTATCATGGATGAAATTAGAACAGATTTTAAGTAAGATTAGGTTAAGTATAGTGTCATCCCAAATATTCAAATTTTTTAATACATAATTATCACTTTTTTCTTCACATATGTACTACATTTAACATTTTTTAACATAATGCAATGTAGAGCACCTTTTCATATCGTCTTAGCACAATCGGCACATTAGTATTGAGACGTGTTAGCGTTTATCGTATACCTGGTAATCAAAATATAATATGACGTGGCGGCGGCCCTATTATTTATCTTCCCACAGGCCAATCGTCCTTGTCATCTTCGGGACCTGAGATAAGGACGTGATCTGAGGGTTGATGGTCATCGAGGTGCACGCACCATCCGACTTCTTGTTCACACACGTCCACTTCACGATTCCAACCCCGAATTTTTAAATATAGATTAGGAAATGATTTTGTGTAGGTTCATTAAATGAGTCGATAGAAATTAATGGAGATTCTTAAAATAATGATGCATTATTCTGAAAATTTAAGTCTAACGAATTTTTGTTGTTGGTTGAATTGAAATATCTAAAACTTTCTAACCTTTCTAAAAAATTTTCGCCACCAACCACAAAAGACCACATTTTATTGCATCAAATATTTATTTTATCAATTATCAACCACCAACAAAATGCAATACCATTAAAACACAATATGCACCCCATACACGTCTCCACGCACAATTTCTTCTCAGAACCATTCGTCGATCGATCGAACAGACCTCACCATTTACTTTTTAGTCTCATTTTATCGACTTCTCATCCATTTTTATTTTTCATCTTCACATCCTTCGGCATCATTATACATATGACGACTGAAAAGGCCAAGAGGTACAAGTGATATTTTTGCTGAAATTGAGTTATGCACAGGAATCGCTTCTATGTACGCTCATATATTTGGTGGCAAAAGGATATGAATGAACTTGGAAAGTGTACTGAGATATATCATCAAATCACTTGACCTCCTTCTAATACATATTGGTACATGTTTAACTTTGAGAGCACTTTTCTCAAAATCACCGCAAAGTTACTTGTACTCCTTAGCCTTTTCGAAAGGCCAAAGGGTACATGTGACTTCTCAGCGATTTCGAGAAATGCTCTCTCAAAGTCGAGCATGTACTTACGTGTATTAGGAGAAGGTTGAGTGATTTGAAGATATATCTATCTCGGTACACGTTACACGTTCGTTTGTATCCTTTTGCCACCAAATATATGAGCGTACATAAAAGCGATTCCTGTGCATAACTCAATTTCGGCAAAAATGTCACTTGTACCCCTTGGCCTTTTCAGTCGTCATATGTATAATGATGCCAAAGGATGTAAGGATAGAAAATAAGAATGGATGAAAAGTCGATAAAATGAGACTAAAAAGAAAATGGTGAGATTTGTTCGATCTATCGATGAAAGGTTTTGAGAAGAAGTTGTGCGTGGAGCCATGTATGAGGTGCATGTTGTGTTTTAGTGGAGTTGAATTTTGTAAGTGGTTGATTCCTGCACATAGTAACATTTTTGCCGAAATTGAGTCATGCACAGGAATCACTTCTATGCACGCTCATTTATTTGGTGGCAAAAGGGTATAAACGAATTCAGATCTTGTGCTGAGATATATCAAATCAGTCAACCTCCTCCTAATACATGTAGGAACATGGTCAACTTTGAGCGCGCTTTTCTCGAGATCTCCCCGAAGTCACTTATACCCCTAGGTCTTTCCAGTCGTCATATATGTATTATTGAGTCCTCATTGTCCGGCATCGGCAGCGGCTGCCATAATCGTCTGCCAGAGTGCGCTTGTCACAACGATGAGTGGCGATAACATCGTCCACCGATAAATCTCAGATATGGATCGACACGACATCAGACCGACCGAATACCACCGAATCGGAACCGCGTGATCGAAGCTGATATAAATATAGGGACATGTCGTGGCTTTTGGGGTATGCATGTCCTTTAAGACGAGCCGAAACTCGGGTTCGCATGGTTCCATTTTTTTAACGTCGAGTTTGTGTTGTGTTGTGATGATTTTTTTGTATTTGACATCAATAAGACTCATAGGAAAAGTGTGGATTGTGGGGTAAATGCTGCTTGTGGGGCAAATGAGACTTATGAGACGAGTGCGACTTATGGAATAAGTGCAGCATATGGGGCGAGTTAGGCTTGCAATTAGTGAGTGATTGGGGCTTATGTGGTTAGTGATGATATCTTAGAAATCATATAAGAATTATTTAGTGTGTAGACTGTGATGTGTTATATTCATACTAGATGGATTTACGTAAATTTCTGAGGAGATATTGATATTAGCTGCACTTGTCTTATGAGTCAACTTTACCACAACTGAGTCTATTTGACATATTCACTTTATTGTCGGTTTACGTACAATTTCAATGTTTATTTAATTTAAAATGCGTTTAGAATCATTTTATTTATGTTCTTATGATGGAAAATAAAATAATAAAACGATTTATCAAAAGTTTGAAATATTTAATTTTAAATAATGATGATTTAACATAAATTAAAAATCTGCATGACATTAATAATTTTTGTTAAGAATAAAGTTCAAAATTTATGATTAAATTTTATATTGAACGTGTATGTTGTTCATATATTTTAACACCACAGTTAACACGTATATATTTATATTCGAATGAATAAAATGCATCCGATTACCATCTAATTTTGAAAGCTCTCCCTTTCACGTTGAACAACGAGCGTAACATTTGATAAACACCAATTTCCGCTTCATATTCCGGGAAAAACTTAACTAAGCCTATTTATTTATGCAAAAGTCCCTTATGAAGTGTAACATCTGGCTCTTATTTAACACGTAACAATTACAAAGAACTAATATTGAAAAACTCGACCTTTTTAAATAATATATTATACAATCTAAATACGAATCCTATGGGAAAAGTGACTCGATTTATATTTTTTTCATGAGACTTGAATCGTTTGTATTTATTTATTTATTTGTTTTTGTATTATTTTCAAAGACGATTGATAAAACACAACAAACGAGCAAAAGTAAAAGCCGATCGTTGTCCCAAGTCGAGACGAATCATTCCGCGTAATTTCACAACGACGAGTTACGTCGAATCGTCTTATTCGTGCTTTGATACTTTTCAATACGATAATAGACTTATTAGCGGTCATTATAGTAGATTGTGAGGCGAATTTAAGAGTTCCTCTTGAGATAAGACTCAATTAAACGTCTGATCGTTAAAAAAAATGTTAAAACAAAGAATCGATCGAATTCGAAATGAGTCTTCGATCATCGTGAAAAAATTTTTGTCATTTGTTTTTGTTTTTTTGTGAAAACAGCTTATGCGTTAATTTTTCACAAATGCTTGCAAAATCAATTACATACATCTCTAATTATTGCATGAAATTATCATAATTTGCAGCTGAACAATCATGGCGATCGACGACACTGATTATGATTACCATCGAGCCCAATTGATCAATTAAACCAAACCGATGAATCAGTATATAAATTCGCTCATACATTTTGTCCTTGAATTTAACCCTTTAATTACCACTGCAGAATATCAAAATATATACTATAGACGAAATTTATCGTTAATTAAAGAAGAAATTTTCAATATATAACATTTCGAAGAAAATTGTTTCAATATACATAGTTAATACAATTCAAAATGTTTAGGGAGATTGGAGATTTTTTTTTGGATCATTCGAATTACAGAATTATTAAGAATGTTTATTATTTTTAATTGACATCACTGTTGTCTATGATTTTTGGTAAATACATATATCAGATTTGAAAAATAATCAAATGGTAGGTGATTTAATTTTTAATGCTTTCTGAAAAAAAATGAGAGGTAAAAATCAAGTGTCCTTTTCTCTACCTAAGTAACGATAAATCGAATGATAAATCGAACGATAAATCTTAAGAATCATTTTTATCAATCGTTGATCAAACTGTTCGAACATATGAAGCATATTTTCATCTATAATTTTTAACTAGAACAAACGATTATTGTCAACTTACGATTGAAATAATCGATTCTCTTGTATCATAAATACCCAGACAAGACAATTCTACGACACATAAGAAATAAGATACATAGAAATCATTCAATACACAACCCTACAGAGACCAAACGACAAATTCCACAAAATTTATTCGGCTATGGAGCTAAAAGGGTTAACGAGTCGCCGTTACGTATTAATTTGGAGGCACAAAAAGTTGTGAGGTAAAAAATTGTGTTGTACACATATGAGTATGGCTACAGGTGAGCTTTTAGCTTGATATGATCGATGGTCGTCGGTGCCAGATCCGATTGTCGATACAAGAACAAGAAGTGTCATACGCGGTTGTATCAAAGGTTCAAAAACGCTTTGAGAGATGCCGACTTGGAAGAAAACCATACGCAGAGACGTATTTAGGCTTCGATTATTGATAATTTATTTATTTGGATTAGACTTTTTTTGTATTCATTGTGAGTCGACTAATGAATATCGTTAATATTATATTTGTAAAATATCGAAAAGTCAGACAAAAAACGTCATCGATACAAATATCACACACATGTACAAACGATCGGCTTATTTGCTCTGTCAATTTTGAATATGCACATACTTTTTTGTGCTCTATCGAACAAACACGCCGACATTATTTATATACGCGTACGACAAGACCTTATTTGTTCGATCGAAATATACTCGAAATTGTCTGTTGTTAGCTATCAGCGACCATTTAAGTCATGACCTATCCCATCTTTCATATAAAATGACATCCCGATGATTTGTTCTGTGCCCAGGTGAATTATTGTGACTAGACGAGGATTGATTTTTTTACGAGAGAAACGATTGTTCAAATAAAAGTGCAAGTGTTCTATAATGATATCGAAGTATTTTGTTTTGAAACAATTTCATTGGAATTTGATGATTTGTACAAATTTGTTTTTAAGAGAGCTCAAATTTCGAATTTACTTGGCATTCTCAATATTGATCTTTCGGTTGTATAATATGTTAAGTTACATAGCTACCTATTATTGTTTTTTCTCATTATATAATTTGACAAATGTTGTTGCTAACATAAAATTAAAAGACAGGGTCTCAATGTTTATAGTTTGTGGTCTGAATCAAAAAATATTATTCAAGTTTCTATCAAATATTCGATAGTTAAGTAGTTCGTAAGACGTTTAATGAAAACTAGGAAAAGGATATAAAATCGAAGCTATTCCTTTAATAGACATGATTCATTAATCAATATAATTAGATCTCAACTTATTTGGAGTCTTTTATCCGAACTTCTAAACTATTCAACATTTTCTAGCTCTTTAAGTCTAAAAAAAAGATGTTCAATTATATGTCGTAAAACGTTAGATATTCTAATGTTCGTTTTTACAATTCATAAAAATTGTTTTTATAAACATGACTATATGTTTCTAGGACTGTGTATATTATAACAATAGATTCTGTTAGTTTGAAAAAATTAGAATATTGTTGAAATTTTCCAATAATGCTGAAAGGTAGAAGATTTTGCAATATTCAAAATCAATTGATAGATCATAATTTTTTTCAAAAATGATAAATATTGCTCTAAAACGGATATATTATTTGATCAAAGCGACGTATGGAAACAATACATTTCAAACCCGAAGGCCGTTCAGTTAGCAACTGTCAGGAAATCCGCGACGAGAAAACACAGGAAGGCGATGCAATTTCTGTTTATAAACTCTGTCTTCGAAAAAGAGAAAAATTCTATGAATTCAAAAAAAGCCGCTCCAACAGGATGCCACCGAACAAACATTTGAGAAGCGCTTCTAAGTACATCGACACCGAATAATAATTAGCGGTTAAATATTTTCGAATGTTTTTTTTCCTAATTACAAATATTCGCACCGTTGCAGGAACTGAAACATTTGTTCAATCAACGGCGAACGTTTCGGAAAATTTTCGACTTGTGCAAACATTCTGCATACATTTTATGTTTCGTATACGATTCGAATTAAAAGGTTTCACTTTTCTGTATATCTATGTGTGTATGTAGATGAGAATAATCGAATAAAAAATAATCTGAAGTATCAAAAGTAACAGCACCTGCCTCGAGTCTCCTAATTGCGCCTCCATTGTGCTACCGAATAGAACTAATGACCTTTAAAATTTATTGTATTGTATACAAGCTTAACTTAGACAACAATAAATCTTGTTCGTTTGGAAGTAATCTATTTTATTATTTAAAAAAAATATCTTGAAAATTGACTGATTATGAATTTTTTTGTATGATATGATCATGACTTAATTTTTACAGTATCAGAAGCCATCTTCTCATAAATGACTAAATATATAGCACGATACATCTAGTATCTAGTCCCGAAGACGAGCTGCGAAAAAAAATATCACGAAGTAATTTATCAAATTGATATTGAATACATACTTCGGCATATCGGAGAGATGAAAATAATAACGCGAGAAAAAATTAACCATACTCGTTTACAGATTGTTCCAAAAATTTTATAACTCTTGATACAAAACCACATAATCGATTTCAGTATGTGTTATTATCAATACACTTCAATGTTTTTTTTTTGTAAAATTGATTCAAAGAAGATTTTTTTGATAGAAAGTTGTGAATTTTTTGGGGGTTCTTGTACAGTCGGCACATGAATACAGGTGAGTGCAGCAGGTATGTTAAAGGCACCGGTATTACAACTCAATCAAAGAATCACTGACATTCCTACCTACTTCTTTGGCTAATGTTGTAACTGTGCGCTGCTGCCAAACTCATCCGTACATTTTGGATCTAGTCTGTTCGGATCTAATTAATAAATCTTGCAGAAAAAATGTATTTTAATTAAAAATTTTATCTTTTTTTCTGTCTTTAATCATTCCTCTTTGACAATGGGATCATCGGAGATCCAAGCGTCTAATCTCACATACTTTATTAGAACTTTGACACAATCGCTTTATTTGCCTCACGTGCCTTGTTTGCTATATATGGTTCAGTTGTTTCTTTTGCTTTATTTGTCATGTGTGTTTTATATACCGAGGTCGACTAATTCGCTATATTTTCTTAATGTGCCTTAATTGTGCATCATCTGCCTTTTCTACCTCAAATCTATCTCATCATTTGCCTCATATGCCGAACTTATCTCATGCACCTCAATTTCATCTTATTTGACACATGTGCCTCATTGTATTTTCTAACTCTTTATCTCATAATTTGCTTCATATGCCTCACTTGTATCATGCACCTCAATTGCGTCTCATTTTCCTCATGTGCCTCTCTTGCTTCGAGTGATAATTTGCTTCATATGCTTCACTTGCCTCATGTGCCTCACTCATCTTATGCATATCATGTACCTCAAATGTGTTATATTACCTATGTGCCTCATCCTCATGTATCACACTTGCCACATGTGCTTCTTTTACCTCACCGATCATTTGCCTCGTGTGCCTCATTGTCATGTATCTCACTTGCCAAATGTGCCTCATTCATCGTATGCATTTCATGTACCTCAAATGTGTTATATTTACCTATGTGCCTCATTGTCATGTATCTCACTTGCCAAATGTGCCTCATTCATCTTATGCATCTAATTTAGCTCAAATGTGTTATATTTACCTATGTGCCTCATTGTCATGTATCTCACTTGCCAAATGTGCCTCATTCATTTTATGCATCTCATGCAGCTCAAATGTGTTATATTTACCTATGTGCCTCATTGTCATGTATCTCACTTGCCAAATGTGCCTCACTCATCTCACTTGCCTCATATACCTCAATTGAGTTTCATTCACCTAAGCACCTCACGCATCTCATTTACCAAATTTACCTCAATCGTATCTAATTTGCCACATTTGCCTCACATACATAAACCCATCTAAACATCACAAACCTTATTCGAACCTAGTATACGATCTCGTAAGTTTTTTCACGGTGTTTAATTGTTGGGCGATCGGTGAATATCAAAAGCTGTCAGTGCGATTGACGGATCGGTTCGTTTGTTGGGCCGCGTCACGTGACCCGGCTCGATCCCACGCCCCCCGCCCCCCGCCTCACAATAATTAAATCGTACGGCTCGCGTTTCGGCACGTTTTCGATCATATCCGTATGCGTCAAAGGCCGCTCGGGTGCCGCACTCCGGACCTCAACATCGGACGCTGGAAGATGGGTGTTAAGGTGTGAAATGGACGCTTTGTGCGAAGCCGCCGAATTCGTTGATAGGCCTCGTTTACATGTGGTTCGTGTCTGTACTCTGTCTCACGTACTCTATTATGCATTTTATCGTGGTCTGTCTCGCTTGCTTTATTATGTCCTGTCTTGGGCGATCTAGTCATCTCGCTCTTTGTCGCAAAGTTATAGGAAAGGGTCAAATAGTAGATAGATTGTATGGTTCGTATCTGTACTCTGTCTCGTGTACTCTATTGTGCATTTTATCGCAGTCTGTCTCGCTTGCTTTATTATGTCCTGTCTTGGGCAATCTAGTCGTCTTGCTCTTTGTCAAAAAGTTATAGGAAGGGGTCAAATAGTAGATAGATTGTATGGTTCGTATCTGTACTCTGTCTCGTGTACTCTATTATGCATTTTATCGTGGTCTGTCTCGCTTGCTTTATTATGTCCTGTCTTGGGCGATCTAGTCATCTCGCTCTTTGTCGCAAAGTCATAGGAAAGGGTCGAGTAGTAGATAGATTATATGGTTCGTATCTGTATTCTGTCTCGCGTACTCTATTGTGCATTTTATCGCAGTCTGTCTCGCTTGCTTTATTATGTCCTGTCTTGGGCAATCTAGTCATCTTGCTCTTTGTCGCAAAGTTATAGGAAAGGGTCAAATAGTAGATAGATTGTATGGTTCGTATCTGTACTCTGTCTCGTGAACTCTATTGTGCATTTTATCGCAGTCTGTCTCGCTTGCTTTATTATGTCCTGTCTTGGGCGATCTAGTCGTCTTGCTCTTTGTCAAAAAGTTATAGGAAAGGGTCAAATAGTAGATAGATTATTATAATCTATCTCACGCACTCTATTATAGAGTGCGTGAGATGGAATACGATTGATTTCAGATTCAAACCATATACTAATCATATGTGAACGAGACTTTATGGTGAGTGTGAATTAATTAATTGTAATATTTTGAGGTTTATTGTGGTTGGTCTTGAAAATTATTGAGTTTTTTAGATGTTTTGACTATCTTTTTTTGTTAAATAAGCGAGCAAATTGATTGTTTTTTTATATTGAACATCGATGGGTTTCTGATGTATTCGCATTTAAAAAAAGTAGCTTGAATATCATCAAACAGTATTTAAAATCAAAGAGATCAATATTTAAAATTCTAACAATTATTAACAAGATTTTAGCTCTGTTTCTTTCCGATAACAATTCGACATAGATCCAAATTCAGCACTGAAAAGGTTTTCAAAAATAAAATTCTCTAATCTAACCTAATTTGATTGAATTTTGGTAGAAATACCCCATTGATAGAATTGATTTCCGAAATATGTAAATATAAACCAACTTGAACCTTGGAATTGGTCCATCTAGTATTTTAAATTGAGCATTTGAAATTTTCAACTGACCATTTCGTTAATAAAACACTCGCTTAAAGTTAAATCATCTACCGAACTCTTGGATTTATTTAGTAATCAAAAATGATTAAAATGCTAACTATTTAATTCGTTCCCCTTAAAAAAAGTCTATGCGCTCCACTTATTATTATATTTGCAAATAACAACATTTCCGTTTAAGCATTCGAAAGGTGTTTTACAATTATATTATGATCAAGCGTTGAAAGAGGGTCTCATGATGAATGGACTGCCTCACCTTTCGCCTCGGAATTTTTACAAATGACTTTATTCGTGGCCGCCGTGACATCTCGTAATTAACTCACGTGAAACGCTAATTGGTGCGGCACCGAAAAAAGGTTTGCCACGCCGGAAAATAACGTTGCTTAAATAAAAAAATCCTAAAAAAAACCGACCGCGGCACGTGGATTTGTGCCCTCTGTATGTCAGGTGTTCGCGATCTCACTAATGGTGTTCGGGGATGAAATAAATAAAGTGGTGTGTCTGATGTTTTTGGAAAAAAATCCGATCTTTTTGTTACTGATATTGTTTTTTGTTGTTGTTGAATGATGATTTATCATATTTAGATTGATGCGAATGATGACTGAGAAGGCCGAGGGGTACAAGTGACTGAGGTGATTTCGAGAAAAGTGTGCTCAAAGTTGATTACATGTATTAGGAGGTCGAGTGATTTAATGATATATTGAGGCACATGTTCCGAATTTGTTTATATCCATTTGCCACTAAATATATTAGCGTATAAATAGAAGCGATTCCGGTACATAACTCATTTTCGGCAAAAATGTCACTTGTACCTCTTGGCTTTTTCAGTTGTCAAATAAAAAATATTTTTGAATATTAATATTTGAAAATCGGATATGACTTATAGAAATTTTCATGAGAGATTCTAAAACTTGTATCTGATTCGTTATTAAATAGATAATGTTACTTGACGTTGCTCGAAGGTTTAACGACTTTAAACTGATTTCGAACTTCATAATTTTAATAAAAAAAATCTAATTTGAATTTAAGATGACTTTTGCCTAAAATCGTTCACAATATTCTATCACAGTTTGATGTAACTAAGCAACCAAATTCAACAAAAGTATAATATTTAAATCAAAATTAATATGAGTTATGAATTATGTTTTTAATGAAATCAAAATCATAAAGTATGTCATCAGATCGTTAACTCTTTGTATTGAATTTTTTCTTATAAATCTGAAATTTTAAAGCGATTATAATGATACAGAAGCCTTTCCAGATTTATATGAAGAGTTTCTGAAATAGAATTAATGTTTTAAAAGAATACAGAGCACTGAAAAACAAATGAATATAACAATTTTTAAATATAGATCATCATCAAATTCCTTTCTCAAATTAAACCAACATTAACAAAGTCATTAATTACAACCAATCAGCTGTGACCAATTGGACAATTCGACCAATGCTCGGGCACAACAAACAAAAAATTTCCATATAAATTACGAGCCCAATGACAAATTTACATATCCACGTACGTCTTCGCGTTATCGAGGTGTTGAAAAAAATAAATAAAAATACAAATAAAAAGGGGGGCCACCGGAAGGGTCTTGGCTAACAAATGAGGTGTTTTGTTGGCGATCCGCGGGGGGCGCCAAATAAAACGAGGTGACGTCACGGACGGGCGCTGCGCCCCCCGGGGGGCCACCCTCTACACGTTTGTATTGAAACATTTTTTAAAAAGAATTCGAATATTTTAAATTTTATAATTTTTTAAATAAAAAAAAATCGATAACGATAGTTTTTTTTTAAGTCTGTTCCAATCTGTTTCAAATCTGTTCTGAATGATTTTAATAAGAATACAAATCTTATTTTATTGAATGATTATTTTTATATTTTATAGGCATACTAGCATAGTAAAAAAACATAGATGAAGATTAATTTAAATTTAATCCATACAATAGAAAAGTGTTATATCAGTAAAGCATAGAATTTTCGTGTTATATTCTAACTTCATTTTTTACTTCGAACAAAATTTATTTCACTTCTCTAGTGCCCTACATTTTTTATTCAACATTGAACAATTATTATTTCAGCATTATAAAGTCAATTAATATAAATTTCCCACACATTATTTTAACAAATCGAGCCAAATTTAAATATTTTCACAACACCGCATCAATCAAAATTGCAAAATTCATAAAAAGCGATCGATTTAAAAAACACCCATCATCATCGCTAATTTTCGTTTGTACGAACTAAATTACACAACAGCATCGATTAACACGAAAATATTTCGAATACCGAAATTTGATTATAATTAATGATCTCGACCATCAACAATGCGACTCAGTGTTAAAAAAAACCTTCCCAATCAAAACGATATTCTATAATAAATACGTAACGTGTATGGCTCGCATTAGCACTACCAATATATGAAGACGTTTAGATTTAGACGTTTGACATCGTCGGTGCCTTATAAGAAAATTTAACACGCTTTATTAAGCCGTGTTGTTGTTGTTGTCACGCGTGAATAAAGCCTAAATGATGTATCGCCAATATGTAAATATATATTTGTAATATAAAGACGGTGATGGACCGTGGATGTTGTGTGTTGCGACCCGAAAAAGATCAAAAAATCTCATGAAGACCGCAAAGAGAACAAATTTCTGGTTTTGCTTTTGAAAATATGCATATTTTTTTGGATTATTTATATTTTTGCAATATTTTTTATTTAGATTAGAATTTATGTTTCTATGGCTTGATCTTTCGATTATCGCTTATTGTAAGCAACAGCAGAAACAGCTATCAAATTCATTAGAATTAGAAGCTTAGCTAAACTTAAGTAGTATAACAAAATATTAAAATGACGACAATAGATTCTTAGGACGTAATTGTTAATTTTCATTTTCAAAAATTTCATCTTCGTTGTTTTCTAATTATCGAAACATTTCCCATCAAGAAAAGTCATTTGAAAAGTTAAGATATTCAAAGAAAAGAGAAATTGAATATTTTAGAAATATTCTCTCAAATTAAATATCATTCCCATACTAGTCAATATTTGAATCAAATGTCTATAGAATCGACTCAAAAATGGTTCAAAAATTATGTTCCAAAATAATCATTTTGGTTTGATTTAATTAATGAATTATTTATTAGTTTTACAAAACAGTTTTGTTGAATCATTGCTATTTTATGAAGTAAAAACGTATTTTTCGATAATAAAAGAATACGTAATATATTTATCGAAAAGCAACAGACAACTAATTCAAAATAGAAAGAATCTTACGCTCGATTGATGCAATTATTTCGAACGAATTTCTTACTAATTGGAATCGAATAATGAACATAGCAGAAATCCACACTAATTAGACGTATAATATGAAAGTTTGCAATTTACACTTCTTTTTTCGAACACGAATTTAAATAATCGAGTATCGATCACGATTTTTATTTGACATACGCTAAATACGAATATTTTATAAGTGTATCGAATATGCGTATCCGAATATGAAAAGTCATCGAATCATCAAATTTTCGCCTGATTTAAAAGAAGAACTTATAGATATCTCGCTCTTGTGTAATTTCATTGTAAATAACATTAATCAACTCGTCAACGATTGATTATTTTTTTCGTTTGAGTAATAAAATGTGAAATTCGGTACGACTAATGAGGCGCTCAATATTTCATACGCGCAAAATTGCTTCGCTGACAGCGAAATTTCTTTCGCTTGGCGGTCATGGCATATGTTTTGTTAACACTTTCGAAATTTTATATCTGTGTTCGATTTGTGGTGCAATTATCGAACAAAAAACGAAATCGGAAGTTGTGTTTTTCAGACGGAAATATATGAAATTGTCGATGCGATTGTTGTTCCATTGAAAAGTAAAAATGTATTGGTGTCCCATTTATTGGATTATATTACTTAAAAATATGATGATTTAGTTTATGATCGATTAGAAAAGCTTTATGTATATTTTTAATGAGAGTCATGGTTTTCGAAATGTAGTCATTTACCTCAGATCAGTAATTAATATGTATAATATTCAATATCCCACGAAAATAACTAATAATAACTTATGAATTTTCACAAAGAACATCCAATTCGTGAACATTCAAATAAAATCATTCCTCTGTATTCTTTTGTTTTGTAAAAATAAGTGTTTAGCTGAATTTTGGTCAGTATTTTGAAATCTTCTCTATTTAATGCAGATCCTAAAATAGAATGACATTTACTATTTATTTGAATTAAAATTCAAATATTGATGTTCTATTGCAAGTAGATTTCGTAAATCACTCCTGACTATCTTGATACATTTTAAAAATTCTGAACATAAGAACATTAATATTGTTATAGATTCAAATCTCACTCACACATTACATTATAAATCGAAAACAAATCTCACAAAACCATCAATGAACAACAGAACTCAAATAAATCAAGCAAACAATAAGCAAGAATCTCGTCGCAATTCCGAGTAATCATTTCGCACATTGTACCCATTTTCCAAAGAAGTGAAAAGACCACATTATACTCTAGAAAATCTCCATACTATACAAAACGACAAATCCTGAAATAATGCTCTGAAATATGTATAAAGAAAAAAACACGAGCATCTGAATGGTGAAACCTTCCGATTGTTTGCGCAAAAGTGCGCACTGTCAAAATAGTGGCGCACTTTGAATGGCGTGTAATGGGGCAATCATCGTAAACCTCCCGTGAGCACATTTCTGGACAATGGTGTTCAAAAACAATTATTTTTGTCTATCTATTATGTTATATGCAAGAATTTTTGGTCTATGCCAATCGGTTGAAAAAGTGCGTTTTGTTTGTACAGGAGAAAATGGTGAAATCTTGCGCACGGTGGATAATAATTCTTCGTTGGGAGTCTTTTTTTTTCGGTTTGGGTTATTTGTGTTTGTTTAATTATTCGAAAATTTTGTCTAATGTATGTTGTTGAATGCTTTTTCAATGTAAAGTTATTATGCTAAACGTTGGACATTGCTAATTTCAAAAATGTTCAAAGAAAACCAATTCAGTATTATTTAATAATTTCAAATCTAGAATTATAATTTCTCAAAAATTCACTCTTAATTAGTCTATATAATAATTATATTTGAAAATTTTGTACCAAAGGGGATTTTTTTATACAGTTAATCACCTTAAATATGAATAGATACCTAGACATGAAATCGAATCGTTTAATTTGGGAAGCTATAGACACGCCTTTATAGACCTACCCTTACAATGCTTTAAATTTTTGATTTCAGATTCATGATTACTTTTACATAAAAATGAAAGTAGAAATGACTAAACTGAACTGTTTCGAACCTTCCTTCATCAATTTATATTTAATGTAATAAAGTAATCAATCAAAAACTCTTTCAGACTTTCACATAACAATATATTTTCATCAAATATTTCAAACGAAAAACTCAAATCTATTTTCTACGCGCATTTTACTTGTACAGAAAAATTCGAACAATGCATCGATTACAACCAAACACTGCTACTATGTGGTCCTTCATTATTAGAACATATCTTTTTCTACAACACGGTAAATACGTCGATTCCGTGAAGTGTAGAAAATCGCCATTGATTCGAACAGTTGCCACGATGATGGACGACGCGTGCTTTCTTGCCATTGTTATATGGAAGATACTGTTCGGTTTCACGGGAGGCCTTCGATTGTTCTACTAAATATCACGGATCCGTAAACGAATGCTTACATTTGTTTGTTTGTTTGTTTGACAATGAAAGACTTAAGAAACACGTATATTTTATATATGGGGGGAAGATTTGACGCGTTGACAAAGCGGCGATCGAGTCACCTGTTGATTTACATGGCGTTTTTCGTGTTTGCGTTCGATTTGTCAATTGAATGAATGTTCGCTTTGATTGTTATTTTGTTCACTAAGGATTTGTTTAGTAGTCGATTATTTTTTAAATATGTGTTTTGTGGAAATATTTTTGATAAATATAACAGTTCGGAAGATAGGACATCAAAATTAAGTAATATGTGTACTTATCGAGTTTTATAAGCTAGAACTAGAGCTTATTTTCAGATGTAATTTTAGGTGTGAAATAAGAAACAAATACATATTTCAATGAAATTGTTTACTTACTAATCAATCATTATTATTGAACATTTTCTTTCAAAAGAGACGTAAGATTCACGCGACAAGGAAAATTCAATGATTTAGTAAAATAATGGACAAATATATATGTAATTGTAGAAAATCTTAACGGTACACTATTGAAATAATTGTCATAAACTCACTTACTTATAATGAGTACATTGATTAACATAATTTATTTTCTTTAGATTATTTTCAGATAATCAGCATAATTTCAGAGACAACACACTAAATAAAGCTGAAGTCCTACACATTTTTTTTAACTTCAGAAATTTTCAAAAAATATAAAATCCGCACTTATTCACTAATTATTCTAACACTATTACATTTAATAGACATTCCTTAACATATCCCAAACTTAATAGAGCAAACACATAACAAAATCAATACATCAATCCAAAGTACACCAAAGTTCCTTTGCATAATCACTTCCTCGCTATGAAAAGACACATTTTTCAAAAACGTCCATAAATCGAAGGTCGACGAAATCGCTTCCTCGGTGCTATATTATGTTTTCACATACTTTTACATACATAAACAGTCATAGTAATAGAGTAGTCCTTTTGTGCAAGAGGACATCACTCAACGAACTTTGGCAACTTGGCAACCAACGACAGCAGGTGGCAGCCGAAGGAGACGACGATCCATCATCAGGGGTGCATGCTAGTTTTTTTTTTCCTTCAGGTTTTTGTTTATTCAACCTCACTGTTTCTAGTTGTGGAAATGGGAAAAAAATTCCGTCGGTATGCATGTTGATTCGATCTATCGATCTTCGTCTCGGTGGCGGATCGATCTTATGTTGAATCGGACGTGTGTTAAGATGTTTTCACGCAATTTCACGGTAGAAAGTTTTCGGTTTTTTTTAATGTGTGTATTGTTTAATTTGAAATTTTTCGACGTATAAAAAGTATTATTGAAGACGAAGAAATATTATTTCAAAGCTAGATATAAATAATATCTAGCTTTTATAGGTAATAGCTAATATCTGATATAGAAATAGTGCTAATTTGTTCGTGTATCTATTCTTGTGGCACTCAGATTGCAATTTTCTATACACTGCTGTTATGAAAATTGCTTAAAATAGGTGCAAATATTACAGTATGCAAACATAACTTTATTGTAACCAAATGTGCGTTGATTAGATATTTTCAACGGGTTGATTACTTATACCAAATCTTAACTATCAAGTGTCAAAATAATGTAAAGTATCACAAAAAACAAACATTGATATCGCACAATTTTCAATAACTTATCTTAATATAAAAATGCAACCCAATCCGAAAATACAATTATTTTGGAAAACTACACTTCTATTTAACTATTATTTATCTATTAACTATCATATTGCACAATTTACAGATTTTTAAAAATTTGAATTAAAATAACATTTGAATTTTTAAACAAATACAAACAATTAAAACAAAACATTCTTACTTATCAAATGAATTTGACTGTATTATTGATTTTCATATGAAAAACTCAATATAAATTTTAAATAAACTGAAACTTCACAGAACCATTTACGTCTCAAACTAAAGTCTCTATCTTTCAATCTAAAACTCCAGCTCAAACATCCTTTCAATCATACAATAATTTATAGCACAATTACAAATTTACCACTCGAATCCACTCATTAATCTAAATAAAACAAAACCGTCGCTCAATCGAACACAAACACGACTAACATAAGCAATACAGAAACTCCTCATACACGAAGGCGAAGGCCGCATTCACACACTGCACGATAATAACAATAAAATAGTCGGGGATGACAGGTCCAATAAATTACAGTACGGGGGTTTTTACTGCTGTAAACTGTTGTAAAACGACGTCGTGAATCTAAACAATGTCGAGTCGCTCTCGTCACCTCGGGAGGTCGAACCTCACGGTAGGCAACCGCCATTTTAACACGAATTACCAGAAATGTTCAATGACTAGGTGCTTGTTCAAAATACGGTATTGTTTCTTTTCGATTTTGTGTATCTTATGTGTGTTTTCGATTTGGAGAAATTTTGTAAATTCTGTAAGAAAAGTCGTTTTTATCGTACGAATTTATCAAGCGTTGTTGTAACACGAATTACCAGAAATGTTCTATGACTGTGTTTGTTCAAAGTAAGGTATTGTTTCTTTTCGATTTTGTTGTATGATGTGTGTTTTCGTTTTGGAGAAATTTTGTAAATTCTGTGCGAAAATTCGTTTTTATCGTATGTTTTTTTCAAGCGCCATTTTGTTTTGTCTGGTTATTGAGATGATCGGATTAGGTTTTTATAGATTCGAATCGTATTGTTGATTGTTTTGTATAAATTGGTTAAATAAAAATTCTCGATTTGTAAGTCAAATTATACTAAAAATTTAAATTCATTATTGAATCATCACAATGAATTAATTAACTTTGTTGTAAGTTGTTTCGTCATTCAATCGTCATCACCAGAGCAACTACAATGAATGGATTATAAAATTGCACAATACCTAACGCTTTAATTATGCTTTTTATTTAGTATTAATATCTCTTCTTTTACAAAATAATTCCTTTCGGAACAATTAATCTCCAGCACTTTTAGCCCCACCCTTTCCTTATTTGTTATGATAAACATTAATAACTGTTATCCGATCAGAAAAACTTTCCAACTAACCTAACTGGAAAGTAAACTTAAACTAAATTCCAATTAAGTCAACTAAAAAAAAAACTCAAAAGATTAAACCTAACCTAAACAGATCTTTCAAGTATTTCGCTGATTGGATAACAGAAAAGTATCGAAACGAAATTTACACAAAAAACGTATTCTCGAATCATCTTATTGAATCAATATAAACATTTCCCATATAAATTTTTCAATGCGTCATCAAAAATCCTCAATAATCTTTACGTAATCCTCGCACAGATTTTACGATCTCACTAAAATGTAACATTCGAAAACTTTCATATTTATATAAGATTCCCATAAAAATGCATTCCCATGCGATCGTAACAATAAAACAAGGGGTCATCACCGTAAATTATAAGCTCGTTATTAATTTCCTAGATCCGATTGACTATCGTAAATCACTCCGAACAAAATCCTCTTTCACGTATCCATCAATATAATAATGAATTACGACAACAAGTCGAAGCATTGCGAAGAGGAAAAAAACGCACTTTTCCTTCATTCGAGGACCATTTTTCTCAATGCAATTGTACTTAGGACATTGTGCAGGTCTCGGGGGTGCAATAAAGAGATAAACCTCAAGAAAGACTCCTTTCTTGGGAATGCTGGAATTGTAAAAACAATGATAATATACGACCCGGTCGTTTACGACGGCCATGGAGAAGAAAGGACTGGTCGAACACGGTCGAATAAAGCGATTATGCATTTAATAAGTAAAAATGTAAACATGTTGTAAATGTTAATTTACGACTCCTTTCAAAGCCATCGTCTTCGGTTGTTGTGTATTTATATTAGTTGTGGTTTGGATCCATCTCCACAAGACCCACCCGGTTGATGGAATGTTTTGAAAAAATGTAGTCGTAGAAATAAATGGTGAAATGTATAGGTTTCGATAGAAATCGATAGGTTTTGATTGTTTTATATAAATACTGTGATGGAATTAATTGTAGGCAGTTTTCGTATGATAAATTTTTAAAAAAAGCGTCTACAATCAATTTCTATTGGCGTAATGTCATTGCATTTTCTTGAAACTGGAAAAAAATAAAACTTTGTTTTCCGACTTTTAAAATCGATTTTGATAACAAATGATCAATTAAATTTTGAATCAATCACCCATTTTACATTCATATACGTAATTTTTTTTTTCATAAAAAAATATGTATCATATTGTGAAAATTTCAGACATTTGAATTAAACCTGTACGAAATGAATAGATCAATTACTCTAACTGTTTCAATGAAACCTTATCGTATCTAATGATAACTAAAATTCATAATTTGATCAATGTATGCATTTTTTTGATAATACTAATTTATTTCATTCATCTTTATAAAATTCAAATTGTTTTTAAATAAAAATATGTTTAAATCGATTCAACAAACTGAAACATATCAAATTAACTATTGTAAAAAGTTTACACATCAAAATTATAGGCCTCGCGATAAAATGTCCATAAATTAAACGTGTTCGTGTACTTTTCCAATTTTTCCTTCTTTTTCGAAAACAATTCATCGTCACAGCGCATCCCAAGGGGTATAATAAAGCTTAATTTTCGTTAGGGGTGCATATTTAATAATAATTTCCACGCGTCGTAAAACATGTTAAAAATTCATAACGCATCGAGTACAAAATTGAGACATTTGTTCATTAAGCGAACAATGATGGTTCAACGAACGAATCTCAATTAACAACGATAAATAAACAAATAAATAACGATTATTATGAATTATAAATAATTAATATGATTGTTCGAATATTTTGCACCTATTCAAATAAACGAGTTCGCTAATTGGCGTTCTTGTTAACATTATTTGGAAGTAATTTGACCGTGACGAACTGTTTCGGTTTTTTTTCTTAATAGAAACAAGTTATGATATATTTTTTCCGTATATGAGATTTTTATGAAAATAATACGTAAATTTTGCTCGTAATAAAACAAAATTTATACATTTTTTATGTATGCAACACTGAAAAAAATTCAAATCAAATCATAAATTATTTAATCAGAAAAAAATAATACTGCCACCTAATTGTATTTTATTGAATAAATAATTATTATTATATTTAAAGAATATCATGAATATTGGATTTAAATTAAAAAAAAATATAAGATTCGATTTAATTACTTCCAAATAAGTTCGTTTGAACGATCTTTCAAATTATTATATTGTATGCACTGAAGAAAAAAATGAATCCTTCCAATTTTTTTCATCAGTAGACATGATTAAGAATTACATTTTTTTACTTCAAATTTTAAATTATAATGTATATATGGGAAGTCGTAATTAGGGAGAGCCATTATTCAGGCGGGCATCGTGTGTCAAAATGTTGGCAGTTTATCATTTTTGTTTTACGTGTAAAAGTTAATTTGAACCGAGAAAACGATAAATATTTTCTACGCCGTTAACACAGCAAGAAATAATTTTAATACTGTATTGATAACGAAATCAAAAAAAAAATGTCTTACAATATTACAATAGAACGAGAGCGTTGGGAATCGGAGCGTTCTCGAAATTTTTCATCTTGAATCTTACATTTTTGATTTTTTCATTTTAGATATTCTTTTGAAATATGCTAAAATATATTCGTCGACGTGTACAAATAACTTTTTTTACGAACATATCTCACTTAATGTTTATTTATTCGAGTTAATTCGACAACGACCACGTAACGTTTTAACGGCTCGATCTTTACTCGTAGATAAGCTCGTCTAGCGTTAATGAAATAATTCCGACACAGAAGCTTCGCCCTTAATAAAAAATAATGAAAAAAAGAATGGAAAACTGTATTTTTTTGTGGTTTTATACATAATTATTTGATGGCTCTATTTCGAGGGACTCGTCCTTAAAAACGCTATACGAGTTTACAAAGTCATAAATGTGCTAAAGAAGTTGATGTGGATGTAAATTCGATTTTTTTTTCATTAATTAATATATTTGAGAATTTCATTTGATACAAAAAACTATAAAAAGCATTTTAAAATGAAAATATTTAATGCTTATTAGAAAATCCTATGAATGATACAATCAATTCTACATATCATAAGTACGAATTTGATGTTTACTTGATTTCTTAGATTTTTTAAATTTTCGATTAACAAAATATGGGAATATAAGGATACTTGATCAGTCTAAGAGACTTGATCCACCTTTTTTTTGCCTCTAATTTTTTACTTTAATTTCACAGATTCACTCTAATTCTTTACAGATTTACTTTGACACTATTTTTTGGCAAATACGATTTTTCGAAAGGGAATTTTAGACAAAAACTTATGATGTATCAAGTCTCCACATCATTTCTTAATCATTATTTGTCAAAATTAAATTAAACTGATTACAAATCCGATAAAATTCTAGAAATTCACATCAACATTTAGATGAGCGTTTTAGTTCGAGTTTTAAGGAGACGTGGGTAATTAAAACGAGAGGTCTACCAAACTCGATTAGTCACATCTTTTTTTATATAATATTTATAGTATGTGTATATTTTTTTACGATGATTGTTAATCACGTTTTACAATTTGGAAACACCTGCTTTGATCCATTGGGCGTGTGAATCGGAAATTGCAAGTTGAGGTGCGATTTTTAGGCATTTTCCTATCGAAATAGTTATTTATTACAATTAGAAAATTAAAAAATTATATTTAAGAAATCGATTCTAAACAATAAATAAAAATTAAATCGATTCGAAGCCTCGTTGAGTGAGTAAAAAATATAAGGCGGCATGTGCAAAAGTACAATAGGACCGAGCATTAACATCTGTTAATGAAAAAAAAAGATAATTCTAGAATAAATAAAAGCTACGAAATATAATTTAATTATTCACCCCCGTTGTTGATGAGACGATAAGGAATTAAATAAATGAACTTGACTCAATTTTTTCAAGTGGGACTTTTGTCTTGGTCATTACGCTCATTATCGTTTACGATTCAACGTTTTGTCGTTTAAACATTTGAGAAACGTATAATTTAATTTGAATCACCGAGATATGCTTAATTGGAAAATTGACAAATATTTTCATAATGAAGCAATCAAACAGTATATTAAAATCATATAATATTTTACAGAGTTGAACATAATTTTCCTTAATTAGAATTCGATCGAATTTATTGAACTAACTTAATTTGTTATTAAAATTAAAATTTAAGCTCATGGACAAATTATGAATATTCAAATCAGTCGATTTTAATTGAGTATCAATTCAATTAATTCATTTAAAAATCGATTAATTGTAATCTTCTTCGACATTACATGATACATCCCTTAATTAAATATACCTAAGTATGTACACGAATTTATTTCAAATATTTAAATTAAATTAAATTATTATTAATTAAATTAAACCCAATCGAATATTTAATCGATTATTTTGATCGAGCCTTCATGTTCGTTCGCTATTACGAATTACGATCGACTTAAACGGAAAACCAACACTCGAAAGGTAAAAAAAAGTCGAAATTTACACCGCATCCTCAAAACGTCGAACGTGTAACGCTAATAAAAACATAAATCTCGAAAAATACATAAATAAACGACTCGACCAATAAATCAAACCCGTCGTAAGTCGAACGGGACGAGTTTAAGCGTTAAAAAGTTTAAATTTCGCCGTAAAAGAGTCGTTATCGTCCATTTTACTGTTGCTAATTACTATGAATTTTCAAAGTGATTTTAAAGTAAATTTTTATTAAGTAATTGCTTAATTTGATTAAGATTTCAATTTTTTATTGTATTCCAATTTTGCGCTCGATTAGGATATGTTACATTAAATGTTCGAGTAAAATATCATACAAATTTATTTCCGTCGTTATCTGTTATCTCAATACTGAGTACTGACCCTAAAATATTCTCCTATTGAATTTAGGGTTTCCACTTTTTTTCTGTCTAAATCAATCTAAATTACTCCTATTTTCATATTAAATAAAATAATGTGATATTTTAAAACAAATCTTATTAAAAACATTTTTTTATTGAACAAATTAGGTTAACTTTTCATACATTCAAAAATATAAAAGGCAGAAACATTGTTCTGAGACGTCAAAAGAAAGAGATGAACAACCATTCAATTCTTTGTATGCGAATGCGACAGATTCACAAATTATCGATTCTCAAAAATAAATGTCGACTGAATTTCACAAAGGGCACAAGTGTCCTTTTATATCGAAATTAAGTTAAGTACTTCAAATGGTTCTGTATCATATATACTCGTAGATGCATTTTCTGTACTTGAATCAATATCGTAAAAAAGGTCACTTGTGCCTTTTGTGAAATTCATTCGTCAGAATACCATCAATTAAATCGATAAACAATTAGTAGTTTAATCGTTAATTTATATCTATATACTAACTGACCATTAATAAACCGACTTCGAATAGAATACATATCGATGCATAACAATCCACTAAAAAACCTACGAAAAACGGCATTTTTTCGTATAAAAAATAGAAAAAGCTCGACAATATAAAATAGTGATATGTATAAGCCCTGTCTTATAATACAATATGTAGGTTCGAATGCATAATGCATATACGGTAGTCACTTCATCATCATTACTGGCTGGCAGCAAACATTAGTGACGGGGGTGTAAAACGGTGTTCACTGTTGACCGGCGACCGTGAAAATTTAATTGCCGCTCAATTAATATGCTAATCCCTGGCTATACTACACCGACTCGTAATCACCCTGTAGTACAGTGGTTCTAAAACTTTTTTGTGCGAAAAAAATTTTTTTTTATATCTTCAAATTTAAACGAATAGTAACTGATTGTAAGTGCTAACGTACCTAAGTAGGTATTGAAGAAATTTTCAATCATTTTAATTTCTTACTTTTTTAATTAGTAAATTATTTTTATTTTATTGGTTGATTATTTGAAAATTGGTTATTTATTAATTTCATAAATTTTAAATGATTGGTTGAAGACCACTGTAAAATATAATACGATACAAGGACTGTACATAATATATACGTATATGAGACAATGCATTTAATGCAGATGTCTTGTTTCGATGAATAATTCTCATAACATTTTTTATTGAGATAATGCAGAAAATTAAAACGGAAATCAAATCAATCATAAAACTTTCACAATACAAATTGATTGATTAAAATACATATATTTTTAAAATTAAATCAACATTTTCAGACCTGGTATAACATTTTTAAAATATATGTATTTGATTGTCATTTGAAATAATTCGTACTATTTTCATTTATTTAAACACGAATCGAGTATTGTTTTTAATTTACTTATATTTTTTGTCTTCACAAATGAGTCTATATGATTTACCAAAACGTAAAAATAATAAAATTACCATTAAAATAAATCAGATCTGAATTATTCATATGTATTAAATCCATTGATTCGTGTTAAATTCTATGTGCAACAATTGTAATTGTAATATGTAATATGTAATTGTAATGTATATTGTGATGTAATAATTGTAAAATCACCTCTGAACATCATAATGAAATGAAAATATCAACGCATGCCTGATAAGAATAAATTTACAATATTCATAAACTGCGCCAATTTCATGCAATCCTCATAACAGCATTGTAGAGTGAAACACTTCCCGAGCGTCACACGAACAAGCGGACAAATCTGAACTATTACTATATTAATATAAATAATAATAATAAAAAATACAATTTATTGAATTAATAGACATTCACAGCAACACGAGGCGGACACTTGTGCACACACAATCCGATTGAACCCTCGTTGTTTTTATTTAATTTGTTCAATGTAACGCGCGCGGTCAGTCATTGAGCGTCAAACAAGTGGACACGCGTCAGACGCTTTACAGCATCAGAGATCTGTCCAATGCATCATCAGGGCTGACATTCGAATTCATCTCATCATAAGACCACTGTATGATATTTTTTATGGGGGCCTTCCGCGATGGTGCTTTGACCCCGCGTAATGGGTGATTCTTTGATGATTTTGCAGATTTGAAAATGAGATTGAACTTTGAACCTTGGATGATTTGAATTTCGATGTTAGAATGTGTTAATCATAGTTTGAGAATCAAAAATGTTGAAATTATTTTAATTTTTCTTATGAGAAGGATCATCTTAATCAATCTGTTGAGTTTCAAAGCATGCTTGTAAAGTTAAATTTGATTCATATTAATCTGATTAATATCGTTTTGTATAAAATATGATTTATTTAATATGAACAACAGAAATAACAAATGAAGCAGAATTTTCAGTTCGTAAATGTAAGGAAATCGTTGAAAATTGTGTCATGACAGTAATATAGCGTTTTACCAGAAGCACATATGAGCGTTATTATTATTATACATAAGTAATCAAATCACCAAAAGTATCAATAAATGCCTGGTTAGAATGAAGTTATAAGATTTATACACTATATGACGATCGAATAGATCAAGGGGTACAAGTGACTTCACGGCGATTTTGAGAAAAGCACTCTCAAAGTTGAGCATGTATTAGGAGGAGGTCGAGTGATTTGATGATGTATCTCGGCACACGTTTCAAATTCGTTTATATCCTTTTGCCACCAAATATATGAAGCGATTCTTGTACATACATCACTCAATTTCGTTAAAAATGTCAATTGTACCCCTTGGTCTTTTCAGTCGTTATATTATTTTCGCTTATTTTATGCAATCTTTATAACGGAGTAAATTACAACCTGAGCATCAGACAAAAGCACTCGCTATTTATTGTTATTTACTATTGAATATTCAACGTTTTAAATACCAAATTTAAAACCACTGAATACCTTCATAATCCTCGATTAAAAGAATTTGATAAGTGATTAAATTTTGATACATTAATTAATTATTTTAATGAAGAACCCCTATTTTAAAGCTGAAGACGATCTACCACTTGACGTGCATCGCATTCAAGTGCATAACGAGTTTCGATGATGCAAAAATGATGCACGCAGCAATGAATGCTTTATCGTCTGCGATGATTCGAGTGATTTATATTAATATCGTTAGACTGATGTGCACAAGCAGATCAAATTGAATATAAATAATACGAACTTTATGACAAAACATCGTTTAGATAAAAAAATTCATGAAATCATCTCGAGAGTCATGCAATAAGCGGATGTCTCATCGTTCAAATGACAAAACACATTAGCTAAATTGTTTTATCAAGAACTTTATCGCATCAGAATTCTAAGTTAGAAATTCAATTGGACGAAACTGATATGGAAATATTTTCACTGAACATACGTTGTTTTATATGAAAATGGATACAATTGCCACGCGTATCCTTGCACTTATCCTTAAAGTGTTTTTTCGTTTCAATTGCTTGATTGTAGGATGTAAACAAAGAGACAGCTGCGAATCTTCTAATTGTGAAAGATGAGTTTAGTTATACGAATGCGAGGGCACGTTCTGCAAATTTTGATTCAAAACAATTTCGAATAGGATTCAGAAAATTGTACGACTAAATTCGCCTAGATATATATTGAATTAATTTAGTAGACTCAATCATTTTCTTGTAATTTTTAGTAATGTAAATGTAATCATATGAGTCTTTTTTCATCTAAATACAGCTTCAAAGATTTAGAGCATTTAAGGGTCAGTCTTTTCACCTTTGATTTAAGAATAAATGATTTTAAACTACACCCGTTTCTGCAACTACCAACTGTCAAAATCTGGGAAAAGAGATGGATGTGTGTATTTCTGTACGAACTGTAGTATGTATGTATTTTTCAGCGGGTATTTTGATAGCTCATAGTTGGAAGGAAAGGGAGTTTTATTATCAAACCAGAAGTAAAAATACTTGCCCTAAAAGTGATCTGAGTTTCTGAAAAATCTGCTCTAGTTATAATTAATCAACACCAAGAACAATCGACTTTTATCGAACTACTAGCGATCGACCCGTTGAATTTATCAATGCAGTTTTAAGGGCGTTACATGAACACACAGAATAGTGCTATTATATAGTTAGATTCAAATCGATCAGCTTATTATTCATCAGAAGACAATTAATCAATATGCTACAATCATTTTTTAACTGACGATTACGCAAAGCGGAAATCGTCCGCAATTACTAAGATTACGAAAAGTCTAATTCGCTTCCATCGAATCGTGCATTGATGGCGAATTAATGATTCAACCGCTCGGAGTTCGAACGGAAGACACTTCGTTAAAAAGAAGTGAGCAGAATCAATTGTGCGACATCCTCTTGACACTGTGGACCTCAACAGTGACATCTGCTCCGCAATGAATCAATCCGAGATGAAGACGATGATAATTGACCCTTTTATATTCATTATACAAAGTTTGAAATGATAAATATTATACATTAGCGAAATTCTAGAAAATTATTGAGCTTTTGATGTTTCAGAATGAGTGAGATAAGGATTTTGATATGATATGTAAAGTTGGATTTACATATGATGACTGAAAAGACCAAGAAGTGCAAGTGACTTAGAGAAAAACTCACTCAAAGTTGATCATGTACTCAAAGTTAGGAGGAAATCGAATGATTTGATGATATGTATATCTCAGTACACGTTCCAAGTTCGTTTATATCCTTTTGCCACCAAATATATGAATAAACATAGAAGATATTCTTATACATAACTCAATTTCGGCAATGTCACTTGTATCTCTTGGCTTTTTTAATAATATAGTTCTAGTAATTCGTGTTGTCGCATATGCAAAAAAGAGTTATTTAGCTACTTTAATTACGAATGATAGAGTAAGAAAAGAAGTGGCAATAAAAATGGTAAATTGACTTATGAAAGAGTTGTGATTTCCGATATTTTTTTAATACTAGAGATTCTAATACATATCTGGGTTATTTTCAAATCTCAAAATTCAAGAATATTGGTAGAAACTCGAGATTGAAGACAGCAAAAAAGTCATAAATTCTCGATACCAAAATCTCTATTAAATACCCACGATTTTTTTCGGGAAATCGCACAAATCCAGATCGAAAACTAGGAGCAGATTTGCTCGACATCGACTTAGCAACTAATTCGTTAATGAATCAACTTTTGCTACGGCGGCAATTGTTACTATTCCGTTTAATTGACGTGTGGGACGTCGTTAACACGTTGCCACAAACAGTGACCCGTGTGTAGATATGTGTTGTGTGTCCGAATGATTCATTTTCCAATAAAAAGCTTGTGGCACGCAATTGACCCAAAGATCAAGTGACACCGGACCGATTCTGCACGACTACTGCTTTGGCTTCCATTCATCACTTGTCTTGAATGAAAATCGTTTCAGATACTCGAGAAAATAAGAAAAATGTGAACAATGAGGTCCCATTGTTCACATAGTGATCGAGGTGTCGCACCATGTCGCTGCTGCTACTTGTCGCTGGTAGCGAAACCCAGCTTTAGGGTCGGTCTTTTTGCTTAACTAGAGTTCGAGTTGTTTTTTATCGAACCTCAATAAGAGATTAATGTAAATGAATGAAAGCTTTCGTTGAATGTACAAAAAATCTTAAACAAGTTAATTAGATTTTTTACTCGAATTATTTTCTCACAAACTCTCTCAAAATGAACATAAAGGAAATTAAATTCATTATTTTCGACACGAAACTCGAAACTCGAAAACATAACACATTTCCACTGACATAAAAGCGAATTAATAAAGCACAATAGAAGCGCACTTTTCATTCAACTCGTTCGCGTCTCATAAAAAAAATCATTGAATCAAAACTCTAATTATATTATTATAAATACCATACCAAAAGGGGACGATGCGAAAAAGCGCATCCCGAAGCAAGAATCGCATTCAAATCGAACAAAGATCCGAATTCTATAGAGAAGTTTTAAATCCTTCGCCATGCTGCCGGCGGCCATCTTGGAAAATGGCGGACGTAACGTAATACGGGGTTGTTGTGGCCGACGGAGGCGCTCCGTGTTATTCAACATCCCCCGCCTCTGAATGGATAAATAAATAAATAAAACGAAATTAAATGGTTTATTATGAACGAGAATTCAATGGACGCCATTGGTTTCTTCTTGGGAATGAAATTGCAAAAAGAAAATATGCATAATTAGTGAAAGAAAGTTTTTTTGAACCTTTGTATGTTTTCAGTTGTATAATTAAACGTATTCGCATTATTTTGTTGGACATTTTCATTATATTACTTTTGGAGAGTGCTTATAATTTTTAATTGAATAAATGGAAAAAAATGCCATATTTGAACAATTTATACGAACACTATTTGAAAAATTTGAAGTTAATCAAATATCATACCAATAAATAAAAAATAAACAATTTTTCGAGTTAATTAATTTAAAAAGTAAATGAATTGGATTAATTGGAAACTCAATTGCTTTTTGGAATATTTCAACGCTTTTAACTTCAATAAGATGAAAATTCCTTAATTTTACAATTTTAGGTTAACTTGTCTGAAATTATAGCCATTTACCTCACTCATATCAATGTGTGATTACGCTTACGACATTGGTGTTCACATAAGATGCAAATACAATAAAAAAATAATTATCATTATTAATTATTCCTCTTATATGATTACAGATAAACTCAACACCGTTGCATCACAGCTCTAAAAAGTGACCTCTAACCTAACCCAACCGTCGTTAACGCGAATCGGCGGCGTGCGTGCGGAGCAAATTAGAAAGTCGTCGTCAGCAGCACCTCATGCTGCTCAAAGAAGATATATGGACGTCCACCTGAGTGCAATGTCGCTGGGGCACGCCAACGAGGCATTTGCAATTGTAATAATGGCCTCCGAGAGCACCATACCGCTTCTGCTAATTAAATCGTGAGCATAAATTATACAAGGTGACTGGAAGCTCCTGAGGAAATTGTTGGTATGTGCGGTGGCAAGCGTAGCCGCGAGGATCAACATTTCGCAGACGTGCCCCGAGGTTGTGTCTCTCACGATATTTCAACGTTGGGGTTGTATAACAAAAAGTATGATAATGTGAGTTTCAACAGATTGTATTTTACATTTATAACTTACATCAATATAAATAAAATTAATTATGTTTTGTGAGGTTGAATGTTGCAGTGGCTGGACAATTTATTTGACAGGCAAAAGATTTTTACTTATATAATATTTTCATGTCGCATGACTAGATTATTTATAGGATTTATTTTATTTTATTATTATTGTCTAGTAAGTGAAATATTAGCCATTACGGATAGAGTTGATACATCATAAAATAAAGGGACACTAGTTAAATATTTATGAATTATTCATCAAAGAAAGAATAGCAATTTGGATTTGAGGTTCAGAAGACAAATCTTATATTAATATATTAGGTTAAAAGCGATAAATATCGCTTGCAATTTTGTATAATATGAATGAGATTGTGAAAAACTTCAATACATCTAATAAATTGATCAGCTGCTGTAATATTCAAACTTATTCAACTTATCGTTAAATGCAGTTATTTTTTACAATACACACTAATAGCATTTGGTAGAAGTGTTATTTTTATTGGTTTTACTTCGAATTCTTCGTTGTCAATATTGTACCATAATTCATTTCCAGGCGATGATACTTTCAAAGGTAACAATTCAATGGTGCGAGCCTTTGTTTCTTTGATATCTTCAGGAAGTCCTTTTTTCACTCTACTCCAACTATCTGATACAAAATCAACGTAACTTGTTGTCATTTTGCCTAATGCTAATGATAGATATGGGGGTGAATCATTATCCGATTTTTTAGGTATGATATTGAAATCTGTAGACTTAAAACAAACTTCTTCAGAAACCGAACAATTGGGATTCAAAATCTTTTCATAATTTTTAGAATTTGGATCTACAGTAGGAAGGATTATGTCTAACCAACTGGATTTCTTTTGTGCTTGAGGAAGTCTACAGTTGTTGCAGCCATCACAAGGTGGAGTGAACTTTACAGTTCCTTTACAGTCCCAAGAAAGCGAATTTTTGTAACCATTAAATATAAATGTGGCATAGTTTCTGAGACCTCCATAAATCCAATATTTATCCCGCCTAGCAAAAGCATCTCGGAATGCTCCCCATTCTATATGACCTACAGCAAAAATGGGTTTTCCAGAAGATTCAGTATCACTATCAATGACTTCAATTTTCATGACATCTTGAGACTGTGTTTCATTTTTGATGATAGCCATTGTAGCATCAGTGAGTTGCTTAACTTTACTCAACTTGTTAGATTGTGGAAAAAACTGATTTCCAAAATAATTTATACGTCCAAGTGGCAAAACACCTACTGTTCTCTTGCAATTTCTTTCATCTTTCCGAAGAATTCCTGTAATTACATAAACAAATAAAAAAAATAATACAATAAATATGTATATTTTTAAGATAACGATAAAGGATAGCCAAATAAATACCCGTGATTGTTTCTAATAAAGTTCCATCTCCACCAGCAACAATTATAGCATCATTTTCAGGCAAATTTTCAACCAATTCTTTTGCATGACCTTCGAAATTAGTCTGGACTAGATTTACACTGATGCCAGCTAAATGGAATAGCGGATCACAATACTTTTCATATTCTGTTTTAGCTTTTCGCTTATTAGCAGCCGGATTCAAAATTATTGTAACTGATCGTGGATTTTTAGAAACTGGCAAGTTTTCATTGCCATACTTAGCAGCTTCCTCGCAACATACTCTCATGAAGGCATTAGTCCTGAAATTGAATATGTGAATGAATAGAGATCAAATCTAGGTTCTCTCGCTCGAATATCACTACTCTTGTACAAAAAAATATTTTCCACATTTGTATAAGATAATTGGATTAGGTTAAGATTTTTTTATTTGAGGAGAAACATTTTTTTTGTCGAGTTAGGATTTGAGTCGAGTCAGGATGGGAAATTAAGTCTAGCCGAAATAGTCAAAGATATGAAATAGAAAAATAGCCAAATCTAAATATCATGATATTGAGTAATACTTACTCATAATTGGTTTTCAATCTATTTCCACCATAAGCTAAAACAACGAAGCCAAACGTTGATTTTTTCCAATGATTTCTCAGAGTTTTATAAGTTTTTATTATAAAAGACATCCTTCCATTTGACTCTACACGTGAATACAACTGACAGTTGAACAAATGTCAAAATAAAAGATTGAAAATGTCGAAAAGCACGACCTTGTTATAATTATCACCATTTATTTTTTCCGCATGAAAATTACTATTAATTTTTATTTTAAAGACTTGTAATTGTTATTTATTTATATTTTAAAATAAAAATAAACGAGATTTTTTTTTATTATAAAATCCTTAGTTGGCCGTTAATAACAAGTTTTAGACTTACAATTAATTTTAGTACCCATGTGGATTTGACGTTTGACGTTTGTAGGTTGTGTGTCTGACTTTGTACAAGTGGTGATTCGAGTTATTTATTCTTAATAGTGCTTTAAAAACTTCAAAATGAGTGACATATATCATCTTGCTAAATTATTGGAAGAAGAAGACATTTTATCAGTTCTGGACACTTTACATTTGGACGAATATGTTGTCGACGAAGGAATTGACAAGATAATTTCAAAGTCAAACGTGAGCAAACGACAACTCAATACTCTTCTAGTATTTATTAAGTATAAGCTAATGCTGTGCTTGCAAGAAGATGAAGATTGCGAAAATGATGTAATTGTAGAATACGTTTTACAACAAATGCTGCAAGTGCCCGAAAGTTCCAATGAAAACTTTGATATCTTACTAAAATTATTCTCTCACTCTCTTCTATTAAACAAGAAGAATCTACTTAAGCACGTTGATCATATATCTCAACAATTGGTTTCGGAAATCCTCAGCATTTGTCAGAATTTAAACACCAATGAAGACATATTGAAATCGATGGTTTACCTCACAATATTCGATAATTTAATCATAACTTGTTCCCACAATGGTTTCAATATAAATTTAAGATTTTTGAAGATGGAATTTAGAAACATGATATATATTCAAGATAAACAAATCAATAATCACATTATTTCCAAAACTGTTCCCAATATAATAAAGTGCTGCAAAGATGTAACGTTTCTGAACATCATTTGGGATAAAATTGTTGAAAATGTTAATAACTTATGTGTTGATGATGTCGCAGTTATCTGTGTACTGTCTGATTTTTATTTCCCATCTACAAATGCTAATAATTACTACAATGTTAAATCATACATTGTGAAAAATATTGAATTTTGGAAATTGATACATTCAGGAATTGCCAATAGTGATCCATTGCTTCGTAAATATTGTATTTATCTAAGCAAAAGAGCAGTTGATTTTGCAATAGAAAATGATATAAATGTTGAAATAAAACTCGAAAGTGAAAACTTGAACTTTTTCAGTTACCAAATAAAAGAGAGATCGCTCTTTGAGAATTGTTGGAAAACATTTTTCATTGTAATGGAGTCATTAGAAGAAAAACAATCACACATTGTGAGTGCAGCTTTAGATTTGTTGCCAAAATTAGAAAATCTTCACCCATCCTGGCGAAATTGTATTCTGAAAAGGGGACTTGTTCATGAAACTGATTCTATAATACGCAAAAGTCTCGATATTGCATTGAAAACAACTTATTATTCATCATTTCCATACGAGCAGTTAATTGAAGCCTTAAACAAAATATTTATATACGAAGATTTCTTTTCATTTGAGAAAAATAAATTATTTTTCCTGCTTAAAGATTTCCTGAGTAAAAAAGACAATTTGATAAATACTTTAAGTTGTATGACGATAAAAGCTTTGTCTCCAATTCCAAGATTCTGCTTCAGCTATATATTATCATCGATAGAAGTAAATCATTTGTTGGAATATGAAAACATCAAAATGTATATTAATACAATTTTAGATCACAATTCATCGAATATATTGTTAATAGAAGAGGCTATCCACTACAATTTGTTCAAATTTTACCTTAATCAAACCAGTCAGCTTCCAGAGATTATAAATTTATCAAATTTGTTTTCCAAATTTTCTCATGAAATATTTTTTGAAACTTCTGAAACCAATCAAAAACTTATAAGTTTGATTCAAGATTTATATAAAAGTGTTTATAAAAGCAATGTACATACAGTGATAGATATTTTGAATGATGCTCTATTATCGAATACGAAAAATATTTCTAGTTTTACACTACTATTCTTGGAAGCTTCCGTTATCACACCGGAAGATTTTATGGTTTTAATCAAACCTCAATTAGAATTGCTCAAAGATTGTGACAAAAGATTGTATGCATCAAATGAAAAATTTGATTCAGCATACATGTTGATTATCAATCTATTTATTAAAGTTCAATCTCGCAGTAGTATGAAACCGACTGACAACATTTATTCCGTATTTGTTGAATATTTGAGAAAAAATTGTGATCATGTTGTAAGCTATTTGTTGAAACGTTTACAAAACACACTTGAAATGGTTGAGTTTGATTATTTGAATGAATGTATTGACAGTTTTGAAAGTTTATTATTGTGTAAAAATATCAATAATTTTCTTTATGCTAGTATGCAAGATGTGGTCGAGAAATGTATACAAATTCTTAAAACTTCGGATACAGAATTGATACAGAAATATTTTGCTGCAAAGATTGTTTTTAAAGTTGCTGTATTCATCGATAATAATGATTTTTATGAAATTAACGATAAGAAAAGCATGTATACTGATTATTTTAACGCTGTCGAATATGCATCATCATCTATTGCCGAAAAAATGAAAGAGATTAATCAATCTAAAGGAAGAATCATGTCGGCATTTAACCAAATTTGTTGTGAAATATATTATTTATATTATAAGTATACAGAAGTGTGGACAGATGACTCCATTATCGATCTCACTAAAAAAGTTATAGAACTTTTGGAAAAAGGTGGCAGTGGATGTATTTGCTTAATAATTAAATTATCTAGTGTCGTAATAGATAATTTGATGAAAAATAATCTTTGGATTGATATTGAAGTTTTATTGGAAAAGATATGGAGAGAGATTTTAGACGTTAGAAAAAATGAGCAGTTCAAAAATAGTATTAAAGATTTCATCAAGTTGATGTTTAATAAAAAAGTTTATACATTTGAGAAAATGCACCAATTTCTGTTAGTTTATGGAAACAGGTTATTTGAATTGGGCGATGTTGCTCCATACACCGTTTTTCACATGATGGGTGAAATTTCTTCTGAATTGATTCAGTTTGATTTGTCGCCATTAATAACACTAATAGTCAATGCGCTATTGTTTGGAAATGTACCCAGAAAAGACCAAAGGTAAGAATTTACAATATCTCACAAAACTGCTAAACCTTTTATTTAAATCTTAATGAACAAATATTTTTCATTTTAGAATTGAGTCAGATGTATGCAACTTTGTTATATCCCATTTTCCTTCTGTGGATTCCAAAGAATAGTAAGTTTTATTTTCGTTAAAATACTATAGTATGTAAATAGAAAATAATATACACAAATCATTTTTTTTTTATTTCAGCGTTATGAATCCAACTGAAAAAATTAAGAGTCACACTCTGAAAATATTAATCAATCAAGATGAGCATTTCCATAAGTCTATGATAGCAGAACTTCAAAAAAAAACTTCGCTCATATTGAAACCTAAACAGAGATATCATGGTAATTCTATGAATCACAGAATTTTACTCAGGATTATGCAGGCTTTATTATTGTCTTGGAAATCAACCGCAAATAATTCTAACACTTTGGAAACAGCAAAATGGTGTGCTAAAATGCTATGTAGTCAACCTCATCATGCAAGTATCAGAATCATGGCAGAATGGTACATTTCTTTACATTTGATACATGAAGTAAGTTCAAATTCTTAAAATTACATTTGTATTGAAAAACAGAAATTGGAATTAATATTGTTTGTCATTTTCAGAAGAAATCATTGAAATACAGTTGTGCTGACTATGGATTGTCGAATTTGCCTCAAATATCATATTTCATGATTTTATATCATGTTGTAAAGCATCAGATTCTATGTCTTCAAAAGAAGTTATCATATCGTACAGTGAAAGATGGTCAAAATAGTTCAATTAATGAAGAAACAGTTTGGATGAATTTTAATTTTGCCATCGAGTCTTATATGCCCCATATGATGGGACAACTCTTCAATGTTAGGTTACATGCGCAATATTTAACACATAAGCTATATGGATTTGTTGGAGAATTCGAAAAGAAATCTAAGTACAGTATCATTCATGAATGTATAGTTAAAAGTTTTGAATTGAATTCAGAAGAAAAAAGCTTGAAAAGAATCCATGATGACTTTTATGTTAATAACTTAGATATAATTTTTCATTTGAACGTGAATAATGTTTACAATGAAATTCCAAAACTTATCGGTATCACTTATGATGAATTGATCTCATTAAAATATTCCAGTCCGTTAGAAAATCTTGAAAATACTATAATGTTCGATCACATAGATCTGAACTATTTTCATCAAGTCGATGATACTGTGATAAGTAATAATTTCATCGAATTCAATACTGAACATGATATAATTGATAATATACAAAAGAAGTTTGTTCCATGGAGAAGCATGTTGACTGAATTGAATATTTTACCTGAAAAAAATGTAACTTTCAAATTACAATTTTAACTTAAAATTTGTTATAAATGAATTTCTGTATTGTTTTCTTTTTAATTTTATAGAAAAACCTTGTTGAAAATGGATTAATAATTGTGGCATCCCTCGTAGAAAAATTACCCAATTTAGGAGGTTTATCTCGAACATGTGAGGTTTTTGGTGTGAAACAATTAGTAATAAGCAGCGCAAGACATATTCAAGATAGACAATTTCAAAATTTAAGGTTTCTATATCATATTCTTATTTTATAACTTATTCATATGACCTAAATTGTTTTTTCATATTCATCAATTTTCAGCGTATCATCAGAAAATTGGGTGAATATATTGGAAGTTCAACCGGGATCAGATTTAAAGGATTATTTATTGGAAATGAAAAATAAAGGATATAGAGTTGTTGGTGCTGAACAATCTACTTCGAGCATCATGCTAAATGAATATACATTTCCGAAAAATATGATTCTTTTATTAGGGTATTTTTTAACTTTCAATCTATTATTTAATTATGTTAAAAATTTACAACATACCTACCTACTAATTAAAAGTAGAATGAATAATATTCATTTCAAAACAAAATTTCTAATTATTTATATAACTTGCTATTTAAAATATCAAATTAAATAATATATACTGTATGCGTGTAAATTTGCAACACTGTAAAACAAGTTTTATAAATAAGTATTTTTTAATTTTGTAAAATTGTTTTCATTTTAGACATGAAAAAGAAGGTATATCACCAGATTTACTATATATGCTTGACGATTGTGTAGAAATTCCGCAGCAAGGAATGGTGCGTTCATTGAACGTTCACGTAACAGCTTCTGTTTTTATATGGGAGTATTCAAGACAGCACAATTTTTTAACTAATAAATGATAAAAATATGTATTTAAGTAACACTAAATTTTATTAAATTATTATTATAGTAAATACTCATATACATTTTGTCGAAAAGCTTATGAATTGCTTTATTTACATAACACATTGTTTGTGTTAAATGGAAATCTTCTATAATTTATTGTGGAGTGTATGTTCTTCAATTTTTACAATTATATTGTACCTAATATATAACTTGAAAGACAATTTTTTATAAATTATATAAATGGAAAGTAAAACGACATGCCTTTTTATTTACTATAGAATAATAAAAAAAAACAGCATACATAAATTGACAAAATTGAACAAAGAATTTGAATACACCTGCCTAATCTAATGCAAGTACTAAATAATATGCACGATAAATGAACTATTTAGACAATTTTTCAAATATACTACAAACGGCCTCTTGGTCCGAAAGCGATGGCAAAGAGCGCAAGAATGGCGATTAGCGACACTTTGGCATACATTTTCGTCGTCAGCTGATTGACGTATACGAAGAGAAGGTCGCGCGAGAGATGAGCGAGGAGTCGCAGCCTCCGGGCTCTTCGCCCCCTGTCCCCGCCCCTTCGCCCCCTCGTCCCCCGCCCGCTTCCGAAGATGTTGTCGAAGGTACGAGTACGTATTATTCAGAACTCGTTTGACACTTTCACGTTTCTCTAGTCTTTTTCAGAACTGTTGTGTCGAACAATATGTGATTCTGTAGGATCATTCTCTGTGTTGTTGCCGAACCGTCGGTATGCATCAGGTGCAGCGTCGCATCTCACTTGTGTCGTGTATCCTAACACTGTTGCTCGTATGCATTCGACAGTTTCAGGTTTATCCGGCAGGATCATCATTACCATGATTTGTTTCAGTGATCGTTGATTTGGAGAAAATATTGTGTGTAATCATATGTAATTATCTCTATATTGTCATACTATCAGTATATTGGAGACCATAAAATTGGTCTTTAAAGAAGAAGAGAGTATTACCGGTCACCCAAACAAAATCGAACATTGATTAATGCAAAGTTAAGATTTTATTTCATTTTTTTAGGAAAAAATAACTTCAATAATTATTCTAGGGTGGTCAAAAACAATGAGATCAATATATTTGTTATAAATAGAATACAATAAAAATTTGAAATAAATTGCTCTGACTGCTATTATAAGACATAGCAGGTAATAACGGTCAAGTTTTTAGCGACATAAATCGCACACGTAGCTTTCTGGAGACTTATAGCCTAAATTCTTCATGAGCCCAAAGCCCACACTGAATGCATCTGCACCAAAGTTCATCATTCCAACAGTAATCGTTGCATAACATACATTTATTTTCAAAATTCTTCGATATTAGTGTCATGTTCGCATCTCAAAATAGAAATTTATATAAACAACCCGTAATTAATAGAAAAAAAAACGAAAAATCTGTCTGCACCAAAATTCTGACTAAAAGTGCATAGATGATCAGATTGACTGAAACTGCCCAATCGTGTGCTTATGAGGAAAATAATCATTAAAAATGAAACTAGCAGCAAATCGCACAAATTTTTCAATCAAATCAATAGTTTGACAACTGATGGCAACAATTATAACAATCAATAAACAAGGTATAAATAATATGATATGTACCTATAGTCTTCTGCAACCAAAAGAATAAGAATATGTCCTAAAACAAACATGGATCTCAGTCTCAAAAATACACAGTTGGAACTGAAATAGGGATAGTTTTTTTAGGAAGGAACCATCTCGTCACCCTCTTCGCATGTCAGCATCTACGTAAACGTGATATTTTAGGAGATATTTGGATGACCGGTGATGTCGCTTAGTTGATAATACCTCTTCTACCCTGTATGCAATTATATTTGTATTAATATCAAGCTATCGACATATATCTGGGAAAACATTATAACTCACACATACATATATGCATTTATATCTGAAGTAATTTGCTGTAAATCAATAATTTTGAAAATTACTATATATTTAATTTACAGAAGTGGTCATGGAGAGCACAGATAGTGGTATAAGTACGGAGAAATCTGATAGTGGTAGTTGCGACATTGTTATGCCATCGGTCGACGACCTCGTCAAAACAGCTGGTAGCTCTAGTTCGTCATCTAATTTTCCGATTGAACCAAAAGTCAACGAAACCCGTAAAAATAATAGATTTCCGAGAACTAATCGAAACTATCGTTCGCAAAATAACCCTACGGCAGACAGTGACGATGATAATAGTATTGATTCCGATGATTACTCAAGAGAAGAAACTCTAGCATCGAATAATTCATCCGAAGACAAGTATGACTTTTATATTTTTAAATAGACGAATTGAAGTACTCAACGTGTTTTTAATATCCACAGTGATAATGATAATGAAGCAGTAGATGACAGTGATTCAAGTAGTTCTGATGATGATGAAGATGATGACTACATTTTAGATATGTGGCAGAACCCATGTAACCGAAGCGAAAATAGTAATGAAGAAACTCCTCCTGTGTTACTAAAACGTAAACCAAATTACCAATGGAATCCTGTGAAAGGTATGTTGATGTGATATTTATTTTGATGTATTGATTTCCTGATTTTATATTATTTTTCAGAAATAATAAACCGTGAACTAGGTATTATTTCTCGTCCTGGTGTAGTTTCTAAGAGCGATGTTATGTTTGAACAGAGATTTTATGGATCTTTACGTACTGTTGAACGACTAGAACTCATGTACAAATTAAACAAACACAAAGGTTGTGTAAATTCGATAAATTTTCATTCTGAAGGTTCGTGGATTCAATCTTTATTAATATTTACCAAACTGAAATTTGATGCTAAGTAATAATAATATAAATTTATTTCAGGACACCTCCTTGCTTCTGGTTCTGATGATTTGAATATCATAATTTGGGACTGGACTACAAATGCTTACCGTAAAGTAATAAAAACAGATCACAAATCGAATATTTTTCAAAGTAGATTTCTTCACTTAAACGCTACTAGTCAAATAGATATTGTCTCTTGTGGTAGAGATGGTAAGGTAAGATGCTTTTTTCATCAGTTTGCATTGAAAAAACATTAATTAAAGTCAATGTACTTGAAAAAATAATTTGTATGTACCTAATTGATATTATTTATCACAAATGTACGTTTATAATTTTAAGGTTCTTCTCACCCAAGTGCTGAATAGTGGCGGTCCACCTATAAAAAGATGTTTAGCCGAACACGGAAAATCCGCCCATAAATTATATACAAATTCTTTAGAACCGCATATTGTAGTATCTGCTGGTGAAGATGCTCGTATAATCATATCGGATGTTCGCCAAGAATCTGACAACCAGTAATGTTTTAGTAATATACAAATTTTATTTATCATGCAAAATATTTAATGACTTTATTTTTCTAGATCTATAGATATTCTAGAAAATGATGTGAAAATGCCACTCTATAGCGTATCTGGTCATCCTTTGAACACCTACGAGATGTGTGTGGCCGGTAGAGGTCGTAGAGTTTTGGTATTTGATAGGCGTAAATTTGAAAATGCTGAACCTCTCGAATCGTACTGTCCCGATTTCTTCAGACCTGTCAGTCTATTTTATAAACATTATCCATATTTTAATGAGAAATGTTGAAATTAATGTTTTTTTTTTCCATTAAATAGAATAATAATGCAAGAAGACACGTAAGATCAACCCTCCTAGCTTATATCACATGCGCTGTATATAACCATAACGGGTCAGAAATACTGGCTTCCTATAATGATGATGATATTTATCTTTTTGACACAAAAGTGGATTGGTAAGAGTTAAATTCCAATTTATAATCACAGGCATCAGGTCCGATGAGGGAAGGTACACAAAATACCAGGGTCTGGATCTCAATGCGGTCATTGGAAAGAAACCTGAAATGGTTCGCTATCTGTTGAAATTTCCGAGCTTAATAAGGATCCTTATCGTAAAATTTTGGAAAAATTGTGGCATATTTCATTTAATAATTTTCAGAGGTTCTATGAATATTGCCAAAGGAGCCAGATTTTCTCTCATCGATCCTGATCGGTAAAAAATGCAAATGAAACTGAAATTTGATGAATTTATTTTCAGCGAATCGTTAAAAACTGGAAACGGTTTTTCCAACATTTATTGTGGACATAGGAATAGTGAAACTTTCAAAGGCGTATCATTTTTCGGTCCTCACAGTGAATTTGTAGTTTCTGGATCCGACTGTGGTAACATCTTTATATGGGATAGAAAAACTGAAGCAATTGTACAATGGATGATGGGCGATGATGCTGGTGTTGTTAGTGAAATTAAAATAATTCTTCTATAGAATACTAAAGCACATTTCGATTTAATATCATTTTTTCGTAATGCAGGTCAATTGTATTGAGTCTCATCCTCGTTTTCCCGTTCTTGCCACCAGCGGGTTAGATAGAGATGTGAAAATATGGGTTCCATCCTGCGAAAATAATCCAGAATTCAATGGCCTTAAAGACGTAAATATCATAGACTTTAGTTTTGATAAATATATATTATTGGTATTTTATTTATATATTTTTAATTACAGACCGTTATAAAAAATGAAAGAGAGAGATTCAATCGGCCGGTCTATAATTTTCTGCCTAGGGTGTTCGATATATTTGGTGCCGAAGACAGCGATTCGAATTCTGAAGAAGTAGACGAAGATAGAGCGGACAACTTTAGATGTACCACTTCCTAATATTAGGTGGCTTGTTTTTTTTTTTTTTTATTTTCACATACTCGAATCATTCAGGTTTTATTTTTCAACAGAACTATTGTTCTCTTACGCATTTCACGTTTATGAAAAACTCATTTTTAATTTACGTTAATGCAGTGTGTGCGCAAATATATTTTATTTCATTAATATTTTCTTATATGTGGCCAAAATTATGTTAATGTGGCAAGAATAAAAAAAAATAGGACCATTGTTTTCACCCTCATACATGATGAGATCATACAAAAATCATTAAATATCTCAAAAATAAAGAAACATGACTTATTGTTAGAATATTGTACTGATGGACACACATATAAGAAGATTAAGTTTCTCATTTCAGAAATGATTGTTGTAATACTTTTGAATTTTTCTCAAAGCTCAGTATTTTTACTTTCATTAAATGTTTAAAACTTTGATCAAAATGATAAAATATGTTTTGAAGCCTGTTTTGATTGTATATTTCTGAATGGCTGTGATTTGAAAATTGTATTAAACCTGGAGTTTAATTTAGATTTTTTTTCTTTAATTTCTGTACATTTATTGTTCGATGAAAAATGTATATATATTTTTTAATAACGATACATGTGGGTTATTTGTTAAGGTTTTATACATATTCCGCATCGAAAAACTGACATTGGATATTGACTACATTTTCATATGTAATTTTGATCATAATTTGTTTTAAAATTGAATCTATTTTACTAAATTTGTAAATATACATAACATCTTATTTTGTATTTGTAAATTGATTCAAACAATAAAATCGTAAAAAAAAGAAACACATTTTTAATGAGCAAACTTACAATTTAGAAATACAAATTGTACTTACAATACGAATTTCTAAACATACAATATATAAACAACTTTATATATTAAGTGAATAATCTTTAACAGGATACACCAAAATGATTTATACAAATCAAACTAGAGAAAACATAAAATAAACATTTCACTTACAATTATATTCATATCAAATCAAATATTATTTACATTATTATTTTCATAAATAGACCTTAAAATACCAGTCGTAAATATTCGTCTTTAAAAAATACCTAATGCCTGCGCTAAGCCGGTGTAAACGTATAGAGTCACCGATGCAATGAACATAGTCACCGCAGACTTGATCAAGAGCCCGACCCAGGGTCCGGTCATCATCATCGATATAAACGCTTCCAACAGCAAACCTTTGTATGGAGTCAGGATCAACAGAGCAATCACGATCGGTACGAGTTTTTTGTTTAGGTCGTGCCGTCCCCAGAGCCAGACCAGCGTCACGGTTGTGATGTGCTGCACGAGTAAGATGTTTGATTCCAGACATTTCTGGATGTATTTCCAATCGAACTCGGCGCCTCTGGCTCCGAACCATAGCAGAAGCGCTCTTGTCAATATTACCTGAAGAGTAAACGTAACAAATCAAAATTTAATATGTTAATCATGCTTACACTAAAATCATAATCATGGATATAAGTTTATGAAGCATTACTTCAGCGCTTGCCCATCCAATTCCTGCAGTCAAGACTTTAGAATGTCCTTTTCCAGGTATACGTGCTAAAACGACATACATTCCTACGAGATCAGCTACATCTACTGTTGCTTTTAGAAATTCCTAGAAATAATAATATGAATAGTTTTATGTTATTAAATTTAGTTATGAATGGACGAAGTATAAAATTTTGCATACGCCAAGGAAATCCACTCCGCTTGTAATATTTTCCGAATCTGTGTCAGGAAAGAATGTTGCTAAGACTAACATTTTACACAACTGAGTGAAAATGTAAACACCTCCTGCTTGTATGCATTTCCAAAATGCACCATACTCCGATCTGTAAAAAATTGGACATTCAAACTCTACATTTCATATGAAGCACATTATCCATTCGTATTTCGAAAGAAAATCATATCGAATAAAAAAAAAAAAATATTTCCGTTGACAATCAACGGATTATACACTCGTAGATATAAAGGAAGAACGAATTGAAACATTTCGTAATCCAATTAGAGATAGTATGAACATAACCTATAAATTATGAATTTCAGTGTACTCACAGGCCGGAATATTTGTATGCCATCCAATAGGGGACGTAAACTAAAGCTAAACAATTACCGAAATGATATAAAGTCATTTTTAAATAATGATTCGCTAAATAAAACTAAATAATCGAAATATTCTAAATCCACATTAGCCGGGAGTGTCTGACAGATTGAACCTAGAAATGTCAATGGCCCTTTTTGGCCATAACCAAATTTTAAGTGACTCAAAATACGAAAAAATTATATTTTAAATTTTTATTTTATTGAAAATCAAATTAATTAAAATCTTTATTTTACATATAATGTTGATTGTATGTTAGTATAATTTGATATTTCATTTTATTTGAGTATGTTAGAAGCAAATCTCAAAAATAAGTTATATTTTTTTAAAAATCTTTATAAATATCATTGAAATAAAACAAAATATGAATTAATGACACACTAAAATTGTTAATTATCACATAAATAATGAATATAAAACGATAAAGAAAGAATGTTTGAAACTTAAATTTCTTGTATTGTGAAAAATCTAGAAAATTTAATTCATCATGTGCATATTTAATAAATATATAAGGTATCTAAATAGGTATTAAAACATTGTGCACTTAACAAACTACATTCATAATTAATCTTTTACTTTTGTAAAAATATTCATTCAATTTTGATGAAATTCACTATTAGTTATTTTTTTCATTTAAGTTTTGCCTAAATAGCTCATAAAAACTGAATTAGTCTAAATAATTTATTTATAGGAACAATTGATAAATGTTATACCTATTCAAAATAATTCCATAGAACTTACTAAAAAAAGAGACTGCACTTACAACAGAAAGGGGTAAACAAATTCAATGGGGGAAATGTTTTACCCCTTTGCAATGCACTTTTTTTACCAGTTCACACATATGCAGTTAATACATTTAAATAGTAAATAATACACAACGTAAAAATGAAACAACAAATAGTAAACATAACCAATAGAAATAGGATGAAATATTTTCTACGCACATTGGATAGAAGGGGTTATCGGAGAAGTTTTTTCATCGGCAACCAGAAATGAGGGGTTAAAAAGATTCAACCCCTTTCATATCACTTCAGTTTGATTGTGTGAGTCTAAAAAACGATAGGGTTAGAGCAGGTTTTGCATTTGTGTATTGTAGAGCGAGCGAGACGTTTGGGGTGCTTCTCCGAACCTCCGTCCGAGCCGCTGTTCAGTTCACCGCAGGCTCTCTGCGGAGTAGTTTGTGGATTGCTTGCTACTGAAGATTATTATCAGTTGGTTTTCGAATATGCTTTTCGATTCTGTATACATTTTATAAATGATATTCTTTTTTTGTTTTTTTTTCCCAACGATAAATCTAGTCTTTTAACATTTTTTTTTGGTTGAATATGTGTATTGTTGAACAAGTGTTTCTGAAGTAAATAGATTTGTGATATTCAGTGCACCTTTGGATATTTATTATTGTTTCAACAATTGAATAGGTGAGTGATATGCTAATTTTCAGTTTTATGTAAATACAATCAGTAGGCACTATGCATGCCAACATTTATTGAATATTTTACCTTCATTTCATTCGCATTTTATGAGTCAGAATTGTATTTTATTATTACAACAATATTTTTCTAATATTATAATCTAAGATTCAATGAGTTTTACTGATTGATCAATATTTTTATAGATAATTTCGATTGAAACAATATAAAATAGTGTTTTTTTTTTTCAAAACACCAAATAATATGCAATTTGTTCATTTGTGTAAACATGAAGAATTAAACTTAAGTTTTTCTGATAATTTGATTTCATATTAAAATATCTACTTATATTAACATATTGATAAACTTCCATTCTTTCAGATTAATACTTGCTTATTGTCACTTTTATTTACCCTTTTTTTTTTTAAATAAACATACCTATGTATTATATTTAAAATTTTATACTAATTTTCAAGTATTGAATATTTCACTAATATTATGAACAAATAGAAAAGAAAAAACTGCATTAAACTATCATTAATCTTATATTTCTATATTGAGCAAGTATTATATTTATAGATTTTTTCCATAATTAAATTTATTAAACAAGCCAAAATTCAAACCAAAAATAAAATCACACACACATAACATAATTTCAAATATCATCATCAATTAAAATTCTTTTCATTATTCATATCACAATCAATATTTCATCAATCAGAACTCAAACCTGCAATGAACAATAAAAACATTCAACCAGCCCAAACACAATTCATACCATCAAAATACCAACCATTCATTCAAAACCCTTCAAAATAAAAAAACCTGAAGAAAAAAATTAACACCAAATAAAACCTCAAACTCACAAAGACAAACGGGCTCCTCGCACAAAACGCAGTACACGACATTAACTAAAGGCTCGCATACACACATTTATATTACAAAAAAAAAAAATCTCAGAGGGGGTGAAAAGCTTTATCAGTGGAGAGCTTACTCATGGCTTTGATGGGGTCAAGAGGGTCGAACGTTACCGAAATGCGTCTTTATTTTAATACGGCGTCTACCCTAATATAATTTATTACTTCACTTTATGCGAAACTCATATATTCGCCTGACAATAAAGCCTCAGGGTGAACGACATTTTTACCCGGAACGCTTTTTTGCTTCGAGCGTTTTTATTGTGTTATAGATGTATCAAAGTGTGAGTGTCTGTTTTCTTTCGAGGAAGTATCATAGATTTTCCGGATGTTTTTTTTGAATATATTTTTGTTTAATTTTCAAGTCGATTGTATGCTATTTTTATTTAGTAGAAATTATTGAATGATTTAAATTATTTCGATTTATTTTCGTAGTCGAAGATTATTAAAAATTATTCGATGTGTTGTCTTAAAGGAGAATAATTTTGATTTTATGATGAAAATATTGAGAATTTTATATTCCAAAGATGAATTAGATATCGAATATTATATTGAGAAAATAATAATCATTGGTAAGGTTATTAATCGCTAGATGGCAATTTTTCCTAACACGATTTTCCGACCAAACTAAATTAGTATTTTTTAAACTGTTGATGTCTATCTATTGGTTATTTACAGTTGATATTATAGGCTAGTTAATCTTTTTAAAAAATAACTAATTAATGTGAAAAAAATCAAATTTCGAATAAAAACAAATGAGTTTGTAATGGAAAACTCTTACTAATCATACAAACATATGAACAACTAGTCTGCAAATGCATATAAAATCACACTATTTGAGTGATTCTGACTTTTCGAAAATTCATGAATTTATATGAATATCCATGAAATTCTCGAGGCATCAGAATCACTAAATAAAATCGACGAAAAAATTCAATCATTAAATCTCAATAACTAAAGTAGTTGCACAACAAATCCCAACAACTACTCAACCAATCAACAAATCTCAACAACTACTCAACCAAACAATAAATCTCGTCATTTTTTTTCCACGACACAAGATGCACCAACGATCCAAGAAAATTTTCCCTATAGTAAAAGAAAAACGATAAATATCCTTACACAGCACAAGAGGACTTTGTTTCCATCCCGCAGGACGTGTCCATTGTACCGTGTTATAAAAAATGTCGCTTCTGGGAGTTTGCATCGAGCTGCTAAGCCGTTTTCGATAAGCCCCCCAACACTTCCATACTTCCACTTCCACTTCCACTTTCCTCAGGAGCTTATATGCTAAGAGCGCCTCTCCTTTTTTACGTATTCCAGAGGGGAAGGTGATAGATATTCCTCGGGACGGCAGCTTTTTTCCCCATACAGTATCTCTTCCCTGGATGTATTATATGGGAGAAAGGGGATGCTGGGGATGGTGGATAGGTGTTGGGAAATAGCCCCGGGACGCGATTCTCCCCTTTTCTTGATTTTATATCTTTTCGCTCTCGAATTTATCTCGTGTGTTCTTTTATTCTGAACGTTTGCAAATATTTTGACGGAACGATGTGACGATTGGGTCGAGTTAGATACGCGTGTTTATCGAATTTTCTATGTTAGAGTATCTTTTTTTTTGTTATTTACGTATATATTCGGTGATATTTTGATTAATTTTCAGATCATTGTAAAAAAAAAAAATTGTTTTGATAAAGCATTTAGTATAAAGATACGCTATTTTTTCAGTCTAAAAAAAAGTAGTGTATGGTAGAATGTGTATGTATTTGTAGGAACTATCAAAAAACACAAAAATCCAACAGAACAAACATAAAAAATGGGAAAAAGCATAAACGAAACATGAAAATCCCCGCGCGTCAACAATGACAACGACATGATGTAAAACGGACGCCTCAACACCAACCTTTCATTTTTATGCTACGCATTATTGTGTGGTATGACACATTTGTTATTTTTTTGTATGCTTAAATATATATATTTTCATAATATTTAAAAAAAATATATGAAATAAATCACAATGAATAAAATATATATTTTTTCCTAGCACTTCTTATTGATTGTGCAAGAAATATCGAACGAAATTTTCAAATACAAAACGTTAAAAAAATATTTGAAATGTTCATTCAATAAATGACTTTAAGTAAATTAATATTCATTGAAATTTATAAAAATATTAATATTCAACTTTCTAATAAAAAACGAATAGAGTTGGAGTAAATTTAACTAGAGTCAAATTTTCCTAATGCTTATTGAGCTACGTTCGCAAATCAATATCCAACCCATTTTCACAATTTATTGAACTGTGTTTCACATGCTCTATTTATCTCTCAATTTTACAAAACCTCATCTACAAAATGTCACGAATTTAACATATATGATGTATTACCAGAATCAGAATGAACTAAAGTGTAGTTATGAAAAGAAGCAAAAGTAAAACAAAAGTCTCCATCATACTCGTAAGCTATACTGTACGCGAAAGAGACAGACAGACTCAGCGCAATGCTTTCGTAGTGTGACGCAATACTACAAACTTATTCACATACAATACACAGTTCTAACATGTAAATGTGTGATTCGTTTCAACTCTCGTAATTTCGCCTACATATACGAATATCGTCTCGTTCGAAAAGACAGAAAATTCAGAGCATCGTGTGAACCCATCCTTATGAAAATTCCCATATACGCACGTGTGTATGTACCATTATCATATATGTAACGCGTATACATTATGCCGGGCTCTTGACATAACCCCGAATGATATTTATGTGCCGGCCCATTGGAGCAGGTGTCGTCCATTTTTATGAGGGCCTTCGCCCAAACTCCCACAAAGCCGCCCACTCGCCCTTTATTTCCGCCTTTCGCATTATCCTCGAAATCTCTTTCGGAATAAGTGCGCCGCCTTTATAATATATAATGCGACTCCAAAAAAATATCGCACATCCATAGTGCGTATGTATTTGAAATTCTGAAAGTAGACACGAGCTGCTTTTCAATCCTTAGATAGCGGTTATACTTCTGATAAATTATTTGACTCAAAGTAGGTTTTTGATTGCTGAATTGAAGATTTTTGGTTAGATATGACTGTTAATTCTATTAAAAATATGCTTATTGAACATTTAGAGGCCAAACTTTCAATTGATAGTTACTTAACTCGAGTGTTACGTAGCACGAGTTAATGTTTTTTCTCCTATAGAATGCATATCTTATAGATTTTCGAATTTTTTAAGAGAAAAAACACCAACTAGTGTTATGTAACAATCGAGTTAAATAACTACTGATTGAAAGTTTTAGCATTATTGAATTGATAAGATGATATTTAATAATTGAAAGATATTCCCTTAAATTATGTCCAAATGATGATTTAAATCAATAGTTTAATTTTATCGATTTCAATATGGGATCTTATGACAAGTATTTCAATCATTAGAAAACAGCTTAACAGTTCAATATTCTTAGTTTTTGTATTAAAGGTCAGTCTTATAATCAATGGATAGCAGCTTATTATTTTGATAAAGGTTTGGCAAACTTTTTTCTATACAGTTGAAGATATATCGAACTGATAAGCAATTTATCCAATGATTGAAAGACTGGCCATTTACGTATGATAATCATGTATAAAGAACAAGTTGTTTTCCAATACAATCAATTCTGGACTTATATGATTAGTGTTTTCTAGACAAAAAATTTTAGAGCAAGATATACTCAGTTCATTTATAAGGACCGAAACTTAATATATCTCACTTTAAGAGCTTTGATTTGAAAAAAACCACATAGAAATGAGTAGGTATATTTGAAAGATCATATCTATATGCCTCAAAAATTGAACGAATCATATAAAATTTTCGATTCACATCTTAAAATTAATATCTTAGAATTTCAAAGGCATATCATAAAAACACACACGAAGAAAATTTCGGATTTAGAACACGAATTTTCCATGTAAAATGAATGGAATATGGAAGCGAGGGCTTCGTCCTCGAGGTGTGCGGCATTTGATATTATGGCATCCATCAGGACGCCCTCATCTCGAACTCCGGAATAACTCAATGCCCTCGACCCGAGGATGGACCATAGATGGTATGGGGTTGCCACCCCCATCGTGATATGGGGATGAGGGTGGATCTCCTTTGGTATGCATTTATTCGAGCCGCAGCGCGGAAGGGTCACGTATTTTTTTATAGAGGATCAGACGCTTTATCCCGATACATTTTCAATATCGACACAATGTAGTAAAGTGTGTACGTTTCGTTATGGATATGTGTGTTTCGAAGCATGAAAGTGTTCTGTAATATAAAATGTATGTGGATGTGTTGAAATTTATTATTATGGTAATGATTGGGTTGAAGAGTTGTGCAGTTTGTGTTGAGTCTTGGTGTGACTCTGGATAACTTTAAAAATGTAAGTGATGCAATTTATTTGCAAATATTTATTAAAATACAGCCAACTCTCGTTTTACACGGTGGATAGAGACCAGCAAAAACCGTGGTAAAAAAAACGTGTAAAAAAGTGACATTTTTTATTTCGCGATATTCATTATATAGTTCAAACAAACCGTGTTAGACCAAATAAATCGTGTAAAAAAAATATTTTTTCATTTTTTCAAACCGTGTAAAAATAATCCATGTATAACGAGATTTGGGTGAAGTTATTTTAGATCTTTTATAAATTTTACTTATATTCATTTGTTTTTATATCATTTTCATTTAGAAGAAAATAGCATCAAATGAAAAATCATTCAAATATTCGATCTAGAGTTCTAATTGTATGAAATAGATCAATAATATAATACATAGAGATATCTTTAAGTAAAATCATTTCTCATTATTGATTTGAATATGTAAATTAATCGTCAATACATATTTTACTATTTAAATGAAAGTCTATAACTATTGAATGCAGATCTTCTAATAAAAAATCCAATAACTGATATTTTCAATAATTTTCTGAAATGTATTTATATCATCAATAGTATAAGATGGTATATGTAAACATGTTTCAAATTGTTTATGAATAAAATATGTAGGAATCACTTTTTTTAAACAATTCTTCAAAAATCTTAATGCCAATTACACATGCTTAATAACTCTTATTTAATATTTTATGATTCAAGTCTCTAAGTTACACAAAGATTCACTTGTAATTCTGCACGAATTTTCACTGAAATTTTGAATTGCATCAAATGAATCATACAAGAAAATTAATTTCAAATATTTTTTTACAATAAATATACTTGAATGTTCATTTAAGTATAAAATTCAGCTGAAACAAAACACAAATCACCTGAAAGTCTCTAGGTTTTCCTCGGGGCGTTGTCAACGTGCGAGACGTGAACGCAACGAGGCGTGTCTTTAATGTTCCAGAATGCATTATGTTGATGTTTATATTCGTCTGTTTCAGCTGAAATGGCACTGAAATGTCTTCAGCGACCGAAACTATTCGGAAAATGAGCTTTTTATGCAAAACAAACGCGACCATTCCGCGCATTATGTATGTTTCGTGACGCGCTTCGATTCGGAACAAATGCCCATTTCGCGAAAACGTCCCAAATAAAACAAATATTGGAATATTCAATGTGCGATATCGTAAATTTTCTATGAATTTCTATGTATGAATTTTTTTTTTTTGAAGAATAATATCGAAAATCTCATAGATATAACTTCTATTTCATGTATAAATCTATTTTTGTGCTGCTGAGTATTTCATTGGATTTTTTATTAGAAGATCTGCATTCAATAGTTATAGGCTTTTCATTAAAATAATAAAATATGTATTGAGGATTAATTTACATCTTTGAATCAGTAATGAGAAGTGAATATGATTATATTAAAAGATATATCTTTGTATAATATAATATTATTGATTTATTTCATACAGTTGGAACTCTAGATCGAATATTTTAATAATTTTCATTTGATACTATTTTCATCTAATATGAATATGATTGTATTCATTACACAAGAGTAAATACTCAGTTATATTTGACGACTGAAAAGACCAAGGGGTACAAGTGACATTTTTACCGATATTGAGTTATGTACAGGAATCGCTTCATATATTTGGTGGCAAAAGGACATAAACGAACTTGGAACGTGTACCGAGATATATTATGAAATCACTCGACTTCCTCCTAATACATGCTCAAATTTGAGCACGCTTTTCTCGGAATCACTTGCACTCTTTGGCCTTTTCAGTTGTCATTTATTAATGTAAATACAAAATATTTTTTAATGAAAAATTCGAAAGTTAGATCAAATCGAAAACCATACACACTCAAATATCTCATTCGATCATTTTATAGTTATTTTTTTTTTGAAGAATCAATAATTAATCTATATGTATTTATATACAAATGAGTGTATATAGACGTATGATATATTTTTATCGAATCGGGATAGTTTTAAAAGAAATTTATGCTCGTTCTTTAAGGCGAATCGGGGCAATTCCGGGGGCATATGATATTATATGTGTTTTTTTGCAAAACGGGGCATTTTCTTGCCGACCTCTCGCCATCTCATACAGTATTCAGCACGAGAAATATAGCTCCATCCACCTTGGCCAGGTCGCCCATTCTTATACTGGCCACCTCTCTATACGCATATCATCCATCGGCATATCCCTGGCCGAATCTCTACTAACAGTGGTCGACTAACTTTGGATAAAATTCAATTTTATCAAATTATATTAAACGTATTTAAATATGTGAATACATTAAATTATCTTATTATACATTTGACTACAGAAAAGGCCGAGAGATACGAGTGACATTTTTGCCGAAATTGAGTTATGCACAGGAATCGCTTCTATCTATATATAAGCTATTGGTATCTATGCGTCAGGTGAATTTTTTTTCATTACAAAATGATACATAATAGAATAACTTTATATTACGACTGAAAAAGCCAGAAGGTACAAGTGACATTTTTGCCGAAATTGAGTTATGCACAGGAATCGCTTCTATATATAAGCTATTGGTATGCGTCAGGTGAATTTTGTTTCATTACAAAATGATACATAATAGAATAACTTTATATTACGACTGAAAAGGCCAGAAGGTACAAGTGATTTATTTGCCGAAATTGAGTTACGTACAGGAATCGCTTCTATATTTGGTGGCAAAAGGATATAAACGAATTCGGAACGTGTGCCGAGATGTATCATCAAATCAGTCGATCTCCTCCTAATATTATACATGTAGGTACATGGTCAATTTCGAACTTGCTTTTCTCAAAATCACCGCAAATTCACTTGTACCCTTTGACCTTTTTAGTCGTCATATGTAAGTATCTAATTGTGTGAAGTATAGTGAGAAATTTATTCAACATCGGTTTCGCCTTTTACTAGTTTGTGCTAGTCGTAGTTTAAAATTCGATTTATAAATCTTGTAAAATTTATTTCATTAGAAGAGAATGTTTTTAATATAAGTGTTGAGTTGTTTTACGTTATTCATACTGGAAATGTATCACACAGTTGTATGATTTACAGGTGTATAAAAATTGTTATTTTTTAACGAAATGAAACGAATGCAATATTAGATAGAAATGATCGATAATATATGATGATCGAAAAGGCCAAAGGGTACAAATGACATTTTTACCGAAATTGAGTAATGTACAGGAATCGCTTCTATGCACGCACATTTATTTGGCAGCAAAAGGATATGATATGATATGAAGGTGTGCCTCAATACATCATCAAATCACTCGACCTCCTCCTAATACATAGTCGACATTGAACGCGCTTTTCTCGAAATCACTTGTACCCCTCGCCCTTTTCAATCATCACACATAATTCGACCAATTCAAACATTAAAAAGAAATATTCAAACAAGGAAAAAGGAAACAGTTTCGTACTACTGACCGCGAACGTATCGCATGTATACGCCATTAGGTATATTTTCCAACCCCTAAGTCGGATCGACAGAATTCGAATTTCCAATAGTCCCAGGGACGGCCCCCCTCCGACTCCATCTTTCCATTCTCCCTCATCCCCTGTCCTATCGACCCTTAAAGGGGTCACTTCGCCCCGCTTCACCCTTTCACCCAACTCACCCTCCTTGGACCGTCCGCTTTTATTCGCGCACTACAGTTCGCCACTTAAAACTTTCTAATTGGCCGAAACGCCGTTGACCCCCGATAAATATATAATTTATTGAAAATTTTATCTGTAATTGTTTAAATTTTAGTTTTTTTAATGTTAAATTGTCATTTTTTTAATGTATGCTAAATAATATTTGAAGAAAATCGTGTTTGAATTAGTGATACTTAGCGCTCATGAGACCCAAGTTTGTATAGTGTGATCAAATACGAGCATTTTTTTTTTTAGAAAAAAATTATATTATTTATAATTCATAAATTGTAATTATTTTAATGTATTCTAAATAATGTTTGAAGAAAATCGTGTTTGAATTAGTGATACTTAGCGCTCAAGTGACTCAAGTTTGCACAATTTGATCAAATACAAGTATTTTATTTGTCAGAAAAAAATATATTATTTAAATTTTATGTGATTCAAGACTTTATAAACTTTAAGCTATTGTATAGTAATTATAATAAAATAAATAAATATAATCGCAATTTGAATTTTAAGCGGTATTGTACATACAAGACCAATAAAAATCATTCGCAATTGTTTTTTTTTCCATAGTTTGAGGTAACTAAGCATTCGTTTGACGAACGTATGAATTTTAAATTTAATTAATTATGAAATCAGTATGTATTTATTTAGATAAAAAAGTACAATGTATGACGATAGATTTATATTTCTTTCAATTGTGAAGTTTATGAATGAGAATTGTTATAATTATGACATCTTTCTAGATGTGTATACAATAATTCTGAAAACTTTCATCGAAATCAGACTAACGGTTCGAGAATATATTAGATAGATAGACACATTAATTGATGAATTTATAATTTTATTGCTATTATTATATCACTGTATTGATTATGATGTGATTTTTACGGAATAGACGTATTATTTCCACGTTAAACGATGGTTTGAGGTTGAGATCCGTAGATGGGGGTTTTAGGGTGAATTGGGGTGGTTCGGCCAGTGGGTGGCGTGTTCGGCCAACTAATGTTATTTTTCAGGGATAACTTTGCAATTCTAATATATTTTTCCCCATTTTGGCCGGGAGCACATTCTAATCCGACGATTTCGGCCGGAGCCGTTTCCTTTTTACTTTTTTCCGCTCTTCCTCCTTTTTTTTCCCTTCTCTACCCTTCTCCACTATTCTCCTCTCTCTCCTCTATCCGGCTCCTCCTTTTTATTTTTCTGATTTAACGATTGATAGAATGGACGATCCCATACCATTTCCGATGTGAAACGAGAAACGCCAGTACAGTGGCGCGCACTGTCGCATTCTTTCCTGCATATATTCTATCATATAGTTATTTTTTTACATATTTATATCTAAACTAATACATATTCATATTCAAAATTTGCTGATAATCATCTTACAAAGTTTTAATATACCGTGTCTAAAAGCGGAAACACCGTTCTGAGACGTCATAAAAGAAAGAAAGAGAAGCAACCCATTCAATTTTTGTGTGCGAGTAAGAAAACCACACAGAGAGGGAGAGGAGCGTAATCAAGCATTCGTTTACAAAGATTTGAATGGTTGTTCATCTCTTTTTTTTGACGTCTCAGAACGGTGTGTTTCCGCCATAAGTAATTTCGTCAAGATAAAATGCCACATATGTCTAATATATTGCTAAATATATTGAATTAATGAACTAATATAATGCCAAAATATATTGAATTGAAAAACATAATGAATGAGATACATTTATCATTGATGTAATGCAATGAATATGGCTACTTTGTTATTACTATTTAAGTTTGTTACGATTGAAATTATAAAAAAAATATTATGAAATTACGTCATATTTAAAATTGCTTAAAATATTCCAAATACTTCTTAGATAATCTAAAAATATTCAAAGCGTTTTGAAATTACCTACTCAAGACTTTATACTACAAAATTTTATGAACCTATTCAAGATTTTACAAAAAAACTCAAACTTATCGAAATTATATTCAAAACTATCCAACTTATTCCGATACCATTTTAAAATTATCAAAGAAAATAGAGTTAATTGGGTATAAGTGCGGCTCATAAGAAAAGTGTGGCTCATAAAGAAAATGTGCCTCATGAGTCAAAGGTGGTTAGCATTAACATCTCAAAAATTAACAAAGAAATTTACCTCAGCCATACTTGCTATTTGCACTGAATTTACCCTAACTGACCATATAATAATAAAAAAAAAATATTTTCGAAAATAAATAAAAAAATGATATTGAACGAGAAGCGTAAAGTGTGCCACCCCTGCGTCGAATAAACACACATCCTCGAATAAGATTTACTAACCTACGTATGCACAAACCGGGGCCCCGGGCTTTAAATATTTGAGTCCAATAAAAGTTGTTACATTGCGATTCGCTTTTCTCAGGGTGGAAACATAAAGGGACGAACGAGGGTCGACCCACGAACGTTGGCTGCACTGCTGCCGTCACGCTCGACGAATTCGGGCGGGAAAAGGTTTCGCGCGCTTTTCGATTTTCGTCCACCGGAATATAGTGATGCTCAACTTTTGTTTTTGTTTTCAAATTTTCATATTAGATTTGTTTAAATTTTGATTTTTTATATCTATTTTATAAATACGCTAACGATGCTCGAAATTTTCAACCACGGCCGTGCCTCGGAACCCGGGCGTTCAATTTATTGGCCCGCGCCTTACACTCCGAGCTAACATCGTAATTACGAAACTGCATCGTTTAACATATTTAAGGCGTAAAATCTTTTTTTTTATTTCACACATAGATGACAATACGAAGTTTTATAAAATTCCGAATAATATTATTTACACATTTGATTAATTCCGAATTGTGGCACTACTAGTAATAATAATTCTATTCAAGTTTCATATCACTTGTGCAAATAAAATTCTACATATAAAAGTAATCAACTAAATATTATGAATATTTGAAAATATTGTTTCAGAATAAATATCGGATATTATAAAAAAAATTGCTATAGAAGTAATTATTGTGATATGTTCTTATCATCTAATTTATTGTTTAAGTTTATAATTGAAGACATCCGTTTCATATCAATTAATATAATTATATTTTCGACTGTTTTTATGTTTTGTTATCATTTTATAATAATAATCTATATCCGGGTAATTGAAAGTAGGTACATTATAATTCAAACAGTCTAATAGATATATAACTTTTTATATGTTTCAAATAGTTTTAGATTTAAATTATGTTTCTATTAATCATACGAATTAAAATAAAAATGATTTTCATAAAATAGATTAGTTTTGAAACTGATTTTTTTTTTCTAGAATGAAAAAACAAAATTCATTTAATTCAAATATTTCAAATTCGAATGTGATTTAAAATTTAATATAATATAACATTTCAGTTTATTTAAAATTGTTTATGTGTTTATTTAAAAAAAAATCCATTTCGTTTTAATAAATCTAATGAAAAATTTTTACGACACTTGTAATTTGAAAATGTCATAGAAGCGCACATAATTTTCGAATACAAACTTTACGTACGTATATAAAAAGAACATCCGTAATATAAAAATTCATATAAAAACGACATTATCCGGCGTCCATAATAATTTTTATAATAATAGCTTGCAACGGTAGTCGGCAAGAGATATGTGTCGTTACGTTCTTTCGACTTATATGTATTTTCTTTGGAAGTATTCCAACCGCCGTTTATCGCCCATGAAATCGAAGTGCCACATTAAAAATTGACAACTTTATATACGCGAACTTTCGCGACATTTCCTGGGAAAAAATAAAAAATTCGCAATACGGCCTTATTGGACGCATTAGCTGACATCGAGAGGGTTTGCATCGAAATGACACCTAAAAATTCATTTTAAATCAATTAATTTCTATTTTTATTTATTCTAATTCGAATATTCTAATATTTTACTCATAGTTCCATAAAAAATTCTATATAAACTGACTAAATTTACGAACAAACTGAAATATTTCACTAACGTTTAATAAGAAGCTGAAACATTGTCATATAGAAGATCGTTGTACATGTTATTGAAAATTATTCGTATATGTTAAGTAAATTTCAATAAAAATGTTATGATTATATTGAGTTATTAAAAAAATATAGAAAATGACAAATTTATTCATATTTGTTTGTGAAAAATTGAAATAAAATGTAATTAGTAGAAGTCGCAACGTTATAGCATTTGGCTGCTAACAAAACAAAAAAATCATATTGCAATACGATTTTATTTCAGCCAAGTTTACTTATGAATTTACAATATTTTATGTGACGACTAAAAAGGACTAGGGGTGCAAGTGATTTCAAGAAAAGTACGTTCAAAGTTGAGCATGTATCAGGAAAAAGTCGAGTGATTTGATGATGATGATATAGATATATTATCTTGGTACACGTTCCTAATTCATTTATATCCTTTTGCCACAGAAGCGATTCCAGTACATAAATCGATTTCGGCAAAAATGTTACTTGTACCCCTTGGCCTTTTTATTCGTCGTATGTAGTAATTCTATCATTTACCATATTGTAATAAAACAAAATTCACCTGATGCATACCGATACCTTTATATAACTTCGGAACATTATTAAAATTTTATCATTTTCACTTTTCAGGTTAATTGAATATGCAATTGCTTTATTTATTCATTGATATTTAATTGAATTAATACTATTGATAATATAATAATAATAAAAAATAAACCCAAATGTTAAGAACCCCTCACATGTAGGATATTGGATACCTGAGAGAGCGCGGATGAAAGATCAAACGGTCGCGCGATTAGCTTCCGATCTCCTTGTTTTTCTTTTATTTATTAAAGTGCTTATTTTCCAGCGCACCCTGTACCCCCGTACAACGCGGACGCCACTTGTCGTATAATAAAAGTATAAATAAATAAATGAATAAATGATTTGAGCGAAAGTAAAACGGCGCTCGCGTTTACGCTCATTGAAAATCAATGGGATTCGAATGGAACGGTTGCGCACCATAAGCGCATTAATAATTAATTTTTCATACATGTCCGGCTTTATTTATATTTATTTATTGGCCTCGTCATACACTGTTCGTTAATAAGGGAATTTTTTCGGCGAAATACGAGAATTTTCCATTTATTCATAAGTTTATAAACAGAACTGATACGTTTGTACTCATTCGAAATTTGATGATTTGAATCGAATTTTTTAAATAATTTATATGTTTTAATTGAATATGAACGAAAATGTCCGAAATAATAGATCGTATTGTCAACACATTTCGATTGTTTCCTTTCCGGTTTGTTTGAAAACGATCCAATTCCATTTTCCAACGATGAAAAGACAACACAAACGTTCCCACTTATAATAATTTAATATACCTTTTTACATTTACAAAACAGCGGTCAGTGTGTGTCCAATCGTAAACTGAACTTTACAAGGGGAGTCCGGGGAGAGACGAAACACAAACATACAATATTATTATGTACAGAGTGTCCCCTAACACTGTTATTGTACGTAAATCATTAATTGATTGAATGCTAAAAAAAATATTTAAATCTATGTTTTTTTTTTATTTAAAGAAAATCAGCGAAATCTATTACTTTGGAAAATTGTTTCATTGAAATTTGAATTATTTTAGATACAAAAAAATAATTTAATTAATTAATTATAAGGGCATTATTAAGACTAGAAGAATTAATAAAATGACGCATCAAAAGTTATAAAAAAATTGGGTGTATTATCTCGAGTTGAGTTAGGTTAAGTTGGATTAAATTTTAGGATAAGTTATATTTTTTCATGTTACTTTAGTTTCAATTAAAGGCGAAAACAAACCGGTCTAAAAAGTTCTGAGACGTCATAAAAGAAAGAAAGAGAAGTAACCCATTCAATTTTTGTATAAGAGTGAGAGAGCCACTAAGTTAACGCTCTCGCATTCGCACAAAAATAATTAAATGGTTATGCATCTCTTCATTTTATGACGTCTCAGACCTTCTCAGACCGGATTGTTTTCGCCTTAAGTTGGGCTGCATTTAATCAACTTAACTTAAGCATCATGTCAATGAAATAGTACATGACCACAAAAATTATAATCATTTATAGGTACGACATATTTTTTCGACAAATTTAATTAAAAAGAAATCCGAAACACACTGTAACCCGACATGTATCTAATATTACACCTATACAAGTCTTCTCCGGTTTAACTTGAAAGGAATGCAGGCTTTGTTTCCCGACTCAGAAAGCTTGTCGATGGGGGTGAGTCAGGGGTGTAATAGTCAGGGGTGTAGTAGTCAGGGGGTGTAGTCAGGGGGTGTAGTCAGAAAGGGGGGGTGGGAAATTTGAAGAAGGGGGGTGGGGGAGGGGGGGGGGGGCGCCAGAAATGGAAGAGATGATAGACCATCGAACCGAGAGTTTCATCTCTTTGAAGAAAAATGCGATTTACCGAATAACTTTATCGCTTTGACCACTCTTCGCAATTACGCGTCGAACTGGCCCTCGATTCGCCTCCCCTTCGTCTAGGCAAAAAGATAGAAAAAATATAAAGACAGAAACAAATAAATAGACTGATAAAAGTACGTAGAACGAAAGCAAAACGAGATTTGATTGTCTCTTTGAATACGCGGCTATTGTTTCGATTTCGGTTTTTAAAATGGGATTTTCTGTCGTTCGATCTTTTGTAAAATGTGTGTGTTTTTTTTGTAGATTGGTTGTGTGTTGTGATGTTGGTTAGATTGTAATTGATATGTTTTTAGATTATTGGTGTCGATTATGTATTGATGAGTTTTACTAATTAATATGATCGTTAACATGATATTGACGTATGAAAAAAAAGTGTTTGTATCAATAGTGTCTGTCATTTTTATTAGATGCGAAGAAATATCATCAATGATTCATATTGAAAATTTAAATTATTGAGAAAATTTATCCTCATTTCGTCACATATTAAGTTCTGTTCAAAATATAATTTGAAATCAGACAATCGACATTAAGATTCTATTCATTGGTAGTTAACAATGATGAATATTTCAAAGATTTTTGTGAAAATATGTATAAATAATTAATTTTTCTACATCATACACTCATTATCATCATCATACACACATCATTATTACATAAAAAAATTATATAACCAAAGGAAATCTTAGCTTTTAATCACATCATTTTGAAAATAGGAGGTGGGATTAGAAATTCCGGGGGTAAGTTGTTCTGCAAATAATAATTTTACAAGAAGAAAAGATAGTAATACCGCGTAAAAGAACTTCGGAACAACTTACCCCAGAACTTCCGAACAACTTACCCCCAGAACGTTGGAACAACTCACCCCCAGAACTTCCAACCCACACTCGCCTGCATTAAATATCATTAAAAATCTCAACAAAGATTCATTCAAAGACAAAAATAATCATCTAAATTTGAAAATCAAAAAAAAAACTAAAATCCATCCAAAACAAATTAATTAACGACCCCCTTATTCGAACACAGCAAACAGTAATTTCTAGAGCCTCACACAGTGCAAAATCAACGAATCGTCCTCACCTTTGAGGGGATGCGTAGAAATAATTTCGAAGCAGGGGTGGCCAACCTCTAGGTCCCCCATGCATCATGCATGAGCCAGGCCGACACAGGAATCCACTCGGTCTCGTCTTTGAATGCGTGAACACGCGATCGGAATATTAACCGATTGTATGGCGAAGGGTGCCATGGGGGTGTTATGGGGATGTCGAAGGGGGTGTTGATGGAGGAGGAAGATGGTGAGATGGTGGATGGTCATCATCATCCCCTGGATGCGGGATTTGGGTGCGCGATGCTAATGTTTCGGTCTGCGTTTTAAATTTGTGGATGTGTGTAGTTTTGGGTTTATGGGGATGTTGGGTTGGTTGGATTTCTTATGTGGTTATGTTGGAATTTTTTGAAAAAAAAAAAAGAATTTTTGGAAAAGTTGAGAAAAATGAGATTCCATTTTTTTCGATCAATTTAATTTTTAGTTGAATATTTGTATGCCAATGTATTTTATAGGCATGATATTGTATCAAATGCTAGTTGAAGCGAATAGAAACATTGTTTTTCTTAATGCTTGTAAATATCCACTATATTTTTTCCAAAAGTGTTCTATTTTTCAGTTTTTAAGAAAATTCGACTAATAGATTGAGGGAAAATAATTGTGGTTTAATTAAAATGTATTTGAATGTAATTAGTTCAACGAACAACAGATCATTTGTAATATAAACAAATGAATGTGTAGTAGTAACATTTCTTAAATCAGTAATTTATTGAAAATAAGTTAATTTCTTGATTTCAAATGACGACTGAATTTCACAAAGAGCATAAGTGACCTTTTTTATCGATATTGAGTTTAGTACAGAAAATGGTTCTGTATCATATATAGAACCATTTTCTGCGCTTATCTCAATATCGATAAAAAGGGTCACTTTTGCTCTTTGTGAAATTCGGTCGTCAATTATAATCAACTGATCAAACTTAATATAAACAATTGATATCGAAATCATTCAGAACTTATTAAAATTGCACAATTATAAAATCTTCTCATTTAGGACAGTTCAAATCGTCACACTTTCGACTCAAAATCATACAAGATACACTGAAATAACAATATTCCAAATCTCACATTAAACAAAAACCTCATCCAACACAAAAATTTACACAACTCAAGAAAACCAAAAAGAACCGCACACACTAAAGCCAAACCCGAAAAAACATTATTCAAATCGTCACACTCTCGATTCAAAATCATACAAGATACACTCAAATAACTATACCCCAAACCTCACATAAAACAAACACCTCATTCTAGACAAAAATTTACAACTAAAACCAAAAAGTACCACACACACCAAAACCAAACCCAAAAAAAAAAAACCTCCAACCCCCAAAAAACCACCCCCAAACTCAACAATAGACCACCACAACGTCCACGCACGGTCTTAACACACACGGCCTCGAATCGCACAACCGTCTTATATCAACACACGCCAAATTCAATGCACATGCAACTAACGAAATGCATTATATTATACATCCTTATATTATATACATACAAAAATGTCCGAATTTGCGGCCATTGTTTGTTATTCATGTGTCACGAGTGTAACGGACGTGTGCGGGGGAGCGTGAGCAATCTGCCACATTTCCAACTCTACCCCCGAGGATTGCTACCCTCGTGTTGTGTCCTGAGGATTTTCTATGAGGGTGTGGTTGTGTTTTTTTTTCGGGTATTTTTGTATGGATGTATGTGGGTAAGTGTGGGTGTGCAAATTCCCCCGGAATCCCCGCGCTTTTGTGAGGAGGATGAAATATTCGCGGACGTGCTTGTAATATGTTCTGGATGCGTTCGATTTTGGATGTTTGTAAGATGTGTGCTTTATGGATGTGTGAATCGTTATTTGAGTATGAAATTAAATCATTTTTCAAAAAATGAATCTTAAAATTTCCTTCAATATCTATTAAGAGCAATGCAAGTCTCAGAATAAAATGAATTTAAACTAAACATGGTCTTTCCAACTATGAGCTGTTGAAATAGTCGCTAAAAGAGACTGACATACTACAGTTCGTATAATAATACATACATACATCCATCTCTTTCCTCTAAATTTTGACAGTTAGTAGTTGGAGGATCAAGTGTAGTTTAAATTCGATTTGTTTTCAAACCAGAAGTGAAAAGATCGGCACAAAATAATGAGTGAAAAGAACATTGATTTTGAAAATAATTCAACAAAAAGTTGTAAATTATTTTTCTCTATAATGAATATTTGATATATTAATACTCAATATTTCAAATTTAATATTGATTAATAGTGGAATTCACATTGAAAAGTTTGTGAAATAATTCCAGAGCAATATGATCGACTTAAACTTTCTAGTAAAAATTTACTAAGTTTTCCACATATATTTCATTTTTTCATTTCAATATAAACTCATTTCAAATTGAGGAATAAAATTTCAAATAAAAATGTGTATTATGATATTCATATTTCAATATTTTCATTTTTAAAAACTCATTGTGAATCAAATATATCTACATATAACACAAATTTCCTATGAAACTGAACTAAATAAAATACAACATAATAAACCAACTATAGCATTATATTTTAACCCTAAAATAGCCGAGTAATTAATATAGATCTCGAAGAACATACAAGATTTATACATTTGCAAGGCTTTTTAACCCTTCGGGTGCCGCATGATTCATCATCTTCGATCAGGACACATACACACACACTTGATTAGAGATCGTTTACTTTTTCGACGGCTGTACACAAAGAAGCGTTTCGAAAAATGGCGGCAAAACCCGATAATGTGCCATCCATCATTTATGAACTAATGCGCCGACACCCTTCCGTTCAACCCTTTCAACCCCTATGGAAATGGCGACACATCCCCATGATACTATCGCCGATATACACCTTAGTATATTGCGTGGTATAGGAGGTGAAGGGGTTATTTTTAGGGAATTTTTCGTATATCGGATTATTTGACGACTGAAAAGTCCAAGGAATACAAGTGATATTTTTGCCAAAATTGATTTATATTCAGGAATCACTTCTATGTGCACTCATACATTTGGTGGTAAAAGGATATGAACGAACTTGGAACGTGTGCCAAGTTATATCATCAAATCACTCGACCTAATCCTAATACATGTAGGTAGATGCTTAACTTTGAACGCCTTTTTCTCGAAATTATTTGTACCTCTTGGCCTTTCCAGTCATCATTCATAATACGTGATATTAATTTAATCAATTTATTTATTTAAATAAATAAGATAAAATACTTAGGTTTAATCCTTTGTACTAGCTTGAATAGCCACGTTCGGCATTTGAAGAATGTTTTGAAAAAGTCTGAGGCATAGGTATTGAAATATAATATTTTATCAAAAGTCAGTATTTCGGCTGCATTTAAATTTAAATGGTCAGTATTTAAAACTTTGTAAATTTTTGAACCCAAAAGATTAGAAAATATGTGCGGTCAGTATCGAAAATCTAATCGGTCATTATTATGTCTCTGATCTATCGATATGTTCTTTAACAATATTAATCAATTTGATTAAAATCTAATAATTTGATCTAAGAAAATACTCTGCTTAAGCCTCATATCAATTTAACATAAGTTTTACCTAATAATTAAAGTTTTTTTAACACAAACCAAAATTTTGCTTATGTATTGACAGAAATATTTTCAGATATAAAAACTTACTTAATTCTGCAAACATAACCGCTGATTTTTTTCTACTAATACCTTACTAATTATTTATACTGACTAATATTTCAATAAAATACTAATTGAAAATGATTTCTAAACTGACTAATATACTCAAAATGAACGAAAACGATTTAAACTCCAACCATTCACACAATCAATCAAATCGCAAAACTCCTCAAATAAAATCACACGAACGAACTGAAACAACCCTCCAACACCCTCAAAACAACCCCTCGAAAATTTTCATACGAAATCCATGTCTATTACGACAGAACCACACGAATAATACGATCGCATTATAAAGTTTCGACCCTTCAACGAATATAAAATCTACTATCGTGCGAGGGTCAAACGCATTGTGTACTCAATTTTACATGAAGAAAAGCGAAAAATTCAAAACGTCGGAAAATTGCGTAAACCCGTCAAGTCCCTATGGGTATATTCGACCCCACGTGTTCACACAATGGTGTAATTTTATGGTGAAAAAAGATGCATGAAAATTTTAAATCCGCCACCCTCATATAGTAAGATTTTTTTATCCATGGGAAGATATTTTATCCCGATTTGGGATCATGGTAATCCAGGGTTGAATTGAATTTTTTTTACAGGAAATTAACCTGTTTTTATATTAAACCGTGATTTATAGCGTTTAAATGTTACTATTGAATTTTTATTGTGCGAAGTATTTAGTGCTGCATCCGAATAAATTCTCAAAAGAATCGAGTCTATAGCATTTTTTTAAGGTATAACCGAAAAATCATTATAGCAAATTGGTAAGGTATTATGGATGAATTATATATGATTAGTGACTCGTAATAATTGTGTGTATTATATATAAAATAATTGGTATTTGTTTTCATATTTTTTCAGCTTAAAGTAAGCACTATAATGTTTCTCGTAGTAATATTCGTTTTGACTCGTTTGAAATATGATCGCCGTCCGTAATGGTGAAGTAATTTTTTCTCGTCACATATATTATTTTACCCGTTTCCTTGTATAATATTTATTATATTATATGTAAAAACTTTATACGAAAGTAATACTTTTCAACTTAGTAAATGTCTTTACATATTTACGATAATGTGCCAAACTTTTCCGATAAAACCCTTGCGCATATAAAAATGTACACAAACACAAGAGAGATACAAGGAAAATAAAAGTTCCCTGTTTAGGATTATCATACAATAACACACGAATAATACACATTTAAAATGATTAACATGTTTTCAAATATGAGTGTCAACGAAAGAAACGTTCACGCATTTTAGTAATAATAGATTTTTTTAAGAACGTCATGTCAAATAAAGGTTCACTTGCGATTTCAATAAACTCATTCAAAATGGATCAAGTCTACTATAAATAGTACACAAAGATGCAATTGTATGTTTTGATGCATTTTTTTGTGCATTGGATACCCACAAATATTTACACCTGTGCAATTGCGGACAATTCGTTGGTCAATAAGAAATACGTGGGAATCGAATCAAGATCTAAAATATAATGCATATAAAAAATACTTTTATACTTAGGATTAGTAATTTTATTAATTCAATTCAAAAAAATGTTGCGATTCCTCAAAAATAATTGATGAATACATCAATTTTAACAATTGAATCTTGGTATATTAAGAGTTTATTTGATTGCCAGCACAATTTAGACTCTCTTATTGACCCAAGATACACTATATTCTAAGTACAAAAGTCTCCCCCATTATGCATTCGACAAAATAGCACGATTAACTCGAGCATAGTATCGATTTTATCCAAACGATGACTCATATGCTATTTTGGCGCAGAATTTGAATATCGCATGCGAAAACCGTGCGGGCAAATTATAGCATCCCCAGCTTTTGTGCTTCGGCAATTAATAGCTCAGGGGTATTTCGCATATACGAAATTTGGGGTTGAAACTCGCATAATTCGAAGGCAGTCCTACTCCTGAGGGAAACAGTTGAAACGACCCTCGCAGATTATGCACTCCCTAAGGCTATCTTGCATATTCTGAATGCGAAAGTGCATACATTATGCACGACGACTTGCACTCAGCTGAATTTGGGCACTTCCGATAAAAAACGATATATATTTTTAGTAGACATTTAACGATTCTATAGTATAATTAAACTTTAATACAAGTTAGATAAAAGTTCACTTGAATCTTGTATAATGCAATTTCATTCAACTCTGTTTCAATACGATTAATGAATCAAGACTTTTTCGTACGACTCAATACTCATTTGTAGACACTTAACGATGTTAAAGAAGTTAAAAATATTATATTTTAATATATGTAAAATAAAAGAACATTTGAACCTCATATAGTACAGTTTAATTCTACACAGTTTCGATTTGATACGTTTGATGAATAATGACTTTTTTGTATGACATGATATTCTTATTAGAATTAAGTATTCAATTTTTTTCGTTTAAGTGACAAATTAATATTCTGATGTGTCTTATTTTATTGTAAAGTAAAATATCAGCATAAGAAAAATTACTATATACACTGTATGAAACATTGTCAAGATTTCTTAAATTAAATAAATCAAGCAATTTCGCTTACGTTGACTATATTTTTCTATATAAAACAGTTTAAACACTTTTGTCTGATATTTTGTATTGAAAATAATTGCGAGGTTTCTCAATTTATCCAATTTTACATATATTAACTTGTCCTAAATTATATCTTAGAAATTAGCCTGACGATATTTTAACCGTTTACCTTATTAAAAGGTGAAAAATTTATTAATTTAAAAGAAATATATCGAGGATTGATTAGTGATTCTACTGTTGCTTAATGTTGTCGATATTAGTGTTATGGCAGATTTCGAGTAGATTTTTTTTAGAATGATTAAGATAATTGGGTTAATATGAGGATTACAGTTTGAGAAGCTCTTATTGTGAATACATATTCCGAATGCGAATCGGAAATTGGTATTTTTCGGGAATTGAAATTGCGTTCTCATTATCGCAAACATTCCGGTGTCACGCGAAGCCATATAATAATGGCCGATCACACGTTAAGTAGCGACTCTTTTTTTATATTCCTCTCCTGTATATCTATTGTGCAATATATACTTTTCCGTTGAAAACTAATGGTGTTTTTATAACGGTCGCCATATTTATGTGTAGTTTGCATGCTTTTAAGCAGTTTTGATATGAAGTTTTTTTTTCGCCGCGTAGAAAACCGCAATAAATTTGAGCTTTTTGAAACATATGGTCGGGTATCAATAATACGTTTGTGAATTTGAACTAATTTATCGATTAATGGTTAATATATATTTAGCTCGTTTAATTATTATTTGAATACATAAACTATATATGACGACAGAATTTCACAAACAGCACAAGTGACCATTTTTATCGAAATTAAGTTAAGTACAGAAAATGGTTCTGTATCATATATAGAACCATTTTCTGTACTTAATTCAATATCAATAAAAAGGTCACTTGTGCCTTTTGTGGAATTCAGTCGTCATATGTCAAGAGTAATATTAAAAAAGAATTAATATATTGATTGAACATTTTTCTTAAACATTTTAACGATCTATAAAAAAATATCATTTAAAGTAAATTTATCATTGTGTGTCACTAAAATTTGAAATAAGTGTTCACAAAAATTATAAGTGATAGAAGAAATCTCAAAAATATATATAAATAGCCCAAAAATCGGTCTAGATTTGAAGTTTTTACAAAAAAAAAATCATCGGATTATGACTTGTACGTACACTCAACTCTCGTTTTACACGGTTTCAAAATAACACTGTTTGAAAAAATGAAAAAAATATTTTTTTTACACGATTTATTTGGTTCAACACGGTTTGTTTGAAATATATAATGAATATCGCACAATAAAAAATGTATTTTTCCTTACACGGTTTTCGCTGGTCCCTATCCACCGTGTAAAACTAGAGTTGGGTGTATTAAGTTGAGCCAAATTAACTACGTTACATTTAAAATAAAAACCACATTTATAAAAAAAAAACAAATAATTTCCACATAAAAACAAATGAAATCCGACAGTCAAAAATTAATTAAAAAAAAAAAAAATAGTTTCCCTCATAAGTCAACAGATGTCGCTGGGAGTTTCGTCCGCTTTTCGAGCGCGATGCACCCAGCGTGCACACACGTGCATGCACACGTGCACGTGCACGCCATACACACGCTGCACGAGGGCAACACAGACACCGGGAAAAGGCGTCTCGGGGTTGCCCGATCAATACCCGGCCCGACCGGGCTAAAGCGACCCATACATATTTATGCGGGACGGCCATTATACGGCGCGCGTGCACGCCTCGCGTATGTAAATTTTTTGGGGGTTTTTTTTGAGATTTTTTTGAGTTTTTTTGAATTTTTTTATTTTTGATCTGGGATGGTTGATTGATTGAGTTTGTATTGGGTTAATTTTTTTGAATTTTTAAGTTGTTTTTTGAGGTTTTTTGTGATGATTTTGTATGAGATATTAGTCATTTCTATTGCTCTTAGTGGGAAGTTAACTTTAATATTGTCCAATGCAGCAAAATTGCAGGAATTAAAAAGAGTTGAGTACTTATACTGAATCTTTGCTGTTTTCTATTCAAGGTATCGGAAAATAATCTTCATGAAAACATTTTCTATAATTCAATTGTTCGATCAATTGATGTTTTACGTTATTTTCGTAGTGTTGGAGATTAATATTATCGATCGTATTACTCATTTAGGAAATATGGAATGAGCAAATGGTATGTGCAATATTTGTGCATCGAATGTAAATATTATGATTTCAAAATAATATCATATCCATTACTGTAACTAAATGCTATAAAATGATAATAAACTAAACACTGCATAATATTTATATGTATAGGATAACTAGGGGCGCAACAGAATACATAATATTTAACATTTCTTGAAAATTAGAATAATTCGAAAAAACAAAATATGGATACAAACCTTAAAAAAATATTTTAATTTAATTTTTATTTTTTTATTAAATAATAAATCGCGATACATGTGCGATTTATATAAGCGATCGTGTATGGGAACGATACGCGGAATTTCTAATAACATAAATAAATATTTCGCGGACTCGGTAGGATTTTCATATGATCGAACGGCAACTCCCAACGGGACACTATATACGTTATTACGGCCAACTTTTATTGGCCATATCCCGGACCGGGTCCCATACATATGCACCCAACATATTCACCATACATTTACGTATTATTTTTATGTATTTTAATGGACTTTTACGCAGCACTTTTTTTTTGCAATCTACAAAATTGGTTTTTTACTATTTTTTTTTCAATAAAATTTAAGCAATTCAAGTCTATAATATTTTTTTGAAACAATTATATTCAATTTTAAACTAATTCATAACATTTTATTCATTAAAAAATTTACAATTTTTTATTGTTTTCAATATAAAATATTTAATTAATGGATCTTTCAATGATAAATTGAGTCATACCATCTGATGGTATAACTAATGTATAATATTTTACCTCAACATATATTTTTTATATACGTATTTTTTAGGGTGTTATAACAGTTTTTCGCGCTTCTATGTAGGGAGTCTCCCCCATGAGGTGAACCACCCGCTGAGAACGAAAGGGATGAAGACGTAACCACTCCCGTATTCCATTATCTTATCTCGTTATTTATTGCCTGTATGATTTTTATGTCTATATGGTAATTCAAGTGTGCCTAGTGAGTAAAATAATCTATTTTCCCATAAAAAAATAAATTTAGTCTATAAACTTAAAAATTAAATGAATTATCGTTATACAATGTTTAGATACTTTTATGAAAAGTCTTCAATATCATACGAGGACATATTAAAATTTTATTGTTTAAACGTCGGATCAGAGTCGTATAAAATTTTAATCAAAAATATATTGCATCGTTTAATAAAAATATCATCTTATATTGCATTTAAATCGTATCTTTTCGAACGATCCTCGATTTTTTTCTCATATATGCTCGCGAAATTTCCTTTTTAGATATTTATTTTTTTGGAAAAGCGTAGTTTTCGGCGCGCAACAGCATAAATAATAAACATGAATAGGAAAAATATCATAAATCACTCGTGTGTGTAAACAACAAGCGCTTACCTTAAAGGTGAAGTGTATAAGTTTTTCCGAGCACGCCGGAAAAACCTTTCCTTTCGTGTTTTATGAAACGCACCTCTCGATTTAGGAAGATCATTGAATCAATTCGATGATTTTTCTGAAAAAATAAAATAGAATTCGATATTGAAATCCATCTTCGATTTGCTGATTTTTCTTTTCATATTGAATATTTTTAAAATTGAATCCAACTAATTTATTAGTCATTCAAATTATTATAAAATGATTCGATTTAATTGTAGAAATATTTAACTTGAATTAGAAATGGTTTGATTCTAAAGAAAAATCATTCTTATTGATATGGAGATTATTTAAGTTGAAGCGGAAAATCTGCATTTGAATGTGGAAATATTTCAATAAATATCTCAAACGAGTGGTTTTAAATTCACAACTGTTCAATAATATTTTTTGTATTGATTGATTCAATTTCATTATTTAAACAGAATATAAATATTTTAATGAAATTATTATTTCACTGATGTATTAGTGAAATTGTATTCGATTATAATTCAATAGTAAAATACTTCTCAGATTTCTTCCAACTCTTAAGTGTTTCATCAGTACCTATCTACCAAAAGTATCTTTTTGAAGGTTTAGGTTATTTTAATAAATATGAAAAGTTACTTTTTGAATTTGAGGCTTGTATCAAGATGGTATGTAATCTTAGAAAGGATAAAATTTCATTGACGAACGTTTATGTTTATCATAAATACTTTAGTGTTAATACTCGTTATAAATACCTACTCGCTACTCGTATGAATGCTCGCTAGTGAAATTGCGATTTCACTGAATATAAAGATTTATTTACAAAATTTTATCAAAAAATCGACAAGTAAGTGTGCTTTTCTGTTGAATTATTTTTGAAAAATGCATGTAGAAATGGGTCTAATGTTTATTTTTTCAAAGCCCCTCGCGTCGTCGAGGGATTTGAACCGGGCGGCTAAAAAATTGATGGTCCACGTCTTCCCCGCATACATACCGGTGTCAAAAAAGGAGGGAAAAGAATACATACGAGCGAGAAAAAAAAGGAAAAGAAAGCTGGAAACATTTTTTATTTTCATACAAAACATTAGGGCCTGATGGGACCGCGGATCTGAAAGGAATTTTCCTCGAAGACGTGTCGCTTTTAATGTCGAGTGATACTTTTGTACCTCTGTGATAATATTACACGAGTGTCTGAAAAATAATAATATAAAATTATTTTTAATTAATTTAATTCGTTATATGTAAGCTTTCGATCGTTTCGGTCTGGTAGCGATAGAGAACGGTAGGGAAAATTGAATCTATCGAACGCACATATATACAGGGTGCGACACATTAAAAGTAATAAGGTGAAGTGGGAACATCCCCCCGATTGGATTTATTTGTTTGAGGGGGGAATGGTTTAATTAGAGCGTGCGCATCGCCTTTTGAAAAACAGATGTTCTATAGGACATGGCCTAACGAATTCGATATCGGAAAGCAGTTAATGTTTGATTGATTTTTTATTATCGATAATATAATTATTATATTAAAATTAATTGACTTACTTTTCACTAATATTATTTGGTTCTAACTAGTTTTTCATTCACAGATTCTAAAAAAAATCAACGAATTGATGACATTATTATAGAAATCGTATCTTATTTGTTTCCCTAAAGTAATTGATTCGTATATCGGTAACTATGGGCTTTTATTACCCTAAAAAATTACCCAAAATGGGAACTCAATTAAATGTGTCACCCCAGCATGGAAAAAAGTACCCCGTTGTGCGATAAATTCGGAATAAATGAAACGCATCAATTTAATTTCCAACTTTATCGCATTCTAAATTATTTTACCACAAACAGCAGAACCCTCATATTTACGTAGACATAACCTCATTAAACACACAATTGATTCAATTATCACACTTCAATTTCAATTGATTCATCAAACAATGTTAAATCCAAAATCTTTTCAAAATTCAAATATCTACAGATCTTACATTTCGTTCCCAATCGTTGTCCGGAACAAAACCTAATTAAAAAAAGTATTGATCAAATTATTATTTAGTTGATTGATTCATCGAAATCATTGAATAATTCTTAATCAAACATTGTTAAATCCGAAAATTTCTTCAAAATTCAAATATCTACAGATCTTACGTTTCGTTCCCGACTGTTATCCGGAACAAAACTTGATTAAACACAATATTGATCAAATTTTTATCCACGCTGTAATTTCGATTGATTCATCAAAATCATCGATTATTCTAAATCAAACAATGTTAAATCCAAAGATTTCTTCAAAATTCAAATATCAACAGATCTCGAATTTCGATCCCAACATTTGTCCCCGACTTACAAACGATCGTCGGGAACAAAACCGCCGTTCGGTGGCCAATTTAATAAATTTGAAGACGAGGCCGAGTCAGAGGCACAAAATAGTATCCGAGAGTTTGGATTCCGGTTTAATCTGTGGGTGGTTGGTTGACTGGACCTCGTGGCCTTTGTGGAGGGCCGCCGGCCTGTCAAGTGTCAACCATCAGTCCGTCGACGAAGACTGGTCCTCTTTGAAGATGGTGTTCTTGCGTGGTGCGTGCGTGCTTCGGCTGCCTCCAAATGGATGGATCGGGAGGGTTTTGTTTACTATTTTTTTTTTATAAAAAGTCTGATGAAACTGATTCTAAATAGTGAAAGTAGCGAATGACTACGTTAAAGTGTCAAAGATGCCTTTTTGAAAATAAATAGTTGAGAAAATAGTCTGTCAGAACGTTTAAAACCAGTTCATAGTACGTATAGAATGTTAATTCGACTGCAAATAGTCAATTATTCGCAGTCTCATCGACTCAAAATAGTCAATTATCAGCAGTCACACCAACTGCAAATAGTCATATTAAGAAAATTTACGATATTTGTGTATAATATTATCAGTACAACATACATTTTAATGATGATTCTCGAGAATCAAAATCATAAGTTATAGGCCTCACAAATTATCTATGATCACATTTTGGCTATGTTATGATTATAGTCATTTACCCAATGAAGATTTCGATACTTTTACATATTCATCTTAACCACTATTACTTGTATTATAGTTATTATAACCTCATTGTGTTATTTTCAGACAAAAAACAAGTAAACAGTGTTATATTTATGTCTAATGTAACAGTTGAGTTACAAGTTAAGTTGAATTAATGAGTCTAACTATATTTAACTTTACATAAACCAATTAAAGAGCAATATTGTTATGATTAACTCTTCTCAATGTTATAAATTTTCAATCTATATTATTATAAAATTATTTTCTCACAGTATATAACCCAATTCGACTCTGGTCTGTTTACGTATTCACGCATTAAGTCAATCAATCGATACATTAGCGAGCCTCGGCGGCCACCACAAAGGAGCGAATCCTTTGCAAAAGCCGCTTTTTTCGACGAAAAAAACCAAAAATACTACAAAAGACGATCCAGAATCCTTTGAGGTTTTGCGAACTTTGACACGAATACTGAATGCGAGAACAAGCCATTTGCATACCGAGAGAAATTCGAACAAAATGCGCCATTGTTCATTAAACCAATTCTCGATATTGATGCGGAATTCGTTCGATTCTAAAGATATTTCATGTTTTGAATAAAATAATTACTTTGATATGTGTTTGTATTTGTTTTTGTAAATAAATATTATATTGAATTTTTACAAATTTTTGTATTGAGAGGCATGTCGTATGTGTTTCGTTGAACCATACATATGTATTATAGTTTGGTTCCATAAGTTCAAATATAGACGCAACTACATAAAATACTATCAAATACGGCAACAATTATATATTTTTGAAAATAATATAGTATGAATAATAAGAAAAATGTTTTGTACATTCGATTTAACGTAACATTTCAATCAATTTCATGAATAGAAAATGTAACAGCATACAAATATAGCATTCTAAATTCAATTTAATCAACTAAATCGAAGTAAATAGAGACATCGAATTTTCAATATGCATAATATCAAATTATTAAAAATGCACATTTTATTTAAAAAAATTCAAATTTTCGTAAGAAAACCCTACCAACAGAAAAATCTACCAACTTTTTAATTCATCTAAGTCTGCAGCAGTCTTACAGATTCAACAATTTATTCAGTCAACTTTAGACATTCTAAGCATCAACTGCCTTCATAATATACAAAATATGACATTATTAATATAAAATACACACAGTTTAAACATCGCTGAATCGAACATTCAATAAAGCATGTCCGACACGCGCGACCATTATATTAGAGTCCGACTCACTCCCGAAGAAACCATTTCCCAAACCCACATATACACGACATTATAAAATCCAAATACGATTTGAAAATTTTCAAAAATCGCACGGCCATTTTGTGTAATGTTTCAACCCCTTCGAACGGCGTCCCCTCTTGAAGAATCTCGATTCCTCTCATATCCCTGGAAACTCCCTTCCGCGGATCCACCCTTTCGAGGAGACGAAGACGAGGCAGAAGGGTCGAAAGATGGAGGCTGAAGGGTTCGAGATAGGGCTTGTGCTAAAACCGGTTTTTTAATTTTAATATTATCTAAAAATTAGATGAGAATTTTCATAAGAATGATAGAAAATTTTCATTGAGAAATGGTTGAAATAGCGATTTTTTTCATTAGCTTTGTTCACTTGTAAGAGACATATTATAATTGTCTGTTATCTATTTAGCAAAGTACTTGATCAAACATGATATATTGAATCAAAAAGGAAGCTTAATTAAACCTAATTTAATCTGATACATAAAAAGAAACAAATATCTAACTTAATCGAAGTCTAATCAGATTCGACAAATGTCATGCTTAACGAGAAAACAAATGAATATCAAACTCATTTTTGAATTCTTTCAATCAAAATTTTTAAATTCAGTTTTGATAAAAATTCAAAATCTTAAAATATAATTGAAATAGAATGATTAATTAATGAATCATGTACATTTATATTAAAGGATCTTCAATTTGAATGTGCATACCTTAAATATACATATTACTATAGGTCTTTCTTCAAATTCTCTTCAATGATTCTATCAATTTTATGTTTAACCTGCTTACATATTGCGATCGAACCGTTGAACTGAAAGAGACAGACATATACACGCAAAGAAGATATCTATATGATGACTGAAAAGGCCATGGGATACAAGTGACTGCGGTGATTTCTATAAAAGCGAGTTCAAAGTTGATCATGTATTAGGAGGAGGTCGAGTGATTTGATGATAACTATATCTCGGTACACGTTCCAAGTTCGTATATAACCTTTTGCCATCAAATATATGAGAGTACATAGAAGCGATTCCTGTTCATAACTTAATTTCGGCAAAAATTTCACTTATACCACTTGGAATTTTCAGCCGTCATATAGCCTTGTGTGAATAGCTCTATCTCTTTCAAGCTGATACAGTCAGACGCAATGTGAAAGCAGCTTCATATCAAATGCCAATTTTTCTTCTAGAATATTCATTAGTCAAATTTGAAAAATTTAATTAAAAAACCGGACGTAAAAAGCCGGTTTTCGAAAACCGACAAGCCCCAATTCGAGATCCAGGGGTGGGTTTCCTTGGGGCGGGAGCAGATGCGAATTCTCGTAGGCGCGTTGAATAATTCACGCTCGAGACGCAGAACGATGAAATTTGAATTATTTATTTTTAATGCTATTGTTTCGCGGGTGACTCCAGGGGGTGGTGTTTTAGGGGGTGGTCCGTCTCGTCATGCCTTGGATATGACGTAATTTAATATGTAGTCGCTGCGTATGGCGGAAGGAAACGGAATCTGTTTGTATAATACGCTTTTGTATGTTAGTTTGTGTAAGATTATTTTGTATAGGGTGTTTCATGGGAAAAGTCCAATTTTAGTAAGGAATCAAGAAAAGAAAATATTTTTATAGATTTTCGAAAAAACACATACGATCATAGATACATGTTTAGAACTAACATTACATTTTCAGGTTTCTATTGATTTTTTTTAAGAGAACATCTTTGATTTAGTTACCGAATAACTTTCAATAATAATAACAAGTTTTAATTCTATATTAAATTTTATTCAAATTTAAAAAACTTTAAGTATGATGAGCATCAAATCATTTTCAATTTGACACTTATGTGCAATATAACTAACACTCAACGTATTTAGGGCCGGTTTTTTCGACTCTAGTTTGAGAATAAAGCGATTTTTAACTGCACTACCAACTGTCAAAACCTGGGGAAAAAAATGAGTGTATGTATTGTTGTATGAACTGTAGTATATCTGTCTTTTTTAGCGGCCGTTTTAACAGCTCGTAGTTGGAGGAGAGCGTGTAGTTTAAAATCGTTTTATTCTCAAACTTGAAATGAAAAGATTGGCCCTAAGTAAAGTTAAGTTGGCTCAATTTATAAATTATTTTAGATATTGTATTTTTCAATTATTTGAGGTTAAGTTAAGCTAATTATCTTGCCGATGGTATACATATCCCATTAATTTCATTCATCATAAAAATATAAAATTCAAATTCAACATGCCTAATCGAGCGACATTTCAAGAACTCGACAAAATTTCACAGCAGAATATGAATAAATAAAAATGAAAATATTAATAAGATATTTTTCATACAAAACACGAATAAAATACTATAATAAAACACAGCACGATGCACATGTGCAGTTAGTTCTAAGATGCACTTTGTGCAACGGAGCGGTCCTCACCACCACAATGGCAATGTAACCGGAGACAAAAGTTACCGCAGCCAATTTTCAAATTCAATTTACCCGCTTTTTGCGAACCGAGCGGGAACAAAAAGGAATCACGGAGTGTTCCCGCTTAAATCATATAATATATACGCTTATAATCGGAGCGCTTCTGCGCTATTTTCGCTCCTTCCGTTTTAGAAATACTTCCGTTTCGATATTGGATTTGTTACGATTCGACTTCGGATTGCGATTTAATAATTTACTCGAACTTTTAAAATCGATCGATTTTTACAGTGCGTCTTTAATTAGTTAGTAATGATCATCATGCTGATATAATAAATTCGATTTTTTTTTAAATTGTGTCTATATTTGGGATAACTGCATGAATGTTAGTTAATTTTTTCAATAGAATTTGACAGTTCGAATGCTCAAATTTTATAGAGGAAAAATGTCAACACGTTACTTAATAACGACTGAAAAGGTCAAGGGGTACAAGTGCTCAAAGTTGAGCATGTATCTGCATGTATTAGGAGGAGGTAGAGTGATTTGATGATTTATCTCGATACACGTTACAAATTCGTTTATATCCTTTTGCCTCCAAGTATATGAGCGTACATGGAAGCGATTCCTGTACATTACTCGATTTCGGCAAATATGTCACTTGCACCCCTTGGTCTTTTCAGTCGTAAAATAAGTTAGGATTGAAAGATCGGGTTGTTCAAATCTGTATTATTTGGAACGTGAATTTTGTTTCCAATCGATCGTTAAAAGGAAATCTAAAAATATATGATATTAAAAATATTAGTGATTATCATAAATCACAAGAATTATTTAGTTTATGCTCAAATGAATTGCTAGAAAGTAAATTACTTTAAATTACAATCTAAATAAATTAAATGTGTTATGTGCATCATTTTCTATAGAGCATCAGAAAGAGCAAGGTGCATCAATTGCTACACACAAAATTTCCGATCACATTATTTGAATCAAACAAAACAAAAATTACATATGACGATCGAAAAGACCAAGGGGTACAAGTGCAAGTACAAAAATTAAAAAAAATCCCAAATCACACAAAACCAAAAATCTACATGATGCATCCAAAATATTCAGCAGCCATGCACTTCATATTCTTCGAATGCATCGGATCGATAATTATTACATACGAGGGGAGATCGGGGCGCATGAGTCCACCGCCGGAAAGGGGTGGGCCGCCTCCTACAAAATGGGGGTGTGCTTCGCCCCTGGGGCGCTCACTGACGGCTCATTATTTCTGCTAACTTGTAGAAATAATGTTGCACTTTTCCCGGGGCTCTCTAATACCGCACGATTTACAGCCCCACCTAAATTGAGCTGATTTGCCGCTTGAAAAATACCAAAGTCGCTCGCCGTTCCTGTGATGCGATATTTCTGAGTTGTCAGTGGATTTTTGAGTTCATTTTTGAGTTATTTTTGTTTTTTTCGTGTGATTTTTTGTTTATATGACGACTGAAAAGGGCTAGAGGAACGGTGATTTTGAGGAAAGTGCGTTCAAAGTTGACCTACATGTATTAAGAGGAGGTCGAGTGATTTGATGATATATTGAGGCACACGTTCCGAATTCGTTTATATCCTTTTGCCACCAAATAAATGAGCGTGTATAGAAGCGATTCATGTGCATAACTAAATTACAGCAAAAATGTCACTTGTACCCTTTGGCCTTTTCAATCATTATTTATTTTCAAACTTATTATGAAAATGAATAAATTAAAAACATTATCTAAATATTAAATCTTCTATTATAATTTTGTTTACGTGTATCTGTTGCACAATTTGTACTTATGTACATAAAAAAAACATCCAAAATATGATAAGACGTTAATTAATACGTTAGTGCGTATCTGGTGAAACGCTCGGCTACTGTCACAATTCGATTATTAAATAAAAAAAATCAATTTCAAAACATTTACGAACTAAAAACGCCACATTATCCTATTTCACGCATTTTTTACAAATCAAAAATATTAAAAAAACAAATATTATATAAAACAAATCCAATTTTCTTCATATACACAATCGAAATCATTCGAAAAAACACCCAAAGCGAAAGAAAAAAAACCGACCTGCCCCAGAAAAGGAGTGAGAGGGACTTTTTCGTTGTAAAACATCTCATCCAATAAAGTGGAACTGAGGAATTTCGTTCGGTATTTTATTAGAACAAGAAACGCTAGACTCGCACACACACACACACCCTTACACTCAACACTATAGCCCAAACCCCCCAAGTATAACCCAACCCCTCATAGCACACGTAATACTAACCGTGCTAGGCCAGAGTAAAGGAGAATTCGTTCTGAATGTGAGGATGGAAGTCGCTTTTATTTGATCTGATTCGATGTTTGGTTTGTCTTCGTCTTGTGTGTTGTGGTCTCCTTTCCCATCTGCAATCTTCCAGTTTATATTAACGGAGGAATGCGCGCGGTTTGTGTTTCGGAAAATGGCGCGAATAAACAAAAATTCGAATTCGAAAAGGCCAAGGAAAAAAATCTGGGAAAAATCGTATACGGGCGTCTAAAGTTACGGGCGTTATTTGATTCTTCGATAAAATGTTTTCGTATAATTTGATTTTTTATATTAATTGGTGTTTTTAGATTTTTTATGTGTTTTTGTAGTTTTTTTTATTATTTTTATCGTGTACTAGAGGCTTGTATCGAATGTTGCTTGGGGATATGTGTAATTAATAAGGGGCGTTTTAAGCATTGTAGTCGTTAGGGTGCAGATCATTATCATAGTTCTAGATGAGGACAAAGTATATCTTTATCAAAAGCTAAGGGATGTTGTAGTTATCAATTACTTGAAAAATCCTTCTAAATTGAGTAATTTTTAGATACGAAAAAGTTACATTCAATTTAGTGTGGCATCATATTTAACCTTTCATCAGTATTAAAAAAAATAGCATTGTTTCTTCACGATAAGATTGCTATCAAATATTCTAAAATTAACATCGAATAATCTTTAGGTTATTATGGGTCTACTAAATTATTGCATTTTTAGCAATAAAAATGGATTGTAGCAATAAATCCCATCAAGAAACTCCCTAAATAAATACACTATCTCTCAAACAGTGCGTGCAAAACTTCATTTTCAAACGCAATCAGTACAAAATATGACCGAAATCTTTCACTTTTAACAAATGTATATTATTTTCCAATTAACAAAACAACTTTTAAACAATCGAACTTGCATTTCCGATCGACTTATTTAGCGAATTCTCTCCCAACCGATCATTACGTATTCTGCGAACATTCCCGTCTCGTTGATTAGCATTATTAAGCCGGTCGTACGACGCACGCTAACGAACCGTGTCCAGTGTGGACTCTCCTTAGCATTTATTTTTTTATGGCTTTCTTTTTTCCCTTTCCTCTATTTTTTCGGGGTGACTTTCCCGAAACACGGTCTGAATCGCAAAGGACGGAAGAGGCGCCCTCCGATTCAAACGATTTTCGGGGAATAATCGAAGCAAATCCCGTATCTGGACTTCTTAAGTTAGTTGAAGTTGTATTAGGTTATATATGACGACTGAGAAGGCCAAGGGGTACAAGAAACTTCGGAAAATAGCGCTCAAAGTTGAACATGTATTAGGAGGAGGTCGAGTGATTTGATGATATATTTTGCTACACGTTCCAAATTCGTTTATATCCTTTTGCCACCAAATATATGAAGCGATTCTTGTACATTACTTGATTTCGGCAAAAATGACACTTGTGCCTGTTGGCCTTTTCAGTCATATGTATGTGTGTGTGGTTTGTCGTCTCGGTTTGTCGTTGTGGACTTAATGGTTAAGTCAAACTGGCTTGGACCGGTCTCGTTGTGCTTGATTGATAATTGTTCAAATGGACTGTTTGCTAATGAACCTGGGGAATTTGTTTAGTCGTAGGGACGTTGATTTGATGGGTAAATGTTTCGAGTTCGTTTTGTACAGTTTGTTTGGTTGTTAATTGCATTTTTTTAAAGTTGGAATTTAGTTTGGAATTCGAGTACATCTTAGGAATATATTCAATATGTCTAAGGTTGAGTTGAGTGCTTTACAGGGAGAAAGGTCGGTCACGAAATCATCCTTGATGTGTTTAAAAATAATAGCAAACAATAAAAATCTACATAATTACAGATATTATAAAATAAACTAATCGTCATTGTATTAGTAGAGAAATATGGGGTTTGAAGTTTCGGGAGTAAGTTATTCTCAAAGGATTAATTGTGTAAGACATTGAGATAGTATTACTAAGAAAAGAGCATAGTTAAAGTTCTAGATATTCCGCAATTTGGTAACCGTTTATTTACTTTGGTGATGAAATTACTGGGGAACAACTTACCCCAAAATTTCCATCCATAATCTCCCCTATTTCAATTATGAAACACTATATTAGAACATAATTTGAAAATTTACTAAAATAAAATTGAAAAAAAGTAATATCTCATCAGAAAAGTCTCCCTTTCAACATCGAATGGGCGTGTCTTTCAAAAAATTTTAAAGACATTTCTCTTCAACCAATGAAATTTCGTGAAAAGTTTCCTCCCCTATCTCCCTAAAGCCTAAAAAACAAATCAAATTGAAGGTAGATCGTATGCAAAGCAGGGCGCAGGTCTTGAAAATTTCAAACTCCACCCCTCGGTGTATAAAGAAGGGATTTTCCACGAGCTACGGTTGGTCGAAGACAACCCTTCTCTAAAAAAGCACCCCTATTTGAATATCGACTGAAAGGGGTTAAAAAGTGAAGGGTTGTTGGTTTTTTACGCGTTCAGTCGCGTTAGGGTTGTGCAGTTGTGACAATCGTGTGTTCAGTGCATACTTATTGCTTTCGAGCGAGTTTTATTTAGCGAATTGTTAGAAAAAAGTATTTTTATTTGTCAATATTAAAAGTTTTCATCTTGTGCATGTAAAGTGTTGTTATTAGCAGAGTTATAGTGCAAAGAGGATGATTTTTTTCTAACTAAACTCTGGCAAGAAGTGGTTACCTCTCATGCATAGATGCAAGCACTTAAACAAGAAAAACGATAATTTCTAGTTGAAAAAAATGACAAGCGTTTATCTTTAAAGTAAACCTCTAATTGTCAGCTAATATTGCATCATATTGATACATTTGAACGAAAACGTGTTTAATTAAAAAAAAAGTGAATGATCGCGTCTAATGCAAAAGGGTAAGTAATAACTAGCAAAACATTAATCTTTTGAGCAAAAATATTACGTTTTTTTTCTAATTATGCTATCAAATTGTAATCGTTGTTATACTTTTATGTTATGAAATATATTTGAGAAAATATTTTAAGAAATTACCAAAATTTCTTTTTAAAGAGTTACATATTTATTCATCGACTACATAGATTTGACTTCAAACATCTATACGACACACTTGTTATAACATCGAAACTAGAATAAAACCAACTTCACCCATTGTAAATCAACATTTAAAACAAGTAAATCGATCGAACTTCCACTCAACAACACCCCGATCCCATAAAAATCAAACCCTTCTCAAAACTCAACATCAAATCCGAAAAACTCCCCCATAACACTCCCAAAGCGCATTTTTCACACAGCATCCTTTCGATTTATCATATTTAACGTCAGGAAGTGCTCCTTTTTACATCGCTCCCATTATTATTCCCAAGTCGAATATATAATACGGAACATTCGCTTTGTACATACACCGAGTTTGACTGACGTCCCGGTATTCCCAGTGCTGTTATTTAATGGCCCGTGCTCCTCTTTTCCTGGACATACGCGTTTTCTAACAGTTCGTAAGTCGAGGGGAAGGATTTTTCCGAACGCATAAAAAATGGCCGGGGGCCGGAACGTTGACGCGCCAGAGGCAATATATCATCCGCTAAATGGATTTAATGTAGTCTGTAAAAGTGCAAAAAAATTGGGTTTTTGTGTGTCTGTATACGTGTGTGTATGTTGGGAAAAGTTGGCGCAATTTTCCATAATGTAGGAAAAAACGGAATCATCCCTCCTCGCACGAGGCACCGCTCGCTTGTGGAGATAAGGTTGATTTTGTGGCATTGGCGTAGGTTTTTTAGATTAAATTTCAGTTAAAATGTAATTAGTTAAGTTAATCATTAGAATTTATGACTAAAAATGCCAAGGGGTACAAGTGATTTTGAGAAAAGCGTGTTCAAAGTTGATCATGTACTTACATGTATTAGGAGGAGGTCGAGTGATTTGATGATATATTTTGGCACACGTTCCGAATTTGTTTATATCCTTTTGCCACCAAATACATAGAAACGATTTCTGTACATGACTCAATTTTGGTGAAAATTTCTCTTGTAACCCTTGGCCTTTTCAGTCGTCAATTAGTATAAATAAACACAAAGAAAATCTCAGATAGATGCGTTAATATTGCTCAATCAACTGTTAGCTACATTCGTTCAACTGTATCTACTTCAATCTTACTTATTATCAATTCAAGTCAGTTATATTTTTTTCAAAAAACTGTTGAATATTGCAATATTTATCTTTAGTAGATGATAATGCATAAATAATACATAATGTGAGAAATATTCATGTGATATTATAACCATGATTATCGTCATTAACAACCAAACAGTTTTTAATGTATCAGTTGAACGAATCGTAAGTTTATCAGTCTTACAAATGGAAAAATGTTTTAAGATATTTTTTTCCAATGTAAAACAAACCACTTAAATTCAAAATACCTAATTAATAATTTATATTAACTTAAGATGAAAAAAAAGTTTAAAAAACTACACTTTCCTAGTTATAAGAATGAACATTCATCAATGAGTTTTCTTTAGAAATTATTTCAAAATCAAGTCAAAATTAAATAATTTTAACAAAAATCTAATTAAAAATTATTTTAAAATAATAAAAATACTAATTTATCTAAAATTTAATGATATTTTAGAATGTAGCGCCACTGAGCGAAGGAGAGTGCGTCGTTTTGGGCGCCCCGTCTATTATGCGATAGATATTGGAGGATTTTTGTGAAAGTCACTTTGATAATAATATGATTGATATTCCCGTTTTTTTTCCCTCGAACAAGAAGAGGCCTATTTATCTTGCGGCCTTGTCACCGACACGGCTTCGGGATTTCCATTTGAGATCAGGTGCTTCTAGCGGTGCCTCCATTACAAAAACAAATTACGAAAAATTCGAAAATGGCCTTAGACGCATACTCAGATATAAATGTGTTCCAAATATTAGATGTGAAGACTTTTTTTTTAGTTTGGTACATAATCTGTTTGTTAAAATGTGTGTTAATGTTGAAATGATCGAAAATATAGTCGTCAAAATCGATCCGGAATAATGTTTTTTAGTTTGGTACATAATCTGTTTGTTAGAATATGTGTTAATGTTGAAATGATCGAAAGTATAGTTGTTAATATCGATCCGGAAGAATGTTTTTTTTTTAAGAGGAGATTCATAAGATGCGTTTATATATTGTTTTGTAGAAAAGATAGAAGGAATAAAAATATTCAGTCGATAGTATAAAGGTATAAAGCATTTGTGCATGCCATTTCTGGCTTCATTATATTCGTAGTGCTGGGTTTAAGTCGTGTCAGATACAAGCGAGAGTCACGTGTTGTTTTTCTTAATTGATATACAATAGCTCGATTGTTTCTATTGAATATTTGATCAGAAAAGAGAGTCAATATAATGCTTTACGAAATGATTTTAATATTAAAATTACTCGTTTACTTTGTATCGATTGAATTTAGTCGATTTTATGTATTTCGTACTCTGATTCTATTCTATTAAATTTCTACTCTTTTAGATCAGCTTTTTCACTTTAAAACGAATAATTTATTGAGAAATTTAAAAAAGATGGGTAGCAATATATGTAAGTTTGCAGATATTTTATCAACCAATAGTTCAATCAGGAACTTTTTCAGTATAAAGATGTAAATGTTGTAATATGCATTTCCATACATCTCCATACTGATTAAAGATCCCGACTAAACTATTATCCAACCAAAACTCTGCAGTCTGCAATAGCCCTAACAATAAATTAAAGACTAACAATCATAAAAATCATACTATTATATAATGAATGAATAGCACAAAGGGTACAAGTGACCTTTTTTTTCAAAATTGAGTTGAATACAGAAAATAATTCTGTATCATACATAGAATAATTTTCTGCACTTTCCTCGATTTCGATAAAAAAGGTTAATTATACACTTGGTGCTATATTCAATCGTCATATACAATATTAAATTTTTACACACATTCGAAGAAAACCGACTACGTCGCCCGTTAAAGAAGCACCGTCCGTAAGAATCCTCAGCTATAAGTAGAAGTCGCTTCTCTATTGTGTACTTGAACTGGATGACATGTCGCCCTAGTGTGTACATACATATTTCTGCAATTGATTACTGGACATGTATCCAACTTCGTCTCCATAGAAACGGCTATACTATTCGCTACTGAATTGTCAGATGCACCCATCTCGTTACGAACGGCTCACATATCCTATATAAAACGAAACGAACGGTATTAAAATGTTCGTTTATAGCTAGTTTGGATTTTATTTAAGACGATTAAGGGTTAAATTGTTGTTGGGAAATGAGAATTGTTTGATTTTTATTTTGATTTTGATCAAAATTAATTATTTTGTTGAGTCGATGGAAATAATATCGATTGTATGTTTGGAAACGTATTTCATATTAAGCGTTATTATATGACGACTGAAAAGGGGTACAAGTGTTATTTTTTGACTGAATTGAGTTATGTATTTATGATGAATTGCTTCTATGTACTCTCATATATTTGATGGCTAAAGGATATAAATGAACTTAGAATGTATACCGAGATATATCATCAAATCATTTGACATCCTCTTAATAAATGTAGGTACTGGATGAAATTATTTGTACCCCTTGGCCATTTCAGTCGTCGTATGTATTGATGTACCACACTGTGCTTCTATTTAAACGTTTCATAGATCATTAGCAATAAGATATGTTGAATAAATAAAGATTTACACACATAAGCATGGCACAACAAAATTCTACTATAAACTTTAATAGTGATTATAGATGTATCACTACTTGTTTATACATATTATTTAATACGAATTAATTACATTAATATTTGTTTGTAATTAATTCAACAAGTTTGTATGCATCACATGATCATATAAAATATTGTATTTAACACACAGAATAAGTCTGTAGTATGAATATCCTATATTATGACAGCAGTTTAAGTCATCTCATTCATTTTGATGTATTTATCGTTTTCTATTCGAATTTTATTTTAAAAAACAATACATTAAAATAATAATGTAGTTTTCAAATTTTTAAATACTTGCATCACAATAGTCAAAAATCAATGATGACAGTAAAAGCCAAGGGGTACATACATATATATAGCATCACCACAAAAAATGCACTCCATGGCATTTTAAGTCATCATATATGAACCAAAACAAACCATTTAACTATTTCAATTAAGAATTTGATATTTTTTCTTTCAAACATACACCAATATAATAACAGAACATACACACGTATACAAGATTATATTCGAGCAAACTTTGAATCCTATCATAAAAATCAGAATAAATTAATCGAGCGGGTATAAAACGAATCCCCAATTACACCTCTTTCGAACATTACGGAAAATGAGGGGCGTTCGTACAGCACTCTAGATATATCTAGCGAAATGTAGGGGGTGGCATTAGAAGAAAATCACGGACGGGGGTGTGTATGGGGGCCGTATGGGACGCGCGATCGAGGCGCCCCTCCGCGGCGGGGACGGAAAATCAGTGAAATAGCGCTAAACCGGGTTTAATTAAATGTCTGGACTTCTATGTGTTCTGTAAATCTATCTGTGAGAGAAGAACGAGCGGGGAAGAAAAAACGCAGGGGCGGCTAGAGGGTTCGGTTTAATTGTCTTGGAAAAAAGTTGATTTTTTGAACTACTTAAAATTTTGATTTTTGTTAATAAATGGTAATAAAAATTTCTTCACTGTTTTGTGAAATGATGTTGATCGATGACGTTTGAGAAATTGGGCTTCGGCCTGTAGAGAGAAATAAAAAAAAAATAATACTAATTTTTAATAATATAATATATGACGACTGAAAAGGCCAAGGGGTACAAGTGACGTTTTTGTTGTAATCGAGTTATGTACAGAAATTGATTATATGTACGCTAATATATAATATTTGGTGGCAAAAGGATATGAACGAATTTGGAACGTGTGGCGAGATATATGTATCATCAAATCAGTCAAGTCGAAATCGAGTTATGTACAGAAATCGCTTCTATGTATGTTAATATATTTGGTGGCAAAAGGATATAAACGAATTTTGAACGTGTAGCGAGATATATCATCAAATCAGTCAACTTCTTCCTTATACATGTAGGTACATGTTCAAATTTGAGCACTTTTTTCTCGGAATCGCCGCAAAGTTACTTGTGCCTCTTGTTCTTTTCAGTCGTCATATTTGATGAATAGTTATAGTTGATTTTTATTTTTATTTTATTTTTATTTTTATTTTTATTCTTATTTTTGTTCAATAAGAGGTTAAAATAGTTTTTTTTAACTGAGAAATAATAAATGCGTATGTATTGCAAATACATATTTGAAATCGATTTATTATAATGATACACAAATTATTTTTGGTTGTATGTACTTAGAAGTTTTTTTAATACTTAATCAATATACATAGTACCTACAACTGAAGAAGTGATAATTTGAGAATAATATTGATTTTCGCATTCGAGTTGAGTGATTCTTATTATTTATTAATTCATTTCTGTTAAAAGATAAATATTTTCCAATTAAAATTAATGTCTGATCTCAAGTAAAATATTTTGAAATTTTCATCTAACTTTCATAGAATAATATAAATAATGGAACTTGCAAAAGGATTTGATATAATTTTTAAAATATTCATCTTGCACTTGAGAGCTAGAAACCTGTATATTTTATAACCATATTACATTTTAAACACTTTAAAGAAATTTAATACGTTTAAAACGACAAAATGGAACTAACCCCTTGGTACGCCCCTGTCCGCCGACCCGTAATAATACAGTGGAATGAAATCTGTGCACATGAAAGCTTGTATTGGAGCGTAGGAATTCTTAATATATCTACCAAAGAGTTCCAATTATACAAACTTGTGTAGTGTGAATATAACTCTCCTCCCCATGAACCACCACCTATCCATTCTTACCTCGGGCCACCTACGATAAACCAGGGCCTCTCAAATAGTAGGCTGCGACCCAGTATTAGGTCGCCAAAGGAAAATTGCTGGGTCGCCACCTGGAAAAGAGCAGAAAATATTAAAATTTCCATAAATTTTCAGAAATCATGAAAAACAGAATTTGTCTGTAGTGTAATTTACTTAAAAATATAATAATTATCATTAAGACTTTCGAAAAATATTGGATTCACTTAAAGTTTTCTGGTAGTTTGTATTAACTAATTAATTTTTTTTGTAATTAGATATGACGACTTTTCAGTCAGGCCAAGGAGTACTAGTGACTTCGCGGTGATTTCGAATAAAGGGCACTCAAAGTCGAGCATTTACCTACATGTATTGAGAGGATGTCGAGTAATTTAATGATGAATCTTGGTTCTAAGTTCGTTTGTATCATTTTGCCACCAAATATATAAGCTTACATAGAAGCAATTCCTGTACATAACTCAAATTCGGCAAAAAATTCACTTGTATCCCTTGGTCATCATATTAGATTTATAGCTTGATTAAGCAGAGTTTGAAGTATTCATACTAATGCAATATAGACGAATTCGCGAGTCTAAGAATAAACACGTTACATAACGTCACTATGTAAACGCATAGTGAAAAGTCTGTTCGTCTCTTTTGTACACATATTGTTTATACTACGCATGAAAGATATGGAAAAACTATTCACTATGCGTTTGCATATAGTGCGCGAAAAAGTCGGACAGACTTTTCACTATGCGTTTTCACTATGATGTCACGATTCGATCTAATTCACAGATACTACACAATTGTAACTTGTAAATGTGTAATTAATTCTAATTCTTATGAATCTACTTATACAAATATAATAATTGGGTCGCAAAAAAAAATGTGTGGAAAACCCTGAAATAACCAGTTCCCGATCCAGGGCCGGATCAGGGAGGTGTTTGGGGTTTGGGGTGCCGATGAAAATCTCCACCGGTGCTAACTACCCCAGATATGCCCCATAAAAGGAGCCCGTGGATGGTGGGGAAATTTTCAGCACGGCCCCTTCGGGTGCCACCCCCTGAATCGAAGGATCGTATGGGCTCGAGGAATTCGCTTTAGGAGGTGTGATTATTGCTTTTCGGTTTTAATTCGCTGTGCGTCTTGGATTCCGCTTTTTTTCCCTTCAGCTGAAGGGTTTTATTATATTCGATTGTTTTTTAGTTGATTTGTTGTTAAATGAAATAAGACATTCATAGTGAAACATCTCACAATTTGATTCAAATGGTATAAACGTTGAATTGCGTTTAGTTTAAGTTGTATTTATTTGTACTAGCAGTAGGCGCATGTGTATCAAAATTGTTCGGAATTAATCAAATTTCGTATTGCCACGGATGTGTTTATTGCCTTCTATGTGTGAAATAAAAAAATATTTTACGCCTTATATACATTAAGCGGTGCAGTTTCGTAATTACGACGCGCAGTTCGGAGTGTAAGGCGCGGGCTAATAAATTGAACGCCCGGGTTCTCGAGGCACGGGCTGGCTGAAAATTTCGAGCATCGTTAGCGTATTTATAATATGGATTTATTAATATTTATATATCGATTTATTGTTATTGAATTTTCATTTCTAATATTTATCGTTATTTTATAAATTAAATGAATTTCAACTATTTGTACAATATTATAAACTTTTTGTCAGTTGGAAAACTTTCAATATTCAGGAGATTACAAAAGTACTTTTATGTTTATTTTATTATCATCAAAAATTAATAATACATGCAATAAGTTTCTCATTATCGGAAATATTTAATATTAAACACAGCACTGAATTTAAAGTTCTCAAAAAAAAAATATTTAAATTACCTTAACCTCGAGTCACAGAAGAATTCTCCCATAGAAATACATACATAAGTCGAAACCAAACGACAAAATAAAAAAAAAAAGTCATCTATTTCAATTCAATATTTTCCAATTGAAGTCAAATAATTTTCTATTCAAGTGAAACAATTTACATTTCAAATTGAATATCGCATCCCAATATTAAATCGATAACTTTCGAACATTTTTCCGAATTCCCCTAAAGCGGCCCAATCCAATTTTCAAATTATACAAAAACCTGCATAAAAATCCCAACAATAAATCAACCTCAACTAAAAAAACAATCAAATCTCCCTCAATACAACACACACACATTACAACACCATCAAAGCTCGAAAGTCAAACGTCTCGTATCGTATGCAACCATTCGCCTAATCCGCGTTGTAAGTAGATAATAAACATGGGGGCTCTTCCACACACCTCATGGGGGACATCGGCGAAGCGCCGCATCGCGAGACTCCTCCGGGGGCCAAGGGGGCCCCAGACTCGGGGCTTAACTAACAAATGTGCGGGGCCTTATCAGCCCCCGGCCAGGCCAGGATCACCGAGACTTCTCTCCCGTATATATCATCGTGTACACGATTGAGATTTTATGTATGTCTGTATTTCTATGTCGTATGTGTCTTATGGTGGTCGTATGGGAGTGGGTATGTGCAAGGAGAGTGGTCGTCTTATGACTATTCTCGGTCCTCATCAGCGCTGGGTGAGGGTGGACTGTTTGGGAATGGTGCTCTGGTGTCTGTTTTATTTTGTGTTGGTCTTTTAACTGATTTGTTGACTAATTATGGGATCAGATCTCTAATTAAATAGTGTCAAATTTCAAAATGTGGATGGATTTTTGGTAGTTCGTAGTTGGAGGACTCTTTGGTTAGGTTTAGTTGACTAAAGTAGTAAAAAGACAGTTAAAATCTTCAATTGTTCAATACGTATGTTTTAAATCAATTTAAATGGGGTATTATTTTATTTAGATTGGTTTGGGAAAGTATTCAGGTTGATTAAGAAATAGTTTTGAATCTTTGAAAATTTAGAGTTTCTAAAGTAAATTATGATATTTAAAGAGTTAGGTCAGGTTATGATATGGATAAGGTTTGATTTTATCAAGTCAATGGTAGTGTTTTTGTAATACGGTAATGGTTTGTTTTTCATGGACAATTCATTATAACAAACGAAAAACTTAATTTTTCTATGATTTTTCATAGTTTTCGTGTCATTTTAGCAGCGTTTTTTCGAATTTTCTAAATTGATTTTTCACTGAGCTAACGAGTGAATTAAAAAATAAATATTTAGTATTTCTAGTTTCTAACAATACATAATAAAAAATATTAGGAGTACGAAACTAAACATTTATTTTTAAAAATCAATAACATATCCCACATTTTCCTCATATCTAACGAGAAGCATTTAACATTTTCCATCATATCAGACAAATTTACTCTTCCCCGAAATTCATTGCATAAAATTTTAAAAAGTATCAGAAAATTAAATTGTGAGTTCTCTTTCTACTAATAATATTGTTTTTTAATTAAATTAAAAATATAATATAATATAAAATGGTTGTACTGTTTTCGGGATTCACAACGAAAGCGGCATTGATCCGTCGGTGCAGTTACGTCTTATCTTGCAACCAATCATATTATCATTACTGCAATGTTAAGCGGACACTGAGGAAATACTCAAATCCCATTTATATTATATAAATATCCTAGATATATTATAATAGATGCAATAAAAAATGCATGCACTTAACGAACTGTATCATCGAAAATCAGAAAGCACACTCGTGTGGAGTAAAAGATAAGACAAATGAATTTGAAATGTTTTTCCAAAAAATGTTTGATTATTATTTTTATCATTTAATAGAAATAATAATACTTAAATATAATTTGAAACATTTGAATATTTTATTAGTTTCAAATATATCTATATTTGCAAATTATTTGAACAATCATATCTATAGCATTCAATCAACGATTAGCAGAGATCGATTGTTATAGTTGTTAACATCTAAAGGGAAAAATGTGAATTACTAATAATTGAATTAGATTCTAAGTGATGTGATTAACTTTTGAAAGGTTAGTCTACGTAATTATTATTAAAGCAAAGTAAATTTTGTATTAGATATATTATATTTGCGACTACACATTGAAACTCGATTTTTTCATTATAATCACATCATTCGAATCAAAGTACCGAATCCATTCAACTCTCAAATTAAAAATCAGTGATTAAAACCATCCCTTCACAGCAAAAAAAAAAAAACCAATCCAACTATAGAAAAATAGAGTAAAAAAGCAAAATAAAACAAACGAGTCGACAAAAAGGTGGCAGTTTAATAGACATTGTTCCCATTAAACTAATTGGATGGCGTAATGTAGCGTAATGCGGCCGCTCCACTGATTTCTCCTCTACAACAACCTCTTCTAGAATTTCCCTTTTTCTTTACAACCCCTAGTAGAAACTCGCTCATGAGGGATGCCTATTATCGGTTGAAAATGTATAGAATTTAATAGCGGAGGTCCATCCGTATCTGTCGATTCTGCGCTATAAAAACAAAAGGGTCGAATAAAAAGGACACCGCTGGGGGATGAGAATATACAGATATACGGGGAGGTTCTTGGGGAGGTTTTGGGAGGTTTATGGGGAGTTCATGGGGAGGTTTTTGGGTGGTTTTGGGGTGGTTTGGTAGGACTATCCGACCGTGATAATGGCCTGAGGAGGACGAGAGAGCTTTGTGCTTGGCGAAACGTACGTTACATGTGTCGCTCGCCCTTTGATGCCTCTCTACAGAATTTATTTAAGGGTATCGTTTTTTTAGGATTTTTTATTTCGCTTTTGTCGTGTGCGTGTATCGGTATGGGGTGGGTTCGGGTGGATGTAAGTGAGAAGGGGTGAGTTTTTTTGGGAGTTGGATGGGTTCGAAATTTGTTTTATTGGAAGCGGAGTTTTATGTTGGAAATTTATCGTATAGAATGTTAATTCATATTTATATTTGTCGTGCTTGATTTCTGACTATATAATAGCGCTATTTTGTGTGTGTGTTTGGTTGTGTGTCCATGCAACACTCCAAAACTGCGTTCATATTACATATTCAATCGGCTGATCGTTAGTTTTCAATAAATTTTCACTTTGAAACATCTGATTTGTATTTTTCGAATGCAATATTTTTCAATTGTTCAAGTGAAGTATAAATTATGACATAGGCACGGTTTTTACTTGATAATTAACGAAAATAATTATTGAGATACTTAAACTGTGAAAAAAATCATGTTCGAAATATGTGGATAAAGCTGTAATAAATAAACTAATAGCTTGAATATTCATAAGTTTCTGAACTTTTATTAAAATCTAATTAAAGCCGAATCTTCCGAACATTTAGTTATATTCACCTACACTAAAGGTATTGAAAATTTTCATAAAAGTCATCCATCGATTACATTATTTTTGAAGATTTTCATTAAATTAACTTCTTAAAATAAATAATTTTTTTAAACATACCTTCAATGTATCGATTTAACATAAATACCTTAAGAATGCATCTTACAATTATTAAATGGCAACTTATCGATGCAATATGAATGTTAACCCAACTAAAAAAAATCTAATGAATCTCTATCGAAATAAAAACCTACTATTCAACAATAAAATAAACCATCCTTAACATACATTTCCAAATAATCTCAACATGCAAATCATAAACGACTCAACAATCACACTTCACCACCACACAACAAGACAACAGTCAATTAATCAATTAAACCCACGACTCCTACATCACAAAGACAACTCATTCAAAGACCGACCCATCCTAAAACCACCCCTAACATACATTTCCAACAACAAAACAATAATCTACATGCAAATCCTCAACGACTCAACAATCACACTTCACCACCACACAACAAGACAACCGCCGATCAATTAATTAAACCCCCGACTCCTACATCACAAAGACGACTCATTCAAAGACCAAACCACCTCTAACACACATTTACAAAAACAATCTCTACATGCAAATCCTCAATGACTCAACAAGCCCACTTCAACAAATCGATACAAGACAACAGTCGATTAATTAATTAAACCCCCGACTCCTACATCACAAAGACGACTCATTCAAAGACCGAACCACCCCAAAACCACCCCCATAGAGGAATCCACCCCTTCAATTTATAATGGTGTCCGGTCCGGGTGTTTATTATGTAAACCGAACTGTTTGCCGATCCGACTTCGAGGGAACGGCTCCTTCCTTTTCCTCTGGACATGCATTAAACTGATGACGCTATTTTGCCGGGGATCAGTTTACTCCTATATATGAGGAGACTGGGGTGTATATGGTTGGGGGTGGGTCGGGGCGGAATGGTCCACCTCTCGATACATTATGTAACAATGTTTGCGTTCCTTATGTACGCGCCCGAACTCATACATTATGGCTCGTAAATATTTCATGGGTGTGTGCTGAATTTTAAAGCGACTTTAAGTGTTAAAAATATATTCGGAAAGTTTCGCGGGTGCTTTCGCTTCTAAAGGGGATGTTTGGGTTTGGTCGGACTATTAGGGTTTTCGACCGTTCATTGAATTTTTTTTAATACTGTTAAAAAAATAACATAAAAATCATACTATGACGACTGAAAAAGACCAAGGGGTACAAGTGAGTTTTCGGTGATTTCGAGAAATGCGCGTTCAAAGTTGACCATGTACCTACATGTATTAGTAGGAGGTCGAGTGATTTGATGATATATTGAGGCACACGTTCCGAATTCGTTTATATCCTTTTGTCACCAAATAAATGAGTGTGCATAGAAGCGATTTCTGTGCATAACTCAATTTCGGCAAAAATGTCACTTGTACCCCTTGGCCATTTTGATCGTCATATGTGTGTAATTATAAAAAAATCAAAACATATTGTGATATTATGTCATCTATTTTTGTATCGCAGTTATACAAATTGAACGAAATTCAAAAAAATGACACTTTCGCCATATTTCAATATCTGAAAATGACTGATTTATGTTATTATTGAATACTATCGATCAACCCACTGAATATATCAATACACTTAAGTAGCGTTACATAAACACACATATACACACAGAATTACACTATTATATAGTTAGATAACATATTCATATTATGAAAAAAACTTTTTATGAAATTTATATATTTTTTTGAAAATTCGTTTGATAGCCCTAAATGCAATAAAATGTCGAATATGAATCGAATTTGATACTAAATTTTATATCGAACTTTGTAAAAATTTCTTTCACTTATTTATGCAACGTTTCGAATATCTATTTTTCTACAAAAAAAAATGCATTTTAGTCGTTTCTACGATTCGATATGCCCGATTGCGTGAGAGCGTTTTAATTGTGAAAATTATCCGTCGATAAAAAAGTTGTCATGGCAGAACGAATAAGAGTCTTGAGTTTTGAATGCTCATAAAAAGTGAAATTTCAATAGATTTTATGGTAAATTTGTGAGAACACAAAAAGTATTCAATTGCCTCTGCGCCTAATGTATTTTTTCCACAATCTCTTTAAAAAAATAGACATCTGAATGATCGCTCAAGCGTAATACGACGATATAATTAAAAGTGTCAGCTTTTTACTGATCTAATTCGAAACAACTAGAGTATATCGAATCGTTAATATTTTTTAAACATATTGGAAATTTTAATTAATTTAATTCGCTCACACTTGAATCCAATATTTATATGGACTGATATCATAAAGCATCTCGCACTGAAACGCCGACAATAACGTAGTTTTTCACGCATGAAACTCGATTACAACAATACATGACGATTAAATTTCACAAAGAGCATAAGTGACTTTTTTCATCGAAATTAAATTAAGTACAGAAAACGGTTCTGTATCATATATAGAAGCATTTTTTGTTCTTAAATCAATATCGATGAAATAGGTCACTTATGCCCTTTGTCAAATTCATTCGTCATATATGACTACCGCGAATAAATAATAATAAAATTCGATTTGTTTCAGATGTTCCTCGAATTGAGAACACCTGCATGTGCGGTTGCACAACTTTGACCCGAAGACCATATCCAATGATCGTGGGCCCGAAGAACACACGTAGAAGAAGATAAAATGTGTTTTTATTATTTTAATAATATATATATATATATTTATACGTATTGTAAAATGCGTTTATTGGACTGTGTAAAAATGTTGAGAAGCTTCGGTTCCGCGAAAGACAATAAACGATCGAACCGTGAGAACGGTTAACCCTTTGAGAAGGAATGGAAATCTTCTTGGAAGGACGAATATAGAAAGAGGTGTGTGGATACCTTTATTTTTTTATTAAATTAGTTAAATATTGATTGATAGAATATATTTGACGACTGAAAAGGCCAAGGGGTACAAGTGACTTTCGAGAAAAGAGCGCTCAAAGTTGAACATGCACAAGGAGGAGGTCGAGTTATTTGATGATATATCTCGGCACACGTTCGTTTATATCCTTTTGCCACTAAATAAATGAACGTACATAGAAGCGATTTCTGTAGGTACATAACTCAATTCGGCAAAAATATCACTTGTACCCCTTGAACTTTTCGATTGTCATATTATAATTTAGGTTCAATTGAATTTTTATTTGAAATATGAAAGTAATTATAAATTCGATATACTTATATGTACTTCTCTAGTTTTAAAGCAGAATCATGAAGCTCTAATGTTACTTTAAATGATAGAAATATTGATGCCATTGTTTATATTATAATGACTACACGATGCATTACAATCGAATCGTTATAATAATGTGATTTAGCGATTTTATTTCCGTTTGATATTTTTTCGCTTTTCCCGAAACGCACGATGGAAAATATTACCGAGAAAAGATTGCTTTGGGGTAAATCATTTTGCCCCATTAAAATAAAAACGTTTCTTTCAGGCTAAGGAGCAAGGGTGGTGGAAACGAAAGGCGAAAAAAAAGACAATTTGCGAGGTAAAATGGCATAAAGAAAAATCTCCCTGAGGCTGGCGAATTTAGAGCTTTTGACCCCTTCGCCGATGGCGCTCATTTGTACCGCTCAATAATAATCATATTCTTTCACCACATATTTCATATTTTTTCACATTGAGGAAAAAATTCTTTTTTCTAACAAAAAGTTCTATAATAAGTAAAAAAATAAGACTTTTCTCAGTAATTTTAGCATATTGATACATACCAAAGCAACATTAGGAAATAGTGTTGAAATATCAAATTCTCATTAACACATAACTATACATATATCTTGCTTCATGTCACGAGACATATAATGAGATGGATTGAATTGAATAAAGTGCGAGAAACAAATTACAAATAAGAATCATACAGTAATATGTGAACAAAACTTTAGGATGTCAATCAGATATGTGCAAGGAAAAACAATTTTATTTTCTAGCTAGAATCAAGCTGAAAATTTTTGACTTTTCGCTCTCACATTCAGATGTGAGTAATAGAGCAAAAAAGGCAACAATTTCCAATCTGATGTTAGATGAGTGTTCCTTTTGCACTAAATTTCTGATATGTTTGTATTTACAATTATTATTACTGTGATAATTATTATATTAAAATCAAAATCATGCATAATTTAATAATCATCACAATCGAACAACTAAATCTAAAAAAATGTGACACGTGCGCCTCAATCGATCGTAAATGTGGGCCATACATAGGACGCCTTAGATTCTCAACAAGCAAAAAACCCCTAAAAAAAAGAGGAACGGGACAGGAAGAACAACGAGTCTTAATAAAAAAAAAAGACATAAGGGTATAAAAAAAGAACGAATTCCTCCATTTTGAGAACCTCGCGAATATGTGATTATCATAGTCGAATCAGAAGACAACTCGAAGGATTTCTCCCGTGAAAAAGGATAACAAGCAGTTGTCCACGATGACGTGACCCACTCGTCGCCATCTCAAACCCCCTTTGACTCCAACCCCATTCGATTCTAGCCCCGTTCTAGTCTAACCCCATCGATTCTAACCCCATCGAGTCTTCGTCTCCTGACCCAAACCCTCACCTGGAGACTACGACCATAGTCCGGCATAATGTCCGAATAACCTTTTCCCGTCATGGCTGGAAACATTGATGAGCCCAAATAAATGCTCGAGACCTCTTTTGACCCCCATGAGTTCGATGGGGGGTTGAAAGTGCCACCCCTTGTAACCCCTTCGCATATTCGGCAACGATCTCGTTTTATATTGTCACGATGTTGTATCTATGTGTGTGTTATTTGTTTCATTTTTGATAAAATAAATTAAATTAGCCCGTATCTTAATCGTTAATTAGAGTTTTTTATTCAAATTTCAAAGGTATTACTATTAGCTAGTTGTTAATAGACAATTATGATAGGGTCTGTGAGGCGATGTTCAATCAATCATTGGTTAACAGTTTGCTTACAATGACCATTTAATTTAACTCTCAAAGACTGGAAAAGTAGCTATAATTAAAAAGTTTAACCCATGAATGAATGAATGTTCTAAAAATGTATGTATTTTAGAATAAATTAAATTTTAATTAATTTAAAAATCGGCATCACTAGAAGTTCATATTATAATCATAAGCTTAGCTTTAGCAACTTTTTGGTAACTTAAGCAACAATTTGACTTAAAAACGTATTGGAGATGAAAACTGTCAAATTCTATGGGTATATAAAAACGTTCTTATCCCTAAAACATTACTCAATTGTTGTATAATACGATTGAAATTGTGTTCCTAAGTGTTTCATATGACGACTGAAAAGGCCAAGGGGTTTAAGTGACTTCGCGGTGATTTCGAGAAAAGAGCGCTCAAAGTTGACCATGTACCTACGTGTATTAGGAGAAGGTCGAGTGATTTGATGATATATTAAGGCACAAGTTCCAAATTCGTTAACATTCTTTTGCCACCAAATAAATGAGCATGGATAGAAGCAATTCCTGTGCATAATTCAATTTCGGCGGAAATGTCACTTGTACCCCTTGGTCTTTTCGATCGTCATATATTAACACGTCTATAGCTTCTAATGAATAACTACTATAACATTTAAAATGAAAAGTTTTAATGAAACTTTCCATTCAGAAACAAAAAAATATAATAATGTACAGAAAATTTTCATAGTTCATATAGATTTTAATGGAAAAAGGATTTGAAAATTAAGAATGATAACGTTATTACAATATATAGGATATAAAAGTGAGGTTGCCATTGTGAGGAAACAATGTATAAGTGTTTCTAGCAGGGGTACATGATTGTGTTGGTATGAAATTTTCCCTTGGTGTATGTAGCAGTGGTGTAAAAGTTTAGAGCCGCGGACGGGAAGGGGGCGAGAGGTCAGGGGTCGCTACCCAGGGGTGAGAAACTGGGACTTTATTACCGTTCTCCTATCAATATTAAAATATTCATACGTACAATGTGCGCACACAATAACGCGATTGAAAATTTTATTGACAATTTCCGTTTATATTTTTATTACTGGTGTAAAATATCATGCTGAAAGTTATCTGAACATCTTCATATTACTTAGAAGGAAATTTTATTAAAATATTTCTAAGAATACTTTTTTATTGTCCAGACCGTAAGATTCACTCCTTGTTCAGTAAGGTTAAGTCGGATTTGATTTTAGGCTAGATTTTTGCATTCTTTTTCATGTTAGTTTAAGATTTTTTTAGATTGAACTACGTTTTAATTTTATCGTATGTAGATTAGGTAATGGTATTTCTGATTGAATTTATTTGATAAAAGAATGGATAAATTTCTGTTATCCAGTCAATGAGATACATACAAATGACGACTGAATTTTACAAAGAGCACAAGTGACCTTTTTTGTCGATAATAATTCAAGTATAGAAAATGGTTCTATATATGATTCAGAATCGTTTTCTGTACTAAACTCAATATCGATAAAAAAGGTCATTTGTGCCCATTGTGAAATTCAGTCATTATATGTACTTTTCCGATTCAGTCAAGTTTGGTAAGATTTTAGCTCAAATTAGATTGGATTTTTGCTCTTTTTTTCATGTTAGATTAGATTTAGTTAAGTTGAGCTACGTTTTTGATTCAAATATATTACGTAAATTGACTTGCTGTCTAGATGATAGATATAAATAATACTGAATATTTTTTGAAACGTATATGCTTAGAATAAAGAAAAGTATTATATATATATTTTTTAATAAAATATACAAGATTTATGCGATAAAAGAAAACTTTCCCTTTCAAATCAAATAGTTGAAAAATTCAAACAAAACCTTCACGAATAAATAAATAAATAAATAAACGGGAAAAAAAAGTCGGGTAAGAAAGACCATCGCACCTTTTCCCTGGTAAAAATAAAATACGCGCAATACGCGAATTCGCTGTCAGAATACAAAATCCTAAGGGCGTACAGTCGACCCAACGGCGAGACGGGCGCAAGATGGAGCCACCGTACGCCCGGGGGCAAAAGTTGAGAGGGGCTTATCAAAAATACGCACGCCGGTCGTTTTATCTATTCCGGAATATCCGGAAATGCCCGCTTATCCGAATCTCTCGTGTCCGAGTCGAACTTTGATGCCTTTTTACCTTTTTTCCGTTTTTTTCCCGTTTTTTTCCACTTTTTTTCCCTTTTTTTTCCCGCCGGGCGCTTCTCGAAGATAGTTGGGAAGTTCCAGGGGGCCGCCATTTTGTCTTTTTTTGTCTTTTTGTCGGCTTAGCGTTCGTTTTTTATTCAGTTGCTCTAGGGTCAATTATCGCTCTTTGTCGTGTTTTAGTTTGATCGGAGTCGTTGTTTTTCTGTGTTTCGAAGATGCCGTGAATAAGTTATGAAAAGTTGGGAAAAAATAAGGAAAATAAAAATAAATGAGGCGATGAAATATTTTTGACGTGTTATTAAAATTTTAAGTTCGAGTCAATTATTTAAAAATGTTTCAACACCAATTTATTATTTTGATCCGCAATTATATGCAAAAAACGAGTTTAAATTTTTCACTGCAGTAGCTAATTGGCACTTTTGTTATTCAAAAATGGCAAATTTGCGACGCATGCAACGTGGAGATAATTGCACAGTTTTTAATTACATCGCACCTTACTTATTAATATTCGAATTTTAACTCCCAATTAAACCTAGTTAATTTGAACTTTCAAGATATTTTATAATTTCTTAAGAAATTATAATATTTTTGTGAATTTCAAAATTCAACTGATCAAAAGAAATGATAAATTGTATAAATTTCAAATTTGAATCAAAAGTATCAATGACAATTATACAAATGAATCTGATTTTTCGAAAAAAAAATGAAGATACTAATTGATCACTGAATTTCACAAAGGGCATAAGTGAACTTTTCTATCGAAATTAAGTTAAGTACAGAAAATGTTTCTGTATCATATATAGAATTATGTTCTATACTAAATCAATATCGATAAAAAAACATCACTGTTCTCTTTTTGAAATTCAGTCATCAATTTTTTTTGAAAAACAGTCACTGATTTAACCAAATTTTTTTCAAATATAAAAATTCAATGACAAATAACTATTCAATCAATCAATACGAACATTATATTAGAATCAAAATCACTCGTTTTATACACGATCTAAATTATCAATCAAGTACAAATACATAAGATAGAATCTCTCAAGAGAGAGAGCGAACTTACAAGGCGACCCTCGCGTCCGCTGGTGCGCATTTTCGAATATGGTGACGATTTTTCCCTTTTTTTTCCCTTCTTCCCTTTTTTTCTGCGTTGCTATTCCGTTTTTTGTGACGTGCTGCCCTCTCACTTATTTATGTGGGTGGGCCCTCGTGTATCCCTTTCCCCGCTCACATATATAATACATGATATATACTTATATATCCTTATATATCCTAGAATTTTTTATATATATATTCACGTGTAGGTTAGCATTTTCCGCCCACCGGAAAGGGATGTCCGCCCACCCATCGCCATTTTATACCACCGATACGCGAATTTTTATAACAGTGTTTTACTACCAAATATTACATTTATGTCGAATGCGACACACGTATAGGGTGACTCAATAGAAGTGGGAGAAAATTGCATTTTTTATTATTTTACATTTCAAGTAAAAATTGAGAATATTTTGATGATTTTTGAATGACGAAAATCAATCAAAATCAGTTAGTTTTATTGAGACAATTTGTAGGGGTATGTGGGGAGATTTAATACATCTAAAAGTCTTGATTCTTTTTTCATTTTCCTTCTCTTGCTTCATTATAAAAAATGTATTTTTTTGTAAGTAAATTCAATTTAATTTTAAGTGTGTGACACTATTTTTTTTTAAATACGATTTTCCATATTGAAGTTATAGCAAAAAATAGAAAAGGGAAGGATCGAGTCTCCCTTTCCACTCTGACGAGGAAATCGCGTATTTTTTCAGATGTGATTTGGTCTGAAAAAACATATGAATATTTCAAGAATCGAGTAATAAAATGTAATGTTTTCTTTGTGATTTATGGGAAATTATCGAAGCGAAAACATAACAAGTTGATGTTGTTGTTTAATTTTTTTACGTTTGTGCTTTTTTCGTGCCCTCGACATAATAAATAATATTGTTTTGTATGAAAATATTCAGAACACTCAAGTTGATTAAATTAATATTTATTTTGAATCGTTGCGATGACGCAATATACTGTATAAATTACGAAAATTGATACGAATTATTTATAATAAAAAATATTTCATTGAACAAAACAATAAAAATATATTTCTTAAAACATTTATACGAACTTTAAACAATCATCGCATTTCAAAAACTTTATTTTTAATCGAAAAACATGCATTAACGAGTTCAATGAAAAAAATATATTAAACAATCAACCCATATTCATTCGTCTAATATTTGAGCGGTTCTCAATTTGTATTTTCCACCGCAGCCCCCATGCTAGAATGTAATACAAGGAATCCGCCCTTTTCGCATTTTCCGACATTATATTGGCCTCCCTACGTTTTTCTCTTCTGTGGGCCACAAGTCTCTAGAGACCTTCGCATCGCTCAACTTCTCCAAATCGGAATTCAAATCCTACTCAGAAAGCTTTCTCGATCAGGGCTGAAGGAATTATTCATAAAAATTGTGAAATGATGTTCATTTTTTCTGTATTAAATTATATTAAAATTCAGAATATTTTAAGCGGTGTTTACATATAGAAATTATCATTCGTGTTGCTGTTGCCTTGTGTGTTCAAAATTTTACATCTAGCTTTCTTTTGAATATGTGAAAGGAAATTTGATGTAAATGTTTATAATTAAGGATGTAGAAACACTAATAACACAGTTAAATAACAGTAAACGCAGTATTAGAACTCCATTATTTTTTTGTATAAATTAAAACAAAAGAAGCACATGATCGAAAATAATAGATTTTTTCATCATATGAATCATGTCATTTGAATTTTTTTATTTAAATATATTATTTTTTAGCTTATAGACAATCTTTCTATGACACGAGGATAAGTTTCGCATAGTATACAATTTATAGAAAATTTGATTGATTAAAAAATGTGTTGTAACATCGCTTTATTTGCGCAAACATAAAATATTTTTGAGCGAACAACTTATTAAATATTGAGTCTTACCTATATCGCAAATCATGATATAAAAAAATCGTGATTTTTTACAAAATTACGAATACAGATTACAAATTTAATAACGAATTATATTTTAACAAAAATTTACTGAAGATTGATTACAGAAAACGTTATAAACTGTGTATTCTTGAATAGTCTTACCGTGTATACGTTGCATGCTTGAGAAGTCTTTAAATCAAAATGCCTCGAGTTTGATGCAAATTAAATATAAAATTTCAATAAATCGTACTTAATTATATTTCGATTTGAATCATAATAAAAAAATCGTATTATAGCAATAAAAAAATTATAAAACAACCCTGAAACCTTGCGTCACATTCGTTCGAAATTGCAAAGGGGAGTTTTTTGAGGCTCTCGCGTCATGGGGACAGGACTCCCCGGTGACCGATTTACAATAAATTTCAAATTGAGAATATGTTTGCGATTTTGACCCAACTTCGACCTTTTCAACCCCTATTCCACCCCCCAATCACACTTATACATACGTATGAAAAAAAATCGTCTATACGATATTTCATTTCGCACACAACAATAACTCTATGAAAATGTTCGCGTCCCTTTTCGTTCGGCCACAATGGTCGTCGCCTCTAATTTATTTCGCTTTTTTATATATAAAATATATGACGATCAAAAAGGCCAAGGGGTATTAGTGGCATTTATGCAAAAATTGAGTTATGCACTGGAATCGCTTCTATGCACGCTCATTTATTTGGTGGCAAAAGGATATAAACTAATTCGGAACGTGTGCCGAGATATATCATCAAATCAGTCAATCTCCTTTTAATACATGTAAGTTCATGGTCAACTTTGAACTCGTTTTTCTCGAAATCACTTGTACCCCTTGGCCTTTTCAGTCATATATATGTTTTTTATTATGTATTTCGGTTATAATGTAGACGTATTTCGCCTTTGGCGCCACGCGGGGATTTACAATTTGATTTCGCCCTTTGACGTATTTTATTTCCCTTTTGGCCGACGAGGCTCTTTTTCAGACATTCGAGAAATAATTGACGTCGATAAGCATTGTTAACAGAAATGAAATTTTCAGACATTGAAAACAGTCTGTAATGGCTTCTACACGACTTTTCAGCTGTGCAATTATTTATCGTTATGTAAAGATTTATATTTCTATGAAATGACCAAACGAAACTTTATTTATTTCTGTACGATACTTGGAACCAATTTTTCAAATGAATGTTATTAATCAGTTAATGATAATATTTTTTTAATTCTATAGAGAAAATATAGCTAACATGTTGTTAAATAACTTAACATACGATTGAAAGTTTGAGTCTAATTAATTCATATCGTTTGAAAACCCTACAAGCAAAGAAGTTTTATTGATGAATCAATGGAATTGAATCTGAAATTGCCTCTGAATGATGATTAAAAAATCGATATGAACGTTTTCATAAATTATATTAACATATCTTAACAAATCACTCATTTATTTTTAAATATTTCTTTAATTATGACAGATATTCAACATTGAATATTGATTTCTTAAATCGGCTGTGTGAATGTATACCTTCTATAGTAAGAGTATAGTCCCATATCTTTAAAGTTTTTCATTCCTTGATCGTTAAATACTATGAAACTATATTATTTCATCACATTAGAAACTAAATCTAATACTTTTTACAACAAAATCGACAAAAAAGCTTTCCAACTCTCAATTGTGCTCAATCATCGAAGCAACAATCCGTACCGGGGAGTCTGTTTAAACCAATTAAACGGTTCGTTGACTAATCATAAATATGGTCCATCTAATTGCGACCACCGAGCACTAGTTTCAACTGCGATTATTTCCGATTTTATTTTCAATAAAGTCGTTCTTCGATATAAAAAAAAATCTCGTTACGATCGATCGACCGTCGAATGTCACGGCGGCCGTTTTCATTTTTATGCCACTTTTGTTCCATTTTCATATGCGAGATTCGAGTTTAAAGGCGACTTGTGAGCTGTTATCTGATGCTCGTTGTAAAAAAATGTTTCGTACCATATAAAAGAATTTGTAAGTTCGAATTTAATAAGCTTTTCGCATCGGACGGTGCATCGGATAGATCTATTTTCAGATAAAGTCAATCAAGTGCATCTGACGATGTTCCTGCACTTGAATTGCATACGAATCGCTAAAAAATATGTTGAAAATCGATATATGAAAGTATAATACCTACAATTTCATATAAATAATGAAAATAAATCGATAATATTAAGATTTTGATAATGAAGATGTATATACGTTTATAAAAAATAAATGTGTTTTCGATGATTGAAATTTTGTATGCATATATTAGATGAATTGTGAATGTGTTAGATGATTATTTATATGAGATAAACGAAATTGCATAAAATTTATCAAGGAAAAATGTATATGTGTGTATGTTACATTTATGATCAGTATCAGAAGGGGGATGATTTGATGTCGCAGGGAATGAATTTATAGTGGCTAGGGAAAGTTTTTGCTTTTTTAGCTGCTTTATGCAAGAAATTTTATTACTATTGTATTTCTGCTGTAGTTTTTCGCAGCACTCACTTTTCTTTGCGACACTCGTTCCAGAAAACAGTCTCCCCTTTTCCATTTCCGCATAGATTATTATTTATTGCCCCATTTTTTGTGGCGCCTCCTTCATATTTCAATTTCTTTATATTTTATTTCCGACCATCATCGAATGTTCCGATAAAACTTTTCCCCGAACGACATACATAATTTAATAGTGCTCTTTTTATTCTTGAATATAAGCGATTTTTTATTATCTAGATTAGTATTCATACTTATAAATGAATACATATATGATTTATTACGAAAATATATCTGTTATTATATTTGCAATAAGAAAATTAACACGTATGTTCGATAGATGTCGATACTTTGCGTTCATATGAAAATTATGAACATATCGATTTATGAATATGTTCTTTTTATTATTTTTATTTAAATTTTATTGAATTAAATACAATTCTATATGACGAATGAATTGCAAAAAAAGGCACAAGTGACCTTTTTTTATCGATATTGAGTTAAACATAGAAAATGGTTCTATATATGTTACATAACCATTTTCTGTACTTAACTTAAATTCGATAAAAAAGGTCACTTATGCCTTTTGTGAAATTCAGTCGTCATATAATATATAATATTTTGCATTTATAATATTTTTTTTTAATTTTCAGATTAAACTATGCTAACTTCAGATGAAAAGGGAAGAAGTGCAAGATACAAGAAAAATTCAGATAGTGATTCAACAATTAACATAATGAATCCATTCAACAACGAATCGATTGGGTAATCGAAAATAATTAAATTTTGATAATATTGATATTAATTAGAGGTCAATTTTTCCAATTGTAAGACTTTCGATATAATTGTCAACTCCAAATGAAAAATTTAATTGAATGTTAATCGAACTTATGTATAAGTAGTTATATTCAACATTTGAAAGACTTTCCTTAATACGACATAATTTTCATTCGATTCGAAAAATTCAAACAATTTCCATTTCCACATTTCAGATCGGCAACGAGACATCGAAGACAAAGAAAAAACGTCCACAATCGAAAAAAAAAAAATCTCCCTCGAAAATGACCGAATACATTCGAACCCTCGAATTCTCTTCCCTCCTTCGGGCAATAAATAATCATAATAAAACATCACGTCTTCATACTTTTTTCTCCGCAATCGCATCAGTTTTTTGCGCGTCCCGTTGCGCTGAAACGCACCACGCGTGCGTTTCGCGAGAATTAACATTTATATATTATTCGTGAATATTTCTTGAATGATTCTTATTGAATATATTTGGAGATCGAGGCGTGAAGATGGACGTGGAAGACGAGGTGACGAAGCGAGAGACCCATTTGTCTACCGAGCGTCGAAGGCGGGCCGAATGGCTGTCAGGTGTAAAATGGCGTAACGATATGCACGTACTGGACAATTACGCTACTGGAGGTTGCCATTGATAAAATCGATGGTTCTCAAATGGTAAATTTCATAAAATTTAAGTATAAGCTGACTTGTATCGTTCTTTTGTCGAAATAAGGGCAGGTCTTTTAGTCGTTTAGTAGTAGCTTATTCATTTGAGGATCCGATGAAAAAAGTTTATTCAATATTTTTCGAATTGATAATTCATCAATTGAAAGTCAGATTCTGAATGAATTACATTTTGAAATGTAGTGCAAAGGAATCGATTTTCTTTTCCAGTTAGATTCTAGATAGAAATTATTTCCTTTCGTGTTCTAAATGCGAAAAGTAGAGCAATAAAAGCAATAATTTTTAGTAAGTCGAATTGGAATAGTTCAATGATCTAATCAAAGATGCAATTGTAGGGGAAATACTCATATTTTCTAGCTAGGAATTATTTCCTTTTTCGCTCTATATGGGAGTATAAGAGTAAGAAAAGTAATAATTTCTAGTTAGGTAAATTATAAGCGTTCCCTCTTATATTACATCTCTGACTTATATTAGATCTTTAATTTGTTCCAATTAGACTTTCAAACATTAAAGCTTGATTTTTCTGACACTAATTAGTTGATATTAACAGCTGTAAATCTCTATAAGAAATAAATAACTCTGATTAAATAATTTATAACAATTGAAATTCAGGCTGTGAATCTTCGAAGAACAAAATTTATCAAAGAACAATTCATTATAATTAAGAGTATTACTCTATAGTAACTAAATCGGATAAATTCAATGAAGATTAATATATCAATTGCTAGATTTCAGTTAAAAGTCGGTTTTTATTCCATGAAATCGACTATAGAATATGAAATCGCTAAATTAACATAAACGATATAAATACTGTTACTTATTGCTCTTAATGTTTTTATAACTGCATCAAATATGTTTCAATTGAGAATTTAATGATCATATTTTAATAGTTTTATTGTTTATTTTCAGTGTGAGAAGTTTGGAAAACACCAGCTCCCCAAATATTTCGACATGGCTGAGAATAATGATTGTCCGGATCCGTAAAAAAGTGAATTATAATGCAATCAAACGTAAATCCGTTTACGTGTTTTCAATGGAATCCCGTAAATCTTATGATTGGCCGAATTGAATCGTCACGTTTACGTGACTAAAGCACAGGTATATTGTCACTACGTTTCATGTCGTTTCTGTGATTTACTTCCAGTTCAAATTCATCATAATATCTTAAATATTGTATCTGAGTTTAATTACGATTTTATTTTCCATTAAATCAGCTTTGTCACGGTCGAAAATCCCAATTTGAATTTTCTTTAAATATCAAGTAACGAATCATTGCATTAATTTGGTATTGAATCGGCGGAATAAGATCAAACGAAATCGGCACTATTTGATCATTTCGTCACATTTCCGAGAATCCTCGAAAGTTGGGATTGAATCGTCTTCGAGAGACTATTTCCGAATAGTTTTTTTTTGAAAAAAAAGGCAAAAGTCCCTTTAAAAAATGACAAATCAAACCGACCCACTTTTATTTATTTTAAAAAGAAGTATTTTTTCTCAATTTAATAAGTGAAAATTTTAATCAGAATGATTCTTTGAATTTCTAAAATATTGATTTTATGAATATTCAGAATATCTTATTTTACTTTGAATAGTAAAAAAATTAAACTGTGATATAGTAAGGAATGCATTGAAACTTTTATACAGGTGCTTTAGTCACGAATTGAGTGCATTTCGTTGAGTAGGTACATCAATTCACGATTCATGATCTATTTAGAACTATGGTGGTCTTATTTATTCTCATATGGTTTAAATGCTTTTGTTCAAATTGAATAATGGAAAAGTATCGAATCAATCTATTTTTCATTGATAAATTGATAAATTTTGAGTACTATTTTTGTATATGTGTTGAGACTGTAATTTAATTAAATATTGATGAAATCAATAAATTCGATGATTATCCAAAAATCTCAAATATGTATTGATATATTTCTCATACATTTAGATGATTGATAAAAATGTTCAATACGCTAACGTAAATCGCACATTCGTGAATAATACAATTTCAATTGAATTCAAATGCATTCAACGATTTTAAAAACACAATTTATCTAAATCATACATCAATTCAAAATGACAAATCAATAAATTTATCAATTCAATTATAAAAAAAATCAGCTAAAAGTTATCTCGATTTTCGTATCGAAATCAAAACACTTTCGATTTAATAACATTCTTTGAATGAAAAATGAATTCATTGATTCGCCTTTTGTAGTTCATTCAATCCTCGGTCGGTTCCCGGTTTTTTTTTTGTGAATCATCACGTAATTCCGATCTCATTTTGAATATTCAAAATGAGTTTGTGAGGTAGTTTCAGATTGGATTCGGTTCACGGATGTTTGGGCAACGTAATTCCGATAGAGGAAGTCGGGGTAAGATGGTATCTCGAAAACTATCATAGATTTAATCTAACTTAACATTCTCAAGAATTTCATAGATTCACAGATAATTGTGGACGTCATAGAATCTATTATACTAAATCAATCTGATGAAAGAAAAATATGATTGAATGAAAATTTTTGCAATGATAAGTTTATAAATAAACATTTTGTCTTTTGTGTACAGATCGAAGATAATTTTTCAATGATATTTTTAAGTTTTTTGACGTCAATGTTGTAATTTTATTGATTTGATCCAATTTATGTTATAAACGAGTATAATTTTTGTATTTATTTTTTTAATAGGTACTTGTGTACTATCGTATCAAAATGACTCTCAATAGTTCAAATTAAGTTAGATTGGATATGATTTCAGATTAGATCAAGTTAGGTTATTTTCATTTTAGGTTAAATTACATATTAGATATGGTTAAATTAAATCGATTATCTCACCTACAGACTATTACATGAATATTTTTGTATGTAAAATTATTCCGCATCAATACAGAGTTATATAATTTCAATGCATATAGAACAATTTTATCCATTTTAAAACATTAAAATTAAGGTCAATATTTCAATAGTGACTTAAATTAGACTAACACACATATGATGACTGAAAAGTCCAAGGGGTACAAGTATAGAAATCGTTTCTATGTACGCTCATATATTTGGTGGCAAAAGGATACAAACGAACATGGAACGTGTTCAGAAACACATCATCTAATCATCACGCCTCCTCTTAATACATCCAGGTACATTCTAAACTTTGAGCACGCTTTCCTCGAAATCACTGCAAAATCACTTGTACCCTTTGTCGTTTTCAGTCGTCATCATCAGTCATCAGTCGTCATATATTTTGTAATCAAAAATTTCAATTTCTGACAACTACCGATCGAAATATCATCCAATTAGACAATTTATTCTCAAAACACAAAATTTTCCGAAAAAATTAACATGATCACGTTGGAAATTTCAGGAATGCATCATACCTATCCGACTAACCCGCATTATTCAGGCGTTTCGAATTAAAATGCCACCCAGGCTCCGTTCGACCAGCGATTGTGAACGGACGGTACGTGATCTCTCTCGGGGCCCACCTGCGGCTTCGCTTCGACAAAACACCGAAATTTCATTCAAGATGACCACTCAATGGACGCCGAGATGGCCAACTGACTAAATCGAGGTTTAAATGGCACACTATTCTATAATTTTGTATAATTTGATTTGTCGAAAAATTTGGTTTCGATTATATTGATATTGATAGAACGAATATGGATCGAAAATCAGTTCAGCATAATTTTTTTTTTTGAAAATTTAATTCATCTAGAATTAGCTGTGAATACTTTTTATACATTCGATAAGTTATCACTTTCATTTTTTCGTAAAATTTCATTTAATTTGTACTTTAAAGAATGAAAGAGTTAGATCTTTATATTGCACTTTGAATTCGGAACGATTTTACGAAAAAATGCAACATTTAACTGAATCATGTTTACATTTATTTCCACTGGTTTAAATATTCGCTTCAATTATGCTGACAATAAATTCTTGAAAATACAGATTTTTTTGCTTCAAACGAAATAATTTTTATTTGAAATCAAATATTGTTCATTTAAAATCGAATATTTTCTTTGAAATTCTACACGAAAACAAATGAAGTTGAGAGAAAAAATAATTTACCTAAAATGGGAAAAGTGTACAATGAATATGTATGAAAACACAGCTGTATTATAATTGTACAGTACAATATTATATCAGAAAAATTTTGATGACAAATACTGATTGGTTTAAATAATATCTAATACCTATTAAATTATATTTAAAATCTTCTAAGCAATAATCATTGTCATGATACGAATCATTTGAAAAGTACACTTATCTATAAAGTTCTTTAGTGTGATTTGGTATTCAACATCTTTTCATCATCAATTTACTGATATAATATATGTTAAATATCAACAAAATATTGAATCAAATTTGTTCTATTGTACATATCAATATCAATATATATTTTTTATTATATCAGATGTATACCTTTATGATATTTGAATATAACAATCATTTATATTTTTCAGAATCTGAACAAGAAAGCAAACGAAGATAAATTTAAATAACTACAATAGATCTATTTAATAAACGTATTGAATAAAAGAAAAACGAAGATACTTATGCGACACACAATCATATAGCAACAAGTAAATCTTTGCACTCAACACCATCGACTCAGTACTATAATATAATACATACGTTCGTATTTTTCAAGTGTTATCAAGAAAAAAAAAATGTTTTTCAATTTTCAGCCTCTTATCAACATTGTGAAATATTATTATATCAATATGTAAATACTCGATCGATACGTTAATCGTATTAAAGTGACACAAGTCGACGCCCGTCTGGCAGATAAAGTTCCATTGTACAAATAAATTAATTTTCAATATTTACATAAGGATTGCGTACACGCATTTAGTGTATGGGTTCGTTTATAGTTTCGTCATAGATTGATAGAATAAAAAATGTCGATCGTTATTCAAGTTTTATCACGATATTAATATCGCTTACTGTGGTGCAACTATCGAGTGATGTATTATATTTTGGGGTGTAATGGCCTTTTATATATGATTTATTTCTAGTTTGTATCGATAAAATTGGTATTAAATACGAAATGAGTTTTCTGAAAATTTTCACAGTATTTTGTTTGTTGTTTTTCATTAAAAATATGCATTTATTGTGTATTAAAGTATTTGCGTGTTTATTATCTATGATTACTTTGAAAGGCAAATAGATTTTATCATATTGACTCTTTTGATGGATCATAAAATGGCTATTCAAAATATCAGCTTTTAATTATGTTTATCGAACAAAATTGATAGTATTATCAGTTTTGTATAATATATCAAATTTTAGTTGCTTTAACGATTGCTGATTCAATATTTATGTAATTCAGGTATCACGCACTTTTGATCGAGTGATATAATTTGATATGAAAATCGACAAATTTTTAATTTTAACATACATACTATGAAATGATTGATCATAATACATATAATATTATATTATAAGTTTTCCCATTAAATTCGAATCGAATATGTAATAAATTATCACAAAATTTGTTTTTTCATTAACGAAAAATCTATTTTGGTTTCATTTCAGTCATTTTATTATATTAGCGTTACAATTGCATTTTTTTTTAATTATATTGAAAACAAGATTACCAAATTTTATCTACTTAAATCTTCTCAGATCGTGAATAAACACATTTGGCTTTAAAAGATTATGAAATTAAAGATAATAAAATTGTATAAAACTTCATAGACAACGATTATCAAGAAGAGATAATAGTTTTATGACAGATTCTTAGCAAAATAAATAAAAAATAAACAAGCCTTATAATTTATTCATAGAGGTAGGTCATCAAAGGCGTTTCTAAACTTCTTTGCTTACGCAATAAATAGTTAATAAAAAAATTAACGAAACTATAGAATATTCTCAGATAAGATTGAACGCAATTTTCTTCACAATATAGCTAATCTAATTTGCTAATAAATATGCTACATTTTCAATGATAATACATATTTTGCAAATGGAATTTGATATTGTAAGCGATAATTTATCACTTTGTTATTCGGAAAAACAATATAAATACTTAAAATTACAATCTGAATCATCGGTCATGCCATTAAACGAACGATATGATAATTCAAATTAGAATAATACAATCATTCAATCAAATATATGTTTGTGAAGATTTTAATTAAATTATTCACATTTTAATTTATAAAATATCAATAGGTACAGAATAATGTACGAAACATTCAGAGCTAAACTTAACTTACTCTAATGACTAGTGCGTTTTTAAACCCTAAATTTTTTTTATTCATTTTTCAAAGATTGTAAATATAATAATTTTGTTTATAATAATCTATGGGTGAGGACAGTTCACATTAGAGCACAGAATTCATTAAAACGACTTCTGAACTAACAATAAGTGCATTATTATCCATTGTCCGAACAAATTTTGTCAATTATTTTTCAGACAAAATATTTCACACATAGAAAGATATGACTATTTTAAATGCTTTATCATTTAAATCTCATTTTTTTCTAAAATCGAAGTTGGAATATCAATGTTTAATAGTCTTTTATAATTACTCAACAGAACACAACACTCGAGAAGAATTCAAAGACTTTAGACCACCTCAGCGGTGCTATCGTTGATTTATTTACACAAAAACATTTATAATAGAGCACACATTAATAAAAATAGGAAGAACCGAGTCTTATATTATTTCTGCAAAATGAAATAGTGCATTGTTGCCACACACACAGAAGTATAAATCGGCACAGGAAGCCAAGAAACGGTTCGCAGCCCTGAACGGAAGGGAAATAACATATTTTATACAAGGACCTCGTTCCCCGAGAACCGTTCATACAATATTATATACAGAATGCGATAATATAATGCGAATAATGCTACGCGAACACATAGAGTTTGTGTGCAAAGCTCGAATCTCGACGCACATTTATAAATACCGACTTGCCGAGGAGGAAAACAGGAAGGAAATTGTTTTTCCAACAATATACATTTCCGAAAGTCGTTATGGTCCACCTTTGGATGTGTGCTTTCGAGTAATATAAGAAATTTTATTGTGGTGTGCGATACAGTGAAGATTCCTCCGAAAAAAATTCTATGAATCGTATTGTATTTGCTCCGGTTGAAAGTTGGAATGATTGCGTTTCTTTGTGTGAAATTTTATCTAAAATAATAAAATTGTATGATTTGAATGAAATAAATATGCATATGAAGACTGAAAATGCCAAGAGGTACTAGTGATTTCGAGTAAAACGTGCTCAAAGTTGTGCATTTACCTGCATGTTTTAGGAGGAGGTCGAGTGATTTGATGATATACCTCGGTACACGTTCCAAGTTCGTTTATATCCTTTTACCACCAAATATATGAGTGTACATAGAAGCGGCTCTTGTATATAACTCAATTTTGGCAAAAATTTTACTTGTACCCCTTAACCTTTTCAGTCGTCATATAAAATACCGAAGCATTTTTATATAGGACTGACAAACAGCATCACTCACAATGCCTTATATTGCTTTAGTAAATGTCGCACAATTTGATATAATATTACCTACGTTTGTTAACTTTTCATAATAAATAAAAAAAATATATCATATTCAATATGAATAAATTATTATTAAAATTTCGATAAATTATTTCGTTCAATCTAACTTCGACCGCATTTTTCTCAAAATCACTTGTACTTTTCATTCGTTACATAAAATTGTGCGCAATTGAAATTTCACACAAACACCTCATTCACGATCAATCTTTAATACATGCCATTATCAGTTTAAGTAAATTGAAAAATAATCTAAATATCAAAGATAACGTAAATTATGTATATAGGCGTAAAGCGTAGACGTCGAATATCTTGCGTAAACAAGTGATAAAATTTTCCACGAAAATAACGCACAATTATTAGAAGACGATTAAAGTTCATATATTGAATCTTATATTATTATATTATGAATTTATTCATTTTATAATTTGCGGGTGAATACAGCCTTGCGATTAATTATTATTCCTCATTGTTGAGTCTTGGGCCTCAATATGACCATATTTGTAGACTCGTTTGACTTTGTGAACGATCGTTGAACTCGTTACCCATTCAAGATTGTATATGATTTTGAAATGAAATATTGTTCAATATCATTTAATTATAGTAAAACTTCAATATAATATCCATATATTTGATAAAAGCCAAGATTTTAAACAATAACTCTATCCTTATCGTATCCTCACTCCTTATCATTCATAGTAATCCGTTCAATTTATCAAAATTTGATTAGCATAGACTAATTGATCACGCATATTTTTCAATTTCGCAATTTTCAAAATATTTATTCAAAAGCGATTGTTCAACAAAGAGATAATGTCCACTTAATAAGTACATGCAAGTCGATAAATATCACTTTTTTTTAACAATCTATGAATAAGAGATGTTATCTTTAATTTATTGCGTATTAATACCATATAATTTCATGCAAATTGTTCAACGAGCTAGAATCACTCGGTGCAAATTTGCTCTCCACCGAATCCGATGAATTTAATACGAGATAATTACTGTTAATATAACGAGATTTGAGATTATGATTGAAAGGTGAGTATAATGATAATTGTGTATTTGCATATATCAATCAAGAGATGCATAAGTTATGTATCATATTTGGTAAGTATATCTAATAGTTTTTTTTTAGCTTAATTCAATAAGAACTTTCTGTTGAAAAAATAATGATTCAAATATTCCTTTAATCTTATAGATTAGGCACAAATGTATCATAAAGATTTCATAGTATTGATCTATTTCGATCAAACTATCAATTATCAACTGAATCAACATCAACAATGGTATAAGAAAACTATTGTATGAACAAAAAATCTCTAAAAATAGATAATCTATCAGGGTTCATAATCATAATCTATTTAGGGCTCAGAAAAAATATTCTTATACTAGAGCAATTTGTTAACAGTTAGCAATTGTAGTTAACACCATCAGGTATAAAATATAGTAGAAAAAATATAATATATAAAAACTAATATGATGAATTCATTTCTATTTCAAAGATCTTAACAAATCGTCACTATTCCATTGACAAAAATATATGAAACGACTCAAAATGTGTACAAAAACTTTTTCCGTTTCAATAAAAATGCATTATCCCTGAGGAATACACATATCGTATGTATCCAAAGCGGCATAAATTCGCATTTATACCCATTTTGTTTGAGTCCATGCAATATTTTCCATGGCAAAAGGTTCCAAAGAGGTCAAATATATTCTTATATTAGAGCAATTTGTTTACAGTTAGCTCTAACAACTGTCAAATTTAGTATAAAAATCGTCTAATATGATGATTTTTAATCTATTTCATCAAATCGTTAATATTCCATTGACAAAAAATATATGAAACGACTCAAAATAAATACAAAAAAAATTTTCGGTTCAATAAAAATTCAGTATCCCCGAGGAATACACACATCGAATGTATCGAAAGCGGCATAAATTCGCATTTATACCCATTTTGCTTGAGTCCGTGCAATATTTTCGACGGCAAGAGGTCCCGAAGAGGTCAAATATTACAAGCGATGCGGTAATTGTTTCAAATAGGCCGGCTTTGACCCGTTCACCGCCTCCGCCGCAACTTATTGTTACCGGCCATTATCGCGGACCGACGATATATAACTATTTTACAATGCGTATATATAAAATTACGTATAAAATGTGTATCTACTGCACCGCGTCGAAGAGAAATCCCCTTCGGTTCGGGAAAAAAATGAAAACAAACGATTGCGGTTCGAAATTTCGAGTCGTTTGCGGAAAGGCGTGGGAAGTGAGGTTATGTTTTTTCGATCGGTTTGAATGCGTAATTTGAGGTCGCTTTTGAATTTTGATTTTATTAAATTGTGTGTATGTTCATGTCGTAAATATTTCAATATCAGATCTGAAGAAAAATGTTGTTTGAAAAAAGGTTTTTGATAAGAAGTTGTTAACCCCTGATTTATAAGTGAATACATTGTGGCTTTGATGAATGTAAAAGGTTCGCGTCTTGACTAACTATCGTTATTCAAACGGCCTACTGCAGGGGTCGTCAAATTAATCTATAGGTATAAGTACATTTTCATTTACTTTTTAGAACGAGAAATGTAATATTGTAGTGATAAATCATGTTTGTTTAAATTTTATTTGAATAATATAAAATTTCGATTGTTTTTCATTATCTTCAAAAAATTTATATTGACTTGGAAAAATAAGAATTAGTTAATTTAGTGGAAGGAGAGCACTTCATCCTCTAAGATTCATGATCATCTTTACAATTTTGTCAAAAACATTTTATTACCTTACATTGGCAGCAAGAAGTAATCCAAATTAATTCGATACTAATTTTACAGGTATACGATTTTTCAGAAGGAAGTTAGAGGCAAGAAATGGTATTAAATACTCCAAAGAATGAAATGTCCCCAATATCTACATAATATATGACAAGTGAAAAGGCCAAGGAGTACAACTGACTTCGCGGTAAATTAGAGAAAAGAGCGCTCAAAGTTGAGCATATACATGTATCATATTAGGAGGTCAAGTGATTTGATGATTTATATCGGCAAACGTTCCGAATTTGTTTATATCCTTTTGCTACCAACTATATATAGAAGCGATTCTTGTGCATAACTCAATTTCACCAAATATGACACTTTTACTCCTTTTTCAGTCGTCATATAACATCAATTGAGTCAGATATATTAAAATTTCAATTTCGCCACATACAAATTGAGGCAAATCGATTTATTAAAGATTTCAAATATAAATCGCATGCAAATGAAGCGAGTACTACACCACTGTCCGGTTACGTAATTACGTACAAGATTTACATCTTTTTGTGGTGGTTTCAAGATGAGGTAAATAAAAGGCAACAGACATCGAACAACTCTCAACGGTCAAGCCTTTGCGTAAAGCCGCCACATTGAAAAAGCCTTGTTCTGGTTTTCGCCGATCGATTCAAATTCTATTCGATAATATGAAAATTGCTACACATGCATATAAGACGCACTTCACATACAAATCGATTTCGTTAAAAAAAATTCTCAGAAAAATTCAATCGAAAAATCGCATATTCAAATCTAATCAATTCACAATCAATTTTCCTTATTTACTTGAAAATTTCTCGGTATTGCAACGACTTATCACGCATTCGTTGCGTGAAACATTTTTTTATTTTCAAATCGTATGAAAATCGCACAATGTGACCCGTTTCTGAAAAGGCGATGTTATCGTTGTTTGTTCGCTTTCGGGAAGTCGATAAGGAAAATTATTCATGAAATATTTATCTGTCGTGTATGTATATTAATATTGTTGGAAAAAAGTGCATTTTCATATATAGAGGCTGCATATAAATGCATGTTTATAATGTCAACTGCGTGGGAAAAAATTGTACAACGGTTGACTGATGAAAAAACATCTCGCAATTGCGAGGCCAAGATACAGTTCGCATAGATATTACTATCCATATAAGGATAAATGTAACGATTCTCAAACCGTATCTATCGATATGATTGTATAATTCATATTACATTTTTTTACATGGAAAAACAGTTACATTTTACAGAGAAAATTTTTCTTAACAAAAAAAATGAATGAATATTTAAACCCATTTTGAATGCTCATTCTATCATAATTATTTAAATTTAATATAATTAATGAAAAAATATATCCTTAGAATTATGATGTATTTAATTTTGTAAAATTTTTAGAATCTTTGGTTGTGAAAAGTGAACAGTTATAGTTAAACTGTAGGCTAAATAGCGTACAGACGAGAAAAGTAATGGATGGTTACTTTACTTATATAAAACCCGTTCTTTCTATATGTCGTATATAAAAATATACGACTCGCCCACTGTTAACATCAATATTTATTAGCAATTCTTTTACAGAAGATGAAAAAACAACACCCTGTATAGGATTCGGTACCTTTATATTTCTAAATTCGGTCGAAAATTACAATACTTTCACTTGAAAAATACAATTATTCATCACAGAAACGATAAATTTCAGATTAAAAAAAAATTGTCCAATAAATTTTCCAAGTAATCTTTATACATAATTCAACCTAAATACTTTAATAAAGCAAAATAAATATTGATTATGCTATATTTGTTAATACGTGCGTAATCAGAAGGAAAAATTATTTCATACTAATCGTAACATTCCATAGAATCGATATTTTACATCACATTTTCCCATTAAGCGTATTAAAAACGTGAGTCAATATTCTAGAATATCCATATTTATTCAGTACATTATAAGTAAGCTGAAAATAAACATAATCATATCTAAATCGAAAATATTTGAATTGAAAGCGGCGCCACATCGATTTAGATAATATTGTGAATCGTAGACGATTACGCATATTTCTTATGAAACCAAATATAATATATGTAAAAAATGAATATAGATTCATTATTATATTATCTAGAATCTAGAATGATTCTCGTTTATGATGTTATAAGAAAAAATGCAGGAAACGCATATACGCATCTTGCTAATAATTGCATCGACTTGAATTTAATTATTTCTCAGATTCATATAACAGAATATACTAAAAAATTAAATTGTATTTATTTTTCAAGCCAATACGATGATTAATTACATAAAGTCAATAAGATTTATGATTTTCATGCGTTGAAAAATCAATATTGATTAGACGTATCGATCATTAAGGAAACTTCAATGAAAAGCGCATATTAATTATGCCAATGAAAAATTTCTTGGATATAGATCAAAAACGTCATTCTTAGCGAGCTTTATGTATGTAGTTATTAATTAGAAACATTAAAAATGAACCGATAAATCATAAAATATAGGGCTGAGTTAAAAATCTAATTTCATAACACATGAAATTCATGCATACGATCGATTAACTTTTCAACAGATTTTTTTTCCAATTAATGATTGAAACTTAAAGATTCTGATTTTGTATGAATTGCTTAATAAATTACGATTATTTATATTCAATTCACACATTTACAACCCTGTAAAAAATTCACTCATATAAACGTCCATGTTGTTCAATGAGTGAACTCATTGCGCTCGTTATTTACCATACGTAGCGCCGCTGGTTGAATCATTAATTGCAAAAGTGCATAATTGCAAAATCCAAGGAAAAATTTTATACATTCATCCACGTCGGACATGTCATATTTTAAAATGGAAAAATGCGTACACATCTGCATAAAAATAAATGTTTAATAAAACGCACCAAATACCACGATACGATCCAACAAAGAGTTTCTCACTCTTGATGCGAATATATATGAAAAAAAAACTAGCCTTATTGAAATTCAACGCATGATTACGTACACGTTTACTCGATACTAATATGCCTATAATAATATGAAGTAAAATGATCTTTAAAATCGTTCTCGATAAGGAATATATTCGTATGAGACTCGAGATACGTTCGTAAGAAACGGTCGCATAATCTGGTCTGCTAGCATTTTAATAATTTATATAAAAGCATACTGTTTTAAATTGATAAACCGTTTTAACAAGTAAAAATGCCAAGGCGCTATGTTAAAAGATAATAAATACAAATAAATGAAAAGCCGTGTCGTGGGAAATGAAACGCGTTTTAGCCTTAAACGTATGTAAAGCTTTGCATTAGAAAATTTCATAAATGCTGGAAGGAAAATTTCGCTGTTTAAACGCATTTTTATATAACGAGCATAATACGTAATTAACTTATGTAGTGTCTATTTGTCGATTTTTGTAATGTGTGTATTTTCTTTGTTTACTATTGAGACGTTTGAAAATTGTTTATACGCAGGTTCATATCTAAAAATTTTATTTTGTTTACTTAGTTTCAATAAATGATATATCCATGTCGTTATCGATTCGATCAAAAAATTTTGAATGCAAAGCAAACAGTTTAACGCAAAACATGATAGAAGTGAACGAAAACAAATTACCCATTTATCAAACTTTTATCACTAATCTTATGGACATATTTTGAAAAACATATTCGTAAAACTTGATCAAATATGAAATCATAGTCATAGATAACTCTAAGCCACGATACACAAATATCGTATACATTTATTACTTCGACTTATACTGAAAATCAACACATAATTTTCGGCAAATGAAATTCATACCATAATCTTCGTATGTAAATATTTTTCAATAAGATAAATCGAAGTTTGATATCAAAAAAATCAAAAACAAAATCGATCCAACGTGTGTGGCGACGAATGCATATTCGATCGAGATGCATATTCATAAAATGCACCAGAAGGTAAACGAAACCCACAATTACTCGATCCGCTCGACGAAATCTACTTTTTATTTGATTTTTTTAATTGTTTTCGGATCTTACTGTTCTGGTGCTAAAATGGAAATCGAAAACTGCGAATCCTACGCAATTTTGAATTTAAATTTTTGGCGCGCTTTTTCCTCAGTTTCCAATGATACGTGCGTTGATTGATAAGTCTCATTCACCTTGTATTAAACTTTTCGAAAAATTAAAATTTTAACGAAATTATCTCAATATTTTTTTATATCTTATGTATTGGATGAAAGTATTGAAGTTATCGTATGAAACAGATTTCGATTTATAGATTCAATATTATGAAGTACGTGACAAAAATACACCTTTCAGTAAGAAAAATATTGAATTTTCTAATCTAATCAGTGGAAAATCTGAATTTAATTTCGAAAAAGTGATATTACAAGTCAATCAAATAGTTAATTGACAAGTGTACTGCATTGTGAAACAAGTGAAGAATGATGAATCATCGAGAAAAAAGTAGAAAATCCTATTTTGTTGAAGAGAGGCGTTCAGCTCAATTTGGAAAATGCACTTAAATGGAGAAACGATGATACAGTTCAATGAATTCAACGAATCCATACAAACGATATTAATAAATAATTAAGATATATTAAGCTTATTAATAAATTAAATCAGATCATGATTAAATTGGGTCAAATGTGATTCATTAAAAGTTAAGCTGGACTGAATTCATTTGAATAAACAATTGATCAATTGGAATTTTAAAATAGTCAAAATTTCGACAGATTTTTTTTCTGGATTCGAGTATCAATTAAAAACATAATCAATGGACGTTAATTAAATTAAATTATGATTATTAATTTAATGATTGGTCAAGTATCGCGAGCCATATACATGTGCTAGATAGCGGCTTACGCAAAGAGCAATATTCTCGGAACAATGTCGACTAAACGGCATTTTCTCACGCGCCATTAATGCTTTTCGCATCGGAATCATAAAACCTATTAGGCCATTTGTTGGTGTTGAGTTTTATATCCGACTATGAGACATATTGAACTCCTAGAGCTAATAATTCCTATGCAAAAATGCAAATTTTCAACATAAAAATCGCACCAATCTAAGCTGAAACATTCAGTTGAAAATCGATGTTTTTCTTATTGTATTAATTTCGTTTATATGGTTGTATAAATAATTGGATTCGGACAATTTAGAGGTGAAGTTTGAGAGGCGCATCTAAATTCTGCACGGCCATATAACAATAATTGCATTTCTTCAGCAAAGTATTCGCATTAAGCGTACATAAAACTACGCGGAACCAATTTGTTGGCACAACCATTTAATACCGAGAACCAAATACGTAGATATGTTATGTACAATCCAAAAATGTACATATGCACATGTTTCGAAAATAAATTTTTCGATCGAGTGTCTGAAAGGCTGCCTTTATTTGTATCTAATGCGTTGAATGCAACATCTGAAGAATGAGGCGGTTGATTCTCAATTCGTTAATTAATCGTTATTAAATAAATTAAAATACTAATGGTGGAGAATTTGTTTGATTATTTTGTTTTAATTAATAGGTTAGTTTAGATAAATAGGATGTCCAATCAATAGACAATAAACACTGAATCTTAAGTTAGCTTCTAAATGACCTATAGTAGTATTATCATTTACTAATGAGAATATTTGAATGATATTTTTTTATTAGAGAAACGGACTTTTTAAGAATTGGTACATTACTTTTTTACATATTTTAAGATCAACAATTAAAAATTGAAATATTATAGATCAATTTTTCAATACTAAACAATCTATCTGTTCATCGTAGATATCAATTTTACAGAAAGAAATCATAATTGTCGGTCAACTGTTATCTGATGATTGAAATTTTGAATCTTAAGTCCGATTTTTCATCTGTCGACAATTGATTAGAAATAAGTATTTTCTATTTGATTCAACTATTTAACTATTTTTGAAGTTTATAAGGATATAAAACTCATTTCTACCCGGTAATGATATTTAGGGAAACACATTTCCTACTCATTGTAACTTTAATTGAAGCCGCTTTATGAACATAATTCTTTTGAATGTATCATATGGAACTCATTTCAATTAACATTCTCCGCGTTCAAACATTAAAGGACTAATCGAAAATTTCAAAAAAAGTCAAAAATCCAAATGCAACATCCGAAAACCACCAAACTTCCACCAAAACGAAAACCCTCAACCGAAAAGTCCGAACTGAAACAATCCCATCATCTCTCTTAGATCATCATCCTTTTTCTCGAAACGGCACCATCAATCCGCATCATCATCATCGTCGTATTATACGACGTCCTCAAGTCCTCAGAATCGCGTCTCTTCTTCGTCCTTTGTCCGTTAGCGAGATGGAAGCGAAGGCTTTGATGGTCGCCGACCGGCCTCTAAAGTGGCCTCTGATTAGCATCTTGTTAGCAAGTGCCAGTTTTTTGCTCTCGAGGATTCGCTTCATCGCATATTTATGGTGTTCGATGGGGTTGGGGGGTGTTGTACAATCTTGTAGAATTTTGTGGTTTTTGGGTAAGCTTAAGGTTCTTGAAGAAATTGTTGAAAGTTGTGAAAGAATAGCATTCTTCGATTGTAAGTTTGGAATGATCTAATAAGCGAATGGGTGAATTTAAGTGGGATTATTCCATTCATATTTCAGAATTTAAGGTGTTAAGTTGCAAATGATTTATATAAATTGACTGAAAAGGCCATGAGGTACAAGTGACTTTGCGGCGATTTCGAGAAAACAACACTCATAGTTGAACATGTATTAAGAGGAGGTCGAGTGATTTGATGATATATTTCGATACACGTTCCAAGTTCGTTTATGTACTTTTGCCAACAAATATATGGGCGTACATAGAAGCAATTCCTGTGCATAACTCAATTTCGGCAAAAATGTCACTTGTACCTCTTGGCCTTTTCAGTCGTCAATTGTGATATCAAGATTTCACTGTATTTAATTTGATTAATAAGTTACAGAAGCGAGGGTTATTCTAGAATTGACCAGCTTAAAGTTTGGCTATAATCTTCTGGACGTGTATTTGATTGATTGCATTTTGATATTTTCTATGTGACATACGGTTTTTTTCCTTAGTTTAAGTTGGACTAGTTTAAACCTTAAATTTTCAGTTAAAATACAATTAATAATCAATCAATCAAGCTGCTAACATTGAATACACATACATTACTACTTTACAAAATCTCAAATGACTGATTTAATCGATTCGAATAAAATCGATTGAATATTCGGAGCACAATATTTACTCTCATCGCATACATTTAAATACACATAATTCGAGAATAATGATCGTGGTGTATGCACTTTCGCATTGTAGGTACATATTGTAAGCAATTATTAAACAGCATTGAAAGCAGAAGAGCAATCAAACAATTTGGCACACCGTATCATCAGCCAGAGTTAAATCATAAAACTGATCATCATTTTTGCACACGAGTCTCAGTACGAAACTTATGCATCACGAAAAACAGAGCCGCATTCATATTTTACAAAAATCTCTTTAAATATATTTTTTACTTATTTTCATTTGGATACCATATAAACCTTCCTTAGATATATATGATTTTGGTACTTTTTTTGCAATTTGGACATTTAATTGAGTAATCTTATTATTTGAAAATTTTCATATATTGAAAAGAGATTTAATTTTTAATACATATGGTCAATTTTTTAATACAATTTAATTATTAATTAATAAATTCGATACTGGTATGATATGGTTCGTTCATTCGTCGCAGCATCTGGAGAAGCTTCTCCGCCCACCTGACCCCACTATTATTCTTCCATATCACACAAACAGCTATTTTAAACCAAAATACTTTCGTAAAATAATAAAATCCATTTAAAATTGAATGATTTTCAATTCAAAATAACCATTGAACATTTTTATACATATCATTGTTACTTATCCTATACTATTACGAGGAAATCCCATCATCCCGCCTTTTAACTGCACCCAAATTCTATGTCAGCTTGTTAGACCGGCCTAGTTGGGTACCAGCAAAACTAGGCGAAACTACGTTTACTTACTTACATTTTACATTACATTACTTTACTTACTTACATTTACAAGGAACTCTACATTAAATCATTACAAAAACTATCGCGAAGAACAGCTTTTCAAGGGGCATGCGGAATGCCAAGTACTTATCCTACAATAATATGATACAATTTTCGTAATAATCAACTAGAATTGCAAATTTGATACAATTTATATAAAAATGATATAATTACATATCGATTAAAAACAATATTATATCACATCAATATCTAATTGCATCACAAAACGATAAGAAAACTACATAAATGAAAATAACTTTCATTGCGAAATTAGTATGACTATGTAACTCGTCGACTGACTCATGCTTCTTGTGTGATACGAGCCTCGTGTCGTTGTGATCGATCATTTGATCCTGTAATGTGTATGCATTATTGTGTGCACCGAGCATTATAATGTGCACTGTATATATGCAACGTTGTCAGGAGCGCCGTATAATTAAATACCTATCTACCATTATGTAAATCGTGCACGAGAGAAGTCATTATGCCTTATGTTTTATATCGAAATGATGATCCTTTGATTGTTTTTTGCAGGATTCAATTTTCAAAATACTGACTGAAAAGGCCAAGGGGTACAAGTGACTTCGCGGTGATTTCGAGAAATGCGCGCTCTAAGTTGATCATGTACCTACATGTATTAGGAGGAGGTCGAATGATTTGATGATATAACTGGGTACACGTTCCAAATTCGTTTATATCCTTTTACCACCAAATATATGAGCGTGCATTGAAGCGATTCCTGTACATAACTCAATTTTGTCAAAAATCTCACTTGTACCCTTAGGGTTTTTAGTCGTCAATTGATAATTAGGAAGCTGCTGTGACTCGGAGTTGCTCGAAACTCTAAGAATTTTTAACTGATTCTGGACTGTTTTATAATCTAACAATATAATAGCGCAATTCTGTGTGTGTCCATGTAACGCTCCAAAACTGCCGATGATATGTACAACGGGTTGAAACTGCGTTGATATATTCAATAGGCTGATCGCTAGTATTTTATAAGAATGCAGAAATCTTCTCAGATGTGCATACAATTACTAAAAAGTTTTATTATGTCTGAATAAGCGACAAAGGATCACACAAGGAACATCATACGTTCATTTTTATATATGTATGATTCATAAGAGTTTATTTTATGAATAAGCATGCATATATATTTTTTTCAATCTATTTACATTATTTATAAATTTGAAGTTATGTCAATTGTGAACCGTGCGAAGATTCTATGAACAAGTATGATTTTTATTTGGAATCGATTTGTATGAATGCAATGTTCACAAATAACGACGATAAGGTTAACATACATAATAATCTGAGTTGCGTTAACTGTACAGGTAAACTGAAGATAATAAAAATGTGTTGAGTGTTTATCGATAACGCAACATCCTCGATCGATATGTATTTATTTTTTTATTTATACAAACAGAATTGTTAATTAATGAGCACAAGTAAAGTAGTGAAAGCAAACATTAATTCGATTAAAAATACACCGACTGTTTGCATTATCTCGAGTGTTACATGTACCTATATCATTTCACAATTCGTTTCATTTATTGAAAAAAATGCGAGAAGAATTTCTTATATCTATTCAATTCCACGTTATTTATAATATTTACCAGATAATAAAGCGCTCCTTTCTATTATTACTCCACATCGATCTTTTTAATGTCCATTTCATAATTGTATGTTGTATTTGCCGTAGACATTTGTTTAATATGTTTATTATATAGATTGTACATTACGAAAGAACGAGATCTGCTATCTGTTTATGTTGGAGATTGGCCTTTCTTCTTGTTCAGAACCCATCGTTACATATAATTAGAAAGTAAAGTCAAAAAGAGTCGTATCTTGAACTGATCTCGATTGTGCAAGATGCGGGGCGAACAGTAAATATTATTAAATTTTCATTGTTCTATCGAACAGCTTCTATATACAGCACGATCTAATAATCAAAACCGATTGAATTTTACCAAAATATATGACTACTGAAAAGGCCAAGGGGTATAAGTGACTTTGAGTTGATTTCGAGAAAAGTGTGCTCAAAGTTGAGTTTGTATTTTTATCTATTAGGAGGAATGATTTGATGATATATCTTGGCACTCGTTCCAAATTCGTTTATATCCTTTTGCCACTAAATATATTAGTGTACATAGAAGCAATTTCTGTACACAACTAAATTTCACTTGTACCCCTTATTAGTCACCATATATTTTTTTACTCATACGCATTATCTGTACTAATAAATAATATTAAACGCCCTATCAATGTGACTTTAAAATTGAAAACGTCACGACTTTCCAATCGACATTCAGATTATTTCTACGTAGAAATACATTATGAATCACCATGTATATGATCGAAATGAATTAAAATAGTAACTAAATCAAAAAAAATAACGACAAAGCCATCGATACCCAACACAATCGATTATTATTTTATTATTATCGTGAGCAAAGCTAACCGTCGTTTCTTCTCGAATTAACGGTATTCTCATTGTGTCGATAAATAATCGCTGCTTTTGAACCATCCTGTTACGTGGATGATTTTTGATAATTATATAAATAAAATTGGTGATAAATTTTAATAAATTGACGTATCTGTATCGATTATTTTCTTTAATCAACGATTGTGGAAGTTAATTAGATATTTCAAAATCAAACTAATTAAGCTTTAATAAATCGAATTATAAAAATAAAAGTATATTTTTTTCATTTGAGCTTCGATTCTTATATAAACTAACATATTTATGATATGAGGAAAAGTTTGTCCGTATGAGAAAATTTTCGATGACCAAAGTGCGCGTGATCATTTTCTCAAACGACACTGATTAAAAGTTGTCCCTAATCATTTTCAGTCAATATAAACCTAATATAATAAACGAAAATTAATCTAACTATATAATAGCACTAATTTTTGTGTGTGTCCATGTAACGCTCCAAAACTGAACGTTGATATGTTCAACGAGTTGAAACTGCGTTGATATATTCAACGGACTGATCTGTATTATTTTATAATGATGCAGAAATCTTCTCAGATGTGCATACAATTACTGAAAAGTTTCATTATGTACATATAAGCGATAAAGAATCACACAAGGAACATCATACGTATATTTTCATATATGATTCATAATAGTTAATTTTATGAATAAGCAAGCATATAGGTATATTACACATGACGACTGAATGTCACAAAGGGCACAAGTGACCTTTTTTATCGACATTAAGTTATGTACAGAAAATGGTTCTATATGTGTACTTAAATCGATATCGATAAGAAAGGTCACTTGTGTCCTTTGTGAAATTCATTCGTCATATAGGTACGTCGATATGTTCAACGGGTTGATTGCTAGTTTATAATAAAGACCTTATAAAAAAAATGAAAAATTAACCAACGAACACATACATCATAAGACACTTCCAACTTACAATGCAAGCACAATTCATACACAAAACTGCACCACCATACTATAGACAAGGGGTACGAGATCCTGATGAGGTGAAGGGTTGAATCATAATTACGATTAACTGTTATCTTATGAATAAAAATTTGAACCTTAGGACCGATTTTTCATTTTTCGGCTAGATTCGACTATTTAACTATTTTTGATATTTGTAAGGATTTCAAACTCATTTCTACCCGGTGATAATTATATACCGAGAAACAGGTTTCCTACTTATTATAACTTTAATTTGAGTCGCATTATGTAAATAAATAATCTAAGTATATAATAGCGCTATTCTGTTTGTATGCGTGTGTGTCCATATAACGCTCCAAAACTCGATATATTCAACGGGCTAATAATAAAGACCTTATAAAAAATATGAAAAATTAATCAACGAACCCATACACCATAAGACACTTCCAACTTACAATGCAAGCACAATTCATACACAAAACTGCACCACCATACTATAGACAAGGGGTACTAGATCCTGATGAGGCGAGGGGGTGAAATCTGCAAGAGAAGGGGAACATGGGGCAAGATAGCACAGGAGACGTCCGATAATAATGAGTTATATACGTGATCCAATTATTTTGGCACGCCGTGCTCATTATAACAAAGCACTAAGTGTGAAATATTACCCACCCTCTCCAGCCCCAACCTTCCGACCTTCCGACCTTCCAACCCCTCATCAGACGAAGGATTCTTTTTGGAAAGTGGCCTCATACCATAGAGAGGGGGTGGTTATAACGCGGAGGCTTTTTGCACCAAGTCTCCCCCAGAACGAAGGTGGGTTTTCTGACCGCATGTGCTCCGTATGATATTTCTTAGTTGCTGCGAGTCATTTTGATATATTAGCGTTGGCTCAGCAGTCAGTGCATGAGCCGTGGCTGTTTTTGTATGTATTGTGTGTTTTTCGGGGTAGTTTTGCTTTGTTAATAAATTGTGAATGTTTTTTTGGTTTTTTTCGGGTTCGTTTCTAATTGGTATGGATGTGGGATAAAGTTTTTGTATTAAATTGTTTTTTTGATCTGTGAAGATAGAGGTTTTTTTGATGTTTGGATCGAATGTGATTCAGTTTGGACTGAGGATTAAAATTGAAATTTGTACAAATTCAATTATAATGATTTTTACAATTAATAAAAAAAATCGTAGCTTACAAGCTGAATATCATACCAGAGTAAAAAATCGAAAAGTTAAGATATTGAATAGAAAAAATTAAAAATGAAAATCGATGAGATCACATTTAGATACCTAAAGGTTGTTATTTAGTTCGAATTAACACTTTTTCAAGTCAAATTCGTCATTTTTTAAATAATTTAAGGTCGTATTTAAGTTCGAATTTACACTTTTTCAAGTTGAATTCGTTATTTTTTAAATAATTTAAGGTTGTATTTTACTTTAAGAAGTTTTTTTTTTTTTAATAAATTTTATCTATCTACATACGTGTACGTATTAAGAAAAGTGAATTTGACTTGAAAAAGTGTGAATTCGGCTTAAAATTTGAAGTAAAAAATTTGTATAAAATATAAATCATAAACCTGAAACAATTTCTAAATGAAATAAAATTGAACTTTCAGACATTGATAAAAATGATTAAACCAAGTTTACGCAGATGAGCCACTAACTGGAAAATCATTCTATGATTACCAAACTCCATTTTCATGAAAATTTTTGCTATTATTATAATCTTTTTTAATAAAATTATAACAAAGCAGACATGATACAATGTCTCAACACAACAAGAACAAACAAAGTGGAAAATTTCGTCCTAAACAATCGAAACATTAACACCGCATCTTCGACGCCGATCGCGAACGTTGGGCAAAAAAGTTACCGGACTCGCGGTGGTCGAGAACATTTACTTAACATAAAAATGCAGTTCGATGATTTATATAAGCGGCATTTTCGCCCTTCATAATTATCGCCAATGTCGCAATACCCCATAAGCATTATATAAAGCTGCCTTCACACCCATATAATCGAATAAAAATTGTCATTTTCTCATGTGAATGTGCCCTTATGATGCTTTAACGTTAGTGCATTTTTTCAAGATTGCGTCGGTGTTTGTTAAGAAGAAATGCTATGTCGATGTGCATAAACATAGATGTCGATACGTTTCTTAGAATTTAACGATAATGACATCCTGTGCTAATGCGAGATCATGTATCTTGTTTGTACTTTGATTAAGTTAAATATTTTTAATTAAAAATAAATTTAATTTTTCGATTAGTTAACTAGGAATCAATTAGTCGACAGACAGATCAAACACTTAAAAAGCAGCTCGATTGACAATCCGTATAATAAATCAATTAGATCTAAGCTCGATATGATGTATGTAAAAGTGACTATAACTATGCAAACAGTGATCTACAAAGATTATAAATTAGCGACCATATTTGAGTTGAATCGCTGAATTAATTGCACAATTTATGCTGCAATTTTATTACAACGGCAGCATATTAATTGCAGAGTAAATTGCAACGTATTTGCGAACTGTTCAGAGCTAAACTTAACTAATTACATAAAGTAAGAAGTTAAGAACAACTACAAAATTTTCTGCATTATTTCATTTTTCAGAAATTATTAAACATACTAATTTTATTGATAATAAGCTATGAATGTGGTCAGTTCACATTAGAGTACAGAATTATTTAAAATGGCTCCTGAAGTAAATGATTTATTATCTGATGATCATACGAATTTCGGCATTTAATGATATTATGACGATTGAAAAAGCCAAAGGGTACAAGTGACAATTTTTATCAAAATTGATTTATGTACAAGAATCACTTCTATGTACTCTCATATATTTAGTGGCAAAAGGATATAAACGAATATAGAACGTGTGCCTTGATATATCATCAAATCCTCCTAATATATGTAGATACAAAATCTTTGAGCGTACTTTTCTCGAAATCACTTGTGCCCCAAAAACTTTTCAGTCGTCATTTATCTTTATTATTCAGGAAATATATTTCACACATAGAAATTTATTACTATACCAAGTGTTTCGGTATTTAAATCTCATTATTTAGTAAGATATGTCACACATAGAAAATTATTACTATACTAAGTGTTTTGGTATTCAAATCTAATTTTCCTCGAGTTAATCAAGTTCAGCTCTGAACGAATCAAATAAGTGCCTCAGAATGAAAATTTCAAAAATAATATATATATTTAAAAGTCACATTGCAGAATGCAGAGATGCTAATTTCGCATCATTATACGACGATTAACAATTCGAATTATATCGAATATGCGACGGGGGGAGACCGGGCGCAAAAAGCGCAATACAATTTATTTTTTTGCGAACGATGTCGATCTCTCGAAACGCACAGAAGTATGTGGTCAAGGTATTTATTTATATATTATTTTTATCGTATTGTATTAAATTGCAATAAATTTTTGGCGGGGAAAAAATCGCGGAATTCGTAGGTGTCATGCGAGCTTGTCTTTCCATATGTACAGATGTGCTCATACACGGTTTTTCAAATCGAGAAAAAGCGCCAAGGGCGTGTTTTTGGAATTTTTTGAATTGAATTTCAATTGTCGGTTAGAATTGATCGAATTTCTTTGGGTTTTGGGTGAGATTTAAGTGAGGGCATCTGCAAAAATGTCAATTAAACATATAAAGGTTCTCGTAACATAACTGACTTCAGCTTCTGGTCACTGTCATCACATTCGATGATCATAACTCGCCGAGGAGTCTCGACGAGACGAGCGCAAAAAATCACTGGTCATTGCATATCACTGCAAAGACAGGGCCGCACTTGGGGGGGTTTTAAAATTTGCATATGGAAGGGAAACTCATCGTCCTACCAATCAATTCAAAATAATTTAGAAATTGTTTGAAATTCAATCAATTGTTTGTTGATTCAAAATTTTATGGGAATTTTTTTTCATTAAAAAATATTTTTATGAATATTTGCAGTTTAATGACGAAGCATTATGATTTATCATTTAATTAGGAATTAGGAGTGTGAAATATGTATAATCTAGAAGCGTTACATGTTTTCTCAATTTGTCATCACATGCATTAATAGGTCATTAATAAAAATTAGATAAATCTACGACACAGAGGAAATAAACAATCATGTAAATTATTTTTTTCCCACTTTTCATAAATTAGCACGATCTTCATTCAAGAATCTGAATCAAATTATTTCTAGCTACTCAAATCAGAATCTGCTCTGTGATTCAGATAAATTTAATGAAAGTTGTATATGATCCATATTCAATTAAATAGAGCAAATTTCACATAATCTAGAGACGTGATTCAAGAAAAACACTTTTCTTTTCTAGTTGGATTCTAGTTAGATATTAATAAATTTTCATTTTAAATTCAACAATTTCTATTTAGATAAATCATGAACGTTCCTTCTATTCTATTCTATGACTGTATCAATCTATCTATATGTGTATATATGTATCTCAACATGCAAATGTAAGAATAATCTCATAATAAGTAAGAATAATCTCAACTTCTGACTGCTTACGTTTAAAAAGTAATTAGGTACCCGCTACCTGTAATAAATAAATAAATAAAAAATCTAATGCAAATGAAAAATCCATTTTCCTCAAATTAAAACAAACAGAGATTATGACTATCTATCAATGTATCTATATATCTCTATATACTGAGTACATGCATCTCAACATGCAAATCTATATGTATGTAATATCAACCTCAGACTGCTTACGTATAAAAAGTAATTAGGTACCCGTTCTCTTTAATAAATACAAACACAAATCTGACACAACTAAAAAACCAATTTTCCTCAAATTGGCCCAAACACAGATTTCAACCACATACATACACATAAAAAAAAACAGAACAATTGAACCGAATTTGATCACAACGGTAATAAAAAAAAAAAAAAGAGTCCGGCTCTGCATCGGCCGTCCGTCAAGATGTCGTCGGTCCGGCTTTTGTTGTCTTTGGCGGGCGCATTGTTATGCAAAAATTCCAAATATGAGTTGCAATGATATTTAAATGACGGCGCAGGCCAACGGCGGCTCATTTGAATCGCGCCTTTGTCCGAATGCCGAAACGCGAAACCCAAAACACGAACTGGTAAACGACAAATAAATATAAAATGAACGAATAAACGAGAGAGGACCGAGAAGAATGTCGAGTCGTTCAGATATGCGACCTGGCATTATCCGAAGGCTCTTGTGTCGTCGTTGATTGTCTTTGGTGTTGTTGGGTTGTTCGATTGGGGTGTGGTTTGGATTTTCGTGTTTAAGATGGTTTGTCTGGTTGATGAAAATCTAGTGTGTGTTGGGAAATGCTGAGAGATGTCCGAATGCGTCTTGCACTAGTTAAGGATGAATTTGACTGTTACTATATAAAAATTTGGGAAAACTACCTGTATTTTTCACCAAATTACTCTAAATATTTTCAAATATTTTATGAAATACTAATATTTCAACCTCAAAATGAACTTCCTAGCATAAATCTCAGTATTTGTCGAGAAATTCATCTAGTCGCTCAATATATTTAATTAGATTGAATTGGATTGTATTGGGTTACATTTTAGGTTAGGTTAAGTTAAGTAACATATCGATGGTCTACTCTACAAGAATATCTACTTAAATTTTCCAAACCTAAATCAACGAAAATTTATATATTTTAACGTACAAAACCAGAGATCTAAAGCAAACACATTTTCAAACAATATTCTTCTAGGTCCACATCTAACTTCATAAAGATTAAATAAAATCATACGATTCAAACAAAAATATAAGCACAACAAATAAACGTATTTAATTTATCTAGCTAGAAACTATTTCTCATCCAGCTAGAAACTATTCCGTTTACTTTAATGTTTCTCCTTGAAATAATTTCTAACTAGACTTTTCCTTGCAACATCTATCCCTGTAGTCAAATCTGCATCGTGCTCTAACATAAGTAGATTAAATAGAAATCAAATACAACTCTATTTAAACCAACTGAAAATAGATCTAAAACAAAATATATTAAAAAAACTTTAATTCTTAGTCCCTAAACATAATTTAAAAACACTTTCACTCAAAAATTCTCAAACAAAACCTTCTGAAAACACGAAAATTCTTCAAATACAACTCTAATTAAACCAACTCAAAATAGTTCTAAATCTAAATATATTAAAAATACTTTAATTTCTTATCCCTGAACATAATATAAAAACACTTTCACTCCAAAATTCCTGAAAAAAACCTTCCAAAACCACAAAAATCCTTCAAAAAACCCCCTCAAAAAGCCCTAACCTCAACTCCTATCGTCTTGCAACCACATCAGATGGACAGCCCTGGTCCTCAGCATCCTCAGGAGCACATCCACGGACCGCTGTCACCAATCAATCAACGGCGAAGACCACTTTTTGCCACCGCGGCACAAGTATGACTTAACAAGCGGGCCGGCCCGCGCGCCCAGCCACCCCGACCGCTTTTTTGCGCGCGAGCGACGCACCGTTCGCGCTTTTTTTCGGTCGTTTTTAAGCACTGTACGAGGCTTTAAAAAGTGGAAATCGAAGCTTTTGATGTTGGTTGGTCTTAAAAATCTAAAAAATTGAAAAAAAACGCGGGGAAATTGCGTGCGATTCGCGGTAGAAGCGTTTGAACGCGTGCGCGTTTGAGTGTATAGGATGCTGCGTTGGTGCTTTTTTCTGGAGTTTTAAAGCGCTATGTGAGGCTTTAAAAAGTGGAAATCAAAGTTTTTGATGTTGGTTGGTCTTAAAAATCTAAAAAATTGAAAAAAAAAGCGGGAAAATTGCGCAGGATTTGCGGTAGAAAGGCATTCGAACGCGTGCGCGTTTGAATGTGTAAGACGCTGCGTTGGTGCTTTTTTCGGTAGTTTTTAAATGCTATATGAGGTGTTAAAAAGTAGAAATTGAAATTTTAGATGTTGATTGGTATTGAAAATTTAAAAAAATTGAAAAAAACGAGAAAATTATCCACGATTTGTGACAGAAAAGTTTTCAAATTCGCGCGCGTTTGAATATGAACGATGTACCGTTCCCGCTTTTTCAGTTGTTTTAAGTGTGATACTCATTTTAAGGTTACATTAGTAAAAATTAAAGTCTTAGATGTTTGTTAGTTTGAATATTGAAAAAAAAAACGGAAAATTGTGCATGATTCGCAGCAGAATGGTTTTTAAATTAGTACACGTCAATATTATAAGAAAAGATATAGTATAATTAAGTAAAAATACGTTAAGCCACAATTTATGTGGAAATCAGTTTGAAAATTTTCGATTCATTTCATTCAAACAATGAATTTTATAATCTTTGATTTAAAAATTTAAAAATAATTTGAAAATCTGTTCGCTTGTTTTCATTTATTTTTTCAGTTGGTGATTTCAATTTTGACGTATGACCGGTAATTTTTTTCATCGCTAAAAATATCGCTGTATAATCGCTATAAAATTAATTCTAACATAATAAAAATGTTAAATGTGTTACAAAATTTAAAGCAGAGCAAAAGTGATGTGTATAGAAAAGCTGTGAAAAAGTGCATCTGTGTTTCCACGAAAAATCAATACACTTTCTCAATTATGCAAATGGATTCGATAGAAAATTTCAATCCTACTACAAATCTACAAAGCTTTTTGGCAGATTCGCCGAGTTTCAGTAAGTGATTTTTTAATTGACGGTTAACGATATAAATTGACTTTTCTTTTCGAAAACAAAATACATATAAACTGTAATTTTGAATTTTCTCGATTTATTTTATTCTAAATATTTTATGCTTAAATACACTTATTTTTCTCTCTATCAAGAATCTTAATTTTTCTCATTTTCTAAAACGAAACAATGAAAACGAAATATTTTTATCTGAAAAAAAGCCAATTGTATCGAAATTCATTATTGCCCAATAAAAGCACGACAGTGCTTCGATAATTAACGGATCAATTAGTCGCGGCTTTCATTCGATGTTCATTTTCGTGAATAATTCGACATATTTTCCGAGCCACTTTGTAGAAAAAGAAAATTCGCATTCGTTAACGATTTCTAATTGATTGTGATAGAATCGGTCACGGTGAAAAATTGTCGTAACTGAGAAACGTGCATAAAAATTCGAGAAAATTTTGTAATTGAATCACATTGACGAAACGCGTGAAAAATTAACTATGCAATATGCTCAAGTGTTTCCAAATTTTGAACTACTTTTTACTTAATCTATTCGAACTGTAAATCGAATAAAAATTCATATATTTTATCGAATCATTTCAATACGAAATATGGAAACGTCTAAGCTTTAAGCGTGTATTTTTCACAAATGAATAATAATTAACATTCTTGAGAATTAGATTGAGGCCTTATATACTTAGTTATGTGTTGATTATAGCAAAAGGAAGAAATAATTACTCAAATTTGAAAAAAACGACGATTACTAAAAAATGATTTTTTCGTCATATTTCATATGTGTCTCAAATATGGAATGGTGGTGTTTTAAAATACAAAATAGTTAAAGGGTGGCAAATATGTAATACTGAATTTCATTTCAAAGTAATGCATTTTCGATACAAAAAATCGCCAGGTAGTTATCTCATAACATATCCTAAAAAAAATATCACATTTCATTGCTATAGCTGATATTGTTAAAAAAAACCTATTAAAATTTCAATCCCCAATATTTTTAGACTCAATATCGATATTGTTGTTTCTTTGTGAAATCTAACAATAATACTATTAGTGACTGATTTTATCCAAAATTAGCAGATTGTCGAAACTTTAAGTTATAAATATCTCAATGTTCCATAATCGGCGCATGTTTCATATTTAGTACAAATCCTTTATTTACGAAACTGCCTACAGATAATTTTTAAGGTGAAAGCTCACTTTTATAAAACTTTTATTGGGAATACATAAATAAATGCGTTTCCTGGAAGTATGCACGTCTGCAATAAAGATAAATTAAGTCGTTAAAATCGATACTCGTACAATATGACCAGTAATACTGTTGTACAATCGAAACGCAAGTTTTATAAGACGTGTACGTATCTCGGGTTGTACGAATTGTTTCGCATTTGTTGCGGTGTTTTCTTCGAAATTATTACTTACCGTCGGCTCCACACTCGCTCCATTATTAAACTCTATTGCCTATAATAATCGATTAATTATGGATAAAGGAAATAAAACGAATTGTTGTAACAAAAGATAGGTTCGCTCGACGTTATGGTAGACACGAATCTGGAACCGTTCTCGCTTGCGCAACATCGACACTCACAAAACTTCAGGGCTTTTTACATTCAAATTACATTTTATTTTAATTTAATCAATTAGATATATCATAATGATTAATTAAATTAACGAAATATCAGAAAATTGATTTATTTTTTGTATTAAATTTGGAAGTTTTAATGAGTTTTTGTTTGACTTTTTGCATTTTAAAATGATGTTGATGTATCGCACATAAATCTTCATTAAATTGATAGATTTAAAAAAAAAAAATTATCATAATCTAGAATATATAACATTTTCAGTCAAATTAATTTGAATAAATGTTTAAAAATTAATTCAGTAGATCAATATTTTCAAAGATGTTTGAAAAAAACTAAAAAATATGTAATTAATATCGATTTACGTATGATTCAATAGAGTTAAAAATACGTTGTTTAATCTTAAACTCTATCTATTTTATCAAATTTTAACAATGTGTCAAAATGAATATATTATTTTAACCCATTTTGTCCAAACGTTTTTCTATTGAGTTACGGAACTTCTTACGAATACTTCAACCGTACATTTTTTTTAAATCATCTATAATTATGAAATCATATTATAAACTAATATCAAAACACATTCACATCTAAATATATAAACATGAAAAACACCATTAATCGCGGCTTCTAAAAAAACACCCGTTTCAAGATTAGCATCGAAAGCGTGCATACACAACACATCCCAATCAAGATCGACTTGTGACCCGCGCAAATAAAATTATAAAAAAAATCACCTTTTACTAACTCGTTTCTAGTTTATAACATAAAATATACATAGATATATAGTAACTATTAATAAAGTGATGCGATAAATCGCGTTCAATTACACCGGGTTGAGCATCGCTGGACCAGAGGCGGGCGAAAATCGTGAATATTTAATCGTGCGTCGTAAATTTCGTAAAAGGTGAAAAATAGTTCAGAACGGTTAACAGCAACAACAACAACAACAAGAGAGTTGCAAAGCGAAAAAATGATAAATTTGTTCTTAATTGTGGCAATGGTGTAAGTCTAACTTATTTAATTTTGAAAAGGGGAGCCTTAGGGAAGGTTCTCGGTGATTTTGACGAAATTTTGTAAAAGAGTATTATAAGTAAAGACATGAATATAAGTGATCTGAGAAAATGTATTTCTTGATAGTATTGTACAAAAAATCAGGTCAAAGTTGAATATATTTGTTAGGTGTGTTAACAAAATAAAGTTTTATATGACGACTGAAAAAGCCAAGGGGTACAAGTGACTTTGCGGTGATTTCGATAAAAGCGCGTTCAAAGTTGACCATGTTACCCACATGTATTAGGAAGAGGTTGACTGATTTGATGATATATTGAAGCACACGTTCCGAATTCATTTATAACCTTTTGCCACCGAATAAATGAGCGTACATAGAAGCGATTCTTAACTCAATTTCGGCAAAAATGTCACTTGTACCCCTTGGCATTTTCGATCGTCATATTTATTTAAAAAAATACATATAAAATTGCTTATTGTTGAATTTATTCCTTCGAGGATATGTCAAAATCAATCAAAGTTTATTTTGATCTATGTTTTTGTCAAAACCATCGAGAGCTACTTTTTACAATTCACTCTTTATTACTATATGTAGGTATAACTATATTTCTACAAAATTTTGATAAAATTAGCGAGGACCTTTGCGATGATCTAAGATTAGAAAATCGATAAAAATCACTTTTTTTTCTATTCAAAAAATTTTCAAAACTAAAAATAAATATAATAGTTTACAATGGTGCAAACCGAAAAGATTATTTTCTATTAGTGGACTTATATCATTTTTAAAATAAAGGTCACAAATCCGACCCGAGAGTGAATCGGAAACGGTCAGCTGTTCGCCACAGTTTCGCAGTTCGGGCCGATTTTCCCTTTTTTCGGACAATTTTCTTTTTTTCAAATCGAGCCGTTTTTTCAGTCAATTTTTTTGGTTGTCTATCTGTTCGGTAGAGAGCCATTTTGATACGCCGCAAACAAATGACGTCGTGACAAATTATCGACGAAATCATTACGAAATACGACGTCACAATTATGCATGGAATCTTACATTTTCGATTTTCAATTTCGGACTCAAAATTTTATTCAGTTCGTATAAAATAAATGAATTCTTATGAAGTTGAAACAAAGGTTAATGATAAATTTCTATTGCATTAACAATCTAAAGTCGTTAATGATCTTGTATTTAATTTTGGAATGTCTCAGCCAGCCTCTAATTAAAAGTTATCAAATTGTGAGAATGCATCGGGCGCAACTTTCGTTTTTTTTCTGCGTGCACGTATGTCGTTTGCATGTTTTCCTGCAATATAAAATAATTAATACATATGTAAGTGTGTGTATGCAACTGGAAATGCGGTGAAATCATTATAAATTATTTATTGTCGCTACTAGAAAATATTGACTTAATTAATCTATCAGCAGCTCGCTAAAGCTGTTGCGCGTTTATGATACGTAATAATAATAGAAATCAATAAATGCATATTTTAGATATTTTCAATATGATTATACTAGCGTTGAATATATCGACGCAGTTTTGGAACGTTACATGAATACACAGATAAGTCCTATTATATAGTTAGATACTAGCAATTATATAAAGGAGCATGGGTTAAAATTGTTTAAAGCTGTTCCTATATGTGACGGAGGTGGCTTTGAGTTTGATAGTCTCATTATGATCCGAAAGTAATTAGGAATTTCAACCCCAAAATTAATGGAATTATTAAAAAAATCGTAAAAATTATCCGTTAAAAATATAATCGATTTTCCAGGTGAGAAAATTCGATTTTTCATGAAAACATCATATCTACAGTTCATATCAACACAAAAAAATATTATGTTGTCAATGTGTATCAATTTAAATGCATTTTAAATCTGTTTATTGGGGTTTCACTTTAGATAATTTCATATAAATTTCATTTTAATGACATTTATATTCATCCTAATTGAAATTTGGTAAAAAAAAATCACTTAATCATTTGAACTCCGTATCGAGTATTACTCGACAACGTTTCATCCCACAACTCCATTAGGAAATTTACCTGAATTAAAACTAAACAAAATGTTTAATACACCTTCCAAACTACAAACACAAATCAAACCCCAACCCATTCAACACCTACATCATATTAGAATACAACAAAATATTAGCACACCCATAAATAAAGCGCGATGCACTTAAACGATATGCATTTCCGACATCGTCACCGTTTCAACTCTTCTCTCACTATTAAACCGACTACTTACAATTTATATATAAATATTATAAATATTATATTATATGAACGTGCAAACGATATCCCGAGTCCGAGGCGAACACAATAAATCTTCCGATGCTCGGGCCGTGTCCATTTGGCGGCACACGATGGCGAAAATCGTGAATTGGTGAAGTCAAGCTTAAGCTTAAGCGACATTTGAGAAAACGTGAAATTCTAAACTCGGCCAAGTGAATTATGTACGAGCAGATCGAGGCTGACTTCGAAAAAGCGACTCTTGGGTCGTTATTGTTGTTGTTGTTGTGCATAATTGTTGGGCGAGTTTTCGTTTGAAAGTTCTGTGTGAGTCTAATGGTTTGATGTTTGAATCGTTGATGTATTTGAATTTTGAATGAATTTGATAGGAATGGTTCAGTGTATGAAGATGAATATAAGAAAAATCGTCTAAATGTTCTAATTGTCGCACATTTATTTCATTGAGCTGAAGTCATCGGTTTGATCTATAAGAGAAATTTAAAATCAAAAGAATATACTTAAGTGAAAAGTCAAAATTTTGAGAAATTTACAATGAGTATTTAATGTTTATTAAAATCAAAGAAATTTTGAATGATCTGATACAAAAATTTTCTTTTCAATTCTAGTGACGTGAATTTTTAATATTACCCTAAGACCTCTAGATTACTCACATATAAATTGCGATTTATTTCATTCAGAATATTTTAATCTTTTATTGAAAAAATCAGTAACAATCTTCGACATTTCATTCTTAAGATTCATTCATTCTAATTATTTATTTAAAGATCCGATTAATATCAAAGTCAAACTAGAGCAGATTACATTCGAGGTTGTTTGAAGGTTCACTATAATGTTATATTATATATTTTATTAATTTACAAATACACGATTGGTATTATCATTGCAATCAAATTAACGCAGTTTTATGTCGTTTACAACGATCGAGCTTACGCTGTTAGGTTTAATTTTCAATTAAAACGACTTATTATATTTACAAAGCAAACTGACACGAGACATGCTTATTCTCGATGCATTCAACGATTTTTATGATTTAATGTCATTTAAAATCTGTTAAGAGATATCAGTTTCACATAGGTCTACATTAATCAAACAAAGCATTCTTAGAATATGCATTTATGAATTATTAAATTATCTCCAGCGATATATTCTTCAGACGATTATGAAAACCTATTCATAATTAAAAAACGATAAACAAGTGGGAACCTACATATTTAGTCCACTTCAAGTACAATAAACATGTTTGATTCATAAAGCAATAAATATCATACGATAAAAAACGTGAACTTTTTCAAATTCACAGCGATAAAGAAACAAACGTTTCCACAATCATTCAAAAAGATGCATCATCTGCAGCATAAACGCACAGTGTGAAACTAATTGCATATATAAATCTAGTACCACACTCGCGATAGCTATCTGGAACACTCGCTAGTCGTTTCGTATTGAAATTTGAAATATTTCGAAATTTAGCGGCAATTTTCATTTTCGCGATCGTTCATAATCTAGATATTTCATTGCACCGAAGACGGAATGTGGTGAGGAGCAACAGTATTATACATTTTGTTGCACAGGTGCAAATGGGCCGTCCTGGGAACCATAACTCAACTAACATAGTTCTGTTCGATATAATAAAATCCATGGACGCCGAAGATGCTGAACAATCTAAGAAAATGCTTAGAACTTTCAATAGATTTCTATAAAATTGAAAAAAAAATTTAGAAATCGTCATTTATATGAATGGAAATCATAAATTCCCAGTGTGTGTTCCTATATTTTTGAATATGATCAATCTATGGAACTAAAGACATAATTAAAATATTCGATTTATTTTCAATATAGTGCATTGTTTCATATCCATTCATTTAGTAATCATATTTATACACCAATCAAATAGAGAAAAGATGACAATTATGAACAAATGCTTTAATAAGAGTCACCTTAATATTTATACCACCTTTAGACCATCTGCAAATTTTTCATAAAATCATTCACTGATACATATTAATGATTGATTTTTGCATTTAATCGACATCATAGGTTTAATTCAATATTAAAAAAATGGCCTAAATTTACAGTATAACTTCCTTATTAAATCACAGATCTGTATTTGTTGACCTTTCTCTATTATTATACTATACTAGTGACCCTCAAATACAAACTATTTGATTTTAGTCGAGTCAAACATTTTATATTCAGATCGTTCGGATAGATTTTCGCATTCAATTGACATCATGGGTTTAATTTAATATTTAAAAAATGGCCTAAATTTACAGTTTAACTTCCTCATTAAATCACTGATCTATATTTGTTGACCTTTCTCTATTATTATACTAGTGACCCTCAAATACAAACTATTTGATTTTAGTCAAGTCAAACATTTTATATTCAGATCGCTCGAATGGAAAATTCAAAAACCTAATAAATGTGCAATTTCGATGTGGAATGGAATAAATTTTCGATTCGAATTAAATCCAATGTAAATAACTACTCCACTGAAAGGTCGTGCAATCGTTTGGGTTAAAAGCGTGTTACATAAACATCATAACGAAGAACGATTCTCGTGTCGGTTTTACCTCTTTTTATTCGTCGGACATTCAAATCGTAAACTTAACCTCAACTCCGATTCGTTAAATTTCATTCGGATTTACGACCGAGCGAGTTGCGCGATCTCGATTTTCGCAATCGGAAAAATCGTTTTTCTCTCCATATTGTATAATATATAACGCAATACAAATATAGATTTTACATTGGAACAAACATAAATCACAATTTGCTTTATATTATATATGTATTTACCCATAAAATAGCGTTGCGTGTCGATGTATCGGCATCACATTACAAGGCATATGTAATATTGTTTACGTAAAAGGCCAATTAATTGTGTTTTTCCTACGTATGCAATTATGTTGATTTCGCGCGCGCGTTCGCATTTTTCGCGATTCGTTAAATATTTAACGCGTACAGTTAGCTCGCGATTTTCATACTGCGGTTCTATTTCGGAATAATTTATTTGTGGATTCATTTAATGGAAAATGGAACGATTTTGCTTCCCTCTCTCGTTCTTTGTTGTTTGTTTCTGTTAGAGAGTGATGGAAGTAGTTCGAATGCATTGCGGATCGTGAGATACCTGTCGGCGTTCTGATCGTGCGTGCATGAAAACAGGAATTGATTATTTTGAGAAGAAAACTGTGTTAACTTGAAAATGTTAAATTGTAATTTTATTAAAAATTGGTGGCTAGTATCTATATGTATTTTAAAAATGCAGTGAAACTTCGCTTAATAGGCATTAATCATTCGTGAATCTTACATTGAGAAACAATGTTTTTAATACGATGAAATTCCAAGATGTAGGCATTATTGACGACTGAAAAGGCCAAGGGATACAAGTGAAATTTTTGCCTAGATTGAGTTACGTTCAATGTACGTTCATATATTTAGAGGCAAAAGGATATTAACGAACTTGGAACAAATATCAATATATATTATCAAATCACTCGACTTTCTCCTAATAAATGTAAATGCTTAGCTTCAGGCGCGCTTTTCTCAAAATCACCGGGAAGTTACTTGTACTTCTTATTACGATTGTGACATCGAGATATTTTCCTTCTCTTCGTTCTGTATGTGAAATATCGCTAGTTAAAAGAGCTATTTTTCACAATCCGTTTTGCTTGTTATGCAAGTTTTCACTGTACAGATGAAAATTCTATAACATAGAGATAGGTTCTGTTCAATATAATAGAAGTTAAATGAAAATTTGGCAAAAAAAATGTTATTATCTCATTTCGTTTCATTCATGCAAATGACATTCGACTTTTTCAAGTGGAAAATCTATCATATATAATATCAGAGTAGCTACTTAAGCACATTGTAAAGGATTTTTATTTGCCATTCTGATCTAAAAAAATAATGAAAATTTTCCAGATTTGTGGAAAATTACCCCGATTTCAAAACGTGGGAAAAGTTTCCTGACTCGAGAAAACTTATTCTATCCTAAAACCTAACCTAATGTGACATATTGAGTGACTTGCTTACAGGATAATAATTTCTTAAGAGGTAAAAATTATATTTAAAAAAATCTTTAAACATAAAAGCTGAACAAAAAACACAAAATAACAATTCAAAATAACAATATGAAAATTTTAAAAATATAAACGAATAAAAATATAAAAACATAAAAACATAAAAGAGTACAGTCACCATGGCTCTGCGCTTTGCGCAACGCGTAAAAAGCGCGATCTGCCGCGTTATGTAAATCGACCCACACACGTACGCACATTCGTAGCACATTCACAAACACATCCGAAGTATGTAAATCGACCCACACACGCTCGTTGACCAATCAGGTGGGAGCCGCGATCGCGTATGCAAAGTGGGCGTGTGCCTAAACGCGCACACACACGTTACGACTTACACAAAAGAACACACCTATGGGGGGGAAAATCTCGGGAAAATCACGGGAAATTGTGCGGTTTTGTATGGGGGAAATTTTTGGTGAAGATGCGTTTTTTTTTTGTGGGAGTGTAGGATGTTTTTTTTATATTCATAAGTGTTCGATTAATATTAGGGTACCCATGGATTGTATGACGATTGAAAAGGCCAAGAAGTTCAAGTGAGATTTTGCCGGAATTGAGTTAAATACAGAAATCGCTTTTATGGACACTAATATATTTGGTGGCAAAAGGATATTAACGAACTTGAAACGTATACCGAGATATATCGACAAATCACTTGACCTCCTCCTAATATTATATGTAGGTACATGCTCAATTTTGTGTGCGCTTTTCTGGAAATCATCGCGAAGTTACTTGTATACCTTGGCCTTTTCAGTCGTCATATGTAAGACTGGATTACTCCAAATTTTATAAATATTAAAATCGTTATAATATTTTCGATTGGCAGCACCGGTATTGACGATTATGACATTTGATGACTTTTGGCATTTATTTTATTTTTGATATTTGAAATATCTTTCAATATAATAATCAAATAGAAGACGATTTAATCAAAATTTCCTCAGTATCCCCTATTTTGATTGTTTTCAACCTAAGTGAAGTTTTTAGTAATGAAATTTCAAAACCAATTAAACATCATGTTTGATTTTATCATTCTTTTAATATCTTAATTCATAATTTAACGACTTTTATCAATTGATCAACATTTTATTGGGTCATTAAAGCCATTATTCTCTGTACTTTCAAATCAGTTTATCCAACAATCGAATATTTTCTTCAAACATCGGGTAATTTTTAATTAATCTAATATGCTCTCTATATTTATGAACTCTAACTATGTATTTAAAATTGAAATTTCACGTAAAACCTATTGATTTTAAAATATTTTTTTTAACAATTCTAATTATCAGATTGAAAATTAATAGTTTTTTCTTATTATTACATTTTTTTTTTGATATTTTTTTTTTCTTTATATTGATTGATATAACAAAAGATTATTTATATTATGAATGATACAATTATACAGACATTTGAGAAATAAATCATTTTGTGCATAACGATTAAATTTAGCGTGAATTTTCAAAATCGAGCGCGTCATAAGTCTTCTCTTTACCATCGTAAATAATAAGTGACGAACAAAACGTGGCAAAAACTCAAATCCTTAATCATTTGTATGATCGGACGATTCTCGCTGCACTGTAAAGTCATAAATCATACGGTTATCGCAGAAACGTTAACTTTTTTGAATTCCAAAAAAAAATAAGTCAGTTCTGCAACATTTTAACTATTTTTCGTTTCGAGTCGCGTGCGTCTGTGTTACACTCGAAGAATGATTTTAATTGCGCGAAAAAGACCGTTTCGTTTTTATTGTTACACTCGTTCATTTTTTTCGTTATAAACATGTTGCTTATGTTAATGGATTCGTTTAACCTTGTTTTAGACGAAAATATTTGTGAAAATATCCATTCGCTATTTTTCGAAATATGTGCTTAATGATCTGTTTGAGAATTTTGATTGAATATAATATTTTATCTTGCATCTGTATAGAATAAAATTATAATACAAAATGAATCCTGTAGCATGAATTTCAATATTTTAGAGTTTTTCATAAAAATTCTAGATATATAGAAATCGATAGTAAAATCGTTGTCTTAAATTTTTTTTTTCGTGTAATTTCAGTTTAGTTCAAATAATTATTTTTAGTGAATCAAATACAATATTATGAAGTTAGTCAAACTAAATTATGCACTTGTTGATTAATCGTTATACAATTCAATGTTGAATGTACAATTGGTAAATTGACACAAATTAATTGCAAAAACTCAATTATACTTTTTATATCTGTCATATTTCTCAACTGCACAACTCATATTACAATCATAAAAGCATTCATTATAAACACAATAAACATCAATCTTAAGAACATTATACATTCGCATGTAAATTTTTTTCACGAATATTTTACCGAACAATAAAAAACATCAATAAATATTAATACGAAAACATTCGAACATGCAAATTCAATAACGAGATTCATCCAATTAAACAAACTTCTACTAAATGAATCTCACTCGTCCGTTACATTGAAGGTATGAATTTCGCATTAATTAATTCCGTAAGAGTGCAGTGCGAAAATTAACGTGTAAATTCGTTAATTTCTCACCGAAAATTCAAATTCGTTTTAAGAACGAAAACAGACAAAAAAAACAAATTGCATCCGTTTGCGTATCGCAAAATGTATCGCGTATTGTACTCGCATCCCAATTACGTGTAGCGTTTTTGAAATTTGAATTTTTCCTTATTTATCGTTATTTTAATCATTTATTGCTCTGTTTGTGCGTCGAGACTGCACTCGGTTTTACATTTTTACATTTATGACGAACGAGGGCATGTCTCGTTTTTGATTTCGTAAAAATTGAAGAATGGAAAAACAACCGTTTCATTAACAGATTCGCAATTAAAAATTTATGCAATCGTACTTCTGGCGCAGCTTAATATGTATGAAAGGATCGCTTCGACATGTACATGTTTTACATTAATATTTTAATTAAAAAATCTTAATTTATGCGTACGAAAATAACTTTATTTGAACGTATTTGCATTGAGAATTATGCAGGTGATTTCAATGAAATATGATTGCTTTTAACAGTTCATTGTTGATAAATTGCGTTGAAAATTACATATTTATTATTAATGTGAGTGAAAAAGTTCTGTAATCTTATTAGCATAAAAACTTGATAAATTCGGTTAAATTAGATCTGAGTTTAGATTAGGTTACTTTTTTCGTGAAAATTTTGATTCGGTTATATTGGACTACGTTTCAGGTACGTTTAAATTAGTTTTAAAGCCTTATCGACAGAATAACATTGATTACATGTACCAAATTTAATTTCAATATCAATATTAAACGAATTTTTTTTAATTTATTTTTGATTTTATACATTCAGTTACATTTAAAAATGAATAAGATCCAAAAATCCTACCTTACAGAACTCGAGTGTCAGTTGATGGTCTTTCCTCCTTTAAAATTGAACGCGTTTGAGATAAGAATTCTGTAAAAAAAAAAATCATCAGCTTAAGTTGCGTATCTATTGATTGAAGATTCAAACATAAAAATCACATATAAAACTCCAAATTTGAATCAAAAATTCATCCAAATCGACAAAAACTTTACAACTCCAAACAGAAAAACTCAGGACGATGATCATTCCGGAAAATCTGTGCACATACGTCAGCTTTTCCGGAATAACCGATAGATCTTCATATCAAATCCTCTCAACATTCACCTTATAAACATTCCTCTTGCACATTACATATATAACACATCGAAATGAGCGTCGAGATGCATTCAAATGGTCGAGATTAGCGTCGCCGTAGAAGGGTGATTGTCCTGGCAGCTGTTCGTCCCTTCGAGCTGGACGTCAACTTTTTGCAGCACTCTCATCGCGAACCGCTCTTCGTATATAAATATATATAGATAAATATATCTATATATAAATAAATAAATAAATAAACGGACGACCGGCTCCTCGAGGATGGATGCCGTTCGAGCTGACGACCATAACGAGACAAAGCAGTGTTGTGTTGTGTGGTTGTTGTTGATTGTCGACTTTATAAGTGGAGGGTTGGATTATGGAGGTTTTAGGTTAGAATTTGAGGTTTTGGGGGTTTGAGAGTTTGAGGAAGTTGAGGTTAGTTTCTGTGTGGTTTGATTGAACGGAATGTTTTGTTTGTATGTTTGGGATTGATTGTATGAATCAATGTTTAAGAAAATTTTAGTTTGAATCATCGTATGAATTGTTTGATTGGTCAGTAGTTTGGAAGAAATTTTAAAATATGCTGATTTATTAATAAGATTATCTAGTTCAAATGATTAAATATGGAATTATATTTGCATTGATTTGTCTAATGGTCTATTGAATTTATATGAGAATTCTAGAATTGACTTTATATATGTATTAGGGTCTTGATGTTTTCCGAAATACTGAATCTCACAATTGTAGGTAATTCTGGTCAATAGTTTTAAAACTCTCTAAAATCTAACAATCTAATCTTAATCTCTAATCTTAAAACAATCTAACTCAAGTGTGATATAAATTATGTTTTAATAATACAAAAAAATCAGTTTTATAGACCCAAATGAAAATAATAATAAAAAATAAGTACATTGCTCTATTATATAGTCGATTGCAAACATTAATGTCTCGAAACGAATGAAAGTGGACTTACATCATCCTTATAACAAAGAGCCCAATTAATTTATACGACAATCACAATGATTGCTGATCATTATTAAAAGCTCAATTTCAACCTAACCTAATTAACGGATCTAAGCAAACTATTCTCACATCAGCAAATTCTCTTAATAACTTTATCTTATTCTTATAACTATATAACTTTATCGATTCGACACAAGTATGAACCGATTTTTCATACATTCAAAATTTTTATTTTACTTAAAATACGAATATAAACGATTTTAACAAATAATAAGCAGCAAACGACACATATAGCGAAAACGCAACACGAATGCACGAGTGCATTAAATGATATGCAATTTCGCCTCCTTATTCAACATCGTACGCTATAAACAACGGGCGCATCGTGTGCGAGATTTCATCGTTATTTTCTCGTTATTTTATATAATTTAATTGATCAATAAATTATTCGAGCAATTTTCATTTGTTCCGAACGCATATTAAGGACGGACTGAAATGAAACGTGTGCGCGCACTTGCTTTATTTGCGAAATTATCGCTTTAATTTTATGCCGCGGTTGTAAACTTATGTTTTTTCTTAATTATGAATTTCGTTCTATATCTATTGTTGTCACGAAAATGTCAATCGTTACATACATAAATATAAAAGTAAATGTTTGAGTGAATTATATTAAACGAAACCTTTCATTGAAGTTACTTATATGATCTGATTAGTGCAAATCTTAGGTTAAGTTGGGTTACGTTTTTAGTTAGGTTTGGTTAGGTTTATTTTCCCTTTTTTCATGTAAGGTTAGGTTTGGTTAGGTTAGGTTACGTTTTAGTTACAATTAGGTCAGTTTTAGTGTCACATTGTCAAATATATAAAAAGGAAATGTGGGGCTGGAAGTTCCTAAATTGTTTCATCACTAAATAATCATTGTCAGAGTAACTAAAATAGTTGCTGATTATGCAAAATACTTCATACTTTAATTTAATATGACGACTGAGAAGGCCAAGGAGTACAAGTGGCTCTGTGGTGATTTCAAGAAAAGCGCGTTCAATGTTTTTACATGTACCTACAGTTATTAGGAGGAGATCGAGTGATTTGATGATATATTGAGGCACACGTTCCGAATTCGTTTATATCCTTTTACCACCAAATAAATGAGCGTGCATAGAAGCAATTCTTGTCCATAACTCAATTCCGATAAAAATGTCACTTGTACTTCTTGGCTTTTTCGATCGTCATATACTCTATATGGTATTACTATTTCTTTTTCGTACAAAATTTATTGCTTTTGAAACAACGGACTATCGGAACTATCGTATGAATTTTCAAATTCATAGTTAAAACTCAAGCTTTTGATTGAAAAATCTTATTATGTATGATTTTTAAATATGCCAAATGTAAATTTAAGTATTTCTGACAATAATTTGATAAAATTATAAACAATTTAATTAGAAAATAATCGATTTGAAAACATATTGAAATGTCTGCGCGTAGATCGTAATCGGCATCGCATCTACGATGACGATCTCTCGTACATTTTCCTCGTATGACATTATATATTTTTTTTCAAAAGCAGATTGATATACATATATATGAGGCAGTGTCGATGAACCTCTTATACGGTACGGTCTCGGATCCGGTCTTGGAGACCAGAGGATCGAGCTTCGGGCGACAGCTTCAGCTATTTTATTCGCAAATGCGCAAATACACGTTTGAAATGAACGAGCCGTTAACGAGTCGGCTTTTTGAGTCGCAGAACCGACGTGACAGACCTGTGTAATTTTTTATTTTGCTTCTTAAACAAATAAGAATGTGCTATGTGATATTAGCTGGACTGTTAGAGGAAGCTCAAGGAGGAATTTCTATAGGAAATAATTGGGTTCGTGTGAAAAACGTAAGGTTTTTTCGGGCGAGTTTTGGTTGAAGTGATGTTTTGTTAGTGTAGTTGATTTTGGGTTGAATTAAAGGATAATCTTTAAATCGTAAGTAATCAGTTTGGTTGTTAGTTATAGTTATGAATTTAATAGGAATTTAAAGAAAATGCATATAGTGATGAAACTCTTAATTGAATGTAGTGAAATTTCTTATCTATGGACAGGATTTGTCAAATTAAGTTTTGTATTTGAGTTTTGAATTAATATCATTTTTTTAATCTAAAGATGAGTATTAATATCCAAACTATATTCATTAATTGAAAAAGATCTTGGTTTGAAATTGCAATTTAGAATTTTTTTCGAATCGAGTATTTTTAAGTATGAGATTAAGGATCGAATATAAAAGAGTTTTAGATGAGAGTATAATTGGTGAATGAATTGAAGCTTTTCCAAGTCTATTTGAATCATTTTTATATGTATTTCTCTATTTAAACATCTATAAATTACATTTAAAATATATAATTTTACTTAAAAAGAGTTCATATTGTTTAAAAAAAACTATAAAAAATAACAAAATAAATTGTTTTTTCTTCACAATAACTAAAAAGGGAGAGGAATTTCAATCGATCTGAAGATCCGAACCAAAGATTTTCATCAAAATCATGAAAAATGTCAAAAAAAAATGAAACCGACATAAAAAATATCAATCATCGCATAATATGATCCAACCCTGCGCGAACATTCCGCGGAAAAAATACGATAACATCTCCCGTACCATTGTCTTCAATAAGCAATAAGAGTTCAACAAACGAAAAACGGCGACTTTTTACCGCGATTAATTGGCGACGTCCGATCGATTTTAGCCGCTGAAAAAAATGGCGAGACGATTTTTTACCGACGCCATACTGTGCCGATGGAAACCACCTTCCGAAGCTCGGCAGCAAAAAACTCCGAGAACCGGCAATAAATATATCCCGGAGTCGGACTCCATCAACATATCGGGCTCCGGTTCGAATTTATAAATAAAAAATAATTACGGGGGGGTTGTAGAGAGAGAGGGAATAAAAGGTTTGTGTGTCGTTGTTCTTTTAAGAGATACGATCTCGGATTTATCGTTGACAATTGTATGTGCGTCGTCGGTGCTTTTCAATGTGACGGAAAAAAACATGGCCGCCGTAGAGCTTTTTTAGCTTCTGTGTTTTCGCGGAGTTTGATTTTGAAATTGGTGCTTTTTTTAAGTTTTGAATGGTTGTCGTTGAGGTTTTTGAATGGATGTCGTGTTAATGATGTTGTTGATTTTTTTTGAAGTGTTTAGTTACATGATATTTTAGTCGATGAAGAAATTTTGACGATTGATTCATGATCTTTTTTCGGATGGGCTTTCGATTTTAAGTCTAGTTAATTTTGAAATTAGTGATTTTTGTTTCGATTTGAGGGCTCGTTGTTGAGATTTTTGAATGAAAGCCATATTAATGATGTTGATTTTTTTTATCGTGTTTAGTTATATGATGTTAAAGCGATGAAGGAATTTGACGATTGATCTGTGATCTTTTTTCAAATCAGATTTCGATTCTTTATCTGAATAATTTTGATATTTATCATTTATTTATTTAATGTAAATTAAGTAAACTTCATTTTTTTCGAAATCGATATTAATTTTGTATAAAAGTTTCATTTTAATTTTTCACGAGAATTCATTCTCAACAGTAAAATTTTCCAGTTTCGATGAAAATTGACATCTTGAAAAGTTCATTTATGAACAATTTGTGCTGCTATTAAATGACGACTGAAAATGCAAAGGGATACAAGTAACATTTTTGCTGAAATTGAGTTATGTAAAGAAATCTCTTCTATGTATGCTCATACATATATTTAGTGGTAAAAGGATATAAACGAATATGGAACGTGTACCTCAATATATCATCAAATCACTCGATTTCCGAATACATGGAGGCACATGTTCAAATTTGAGCGCTCTTTTCTCGAAATCACCGCAAAGTCAATTGTACCCCTTGGCCTTTTCAGTCATCAATTTTTATCTTGAAAAATTAATTTATGAAAAATTTGTGCTGCTACTGAAAATATTTCAGTTTGAAAAAGCTTAAATGGCTTGAAAATATGCCTTAAGAATAAATATGATTATTTCAAATCGTTTCCAATTCATTCCTCATATCAAAGTTCAAGTCAGTCTAATTTTCATTAAAAAAAAACACATGCATGCCTTATGATAGTCATATTATCTTCACAAATAAAATTATATTAATTCATGTGTGGATTAAATATATATAATTTAACGCAACGCATTCATGAAAAAATGCGAATAGTTGCGAAAAATTCATACGTAGCCGGCTTTCCACATTTGCACCTCAATCGAGGCGTCGCTTAATTAACATTCCGAAACGAAGAGATGCTCAACAGTTTATTTGTCTTGCGTCCATATAAATATGTCTCCGATAAGATCGATAGACGCAAATAATACACATACGTTTGTTTAATAAGTGAATCGTTTCAGCGGCTGCTTTATGAGGAATTTCCCTCATTAGCGAAGGGATATATCGGAGCACACGCAACCGGCACTAAACTGTTCCTGCTATTCAACCAGTGGAGATCAACATTTTGGATTGAAAAAATGTATTTGAGCATGAAATTATGTGTGAAATGTGCATTTTTATCATTGAAATATGAATCGAATCATTTGGACAGTTTTCAAAAGATCGTTCGTGCTCTTTATTTTGAAAGTGGAATGTGTACTAAAAAGCAATTGATACAAAAATATCGATACAAATAACAAAAGCAAATTGATGCATAAAATATTAATTGAGTTGATTTTATCAAATTAGAGATTTTTACATTCATTATTATATTAAATTAGGACAAAGTCGGTCAAAATTAGAATAATGTTATATGGCTTAAGATCTTGTTCACTTTGTTATGACTACGATTTGAATCTGAACTCGATTATGTTCTGTCTTACGCACACTATTATTTATTTATCTTTCTCCATAGACTTCATATCGTAGAACAAGATATATAGATAATAGAGTGCGTAAGACAGGGCATGATAGAAACTGGATACGAGTATAGATACATATGAACAAAATTAAAAAAATATATATATCGTCCTTACATTGAATATTTAATAATTAAGGGTCAGTTTTTCAATTGCTTTAGTTAACTAGCCAGAGTTGCAAATAGTCTTTCCACTATGAACTGTCCAAAATCCGAAGATCAAAGACAGATTTTAGACACTTCATAATCAAAAGACCGTGTGTAACTCTCTGATTAGTTTACTATAGCAGTGAAAAGACCTCCCAAAACATATTTAGATATAATTTTATATTTTAAATATAACATTTGAAAATTAATTTCCCTTAAATATTTTATTTTAATTATACTAGAAAGATTAATTTAGTTCACATTCAAAATAATTTGAACATAAAAGCGCATCCAGAATATAAATAAAAATCACCCCATACACGCACGCTAACTTATTAAACATATTTATTGCACAATTAACCCGCTCGCACCCGAACGAAAAACAAAAGCGCCAATTTGAATAACGAACGCACATAATACAACACAATACAATACAATACATTAATTGCGCATGCGCAGAAATTCGAAATTTTTCGGCGCGCATTAATTACAATACGATTACAACGTGCGAACTTAATATGCGTACACGCCATCGGGTCGTTTTCGCGTCGTCGCCAATTTCGAAAATGAAAAAATAAAATTGCCAAAAAGAGCCAAGCACCTGCCCAATTAAGGCTTCTGGGCGCAAATTGAGCGGAAAATTTGAAATTCGAGACGCGAGTTTTTGAACTTTTCCGCATTAATTTCGACGCATTTGCATGATAATGGCGCTAATTTGGGTCTTTCGCTCGTTCGTATGTTTATTTATGTGGTTTTTTTTTAAGTCAAATTGAATTCTTTGACAGAGTGCTTAAATATGAAATTATTTTTAAGAGTTTTCAGTGTAAGTGCATAGTTTTTCATTTTTACATGTATATTTCTATGAATTACAAATAAAGGAACTTGAAAAATCTTTTAGATAAAGAAGAAGTCATGATATTTCTTGATAAGACCTTCGTCATAACACTCAACGGCTTAAGTTAAGTTACACAGATTAAGTTATTTTTTTTATTTAAGGCGAGGTTTGATTGATTTTCACATAAAGGGTTAGATTGAATTAGAGTAGATAGGTTTGTCAATCCAATGATTTAATCCACAAATATGAAATATTTTTTATCAAATATCTAAATTTCAAATTCAAATTGTAAATAATATACAAAATTCAAACTTAACCCTTAAATACAATTCCTACATAGGTACATTAAAATGTAGGTACATACACTTTAGTAATAATTTCTTTGAAAATTTTTATTTTTTTTCGGAATCAATTTCTTCGTAAATCTCAAAATACATTCTGCATATAATTCCACTGTCAAAAATGAGAACTGTCATAAATAAAACAAATCCTAAAAATGTATACCTGCCACCAAATTTAGACCACCTATTAATTTAGTAAAAAATATCTTTGATATTGATTTAATACATATTTGGTCCACATTTTTCAGTCTCTATATTTTTTATATCTCAACATTGACACATTAATTGAAACACAGAATGTATGAAAGATTTTGGCTGCTAAAAAAAAATGAAAAATATCTGAAGAAACTATAATATTTGCACTAGTACTCGTAACAGTAACATTTGTCACAACTCTCTAATCATCCCAATTCCTAAATCTTCACATATCTTTAATATTTTTTTTAATCCAAAAATAAAAAATTCAACCACCCATTTACTTCCAACTCGAAAAACAAAACTCAAAAACAAAAAAAAACCCAATACACACACACAAGAGTGCATAATGCGATGCAGCATCACTGCGAAGATGCCACGCCCACGTGCACCACGATTGGTCGACGGCCTCATCTGCATATAAAGATATTCAACTGCATCTCGACACGTGTGTGCATAAGATATGTAAGATATTTATATATCGTACGTGTATGGGTTTATTGAGATGCTGTGCGGTTGCTGGAGGAGGTGCGTGGGCTTTGAGAATCGTCCGGATTGCGGTCGAAGGAAATTTTATGTTCTGTGGTGTGGAGTAATAGTTTTTTTGAGATTGTGGTCTTTTAATGGATAGATGTTTAGTTGAATGTGGGTTTTGGTTGGATTCGTGTAATGAGATGTTGTGGAATAAATGCATATTTTAGGTTTTAGATACAGTTTGAATCTGCTTGGAATATGGTGCGGGTCTGAAGCAATGTAGATTGAAAAGGGTTCTGTTTGAATTGATGTATTGAGATATTGTGGAGTAAGCGTTTTAGGTTTTAGAGAGTCGTTTGAATCTGATCGGAATATGGTGCAGATTTGAAGCAATGTATGTTAGATCGAAAAGGGTTTTGTTCCCGATTCATTATTCAGTCTAGAAATAAGCTGTTTTCTTCGTTATAAGCACATCGATGAAGAAATGTTATGGAACAAATGCATATTTTAGGTTTTAGAGAGTTATTTGATTCTGCTTGGAATATAGTGCAGATTTGAAGCAATGTAGATCGAAAAGGGTTTTGTTCCTGATTCCTTGTTCAGTCTAGAAATACGCAGTTTTTTTCATTATATCATTAAAAAAATTATCATCATTAAAGAAATATTTGAAAATGTATTTGATATACAAATATTTGCACTCTAACACACTTATCAAGTTTTTTTCTAATTATGAAATACTTGATATGATTTCCTTGTTCAATTTAGGAACACAAAGTGTTTTTCATGAACTTAATGTTGAAAGAATATTTGAAAAATATCCCTTTAGCAAACTTTACAGGTTTTTTTTTCAAATTATGAAAATCCTTGAAAAACTGTTGATTAGAAAGATATAATTTCATATTACTAATCTATTGATTTCCAATTAAATGAAAAAAAAAATCAATTATTTCATTCACTTAATGCATTAAAATTTGCAAATTTTCATTCAAATCGTATAATTTCATTGAAATTTAATTTGCATCGATCGTGCTCGCAATCGTATTAAACAATCAATCTTCAAATTACAGGAAACGCATTATTCAATCATTTACATTCCTAATTGTATACCAATTAATTTGAATTAAGCTCGACAACATTCAAGACACAAAAATTCAATAACATTTCTTTCTTTGACATTTAAAAAACCGAATTCCTCTCAAATGTACGCACGCACTAAAATATAATATTGAATCGGTGAAAAAACCATCGCCGTGGAAGATTCGTGTATGGGAAGACTCGTGGCTTCGATTTTGACAATGGTTTAAGTCCATCTTTTGTTTCTAGATATTTGTCATTTTATGACATTAGTATAAGTCTTGATAATAAAAAAGAAAGTCGATCGTTTTAGTCATCAAATTGTAATAAACTATCATCTTTTTTTTCCGAAATTAAAATAATTACAGTAGGTAGTTACAGTAATGTAGTGGGGAAAAATGCGATCTATTCTGAGAGCTGATATGTACAAATGTTTTATTAATTTATCATATTTAGTTTCCACAATTAAATTGTAAAAAGGAATCAGTAACATTTTTACAATAGAAGACAATTCTAGCAAAAATTCTCAGAGATTCCTTTTTTCAATTACTCCATACATTTTTAGGAGGAATATTTGAATTCAGGTATTCAAATAAATGAACTTCAATAATATCAAATTTTCGAGGTCATGTGGAATACAAACCATGAATGCTAGAAAATTAAAATTTTAAAGAAAGAACGAAAATATAAGCTGCTGAATCTTTGGTTCGAGAGATTTAAGAGGCAGATGCACTTATTTGATTCAATTTACTCCCAACACTTTTGGAAGGAAGATTTGAATTCAGGTGTATAAACAAGCGAGATTAAAAAATAAATATCAAAACTATGAAGCCATATAAAATACAAACCAATAATACATGAAATATACGATTCAGGAGAGATCTAGAAAATCAAAGCTGCTTGTAAATTCCGTTGAACGAATCTTTAACTTGTGAGATTTTAGAGGCGGATAGACGTTTTTTTTCCGAATTTTGGACTTAAATCACTGCCATTATCAATGACATCGACTCGTTTTCTATGTATTTTTAAATCCCGAGTCCGTCCCTGGTCTGTCGGTGTTGTCAGAGGGCTTGTAGGGCGGCTTATAAGGACGAACCATCGTCCCTTTGTAAATATACATTCGACACGAGACGAAGACATTTTTTTCCTTTCGTTCGGGACACATACTTTGTTCCCGCGCATGTTGGAAAAGTCCCCGAGAATTCTCGCGAGAAAATAATTCGCATTCGCGCCAAACTTAATTGAAGCAAAAAATTTATTATGTGCGCCGTTTGTGTGCGGAACCCTCTTTATTTTATCGTTATTGTTGTGGGTGTGTCTAGTTTTTAATTGCGAATTATTCAGCTCGTTATTGCTGCTTATGTTAATTGTGTATAATTGATAGTTTTAAATAGTTTGTTTTGAAAAAAAAATGAAACGTTCATTCTCAAGTGTATGTTTGCTTCGTATTATATTTCGGTCCGATTTTTCAATCATATGTTAGGAATTAAATAACAATAGCAATTTTCGAATTCTATAGAAAAAAATGGCACATTAGGGCCGATATTTTCACTACTCTAGTTAACTTACCGTTGATTTACATTCACTCCTTGAACTGAGAAATGTCAAAATTGATCTCTCTTCTGCAAATTTTCGAAAGTTCGTAGTTAAAGAATTGATTGTAACTCTATTGTCAGTTATCCGAAGCAGTAAAAAGATCTGTCAAAGTATTTTGGCTTAAAAATGATTGAAATACTTTACTCGATAATACCAAAAATAGAAATAATGGAATTAAATTTGATATAAATTCGCTCAGTTTGTAAAAGACAAATTTTAAACGATTGTCCTTGAGAGGAAATATAGATTCGTATAATCTGTAAACATTTCAATGTTTTTATTAAAAATGATGTATTGTTTACGAAACACATACGGGTCCCGGTTTAGATTTTTTCGATAAAACACTTACGATTTATGCGTTTTTGATTCAATTGTTCGCGTTTAAAAATACTATAAAATACCGTTATTTTATAAAACGAATCTATACACGATCACAGAGCAACATTTCGCTTTCGATACGATATTTTTTTCATTTTAATAAAAGAGGTGCCACGAACAATTATCGCGTATTGAAATAATACGAAGCAACACCCATTCGACAATTAAAATGACACAAACGTACAATTAGACGCGTCAACAACGCGATTCGAATTCACTGACATTTCATGATTATATATCGAATTATAACGAATTACGCAAACCGTATTGAAAGTTCATAGCATTAATTGATGATTTATTATGCCAATTATACGAGAAAAATGAATTAACTCTACAACGATATCAATTTCACGCACGTCATAGTACAAATACGAAACTCTGACCCCTAACCGATGCTATATATTTTTTTCAAATGTCAACTGTTCAAAAATGAAACTATTGAAGCTCTGATTTATTGAAAAACTATTTGATGACTAAAAAGGCCAAGGGGTACAAGTTTCTTTGCGGTGATTTTGAGAAAATTGCGTTCAAAGTTGACCTACATGTATTAGGAGGAGGTCGACTGATTTGATGATATATCTCGGTACATGTTCCAAATTCGTTTATATCCTTTTGCCACCAAACAAATGAGCATGCATAGAAGAGATTATTGTGTATAGCTCAATTTCGGCAAAAATGCCACTTGTACCCCTTGGCCTTTTCGATCGTCATATAAATCATCTTTGTATCGAATAAACATTGATTTTTCGAAAGCAGCTCTTAACAATTCTCCTCGCTCGATACTAATGGACGTTCATATAATAAAAATTGAGTCAATCAGAGCTAAACGTAATTAACTCTAATTTTTGAAAAAAAAAACAAATTTAAATTTCAAAACAATTAGTATAGTTGTAACATTCTATGTGTAAAATATTTTTTTTGAATAATAAAGATAAACCTTTAAATGACACAATTTGTCTGGCCACTAGATCATTAATCTTTCATATCAGAAATCATTTAATTAATTCTGTACTCTAAAGTGAACTTAACATATCCATAAATTATTATTAAGATAAAATTGTATTTTAACAAATTCAAAGAAATTTAATTAAGAGAATTACTAAAAAACCCACCAAATACGTTTGATCGTTTTTATCGACTATTTGCTTTATGGAGTTGGTCACGTTTAGCTCTGAATTACTCATATATATAATTTTGAATACATTTTGACATAGTCGTGGCTTACTTACGAAGAGTAAATTATACAATTCTGGCGTATCGATTATTCGATTGTAATTGATTTATTGGATGTGGAGCACGCGCTCGCTCCACACACACCGTTGTTATTGGTTGTATGTACGTCCGCCTTAATATATAACTTGTGGCTTATAAACGAGCTCTCGATCCGTTAGTGTAGCGCCTATAAATAGGGGTCTTATCTGGTCCATAGATCATCCCATTTGTAGACGAAACGAAGGGAAATATTCGTCTAATGTCGGAATCGAAGCTTGTATTGCACGATTAGAACGGTTTCGTAACGTGTACGGTTCGATCATATTTTTCGATTCGTTACACGATTTTTTTTAAGAGCGAATTATGACTATAATTTATCTGCTTAAATATAGTTCATTATGATGTGTTTAATTTTGATTGAATTTTGGGATTTGTGAGTGAAATGAAATGAAGGGAATCTGTAAAGGCATATGAAGGAATCATTGATTAGGTCCGATTAGTTTAATTTTCGAGCAAAATAGGTCTGTATATTTGTCGTTCGTTTGAATATTTGACGACTGAATTTCACAAAGGGCACAAGTGACCTTTTTTATCAAAATCAAGTGAAGTACGGAAAATGATTCTCTATTATGTATAGAACCATTTTCTGTACATAACTCAATGTCGATAAAAAAGGTCGCTTGTGCCTTTTGTGAAATTCAGTCATCATTTATAATTTCAAGAAAAATATTTTAATAAAGAATTAATTAGGATTAGTAGGATTAAGTGTGGCAATCGTCAATGAATTAACAAAAATAGTAATCTAGTATGCATACGATGACCAAATGTAGAGAAAACTGTAAAAAATCGTGGAAAAACTGGATTTCCTTTTCTATTCCGTGAAATTTTCCATGAAAAACACCGAAAAATAACTATCAACGACAAGAAACACTGAATATTTACTATTAAATTAACTTTACTAATGAAATTGATTGAATAAGTAATGTTACTTGTGATAACATATAGATCAAGTAATTTGTCTCATCAATGAAAGTAAGTTTTTATATATTTCCCAGACATATTTTATCAATAATCACCCTTTACTGAATCAACATTTGATACGAAAACATTAGGCCAACTAATCTACGAGTACATATTCAAATGTCACCTTACAGAAAATTTTATCAATTTCTACATATGAAGACAGAAAAGACCAAAGGATACAAGTGACATTTTTGCCAAAATTGAGTTATGTACAGGCATCGCTTCTATATACGCTCATATACTTGGTGGCAAAAGGGTATAAACGAACTCGGAACGAGTACCGAGATATATCATCAAATCACTCGACCTCCTCCTAATACGTGTAGATACATACTCAACTTTGAGCGCCCTTTTCCCGAAATCACTTGTACCCCTTGACCTTTCCAGTCGTCATATAACATACAATTTCACTTCAATCGACTCAAAATCGAACAAAAACCACCCTCCCACCCAAAAAACCACCCCCAAAAAACAAGCCCAACGCACACACGCCAACAGCCTCGATTCTTAAGGCCGACGTACACTCACACAACAGAACGAAGGTCAAAATATGACTAGGAACAAACACGAAACACGATCCGACACGGTTCCGGCTCTATTATTTATGAATATACAAAGGAAAGGATCCGCTGGGACGTGGAAAATAATTTTTCCAGGGCCGGCGCCGGGGAAAAGTTCGGCCCGAACGGGTGGATGGTAAATATGAATTGATCGACGTAATTGCATTAGCAACTTTTCCATTATCCCGCCGGTACACTCTTTTCATCCGCGGCCATTACGAGTATCTAATATGACAACCGATAGATTGGGACAGTCGGCCAACTTTGTTGTTTGTAGCGTTTTTAGAGGAAAGCTGACAATTATCGTTGTATTATGTTAAGCTCGGTTCATTATGGACATTTTAGTTTGGAATTGTTAATGTTTATTGATGGGCGAGTTTGTTTTTGTTTCGTATATGTATTGTTTTTGGTCTGGAATTTATTTGAAACTTGCTTCTGTGAACTGATGTTGCTCGAGACTCTTTGGACTTGAAGTTGATAAGCATTGATTTTAAAAAATCTGCTTGAAATGTTCGTATAGTAAAAATGGACTGTAAGTCATTCAGAGCAAAACGAAATTGAATCCATTTTTTGAAGAAAAGAAAATAAATTTAACTAATGTCAAATCACTCAATGTAGTCACAACTTTCTATCAAAGAAATATCTTTTCTGAATAATAAAGATAAATTATGACTGAAAAGGCGAAGGAGTACAAGTGACATTTTTGCCGAAATTGAGTTATTTACAGAAATTGCTTTTACGTACATTCATATACATATTTGGTGGTAAAAGGATATAAACGAACTTGGAACGTGCACCGAGAAATATCATTAAATCACTCGACTTCCTCCTAATACGTGTTAGTACTTGCACAACTTTAGAGGCGCTTTTCTCGAAATCAATGGGAAGTCAATTGTGCCCTTTGACCTTTTCAGTCGTCATTTATAGCTTATTATAATCAAACTTTGTACGAATACAACTTCTAAAAAATGAAATAATGAAAGAAATTTAAATCGAATACGTTTCATCAATTTTCTCAACATCACGCTGAATGAAGTTAATCACGTTTATCTCAGAAAGGCTAAAATCACAAATTGTTTACAACCTAGTTCTAAATTATCACATAATAATCAAAGAGCTGAGAACATCCATGCAAAATCAGCCAATTTCGCATCGAACCAGCATTAACCCTTCAAAGACCGTACAACACAACACATCCTCACCGCATTGCCTCCGATAACATATAATAACACGTTAAGAACGATCGCATCTCAGATTTAATCACCTGACAATTGCCCGTTTGCATATAATCCGATATAGCCCCGCAAAATATAAAATATAATGCCCCGAACAGGACCGGACTTGATTTTTTTTTTAAATAAAATAATTTAACATTAATTTTTGAATCTTAAAATTTTCAAAAAAAAATTTTTTTAAATGATTTTGAATTTTTTTTAGTGGCTGAAAAATTCTCGATCCGGCCCTGGTTTAAGGGCTAATTGCACTTGTGCAATCTGCGCCGACAAATCACCCGGGCACTCAACGGGTCGAACGTGAGTTCGGTGCAATATGCATTTATTGCATATTGCCGCATTTAATGTGTTTACGGCATATTGCAACGAGGTCTTATCGATCTGTTGTGATCGACGATCGATGAGTTTTAAAGTTGATCGGTTTCATTGTGAGCTTCCTTTATTATATTGGTATATGTTTCCTGATAGATGATTCGATTCTGATGTGATATTTCGTTATTAAATTGTCTATTCTTTGATTATATTCTTATAATGATAATGGTTTGATGTAAGAAAAAAATATGGGAAATACAAGTATGTAGATCTAGATTCAAATATTATGACCCGAACTTTCAATCGTTAGTTTCTAGACATAAGTGCTACTTTTGTTAGCAACGTATTGATGTTATTTTCTTTATAGAATTCTTATATTTTATTACAATTCATATAGCTAATTAATTCAAATTCAATACTGATTATGGAAAAAAACGTCGAGAAGTTATTACGTAGCATTTGCGTCGAGTAACTTATGATTGAAATTTGAAACAAAAATTTGTGTAAACCTTCTTCTTAAACGACTCTAATTAGGAGTATTATCATCCAATAAAATTTCACTTTTTATTACATTTTAAGATAATTTTCAAATCCATATACGAACATCCTTCAAACAATTAAGACCCCCATTTTCTGCAGATACAAAATCATCGACAATTTTTTACTTACACCTAAAAATAAACTAGACTCGCTAACAAAAATATCTAACAGCCCAAATTTTTCAATTTCCAATAATTTCCAAAACACATAAACAACGACATTCGATTAGAAACCAATTGAAATTTGACATCGATCGAATTGAAGCGACATCACAAACTTTATTATTTAACCCCTTGCGCCCGGGCCACCGGCGTTCCCATAATAAATTATCGAATTAATAATAATCTAGGAGCCAGAATCGACGTTTTTTTTTCACTTTCGTTATTTTTTTCATTCCCTGGTTATTAGTCGGCAATAATAAGAGGCGATATTGTTTTGTTCGGCATCGATTGTTCCCAGGGTGCCATCAGACGTAATTAGTTACACACATACGCGAAGAGTGTACGGGGGCCCATCTAATAGATTAGCTCTAGTTAACTTAGTAATCACTTTAATAACTTTAAGTGGGCTGGGGGTGGATTGATCGTTTTATTTATTTTCACTAAACCGATAATAATCGATGTATGTATGATGCGTTTTGTCTATCAAAATCGTCTAAAGTTCGATTTTTTTTTCGATATTGCAGAATTAATTATAATTTAATCGATGGTTAAGGACGATAACCCTGTTTATAAATAATTTTAAGAACATTTCTTTAGGCGCGTGTCTTTTCGGATTACCGGTTTCGATAACAGACAACGTGCAATTATACGTGTTATTAACGACTACGTACATACGAATTACGAATTAACCGCTAATCTAGAACGTGCAGTTGACCTTTAAACCATTCTACACTAAATATTCCATATTGAGATCAATTTATAAACTTATAATTGAAATTTATATGAAAATCTTCGATGCACATATTTTTCAACCGTGTCAATTTCAATGACATGATGAATAGGTGCAATGTGCATTTGAATCTTCGTTTACAAATAATTGTTTTTGAAAGTGATTTTTTTATATTTTACTTAATATAAATTTATTTTATAAAGCTAGGTTTCCCTTTTAGTGACAGATAGTACCAGCGACAGAGTGCAGCACCTTGATCATAATGTGAACAATTGAGACTCCTATTATTCACATTGTGAATAAGATGCCACAGTAGGTTCACTAACTTAATTTTTTCATTGATTTTATAAATTCTGAGGTTTTTAATTATACGATACATAAATAAGCATAAGATTTGAATGATGCATTTAAAACCCGAACTTTCAACTGAATGTTACCAATAAGTTAGTGAGTGAAGCTGTCTACTTCTAATCTATAAAACACTTTAGTGAATTGCTAAGTAGTACGATTGAAAAATTGGAGCCCAAATGCTTAAATTAACAAATTTCCACCATAAACTCAAACAATTCTTTCTCAAAACACAATTCATTAAAACATTCATCGTATATTTACATTTTTTCCATTCGTACAAATTCGAAATACCAACTTTTAACAAACAGGTGACCACGTCACGACTTTCCGGCTTTCGATCGAATACATAAAATATAACACACACACATAATACAACATTCAGTTTTAATTGAGCCCCCGCCGAGACTTTCTTCGATAATTTGTTAATGTCGTTTAATAACTATGTTATAAGCTCGCGGTCGATAACGTGTCATTTTGTATTGAAACAACGCGATCGTCGGGCTCGATATTAATTCTCATAATGACGCGTGTAATGTCAGTTTACGTTCGTTATTTATTGTCTTGTGTCGATGGGGTGTTCGATATGTCATTTGGGGGGAGTTTTTATTATTTTATAATGTGGAAAAAAGGGATATAAATGTCTTGTGAAGTATCAATTTTAATAATTATTACGTGCGAGAAGGACGCGTAAAGTCGTGTTGAATTTTTTTTTTTTGTGTTGAGTTGTTATTAAAGTTTGATCGATTGTAATTATGTAATTGGTGGTTTTGTTTTATTTACAAGTAATAAAATATTATATGGTATTTTATATGGAAAAAATATGTTTACATACTGATGAAATTAAAAAAAATATTGCTGGGATACTAAAATTTCAATGATATTACGTGTTCAAACATTTTTTTTTCAGCCGGTCTTTCAATCGTTTGTTAAATTTATTAGCAACATTTTTAGATTTTTCTCCCTAACAAAGACAGTTTTTATCGCTCACTAAATGGTTACATGCGATTGAAAGATTGAACTTTTTTCAAAATAAAATAAATTAGAATATATTCATATAAGATGAGCTTAGAAATCATTTATCTAGCTTTTTTAAAACTTATCCATGCCAAATAACTTATAAGGCCCAGTCTTTCATTAATACATACATATATAATATTTATCTACTATTGCATGTAAGCGAGCTGTTAGCATTTTCCTATTTAAAGAATTGACACCTATCATCAGCAACGAATTAATGACATACTATTGAAAGATCGACCTCAAAAAACACTATATATTTTTCTCAAAACTCACTTAAGCTGACGTTGATATCAATAAATATCTATAATATTTATTTATATCCAAAAAACTGTGAAGATTATTTAAGCAATTATAAACTACACAACCGTTCAACAACAATCATTCATAAACTCAAACAGTTGATACAGCATTAACGACGCTTAAATTCTGAACAAATACAACGTCGAAAAAATTAAAAAGCCTCGATGTCCTTTCGATAAGGCGTCTTCTTTCCGCGGATAGATGCTTATCGACTCCTTAATTCGATACATAATTCAAAAAGGATACACACCCGTTTACCCATATAAATAAAGCGAGCGAAATTCGCTCCAATTACGCTTAATAAGTCGGTGCGGATCGCATTTCATAATGCATAATATACGTTTTTCCTTATACACGCTATTGTGAGATATTCTGGACACATTTGTTATTTTTTTCTTATTTTTTACTAAAATTTTTATTGAATGGATTCGTAGTTTCGGTAATTGTTTAATATCGCTACACCTTAATATACACAGCTACATATTAATGGTTAAATTAGGTTTGCTTGGATTTAAGATGTGTTGCTTTTAGGTTAGGTTGCATAAATTTGAAAAAAATATGTTTTTAGGTTGCGATAAATCAAATTAATCAGTTAAAGAAAAATCAAATGCGGTTTTCAATATTGCACACTATAAGAATTAAATCTTAATCCCCGCTTGGTCTGAAATTTAAACGGTCTTAAAAATCAAATAAAATTGCTTGAAAAATTCGTAAACGGACTTATAATGTATTTATTATTTAAAAATTTTAATTTAAAATCGTTAACGTAATTTTTAATCAATTCAATTTCAAGGTAAATCGATTTTTAAGACCGTTCAAATTTCAGAACGCATGGAGATTAAGATTTTTTTTACAGTGCATTTGATACTAACATCTGAAATTATTTCCATCGAAAATTTGATTAAATGAAAAATATACTCTGAATAGGTGATTATCGAAGTGTATGAAATTAATATTTTATTAGATAACTCTTGTTTTTATGCATTGCCGACACTTCGAGACATTTTTTTTAATAAAATATTATTTTAATCCACTTCTCAACTGTTACATGATAATCTCTTTCGAACAATGTTTTCATTTAATCGAATTTTTCATTGAAAATCATTCCGAATTTTGATAACAAATGCAATACTAAGAACCATACTTGATTATTTTTTTAGAATTATAAAAAAAACTACAAACTCATTTATTACAAATTTTACGAAAAGGTTCAAATTTTCTCAAATTCATTAAAAAATGTCCTGAATTCAAATCAATAGCGTATGTATGTATTATTATTGTTGTACAGAGGGATGCAAAAACGACGCATCATTACCTCTCGGTGCATAATAAAAAAGAAATGTCGGAAAATGAACAAGAGTGTTTCGAAAGTGCGACGTGATCGAATTTAATTTCGTTCACGTGAATGCCGATTTCGCAAAGTCGCTTATTTTATGTATGCTTGCTTATTTCATAAACTCGCTTTTCGGTTCGGATTTTTTCACCGATCGGTCGGACATGTGTTTTGTTATTAAATATGATGTATGAAGTTGTCGGCGAGTCGATGAATTTTGCACATAGGCCGATAAATTGTTCGGTGAAAATATTGTATTAATAATTCATCGGGTGTCTGTGTTGGAAATGTCGGGAATTTTGTTTTTGGTTTTTATGTGTGGATGTTAGAGTTTTTGTAATGCGTGTTTTAATCGAAGTGTTAATTGTATAATTAATTGATATTTCATGTTTATACGTGCATTGATACTTTCATAATGAGTCGGGACGAAAATTACGTTTCCTTCTTTTTGAAATGCCATTAATTTTTCCTAGTGATTTTTCATACATATATAGATAAGAAAAGTTCTAAAGTATCGAACAGATTGATCCATATTCTATTCTATATTCTATTCCAAGATATTCTAAAGAACGTTTATCTATATTTCTTTTAATCCTCAAAAACATAGCTTTAGATCAGACCTCGTCAGTAATTTTCAGTTGTGATTAAAATCGACAAAGTGCAATCAGTACAGAATGTTTTTTTTTATCAAAATTTCAAAGTATAACAAGTTTCGAATGAACAAACACTATATGACGACTGAAAATGCCTAATTTTTCACAGCAAATCATTCTCAACAAGATAAAATTTTTCGATTTCAACGAAAATTTACATCTTAAAAAGTTCATTTATGAACAATTTATGCTGCTATTAAATGAAAACTGAAAAAACCAAGAGGTACAAGTGACATTTTTGCCGAAATTGAGTTATGTACAGGAATCGCATCTATGCACGCTCATTTATTTGGTGGCAAAAGGATATAAACGAATTCAAAACGTGTACCGAGATATATCATCAAATCACTCGACCTTCTCCTAATACATAGGTACAAGTTCAACTTTGAGCACTATTTTCTCTAAATCACCGCGATATCACTTGTACCCTTCATCCTTTTCAGTCATCATACATTCTGTTACTTCTTGGGATAAAAAAAAATCTATTTGTACAACTCAAATGGATCACTTCAAATACAAAATCACTAAGCAGATTACTCAAAACTCAACGAGCCAAAGCTTGCCGAGTATCACAATTCAACTCAATCCAACATCAAACCAATAGACCAACATTAATCCATAATAAATCCGACTTTTAACATTCCTCGATCGACTCAAGCAAGAATAATTTAGCATTTATCGCACGCGCGAAATCGCAATCGATGTCTTAATAAGGCGAACAGGGGCGGCACCTTCATTAACCCCTCGAGCACGGGGCTAATCAAGACACGCCCCACAATAAATTTTTTATTCAATAAATCCATTTTCCGACGATTGGAAGGAAGCGCCGTTTACAATGTCAGATCGCGGGGTCAAAACGATGATCGTCGGCCTCCGATCAAATTGCTTTGGATAAATTGAATTCGCAAATAGAGCTCGGGACGTTTAAGCGAGCGGTGGTCGTCAAGAGGTTTTTTTGAGTTCGGTATGAGATTTTTTGATTCAGTATTTATTATTAAGGTTTTGAGTCTAAGATTTTTTGATGAATTACAAGAAATATGATACTCGTATACTGAGTAATCGACTCAAAACTTTGTCTGATCTAACCGAACCTAAAACGTAACTCAACAACTAGATCATTTGTAATATGGTGAAAAATTAGGCTGACCTAACTTAAAGCTTAAACCAATTAAACTATTAGATTTAATTACTAACTCATTCAATTTCAGATCAATCATATAGCACACAACTAAAAAAAAAATAGAACCAATATTTCAATCACAACGTTGAACTCCGATAAATTTTCACTTTTACAAACATGAATATTTCTTCAATGTTTTACTATTTTAATACTCAGTATTTTTGACACATACTGAATTCATTTTCCAATATATCATATGATGACTGAAAAAGCCAAGGGCTACAAGTGACTTTGCGGTGATTTCGAGAAAAGTGCGCTCAAAGTTGAACGTGTACCTTCATATACATATTAAGAGGAGATCGAGTGATTCGATGATATATCTCAGTACACGTTCTAAGTTCATTTATATCTTTTTGCCACCAAATATATGAGCGTACATAGAAATTGTTTCTGTACATAACTCAATTTCGGCAAAAATGTCACTTACACCCCTTGGCCTTTTTTGTCGTCATATAAATTCCAAGTTGAAAGTTATTATTATTTATTAACTTTAGATGTAATACGAAATCTTTCAAAATTTCGCTCGATTCAAAAGTGTTAAGTCAGCGGTTGAATAATTCTTCTTCAGGTTAAAATATATTAAAAATTCTCATGACTTTTCAGTTGTTCTTATTCTGATCTATTAACTAGCAATAAAGCACATGTATAAAGCAATAATTTCAAGATAATAAATGTTAATAGTAATCGATTATCGTGTTATGCTCATAACACCGATGCATAATAATCACTTCGCAGCAGCATAAATATGCAATATCCTGCTTCAAAGCCATTCCATTAAATTGAACACTAAAAAAAATATTACCAACAAGTAATTTAGTTCAATCGAAACGACACTTATGAAAAAAAAAAACGTAATTAAATCATTTGCATCGAATCGAACCAACAATGCAACACAACTCCATTTTGAACCACATAGCGATTTGAAACGTCGCAAATTCGAACGTGTTAATTATCGCATGTCGCATTTGTACCTGCAACGATCTATAACGATCTATAGATCATCGCTTAAAATTCAAATCCGAATCATTGTCCTTAACATATATGGACGTGGTCTAATGTTGCACATTACGTTTCGTATCGTATTATAGGCGAGAGCGTTTTATGGCGCGGACCGGTGATATTAAATCAATCGAACGCCGAGCATATTTTATATATTTTAATCATTTATTTATTTATATATTTATTTATTTAATTCACGTACAGGCCGTTTTCAAGCCGAGACGCATTTCTGAGCGGACTCGAACGCTTCGAAAGAATTCGAACGACAAGCGAAACGCTTATAATATTTCATCAATTAAATTAAAGTGTCTGTTGCGGTGTTGTGGCACATAAATCATTCATTTTCCATTTTTATTAAATTTTATTTAATTAGCGCAGTGCGATGTTGATAATTATTATTTCTAGAAATCAATTGGATCATACGTATTGATAAATCATATCAGAATTTTCATTATGAAAATATTGATATCTAATATTGCCATATTTTAAAGTATTTATAAACTTGCAATTAGTAACTAATCATTTGATTAAATGAAGAAATTATTGTGTAAAACTTATAATATTTGACGACATAGGGTACAAGCGACCTTTTTATCGAAATTGAGTTAAGTACAGAAAATGGCTTTGTATCATATTAGAACCATTTTCTGTACTTGACTTAATTTCGACAAAAAGGTCACTTGTACCCTTTGTTTTATTCAATCGTCATTTAAAATACTTGTAAATAGATATACAGAAACATTCAAAATGATTTTACGACTTTTCATCCAATCTATTTGGTACATCGAAAAATAGTCCAACCTACTTGGTCCATGTGATATTTCACTTAATTTTTATTTAGTTTATTTTTCAAATACTATAAACAGATAAAATACAAATTTTCGAGCTATTAAATAGATCTAAGATCTAATACATACATAGATATGCTATTTTCGAATATACATATAACTTCGAAGCTAAGCAAATTTCAGTCTTTAATCGATTTCATAGTTTCAACAACTTACAATATATCATATTCTTTCAATTTCAACATTGAATAGTTTATACACGCATCTAACTATATAATAGCGCTATTCTGTATGTCTGTGTGTCTCTGTATCTGTGTATCTATGTGTCTATGCTTCAAGTAACGCTCCAAAACTGCAATGATATATTCAACGCATCGATCGTTAGTTTATCATAAATAATATGACATTAATCACACGAACAATGCACAAGAAGTTTATGCGAACGGGTTAATCATTCTCGATGCGCATACTTCGTTCGAAAGAAGCGAACGAAGTTTGCGAAAAAATAAAAGAAGCTCGCAATACTACGGAGGGGAAAAAAATGAGAGAGCGAAAGATCTCGTTGTGTTAACTCCGTAATAACATTGTCGGGGAGATATCGTTATTATTATCGACGTATCGGCATTTATCGGCCGCAGCCCGTTTACCGCTGCCGTTCGCAAAAACGAAAAAAGGTTGGCCACCGATGATGATGATGATTCGGTATGGAAAACGTATAGTAGTTCTTCTGACTCACCGGGTGTTTCAAAAATTTTATTCGAATCGATTCTTTTGGTTGTAATTTAGTGATTTTGATTCGAATGTTAATGTCGATTCATTAGTCTCAAAAATTAGCTTTTACGCTCATACTTCTTTTTAGGAGCTGTTAAATATATACGTTCGTCTTTGTCTTTCAGCACTCGAGTTGATATTTGGTAATTTTTATTTATTTATTTATTTAAACAGGTAATTTCTACCCAATTTTTCATATACACATCGTGTATTTTAATCGGTCACAAGTGACACAGATAACCCTGAATAGTTAGTATCATTCACTTTATATATAGTGAAGACGAGACTCCTAAGAGTAGAGAAGTGCACACATAGGTGTCACTAAATAGTTCGAATTAATCGAAAATATGAAAGGTGTAGGTGATGTGATCATTTGCGGAGCCGTTTCGTAAAGCGTTAAATTAACACTTTTTTCGAATCAAATGAATCCAAACATTCGAAAGAAACGACCGTGTCTCCATATCAATTTTTATCAATTAATAAAAACGACATTTTGACACTCGCCAAGGTAGGACTCGCATCCCAAGTATGCTGAATCGACACGGCATGCACAAACGCTTTATACCGCTGCGCTATCGGCTGGCTATATAAAATCACATAATCAAAATATTCTTAATAAATAAATTGAATCATCAATTTTTGAGACTGTCAGTATATTGAACGTATCGACGATCGCAATCAACGGTACGCCACCGCGGATCGAACATTATAACCGATACTGATCTGGAAACATCTATTCTATTATATTTCATATTACATTATACTTTCAGAATTGTTTAGATTAGGATAGTAGCAATGAAACGCCGGCTTCAAAATTGCTCACAAAAATTGAAAAAAATCAATTCACCATCCATTTCATCGTCCATTTCATTGTCCAATTCATCACTTTTGTATTACAGACTCACTACTTTTGAATATTTTTTTGAAAAACCAACTCTCCCAAAGCATTCCAACTAGAAAAAAATTACCAAAAACACACACACATCAAAAGAAACACAAGAAGCAACAACATCCAATATCTCATCTCTCCCCCATATAAGGCAGCTACCTCGTGTACAGAATGCGCGGCGCATATTCGCCAGACTCATTAGCGTCTGGAAGCCACCCTAACCAAGTCTCCCCATCTAGGGGGTGGTTTTGTGGGTGGGTGGGTGTTTTAGGGGGTGGTTTTCCTATCTTACCCCAGATGTGCTCTGAGCTTCCCCCGTCTGGGTCTGTTCGATGTATAAACGTCGTTATCGCTCCGGTAAGGTTTTTGCGCCGTTAACTAAACGACGTTATGATTTATTCCGTTTGATGGTTTTTGTATGTGTGGTTTTGATTTTTCAATGGTTTTTTTCATTTTGGTTTTGATTTATATAAAGAATGACATTTTGAATTATCGTACTGTGAGTATATTTGATAAGATTTTTGAATATGCGCATTTAACAGATTATAGGTTCAATTAAAATAAAAGGAAACAACAGTAAAGGCCGATCTTTTCACTTAAATAGAGTTTGTGTTTTTTTTCTATTGACTTTGAAAACTGTCAGTTGGGAACTTACATCTCCAAAATTAATGAAAAAATAACGGTTAGTCGAGTTAACTAACACGAGAAGAACTTGAAACTCTAATACTAGCTACATTTTCATATGATTGTATTTAATCTACTTGTAGCACGAAGCAGGTCTAAAGCAAATTAGCTCAAAATGGCATTTCCTATAGATTGAGGTATTTTGATTAGAATATGAATGAATGTGTAATTATGCTGATTTTTTTTTTTTGAAAAACGCAAAAATTGTAAGAATTGAGAAAAACAATTTTCGAATTCGAATATAAAAAATTTGATCAATAAAACTATGAATTTTCACAGATTTTTTTCAAATATGACTCGGTATACAACAGAACATTTAAATTTTATCCAATCATTATAAAAAAATATTTTTCTATGCATACCAGTAATGCGAGTAATAAAAAATTGATTGCACACAAATCTTATTTAATCCCGCAACTTTATTCCAACCAGACATGTTATTATTCAACCATAAGCTTACAATACATAATATTACGATTCAGATATAATAAAAACGAGTTCAATAGTATATTCAAACCTCCCGTCTTCATTCGTTTGAGTAACGCACGTAATAATTTCATATAAGTCAACCCCAATGTTGCATATACGGAGCACATATTCCAACGTCCACCTTCACGTGTCTTCCACCCCCTTTTTCACCATCCCTTATTATGGGGATGAAGATGGTGGTGGAAGAAAACTCAACCCCCTGCTTTTACGTAGTGCCTTCTTTAATTTTTCTCATTTATATGTGTGAGATATAAATTCATAGCTTACTCTGCACGAGGAGTAAAATATTATATCAATTTTTTTTAATTAAATGTAATTTTTTTAGTATTCAATTAAGCTTGTTTTATGTATCATTACAAAGTTATATTCATCCGTATATGTTTCTGATTTAAGCATATAATCTTAATGAATAAACGTTGAATTATAATATCAAGTTTTTATATGGAAGCCATTCGTACTTTTCTTTCGAAATTATTATACGTTTCGTATCACATGCATTCAAAGTCTAGACACGTAATTGGAAAATGCTACTTTAACGCTTATACATTTGAAAAAATGATCATTTTAATGGTAAATCGGATATTTATCCGATACATAAGACACGTTCAATTATTTTATATCATATTTCTTTCAATTAATACACAATGTATGATAATTCCATTCGCAAGACGCACTTAAACGTTCATGAATAATTAAACAATACGCATTGAAAAAAATATTCTTAAACAGTTTGTACGCATGTCTAGTGACCTTAAAATATTGCCATAATGCTTATCATCTTTATGCATTTATGAATTCAATTCGACTCCAGACGATGTTTTATAAGTCGAATCGATTAACGTTGAATAAACTTGCATAATCAACTTTTTAGCTGTGATCCCATTGAAATCAATTTTTAAATCGTAATCGATTTATTATTAAAATCAATAAAGTTAAATTAGTAAAACTGATCAAATAGAGAGGTTAAATTAAGACTCAAATCAGCTAATAGGGAAGTAATAATGATTAGTTTAATATAAGTCCAGACCGATTTTAAAATTAGTGAGAGTCACGTGTCATTTTAAGCTCAATCGTTTCATTTGAATATTTATTAATTTACTTCAAAAATAATATTAATCTAACACTTCATATTATGTTTCTAAAATGAATCTCATTCCTTTTCAGTGTCGATTGAATTCTATACATTTTGTCGCTACCTTTCTAGTGTTGACTGTTCTTTAAAGTTCTTATTTTTAGTAGCTGTTTCTTCACTTTAAGGTGAATGATTTGAATAGTAGTACATATGTATAATAAAAAAATAATAAGAATTTCAACCAAAATATCCAATATGCATTCTGTTACCTTTATAACTGAATCATCATTATTACATCCAAATCGATCTTGAATCGCATTAATCTAACATATTAAAATCCCCAAAATTAATTCAGCACACACAATACGTACACGAGCACACATATTATAAATACGATTCATAATAAAACACAACATAATATAAAAGCGGAATGAAAAACTCTCCCGGCCGCAGACTACAACAACTATAAGAAGATTTCTTCATTCGTAAAGCTTTCGGACCGAGACTGTTCCCCATACAAAACCCACCCAACCCCATAATATTTTCCTTCAACCCCCAGCACACGTAGTACCAACCCCATGCAGGGGTCGGAAACTCGGAAAATTTCCAAGAAGCAAGGTGAAAGAGGACGGACTTTCGACTCGGAGCGAGGAAAATGCATATAGAGGTGTACGCTTTGAATGAGAGAGAGACAAGGGAAGTTTTTCTTCATTTCATATAATATCTCGAGGGGGTGCACTACCACCCCCAACATTCCCCCTTTTTCGCGTGTATGGGGTGAGAGTTTGGGGGTGTGGCGGGTGGGATTTTTCCTTCCTGGTCGTCTGGGTGGTACAGGGGGTGGTAAAATAACTTCATAAGTCCACACGGCGTGGCTTGGCATACTGATTAATATATAATAAGAGCTCGTAGGCGGCAGCCGGCGGTGAAACTGCGATATTATCATGTCAAAATATTTTTTTTGTAAATATTTTTCCTTTCGTGTCGAACTAAACTTGGCATATTTCCTTTATGATGATCATTTTTTTTAGGTTGTATTAAGTTTAGGTCGAGATATGAATCATTTTGTATGTCGTAAGTTCGCAAGGTTTTGCGTATTGAATCGGTTACGTCTCTGTAATCTTAAAATTGTAGGTTATTGCGTCGGGTTTTCTTAAAAATTCGTGGACGAATCCTACGACATCGCATTTTTTAACTGTCGAACTCAATAACATTTCATACGATAAAAAGCAACATATTTATTCAGAATGAAATTAGTTTTGTTCTCATAGATCTTCAGAGTCAATTCCAGCAACATTTGAATTCAATTTTTTTGACTATGAAAAGTATTCTTTAAAAATCACCTTTCTTTAGCAGATATCTCTTGAAATTATCAGATGTTACTAAAGTGTTAAAGTGAAATTAATTAATCCAATGTCACATATGTTTTGCCTATATTTTTTGATTTAAATCAATTAATCGTCTCAATACAAACATTATGAACTAAAAAACATTGCAAGATTGTTTAATTTATGTATTAAATTTGAAAAATCTGACAAAGTAATAGCCATTTGCCTTAATTCAAGTGTTTATTTCGTAACTAAAAAGTAACATATTTTTATATTTAAACGTAGCGAATTGCATAAAAAACTTTTTGCGCCCCCAGATATATCATTATTAGAGAATCAAAGAGGATATAAGAATACGTTACCGAATAAATCAGACTTTACCAAAAAGAGATTCAAAGCCGGACACAATACCATAAAATAATTCAAAATAAAGGACGTCGAAATAAATGTATTCGATTTAACTTCACAATAAATTCTAATAAGAGAATTTAAACTTTGAAAATCGTCTCTTTGAACTCGAGTTCTCATACCAATTTAACTTTTTTGCACACAGACAATTAATCGATGTCGTTAATTGACGTGCGACAAACATACAAAGTCAACACCATTTGACGATCGAAAAGATCAAGGGGTACAAGTGACATTTTTGCCGAAATTGAGTTATGCACAGGAATCGCTTCTATAAACGCTCTTTTATTTGGTGGCAAAAGGGTATAAACGAATTCGGAACGTGTGCCTCAATATATCATGAAATCAGTCGACTACCTCCTAATACATGTTGATACATGGTCAACTTTGAATGCGCTTGAAGTCACTTGTACCCCTTGGTCTTTTCATTTGTAATTTAATTAAGACAAAATAACAATAATAAATATATTAATAAATCAAGAAAATTAATATTCTGCTAAACATTTTTTCTATAGTCTGGTTAACCGTCATGGGTTATTTAGCACTGGCATACGAGTGTGTAAAGGGGGTCTTAATGCGTCTTAAACGGTGTTTTAATTGAATTGATAAATTAAGCAGCTTAATTCAAATAAAGTTAATGGATATATCGCAAGATAGCCGTATTCGGGTTAAACCGCTGATGGATGAAGATCGAGTCGATTAAATAATCATCAATCGTGACGAAGAGATAGTCTATTGAAGCAGGTTCATTGTTTTATTTAAAGAATATAATAAATTTAAATATACGATAATAAAATATCAAGATTATTATTCATCTGATTCTATAATATGCTTATTCTTAATTTGATTATATACGACTTTGCAATAAACAACACGTGCCGTATAATTTATATAATTCCCATACGAACGTAAGATTTTCAATTGATAAAGATAATTTGATTAAAGCACAATATAAATATTCCACAACGTTTCGTGATTTCGATATGTAAATAGATTTTGAATAAAATTTGCTTCTGGCTATGTGCTGAACAAGCATTAAGCTCTAATTATAAGAACCGAAAACATGTTTTGAAAAAAACTCGTTGGAATATATTCTTATGTGGAAAAAAATAATATGTATATTCGGATGGTTCGATTTACATGACGATAACAGTTCGAAATGAATGCTTTAACGAAACTATCAGCATATGTTATTAACGATTAGCTATGTTCGTTACGATCGGAATAATCGGACTAATTAAATATGTTTTTATGCAAAACTTACATGAATCATTATCGTGTTATAGATTTTATCGATTTTTTTAATAATAAATATTATATATTTTTCTTTAAATATTACTTAATTATATAAAAGATTGTTAGAATCATACATCACTTGTGAATAATCGAAAATATTACTTTTCAAATTAATTATATTAAATTTACATTTGTATCAAATTCACTTTGTGCAATTTGTTTCATGGTAAATTATTTAAACTGTTGTGTAATCAGGATGTTGCGGTTTTAACATGTGTTGAGGAAATGTTAATTTGTTCTAGATGAGAAAAAAGGTTCGGCCTGGAATTATAATAAAATGAGAGGTGAGGGAAACAAAGTTTGTTCCCTGTCAAATGGTTTGTAAAATACAACCTTCGACATGATTGATTACCTCTGCTCCACTTTACCTATTATTGCCAAAATTATAAACAACCTACGGGGAATCGAGCTTGAATACATTATTTTACACTATTATTTTTGAAATGTTTGATGAACGATATTATTTTTAAATTAAGGTTTTTATATTTGACGATAGAAATTAAATATTTCTAATTAAAATATTATTTCAATAGAACTGATATGAAAATTCAATAATTTTTTTTTTTATAACACAAAAGAATTTTCACGCAATATTTAACAAAATCATAAATCAATCTCATTTAAAAACATTTTTGTATATAAATGAACTACAATTATTTGTACTCTCCTTAGTGCAATCTAGAATCTTACTTATTTGACCATTCCTCAGATTAACGACGCAGAAATTTTACCAGCTTCACTCAACAACGAACATAAAACAGACATAACTCTCTAGCTGCAATGCAACTTCTTACTGAAAAAAAAACCACAATTACAAAGCAAACATACAATCCCACCTATTATAAAAACCCGTTTATTATTAACCACCCTACTAATGAGAGTGACTTATAGGACAGTGAGAATAATTTATACCGAAACTGGACGACTATGAAATCGTTCGTTAATTAGAAGACAATGCTCACTTTAACTTTTAACCCTTTGACTACCGGCCTTCGGTCACACTTCAAGGTTGATCTAACCGATTTAATGAAAAAAGAAGTCATCTCGAATTTATTTACACTAATCGTTGCAGAGGATTCGTCCAATTTGCCACAGTGACAGTTCCCATAAATTTAACTGTTAAACTGGAGTTTATTGGCCATCATTAGACGATTAAGAAGCCACCCGCACGATCATAGGTGTGTATATAATATGATACGACCCGGCTGCAATTAATTAATAATTAACATGTTGAGAAATTATTAGCTCGAATTGCGTAATTATCCCTTTTATGTGTTGGTAAAGGCGTGCGAACTGAAAGTTTTGGCGCCAATGGTTTTTTTTTGGTTGAATTTTCTTCTCACGTTAATATAAGATTCATATCCAGTCGATAGTGTAGCAGATTAAAGAGTTTGTGCATGCTGTGTTGGACTCTAGTGTTCTCGTAATGCTAAATTCGAATTCTGTCAAATTCCAACTAGAGTCACGTGCTAATTTCTTTTCAAATTCCTAACCCTAGCAGCTTCTTCACTTTAAAGTGAATACTTAATCGAATTTTTGATAATTGAGTAATTCAGCAGAACTGTGACAATGAATGAATAATAAATGTTTCAATAATAGAATTTGAGATATGTTTTTGAAAATATTGTATACGAAATCGATTCAGAAAGCTTTCGTATTAATGCGAAACGAGCGCACAATAGGTGCAGTGTTTCGTAACGTTTTCAATGCACGTATCCCATTAAAAAAAGGTTAATGTATTTAAAATAATATGAATAATAAGCATTATAAAATTTTATATTAAATAACAATCGAATCAGCGATGCCTTTCTCGCAATATCAATTAATATTATAGCATCGTAATTGCACCCGGTTTGAAAATGTAATGATGTCTCAATTGACGATCGTAAAAGATAAATGCTTCTTAAACGTCGTTTTAATTTTTTTATATTAAATAAGTGAAATCTATCATTTTCAAAATTTACATTAATTATCGTTCAATATTCATTCATAAAAATTTGTTTTTCAATAATTATACAACTTATTGAAATCAGCTGATATTTTAAACGATTATATTGCTTCGCGTGACAAATTATGTACAGTAATTATAATAAATAAAAAATAATATTCGTGTGTCTATAGTAATATTCTATATTTTCTCGAACTGCTCATATAATTACAATCAAACTTTTACAGCAATTTATGATCAGCTTTATCAATCGATCTAAAGTCAATAGTCTCAAGTGGTCAAGCCATTAACCCTTCAAGCCTGAATTGAGTCACAAAATATAATATACAGAAAATCAATATTAATTCAATTAAATAGCTATCAATACCAAAATTTTAGATTATATAAATAAATTCACGTCTACTAGTGATCTTTAAGCCCAACTCATCAAGCCATCAAGCTTTCAAATCTAATCCAGGTCACAGATTTTATTATAGGTACAAAAATTAATATCAATTAAATTGATTTCAATATTTTAGATTATGTAAACAAATTCAATTCATGTCTATTAGTGATTTTCAACCCCAATCCGTCAAGTCGTCAAGCCGTCAAGCCATCAAGCCGTCAAGCCATCAAGCCTGAATTGTCTCATAGAATTTAATATACAAAAATCAATATTGATTCAATTAAATACTTAATAATACCAAATTTTCACATTATGTAAATAAATTCAATCCACGTATATCAGTGATGTTCAACCCCAACCCGACAACAAGGGGTTAAGCTCGCGAGGATTCGACTTCGAGGGGAGGTTTTGCGGTCTCGTGAACCACCGAACATACCGAAGAAGCACATTCCGTATTACGCTAGGAAAACGCCACAATGCCACAGAAACACACACACACACACACACACACACACATATAACAGTGGTTCTCAAAGCTCGCACGACACGCACGAACTGTTGCAAATCTCTGGGTACACGATTGTCGGACGGTGCATGATGCGCATGTAAAGCACCGCTGATTTCGGTCCGTTTGACAAATGTGCGATTCGGTGTGTAGACAGAAATTATTATATTCTATGTGGACTTTTCATAAAATAATATAATAATAATGCATTTGAAATTTGTATTTATAATTTTTTATTTTTCAAAAAAATTTTTTTTTAATAATTCTTTTTAGAATATCTAAAAAGAAAGTATTTTCAAATTAAAAAACCAGCACTAAGCACATCAATAAAAATTATTCATTTCAAATGTACATAGAAACTAAAGTTGACAGTAGGTAATGTTTGAATAAAGATAGAATATGGCCAATCATTTGTTTTCAATTAATGAATGTAATTGACAACTGAATTTCATAAAGGGCACTAGTGACATTTTTTATTGATATTGAGTTACAGGAAAAGTTACAAAAAAAGTTACAGAAAAGTACAGAAATTGATTCTTTATATGAAACAAAACCATTTTCTGTACTTAATTCAATTTCGATAAAAAAAGGTCACTTGTGCCCTTTGTGAAATTCAGTCGTCAATTGATTATTACTGAAAAAATATTTTTCGTGTTATTTATTGAGCAATAGATGCAAAATCACTGTTTTATTTTACCTCGTATGCTAATATTGGGTTATATAAAATTATATAAGGTCTCCTCTGTTACGAAATCCATATAAGGTTCGATTTGATTTGATTCTGTCTTCGCACGTTCCATTGTATTTTATTATTGAATAAATTTTGAAAAATTGACAATTCAGAATAACAATAAATGCCTATGTCGTAGATATTCATATTATGATAATATGAAAAAAAATGAATTGTATTTTTTAAAATGTGTACGTATAAAGGTTGCCAATTTTTAGAAGCACTAAAGATTTTCACCAATTAAATGCAATATTTTTTTACTTTTTACTCACAAAAAGTGACTCATTGCCAGTTACTCATTAAATTTGATGTAAAAATACAAATATTGAAAGCAATTTAATACAATATGAATATGATTGCAAAAATTATCAAAGAATCTAATCAATCGGCCACCTGCTTTGCTATGTCAATTGCATCGACACAATAATCACCTATATTTGTTCATTTAATAAGATACAATCAGAACAAAAATTAAAATATTAACTAAAACAAACGATTATAGAAATTCATTTTTTACCATAATAACACACAAATTCCATCCTAACATATAAATCACATACCTCAAAACGACTTTTCCCTAAAAGCACATATTAAAAGTGGCGCCTGCAGATCGATTCCGAAAAAACCGTTCGCTTCGCGGTAAAGAGAGGCGCCAAAGGACCCCGCACACGCTCTAAAAAAAACTTTAAAAATATATTATAAAAAAAACGAATTCGGGGTGAATCATGGCAATTTCGAAGTGCGTAAAAAAACATTATCATTTTCTTGGGGCCCGATAAAATGATTATAGTGGTTGGACCGTGACGTGCGGATGATTGATGCCGGTAGCCGGGGTCACGATTAGGACCAAAAGAAGACCAAATTTAGTCTACTGCCGAATGAATTTTGGTGCAAATTGGAATTAGGCTAATTTGCGGACGATCTATGAGTTTTTTCTGATCGAAATTATCTTAGAATTGTGTCGATTTTTGTTGATTTTAATATTTTTGCCTTTTGACGTAACAGTTGTGCAAGTCCATTTACTTTCGTTCAAAGATATTTAATGTTCAATGTTCGACTTTTTTGTAAGTAAAAAACAATCAACATCATATTTAAATATTTTTTATATAAAAAAAAATAAATTTTATAGTTCACAAAAAAAGTACTAAATCAATTCTTTCAATTTGTGAACTTGCACCACTGTTATAATAAATTCATTCACAATTCATTTTTGCATATTGAGTTTGCACCTGTTTTTTATTCATATTCAAATTTCGAAATTTATTATACCGTTTATGTAAAATTAGATCACTTTGTCTCTCAGCACATATTAATCATCGATTTTTTTTTTATATTTTTGAGTAAAATGTTGCTACATTTTGACTTAATAGTTCCAATTATACAGTTATGATGTGCTCAAATTGAGGTACTCAACAACATTGGTGTTACTTTAATAAATAATACAAAATTTATTTAATGCCAAATAAAATACAAAATTACAGTTTTTTTATATTTTCTTCGACATTTGTTTCAATTACGTTCAAGTATAATAATATTTTATGAACATTTAAGATACTTAATATAAATTTTTCGTATTTCAAATGAATATTTATGTATTTAAATATTTATTTTGAATTTTTTTCACAAATATTATTTACAAAAAAATTTTTTTTTTGAAAAATCACTGCCTAATATTGCTCTAGTGTCCCGAGGCGCGGTCCGGACCGTAAAGGACCGCATTCGGAGAAAAATATTAAAATCTAATTAAAATACGATAGTATCATGCGATCGAAGCATTATCGTTGCACTTATTATTTATCAATTCATTCTTGACCGTGTGTGTGTTATGGCCAAGCTTTGGCGGTTTTTTGTACGCATTAAGACCGAACCGGTATACTTGATAGTGCAATAAAAAAACTACATCAAATGTGGGAAAAGAATCTTAAACGCTCTTCATACATATGCTTAGATCAATATTGCTTCAGAAACGCTGTTATATTTTAGAAACACTCGAGTGCCTGTAATTTGGTGTATTAATCATTTCGTTCTTTTTATTATTGAACGTACGAATGTTTTTAACGTTGTTAGTCGATAAACCAAAGTCTAATTTAGTCTGATTTCAAATACATTTTGTAGATTACGTTTTGGGCTCTAGTTGAATATGATGTTGTGAATTCATAGATTTAAGATGTGAAAAAACAAAATCAATTTCAATTATAAGAAAACTACAGCAGTGGGATTAATTGTGGACATTTTTTTCTCAAACACTTCTTTTTCGTCAAATTATCAATTTATAGAATCTTTCTTTATGTTTCAAAGAATGAACAAGTGTAGTTCTAATACCAAAATTCTGAATAATTTTCATTTTTTCATTTGTGAATTTGTAACGCGTCCACAATTAATTCCACCAGTAAAATGTACTGTAATCTTATTCAAACTTGGTTTAAATTATTTACAGTAGCTTCACTTTCTTTCTATCCAAAGAAAAGATTATCAAAATAGCATTGTTTTTCATAACATTCACAAAACTATTCAATTGTATTCTATGTATTTTAAAGACATAATTTATCACATATCTCTAAAACCTTTCACTAGATGCACAATCTTAAGTAAGTTTCATAAGTTCAATGCAGTAATCATCTAACTATATAATAGCACTATTCTGTGTGTTTTGTGTGTGTGTGTATGTATGTATGTTTGATATATTCAACGGATTGATCGTTAGTATGCATATAACGATAGATACGTTTCAAAAAAGATACCATAATTTCATTCGAACGATTTGAAAATAATATCTCAATAAAATCTATCGAAGTTTGAACAAAATTTCTACCACTTCTATAGAACAATTTGAACCAAAACACTTTCATACAATATAACTATTTACGAAAAATGCACAATTATCGAATTCTTCTTTAGAAATCCGCTATTTTATTTAACTTTTGACTTTATATGCCACTATGGTCACACTTGGCTTATCTCACGGGATATTCCGGGATTTTAATGGGATTATTCTCGCCGTGTCCTCGGCGCGATATCGACGTCAATAAATCTTGAATATAATAAGCTCGAAAGGTCCAACCTTCGGTATAAGTATCGTATGTATTGTATGCTAATCCCTTGTTAGCGTGCGATACGGTCAACTTTCTGGAACAAAAGGTGTTTGTATTTTATTTTATCGGTGTATTGCTCGTGAATTTCGAGAAAATTTGATTCGGATCGAGCAAAAATTACTTTTGAATCGAACGAAAAAATCGTATGTGAGAATGTCGAACAAATGTGTTAAGCTTACATTCTTGTAGATAAATTCAGTTTTGTTTGAATTTTTTTGAAAACAATTCAAATTTGAAACTTATGTAATATATATGATGACTGAATAACATAAAGGTACAGATGACTTTTTTTCCATATTAAGTTGAGTACAGAAAATGTTTCTATTTATGATACAAAACCACTTTCAATATCGATAAAAATGGTCACTTGCGTCCTTTGTGAAATTCAGTCGTCATATACTATACAGAACCATTTTCTGTACTTGACTCAATTTCGATAAAAAAAGGTCATTTATACCCCTTTTGCTATTCAATCGTCATATTATACTTGTTTAAAAAACTTTGTATAATCGTTAACGCGATAATTTCATACGTATGATCTGGATACGCTTTTTTTCTTATTGCCACATAATAATAAAGCCAATTTATCAAAAAATTAAATATAAAATATGTATTTATTCAAGTCATTTATTAAACAAAATGCCACGATACGCTATTTTATTGAAAAAATAACGAAAATATGCCTCAAAAAAATCATCTTCATGAAACGGCTACTGCATAACAGCGAATATATTAAACTTTTATACGCTCATAAGCGACTGACCTTGCAAAAGCAAACTTTCACAACACAAAATTTTACAATTGAACCACATAACATACAAAATCAAAAATAAATCATTATATTATAAACTCGACCTTCGAACTCCGATAAAAAAATATTATAAACTCGAACTTTAAAAAAAGGATTAAGCCGAATTTCGTAGAGCACTCGCGTGATACGAACCTCCGGAGCCTTGTAGTGCCTATAGAGCCTTTATATAATAAAAGATAAACGAATTTATAAAACGGACGTATGATAAAAGTGCAAAGGCAGTATTTCGATTTAAAGATCGAGTGCACGCGCATCTTGCTCGCGTGCATACCAAATAATGGCCACACCAGACCAGATAATGCAGTGCCAATTACCGGCACTTGCCAACGTGCATCCGAGGAATAAATTCGAAAATATTGGTCGAAAAATATTCAAAAGTCAAATGTGAGGTTATCAGAGTGGATATTTTGTGTTGAAAAGGTATAAAAGTTCGAATTTTTATTAAATTTTTAAGAAATTTTGCTCGAAGTCAGTACAAATATTCATGACTTCACTCGTGTTTTAGAATCGTCTAATCTTAATCGTCTAATCTAATCGTCTAATTTTATCAAATTATGAAATTAAGATTTTTATATACATAAGTAGATTGATAGATTTTTTGTTAATTTCAAAGACCTGTTTTTATTTCAGAGCAGATTAATATTATTTTCTGCTAAGATCTACATATGACGATTTTCGTCGATGTCGAGAAAATGGTTCTGTATCATATATAGAATAATTTTCTGTATTTAATTCAATATCGATGAAAATGGTCACTTGTGCCCTTTGTGAAATTCAGTCGTCATATATAATTTGATTACCTACTCGTAAACTATCCATAGTCACAACGCTTGGTCTGACTTAAAAGAACCTAAAGTGTAACCTAAACTAATGATGTCCACACATTAGTACAATTTGGCTTACTATTCCGAGAAGATCGTCAAAAAAATGTTTTCTATTGAAACGAGTTTTTTTTTCATAAAACGTAAACAAAATCGTAAGCAAAAACGGATCGTTTATTTGAGTCTTAACCGTATCTAACCTTATTGGAAAAAAATTAAAATAGCCTTAAACTTAATCTGATCTAGCCTGATTTGAATATACACGTAAATTTAATAGATCAGAATATGTTGCATGATAGATTTTTCTCAAAAATAAAATAATATCATGAACTCGTTAAAAAATGCGTTAAAAATGTAAGATAATGTGTAATATACATAATTTAATTCGTTCGTGCACTTTCGGTAGTCCAATTTTCGTTTTTCTTCCGTCCCGAATAAATGCAAATTTGCAAATCGTCGAAAAACGCATGCGAACCAAATTACACACATTCAATTCCCTAAACTGGTTAATAATATACAATTAAGACGATGCTCGTTGGCGATCGATCATTTAACCGTTGCCAATTGAGAAAAAATGCATTTAGAGATAAACGTTGAGCACGCACGTCCTACTGTATGCTTAGCGAATACGTAATTCTTGCGATGCATATTTATGCGAATTTTTAAAAACGGACTTGGCACTTCCGAATGCATATCTACTTATGAGTGATCGATATTAAAAAATTAATTGAAATATGAAAAAAATAATTCATTTTGTTTCCGATGTGTTGCACTCTATGAGAATATGAAGCGTTTAAACGGTGCTAAAAATATTATGGAGGGAAAAAAAATGCAACGATATGACACTGCAATGGAAACACTTTCAGATGATATCAGTGGTGCAACACCTTTTTGCGATTACGGACGCGATATCAAACAATCAACACGCACGCTTCGACCGCACACATTTAATATTTTATTTCATTCAAATAAAAAAAAATCACTTTAAGTGTGTTTATATTATTGAATTGATAATTTCACTTTCAAATTTATGATTTAAAATAAAAACCTATTCGAATCTAATGTGACTTATCAAGTGAAAGTTCCCAAAAATGACGATTCTAGGCGAAATCCAATAATACCAATTAAGATAGTGTCCTTATGCTTGAATTATTTTATTGAAATTTCAATGAAAGCCAAATTCAAAAATTTTATTGAAATAATCAATTGTTTGAATCTTAAAAGTCGAGAGATACAAGTATGATTATATTTTGAGAAAACTATATTCGAAGTTGTATATCAATTCCAATTAAAAAAATATTGGAATGCTGTTAAGAGATAATGGTCAATTTCAATTTTGAACTTTTATTGTGTGTCACAACAATTTCGAAACATACTAACGTTTATGTTTTTGATAGTTCTTATTGCTATGCATGTCGTTAACATAAGATCGAAAGATTGGACCTTAATGATAAATAACGACTGAAAAGGCCAAGGGGTACAAATGATTTCGAGGTGATTTCGAGAAAATAGCGCTCAAAGTTGAACATGTACCTACATGTATTAGGAGGAGGTTGAGTGATTTGATGATATATCTCGGTACACGTTCCAAGTTCGTTTATATCCTTTTGCCACCAAATATATATAGAAGCGATTCCTGTACATAACTCAATTTCGGCAAAAATGTCACTTGTACCCTTGGCCTTCTCAGTCGTCTAATATCAATACACAACCCAATACCATTTATATCTATCTAAAATAAATGATTGAAAACACTCAGAGACAACTTCTTCCCTCAACTTAAACGATTAAAATTAATCACACATACCCCTTGGCATCTAAAATTTACATTCAAATCAATTATAATAATTCCCATAAAACACACATTACATAAATCGAGCTTCGTTATAAATGTGAGTGCGTCGCATTCGCGCGACAGGTGACCGCGCAGAGATAAGATTGGCCATCGCCGATTTATGGGGATCACGTGGCCGAACGGCTAGGGCGAGGGGCGGGGTGTCGAGGGGGATCGATAAACGGGATATCGTCGCGTTTATGTCCCGAAGATCCAAGGGGGGTGCGGGTGCAGGGGGAGGCATAATTACCGTACGAAGTTCGCGATTTATGACACGCCGTGCGGTCACGAAGTTTGTTTACCTCGTTTTATTCGCGGAGATCGGATTGTGTCGGGCGTGTATGGGTGTGTTGCGTTTCTGCAAAATGTTCTGGGTTATGGGTTTTTTTTTTTGAGAATTTTTAATTTTGGAATTGTGGATGTCTTTTGTAGTAAATTTGCTTTAGATTTTAGTATTTGATTTGAGTCGTGTACCAATTTTATTGCGTCTAATTGGGGTATGGTGCAGATTTTAAGGAAAGTAGTTTGAAATGGTCTATAGTTCAAATCTTCTTTAGAAATATTTGATGGGTTTTCAAAAAAAATATGAAGATTCTTGCTATTGCTTGAAGATCGAATTCATTCAATCAATCAATGCATTCATGTTTCAAATTGTCACTGTAAAAATTATAAAAATTTAAAGAAAATGCATTTTCAAGCTACTTTGTTCCAAATTCAAGTAGATTTAATAAATGAAATCCAGATTCAGATTCAGATCCAGAAATCCAGAAATCCAGAAATCCAGAAATTATTCAATCAACTCATGGTGCAAATCTGAAGCAAACTTGCTCGAAAAGACACTCATTCTAGATTACAATAAATTATTCAGCGTCTTAAAAACTTGAATGCTTTGATTCTAGAACAAATCTGATATGTTGACGAATTTTGCTTTCGAATTTATTCGATTTCTTAATATAAGCAGAAATTTGCATCAATTCTTTGCTTTTCCATTTGAAAAATTTAAACCAAAGCAACTCGAAAAGACAAATATTCCATATCCCCAAAAATATAACTAAATATTTTTTCACAAAACCAAAAATGATATTCAGAATTATAAATAGATATGAAAGTGAGATTAAATATGTAGATATGTAAGTGGCACATTTATACGAAATTTGCTGATAAGTTCTGCGTGTGAAGACCCTGTTAAGCGATGCTGTAATGTAATGGTGGTGGGTCTGGCTATGGCTAATCTGTGTGTCGGGATCGAGAAAAATTCTTCGGATAAAGCGAGTGACTTTAGATGTCCATCGATAGCCACGCCACACTCTCATAATTATTATAAACAATAGCTTGGCGCTGTTGTGCTAACGACACGGGGTGGCCCTGCCTACTCCCATAACCAGGGCTCACTTATAATATTTTTAATATAATAATTAAATTAAATGACTATTCAATTCAACGTATACATTGAAATCAATGGTGTAGTGGTAAATATTTATGCCGGAGCGCGTTCCGCCAGCGAAAACGGGTGATGGAACGGCGCTCTGGTAGTAAAATGTATATGTAAATGATGAACGTTTGCGGAGCTGTTTTATAAAACGTTAAATTAACACTTTTTTCAAATCAAATGAATCCAAACATTCGAATGAAACGACCGAATTTCTATATTAATTCATCAATTAAGATGTGACTTTTGCCAAGATATGACTCGAACTCACGCATCCCAAGTATACTGAATCTACACGGCATGCATAAACTCTTTATACTTCTGCACTATCGGCTGGGTATAGAATATAGAATGTTCTTATTTCGAGAGTAAATGGCCACAAATTAAAGCAGCCCTGAACTTTGCGAAACTGCTGTAAACTTTCTCGGATAACGTACACGAATATCGTGGCTCGATTTGAATACCGAGAGTTAAAATTTCATGTAACACACAATATATACCATAGCATAAAATCGTGTAACCAGTTCATTACCTCGATAGATCGATATCGACGACACAGAACCGCCGCGAACACATTACAGAATATATACATAAACGGCGAAATTTTTATAAATATCAATTCGAGCTCTCGAGGGACATTCGGTAAGGAATAATTACGTGTGTAACGCGAGCCTAATTAAGATTGCATTTAATAGTGCACTCACCGTATGCGACAAGCGAACTGCATTGTCATACGGGCCGATGCACACGCACGATAAATTAATAAGCGAACCCTAATTAATAAGACCGCACACTTTACATAATAATCACGTCTCGTTCCAGCCTAGATGACCGTATGAATATTGAAAAAAAAAATAGCTTTAATTTGATTTTTTTTCATTCACATTTGAATATTCTATCGAATTCGCTTATTTATAAAAACGAGTTCGAGGCACGGCTGTGCTTGAAAATTTCGAGCATCGTTAGCGTATTTATAATATAGATGATTCTAACGAATCAACTTTCGCTGTGTGGATTGAGTAATTAATTAGGAAAATCTATTACGTATTGTAAAGTTTTAATTTTAAATTCAAATTTAATCGGAACCGTTAAGCGCCCATTTACAAAACAGACGTCAGTGTGCGATAAGCATCTTTAAGAAAAATGAAAAAATCATTTTAATGACCCGAAAATATTCTCGAATTTCACTGCCGGTGTTAAGCGTTGTTTGGAATATAAGTAATATGTACGACAATGAGCGGTTTTTAGAAATAAAATGGATGAAGAAAAAAAACAGTGGCGTCGTTAATTGCTCATGACTAAATATCGCTTTAATTATAGCGTGACAGCGAATTTACGCGGTATTGTCAAACGTCTTAGAGACCGTCAAAGAGAGCAGTAAATTTGAGAAACGTTAAATATTCCGAATTCAGACGTTTTCAATCTTGAATTCATTATGATTTTGAATTTAAAATAATCTTAAATTAATCATGCAATTAGAGAATTCAATAAGATTATCGATACGATGCATTTTATTTTTGAATTTATAGTATGCACTAATTTTCATTATTTGATTTTGAATATTGATTTATTTGATTTAATATTAAAACAGTTGAATACTTTTTTTTATCGACTCTGCTTATAATTGAGTAAAATTCGTCACTTCGTGTTATGGAGCATCCACACAGGGGTCGGCGGCTTCCAACGACTTTCTGCGGCTTTTGGTGACAAAATTTTATATTCATACATAATACACTTCACCTTAATCTAATCAAAATGAAATAAGAAATAACTTAATTTAAATCAAAATAATATAGTGTATTATAAATATGAATGAATTTTGTGCAATATAGTGTTTTGACGCTGGAATCCGCCAACTTAGATGTGGAAACCCTTTAAATTATTTTTTTTTTAATTTAATACTATTTTTCAATACATAACAAAAAATGAAAACCTCTGAAACTCATACGAAATCTACAAAAGACGATGACTCCACGTACACAAACGCCGAAATATCAACGGCTCGTCGCGATTATTTTCTAATTTCTAACCACCGCATAACGGAAACACACACACACACAAAATTCTATATTTTTAAGACAAGAAAAAAACAACGTACATGGGAAGGGCTAGAATTGGAAAAGAGGTAAAAACTTGTAATGACAATATGCGAGCTTGTAAATTAGGAGTACGCGATGCGGCACTTCTCTCACGGCCGACATGCGTTGTCAACTGAAAATAATTACTGAAAAATGTAATGAGCACATGTTAATGAGACGTTCACGACTTGTTGGTCATACTGTGTTGACTGTAAAAAGGATAGGGATTTGTGTTTAGAAGCCATGGTTGAAAAATCGCTTGTCAGTTATGGTGAAAATTCAATTCATATATCGAATCTTTATGATAAAACTAGCAATCGACCCATTGAATATATTATGACAATTTCAAACCGTTGAAAATATGAATGCAGTTTTGGAGCATTACATGGACACACAAAATAGCGCTATTATATGACGACTGAATTTCACAAAGGGCACATGTGACCTTTTATATCGAAATTGAGTTAAGTACTGAAAATGTTTCTAAATATGATACAGAACCATTTTCTGCACTTAACTCAATTTGGATAAAAAAGGTCACTTGTGCCCCTTGTGATATTCAGTCGTCATATAGTTAAATATTATAATCGAATCAAATATTTCGATGGTAATATAATATTTATATCAAATTTTCAATATTCATGTACGATTCATGCTTTTATTCGACCTTGGAGTCATTTCGATGCAAATCTGAACTAAATCTAAATCAAATATATGAAAAAAAAAATACGTGCCATTTCAAATGTATTCCTTATTTGCTCTTACCAATGCACTTCTAAAATGAATATTGATAAGATAAGTGTGAGTTATCGATTCGTATTGACATTACAAGGAAATATATCTATATATGGGTATAAATTAACTGACACTTTGTAAGATTTTAAAAATTTCCCGAATAAATCAATTTAAGTTAACATTTTTTAATCAAGCAAAATAATAATCGATGTTTTTTTGAATACAAATACAAGGATATCGATACAAAAATCATCTTCTATTTTATCATCTTCAACTATTCAAAACTAATTATTCGTTCATATCAAAAACGCATTTTCGCAAAACATCCCATTTCAAGTCTATAAAAATGATCGATCTACTTAAAAACCTCCCAATCTATCTAAAAATTTGCAAATCTTGTCAACAGCCAATACGAAAAACAAACATAGATCCATCGAAAATTCCAAGAATCGACCCACAGAACGGAACGACATTTAATAATTCGGCATGAATAATTCAAGAAAGCGGCACCGATTATTAGTAATGACGGAATCGCCGATTCAAAACACGTCATGCTTCGAAGCCCGGAAGGTTATCCTTTTATCAAAAAAATTATATTTTTTTTATATCGAAGAAAATTGAATCGACAGGACACAGGTGCACCTGCGAGCCACAGGTGTCGTCCTTCCTAGTAAACCACACGCCACATACAAATTTAATATCGACGATTATTTATCACCGCATTACGTATGTTAATATGCATGAAAAGAAGGCTTCGATTGTTGTTTCGAGTTTCATTGTTTCGAATTACGATATTCGTCACCTGCGTCCGACACGTTTTTTCGATTGCCTTAGGCGTAGATGTGCGTTTCCTCGTTTCTATGTACAGATTTTAATGTGTTTATTCAATGTCAAATATAGCCAATTAAATCAGAGTTCTTGATTAATCGATAATTTTAATGTGAAGAAGAGATTTTTAGGGTTACGAAGTCTAAAGAGTAATCAGCGAATGAAGTATTGCACTGAAATCGAAGGAATTCAATCGATGCGTCGATTAGAGAAGATGAGGGATTTATATATTTTAGGATATGTTTTGTAGATTACTAAATCAAAGGTCGATCTATTCACTAACCTTAACTAAACTATTTCTTGGCAAATGTTTATTTTTTTCTATTAAGATTAACAGCTGTCAAAGTATGTTCGCGAACTCACAGTACTTAACTCTACAAAGGAAACGCATGCTAAGTTATGGTTTAATTGTGGTTAGTGAAAAGATCAGTCTTCAAACTTTATTCTTATCAAATGAATCAAATATCGAAATCATCATCAAACCTCGAATTATATAAAAAAATCGATTTATCAATCCGACAGGAAATGAACTTAGCATCAGAGGACACTTAAGCCCGATACGTCGTGCACAAATAAATACTTTATATTCCTTCAAATGATAATTTGACAAATTGCCAATAAAAATTGAAATGAAAAAATATTCTCAAATAGATGTTATTCGATTGTATTATGTCAGATTGAACAAGATCTCACATAGATACTCGTAAATCAACTCGCGTATCTTATTATGTGCAATGTAAACGTTCAATTTTCAAATCAATTGATAAATCATATCCATTTATGAATATAGAAATCGAACAGTGATTGGCAGTTAGTTAACATATAATGAATGACTAACGACATGAACGGTCAAACCACGCCTACTAATCACATGCATACGTATAACGATGTGCTATAACATTACTAATTCATCAATCAGAACGATTCAAATCGTATTTTATTCAGAACAGATACACATTATTGAATGTCGATCCATTTTTACTTTTTGCGATTGAAAAATAGGCGATCTTCATATAATATTGCACAAGGATAGGTTTCGTTTAATATATTGAGATATTTACATTATGAAGATGTCAAGTCATTTTGTAATTGCATGTGAGTTACAGTAACTCCTTGGAATAAGCGGAAGCTATTTAGAGCAAAACATTGTATCTCAAGGATTTACTGTAACTGCATATGCAACTGCAATATGACTTGCAACCTTCATAATATAAATCCATCTAATTTTGAGAAAAAAGATTGTATCCTAATTGACGATTGAAAAGACCAAAGATTACAAGTGTCATTTTTGCCAAAATTGAGTTATGTACAAGAATCGATTATATGTGCACTCATATATTGGTGGCAAAAGGATACATAGGTACATAGGCACATGCTCAACTTTGAGCTCGCATTTCTCGAAATCACCTCAAAGTCACTTTCACTCCTTGGTCTTTTCAGTCATCATATATTTTACAATACAGCCTAATCACCCAACTAGGCCAACCTAACAAACTGACATAGAGTTAAGGTGCAGTCAAAAGGCGGGAAGATGGGCTTCCTTCGTAATAATTACAGCCTAATTATAGAAGGTCATTCAAAACGAAAGGATTACTGTAAAAGAGCACATTTTCAAACACTATCCGAGCATCGTTATCATTTTGGCACAGTTAACGTATGAAAATTTAACATGTGCGTGACCGTTTCGGTATCCATCTCTAAGTTCGAGGAAGCAGCTCTTGTCACGCGTCCAACACGCGAACCTCGTATTAAAACTAGCCGAGACACACACGTACACATATTCGGACACAGCCCTGTATAGCATTAGGTATGTGTGCATACAAATTTCGCCAGTAAATGACCCGAATTGCGTCACCGCTGGCGTTAAACAAGTCAAATGTACCGCCATAGTCGCGGGAAGGACGTTGCGTTTCTCGCCAGCGCATATCCACAAGCAACATTGTTCTTTTGTACAGTGGACACTCGATTTGATGTGCTGAGAAAATTTAGGGATATTGCTAATGGATAATTGAGAATATTCGTATGAATAGCAGGTTGAAATTCAGGAATCTGGAGCGTTTTTGAGCTACTTTGCTTACTGCAAAACATCAAGCTACCAGCTACTTTACTACTAGCTGATTTGTAACGAATTAGTTTTGGTATGATCTACTTTACTTACTATGAGATTCTTAGGTATGAGCTGTTTATTACGAATTAGTTTGCTACGAGCTTCTTAGCTTACTATAAGCTACTTTGTTTACTACAAGTTACTTTACTATCATCTACTTTGGTATGAGCTATTTTGCTACGAACTACTTTTCTGCAAGCTATTTAAATACGAGTCACTTTACTACTATATAGGTTTCAATGCTCATTTTGAGCTATTATGATCAATTTAAGCTACTTCATAAGATTCGTATGTGATTCTTATCAACTCTAATTGGAGTACGATGCAGACCTAATACAAAATAGCTCGAAGAGAGATCCTCCTCAAATTTTGTCAATATGAAAAATAAAGCATTAAAATTCTGATATTAAAATACATTTCTGCTTTTGTACGATTTAATTAAATTTATATATCATGGAAAATTCGAAACCATACTTGTTAAAGTGCATCTTGTGGAGCATAAAATGGTTACATGTTGCAACTAGAAAAACTTCGTTGAGTTTTTCTATTCCGGTGAAAATGTATAGTTTATTACGGTATTATAGCTGAAAGAGATTTATGACCCTTTGTTAATTGATCTATTACTAGAAAGAAAAACACCTCAATGAGTTTTATTCATTGCACATCAACATAGACGTACATAAAACTTTTATGCACCACGAGATTCTCTATAATCTGCATAAATAATAATAATCAACAAGTTTCAAACATTTGTGAAACCTAGTCATTGAGACAATAAATTTCAAATCATATGAAATTATAAAATCTGCATAAGTATTTGATAGTAGATATTTCGAGTCTTTTTATGGTTACAATGTTTTACTAATAGAAATGGTGCAGGGGAATACCATATATTTTCTTGTTAGATTCTAGCTAGAAAATATTTCGTTTCTCGTTCAGAATATAAGCACTAGAATCAATTTCTAGATAAGCAAATTGTGATCATTTCATCTATCACTAAATTCTTACTCAGAACTTTCTAACACATTGTTCCAAAAAGAATCACACATTTTCAAAAACCAAAACTATTCATTGTCAAATCCAACCGATCACAATAAATCGAGAGTCCACTTCAATGCCCACATGACACACTCCTCAACAGACACAATTTTTCCCCTTTTAAATTGAACGGTTGTGAAGTTCCATTGATGTATCACCGACGCCGGCCATTAACATACGCGTGACTCGCGGCAGTCAATGGGTTAACGCGAATGCAAGGAGGTCACAAGAGGCGATATTTAAATTTTCCTTCATTGAAGCAATTGCGCTTCTTCTGCTTCTTGCGATGAAAAAATCGCTCGTTGCGAGATGCCGTTTTAAAAATATGCGATTGAAAAAATAAGCTGTTTGCTCTTGTTGCGGTGATGGCAATGTCAAAATGTTTGAATGCGTGATAAAGGATGATGGGTTAAATTTTCAAATCTACGGTGAAACTTTATCGATTAGTATTTCAATTGATGAATATTAGAAGCATGATGATTTTTTACAACAATGACATATACACTAGATATGAAATTTTTTTGTAAAGTCGATATTTCTCTTTCAACAAGTTATTTCTTAAGAGCAAAACACAGCTGAGGCGTAATAAAAGAAAGAAGGAGATGCGATCTCAGTCGGATTGTTTCCCCTTTACACTTTATAGCAGATTTTCATTTATTATTTTATCACCAGCCCTAATAATCTCTAAATTAAAAATGATTATCACTCTATTTTTTTAATCATTGTGAGATTATCAAATACAAAGTAACATGTGATTTAAGACGATCTTCATAAATTTCAGAAATATTCCTTTAGGTAGGAACATGTTTTTTCAAATGATTAATCTGAATTTATTAAGGTTTCTCTGTAAATCATGAATACTATGAATCAATATGAAGTACTCGCTCTATGAGTCAATTGTTGGAATTTAAACTTGAAACAATTAGTCTTATGTAGTTCAAAACTGAGTTAATCTCATAAATCTAACGAACATCTTTGAATTCTAAATGAGTCATAATCGTAAAAAGCCGTCTGTTTTATTGCACTATTCTGAAAATTCGACGTAATTAATTGAAATATGTCATTAACTAACAATTTCAAATTCAATTATTCGACTTGATCAGTAACTTTAAAACCTAATTAAAATGCTCTTGGATGAATTGGGAATAATACTGACATAGAAATCGATGATTTAGAGAACAAATCACTAATTTCCATCAATTTTCAATGCGTTAAGAGTTTTCAACTCATCAAAAACAATAATGATTCATAAAACCTAATTAAATCACTCCTGGATGAAATGGGAATGATAGTAAGAAGTAGAGACATAGAAATCGATGATTTTGAGAACAAAAACACTAAATTCGAATAATTTTCGATGTGTTAAGGGTTTCCAACTCATCGAAAACAATAATGATTCATAAAACCTAATCAAACCACTCCTGGATGAATTGGGAATAATAGTAAGAGTTGGGGACAGAAATCGACGATTTTGAGACCAAAAACACTAATTTCGATCAATTTTCAATACGATATGGATTTCCAACTCATCAAAAACCCTCTAAAGTACAAACAAACCATAAAACCGGACAAAAAATCCTGGATGAAATGAGAATAATAGTAAGAGGTGGGGATATAGAAAACGACGATTTTGAGAACAAAAACACTAATTTCGATCAATTTTTCAATGCGATATGAATTTCCAACTCATCAAAACCCCTCTAAAACACAAACAAACCATAAAACCGGTCAAAAAATCCGGATAATCCGGAGAATGAATCGTCGGCTCGTGTGCGGGTCAATTGAGCGGCGCCGACTCATCTCATCATCATACATACTCCTCATCATCATACTCCTCGTCAAAGTGGCGCTCTAACAATCGTCACATGGCAAAGTGGCCACTGTGTTAACACACATGTAAAATATTCAACAGAAGACGATGCTAAAGAGGTCTAGTAATTACAATCGGCTTTTATGAAAGGCGAGGCTCGTTGACGCAGATTGGCCGTATCCTATTTCTTGATTGTCGCTGATGTGTTATGGTAGTTTTAGCGCGCCGAGGATGCACGCATATTTTGATGGTTATTTGAATTTTTTTTATAGCTTCCTCTTTTGTTGTGTGGTTTGAATTTTCTTAAATGTGTGCTTGATCAGATATAGTTGGAATTTTTCAAGAGAATTGCTTAATTTTTGTATGAAATAGTGTGAAAGTTTATCTATTTGATGCGAGTTTGTGTGTGATCAGATGTTCATAGTTTAAGTCGTAGTTATGGCACACTTAGGATGCATGCATATTTTGATAGTTATTAGATTTTTTTACAGCTTCCTCTTTTGTTGTATGGTTTGAATTTTCTCGAATGTGTGCTTAATCAGATATAGTTGGAATTTTTTAAGAGAATTGATTAATTTTCCTATTCTGTTCTGGAAAAGTTTGATCTCTCAGACTTGAATAAATGTATGCGCTTGATCAGATAGAGTTGGAGTCATTTGCAGAAACTGCTCAATTTTTGTATTCACAATCAGTTATGGAAAACTTCGATCTAATTGACTAGAACATGTGCTTGATTAGATAGACTCATCATTAAAAAAAACTGCTTAGTTTTCGTTTTCGATTGCATAAAAGATCGATCTATTTGACTCGAATTGAATATTTACTATTGAGATCTGTCAAGATACGTTATTTAGGCAATTAGCAATCAGTGATAAGAGCTGTCTAATTCTATAAGATGAAAAATATAAATACGTTGCAAATTAACAAACGATTGAAAAATCGAGATTTGAAATATCAATTTAAGCACTTCATGCAACTCGTTTCATAATCTGAAAATTAAAGATGTTTGTCAATACGAATCGCTCAATGAATTGAGTCTTTACAAACGCATGACCTAACCCAATCAACGAAACAAAACGCAATCTTTATAAAGTCACATGACACTCATCACATGACTAATGATCATCAAATCTCAAGGACGGATTTTTTCATCGAATTTTTGAAAAATCGTGTTGCGGTGTGGAACAACTATTGACTAATGAGAATTAACAAAAAAAAAATCACTCAGATAACAATAAAATTAATGCGTTCTCATCGATATGATAAATGAGCATTAAGTACCGTTTAGAAAATTATAATAGATAAAATATGAATCATTGTAATATTACATTAAAAAGCACTTGAAATTGTACTCAACGTTGCAATATCTCGATATGAAATCGCATACGTTTAACTAGTGAATAAAAGCTTAATTATTCTTGCGCAGTATGTTTGCATTAAAAAAGTACATTCGTATGCAGGTCAGCAAACAGCTTCGGAGTTGCATACAATTTCAAAATGTTGTTTAAATGTTTTTTCATGCACTCAGTTATGCGGATATATTTCACAACATTCGTTCAAGCATATTGAAGTTTTTCACTTAACCTTTCGATTGAATAAAAAATCACAACATTATAAATAAATTCATATTCGAAATAAGAGGCATCAAGTTAAGGTACAAACTGATTTACCTACTCCGTGAAAAAGTCAAGAAAAATGATGAAATATGTTTGATGCGTTCATTAATTCCATTAATATTCAATTTATACAAAATTGTAAATAAATAAATTTCGTTATAAATAAGCTTCGGATGTTTTCAACTAATACTAGAGTACTGAATTAATTTAAATTGCCTCTAAAATAAATGATTTATTATTCGGTAGCCAAATAAAGTCTTTTAATGGTAATGACTACACCAAGTGCTCAAACATTTAAATCTATTGTTCTTTTCAAGTTTGTGTGGATTTTTAGTTTGAGTTTGAGTGAAAGTGTGAATGGATTTAATCACTGAACGGTCCATATATAAAAAATATGATATTCATATAATAAGAATGCTATAGATTACACAAATTCTTATAAATAAAGATGATATTTATATTATAAAAAAATAATCCAAGTCACTAGTTAAACTGTCCTTATAAATTCGAGGACATTTGAAGCATTTTTTTGTCTGGCTACCAAATTCCGATCACGTTGTCAACTTTGGGGGATCGGCAGATGTTTTCAATTATCAAAAGGTCGCGTGCCGATTTCATTTATGAGCTGCATTTTACACACACATAGTACTACTATTCATTATGTTTGAGAAATCGACATAAATACGTGTGTTTTGTAGGAAATGCCAAAACAAGAACGAGTCGATTTGACAACTTCCGATTTGCCAACAGATTGAGAAATTTATGAAAAAAGTATATAATTTTGACATTATCTTAGTTTTCGATTCGAGTGTCTTACGTAAAAGTGCGTACGTTATGATAGTATTTTTTGTTTGATCGATTGAAAGTTTAAACAGGTGCTGATAAGAAACTGATCGGTCATCAATTTTATAGAATAAATATTCAAAAATTATGTTTACAGTAGTTTTGCAAATAAAACTATCTAAAAAGACACGTAAACGTACTTTAGTTGAGTTTGTTTAACGATTACGTAGAGTCGTTTAAAAATGCACATTCAACGCGTCTTCAATACATTAATGAATGAATTAAATAGTTAAAAAAACATAAATTCTGAATTCAAATCAAGAAAGACCCAACTAGGACCGTTTAATCAATTTAAAAAGAACTGTTATTCTGTTAACATGCCGAGCGAATTAAACGAATTGATTAATTGTACGGCCATTAATTAATTACCTTAACAATTAATCAAATTCGCGTTACGCACAAGAGATAAACTCTTGGGAATTCTCCTCGTAAAAGAGAATACAGGCGCTTTTTTTAGCTCGTTTTCGGTATTTTATTTCTTCGAACGATTTTTAGAGGTGTCCAAATTTTATCACACCCTTTAATTTGTCATTAAAACGGTGATAAAATTAATGAGCATGATAATTCGCGATGTCTGAACTCATCACGCGTGTCCAAACCGTAACTAACTAAACCGAATCAACATTATGTTTTATCGAAATCTTTTTGAATAATAAAAAGTTATAAAAAAGAATCCCATGGGAATAAGTGAGATGATATTCCAAGTTGTACAAATGTTCGTACAAGATTCTACTTAGAATATTTATATCATATATAAATATTCTAATAAGATATTAAATAATGTTCAATGTATTGATGATTGGAAAATATCTTATAAGGAGCGCCTTTATTAATGTTCTAAGCAATTTCGATACAAATTTGTAGAAATGTAGTATAACTATAGATATGAAATTATTGTGAAGACTCAACAATTCTTCAGCTATATAGAAATATATAGCACACTAAAAAAATAACATTTGATAAGAAATATTTTGACATTTCGTCAAAGTGATAATATCGCAATACGTCGAACAAAAAATATAAAAAGTCCCATATAAAACGTTATATTGTTAATATACCTGGTAAATATACCAAAATTCGACCTGTGATAACTAAAAAAATGTTATTCACAAAACTATTTAATGTCTATTTCCACAAATATTCATCAAAATAAGTGGGAAATTTTTATGAACCATCTCCTTGTTAGTTAGCGTACGAGTGAATGAAAATCGATCTACTGCTATCTAATGTAAATAATTTACACTTTACATCGACTTATCTAATTATCATAGGCTTAACTGGCGCACATACGATATAAATGAGACGTATATCGGTAGTGAAGGAGTTAATCGGCCAAGATAGGCTCTTATCGTAAATTAAACAGTTTAATTGCCGAGCTAATGTTCATCACGCTCGACTCGCCTTCGAGATGAAGATATTCCCGGAACACACTTATTTCACAATACATACAATGTTGATTTGTGCTAACTGCTTAGTTGATGTTGTTCTTGCTTTTTTTACACAATTTTATAGCCTGATTATGCTTAGTCTGTGCGTATTTTGTATGTAAAGCTGCGTTGTTTTATGCAGAAAATATCAATGATACACCTGTGTGTTTCCATTTGATCATCATGCTCGTGTGAATCAATTGTGCATATTGCATATAATTTAGATTTTATCTTTAATGTATGTACATTGTATTATTTGTACGATTGAACTTTTTAATTGAACTTTCATAAAATTAATATTGTATTTGAAATGCGTCTATTTTGATCTATTTGTAAATGAAGCCATAGTTGAAATTTATAGTTTCCGCTTTAAAAACAAGCTTCGACTCGTATTCATAGCCAAGTACTTTTCTTGTTTTTAGTATTATAATTGAACATTACAATGATACGATTATTATGCATTTACGAATGCAGCTGGTGTATGGAAAAGCAAATTTTTTTCTCAACATAGTAAACATTATACCTCACCTTGCATTCGCTACAAAATGCGTATTCATATTGTAAACTACGCAATTTTTCACCGATTTTTTTCTCAAAAACATATATTATATTCAAGAAAAAGAAGTCGATGCATATTTAAAGAAATCGGAATTTGCATTGAAAATACATCTTCATTCTAGAAGTTGAAGACAAAGCGTATTAAACGAGCGATGCACTTCCATTTTAAGTGTTGCACGATAAATTATCGGAATATTCATGCGATTCAAATGAATATTTATCTCGCATACTCTTCGAAACAATATAGAATCGATAAGTGATAAAAAAATATATAAACGATATGTGTCACACGTAACGATATTTATATGAATGTCGCAATGAGAATCTTTCCAGCATCTGTTTGTAGATTTTTTTCTTATATTTTTGAGTTCTTCGTCGTAAAATTGCACAATTCGAAAAAGAGATCCTGATGATTTCACGCTGCACAGGTAGACGAATGTGTATAACAAAAGGATATAAGAAAAAATAGTCTTTTATAAAAAAATTCGTATAGTGCGGGTGTGCGTTTTATTTATACCTGAATACGAAAACGGTTACGCAATTTGAAATTTTGCATCAATTGTGTTCGGTTTTAAATTGAAAAAAATATGTCTCACATTTTCTTTCTACTATAATTGTATTTACAGTATCGAAATCTACACATTAAAAAAATGTACGATTCAAAAAAAATAATAGTTTTATATTCATTACACATTCTACAAACGATCCTATTAATTTTGAGTGAAATGGGCTATCATAAATCCAAACAAATCTTTTACGATTTCCTTCGGCGAACCATTATATCTACTCTCTATTCTAGAAAAGATTAGTTATGCAACAGAGAAAGCTTTTTCAATACAAAAAGCCACTAAAATACAAAACGACAATAAATAACTAAAGATATGTAAAAAGGGACGATTCTCATTGCCACCTTTACAAATGCAACAATGCGATGTTACGTTCGACTTTTTAACAATTTCTTTGTAAAAAGTGAACATTTTCGAAGAAAAAAATATAGATTATCATTTTCGACGAGGGAGAAACGTGTTCGAATTTTATATTTTCTTGGTTTCTCACAGAAATTTGCATCCCCATATGTCGATGAATGGATATTTACACATGGATCGATGATGAATCGGCACAATGCAAAATGTGCATCCATTATTATTCAGATAAAGAGGATTCCATTCAAAATATTCTGCATGTGTCTGCTAAAATATCAGTGAAGTACTTCACTCACAGAATAAAATTCGTATCAAAATATTCCCATAAATCATACGAGCCGATCCTTGAAAGGTAAACGAATCGTTCTAGATTATTTTATCAGTTACAATATGCCGTTTTATCAATTATCACAATTTAATATTTACATTCTCGCTTACGAACTCGTTATCGCATTCGAAGTACACTAAAATCGCATCACTTGACATTTTTACACAAACATATTTTATTTGAATAGACGCACGTCACTGGCCATAAAATTCACCCTAGAATTTTTGCATTTTCACCGTAAATATGCGCAAATATCCACGATTCCCCATAAATAACAGCATGCAGATACATCAAAACAACATCCCTTCATATTTCAATGGAATAATAATGGAAGAAATATTAAAATTCGGCGCATCCATTAAATCGTACGTTTTTTATCTTTTAAAAGATGCATTTTTATCGCAGATCTACTGAACATACAAAGGGCTAAAAAATTCACACGTCTCCCTATTATTGTTATTTTTTGAGAAAAAAATGGATATCTCACGATGTCGTGTATTGTGAGCATTTTTATATATTATAGAGATTTCGATGGCATTTTCATATCGTTCAGGTAAATGCGGATTTTGTGCAGAAAAAAATGCGTTCAATCAAAATTTACCAATGCGTGCATAATATCTGACCTAAAAACTACACTTTTTACCCTTATTTTATTATATAGTATATTTTTTATGGGGATCGGAAAAGGGATAAAGACGTATTCCGTGCGAAATTCTACGAATTTATAAAATTTTATTATCAAAGTGTGTGAACCTTTCAATGTTCAAAGTCTGATCCTTTTTCTATACATGAATAAAAATTTTTTTTTACAAAATGAATACTTAAGATTGACGTCGTAAGAAAATAACATACCTATGAATGTATTATGTAAAATGATATTAGAATTGTAAATAACACTTCTCATTAGATGCATTTAAAAATGAAACAGTGAGAATTATGTCATATTTACAATCAGCATTACAGTGATGTGAAGCATTTTTTTAATGGAATGTTAGCATATAAAAACGTATTATTTTGCAATATGTTCTAAAAAATATATAGATGCTATACAATGCGTATTATGAAAAAAGGGTTTCGTGATCTGAAAAAAGGGGTTGACAGTAAAACTCGCAACGACACGTGGATCATATTAACTTTTTTCCGCAACGGAAGGGTTAAAAACGATCACGTTTTGAAAAACGAGGGGAAAAAATCGCACACACCTTTACATACTATTTGAATACAAAAAAAATGTAAGAAAGAAACATCCACGTTCGATTTCGAAAGGGTTAAATGCCCTAAAGAAAAAAAGAATAAACGGACACCAACCCTTCGACAGCCGTGGCGAAAGTGTTATAAATCATCTAACCCAAGGTGAGGGTGGCGATTTCTTTTCCTTTTTTTCATCTATTAAAATATGGCTTTGTGGGGGTGATTTTTACAGCCCCTGAGGTTTGTGTTGTGTCGAAATCGCTTCCGCATTACTCGCCCATTATGTAGTACAAATGCGATGGAAAAAATTAACATAAACAACCCTTTTTGTCATGGAAATTTTCGTTTTAGTTATGCTTTTATTTTGTATATTGACCCTTTATGAATGGATGTATTACAATTTCGTGTTTGAAGAAGAAAATACTTTTGGTGAATACAGATTGTATCCGACTTTGTACAAATTTGTATTAGTAGGTACTTCACTAAAGCTTCAAAATTAAATATGTACATATGACGAAATGATTAATTAATGTGATAAGTTGTTATAATTTCGTAAATACAACCTCATCAGGTTTTCTTAAAATTAATTAAATATAGCATGTTTTTAATGTCTTTCGATCAAACAATAAAAAGTGCTAATATTTTTTCAAATCTAAAAATATTACCAACATATGCAAGATTGTTTAATTTATTCAATTTAAAGAAAATATGTTGAAGTTACTTATACTAAGGAGGTTAAAACCACCCAGAGTCAATATAAAACATAACCTAAACTAACCTTAACTGAAAAAAATAAATCTAACCTAACTTAACCTAACTCATCGAGTATTGCATCTTATTTCTACTCCAACAAAACAAAATTTTTTATCAAATCGAAAAATATTGCCAAGATATGTAACATTGCATAATTTATTCAAATTAAAAAAAATATGTTGAAGTCACTTACATTAGCGAGGTTACAGCCACCAAGAGTCAATATAAAACATTACATAACCTAACCTTAATTGAAAAAATAAAAAATATATCTAACCTAACTTAAACTAACTCGTCGAGTATTGCATCTTAGTTCTTTTTTCATCAATTCGAAAAATATTGCCAAAATTATGCAAGATCGCATAATTTATTCAATTGAAAAAAATGTTGAAGTTACTTACACTTATGAGGTCATATCCACCAAGAGCTAATATAAAACATTACTTAGCCTAACCTTAACTGAAAAAATAAATCTAACATAACTTAATCTAACTCTTCAAGTATTACACTATAGTGCTACTCCAACAAAACAACATTTTTTACCAATTCGAAATAAAAAACGATGCACATGCGCCATTCACACCCTCCAACCCCTATACATCACATACATCAAAAAACTCATACATCGCATACGATTTTCTCGCTTTCCCTCGATTTCCTCCCAACCATTCATCCCTTTCGAGGGCTCGCCCTTAACCCAGCCCACCCCGCATTACACATTCATATTTTGACGGCTTTTCCGACCAGTGGCGTATTCCCATTTCCCATTTTACATATACGTTTCTCGTGGGGGTGGGTGGGCGGTGGGTGGGTGGGCCACCCCGCCGCGCTTTCAACTTTCAACTCTCTCGACCAATAACGTGGCCGGAAAATATGAGACGTCTGGGGGGTGGTGGGTGGCATTTCGAGGGAAAATAGGGGTGAAGGTGAAAATGGGGCGTGGGTGGTTTTCCGCCACCCCCCGCGGGTCGTTCGCTCGTCCCATATAATGCGAGGTTTATGCCGTTTACAATATGTATAATGTTGTATGCATGGGTTTGTTTTTGTGGGAAATTTCATTTAAAAATCGAAGGGGTTTTGATTTTTTTTAATACAAGTACGAGTATCCAATTGGTGTTTTAATTGCTTGTACTTTTGTCTGATCGTTTTGAGATATTTAATGTTCTATGTTTGATTTCGTTCGATGTACTTAAAGATAATGAACTGAAATGATTCTGTAAAATTAATAAAATTTCAAGGTGCATTTTTTTTTACTGATCCAGTTAACTAACCGGAAAGTCACAAACAGTCTTTTGTTGAAAATTTGCAAAATATATACGAATTTTGACAGTTTGTTGTTAAAAACATACTGTATAGTTAATTAGCTAGAGTAGTGAAAAAACTGGTTTTAAGTAAGTATATCACAATTTTTGATGTGGATGTTATTAATTTATGTGATCGTTTGAGGATTGAAAGTTATTGTAATGAATAGACTCGCAAATAATTTTGACAAAGCATTTTAACATTTACCAATCTAGGATTCGTCAAAATATGTGTGCATATTTATGTCGATGAACATTATCTTTTTGAAATTTTAAATCAGCTACAGTTAATTTCAAATAAAATTTTTACACTTTTAGAGTCCTGATCGATTTTCGATAGAACAATAAATGAAAATTCAAATAACCCAACAGAGCTCGAATTTTGAATATTTTGATGTGCATTCATTGACATACTTAAAATCTACAGATTCAATGAATAAAATTTATCAATAATATTACCCTAAAGGTCACTCAAAACAACGACAGCTCCAAAATTCAAACTATAACAATATAAAATCATTAAACATTAACAACCTACAACAACATGCAAATCGAAATACATACCACTTTCGCTAAATCCAAAAACATTCAATCGAAACTTCCACTCAAAACCTAAAAACCGACCACCTTGACCCCCAAAAACGTACAACGAACTAATTCTAAATAATTTAATCGACACACATCCGTCCATATGGCACGGAATCGACCCTTATCCTATTCAGAAACGTTTACGATCGTTTACGCGCGTGCACTGGGCCATTTACGCCACGTTATTTTTTCTAGTAACGTATCGAGGGTGGATATACATATATATATATATATAAAGGTACAGTGTGGCTTGGATATCAAGTGTCCAGGTGACCCCCGGTGTAATTTTAATGTTTTCATTAGCCGAAACGGCCTTAAGGGCAGATTTGAATGGACCCATAGCCCATAGGAGATTTATGTTATAGCTGCTATAGAACGGGGGTGGAATTTATATTTCAGAGATATTGAAACTTTTTCGGTCTAAATATATTTTTTCATACACAAAAATATGTATATCTTATTCTAATGACACGTTTATGTTATGTCTGTTGTCATTCCTATTGCAAATTGTCATTCATAATTTGAAGTAATCATTCCCTAGTGACAAGTTATCATTCCTAGTTTCAAGTATTCATTATTCCTGGTTACTTATGTTATGTCTGTTGTCATTCCTTTTGCAAATTGTCATCCATAGTTTGAACTAATCATTCCCTAGTGATAAGTTATCCTTCCTAGTTTTAATTATTCATTATTCCTAGTTACAATTTATAATTCCTAGTGGCAAGTTTCTGAAAATTTGTCCAATGTAGCGATGTCTGAATTGAGTGTTTTCATTATTCCTATTGATATTGCCTATCGGTGATGCAAGAATATAAACGAATGCAGCTCGTGAGCAACATTCTTTATAATTTATTTGTTCGAATACAGTTCAATTAATTGACATTTTAAGTCATTTTTGTTAAGTGGTAATACTGATTCGTAAGCTCAAGTACCGACAGAGCTGTCAAAATTCATTAAGGTTATGTTTTGCTTTAATATTGCCACTTATATTGCTCATTCGAACAATATGGATGGAATGAGCAATGATATGTGCAATAAAAACTATGTCCTATATCTTTTATTTTGTAAAATCTTCTCCCATTAAAAAAATCCCAAATCAACATTTCATATGACTTTGATGATGCTCAGAAATGTGGCAGCCCTAATTTGAATGTAAATTGATGACCCTAGTTTGAATATTTTGATCGATAAAAATAAATATTAACAATTATCATAATCATAAAAAGTAATAATTGTAACAAATCGAACTCGAGCGACCGGAAAGAATACGCACACATAATGCGCTATCGATACACGGAATAGTTAATGTATTGCACCATTAAAATGAGATCTTTCAATATAGTGATACAGTAACGGTTAATGATTTTTCAAGTAGAGTCATGTGTTTCAAATGTGTTATAAAAATAATATAAAATCCTACCTTGAACGCCTTAAAGATGAACGCCTTAAGGATGAACGCCTTTTATCTGGATTCACACTAAAACTCGCGCAATTAGAAAAAAATCAGAATCGTTATTTTCACACGAAATCATCGTTAAAATTACGACAAATAATTAAACGGCCGATCGCGACAATTGACCATTATCGACTGATTAAAAATAGAACACAGTAATAAAAAAACATAAGCGACGCATGCAACAATATTCGTGAAAGTGTAATATTGTTAATTTTAATATGTGTACAGTACAATCATGTAAATACTAATATACCAAACATTGACCTGCTCTAACTTGAAAATTAATGAGAGTTGCATTTTCGTTCTTCACAACTATTTCTCATCTATACATACACTACATTTCTACAAAGTTTCATCAAAATCGTTGAAAATCATAATGCACCATAATGTACATAAATATTTAAAATATACATATGACGACTGAAAAACCAAGGGTTACAAGTCACATTTTTACTAAAATTGAGTTATGTACTGGAATCGCTTCTATATACGCTCATATATTTGGTGGCAAAATGATATAAATGAACTCGGAACCGATTACCGAGATATATCAGCAAATCACTCGACCTCCTCCTAATACATGTAAATACATATTGAACTTTATTCGAAGTCACTTGTACCCCTTGGCCTTTTCAGTCGTCATATATTTCACTTAAAATATCAAATAAAAACTCACATTAACATATTAACGTGATTCATAACATCGATATACAAATAACGATTGAATTTCACAAAGAGCACAATAGACCTTTTTTATCGAAATTAAATTAAGTACAGAAATTGGTTCTGTATCATATGATGATTGAAAATGCCAAAGGGTACAAGTGATATTTTTTCCAAAATTGAGTTATGCACAAGAATCGCTTCTATGCACTCTCATATATTTGGTGGCAAAAGGATATAAACGAATACGGAACGTGTGCCTCAATATATCATCAAATCACTCGACCTCCTCCTAATACATGTAGGTACATGATCAACTTTGAACGCGCTTTTCTCGAAGTCACTTGTGTCCTTTTGCCTTCTCAGTCGTCATATAGAACCATTTTCTGTACTTAACTCAATATCTATAAAATGGATCACTTGTGCCCTTTGTGATATTCAGTCGTCATATGTTATATGACGACTGAAAAGGTCGAAAAGTACAAGTGATTTCGCTGTCATTTTGAGAAAATAGCGCTCAAAGTTACACATGTACCTACATGTATTAGGAAAAGGTCGAGTGATTTAATGATATATCTCAGCACACGATTCAAATTCGCTTATATCCTTTCGCCACCAAATAAATGAGCATGCATAGAAGCAATTCCTATGCATAACTCAATTTCGACAAAAATGTAACTTGTACTCCTCGACCTTTTCGATCGTCATATAGAACATTCTCTGTGCCTATCTATAAAAAGGGTCACTTGTGCCCTTTGTGAAATCAGTCGTCACATGTTACATGTGAGCAGATATCGCAGTGAGTTTAAGAGCGCCAGGGGACGTCAACCGGGGCCCGGCTTAACCGATTCACAACCCCCTGGAGCAGATGCGTCGCGGGCAGTGGTGTAGTGGTAAATTTTGAGGTGGGGGAGCGCTTGATTTTCAACACCCCCCCCCCCCATACATCTTTTTCTTGCACATCCTTATGGAAGCCATATTTACAATACTTATGAAAAAAAATAGTAGGCACAAATTGCTTATTTTACGAAAATTCAGCGAACAAAGTCATTTTTTTTGTAGCCAGTCCTAGAAATTCTACCTGCTACCGTATCGAATTGGGCTCGATTTTTACGAAAACGCACATGGCTCTCGAACTCACCAAACAATAACATGCAATAAATTTTGTCAACCGGAAATGAGAGAATGAAGAGATGACTATTCAATGGACGTTGTTACAAAATTCGTTATGTGCTGCAAATGTTTAGAATTTTATGTGCTTTCATTGCCCTTGTCTAGAATTTTTGAATTCAATATGTTTGAAACTTTGATGCTATTTTGATATTTGAAATTTTCATGGGGGAGCGCGCTCCTACGCCCGAATGAGGTAAGGGAGCGCGCTCCCATGCGCTCCCCCTCGACTACAACACTGGTCGCGGGGGTGGCAAGGTGTGGTTGGCCACCAGCATTACATATAAGGGAAAGAGGGACGCCCCGTTGCGACCGCATTTCCACAAAATAAAGCAATTAATGCCCGTCCCATATATTCAAGCGCGTTTCGCAGCCCTTATCTGGTCCGCAATAACGTATCGAGAGGAGTGCGTGCCTGATATATGACGATTCAATTTCACAAAGGGTAAAAGTGACCTTTTTTATCGATGTTGAGATAAGTGCAGAAAGTTGTTCTATATATGATACGGAAACATTTTCTGTACTTAAATTAATTTCGGTGAAAAAAGTTACTTGTGCCTTTTGTGGAATTCGGTCGTCATATATGTATTTGTGTGGGGTGAGGTTAGATTCGATTTTGTGTTTGTATGTATATTGTAGTGTTTCTGTTGATGCTCTTTTTTATCTGTTTGATTAATTAGTGAAGTAATTATGAATTAATATGCATATGCTGTGAAATTATGGCGATTGGTGAGAATTTTCAAAAAGAGTCTGCAGGTACAAAGTTCAAATAAAAAATAGTTTTTCATTGAAAACTTAAATGAAAAACAAAAAGTACTTTATAATTTCATAAACATACATATTTTACAAGATAATACTAAATAAACATCAATAATCTTAACTATTTTCACGATATAAGAAATGCTGCAGCCCTGCAGCCCCGTAGAGCGTGCCGTTGCTGTCTATAAATAAAGATCATGATCAATATTGATTAATTTTATCAAATTTTGAATATGTTTGTAATAGAATCGATTTTGGAAAGGGCACATTTTCCTTACATTGTTCATACAAAATGTGTCATTTTCAAAATTGGTGATTAAAATATTCTCATTTTCAGAAATAAACTAAAAACAAAAGGTAAGGATCACACATTCCTTCTATAACACACCCTTTTATTATGCAAAATCTATTCAAGATTAATCTATTCAATCTATTAGAAAGATCATTATATAACAATTTAAAAAAATACTTTCATTTTCCTACAAAAATTAGACAATTCCCTATCGAACCAATCGAACTAAACTCGATCTTGACCTCATTCCAGATTCAACAGTAAATAAGAGACTCATATATTTAGGTCACCCTATGTCATCGCACGAAAGGGCAAAGCCCCGATAAAGATTCACTTTTGCACATTCGTTGCTAAAATATTATGTCCCACACATAATCAAGCACCTGCCAAGGAATAAGACAAACACTCATTTCGACAAACGAAACAATTAAACATTCGAAATGAAATGTTAATTTACGATGGCGCCAAGTGGTATAAGTCGCTTTCGATATCGAGAGCAGTGAAAGGTCAAAGCTCTCACAACTGGTTCTTCCTCGTTGACAATTAGTGGGGTTGGTTGCAGTTTGGATGTCGTGTATTTTCTTACTTTGTAAGTGAAAGGTAATCGGATGTAAATTTTGAAGTATAATTGAATATGTTTACGTTTTGTGGAGTTTTAATTTGGATGTAAAAATTGGTTGGGAATTTTAAAATTTTCGATGAAAATGGTTTTTGAGTTGTAATTTATTGAATTTATGTAAAAATAAATTAATTTTTAATTAGATTCTAGGGGTAGTTAAGATAAAAGAAGGCACTAATCGTTTACACATACGAAAATCTTTCAATCTTTCCCTCTTTTTTCATATATTTTTTCAGTGAAATCAAAATCGAGCAAAGTTGTTATTCAAAATTTCACTATGTGATCATTTTTCGAATCCAGAAATGAATTTCGTCATTAAAAGAAATGAAATAATCAAAAATTTCTCGTGTATCCCCTCATCAATAGGTTCCTTTTGTAATCCAGAAACTTGTCCCAACATTGATTGTTGGTTAAATGTATGATAGTCTTCCCACTAGTGAGCACAGGTAACTTTGAGTTTGATATTTTCACAATTATTTGAATGAAAAGTAATAGATACTAATCGATTTCAATCTAAAATCTATGAAAATTGTAAAAAAAGAAAAATTTTAATCAGTAATGAATGATTTGGAAAATAATAAAATTCATTTTTTTCTGTGGTGAATGTCAACATAATAAAAAAATAATAGACTGCTAATGTATGTATATTAATTGAGATATGTATATTGGAAATCAATTCGAACATGTGAATATTTTTGCCCATCCTCCTCCGACTTGCATATTTAAATCAATCGAAAATCTTCCGAGCAACAAAAACACAGCAAAATCATGCAAAACTCCCCACCCGCTCGCCACACTCCCAATTCAAATCTAAAAAACAACCCCGCACCCACACCAACAAAACCGCCTCACACACCCACACACACACACTCGCAATCTCAACAAACACATCCTCGCATCCGAAAAGGGGAGTCGAGTGGAGGCGTCGCTGTGCACACGCTCGCGCCTCGGCGGGAAAGAGAGGGGGCGACACCTTCGTCACACACGCGAGTGGGAGGCAACCACCCCCCTCCACTGCCCCTGGGTGTGTGGAGTGGGGGCGCGGGGTGTCGCGCGATTGGCCGCGCGCTCGGCCGCGTCCCGCCCCCTTCGCTTCCCCCGCCCCCCGCCGCACGTGCGCCTCGCGAGCGCCGCAGTCCGCCGCCGCGCACCACGCGCGACGCACGCGCCATTTTCTGCGCCATCTTGTTGCCTCGGAGCGCGCGTGTGAACGAACGGTCGTCGTGCGCGCCAGATCGTGCGGAGCTGGACGACAACAACAACGAGGGCATGCCCATGCTGGTCGGCACGGCCGTGTGCAGGCCGCCCGCGACCGGCGGCGGGGGCGGAGGCGCCGCGGCCGCCGGGGGCCCCGACGGCGATCAGCCCCTCGACTTCACCATGTCCAAGTTCGACGGAAGGAGCCTGCTCCAGCTGAGGCCCACCGAGGCGCTGTTCAGGCTCGCGCCTTCGCCCTCCAGCCCCAACAGTCCGCCGCCAGGTATTTTTCGCTCTCTCAAATGTCAACGTTTCAATTTGACTCTTTACTGTCAAAATATGTATCGATCATTTTATTTGGTTCGCATTTTAAATGACACTTGAAGCCAAAGGAGTGAGTGACTTTTTTTTTCGACGAGTCTGAATCGTAATATGTAACTATGAGTCTATCTCGTAGCAACTTCAAAATGTATATGTTAGTCAAAATATATTTTTTTTCATTGATTGGTAAATAATGTTGAATATCTTGAGACATAGAAAATAGTCTTGTAATTAAAGGTGCAATTTTGGTCGTTTTCAGCTGAATGTTTTTTTTCATCTGTGTTCTTTTTGTCGTGGGTCAATGAACTGGTCAGTTTCAGATATTGATTTGTTATTGTGTGTATTTTTTTTTAATATCAGAATCGTTAGTTTACAATGTAAAAGTTCGTTATCTTGGTAGATTTTAAAAATTTGATTGCTTTCCGGTTAATCAACTCATCGTAGTATCGACCATAATATCGATTTTTTTTCACCAAACAATTGAATGTTTTTGTTTTCAAAAATATTTCAAATCGCGAATATTTCGAATCTTTTTTTTTTCAATCGTATATCGATGCAATAATGATTTATTTAGTGTTGATGTAGTATGATAGTATTTTTTATAAATAAATCGATTTTTATTTAAATGTTATTGATTGTTGTGACATATGACAGTTGTGTGTTCGTACATCGATAAGTTTTTACGATGTTTGATTGTTATCATTGTGTTCTTTAACTTCGTGCTTCGAATGATTATAATAAGTAAATATCAATATGTAATTACCTTGCTTTGCGGTTTAAACTTAAATGCTATTTATTGAATTAGTAATAACCGTTAAAAATACAAATTTATTTTTGCATGAAAGAGTATCGAGTTCTTATATGTGCATAAATATTGCAATAAGCTCGTCAATACATTTTTTCGAAAAATATCTAAATATAAACTTAAACAAAATATACATTTATTACGTAAAATTGCATCAGAACACAATTCAAAGTATTTTACAAAAAAAATCATATTAGATTCTAGTTAGATTGACACTTGCACAATACTGCATTTTATCATTTCTACAAATATTATCAGATTAACTAACATCTTCAAACCTATCAATAAGAGATTATACAAATCGACAAATCGAAAACTCGAATCTGAATAATCAATCACACCTTTACTCACATCTGAATCAGGATTTATTAGATTAGGGACGAAAAGACGATCGGATCCGACCCCGACAATTAACGAAAATTATATTCCACTGTACTTTATGCGCTCGTTTTATCGCTTTTTAATTGCCCCTGTCCGAGGGCCGTAAACAAGAAAATAATTGTGGAAATTAAGGTGAGCAGCCCGATTCTTGTGCCTGAGGCTCCAGAATCCTAAACTTCAAAAAAGCATCCATTTTATATTATATATGTATATAAAAAAAGTCGAAAGAGAGACTCACCCTAATGGCGATAATTGATTTCGGGTTTTCTATTGTTGTTGTTGTTGTTGTTGTTGTTGGGCTTCCACGTTACGTTTTATGATACGTTTTGTGTGTACGTGCGTATCGCAAATTCGTCTATTATTATCAATCGAGTTTTTTTTTTAAGAGTCGTTATCTTCATCAGACGCCACTGGATCGATTTATCTTAGGTGTTACAGTTCGAATGTGGAGATATTTCTTATCACGGTCTGCAAATTCGCTTGTTGATAACGTATTTTTATGTCGCTTAGAAAACGTGTTTTTAAAAATTTTCAAATTTGGCGATTATGTAAAAATTTAAAAATGAAATTTAGACGTTTCTTCAATAATAATAAATTGGGTCTATGTAATAGATTTAAAATAAAATTTTGTTAAAAATAATCTCATTTTCTAATTTTGACTCATTTGTGGATGTACCTAGGTATACGTTCAATTTTTTTAACATACAATTTGAAATCGTACTTATAGGAAAGATTAATGTACAAGAATTTGCACAAAATTCTTCATTAACATCTATTAAAAAAAATAATAAAAGGGAGAATCACATTTAACATTAACCAAGAGCGCAAAAATGATCGTTAGGGGAAGATGGGTCTGGAAGTTCCGAGGGTTGTTAAATTGTTGAAAATTAAAAGTATAATAATTTTATAATAAAATGATATAATAATTCCACGTGAAGGATATAATAAAATCTTCAAATATTGTGCAAATATAACACGATCATCTTACAAGGAGACAGTCTGACATGCGACTCACAGATTTTGATGAAATTTTTTTTATATGTAGATGAAACATAGACATGAAACTTTGCTGAAGTAAGAATTCCAGATGAACGATAGTTTTTGCGTAAAAAAAGTTCAAAGTTAGTATGAAATGGCAATCTGTGACGTAGCTAGTGTCGATGTCGCACACACTCACAATTTAGGCGAGCCCCCACTACAAGACAACATGTTCAAACTAGATGCGAACCGTATACAATATGCGAATACATACTCTACTTCGTATTTCACATTTTTTGTTTTTATTTACAATTAACAAAATTAATTTCAGCTGACAAGAAATATCTTTTTACAATTACGATTTTACAATAAAACACAATAAATAATTTCATATTTTCAAATTAAATTTATTTTCCGACTGTAAATTTTCAAATTTCAATTTAAGAATACAATGTATTACCGAAGGTTAAGCGGTACAAGTGACATTTTTGGAAAAATTGAGTTATGTATATGAATCGCTTCTATGTATGCTTATTTATTTGGTAGCAAAAGGATATAAACAAATTTGGAACGTGTGCCGAGATATATCAAAGTTACTTGTACCCTTTGGTCTTTTCAGTCGTCATATGTAATCTTACAAATAATTGTGAAAATATTTATTTTCATAAAATGTATAATAATGATTAAAAAAATAAATACGAAATAGAGCAGCTGTAAGTATTGTTGCAACAACACGCATACAAATGTAGTGCGTCAACGTTCACGTATTCGACTCGATCCACGTCATCAGTTGTGAAAAATGCAAACTTTGAACTTTTTTTACGCAAAAACTATTGCTCATCTGGAATTCTTACTTCGGCAAAGTTTCATGTCTATATTTCATCTACATATAAAAAAAAATTCATCAAAATCTGTGAGTCGCATGTCAGACTGTTACTCTGTCGATAACGGTCGAGCAAACGGAACAACTCACCCCCGAAACAAATTCCCAAACAGCTTCAAATTCAATTTTTGAATATTCAAACTCTATATATAGGGTGAGTCCACTTCGCAAAATCGACAATTGCACCGTGTGACACATAATAAATAATTGCACACCCCCGCATTTCGGAAACGCCACGGATTATATCACAAAGATAACAATGGCGGTCGAAAATCCGCAAAAGCCTGAAAGGAGACCGAACTCGCATAATGGTGTATAATGCGAACATTAACTATATGTATACCAAGTCGAACGTTACGACTGCGATACAGAAACAATCAATCGAGGACGTTAAATCAGCAGATGCTGCCTTTATTTAATTTTTTTGTAAGAGCGAAATCAAAACGGGGGTGATAATTTATGATCTTCTCGAGATTTTAGGTTATAAGGCACGTGGCTGGAAATTTCAATTCTTGTGCGAAATTGTGTTGTACAATAGTGATTTTCTGCTTTGGGTAAATTCTATGCTTGAATTTTATGTGCATGAGCGTCGATATTGTACTTAAAATTTTCTTTAAAATTTATTATGAATATTGGTTTTAATTTTGACTTTTTTAATATGTTAATCAAATTTGAATCGTCTGAAACATTGCTATGTATCAAATTGAGAAATGTTGCGTTTTTTCGTAAAATGTATACTAAATAGTTTCTTTTATAATCTAAAGAGCGACTAATTAAGGTTCTGAATATTGTATTCGAAATCAATGTATGGAATTATTTTCATCTAAAAAAAAATATTTAATTTTAAATAAATCATGAAAATCGTTCCATATATCGATTTCAAATGCTATATTAAGAATCGTAATTGATCAGTTTTTGAATTATAAAAGATACTACAAACCTTCATAGGTCTTTAAAAAAATGCAATTTTTATCGGATTTATTAAAAAGTGTTCAAAATTCCTTACAAAAGTATATATTTAAAAAAAATGAACGCAAGGGGCTAACTTTCCGTATATAGATTTTATTAACAAGTTGATCGATTTTCAATATCTTTTTTTAGATAAATCAAAGAAAATATCAAATTCAAATACGATTTTGATTTAAAATTTTCATCCCTTCTTGATATTAAAAATATAATAGACACGCGACACGATTTAGGCGATGTATGTGCCATATGCCGAATTTCAACGCGTGCTCGCGACCCATTCAAAAGAGATCCTTTCTGTTTATTTATTTTTTTCTTCAGTCATTTTATTTCATTCTTTTTCATCTCGGTAGGTGTAGGGTTCGATAATGGAAGCGAGGTTGAGAAAGGGTTAAAAGGAAATCCCATTCGTTGACACTCGTATTAATAAAACGCACCATTGAACGCCTTCGAAGCGCCCCTTTTTGTGTTACTTTATAAGCGAGTTTGTCTTTTTTTTCCCACTATTTTATCCTTTTTTTTTAGAGGCCGTTTCGAGTACGATCGATGAACTCGGACGTCCTTAATTAAAAGATCGTTTGAGGTTTTTTTTTTATCAGATTTTTATTCGGGATCGATGAGTCAGTTCTGGATGAAATAAATTAGTAATATGAAATATTTCGAATTGATGAATTATTTTAACGATTTCCTTTAAAAATTCTTAGAAAAATATCGATCGAGTTACTTCTGAGTATAACCGCACAATAAAAAAGTATCGGTTCACTTTAACAACCCATATTCAAATTCAGTATATGCAAATCATCGAGGAAATCCTCGGCATATTTTCTCACAGCCGAAAACGAAAAAAATATAAACACCGGTTCACACGACTCGAATCCTCGTTTGTTCATACCAAATTAACCCATATAGACTAAATAAAAAAAAATAAGACAATTACGTGTTGTATGGGAAATGCGGATAAGTGGGGTCAGAAACACCCCCCTCGTTTTCGAGCACTATTCGCGTAGTCATCCTCGAACGCATTAATACATTATCAATTTATTTACGATATAAGCTTAACATAAGTGCGATTCGTGTTTTGGGAAGTGGAAAAATCGAATTTCGGCGCCGTTTAAGTGGCGGGAATAAATTATTGCCGGTATTGATTTATGAAATGTGACGCTAGTGGTAAATACGAAGCGGCGATGACAGCTTAATCTATCATTTGAGCGATGAAAAAAAGACAAAATACCTGTTCTTTCGATGTTGTATGTACCTACGAGTGTGTTGTGTGCTCGGCGCCGACGAGGATGTATCTTCTAATTCGCAGAGGTCGTCAACTTTTTTGGTAGGAAGCTAATTGTATTTGTATTATATCTCGTTTTAATATAATTCGGAAATTTGTTGGAATTTGTATTTTATGCCATAGAAATGATACTTGAGCTGAATCGATGTCTAGCTTAAAATGATTGAAATTTTACCTAGCCAATCATCGAATGTCATGTTGATGTAAAAATATTGAAAATTTTAACTAAATGATTACTAATTTTATCATATCTATGTGATTTTGAACTAATTTTATCAAATTGAAATTATTAATTTGTTGTGATAAAAATCAAAAGTAATAGAAATAATATAAACTTAATATTCCTTTTAAATATTCAATTAAAAAAATAGTATGGAAAATCTAAGGGACTTGTTATCTGTACGTTCATATATAAGAGAGGATGGGAATTTCAGGGGTGAGTTGTTCCGAAAAGAATAATTTTATAAGAAAAAAGATAGAAATATCATGTGAAGAATATAGTTAAAGCATCAGTTAATTACACAAATTTGATAAACATTTTAGTTATCTGGCAATAACGATTGAGTGACGAAATAGCTTCGGCACAACTTACCCCCAAAATATACAGCCTCATCCTCCCTTATACAATTTGATCCAATATCTCTTAAAAAAAATGCCCATAACACTATTCGTCAATTCGAATTCGAATGATTTTAATGTATTTTGTTGTGCTTAATTCGAATATAAAATCCATTCTTCTCAGTCAATTTTTTTGAGAAAACTCAAATTTTATATTTTATCAATATCGACTTTTTTGACGAAAAAACTGATTTATTTATCAGCATTCCGCATGCCCCCTGGAAAGCTGTCCTTCGCGATAGTTTAGCCTAGTTTCGCTGGTACCCAACCAGGCCGGCCTAACAAGCTGACATAGAATTTGGGCGCAGTTAAAAGGCAAGATGGTGGGCTTCCCTCATAATGATTTATTTATCAATAAAAAAAGGTCGACAACACCTGACCATCTCACGTAAGCCATGAAACAATAAAAGCTCGCAAGAGTGCCGACTTTCGGCTGAGTCACAGTCCATGGGAGAGCACCGGCTTCTGAGACGCAATGTACACGAAAATCTTCGATACTTATATCTGTCTGTCTCTGTGTGTTACTTGTGTATGTGCGTTATTACATATTCATACATGTGTTCTTTTTATGATATGTTGTAGTGTTCGGCCGAGGTTCGATATTCGCTAATTTATTGCCGATGTCGAATTAATTTCGCGCCTATTCGTACGGTTGTGAAATAACGCAAAAATCGATTTATGTTATGTTTTTCGAATTAGGTATGCTTTTTTTGGTGTCGGAATTGTGCATATTTAAAACTATGCAGTAATTAATTTAATGTATGTTGTTTAACTACCAAGCGTCTTTCGAAAGTAATTCTGTATTTGTGCTTTATTGATAAAAGTAACGACTGTTAATAATAATTTCGAGTCATATTTGCATTAATGGTTAAGTATAGATCGGTGTGCAATTACACAAAATCATTTCTCGTTCCCATGCCAATTTTTACGACTGCAGTCGCAAATAAAATCGAGTAACCGAAAATAAATTGAAAAGAATCGAAACGAGAGTTAATCGGCATGTTGAATTTTCAGATATCCTTATTATCGTCCTTATGTTGTTTCTGCTCAGAGACGATAATTAAAATCATTGCCGAACTCGAAACGTCAGAAACGCTCAATAATTCGCGGCTTCGCATCTTTTTTTATGTATGAAAATAAGAACACGATAAAACTTTAACGTTTCAAATGTACGAAATTGACTTTTGTCATAATTATACGGGTCCACATTTTTAATGTTTAATTTAAAACGAATAAAAACGGTAGGTCAGCACTTTACGACTCGTTCAAACATATTCAAAGCCTTTTATCGTCCCACGATAATCTCGACAAAAAATCAACTATTAGATTATAATGAAATTTTCACAAATAATATAGATATTTAAGAACAAAGCAATTGAGCATGTTTTCAGTTCAATTTACATAAATTTTAACGCGATCACGGTGAAAAGACTTAAACGCTCCGATACTCGGTCGTAAATTTCATTCATGCTCACAACGAAACTCTCCTTTGTTGTTCTTGTTGTTAATATTTAGCGCTTGATAAATGATATGCTCTCGAGATAGCGTTCATAAAATCAATCAGATATACAGAACGAGGCACACGTTTTATATTAAAAACCCGAACCCACCGAGCTCAAATTATATATTTCCCAATATCTTGATATACACATTCAGTTTTCCTACATACAAAACTCGTATTTGTATTGTGTATCGTTTTTTTCGGTGTATTCGGGTGCTCCAATCTAAGGGTCAGGGGTCGACGAATGTCGAGCAAAAACTTTTCTATAACGATAACTATATATTTTTCGTACTATGACATCATTTTTTGCGTTTATTAATATGTTTTTTGAAAAATCGAATCGTGTCCACAAAACGGTTGCTCAATTTGTGCTTTTGACTTTCACGAATAGTTCGATGATTTATCGGAAACCAGAAGGCGGTAAATTTCTTTATAATTGGCAGCTAAATTAAATTGTTTAATAATCTATTATTTTTTTATGTTAGAAATGTGCTCTATTTATCGATATCTGAATACGATTCGAATCTGATCGCAAAACAAAATCTACGTATTTCCAAGAATATGATAAATTTCCAATTTACTACAACAAACGTTCGATTTATCGTTCGGAAAAACTGAACTTTCGTCCGATACGATCGAAACACGAAATCGTCATTATAATTCAAGTACAATTTAAATACACACAAACTCGAAATAATAAAAATTAAAGCGAACCCATGATGATCATAATTATGAGCGGAACCGGTCTTTTTGACCTACAACATAATTAAAATATTCCGTGAGGCCCTCAACTTTCTAATTAAAAAGGGGCCCTTCTTTTACCCGTCGATACCAATACACATATGTGTAATATAAGAAATTTTAATACATCGGGGAAAAAAAACTGCACATCGTAAGGAAGAAAGCCCAAATATGAGCGTCACGCTATTGAAATATAATATTTATTTATAAACAATTACCGCGTTTCACAAAAGGGCATGAGTGCGTAATTATCGAAATTATGTCGAAAAATTAAAATTTTCGTTGAAAAACAATATTTTTTCAACTGTCCTTTTGCCATTTATTACAAAGTAGATGCCGCCTCTTCGTTTCGATAGAGAATTCCGTTGGTGCTCTATTGTCTAGGTTTCAGGTATTTCATGAAAAAATATCGGTAGCATTTGTATTTGAGAAAAAAATTCCTTGAAAGCCTTATGCAAAAGGCGATAAATTTAAATTAATGTGCGTTTCGACCAGGTAAGCGGGTGGACAATGGTGAATGCATTATTTGCAAGAGATGCACATTGTACAAAAAATTGGCGGCAAAATTCTTATTTTGTGTTCTTAAGAAATCTTGAATATATAATTTATTTCATTTTGAATGAAAATTCGAAATATTTCTATGCAATATTGATGATTTTAATGAATCGTTTTGACTATTGTTACGTTTGGATCTCTATGTTTGAAAATTGATAATTACAAAAGTGTGCAGTAAATAAATTTAAATTCAATTCAAATGAAAATTTAATTAATCAATTTATTCAAAATTTAAATTTGAAAAATTTTTGTTTGTTAAGAAAAATTATATTCACTTATTTTCCAGAGCGCATTCGAAACGCATAAACGCCACGCTTCTCCTTGCATATTATAAATCTCCCCATTGTGAACACCTTGAAAAGACGCACACGTACGATCTAAAAATTTCTACATATCCTCACAAAATGCACACGTCGATTTTTTTTTTACCTTTTCAAATGTGCCAATGTCCGAAAATCAGGTAGATCTTCTGAAAGAGCACGTTTCCTCAAACTCGAAACGGAGGCGACACAGTGGCCCCTTAAATCCATTATCGTTTCTCTTTCGATGAATATACATATGAGTTGTTCAGAGCTTAACGTGATTAAGTCCACTTTTTAAAAAAAAGATTTAAATGTCGAAGCATTTGGTATTGTCATGAGTTTCTGTGTCTGAAATATCTTTCCTGTATATTTATATTAGTCGATCGTAAGAAGTATCTTTCGATATGCAATTTTTAAGCCTTTCAGCGCTAAACGAGATAAATAAATGTACATGCTTTGGTGAAATCATTACTTTATATCTTTCTTGAATAAAAATTATGTATGTGTATAAATATCTTTAAATGTCAAAAATTTTTTGGTCATCGAATAATAAATCATGTATTCAGAAGCCAATTTGTTCATTTCTGTACTTTAATATAAACTGACAACATCTATCTATAGCTTATTATAAACGATTTTTTTATATTTGACGACTGAATTGACCAAGGGGTACAAATGATATTTCCGCTGAAATTGAGTTATGTACATGAATCGCTTCTTTGTATACTCATATTTGGTGGAAAAGGGGTATAAACGAACTCGGAACGTGTACCGAGATATATCATCAAATCACTCGATATCTTCCTATTACATGCTCAACTTTAAGCGCGTTTTATCAAAATTACTTGGAACCTTTTGCCTTTTCAGTCATCATTTAAAATATCTGAAAAATTCAGTAATGAAAGGAATTAAAAAAGCTTCGATATATAAACGTTTCAAACGCGTTTGGTCATATTTCTCAACTTCTTGCTTAACGGAGTTAGTCACATTTATCTCTAAAGGGCTCATATGTGGATTTTTTTCAAAATGCACATAAATATAAGCGATATTGTTACCTGTGTATAAGAAACGCTGATGGACCCCTATTATTTCGCTAGAGCCTCCACACTCCCGCATATGCCCGTTTATTGTTGTTATTATTGTTCCCTTCTGGACAACGTTGAATATTCATACCCTTCGCTAATAATAGGTGTTTTTTTTTTCTTTCGATTTTGCTTTAAATAATTTTATTTTTTCGCCCATATGCATATTGTGTGATGCTGCCGAATCTGAATACGAATTCGAACAACAAAAGTTGCAGAATTGAAATTTTATGACGATGAGCTTTATATGTACGACTTTGTTGATTTAATTCGATGAGAATGAATTTTCAAATTATTTATAACATTTTTGAAATATTAGTCTTTTTAGTGGTTATACTAGGTATAGTCCGAATTTTCAATCGTTTAGTTTAATAAATCATTATTAATGACACTTAAATTTAATTTCAATTCACATCTATAGCTTTTACAATGCATCTACAATCTTGAAGTTATTTTTGCTCAAATGCTCTGTTTTTTCCGCCAGTTTTTCTTTTAAATATCACTAAAAATATATTAATATTCATTGATGTAATACGTTTTCGATTCAAAAATATATATTTTTGGAGTCTCGTTATTTTTTCGTAACACCTGTTGTGCACAGGTATACAAAAGCGCGCGCACGTTCGTTCTTACGAACGCATCTTATTATGTGTAATTTATTATTATCGAACGGCTCTTTCGTATCGATGTCTAATTTTGTTTGTTTATTTATGTATTGAAATATCGGCGATTTTATTACTGATGATTGCCGATCCCGATTTTGACAAAATTCGATGTCGATCGTCATTAAGGCCACGAATTTGTCTTAACTCGTGACCCGAACAATGGTAATAAAAATCTAAGTGGTCATTACGATATGGGATTTTTCTTAAGAGCAGATGCTATAGTTGTTCCAATTTATTTTGAAAATATTCAAATGTAGTTCATCATTAAAATTCGCTCACAATATTATATTATACATGTGTATATTTAATACGTATAATTATCTGCAATAGACAATTTGTAGGGTCTTCCGCTTTGAGAATAGTTGAGTTTTTTTTATAGAGAGGACCTTCTGCGAATCAGTCCGATTTCGTAGAAGCGTTTTGAATATTATACTCTTATAAAATATGAATGAATTTTATAATAGTTCGTTATTCGTGTTCCGAGTTCATTCAAAATTTTCGTCCGAATAGAAAAGCATTTCCGGCAAAAAATTATGTTGAAGGTTGTCCGAATCGGACCGTGAATCGTCTTAATTTATTCCGTATTACGTTAACGTTATATTATTATACGTTTCGACGTTGATTTTTTTTTTTTTTACTTACATACATAGTTAATTTTTCACGTACTTATAATGCATAACATCGTGCATTTGCTCAATCGTACATTTATTTTTTCGATTCGTCTTGTCGCAATCCTTCAAAATGTGCGGCAACTGCGAATACATTACTGTTATGTATGTGAAAACTGTTGCAGTTTCATAAATTGCATAATTAGCCAGCTCACTTCTAATTAGAACGCATTCGAGTTATTTTGCATCGGATTTACATTAATCTAATTGAGTTTATTTTCTGTTTTATTTCAGATGTATACGAGTCATCGACGATGAGAGAGAAGCAATTCGGTGAGTTTTTTTTCATCTTGAATATTTTCTTAAAACATTTTCCTCTATCTATAGTAATAAAATAACGGTCGAACTGTTAATTTTTTGTGACTTTTGCAAAATTGCGTCTGTTTATGGTAGGGAAAAGGACCTTGTCGCTTTTGTTTCCTCACATTTCTCTCTAACGGGAATATTTGTGTGATTTTTTTCAGTAAATGCATTCGTTTCAATACTAAAAGAACCGCTCCTATTATGTTTCATTATCGGAAGTCTCATAAAATAACGGACCGAAATATTTTCGTCAAAATAAACAACGGTGAATTGGGTCATCCCTTGCATAGTACAAATCACTTAAAACGTTTATTGTGTATGGAAAAAAAAATCCCCGTTGCTTTTACACAAAGTGCCGCTAAACGTTAAAAATTCTCATTTTTTTCGACATTTTTAGAAGTGTATTATTCAATGTTCATTTTTTTAGGTTTTCTCTCGTCCGAAGCAAATCGCCGTAATGTAAAATAGGGGTCGTCCCCTCATTTTTTCGTAGGAAAAAGAGATTTTTTTTACGCCCCCGCTTTCAACCCCAATGTTTGAATAGTAATTACGATAGTAAAGTAAAATAGATTTGCACTGAAGTACGAAACATCTTCATACTATCACGCATTCTATTTCTGTTTTATCTAGATCGTATCTAAAGTGAATCCATTGTATTTTCGTATAATTTATATTTTTATCGTAATAAGAATTGAACGATAATCTAAAGATTATATAATTATATTGTTAAATGATACATAATCATCGATAGCATTTTCTGTAATTCACTCACCTTATATTTTTTTAATCTTTTTAATACATTATTTTCTTTTTATTTTCACAAAAAAAAAATGTGTTTTTGTACAATTTTGACTGTAGTCAAGTGCCAAAGTCGTTTTACGATTGCACAACATGTACATATTTGAAAAAAATCACAATCTCATGTCACATTATTTCATTAAAGATCCAATTGTGATTCACGTAACATTCTCTTCAATCGCATTTTTCAGTACATTTATCAAAATCGAAAAATATATCAAACAAATATTTAGATACTTCTAAAAAAAGGAAACGTCTCAAAAAATTAACTTCACTTCCGATCGCATTCACATTCCAAAAAAAAAACACCTGTCCAAACCAAACACTTAAAAAAAATTAAATCGAACCCAATCAGACATACAAACAGGTGTATATCAAAACGAATAAATATCCAAAAAAAATATCTACCTTCAAAAAAACGTCCAAATTCATAAACCTCCCTATAACCAGTTATTACTGCGATTTTCTCCACAAAATCCGAAGAAATTGAACCACTTGTTGCCCTAGGATCATTACGAAGCGAGAGTCAACACGTTGACTCCCTTGTGTGGGTCACCTGCTCGATTTGCCCTTTGCGTTGTTCCAAGGGGTTGAAATCGTAACCGAGCCGTTAAAGGTTAATGGGCAAAATGAATTTGCATGCGATTATGGCTGTGTCACGAACGGGCTTTGGGAAAATCGTAATTAATTCGAATTATGGGTTTTAATTAATTTATTTCGATTCTGGTTCGGTTTTAATATTCGATTTAATATTGTGAATAGTTGTGCTTTTATTGGGTTTTTTTTCTAATTGCTGAGTTTAATTGATTTTTAAATAATCTCATGTATGTAATTTATCGATAAAGTCTAGAATCAAGAAATTTTATTTTGACTGATTTGTGATAAGGAAATTAGGTTATAATTTTTGCTAATCCTCAATCAACAACACTTAACGAATAAATATAATAATATTTTCTTAGACTTAAACAAAAATGTGATATAATTTTAACTGTAATTTTAAAAACATTCTTAATAAGTTGAGTAAAGTTCGGTAAAGAGTTAGAAATATTTCAATAATGAATCGCTATTTTTGACTATTTTTTCTTTCATAAAAAAAAATACATGTATTTATACTTACAATTAGTAACACCTTTCACGTTTCTAGTATCTATAAAGGTGAATACATTTAATTCATAAAATTAATGTAATTTTACCGATTTTCATGAAAATTAAGAATCTGGAATTAACACAATTTCGGACTACTTTGCTTTATATGCATTTTAAAGTAGATTTAATGTGAATCGTTAATATATATTATTAAATCTACTTAAAACACATTTAAGATTTGAAGCTCGAGAAGACTTTTACTTGAAATCTCTAAAAATTTTGCTGAAATTGTTCAATTCTCGAAAAGTTTGATCGAATCTGCATGCGAATTTTCTTCAATTTCGACCATTTTTTTTTTAAATATCAGTAGACATAGTAGTAGTTATAATAATAGTAAATAGCAATAGTCGATCAGGTGTTCTCAAACGGCATTATCCGATAAGCGCATAACCGATTAAATTAACCCGCTCGCTGCCCGTCGTAATATAATGGGTTCGAGTTATCCGATGCGCCATCTCAACGCATTAAAATACGATCCGTTCGCTGACTTTGCTGATCTAAAAATACTGATCTCTCTTTATATACATCTCTTCTCTTTCACTGTGCGTTTGGATAATTCTTTTTTTCTCTAGAGCAGCATCTCGTTCATTTTTCATTCGGTAGTGTTATTTGAATAAGCGACTATCGGGCCCCCGATTGACGTTTCGAATCGATCGCTTTCGGTGCCCCATTGTTTTGTTAAGTGATCCGTTAAATTTCCTGGAATTCGACTTAACGCCGATGACAACTCGTTAAGATCGCGGCGATTGCGATATAACGATCTGTATTGAAAATTCGTTATCGGAATTATTCGGGAATGGAGGCTGTGGAAGCGTTTTTATTAGACGTTTGTACTGATTGTGAGTGAAAAGCGCAAGGAAAATTATGTTTTCTTTTGGTCATTGAGTAGTTTTGATTTTTTCGGGATTTTAAATTCAAGTCTATGATTAAATATTCATGAGCTTATTTGTATTTTTTTTTTTAATTGAAGTAAGTTTATTTTCATTCAATTGTTGAAATTCAAGTAGATCTGCTTTTTGTCTTCATAATTGACTTTCTACACATCGTTTTCGAAAGTTCCTTTTGATTTGAATTCTTCATTTTTCGATTGCATCATTTTCAATTCTACAAATACTTTATTAGTGCAAATTTATTTCTTCATAAATATGTCATTTGTACAATTTTTATTTACCAGTTATGTGTACCTAATTCACACACAGTCAAGTTCCTTATATTTTTTAGATTCACATCGAAAATTTTCGAAGATCCCAAAAAAATCATCTTTCCTAAGAATTCATAGTAAGATCATTGAAAGAAAATCGTTTCTAATTATTTCAATAAATAAAATTTTCAAATGAAAATTCGTATTCTATTGCATTTCAAAGTCATGAATAGATATGTAATGATTGTCGAATCAAATGAAAACAATGCTTATTGAATGCACACTGTAAACTTATTAAAACTAGCGATCAGCCCGTTGAATATATCAACGCAGTTTCAACCCGTTGAATATATCAACACGAAGTTTTGGAACATTACATGAACACACACACACAATACACACAGAATAGCGCTATAATATAGTTGGATGTGCGATTTTTGCTATCTTCACACAATCACATAAGAAACCCAATATCGTAGCTATTTTCGATTTTCTTCGTTTATTTCCGCATAAAATCGAATTTTTTGAAATATACAGTAGAGCATCGACTCCGCAGCGCTTTCGTATGAATGGTTTGTAAAACCAATTTAGCGGTGGTCATGAACCGAGGGCGCTATCCAAAACAGAATCTGCATACGCCCCTCTGGTCCTGAACCGGAGGCGCATCAAACTGGCCACAGCCTCATATTAATTACCATACTAGACCTCATGGGAGGAGACGCTCGACCTTAAAATAACGATATTTAACGAGAACAATCCCATAAAGACGCACCGGTGTAATAATAATGGAAATTATTATTTTGAAGAGGTTAAAATCGACACCTGTGCCTTTGTGCTAGTGTCTGAGCTGTTGGTTTTGGTTCTGGGCACTTTTTTTAAATGAATGTAAATTGATATAATTTTTCCGGGTCGAATTTGATTTTAACGAGTGTTCTTTAAATTGGATAAATTGATCGATTCTGCAATGTTTTTATGTTAAAATTTTTAAACAAATGTGTTTAAATTGATTGTTATCGAGAAATTTAGTCAACGTTTGTGGAATTGCTTGATTTATTCAATTTCAGGAAAGGCTCAAGAAGTCTTATACAGTGTCAATGGCATAGCCATTTACCTTGTGTTGTATATTTTATAATATTTGTACTAAAAGGAATTGTTATTTCTTTTATAATTTGATGAGTGATCAAGTAAGATTCGTAATATTGCATTTGGTATCTATATTTTTATGGAGAAGTTCGATTATACGAAAAGATTACTCGGAAGAGATTAGTATGCAACAGTTGTCGGAGTGTATAAAAATAATAGTTTATTCTAAACTCCATGTCTTGAAGAATTGATTCAATACATAAAAACAAAAGCTATTCAACAAAATAATCATTAAAATAAATCTCTACAAAAAACTTTTCCGAGTAATGTTTGGTTTCATCGAATTTTTCCATGGAAATCATTATAAATTCTTATATCAAATGCTTCAGAAATATACTTAATCTAAGAAACTACGAAAAATTTTCGAGAAAAAGCAACATTTATTAAAAGTGTTCAGAATTCTTCACGGTAGTATATATTTGCGGTCAAATACGTAAGAGTTGTTAATTGTCGGAACGTGATAAAAATGAAGATGTATGCAGCGATTCGATGATCGTGTATATGATTGATCGACGCTAAATCGTTGATTGATCTATTTAAAATTGAAATAATGGTCGTTCGATTCGATTTCGCATGGGAAAATACATTAGCGCTGGTCGAAACGTGCCGTTGTTCTTTCCATAGGAGGAAAAAACAAACTAATTGAGCGCCATTAAATAATTACGTATTGAATACGAGAAAAAATCGTAACGGCTTCACTTTGGGCGTATCTGTGTGTTTTGATTTATTTATTCGCCTTTGATTTATCGACGATCCGCTATATCTTTCGATTATTGTTGGAAACGTATCGGCGAATTCGATCGATTTTTCGTTTTGGCTTTACATATCAATACGAATTGCATAATGCGTCGATTGAAATTTATCGAACACGTGTGTGTTTTGATTTTAATTAATATTTGGAATTTTTGTACTATATGAACTTTCTTTTCATTCCAGTACCTATACTGCTACACGAGATACTAGGAAGCAGAAAAAGTTCGTGCAATTTTTTTATATTATAAAATACGATGTTTATGATAATCTAAAATCGAAAATAATTCAATCATATATGTCAGAAATGAAAAAATCGATTCCAAATTTTAATAATAATAAAAACGCACGAAACTTCCTAGTTATCTGATAGAGATCGATACGAAATTATATTATAAGATCGTGAGCATCCACATTAACGTACCCAAAGCGAAATTTTCTTCAGCTCCATTACCTGCATATAACAAGAACAACGTTATATGAGGTCGCGTATGTAAATTCGCCTATATAACACCTCAGCGACCCCTTACGCGACCCGGCTATCTCATGGGAAAATTCCTACGAAACATAACATAACGACTGCCAATTTTAAAACACTCTGTATAAACAAAATTAGCTTCCAAATCGTAATTCGTCGCGAAAAACAAGAGCAAAGTTATACGAGGTCGCTTAAGTAAATTCGCCTATATAACACCTCAGCGACCCCGCTCGTCTCATGGGAAGATTGCTACGAAATACAACATAACAAGTGGCAATTTTAAAACACTCTGTATAAACAAAATTAGCTCCAAAATCGAAATTCGTCGCGAAAAACAAGAACGAAGTTATACGAGGTCGCGTATGTAAATTCGCCTATATAACACCTCAGCGACCCCGCTGGCGACCCGGCCCGTCTCATGGGAAGATTCCTACGAAATACAACATAACGAGCGGCAATTTTAAAACACTCTGTATAAACAAAATTAGTTCCCAAATTGACATTCGTCGCGAAAAGTCGCGGTTGCCACATGTCGATGTCTCGAACGCTCATTGTTCGCCGCTTTTAATCTCGGATGATGCGCAATTCTCTCTTTTTTATTTCTTAAACAATTACACTTTGTACGTATGCGAAATAAATGTGATTGTTTAAGTTTTTTTTATTTTCGTGTTCGTTTTTAGACGTGTGTTCCGTTAATCCGCAATTTTTCACGTATGCAAACACCGTTGAGTTTGTGTTTCTTTATTAGGTGCGTTTGAATATTGTCGAAGTATTATAGGTTAGCGTTGCATCTTGATAATATAAATATAGGATGGGTCATAAAATTGAATGAAAACGAATCGTTTTTATCGATACTAATATTAATAACGAGAGATCAATACGCTGCAAATATCATATCAACGCACGTCTGGTAAGAATGAAATTATAATATTTATACATTTGTACCTATTTTATGCAATTGTCATAAGAGCAATTTGAACTTTATGTCATATGGCTATGTTTATACTGGATTTTCGATAAATATTCGTACATTATTGTACTCTGTTTCACGATCTCTATTTACCTTTTGATCCTACTCCATCTTACTTAGCACTGTTCTTAAAATGTTAATGCAATTAACGCGTGAATTCAGCTTTAGGTTTTAGTCAGGTACATAGTTCATTTTAGTTAAGTCTGAACATTGTAAAAAGGAGCGATTAAGTAAAAAATGTGCGACATTTTAAAGCATACTTAATCATTGTAACAAGAAGGCTGACATATTAATGATAATGATCGAATATTAAAAATATTTATAACTCGTGAATTTGATGAATATTATTTACTCACTCAATGACCTACCATATAATTTTATCGTTAATTGAATATTAATCGAACGCAAAAAGCTCATTAATCTTATCATATTCAAATTCGCGCAAAAGCAGAAGGCGCCATTGCATCCATCACTTCGTACCAACATTACGAAAAAAAAAATTATGCATGTACCACACACACACACACGCCAATTTCTCATTTCTCGGATGCAGATGGCGAATGCACATTTATAAAGCTCTCAAGTAGGTGGAGATGCACCCACCTTGCCGCCAGCAAGGCCGACCACCACAATTACCACCGCCATAATAAACTACGTGCCGAGCTTTTTCGAGCACAAAGGGCGAACTCGACAATCGAGAAAAATTTCTTCTTCGTCTTCGAAAAAAATTTCGACGATATGTGCAAAATTTGGAGTGGTGAGTTTTAGTGATTTCCGTTTGGTACGTTTCTGCGCGTTGTCATTGTTGATGTGTCGCGTGATTCATTTCGATCATTCGTATGACGTTTGAAAAGGGCAAGGGGTATAAGTGGCTTCGAGAAAAGCGAGCTCAAAGTTGACGATGTACCTACACGTTTAGGAGGAGGTTGAGTGATTTGATGATATATTAAGGCACACGTTCCGAGTTCGTTTATATCCTTTTGCCACTAAATATATGAGCTTACATAGAAGTGATTTCTGAACGTAACTCAATTTCGGTAAAAATGTTACTTATACCTCTTGGACTTTTCATTCATCATATAAGGTTATATGTATGAATGATACTAAAGCAAACGATAGGTGTTTTTATATGGAAATTTTAGTTGTCACAGTAACACAGCGTTATGCTATTATAGATAGACTATTATGAAGAATTCTGGACACTTTTGATAAATGTTGAATTTTTTTAGCACAATTTTGACTGAATGGGTTTGTATTTGCTTTAACAGTATGAAGTTTGATTAGATAAGGATAGTTCTGAATATTGCATTTGATGTATATTGATATGTATTATATTTAAAGGTGTATTTCATTGATATTTTATTGGAAAACTTTTCCTTTTAATACATTGCCTCAATTCTTCAAGACATACAATTCACAATAAAATAAAATATAATTTTTATACACCGACAATTGTTGCAAAATAATAACGTGCAAATTGTTTTCGTTTAATCAAAATTTTCCATGAAAATCATTTCAAATATTGAAGCCAAATTCAATATTTAAAACCATATTTGATCAATCTAAATTAAAAAAATAATACTAAAAATCCATTAAGTACAAATTTTATAAAAATGCAATATTTTTCAAATTCATCTCGAAAAGTGTCCAGAATTAAAATCAATAGTATAAATTAGTACTATTATTGTATTGGATATTTGAAGTCGACAATTCGAATCGCTTTATCAGATAACGCGTGCGTTTCACCATACGGAGGTGAGTTTCGGTTATTGGGTCAGTGGTTTGAAAAAAAAATGTATTGGACCACCGCTTTGCCGAGCTTTTGTTCTCAAAACGGTTTTTGCGCGCCCTTTTTTTTCGGTTTTTCGTCGGCCGATCGATCGATCCGAATTGACACAGTCGCTATACCTGAATTTCGGATCGAATTGTAGTGCAAGTGTAGAAAAAATTATTCGCCATGCATCGTCAGAGGCTGTTAACTATTTCTATTTGCATATAAATTCGATTAAAATCAAATTTCATTAAACACCATCCAATTGTGCAATAGTTCTTCTCATAAAATTTTGAGTGAACGATCGTTTTTGGATCAATTAAGAAAATTTTAAATATTGTCGCTTTATATATAATTTTCACCTGTGCCAAGTTCAGCTCACCTGTCCCTTGAGGAATTCGTGGCCCTTTTTTCTAACATCTCAACTGACCAAAGGGAAATTTCTCGGATCCCATTGTTTCGAAATGATGCGGTGATGAACCGTCGAAGGTCCTTTGTTTCCTTTTGAGTGCATATTTTTTTCGTATTTTGCCCACATACGGTCTTGCATGCATAATCCCTTGCAAAAATATGCAGAAAAACGTTATATGCGGATATTATTTCTAAACAGGTAAAATTTTCGAAGGTACGATGCATCATTTTTACATTTTTCGAAAAGTGGCACTTTTGTGAAAGAATAAAATTTTTGCGTATTCATCGCGTATTTTTCTGCTGATTAATGAATATTACGATCGCATTGTACAAATTATTTAATTATGCCAGTTTATTCGATAATAAAGAACGTTAGTGTCTAATGTGGTGTCTTTGTAACTAGTCTTTACGAACGAACCGTGACTATTTTAATATAGCACACTCACTAACGAAGCTTAATGCGATTTTTCAATTTTTCACCACCTAACTAACTACCAGACAAATGGACATTGAGATAACGTATTATTTTATTTATTTCTAACAAAATCAACATCTAAATTTGCATGAAATCCTAAACGGCCCGAGGCTTGAATACTTAACTGTGGGAATATATTTTAGAAGAGAATCCACCTTCCGCATTTTGACCCAAAAATATACAAAACGAACAAAAAAATGAATCCAATTTAAAATTAACCCTTTGACCGCTCAAAACCAGTCCTTTTATATCACAATATACAAGTCGATACGAAAATCACGCTCGAAAACCAAATTATTATTCATTCAACAATTTTCAATTTTCATAGTATAAAAGATAAATCCACGTGCCATATCAATTCTGAATATTCATACAAAACTTAATTTAATGCGGATTACTTATATTTTTTATTCAAATGTTCCCGTTGTGATTCGAATCCAGGCTTACTTAACACGATGCTCGTTTTGTATCAGAATCCGGTGAGAAGTTTAGTACTGAAATACGTTTATAAATAATGGTCGGTAGGCACAAGTGTGTTTAGTAATTTATTCAAAGCGGGAATGAATTTTAATAACAATACAAAACAGTTTCGTTATTATAATACGGAGGCGCTGTCAAAACTTCGCGTAAAAAGGCCCCCACGTAATTAATATAATAAAATTTGTTCTACGCTCCAGAACGAAAAGACATGAAAGCTACACGGCCGCTTCCAGATTTTAATACGATATATTACAGGGTTGTCACTATTTTTTTTAATTTTTGTTAAATATTCTCATGTCAAATATGTTCAAATTAATATTTTTTTAATTATAATTTATCTAGTATTTGATTCTAATCGATTGTCTGCATTTTTGGAAATCGATTCTGTGAGATTACCAATTCAAAGAATTAAGATAATAAACTGCATTTTGATACAATACAATTATCAATTACACTCAATTCTGGATTTATATAATTGGATTTTTCCATACAAATGCTATTGAAGTTATACAAACCGAGTTTGACTCTCTATGACAGCTTTCGTCTAGAAAAGACCAGAACTGGGTGTAGTTTATTATAACTGAGGAAAAACGACTAACACGTCGTTAGATGACTTAAGAAATGATTTAAAACAAATGGTGTTCAAAATGGTAGCAAATGAAGGTTTGGCAGAGAGGATTGAGCCGTCTAAAATAGTGAATATTCTGGTGATTTTATAAATGACAATCGAATTTCACAAAGGGCACAAATGACCTTTTTTATAGACATTGAGTACAGAAAATAGTTATATGGATACAGAACCATTTTCTGTACTTGTCTTAATTTCGATAAAAAATGTCACTTTTGCCCTTTGTAAAATTCAGTCATCAAATAGGCTGGCGAATGTGATACAGTGTCTTCTTCAATATCCAAATTTGTGAGTTCTTAACTCATTATAGACAGATTCCGTATTAGTGCGTTAATTT